>OX422211.1:268859081-270220331 GCA_949130495.1 Sambucus nigra
CATCGATGTAACTCACACAACATTTCCAATGGTACACCTCGTTTGAGATTCGAACTTACGGTTCCAACAAATGATCCATCGTCATCCGATGATCTTTTGTCCAAAGAATTGACGAGCACTTTCGAGCCCTATTTCATCAAAAGTTAACTCCCGGACCTGAGAGAGGACTAAATGACTCTCAAATGTCTCTAAATTACATTTCTAACGGTATGACCCATGCACTATTTGGACTTACTGATTTCATTTTGTGAACATTTTTCAAAAAATTTGCACGAGACTGTCAATTGGCAGGTCCATTTCCTTACATCGGCATTATGTATGGGGTTACCTGCCGATAAGAAGGAAAAGGATAGTGCCAATTGACATCCCCCCTACCCTATATATGGAGCTCAAGATCTCACTTTGAAAGTCACTCCAGATCCATCAATATCAGTTATCTCAGCAACGTTCTTCTACAATATGCGAAGTTTCCTTTTGTGGAAATCTTCTCCACCTTTCATTACCATCACTTTCATACCCAATTCTAGCAAAAATCTCATTCTCTCTCATCCTACGTTTATTTTAACTTGCAAGTAATCTCATCAAGGATCAAGGACAATCTGTAAGTCTCCAAAGAAGGTCCAAACTTCCCTTTCTCTTCAAATTTATTTATTTACGCATTAGTTATATAAATTCTCAATTTAGCTTTTACTTTAGATCATACACATTAATACCTGATCCTTTATTAATTATGTTGAACATAATTTATTTTTTATAAAAAACAAAACAAACAAAAAGAGGGTTAAACCTATAAATTCCGACAGGATTCTTCATCACATTTTCTCAAAACTAAAAATATCTTTTCCACACACACACATACAAAATCCTGTTTGAATATATGGGATAAATCCCAAACTTGTTCCGCATGCAAACTATGTGGACTTTGATGCCTTTATATGCTACGTAGGCGTTTCGAAAAAAAACTCGGGACTCGAGTCCTATTTTCATATTTTCATCTTTTTCTAGTTTATCCATATATATATCATACTTTTGATTCATACTTGTGTCTTATCTATCACATATTATCATTTCATCATAATGACTAATATATCGATAAGTGCACACATCATATTTTCTAATTATTATTTTGGAAACATTCCTGTGGATGACCTCGCTCCATCTTTTCCACGATGCGAGTCGATCAATTCCGATCTCCACTTATATACACGCACACATTCTTCACGGAGGAAAAATAGTAATATAAGCCCATGAGACACCTAAAGGGTGGGATGGGTGCCTAACACCTTCCCATTCTGTAACTTAGCCCCTGAAACTCTGATCTATTAGTTTTGCAAGCATCAGTTTGTCTGTGACGCTGCTCTCTCGAGGAGACGCCACGTTCTTTTGCCATTTTTGTGCAAAATAGGTTGGAAAATCTATCTCTTTACATCACCCCAAAACTGATGACTGCCAAAGCACCTTATGACATAGCAAGGGGCATGGGTCCTTCATCTCTCCCTCTTTATCCTCCTCTCGAAAGGTCTTGGGGAGAAATGAAAGAAAAGAGGGAAGATCTTGGGATGGCCATAGTTATGTTGCTTGCACGGTTTGGAGACACTTTTGGAATTTATGTTGGATCTTTTCTCAAAATACCTCTATAAGAGGTAGGTTCATTTCTTGGTTGACTGCTTCTAGTAGATCTAAGTGGGGAGAGATTATTTAGATATTTCTAGCCTTTGTTGTTTGGGGTATTTGAAAAAAGAGAAAAAAATGAAATTTAAAAGGTGAAAATATGGACTTTCAAGAAGTGATTCACGGTGTATATTCTCTTATTTCTCTATATATTGGAAGAGATCTTTATACCTGTTCCAGTTTTGTGTCATCTGAGCAAAAGGCAATGAAGGTGAGACTGGTAAAATGATTTACTCCTACATGTTTGAATTTAAAGATCCATCTTGATGGTTTTTGTAAAAGTAGTCCGAGCTTGATGGGGGGAGTACTTGTTCTTAGAAATCTAAATGGTTTATTTATTAGGGGATTTGCTTCCTACTTTAGTAAGTGAACCAATATTCAAAAAGATGCCCAAGTTATTATTATAGGCATTGAGATTTGTGTGGAGCTTCTTATTTATGGTTTGGAGGCTGAATCAGATTCCCTTATTGTCATCCAAATTCTGAATGGTAGATTAAATGTCCATGGGCTATTATGCATGTCATCTCTAGGATTCGTGCAAATATTAAAGACTTTGATGTTAAATTCATTCATACCCTTCATGAAGCAAATAAAGGTACTAATATTCTCGCTAATATAGGGTGTTACTCAAATAGACATGTGGTTTCAGATTTTATAGATTCTTTTCGAAAAGAGATAAAAGGATTTTTACATATGGAATCTTTGGGCATTTCTATCTTTAGATTTAAGTGATCTTTCATTTTATCTCTTTTGAGGGCTATTCTATAAAGTATTGCCTTTTCTTGTAAGGCACCAAGTTGGGGCTATTCCAACATAGTTAATTCAATAAATTTAGGGGGAACAATTCCCTCTTAAATTAAAAAAAGAGAGAATACATTGTGGTTCTTTTTATAAGAGACATTGGTTCTTCCTTTTCATGATCCGAGAGTGAGATATTCATCATAAATTTCTTTTTTGGGTGTGATTCGTTGAACATAACTTCATGCTGCGGTTCCATCACTTTATGCGGGGTCCACCCTTGTATCTTTCACCCCGAATCTTACATATTTTAGTTTCTATTTGGATGGATTGAACCCGTATGTGTTCTCCATATTCTCCTTCTTATTCTCTTTTTTATGTTTGATTGTCGCGATAAGCATTGTCGACCAAAGACTTTATTATGAAGTATCTTAATTAACCCTAAAGGTCGGTAATGAAATGTAAATGGAACTTCCTTCTTGCCATATAAATATACTCTTCCCAAAATTGTATTGTATTATGATTAAATGTCTATTATTAGAAATTTTATCAAGTTTGATATTTTCTAGTATGTATTTATAGCATGACCTTTCCTTGTGACATCATCATTCTCTCTAAAAGACCTACCAAAGGTATGTTTTCTTCTTTTAAGTTCTCATTTTATGTTAAGCTGGTTCAACATCTGGAGATACATAACCTTTGAGCAACTTCCCTGGTCAAACTAGTAGCTTATCCACATCCCAGTTCATAATTTTGAGTGTGATCGCTAGAGCATTATGATGGGGAGTTCTAACACCAAGTAGGTCTTCTTTAACAAAAAAAATATGCTTATCATACTTAATCCCCACTATTCGATGATGTTTGTAACAATGTTTTTAACAATGTTTGGAATCCTCCACCACAAAGTGATTTTTTTAGCTCTATAGACACACCATTATAGCACCCACATAATCCTCCACGTGGTGCAAACAAATTCCCTTGAACTCCGAAGCCTCGACCCTCTTTAAAACCCTAACCTTAGAATAACTACATTCTCTCCAAAGCCTATGTGACTTTTTTCAACTCTTAAAACCCAGAATCACCTATCACAAAATCATAGATCTCTATATCTTATTTCTAATCAATCCAGGCTTGCATGAATTAAACTTATAGTTTTCAAGTTATGGAAAAAGGATGATTATCCTCTGCCTAACATTGATATGACCATCAATAACACTGCTAGTCATGATCTCAATTCAGTTGTCGATGGATTCGTTAGATGTAATTAGATCAAGATTAACCTTGATTATCATGAGAAGACCGCATTCACTACTAGTGGAGAAACTTTTACTAATATGATATGCCTTTCGATCTCAATAATTTCAGGGCTACAAAGAAAAGGTCATCTAAAACCATCATGCATGTCCTCATCCATAATGAAGTCTAGGTCTATGTTGATGACATGGTCATCAAATCTAAAACTTGAGAATGTCACATCCATGCCTTGAGGAAATTCTTCAAATAATGCCAAATACGCCATACTTATAAAAATGCATATTGAGTGTCACCAAATAGAAACTTATATGAATCTTGGTTAGCAGGATTATAATTAAATCATACCCTTCCCAACTCAAAGCAATCCTAAAACTTCCACCACATAAAACTTAGAAAAAAGTACGCGATAAATTGGTAAAGATCTAGTACATCAATAAATTCATTAAGAAACTCACTTACATATGTAAATTATCTTCAAGATTATTCTAAAGTATTTAACCAAAGTCTGTAATAATTCATGTCAAGCATCATTTGAATAAATCAAGTGGTACTTAACCCAACCACTGGTTTTTTTGCCACCATATCCTAGACTACTAATCCTCAAATGCCTAATCATTACCAGAACTATTGTTGGGTATATGCCAACCCAAGACATCAAGGAATCATGAAAAGAAAGAGACATCAAGCACATCAATCAGAAGTTGATAGGATATGATATGAACAATAATGAATTATAAAAGGAATGTTTTGCCTTAGTTAGGGACACTCAGAAACTCCGACACTATTTGCTTTTATTTCCCATCGATTTAGTTTCACAAATGGATCACATGGAGTATCCGTTGCAGAAACCTACTTTCTCCAGATATATGGCCCGCTGGTTGCTTTAACTTTCCAAACTTGACATTGTCTACATCACATAAAAGTCCATCAAAGGAAAAGTCATTTCTTATTAGCTAACAGATCACCCCATGAAAGAAATTAATGCATGAATCTTAAAAAATTTTACTTAAGATATTATATGCACTACTCCCGATAAACTCTACTGAAAAATATTCTTTGATAAAGATACCAACGAGAAATAATATGACATTACAATAATTTCAATCGCACCCAATGATTCTCATACTACCATTACTATTAAGTTACGCTTCCCTGGCTTTAACAACATGACATGATACTAGGCATGTAGTGTGGGTATCAAAATTGATCTCAACAATGGCATTAAATACCTTGATGTCTATGGATATTTTGCCCTAATCATAGTAAAGGTCATCTGAAAAAGGAATGTCAAAGACAAAAGGAACCTACCTTTCAAAATCATCTTCAGGAACTCGCCTTAGAATTCAAAGATGGAAGCTTCCATTAACTCTCCCATTCTCAAAATATCTTTATGTATTCAATGGCAACACTAGTTTTCATAGTTGACATGCATCGACATCCATACAAAGAATAAGTTATGAGTACAAGGCGAAGGAAATAGAGGGGGAAAAACCGAGCGTAGCCTCTCTACCAACCACATAGATAACCTCTTTACCAATAACTTAATAGTCAAGCTTAATTCCACATCCCCCACTATATCCTGCGGATTGATATCTCTGATGTCTTACAAACATAAGAATTAAGACGAGATCAATTCCTCCCCTTCCCCCGCTCATGTTAATGGTCAAGCAAATGAAGGAGAAAGCGTAATAGTTCACCTAATAACTCACATCGAGAACGATAATAATCACGAATATTAGCTAAAATATAGGGATATATGCCTGTTGATACGAAAATTAGTCAGCAGACGTGGAGCAATTATATAAAGACATGTGTCATCTTACATGGAAAATACATATGCTCACCGAGCTACCTAGCATGCAGAGCTACTCAGCATCCCGAGCTACCTAGCATGCCGACCTACTCAACATACAGAGCATCTAGCCAAGACGACCAAGCCACAATTGTACATTCAATGAACATCGAATTTAATGAACATTCTTACTGTACAGATGTATGTGTCTATTAAATAACAACATATCACCTATTCATACTTACAACCCAAGGCTATAAATACATTATAACACCCTCCACATGGGGGAAGGAATCTCTTGTAATCATCATCGAGATTAAGGCAAACATCTGTAATACAACATAGTGGACGTAGGCCATTTTATAAGGCTGAGCCGCTTTAAAAATTCTTTTTCTTATTTTTATTTCATATTTATCTGTGATTAATTAATTAGATCAAATCTAGTTATTTACATCAACATATTGGCACCATCTGTGGGAAACGACTGTCAGCAACATTTTTCACCCAAAATTTATCACCAATAGCTGAGATCCCAGAATCCAGTAATAGGAACAATACCGGGGTCCCTCAAAGCCCCTCTGACCCCCCAACTATCAATGAACTTACTAGAATAGTAGCCAATTTATCCCAAGGCAAACAGCTATGCAAGATTCCATGCAAAAACTCATTCAGACTGTTCGTAACGAACCACCTGCCCAGCCAGGTCAACGAAGCATTCAGCGAAACAGTCATCTGTCATCGTCAAGAACCAGATGCACACTATTCTCGAACGTTTCACAACCCATGCATAGTAATTCTCATCATACTGAGAGATCCAATGATCCTTAATATCAACCTGAACGGACCTCATATGTAAGAGCTACTGATTCTCGATAAAATGTTACCTTAAATCCTGAGCGAACAAGTTCTTTGGAAAGGTTGAGAAGAGTCTCTCCCTTTGACCGTTTGGGCCCTAGGAGGAATGGAAATCCCTCTAGGATTGCGTCGAGGAATTATCAATGACCAACTGAGCTAAGGGAGGGTTCTTCCCAATCATACCAAGCGACACGTGGTGAAAGATGCTAAGCGGAAAATTCAGCGACACTATTCTCGAACAAATAGGTGTGAGGCTGGGAATGATGCATGAAAGGGTTTCATTCAAAGACTAGAAGACCGGTTAGGGGAATGGCTAAGGCCAAGAACCCTCTCCAAAGAACTTTCGTCCAGGGATCACCTTTTGTCCAGGAAATTGTGGATTTTCCACACCATCAAAATTTAAAGATCCGGTAGTGACGCCTAAGTACGATGGAAAAATTGATCCTTTCGTCCACATTGAATAATATCAAGATGATGCTGATATCTATGCAGTTCCCGATGAGATGAGGTGTAGGGTATTTTCAGGAACAATCACTGGGTCAGCCCAGATATGGTACAACAGCCTTCCTCGAGGTAAGATTACTATTTTCCATCAACTACCAGAGCTCTTTATAGGGAATTTCTACTTCGATGGGGAAGCCGGTTAAGAGATTAGCACACTTATTGAGTGTGAGCCAGAAAACAAGAGAAGGTACCAGGGATTACATCACTCATTTTAATAACGAGAAACTTAAGGTAATCAACTACGAAGAGAAGACAACAATTACAGCACTGATGAGCGATCTGCTACCTGATAAGTTATATCATACCTTGGCCAAAGATCCCCCCAAATCTATGGCAGCAATAATGGTAAAATCAGTTAAAATCATGAATGCCGAAGAGGCCATAGCTGCGAAGAAGACTGTTGACACTAAAACAGAGACTAAGGCTAAAGGTACAATGGAGAAGAAGGATCAGAAGCACAATGGTAATGGTAAGTGACCAAAAGGCAAGGAGGCAATTGAACAGTTAAAGAAGTATGGGAATTACACTCCTTTAAAGGTGGACATAAACCATATCCTGGAGGAGATCAAGAACAGCGAGGAGCTAACCTGGCTGGAGAAAATAAGGACAGACCTCGATAAGAGGGATAAGTCCAAAATTATGAGTTCCATCGAGATCATGGCCATACGACCAAACGCTGCATAGCTCTCTAGAATGAAATCGAAGCACTCATTAGGTGTGGAAAATTGAGTAAATTTGTTGATCGTCAGAATAGTGGGAATACTAACGAGAGAGGAATACAAAGGTCCAAATCTCCTCGCTAAACAAGAGATGATAAAAAAAGAAACCATAAAGACGATCCAAAGGATGACCCTAACCTCCCCAAGAAGCCAAGGCAACCAGAACGTGAGGTATTTTCAATCCGTTTTGGATCATTTGAATGTAATGTGATTACAAGTGGAGATGCAGGAGGTGGGGATCACACTACTGAAAGGAAAGTTTACCCCAATGATCCCAAGCTTATTCTTATATATAGCGCATAAATATGACTGAAGATAATCGTCCGAGGAAGGTGAATAAGGATAAATTGGTCATTTGTTTTTCCAAAACTGACCTGGAAGGTGTCTTATATCCTCACGATGATCCCCTGGTTGTCAAGATGAGGACGAAGGATGTCGCGATCATGTGAGTATTGGTAGATAGTGGTAGCTCTACAGACACCATATTCTACCCATGCTTTGACATCTTGAATTTGAAGTTAGCCCAATTGGAGCCATATCACAGGCCCCTCCTTGGCTTCACTGGCGAGAAAGTTTTTCCACTTGGAACGATCAAGTTGGACATGCTCATTGGCACTTGGCCCGCCTTTAGAATAGAAAAGGTACATTTTTTTGTAATGGACAAGAATGTCCAATCAACCTACAACATAATCATAGGGAGAGTAGGCTTGAAGAAATTCGAGGCAGTGCCATCCACGATACATCAATGATTGAAATTTTTGACCAACTTCGAGGTTGGAATTATGAAAGGTGACCAGAAAGTAGCTCAGGAATGCTACTATTCATCTACCGAGAAAGAGGAATTGGAGGACGACAGGAAGAAAACCACCTCCTACAAGGTGGATGAGTCTGAAGATACATAAGTCGAGACTTTGGATCCTAGGGATGAGTCCCAGCTTGTGAAGGGTCAGGTCATTAAAGTTATGGATAATGTCATTCTGGATGATGAATGACCAGAACGGACAACTCAAATTAGCGCTTCACTGGATTCGTCAATAAAGCAGGAACCAGTGGCATTTTTACGGTAAAGAAAGCAAACTTTCTCATGGAGTCATGAAGACATGCCAGGAATGGACCCAAACTTCTTATGCCAGGAGCTCAACGTTAATAAGGAGATCAAGCCAGTGAAGTAGCGAAGAAGGGTCTTTAGCCCAAAGAAGAACCAAGCCATCCAAGAGGAAGTTGAGAAGCTATAAAAGGCCTTTTTCATTGAAGATGTCAAATATCCTGATTGGCTAGACAATATCGTGATGGTAAAGAAGAAGAATAACAAGTGGAGGATGTGTGTAGATTTCACAGATCTTAATAAAGCCTACCCAAAAGATCATTTTCCATTACCCTAAATTGATCAATTGGTGGACGCTACCTCGGGGCATGAGTTATTGAGATTCATAGACACTTACTCCGGCTACAACCAGATTAAGATGAAAGCAAAAGATAGGGAGAGTACTTGGTTTATTACCCCAAGGGGAACATACTGCTATAATGTTATGCCCTTCGGACTTAAAAATGCAGGTGCTACCTACAAGAGGTTGATGAATAAAGTTTTCACAGAGAAAATAAAAAATAACATGGAGGTTTACGTTGACGATATGCTAACTAAAAGAAAGAAAGCCAACAACCATCTAGCTGACTTGAACCAAACCTTCGATCAGCTGGACAAATATCAGATGAAGCTGAATTCGATGAAATTTATATTTGGTGTACAAGAAGGCATATTCCTCGGGTATATTGTGAATCAGCGAGGCATTTAAGCAAATTCGGAAAAGATCACAGACTTGCTGGAATTGTGATCTCCAGCCACGAAGAAGGAAGTGTAAAGCCTCATATGCCGTGTTGCGGCTCTTAACAGGTTTGTGTCGAAAGCAACAACAAGATGTCTCCCATTCTTAAATATTCTCAGAACAACTTTCGAGTGGAACGATGAACGCGAGCAGGCATTTCAATAATTGAAGAAATATTAGGGACACCTCCACTGTTATCAAAGCCGGTGATGGGTGAAAGATTATACTTATATCTAGTTGTCTCAGAGAGCGCAGTCAGTTCGGCGTTGATAAGAGTGGATGATGGAGTTCAGAAATTGGTGTATGACACTAGCAAATCCTTTCGAGGAGTAGAGATTAGATATCCAAGGCTGGAAAAACTAACATTAGATCTAATAGAGGCGAGCAAGAGAATGAAACCTTATTTCCAGGCTCATACCATAATGTTGTACACTAATATGCCACTTAGAAAGGCCTTGCACAAGCCAAAAAATTCATCAGAAGGGATTATCGCATCTCTTCCTCTTTTGTTATTCCTCCTTAAATTTATAATAATGTAATCAAGACCTCCTTTGATGCGTGTAGACACCACATTCTACGACCCCCCTAAGTCTCCCCTTTGGTCCCTAGCACTCCCCAAACACCAAGAACCCTAGGTCATACTCCGAATACCGATCTAGAGGTCATCGAGTGCTCCTGATTCCCATCTAACTTTGGTTAACTTTATCATCAGAGATAAATCTGAATGAATCTATAAAGGAATATGAATACCCCTTACAACAGTCTACCCCATGTGCGAATCGGCATAACGGTTCAGACGAACGAACCATTTTACTATCAAAAACCGATCTGGAAGTCATAAAGTGATCTTGGGCCCCGATTTAACCCCAATAAACTTCATCATTAGAGATAAAACTCAATTAATCCTTAATGGGCACTGAAATACCTTTCCAACGGTTCGCCCCGTGAGTTAAATGGCATAACCATTCAGACGAATAATTCATTTTCCTCTCAAAACTGATCCAGAGGACACATGGCACTCCCGGGTTCCATTTGACCAACGTCAACTCTTCAACTCGTATGAGACTGAATGAATCTTTTAATGGAACTATATAGCCTTTCCAATAGTCCACCTCGTGTACGAATCAGCCTTACAGTACGAATGAACGATTTGTTTTACTTCCAAAGGTCATTTGGTGCTTTTGGTCCTCGTTTGATCAAAGTCAACCCTCTGAACCAAGAGAAACTCTTTATAACATCTAAGCGACTTGAATAAACTTTTCAATGGTCCGTACCATACGCAATTCAGACTTACAGTTTGGACGAACGATCCGTTGTCATTTGACAATCTATTGTCCAACGGACTGACAAACACTTTCGAGCCCTGTTTGACCCAAAGTCATCTCCCGGACCCAGGAGCAACCCAAGGATTCTTAAAGGTATTTGAATAAACATTCCAACGGTATTCCCCATACATGATTTGGATTTAGGGACAATGTTTTACGACCATTTTTCCAAAAATCTGCTCGAGGCTGCCAATTGGCAGGTCCACATCTCTGCCTATCGGTAGTGTGTCTAGGGTTACCTGCCAATAGACAGGGCAAGGACAATGTCGATCAGTAATCCCTTGACCCTGTATAAAGAGAGCATGAGCTCATCCTGATAGGCACCTTAAAAACATCAACTTTAGTGATCTCACCAACACTTTTCTTAAGTCAGCAAGGTTTCCTTGTTTGAAATATTTTTCCACCTTTCATTCCCATTACTTGAACAACCAATTTATCCAAAAAAAATTCTACATTCTTCTCCCACTTGCAAGGAAGCTCATCATCAATCAAGATCAATCTCCAAGTCTCCAAATAAGCTTCAAACATTCTTCTCTCTCTTTAAATTTCTTTATTTTCGCATTAGTTACATAAGTTCTTAATTTAGCTTTTACTTTACGTCATTACAGAATTTACTTACCCAGATACCTCCGACCAGTAGGAATTTATTGTAGAATAACCCGTGGATTTTACGAGACTATCAAAGACAACGCCCAATCAACTAATATTAGTAGATTCATCAGAAGGGACAAATAATGGGCAACAAGAACCATCGGGTAACAACCCAGGAATGGAGAATGATAAGAGGAATTACCAAATATACCATCATGGAACCTTATTAGATCAAGAGTTTGATAATGGTATACCTGTGTGGAACTTGTATGTTGATGGCTCTTCATGTGCAACAGGACGTAGAGCCAGAATAATTCTTAATAGCCCTGATGGATTAGATGTCGAATACGCTCTGCGTTTTTAATTTAAAGCTCCCAATAATGAGGCCAAATATGAAGCTATGATCGTGGGCCTCAGTTTAGCAAAAACAATGCATGCAGAGCAAGTCACTGTGTTTAGTGATTCACAATTAATTATACATCAGATTCTGGGGTTATATGCGGTGAAGGAAGACTTGATGTCAAAATATCACGCCAAAGCTATGGAGATTGTGTCCACCTTTATAGCAGTTCAATTGATCAGAATATCGAGATTGGAGAACGCGAGACCTGGCATGCTAGCTCGGTTAGCCTTAGCTACTCGCACCGAGCTACGAATAACGATTACTATCGAGATACTAGCAGAACTAAGCATATATGAAGATTTAATGGTAAAATTCATTACCATATATATGGGACCATCTTGTATGGACCCTATCAGAGCATACATCGAGGATAGGGTTGTGCCAACTGACCAACTTGAAGCCAAGAGGCTGAAGTTTAAAGTTGCTCGATATGTAATGAATAATGGCATTTTATACAGAAGAGGTATCATCGTAGGTCTGTAGAGATGTGTTCATCCTTCAGAGGTGAAAGGCATGATTGAAGAGGTTCATGAAGGATCTTGTGGAGCTCATGTGGCAGGTCGTACTTTCCTACAGAGGTTAACGATGTAAGGATATTATTGGCCGACAATGAGAGTTGACTGCAAAGCCTATGTGAAGAAATGCGATAAATGCCAACGTTTCTCTTCCGTTCGCAGAACTCCCCAGGCATTGTTAACGTCTATTACTTCCCCCTAGCCATTTGCTATGTGGGGCATAGACTTGGTCGGGCCTCTTCTAACCACTAAAGGAAGATTCAAATATCTAGTAGTCGCTGTTGATTATTTCACCAAATGGGTTGAGGCAGAACCTCTCATTGACATGTCATATGAAAGGGTTTACCAGTTTATATAGAAGAATATTACTTGCAGGTATGGACTGCCACATGCCTTTATCATAGACCATGGAACCCAATTTGATAATGAGGAATTCGCTACATACTGTCATCAATCCAATGTTCAAAAAATCCATTATGCACCGGGCCATCCCCATAACAATGGGCAAACTGAAGTAACGAATAAGACTTTGTTGAACGGCTTGAAGAAACGACTAGATGAAGAAAAAGGAAATTGGATTAACGGGCTACACTCTGTATAATGGGGATATCGCACAACACACCGAATAGCCATTGGAGAATCACCCTACATGTTAGCCTTTGGAAGGGAAGCAATTATCCCAGTTGAATTAGGCCTGCCTACACATAGGGTACTCAATTTTAACTCTCCTATAAGTGACTTGATGAGGTGCTTAGTCCTGGACATGCTCAAGGAAGTTCGAGAAGATGTGGCAATCAGGAATGCCGCCAACCAACAATGAACAATCATACTCTACAACAAAAGAGTGAAGAAATGTGAACTCAAGGAGGAGGATTATGTTCTCAAGAAGTTGATTCATAAGCATTACAAACTATAGGCCAAATGGCATGGGCCTTACTGAGTAACTACAGTTATTCTCCCTGGGACTTACAGAATAGAAAACTTAGAGGGGGAAGAATTTAAAAATGCATGGAACATAGAGCATTTGCTCAAGTATTATCAGTAATATAGACTTACATGTACACATTTCTCTTTACATGAATAAAAGTGTTGGTTTTTCCATATTCCTTTTTGGTTTAAATTTTATTGGAGTACTAGTGCTACACATTACATCAATTCCGGTTGATCAACCCCAGCAAACACCAACTAAAGTTGGTCGGCATTCAACAACCACCAACTCCGGTTGGTCTACACCAATAAATTTGACCAACAAAGTTGGCATAACAATCATACAAGGAAAAGCCTATTTGATCATGGATGATATCAAGAGATATCCCAAACTAGGAAAAAAGATTGGTGACTTCACGGGGCATCCACTATCTAGGCACCAAGGTAAGCCCGATGCGATAACTACAACTAATGAGGAACATGGGATGAAAATCACCCCATTGCTTAGGCACTAATGGGTGATAAGTCACTACAACTAGGCAGCAGATAAGGCAAGCTCCATTGTCTAGGAAAAACAGGACAAATTATCCCTCTCTCTCTCTCTCTCTCTCTCTCTCTATATATATATATATATATATATATATATATATATATATATATACACACATTCATCAACAAAAATGAGAAACACATCTCATAACGTATTTCCAAGGAAATAAAACTCGCACAACGACTAATTTGTATTTATTAAACACAAGCAGACTACATACACATGAATTTTGTTTCATTAAGTACAACTTTCCTATTCTATGGGCTTCTTTCCCTTTGATTTTAGCACAGGTTCCATCCCGGCTGGAGGGTCATCTAACGCATAGGGAGAATTGATAAAATTCATATCTTGTAGAATTTTGACATTGCTCGGATATGGTCGATCAAGAAAATGTTTAGGACGAGATATCTTAAACTCTGAATGAAGTTGGTAATCACCAAGATACCTGGAGATCAAACACCGAGGAATGGCACGATCTGGAATCCAGCTGACATCGAGTTTAAAGGGAGGAATAGGAAAGTAAAGTAATCCAGGCTCACACCAATCCCATAAGGATAGTCCTTGATCAACTTTTATCAAACATAAGGCATTTGTAGAAGGGTGTTATACACAGAAAAAAAAGCAAAATAAAATAAATATGTTTTTTTTATTAAATAACATCCGAGAGGTACCCGCGAGGGTCACCAAGAAGCCCAAAAGTCATTATGAAGCGTCCGCGCTACCTCAGGCGTCAGCTCCACTTCGAGCGTCGGCGCCACTTCGAGCGTCGGCGCCGTAACAAGGGTCGGCGCCGCCTCACATGTCAGCGGCGGTTCAAGCATCAACGCTACCTCAGGCGTCAGCGCCACTTCGAGCATCGGCGCCACAACAAGGGTCGGCGCCGCCTCACATGTCAGCGTCGGTTCAAGCATCAGGGCTACCTCGGGCGTCAGCACCACTTCGATCGTCGGCGCCACTTCGAGCATCGGCACCGAGACAAGGGTCGGCGCCGCCTCACATGTCAGCGCCTGTTCAAGCATCAGCGCTACCTCGGGCGTCAGCGCCACTTCGAGCGTCGGCGCCACTTCGAGCGTCGGTGCCGGGACAAGGGTCGACGCCGCCTCACATGCCAGTGTCGATTCAAGCATCAGCGCTACCTCGGGTGTCAGCGCCACTTCGAGCGTCGGCGCCACTTCGAGCGTTGGCGCCGGGATAAGGGTTAGCGCCGCCTCACATGTCAGCGCCGATTCAAGCCTCAGCGCTACCTCAGGCGTCAGCGCCACTTCGAGCGTCGGCGCCACTTCGAGCGTCGGCGCCGCAACAAGGGTCGGCGCCGCCTCACCTGTCAGCGCCGGTTCAATCATCAGCGCTACCTCAAGCGTCAGCGCCACTTCGAGCGTCGACGCCACTTCGAGCGCCGGCGCTGGGACAAGGGTCGGCGTCGCCTCACATGTCAGCGTCGATTCAAGCATCAGCGCTACCTCGGGCGTCAGTGCCACTTCGAGCGTCGGCGCCGCAACAAGGGTCGGCGCCGCCTCACATGTCAGCGCCGGTTCAAGCATCAGCGCTACCTTGGGCGTCAGCGCCACTTCAAGCATCAACGCCACTTCGAGCATCGGCGCCGCAACAAGGGTCGGCGCCGCCTCACAGCATCAGCGCCACTCCGAGCAACGGCGCCAGGACAAGGGTCGGCGTCGCTTCAAGCGTCAGCGCCACTGCAGAAATGTTATTCGAGAAGTGATGCTACAGGAGTTTTCATCATGAAATAACAGGCTCTAAATGAACAACACTAACACTTTGCTTTCTTGTACAGGTAGCCTAGTCGAGCAAGCAGGGCTCGAACAGGCGCGTCGGGACCTCCTGGGAGTTTTGGCTTGGCGGCTGAGGGACAAGGTATGTTGAGCAAGCTCAACCACTTAGCACTATAGGATTGAGAGAATACTAGTAGGAAGACCCAGAAATCACTCGGGACCGCACACACTGCACACTTGGTCACAAGTGAAGTGAGCAGCCAAAGAGCTGGCTACTCACAAGAAGTAAACTCTTTACGAGAAAATGACTTTTCCAGAAAAGGGGGTCCTCGAGGTCCCTCTCAAGAAAAATAACACTTTTAGAGGGGAGGAGGCCCTAAGGTCTCCTCTCTCAAAGATTTGCAAAATTGTACCACAAGTTACCGTTTCAAAAGATAACTACCAAAATCTGCTATTTTGGTTCCATTAGGGGACATATGTGCTTTTTGGGTTTTGGCCGGCGCCAGGTGGCGCCTGCAGAGGGGACAGGTAGGCTTCCTGCAGGTAGGGACAAATGGTACACTTCAGACATTGTTCCCCACTAACTCTCTCAATTTTGACGCCCAAAATCGCCAGCTCACCCCTTACGCCCATGTATAAATAGACCTCTGGGCAAGGTCAAAAGAGAGACAAGAAAAATTGCACTGTTACTCTGCTAAAATATCACCAAACCTACCTAGTATTCTCTCCCTGCTCATTCTCTTAGTGTTGAGTGCCTTGTTCCTTCACTCCCCACTGACAACCATCGCTCTCAGGTGTTTCCCTTGAGAAAATTGTTATTTTTGCTGTGAAAGTTCATCTTCTTGCGGGGAGTAAGTTGAAGCTTGAGTTCCATTGTTACCAGAAGGAGAAGTTTTCTTCAGAAGTTGCACCAGGAGACTTTGAAGACTTGCAGACAGTGTCCATTGGAGTGGGTCACGCCTGACCCTTTCCAGTTATTCATAGACCCCAGTCTCACTACCCTCCTACATTTGGCGACTTTGTTGGGGAGGTATTCTCATTTCCATGGACAAAGAAGGTTTCAATGTCTCCAAGCAGTTGGTTTTTGAGGACATTCCATCTGGTAATGGAGCTCACAGTGACCAGACTACTCAGGAAGAAGTGGTGGTGATCGGAGCCAAGGCGCCAGCGCCTCAGGGAGGCCAGACTAGTTCGCCGGCAGTGGCTCCAATGGCAGGTATGAACCTTATGGCAATGCTTTTTGACTTTTTAAAGCAAAACAACGTAGATCTATCGAACTTGGGTCAAGGTTGTGTGACACCTGCTGCTGCCCCTTCTGGAGGGGTAGCCACTCCCATTACGATTCCGGCAGAGACGATTCCGTCTCGGAAGGCGGCGCCGGAGAAGGTCCTGGCACCAACAGGTTCTCCAGTTCCCAAAACCACATGTTTGGAGGAATCACCCTCCAAGGTTGTTACTATGGAAGAAGTGAGGAAGCTCCTCTACTCCTCTCAAAGAGAGGGTTCTTATCTATACGAGGAGTTACAAGACCCCTATCCACAGGAAGTAAGTGAGAATCCATACCTCGAGGAGTATATCCCACCAAAATTTATCAAGTTTGGCGGTAGGGGGGAGAACCCTCGAGAACATGTGAAGAGGTTCGTCGAGTACCTGGGAGTACACGCTGGTGACAAGAACCTGAGATTGAGGGAGTTCTCTAAAACTCTCACTGGCAAAGCTTATACATGGAATTCTCGCTTGGCGCCTAACAGTGTCCCTACTTGGGAAGAGATTCACAGACAGTTCCTTCAGAAGTTTTTTGTAACAGAGGATGAATTTACACTGAGGCACCTGGCGCAAGAGGTCCAGAAGCCAGGAGAAGAGTTGATGCACTACATCAAGCGATTTCGTGAGAGGGCCTTAGATGTTCACGAGGACGTGGCGGAGGCCAGGTTGCTGCAGATAGGTGTGGAAGGACTCCTGGAAGAATACAAGCTGCATTTGATCAACGAAACTAGAGACGGAACTTTCAGAGAATTCACCCGGGCCGCCAGCAACATAGCTACGATAATCAAACCGAGAGCCCCGGGTTGGAGGACACAAGTTCCACTGACTCCTGGGAGGTTTTAAGTTGCATGAAGGCAAGCGGTTAACTATGTGGATGGGAGTAACAAAGGGAAGAAAGGAGGCCCCGGGGCCAAGACTGACAGTCCCGGCAACAAGAGAAAGTTTGGATTGTTACCGCACCTTGGTGCGAGAAGGCATAGCAGGACCTCCCAACCTAAAAGGAGAGACCCTCACTGCAGCTGATAAGGCTAATCCGAAGTACTGCGAATTGCACCAACGAGTGCAGCACTCTACCAAGGATTGTTGCTACTTGAGAAGGATCATTGGTGAGCGATGGCCAGCGGTACCTTGCAGATACGCCCCGTGGACGTTAACGAGAACCCACTCCCTACGCATCATTTTGTAACTGCCAACATGGTAGTTGCCTACGACGAAGAAGCTACGAGAAGTCTTGTGAAGCGGGAGAATGGCGAGCAGTTATGCGAGGAGTTAGAAAATTTGTCACTAAGCATACTTCAGCTAGAAAGAAATCAAGAGGAGTTGTTCTTCACTCCGGAGTATGAAAGTGGGAGTGGTGGAGCTGAGGAAGTTGCTCTCTCAGAAGGCGAGGTAGACGTCATCCTCACTCTAGACGAGGGAGGGACCTCTGAAGCGGAGTATGTTTGCGGTGCCCAGATGTACGAGGTAGACTTAGATTCTGAATGTGAGGCCATAGCGAGGAGCCCCAAGTTCAAGTGTTTTTTTTACCAGATAGGGGTGAAGTACGACACGAGGGTGTCCATCACGAGGAAAGTCTTGGAGGCGGTGCAGCAGCAGGGAGACCCTTCGCTAAATTGGCAGGGGCCAATCAGAAGGATGATTAAGAAGTATACCTCTGAAGTGGTGTTTTCAGAAGCGGATAGGGCAGTGCCCTACTTCCACAACCGCCCGTTGTACGTCACAGCCATAATTAATGGAGTCTCATTTCCTAGGGCATTGATGGATGGAGGAGCATCCATTAACATCATGCCCATTAGCACATTATACGAAACGGGAATTGACCAAGAGAAGTTGGTTTCGGTACCGCTAGTAATTTCCGGATTCGACAATGCCGGAATGCAGTCAATCGGATACGTGAATGTGGGAATTAAGTTGTGAAATTTCACCTCCCACATCAAATTTCACGTTATTAATGCTGACACCAGCTACCAATTACTCATTGGAAGGGTGTGGATTCACACTCATGGCGTAGTGCCTTCCACCTACCATCAGTGCGCGAAGGCAAATATTAGAGGTACAGAGATAGTGATCAAGGCCACGTAGAGACCCTTCGCCGTTGAGGAGGCCCACCTGGTAGATGCTGCCTTTTACACCGAGTTGGACGAGGAAAGAAAGGTCTCAACAAGAAAGCTAGCAGGAAGCAAGATGGCTGAGGGAAGGGTCCCGCAGAAAAAATCCGTTCATGATCGTCTAGGGGAAAGGATAATTCCCCACATAGAAAAAGGCAAGAGGAAGGTAGAGGAGGTAGCTAGACCTCCTTGAACTTGCAAGAAAGTGGTTTTTCCCAATGGAAAAGTCATTTACCGTTTATAACGGTCTGCGCGGGCGATGTTCTGGGACGAGAGCATCGACCCGACACCCGAATGTTTTATTGTTGATGAATCCCATATTGTTGAGCATGTGGAAGAACCAGAAGAGGCGCCGGAGTGCATGCAAGATGGACCCAGAGAGCAGCTGCAGGAGTTAGAGGAAATCAAGTTGGGGTCAGAAGAGGGCGAGAGTAGACCCATCCTAATTTCCAAGTTCCTGGAACCGAAGCAGAAGGAAGAGCTCATTGAGCTACTTAAGGAGTTCACTGATGTATTTGCTTGGAAGTACACGGAGATGCCAGGAATAGACGCAGAAGTGAGCTCTCATATATTGAACATCCTTCCCAACGCCCTTCCGGTAAGGCAAGCCACACGCACATATAAAGCAGACCTTGATTTAAAAATAAAGGCCGAGGTGGAGAAGTTGTTAGCTGCATGGTTCATCAAGCCTATTCAGCACCCCATATGGCTGTCCAGCATAGTGCCAGTGGAAAAGAAAGACAAGACCCAAATCAGAATCTGTGTAGACTTTCGCGACTTGAACAGGGCGTGTCCTAAGGATGAATTCCCACGACCCAGCATAGACAGCTTAGTGGATTCCACCGCGGGACATGAGATGTATAGCTTCATGGACGGGTATGTTGGATATAACCAGATTAAGATGGACCCCGCCGACGCAGAGAAGACTGCCTTCCGCACGCCGTTAGGGAACTTTCACTATACAGTCATGCCCTTCGGACTGAAGAACGCTGGGGCCACATACCAGCGGACCATGATGGCAATTTTTCACGACTTATTTCATGATATACTAGAATTCTATGTGGATGATTTGGTGGTGAAGTCCAGGAAGGAAAACAAGCACATTCAAGATCTCAGGAGAGTATTCGAGAGGTGTCGTTGGTATAAGATGAGAATGAACCCCTCAAAGTGTGCCTTTGGGGTTACTGCAGGGAAATTCTTAGGTTTTGTGGTAAATAGACAAGGAGTGCAAGTGGATGCAGAGAAGATGAAAGCCATTGTGATGATGCCACCACCCAAGAGTCAGAGACAACTTAAGAGCTTCCTGGGAAAGGTATCCTACCTGAGGAGGTTTATACCTGCGTTGGCAGAAGTAACTCATCCGTTCGCCCCTCTACTAAAAGACAAAGCCAAGCGGGTTTGGGGAGAGAGGCAAGAGAGTGCGTTCAAAAAGATTAAAGAAATCCTAGCCTCTCCGTCCACGATGATTCCCTCCGAAACCGGAGCGCCACTACTGCTCTACCTCACTTCTACAGAGAGGTCGATAGGGGCCCTCTTGGCGCAAGAGAAGGAAGGAATGGAAAGGTCGGTTTACTACCTATCAAGAGTAATATCCGGGACAGAATCGAGATACACCAGCGTTGAGAGGCACTGCCTGGCGCTGGTATTTATTGCCCAGAAGTTGAGACACTACCTTTTAACATTCACCATTCACATAATCACCAAGTGTGATCCCATCAAGTACCTCCTCGCGCGGACTATACTCGTGGGACGAGAAGCAAGGTGGTTTTTGATCTTGTCAGAATATGATCTAAAGTGCGTAGTGCCTAAAGCCATTAAGAGCCAGGCGGTAGCAGATCTGCTGGCCCACTTCCCGAGTGGGGTTTTCGAACCACTTAGTGAAGAGCTACCCGGAGAAAGTTTCCAAGCATGCATGGCGGAGGAGGTGAAGAAGTGGTTTATGGAATTTGATGGTTCTAGTGCACAAGGAACAGGTGGGGCTGGCGTCATACTGTCTGATGGGAAGGAGAAGATTACCCTCTCTTTCAAGTTAGATTTTAAATGCTCAAATAATGAAGCTGAGTACGAATCCCTCATTCTAGGGATGTTGGAAGCGTTCAGAAGAGGGATCAGAGTACTGTGTATACGAGGAGACTCCAATCTGGTGGTAAGGCAGGTCAATGGAGAGTTTTCCCTTAAACATGCCAACTTAGCGCCGTACAGACACATCATCCAACGACTGCTGAGACAGTTCTTGGAAGTGACTGTGGAGAGGCAGGCGCGAACGATGAACAGGAACCCTGACGCGCTCGCCACCATAGCACAAAAGTTGGACATGGAGGAGTCAGAAGAAACCATCACAGTTAGGCGGAGAACGGTGCCTACTACCGTAAAGTCCTTATTCCCAAGTGACGAGCCGGAAGACTGGAGGCGTCTGGTGGAGAGGCAACTTGAAACCAGGGAAGGGCCAATGAAAATATTGGAGTTAGCCAACTATCATGTGCTTCAGGGAACTCTCTATTTCAAGAGTCCCGGGGGGTTTATGGCATGGTGAGTAGGGGAGCAAGAAGCCAAGGAGAGGTTAATAGAAATGCACCAGAGGCACTGTGGAGATACAGATATCCCCTTTTACAGAAGACTGCAGCGAAGCGGGTATTTTTGGCCCTCCATGAGCGTAGAAGCGGCCCGCTTGCAAAAAAGTTTCTTAAAGTGCCAAGCTAATTTTGATCAGCCGACGGAGGCTAACTTTGTGGAAGCCTTCAAAGATTGGAGACAGCCGTACCTAGCATATCTGGAGAATGAGGAGCTGCCCGCTGAGAGAGCGGATGAAATTTACCTTAGAAAAAGGGTAGCACGTTTCTACTTGGTCAAAGGAGAGTTGTATAGGAAAGGGTATAATGAGAAGGCGCTAAGGTGCGTAGCCAAGGAGGAAGTGGAAAGGGTGCTGAAAGAAGCTCATGAGCCCTCACACATGGGAGGCGCCAAGCTGTATGATCAGCTGATGACGTTGGGATACTACTGGCCGACAATGGAGGCTGACTCCATTGGATACGTGAAAAACTGTAGAGCATGCCAGGTGCACGGAAACATGGTGCACGCTCCCTCCGTCAGCCTACAAAGCTTGGCAACACCCTATCCCTTCCACACATGGGCGTTCGACCTGGTGGGTAAGATCGCCCCAGCATCTCATGGCAAGGCCTTTATCATTGTGGCTACAGAATTGTATACCAAATGGGTGAGAGCCATTCCTTTAAGGAGGGTCACTGCCCAAGTGGTAACCCAGTTTATAAATGAGTATATCATATGTAGCTTTGGTATACCCAAAGTGATCCTAACGGATAATGGGAAGCAATTTTTATGCAAAGAGATGGCCCTCCTCACGGACAAGTATAAGATTGTGCATAATAGCTCAACCATATCCTACCCCAAGGGCAATGGCCAGGCGGAATCTACTAATAAGACCCTGATAAATATTCTGAAAAAGATGCTAGAAGACATGCCGGGAGCATGGGATGAGAAGTTGCCTATGGTGTTATGGGCCTACCGTACTTCGAAAAGAAAGCCAACGGGGTTCACTCCCTTCTCTCTAGTATATGGGACCGAAGCTGTCCTACCAGTGGAACTGGCGGTACCTTCAGCCAGAATTTCTCTTAGCAATGGGCTCATCCCAGACCCAAGGCATGTGCAACTGGAGGCACTAGATGAGCACAGGGACAAGGCGAGAGAGAATTTCAAAGTCTACACTCAGCAACTGTTCAGGGCCTATGAAAATTTGGTTAAGCCTAGGGAATTCCAGGTGGGAGATCTAGTCCTGCGAGCATCAACCCACCATCTCCGTAGCATGTCGGCGTCAAAATTCAAACCTAACTAGGAAGGCCCTTTTGTTGTCAGAGGAGTGGGGAAGTCGGGCTACTGCCAGATATCAGAACCTGAGAGTGATTGTCTCCAGTCCATCAACTGTAAGTGGCTGAAGAGGTACTATGCTTAGTAATAACTAACAAGTTTTGTTTGTATTTTGCATGTCGGCAACGGATGTCAAGGATTGCTTCTACACCAGAAAAGTTTTTTTGTTTTTTTTGAAGCAATACTACACTGTAAACGGTAGACAAAAGTAAAAGAAATGAAATAGCAACACTTTTGGTCATTTTGACGTTTATTTTTCTTACTCATTTATATATACATTTACGCTCCCTATTAAGGTAGAAGAGAGTAAAAAAAAAAGAGGTCGGGAACTTTGCTCACTACACTTGGGAGGTAAGTCCATCCCAAGAGAAAGTAAACTGAGCAAAGTCCCCCAGACATAAATTAATACAGTTTTATAATAAAATCAGGCTTCAAGAAAGAGGCGGGGGTCACCCTCCTCTCCAGCCCAGCCTCTACGACTATAAGCAGTAATATGTAGGAATACCCCCACAGACAGGAGGGGCAACCCAAGAAAGTCACAACTACAAGAGGTACATTTTCAAAAAAAAAATGTATACAATATAATAATACATAACTTTTCATATCAATGCAAATACCCCGCAGTATATGGGGTAGCCACCAGTAGACTAAAGGCTCACAGAAATTAGAGCAAGTCATGTAAAACAAACACCCACGGCATAAAGGGAGAACAAAAGAAAAAGAAAGTGCAAAAGAAACAAAGTGTCTCATACAGGAATGATAAGTGATGTACACATAGAATTCTGAACACTACAAAGCAAGAAGTAGCCTATCGGCTAGAAACCACAAAAAATAAATCATCGCGCGCGATGGCGCCAGCATATGACGGACCAGCCTCCCGTAGAAACTCTTCCTCCAACCTGACGGATTTAGCATCATCCTCCTCATCGCCAGACTCAAGTTTGGCAAGCTTCACCTGCAGTAGGGCGATCTGATTCCGGATCCTCGTAGCCTCAGCGTGTCGTTGCTCAACCCTGGACTGCCGGGACGTGTGAAACCTCACTATCTTTCGGAAAGGAACACTCAGGAAGGGGCGAACCCCTGCGTCAAGCCAATCCAAAAGAAAATGATAGAACTGCTGTAAGTCGCGGAGAGCATCCAAGAATAGCAAGATAGAAGAGCTAGTCAGCTTAGCAGGGGAGGTAGCCAAGAACTCATGAACATGGCTGGCAAGAGCCCTCAGGTTGAAGGCCGTAAGACTGTCAACCTGGAGTATACTCTGAGAAGTGAACGTCTCGGGATGGTGCTCCAAGATGAGATCCAAGAGCTGACGCTCATGTACCCTGAAGCGGCCTGGTAACTCCTCACGCCATAGCCTACTAGAAATAGTCGCAGCGTCCTCTGTTTCATCATCGCCCTCGGAGTGGCGAGACCCCGCCTCAGAGGGAAGAAAAGAAGACTCCCCACCAGAATCAGCATCACCGACTAAAGGAGTGAACTCAGAACTGTGATCTCCCTCTGCAGTTGCCCCACTACCAGTCTCCACAGTTATCGGAGTATCCTCATACACCTGGAAACAATGAGACAAGGGTGTTATAGGAATGCTTGCACAGTATACGCAAGAAGAAAAAAGGGGAATAGTAAAAAGAGGGGGGTATGCCAGTCTAATACCTCTCTCACAGCTGCCCCGCTGCCAGACTCCACAGTCACCGAAGTATCCCCATACACCTGGAAACAATGAGACAAGGGTGTTATAGGAATGCTTGCACAGTATACGCAAGAAGAAAAAAGGGGAATAGTAAAAAGAGGGGGGTATGCCAGTCTAATACCTCTCTCACAGCTGCCCCGCTGCCAGACTCCACAGTCACCGGAGTATCCTCATACGCCTGGAAACAATGAGACAAGGGTGTTATAGGAATGTTTGCACAGTATACGCAAGAAGAAAAAAGGGGAATAGTAAAAAGAGGGGGGTATGCCAGTCTAATACCTCTCTCGTAGTTGCCCCACTGCCAGTCTCCACAGTTATCGGAGTATCCTCATACACCTGGAAACAATGAGACAAGGGTGTTACGAGAATTCTTGCACAGTACACGCAAGAAGAAAGTAGGGGAAAAGTAAAAAGAGGGGGTATGCCAGTCTAATACCTCTCTCACAGCGGCCCCACTGCCAGCCTCCATAGTCATCAGAGTACTCTCGTGCACCTGGAAATAATGAGACAAGGGTGAAATGAGAATGCTTGCACAGTATATGCAAGAAGGAGGAAAGTAGATACTCTTATACATGGTACCTGAACAATGCCCTCCGTAACAGTCATAGAAGGAGGAGCAGGGGCCCCCGTAGGGGAAATAACACTGATCGATGCTCCAGAAGAGGTTGCCTCAGTGACCAATACTTCCGAAGAAGCTACCTGAACCTCAGGCACCGTAGGGATAGCTACCTGAAGAGGCACAACGACAGGACAAACCAGCCCTTGGATAGGGGCTGCTGAAACGGCAGTGGCAGGAGCCGCACTCGAAATAGCGCCAAGGGATAACTGCGATAAAGTAAAAGAGGGCTACGATAAGCACAGGATGGATAGATAAGAAAATAGAACTAAGAAAATAAAAGAATACTTGAACCCCATCTAAGGGGGAAGCGCGAAAAAAGACGGTCGGCGCAGTAGGGACTGTACTGATAGCCTGCAAAGAATGAAAATGCGTGGTTTACTGCATGTTCGAGGAAAAGGAGATCCCATTGCTTCAACAGATAGGACTGACCTGAAGTGTGGGCTCACTGGTGGAGGCCACAGTAAATATTGGGCCACGAGAAATCGCCTGAACCAAAGATCTACCATCCATAGATACGCAAACCCTAGGGATAGAAATTCTCCCCGAAGAGGATAAACCTGGGGCGATAACGCCAGCTAAGGGAGGAGCCCCTTCCTGAGAAGAAAGTCCAAGAGCCATTAAGACTCCTGCTAAGAGGAAACAAATATTCAAAAAATAAATACTACCTCGGATGAAGAGGCCTCCAGGGGCTCAACTGCAGAAGCACCCACCGCCGAGACAAGAGAGGACGATGTGGCAACGCCCGAAGACACAGCTCTCTACGCATGATAAATGGGTAAATAAAAAGAAGGAATAAAAAAGGAAATGACGTAATGAATGTTTTGAAAATAACGAGGCATACCTGAGGAGAAGGGGAAGCCACAGGGGTGGTCCGAGTGACGGTAAAATGCACGGACGAAAGCTGCGAGGAAATGACAGTATACACAACCAAAAGGCAGTTAGAAGATGAATAAATTACAACAGACGTTAAATGAACTAAGGAAACAGCAAACCTCTTTAAACAGGCCCCAGGAGGAAATGAGCATGGAGCTCCTCTCCCGCTGAAAGGGCGTCGGTCGTAGTGGGGGAAGAGGAGAACCACCTGCCTCGATGGAAGTGGCCTGCACAAATATAACAGAATGCTTTAAATGAAAATATATACATATATATGATGAAGGGAAGAAAGTAAATCATATGCAAAAAAAAAAAATATAGACAAGTGAAGGGAGAACGCTTACAATAACAGGGCGCGTAGTCTGGCTATAAGGGAGATGGGTGGGGCTGACCCCCCCAGGAGAACGGGAGGCCTCATCATCGCTAGAAGACTCTCTGGAGACTGATAACAAAGCATAAGTGTCATTAGTGCTTTCGCTATGGAAACCCAGGACGCCCATATCACCCGAAGAAGAACTATGGTCGTCATACGAAGGGGTGCTTCCATAATCAACTAGTTCCTCTTCCAATGAAGGGGAGGGAGATGAAGGAACTCCGCGAGAACTAGTTCCACTAAGTAAAGGAGGTTGTGATATAGTACGTTCTGCAATAGGAATGGACGCGACCCGCATCTCCTGGGAAGTAAGGCTCGGTGAGGAGTAACCTTGACCCACCGTAGAGGAAGCAGCTAGGCCAACGCCATCTCCTTTCTTTTTCTTCGCAGCCCGGGTCCTCACAGGAGAAGAAGGAGGAGAAGCAGTAGTAGCAGGAACAAAATTGGAGACATCGGCGTCAAGATGTTTCCTTTTGCTTGTAGTAGAGGTGCCCGCCTTCCCTTTCCTTTTTGGTTGGCTTTTAGACTTCACAGGGGGAAGCTCAGTCGACGGAGGCGGAAGTGACTCGTTAATGAGAGGTTTCACTAAAATAGGGGTGGCCTGCTCCAAGGGTGGCGTAGAGGTGGTGCTGAGGAACCAAGGATCTTTCTGCGTCCGCTTGACCAAAAACTGAGCTCTGGTATATTTAATGGGGTTAGTCTCATGAGGAGGGCCAACTACACATTCTCGAATAAGGCGAACCTGCTGCTGCCAAAGAAGGAACCAGGATGAAGTGAATGAAGGGTGATAATCGCTGGGAGGCACATAGAGACCGCCTAAACCACTAACTCTGCAGAATAACCCCTGAAGAGTAAAGCTCGCACACGCCTCGGAGAATGCCTCAGAATGACTGTCGTAGGTAGGAAGAGGAGGAGTGTGGACACCCTGATCATAACCAAACTATCGTCTTGCCCTCTCGGAATGGTAAAATTCAGCACGGGGACCTAACTCAGTCCAAGAAGGAAGGTGACATGGTAAGAGCATCGTCACCACATTAATATGAGGACACGTGGAAACTGACCCCACTGCGGAAGGACAATAGAAGGTTCCGCCATCACCAGGGAAAGAAAGCCAGCTAAAAGTACCCCCAGGGCACTTGGTATAAGGCCGAAACTGAAACTCCTTGATATCATCAATCAAAATTCCCAAAGACTGCTTGGGAGTTTTCTTATGCCACCGAAGAAGCCTCGCGGCGTCGCTGTGACAAGCGTGAGCCCCTGAAGTAAAGTGGGGGAAATGCTCAAACAAAAAGGCCATCAAGAGAGGGGCGTTGACATGATTAGCAACATCATACCGACCGCAGGACCTCTCTACATCTATGTGTGCTTGGTCTATCAAGGTGTAAAGAGAACCCAAGGTCAGGGCAGCCATGGGTACTGGTCTACCGCGAGATAATCGCACAGCCAATCTAAAAAGAAGTTCGCGAGGACAATCTTCAGGCTTACCTGGAAGAAGGAACCGAGTCAGGAACGTAACGAGGAAAGAGGCTAAATGTGCAGGAGAGTGAAGCTTAGGACCATCCTGGGATCTGGGCGCTGCACGAGAAGTCTCCCCCTTTGGCAACTGCTCAAAGTCTCTGAACCAATATCTTTTCCACTTGGCAAAGGAATGCTTGGAATGACCCGTTACATTTATGGCCACATATCTCGAGCACTCCCCAAGAGATGACCGTAACTCCCCCACCAACTCCTGCTCTAGGGAGTCCTCACAGTCATCAGAAAAGACCTGTTGCCTAAAGAAAGGAAGGGCGTACAACTCACATATATCTTCTAGAGTAACCGTAAATTCCCCCCAGCCCGTGACAAAGGTGTGAGACTCCATACTCCACCGGGACAATAAGAGATTGAGCGAAGAACCGTGTTTAAAGAGGGTGCAGGACTTCAGACTGCTGACGGCGGTGAAGAGCCCCACCTCCCTAAGAATAGCCACGTAATCAGGAACGCTCAGAACATAGTCAACCCAACTGGCCCACTCCTCTGTAGGTCCACCGGGGGTTTTAACCTCAACATTGGAATAAGGAAATTTGCCTCGGTCAACTCGGACTCGGAGAATGGAATCCGGAGAAATAGTAGGAAGATCAGCAGACTCAGTTAACCCCACATGAGACCGATCGAGAACAGCACTCGAAATTTTTTCCCCAAAATCAGAAAGTGAAACCATGAAACTGTCAGCAAGGCCGAAAAAGGGAGCACGACGATAAATACCGAAGTCCCGCCCTTGACGAATGTGCATATAATCCTTCCATGCCTGAGAGGAAGTTGGCGTAGCTGATGAACCACCTAGAGCCAGTGGCTCAAGAAAAGAACTCACCCCAGTGGGGACTCCGAGCGAGAGACCCCCGGGGTTCCCTCTCGTAAAAAAAGAGGTGGAGGCAGAAACCCCATTATAATCATAGGAAGAGCCCCTGGGCAGTGGCATGCTCTCCGTAACACCAATAGTCGAGATACCCTGGGTCACGAAACCCCTAAAGTGACAAAAGGTAGAAACACCCCCTTCCACAAACGAGAGACCGGTGGACGCGAGACCAAGTCTTGAGGCGCCATAAGTGGAAGTACCCATTTCAAAAATAGTCAAAGGCATCGAAACACCCGAAGGCGAAGTGATGACGTCCGTACTAATACTTGTCGAGACCCCACGCTCCTCGCGCACAATGAAATCGGGCGTGAGACCCTTAGCTGTCAAAATATCCTCGGTCAGAACCTCACACTCCTCGCGCACAATAAAAACAGGCGCGAGACCCTTAGCTACCAGAAAATTTTCAGCTGAGACCTCGCGCTCCTCACGGACATTACGAACGGGCGCGAGCCCTTCAGATGACAAAAGGTCTCCGCGCGAGACCCCTCGTACCATGGAAGACTGCCTCTCGAGACCCCCCGCAGGTGGCGACTGGAAGGGCGAGGAACCCGTGAGGGTTATCGGCCCAAAATCTGCAGAAACAGGTACCGCGGGCTGCGCGGCAGCACTAGTGAAGCTTGGCACGAGACCCTTGGCGGTCGGAACAGCCCCAGCCGAGACCCCACGCTCCTCGTGAGCAATAAAATGGGGCACGAGACCCTTAGACATCAGAAAACTCCCAGCCGAGACCTCGCGCTCCTCGCGGACACTAAGAACGGGTGCACGCCCTCTAGATGGTGGAAGATCATCGCACGAGACCCCTCGTAGCATGGAGGACGCAAGTTCGAGACCCCTTGCAGGAGGTGACGGGAAGGGCAAGGAACCCATGAGGGTTCTCGACCCGAAATCTATAGAAGCAGGTACCGCGCATAAGGCGGCGGCACCGGTGGCCGTACCCGGCAAATCAGCGTTAGCGACAGCTATGCAGGTCACGGAAGTGATAGGAACGATGGATGGAGACGGTAAAGGGTGTAGAACCATGGGGGTTTTAGAGTTGCTTACATTGGGAGATACATTCTTTGGTTGGGAATCCATGGATGAGAGGGTATGATAGTTGGGAAGGTTAGAGCAAAAAAAAAAGAGATGGGTGGCTATGGGGTTTAAAAAAAAAAATATCCCTCTTTCACTTTCTCTCACTACAAACCCAAAGATGCTTAGGTTTTGGTTGAAGAAGATGAAGGACCCCAAGATAAGGGGCTTATGCTTTTTGCACCAAAATGGGAAAACGTGCAGGAAGGCAAAAAGTTGATGATCTTTTTTCCCAAATGATGAGATGACAGTTCCCACACTGACGCGTGGGTTCTCAAAAAATTAAATACCTCGGATAAAGGGACACAGAATTTAATGATCGAAGGATCCCTCAGAAAGAATATATATATATAATTATTGAAACCATATTTATAGCGTACAAAGTTTTTTTAGTCTACCCAACCAAAAAATCTTTGCACGAGGGGCTAATGTAGAAGGGTGTTATACACAGAAAAAAAAAGCAAAATAAAATAAATATGTTTTTTTTATTAAATAACATCCGAGAGGTACCCGCGAGGGTCACCAAGAAGCCCAAAAGCCATTATGAAGCGTCCGCGCTACCTCAGGCGTCAGCGCCACTTCGAGCGTCAGCGCCGCCTCACATGTCAGCGCCGGTTCAAGCATCAGCGCTACCTCAGGCGTCAACGCCACTTCGAGCCTCGGCGCCACAACAAGGGTCGGCGCCGCCTCACATGTCAGCGCCGGTTCAAGCATCAGCGCTACCTCGGGCGTCAGCGCCACTTCGAGCGTCGGCGTCACTTCGAGCATCGGCGCCGAGACAAGGGTCGGCGCCGCCTCACATGTCAGCGCCGGTTCAAGCATCAGCGCTACCTCGGGCATCAGCGCCACTTCGAGCGTCAGCGCCACTTCGAGCATCGACGCCGGGACAAGGGTCGGCGCCGCCTCACATGTCAGTGTCGATTCAAGCATCAGCGCTACCTCGGGCGTCAGCGCCACTTCGAGCGTCGGCGCCACTTCGAGCGTTGGCGCCGGGACAAGGGTTGGCGCCGCCTCACATGTCAGCGCCGATTCAAGCCTCAGCGCTACCTCAGGCGTCAGCGCCACTTCGAGCGTCGGCGCCGCAACAAGGGTCGGCGCCACCTCACCTGTCAGCGCCAGTTCAATCATCAGCGCTACCTCAAGCGTCAGCGCCACTTCGAGCGTCGGCGCCACTTCGAGCGCCGGCGACGGGACAAGGGTCAGCGCCGCCTCACATGTCAGCGTCGATTCAAGCATCAGCGCTACCTCGGGCGTCAGCGCCACTTCAAGCGTCGACGCCACTTCGAGCGTCGGCGCCGCAACAAGGGTCGACGCCGCCTCACATGTCAGCACCGGTTCAAGCATCAGCGCTACCTCGGGCGTCAGCGCCACTTCAAGCATCAATGCCACTTCGAGCGTCGGCGCCGCAACAAGGGTCGGCGCCACCTCACAGCATCAGCCCCACTCCGAGCAACGGCGCCAGGACAAGGGTCGGCGTCGCTTCAAGCGTCAGCGCCACTGCAAGGGTCACTGCAGAAATGTTATTCGAGAAGTGCTGCTACAGGAGTTTTCATCATGAAACAGCAGGCTCTAAATGAACAACACTAACACTTTGCTTTCTTGTACAGGTAGCCTAGTCGAGCAAGCAGGGCTCGAACAGGCGCGTCGGGACCTCCTGGGAGTTTTGGCTTGGCGGCTGAGGGACAAGGTATGTTGAGCAAGCTCAACCACTTAGCACTATAGGATTGAGAGAATACTAGTAGGAAGACCCAGAAGTCACTCGAGACCGCACACACTGCACACTTGGTCACAAGTGAAGTGAGCAGCCAAAGAGTTGGCTACTCACAAGAAGTAAACTCTTTACAAGAAAATGACTTTTCCAGAAAAGGGGGTCCTCGAGGTCCCTCTCAAGAAAAATAACACTTTTAGAGGGGAGGAGGCCCTAAGGTCTCCTCTCTCAAAGATTTGCAAAATTGTACCACAAGTTACCGTTTCAAAAGATAACTACCAAAATCTGCTATTTTGGTTCCATTAGGGGACATATGTGCTTTTTGGGTTTTGGTCGGCGCCAAGTGGCACCTGCAGAGGGGACAGGTAGGCTGCCTACAGGTAGGGACAAATGGTACACTTCAGACATTGTTCCCCACTAACTCTCTCAATTTTGACGCCCAAAATCGCCTGCTCACCCCTTACGCCCATGTATAAATAGACCTCTGGGCAAGGTCAAAAGAGAGACAAGAAAAATTGCACTGTTACTCTGCTAAAATATCACCAAACCTACCTAGTATTCTCTCCCTGCTCATTCTCTTAGTGTTGAGTGCCTTGTTCCTTCACTCCCCACTGACAACCATCACTCTCAGGTGTTTCCCTTGAGAAAATTGCTATTTTTGCTGTGAAAGTTCATCTTCTTGCAGGGAGTGAGTTGAAGCTTGAGTTCCATTGTTACCAGAAGGAGAAGTTTTCTTCAGAAGCTGCACCAGGAGACCTTGAAGACTTGAAGACAGTGTCCATTGGAGTGGGTCACGCCTCACCCTTTCCAGTTATTCATAGACCCCAGTCTCACTACCCTCCTACAGCATTCAACTAACCCTGTTTGTATCCCTCATTGTTGGATTGTTACAACCGAGCATTGAAATGGCATAAAGATTCATTGTATCCCGCCATCCAAAATTCTCTAGTCTATTTGTGAAATTAATAAGTCAATCTTTCAAGCTGCTCGTGGAGCTTCTTCACCAAAATTTCTTTACTTTCTAGTGCAGAGCTCTGGTTGGAGAGTTGGTCGGTAAGACTCTGAATTTTTTTAGACATTTCTGCCAGGGCTTGATTTTTTGTTATCAATTGAACGACTTGATTTTCTAAAGCCAGTTGGGTCCTTATTTCTTCAATATTAATCCGACCAGCCCTTGGTCAGCCCCGGGTAGAAGGATTTGCTCTGCCACGAGTAGATGGAGTAGGTCCAGTTCATTTCAAAGTCTCCAACTCTTCTCTCAATGTAGCATTTTCAGTTTCTAGAAAGGAAAAACCTTCATCATTAATCAGAACCAAGGCTCCCGAAGAAGAGGAGGTAGAAGATCTGAGTTGCTTCACTTCCTCTTGCAACATAATATTCTCTTGCTCTAGCAGCTTAACAATATTCATATTCTCTTCAATCTCAAGTTTTAACACATTTTTCTTTTTCTCATGGGCAGAGATGAACTTGTCACAACCCCTATCAGCACTCAACTGTTGTTATTTTTTCTCATAACCTTTGTGTAATAGTGCACTGGTTTTTGTGCTGAAGTTGGAGTTCCTCGATTATCCGTTGAAGGTCTTCAATTATTTTGTAATAAGCCACGTTGTTGGCCACAACACGATCATGCAAACACTTCAAGTATTGGTATGCATCAACTCCTCGCTCAGAAGCATCGAATCTAAGGATATCAATTATTTGGGACTCAGTAAAATCTGCATGACCCGCTTTGAAGTAATCATTACATTTTTCCATCAACTCAGTAGTGTCATGAGTTAATAAGAGTTCCATCCTGGAAACAAACTAGCAAGGAAAGATAAAAAGACATCAACAATGATATAGGCAAGACCAAGTCAAAGAGAAATTCAAATTAGATCACAACAACCCATTTTATTGATCATAAGAGGAGAGATTACAACCAAAGTTACAAGAAAATAAAGGAAAAGAAGATGAACAACATAAATAAAGATCCGAGCAACGCTACACCTTCTCCTTGTTTCCTATAACGCCATCAACAGGTTTGGACGAAGGAGTTGGTTACTTGGGAGGAATCTAGTATTGCTCGGTAGAAGTTGATGCTCACTGAACTTGATCAGAGGGTTGAGGAGAAGTAGCAACAGGAACTTGTTCTACTATTATCATAGAAGACTCATCATAGGCAGCTTCATCCTCTTCTTCTTCATTAATAATAGGACGAGGGCCATGAGTCTATTTTTGAAATAACTCAGAATCATTCTTAAGTTTTTGAAATAACTCAGAATCATTCTTAACACTTAACTCTTTTAATGTTGTAACCCATATGTCCCTGAAGTACTTCAGACTTCCATACTCCATCTGGCATATAATAGTGGTTAAGAATCTATTCCACCCCTTGTCCCAACCAAAGCTGAAAGATTTCTTTACCTCAACCTTTCTCTCAACCTTCTCAGAAGAAGCACGTTCCTTGATAAGCTTCACTTTCTCCTCAAGGTCTTTCTTATGCCGTTCAGCTTCTTCAAACTTGCCATCAGTCTCTTTCTTACTGACAGCGACGACCTTCATTTTTTCCTCTAATTCCTTGGAGGCACTTATGTCTTGGTTATGAGTTGACTCTGCAGATAGAAGTTTCTTCTCCCAAGAAGTTTTATCTTCCTCGTATGTATTTCAAGAGTCCTTCAAAGATTAAGACAGCCCAACAAAAGCTTCTTCAATCCTGCTGGACAAAGTTGAAGCCTTGATAGCCTCATCCCTCTCCAGGATATTAGTAAAGCACGTCATAAACTGAAAAAGAAAGAAAGAAAAGGAGCTCAGATTAGAATATGAATACAGTAGGTGGAAATGAAGTATTAGGGATCACGACAGTTACTGACGTGATATGTTGGGCATCCAAATCAATGAACTTCTCCCAGAAAAGGGGACCCCCAACAGCTCAATACTCCGGAATGGTCCAAGACTTGATCAAACCCCTAGCCGAACTCGGGGTAGTAAAATCTGGAGCACTAGTTCTTGAGGAAGGACCCCCAATATCAGAGGGTCGAGCAGCCATTTCTATATGTTTTTCTGTAAGACCTCTCCTCAATCTCCCTAAAGGAGCAACTTCAATCGAAAGTACTGCCTCTTTTTGTGTAATATCAACACCTTCAATCAAAGGTGCTGCCTCTTTTGGGATAGTAGGTCTTTCCTTGCTGACCTCCTTAACCATTGAAATGGTTCCTTTGGTGGAGCACTATCCACTTTCTTCGTCCCTTCAGCTGGGACATCCCTTTTGCTCTTCTTTTCTCCATCAGTGCCAGGGGCATCCTTGACAAAGAAAGTAAGAATTATCCACTTATTCGTCATTAAATCAACAATAGAGGTATTCAAGTTAGAAGAGGGTTCTTCGTCACTTGCTAGAGATGCTGGTACTTGATCAAGATCGATTACACGGGAGGGGCAAGAGGACGAGCAATGAAAGAAGATGTGGTGTTTTTGTATCTCAGCAAATAAGAAGCAACTCTAATGTTCTCCCCGTTAACTGATTGATGCAAACCCCAGATGATTTTCAAGTCTTTTATATTAATATCACTCTCTTTTTGGGGCATTCTTTTGTTATCAACTGTAAAAACAAACATGAATATCGGTGACAAATTTTATCAAACGTAAACAGAGATAAATCGAATAATTGAAAAAAACCTATCCCATTGCCATAAAGTGGACATCTTGGACCTTGGTACACATCATTTCCTTTTAATGGTGGGTGTTGCCAATTTTTCATCACAACCCCATGATCAAAATAGTCCCTATTAGCATTGGGAAGATTGACTACTAAAGCTCTATTTGAAAACCTAGTTTTTAAATAAAATGTGGTATCACTGGTAACCCATTTATAACAAAACATAATTTCAGGGATCCCTAAACGAATCCCATAAATATGGTTTAACCTATGTACACCATTAACTATCCTTCATGTATTTAGAGCTACTCTTGCAGGCATAATATCGAAATATTGGTAAAACTCCAAACACAAGGGATTAGGCAGAAAAGAAAAGCCACATTCAGCTATGGAAAGTGAGGGAAACCAGTGCCCCTCAAGTAGAGAAAACAAATCAGATGAAGAAGAAGGTGCTTATAGAATAACCCAAGAGTGAATTGCAAAATTAGCTCGAAACTTATCCAAAGATTCGACAAGGTAAACCATGATGAGTAAAGCAAAGAAAGAAGAAGGAAGAAATTCTTACAGAGAATTTAGAAATCTTCTAAGGCGGGTGATGGAAAGAACGAGTATAAAAATGGAGTAAGAAAACACAGAGTTTAGAAATCTGGAGATAAAAAGTAGATGATGGTCTTTTTCTATCGCTTTTAAATACCTTGCATCGGGAAAAAGGAAAGGAAATGATTACTAGAAAAGACGATTGCGTTTCCAGTGGTTAAAAGATAAAAAAGATGCAAATACCCAAGCGTCTATCGCAGTTTCAAAATATTTACAAATTTGCCATTTCACGCTCAAACAATGAAACTAGAGGAAAAATTCCTAAGTGTAGGATATCAGTAAGTAATCAAGACGTACAAAGGTACTCGAGCAATGTTTGAGTAAAATATTCCACACTATCATATCAAAACCCAACTGTGAAATATTAGGGGTTTCTGTTGATACGAAAAATTAGTCAACAGACGTGGACCAATTATATAAAGACACGTGTCACCTTACGTGGCAAATACATATGCTTATAGAGCTACCTAGCATGCAGAGCTACTCACCATCCCGATCTACCTAGCATGCCGACCTACCCAGCGTCTCGAGCTACATAGCGTGCCGACCTACTCAACATGCAGAGCATCTAGCGAAGAAGATCAAGCGATAATTGTACATTTAATGAACATCGGATTTAATGAACATTGTTACTATACAGATGTATATGTCTATTAAATAACGACATATCACCTATTCATTCTGACATCCCCAAGGCTATAAATACATTATAACACCCTCCACATGGGGGGAGGAATCTCTTGTAATCATCATTGAGATTAAGGCAAACATCTGCAATACAACATAGTGGATGTAGGTCATTTTATAAGGTTGAACCACTTTAAAAATCCTTTGTCTTATTTTTAACTCATATTTATCTGTGATTAATTAATTAGATCAAATCTAGTTTTTTACATCAACAATGTCAAGCATGTTAGAAAACTTATCATAACTTGGGTACACTTTGTTCAATTTGAAAGGAAATATATGATCCTCAGGGTACCATAAGTTTAGATCGAACTCTAGAACGAAAAATTTTATTAGATGATTATGTCATATAGTAATCACGCACAAGTTGAACATCGCATAATAAACTTTGTACAAACAATTGACTTAAAAATACTCAAGATAAGTATAATAATATTCACTCATGGGAATGACCATTTGAAGAAATGATGTTATATGAAAAGAAAGAAGAAATGAAGATGAGTGGTGATTATGAAATCCCACTCTTTTGATAGTCAAAATTCTAAAAAAAAAACAAGGTAGCTGGGTTAACCGATTTAATGAGGGAATCTACCACTGCTACAATAAGAGACTACCAAAGGCTAAAAATACAAATACTTAGCAGTGACATGATGGTAGGGAAGCCAAAATTATGCTGCCCAATACCCCCCACTTTAGTGATTTCTAATTTTTCTTCTTTTCCCCCTCTTTTGTCCAAACAAACCTCCCAAGAAAAAGATTTTTCACCTAAATGTTTCCCGATCATTTCGTTTATCCTTATCAAAAAACATAAATAAATGTTTAAAATACATTACATATTTTTTATCTTATAAAAACCCTCAATGGAAAATTAAAAATCTCTACACCAAATAAAAACAAAAACTCAGCAAAATCTGGCCAACTGTTATCACGGTCCTTGACTGTGAAAAAAGAATACGTGTGTGTTGTCATGGAACTTTATCATCACAACACATGAGATAAATTTTATCACAGTTCTTGACCATGACAAGGAGCATGATGAAAAAAATTTGGTATTCTCCACCCCCCTAAAAAAATACACTCCTTCCTTCCTCTCTCTCATTAACTCGGCTACCTCTCTCTCCTAAGTAAAAAAAACACTATCATTTTTTACCAAAAAGGTATAATTTACACATTTTGACTTTGATATATATATATATATGTGTGTGTGTGTGTGTGTGTGTGTGTGTGTGTGTGTGTTGTGACCCCCCGCCTACTAAAAGACCAGGTGGCCAACCTATGATCAAAATAAAATGTTAGTCTCTAATGTCTCATTCTCATCACTATCGAAATTTTTTTAAAGTTACTAACCACTTAGTAGTTTAATTAGATTGGTTCCAAATTTTATCTTGAATTAATAAACAACATGCAAAAATAAATAACAATTAAACCATCACACAAATTGTTAACTGAAATCGAACACAAATGAATGATATAAATTAAGATGACTGAATCAACTATCGGTTCAACAATTAAATACAACTGTAAACTGAAGTCATAATCTGGATACATAATGTAACATAAATAAACTAAATACTAAATCTGAGGCGACATGCCCAAATGAGTACTGAAATAAAGATCCTACACTAGGAATGAATAAATGAAGCATCCATAGCAAAGTCCTACAACGTCCACATGAGCTGCAGATGTGCAACCCTGGACAGATTCTTCAAACGGGACATCTTTGTGGATGGAAACCTAAAAGTTTTTGGCACGGTTCAAATCCCAAGTAAAACATTAAAATATTTACCAAGAAATTAAATTGCAATAATAAAATATGCACGCACACTTTTCACATTTAAGATAGTGTCACACTCTCTTGATGTATATATCACCCCTCATCTAATGTGAACATCTAACGCTTGCTTTATAATCTTCCTAGTTAATCTACCCCACCAAACTAGTCGTATCACACCTCTTTCTACCGCACTACTCTATCCCGAGTATTCATACTTTGATTATTAAGTTATCTACCCATTAACTTATTAATCGGTTCAACTATAATAAACCGTATAATGTTCACACTAGTTATACAAGAAACCCTTTTTATATTCATATAACTTCCACACTAGTTATATAAGAAACCACTTTTAAAATCATATAACCTTCCCACTAGTTATATAAGATATACATTCACACTTATGTATTAATCCCGTATATAATTATCTACTCGTATTAAATACGCAGTAATATACTAAAACATTCACACACATATCACGTATACATATCCATCCTCCCAAGTAAGGACTCACCGGATGTTTCTCTAAAATTCTATCACCCTAATATACTCATCCATCTGAACACCCCGATACGATTAGCTCCCGAATTAGTGAAACAAAAATAAAGGTAGAGGAGGGGACCATAGTTCCCCGGTTGTGAGATCGAATCATACCCAAAGCGGCTCACCCAGAAAAGAAATCACAACATATAAATATTGTACACCTGTGACCTGGGGATTATACTCGCCCTGCATTCACTAGCTAGTGGATTCACCCATGTAGCGCAACCTCCTGTGATAGCACTAGAGGGGTATGCATTCCTATAAATATCACTCACACTGATTTCTATAAAGCACACACATATATATATATATACTAACTATCACACTACCGTGTATATATATTTAATAAAAGTTTGGCTAACTCGTGCTTAACTCCCGTAGTACTAGCCTAAGAGTACCCAAGTCTATATCCCGACTTGTAACTTAATTAATCACATATTAGTTATTTCTCATTCAAGTTTTATCACCTAATTATAGTACCCAGACTCACTCATTCGGTTCGTATCTTTATCTCTTAAAATTTATTACAAAAAATTCCATTATTTAGTTTAACACCCCTTGTTAAATTTAGTATTCGATAATTTATTATATAACTCTATAATAAATCAAACCGGCTACCCCGTGCCTAACTCCTCTAGCACTCTGCCTCAAAATATTCGAGTCACAACCCCGACTCTTAATTCCATAACTATTAACTTACATTCATATTTTTATTCAAGATACAAAACGCATCTCAATCCAACCCATATCATAATTTCATTTGAAATTTTCATTCGAATCCGTTCATATATTTCCGAGTGTTGTTCATCCTAAACACTCCTAAATACATACCTCTAATTCATTCCCATCCCATTCCAAGGTGAAATAATGTTCCTTAATATTTTCCAGAGTCCTAGACAATTATAAGGACATCCCTAAATAATACATATTGGATTTCTCACAAAGGATTTTGGTTTCAGACACCCTTTCCGTAGTAAAATCATAACTAATTAAAAAAATCAGAAAAATACGAAACTGGTGGCCATGTGTTCGTAATGAAAAAATATATCTCCATGTACAAAACCTAGGGTTGTTTTAACGAGATATAAACCTCGTTGGAACTAGAATATCATTTGAACGACTTCCACTATCATTTGAACAACTTGCAATGTCGTTCAAACGAGTTGCAAGTCGTTTGACGCAATGCTGATCACTTATTCTTCTTCCTTGTTCCAGTCTCTGCCATTAAAGATTCAAACAAGATTCTAAATCTTCACCCACCTTGACTTAATTAAAACCAACCTAATACACTCATATAATACTAGATTTAATCCTCAAAATAACCTTTAAACATCAATAATTTATCAAAATCTTAAGTTTCCACGTTTGGGGTTTCCATGATTTTCAATGAAATTATTTTCTGCAATTTGGTTCGATTGTCCCAATTAACTCACACCATCTTCTGAGTTCCTCCCATACTTTAAATTTTTACAACACCGAATCATGATATCACCTTTTTTGAACTTTAATTTTACATAACTGCTCAATTCATAAAAACCCTTTTTATGCAACAATCCACCCATAACCAATTTTGATTTACACCCACTATGATATGAATCTTAATACCACAAATAAATTGAAAGAAAGTTGATCTAATTTCCTGGATAATTTTGCAGGGTCTGATTTCTCTTGTTGTAGACAAATATTTGACGAAAAATACTTTAATTTCTTCTTGGGTTGGCTCCCATTTTATCCGTCTTTTCTCCTATGCAAAACTAGGGTTTTCATAGTAAGCTATGTCTACCACAACTCCATAATGTAGGTTTTATAGTGCTAATCCCGAAGTTAAGACAATGGGTTAAATTAAAATGACCCAGACACTCCCGTGTGAGATCGGTTGCGCTTAAAAATGCCTCGAGATCCAATTACTACCCTGGGTACTCTTTTCCGACTATCTCGACCGATTCGAAACCAACCGTTCACTCAGAATCATCATCCGAGTTACTTAACTAAAATATCCAACCTCGACCTCAAATTACGACACATGTAATTATTTAAAAAATAACCCAAATTAATTAGATTTTAGTTCACCGAATAAATTAAATCCTCTAGATTAATTTAAATCCTTTATCACCAAATTAATTTAATTTTATAGCCTAAAAAATACGGGGTATTACATGTGTGTGTACGTGTGTGTGGTTGTAGTTGTTGAATACATGTGTTTGTTTGTTATAAATAGTTGTATTCACATGTAGGGCTTTGACATTGATAAAAAGTAACTTGTGCACAACTTAGGTTTGAACAATCTAACATTGATAGTTGTTTGGTCTTCAATATATGTGTTTGTTCATTATAAAATATTTTTATTTGCATGTGTAGCTTGATATTGTTAGAAAATAACTTTTGCAACACCTGGATTTGATCAATTTGACTTTAATATTTGTCTAGTCTTGAATATGTATGTTTACTTATTGTAAATGTAAATATTTTGGTTAAAAAATAATTTCAGAGTTTATTTAAAAATGTGAAGGATTTTGGGATTTTGTATGTGTAGAGTGAATAATTTATGGGTTTAGTTAAATATAATTTATGGATATATTTAAAAACGTAATCAATAACATAATCAACATTCTACCATAATTTTCAAATTTTTATGTATACACGGCTTAGGGTTTTAACCTAGGTTTTGACAATTGGATTTGATTAAGCTATGTTGTATAATTAAAACAAATTTAATATGTATACGTGGCATAGGGTTTCAACCTAGGTTTTAAAAACTGGATTCGATGAGATTATAAAGTATAATTAAAGTATGTACACACAACTTAAGGCTTTAACCTAGGTTTCGAAAATTGGATTCGATTAGGTTAAAAAGTAAAATTAAAACTAATTTAATTTGTATATGTGGCTTAGGATTTTAACATGATCATGTTTCGACATTGTTATTGTTAATTAATGATTTAACTATCCTTGGGAATAAACTAACAAATATAAATACCTATTTTGTTCACACGTGGTAGATAACCATTCTTACAAGTTGTTATGGGGTGTCCTATTTACAAAGAGTACATGGGTGAGACAAATAAACTCAGTGGTGTGTACCGTAGAGTTGTTAATGAGTTTGTAAAATTTGTAAATAATTTTCTCAATGTTGAAGAGTTCTCATATCCTTGTGCACATTGTAGAAATGGGAAATAGTTTAAGGGGAAAATAGTTGAATTACATCTACTTAGATTGGGTATGCAAGACGATTATCGGGTATGGGGTTTTCGCAGGGAAATATATTATTCATTTATTCTCGAACAACATCGACTACAAACGTCAAGTAGGATAGCAGTGCAAGGATAGGAGGACACCCCCATAGAGGATAATAGGTTATATTATCTAATAGACGATGCTTATAAATTTCATATGGTGCAAGACAATGAGGATTATGATAAGGAAGCCAATGAATATTGTGGTGTAGGTCATAGTGCTCATGAGGGTGTTGGTATAAAACTTAACGATGACTTTTTAAGTTTGAAAGTCAAATAGACCAAATCGTTGTACCCTTATTGTAGTAAAGTTCTAAAAACTTTGAAAAATGTGACTGTGTGATGATTGTTTAAATTTGCAAATTTCTAATTCGGCTCACTTATTTAATTAAACTTAAATCAGCCCCTACAAATGCATCTAAACATCATAAATAATTCAACCCATGCATGAAAACTAAAGACGATCGATTCAGGAAAAATCCCCTTTCAGGTAAAACCTTTGATAAACACTTTGAAGAATTCACAAGGCATTTGACTTACATACAACCTGATAATCGCCCACAAGTGTGTAATGCATGGTGCCTTCTGCAAATCTTCAAAGATATGAGAAACAGTGAAATACCCTCCAGGCATCGGTTCGTCATCGTCGGCTCGTCCACACGTAGAATGACTTCGCTCAGTATCCATCGATCAAATATGGAGATCCCTTCTCCACAAAGGTTGAACAAAAGCAAAGTTGTGTTCTTAAACACCAAAACAATTCAATAAAGCATATGGGAATTTTGTGAATTCAAAACCAAAAAGGATTAAACCCCAAAAGGAAGAAGCCAAAAGAATTCTACTTTCGTAGTTTTTCTGTTCTGTAAAATGCTTAGACTTCTTAAACAAAATGAAACCACAGTATGAGTTTTTATAGGAAAACATGCCACCTCAAAAACCGTGCTCGTTCGAACGAGATCAGCATGTCGCTCGAACGAAGGACGGCTGCCGCTCGAATGAGATCGAGTGACATGGCTATCTCGCGCAAATGACATTGCTATCTCACGCGACTGACAGTAGCGTCAAAAAAATTATTATTTTAATCTCCGCTCCAATACTTAGAAAAAATAATCATTCTCAAATTCTGACAAAAAAATTCGCTCCAACACTTAGAAAATATATTGTAAAAATATCCCAAAAGCTCTAAGTGGAAGTTAAGGTATTTAAAACATAACCTGACGAAAGTAAATTTCGCGGAGTCTTTTTGATGAAGAACTTGATTAATTCGGATCCGTCTTTGATGTATATGGCTCTTGAATGCTCTTCGATGGTATAGAGGTATATGACATAATAAATTGGTAACGGACTTATAGAAATATTTCCTTACAAATATCCCCCTATATCTATGCCGGTTCATACATAAAAGTATCCTAATTATCAAAAACCAAAATTCCTATACAAATCTACCCTCCCATGAATAAATTTGTAAGATCTCAAACTGTTCTTCAAAAAGTCTTCATCAAATCTCAAATCTTTTATCATCAGGGTGTGCATCATAATGATCTTCAATCTTTGTATTAACACACATGAGATAAAGCAAAAACCTTCGTGATGCATCGAGTTTGAAATGATATAAGAATAAATCAATAATAATAAAATCTACCCCATAATGCAAAAACTCCCCCACAACATGATAATTCTTTCTCCCCCTTTTTATGTTGTTCCCAAATAGACAGATAAGAAGAAAAAATCAAAACATGGAGTGTCATGATAAAATGCGTAGCAAACATAGATCAAGCTAAGCGCATGCGAAGGTATGACCCAAAAAAAAATCATAAACTATTTTTGGATTTTTCAATTTTTGATAGAAAAATAAGATACCAAAAATCACACCATTGATCTAAACTAAAACAACCAAGTCATGGAAATGGAATGTATGGGTGTGAACACATTCAATAGGTAAATCAACTCAATCAATCATATGTGCACAATGAATACGTGTACCCTTAACGAATTAACATAAAAAATATCCTTAGGTGTAAAAATTGTTGAATTTAGATGGCATCGTCTTATGCAAATCAACAAATCAAAGTCAAAGTGATTTCCACACCAATAACATCCAAAACTATGTAGCGCTTTTTAAGGACTTTCTAGTATGTGCAAAGCCGTTTTAATTCTCCATCCAAACTCCTTCATATATATTTTTTCTTTTAGAGGTGTATAAACTAAATTCTCAAACTTTGGAGAATTGGTGCAAAAACCTAATTGTCCCTTCACCGTTTTTCAACAAAGCACACAAACTCACAAACGGCTCTTACATGCACAACTTTCTTATCAAGTTTTATTGCGCTTGGTTCATTTTAAGGACGGGATTGAAGTGAAAACACCCAACCAACATGTGATAAGACAAGCACAGTAATCAAACCAGTCCGTGCATGTGTGCAATAAAGTAAATCATGAGTCAAACATGTAGTAAGTAACACTTAATTAAATCTTAATGACTCCAAACATTATAAAGCACATGGATGAATTGACATATTGTCTCAAAACACTATCAAATAGTCACATGAATAAATGGAATGATATTGTGACTCGATTATCCTAAGTGTCCATCCATAAACGGTGCAAACAAAATACAAAAATCTTTTTGGATTTTTCAAAAAAAAATTATCAAACTAAAATCCTTTTATATTTTTCAAAAATTTTCAAAAGAAAAAAGTTATACAAAAAGTACATGTAACAACGCTAGAAAACATAAATATCATGAAATAAAAAACTAGCGTATGACAAACATGCGAACACAATCATCTATATGATATGGCAAGAGAAGAATCATGTGCAAGCAAATGGGAATTAACTTGTATAAAATCTAGTGCCTCTAAAATTGATTTCTTAACCCAAATAGATGTGAAATGTTGAGTGGGGGGTTTGGGAACTACGGTAACACTAGACGTAAACTTCCTAGGACATTTTCCAAGATCAAAACAAAAATGCCTAAGGTGACTTTTCCTACCATAATATGAACATGAGTAAATGGGAGGAACGACACCTATGGGTTGGCCTTTTCTAACATCCATGGGAACGCTTGACCCTCTAAAATAAATAATAGTTTTGTCTTTAGCACTAGAAGCATGAGAACAAGATAAGCCATTACCATCACTATCAAACCTACTCGAGTCTATCAAATTATTTTTTAGCTTCAAAATTTTTGACTCAAGCAAAGAATTAGACTCTTCCAATTTAAGGGACGCCTTTTTCAAATTTTCAACAATTCCTAAAATGGTATCTCTCTCCCCCTCAATTAAGGCAAACATTTCCCTAAGAGTCTCTTCATGTGCCACAAACTCATTGATTAAAATATTTTTGTCATCTTTGGCACAAACACAAACCATCAAATTTTTAAGGTCCTCCAATTCTTTTTCTAAAAATATGACCCTATCATCACTCTCCTTCTTGGACAATTTTAAAGAAACAAAGTCATGGTCCAAGGAAACAAATTTTTCACGATAAAAATCTAGTTGATTTTGAACCGTTTGCAAAGGATCCATCGCGGATTTAAAATGGGAATTTTCTTTTTCCAAAAAATCAATTCTTTTAGCAAACGTCAAATTCAAGTGATTTATATCATCAAAACTTTGACTCTTGTCATCAAAGGGGGCAATCCGATTACATAAGTGTTCCGTCGAAAAATTGCAATTTTCACAAAACTGATTTTTCAAAAAAATCAATGTCACACAAATTTTGCAGAAAATAGGAATACACGATAAATTCGCGCAACCCACTCTGATACCAATTTAAAAAATGTGACTGTGTCATAATTGATTAAATTCATAAATTTCTAATTTGGCACACATATTTAATTAGAGTCTATTTTTAAATAAACTTAAATCAACCCCTACACATGCATCTAAACATCATAAATAATTTAACCCATGCATGAAAACTAAAGACGACCGATTCGGGAAAAATCCAATTTCGGGTAAAACCTTTTATAAATATTTTGAAGAATTCATAAGACCTTTAACTTACATACAACCTGATAATCACCCACAAGTGTGTAATGCACGGTGCCTTCAGCAAATCTTCAAAGACACGAGAGACAGCGAAATACCATCCAGGCATCGGTTCATCGTCTTCGGCTCGTCCACAAGCAGAATGACTACGCTCAGTATCCACTGATCAAATATGGAGATCCCTTCTCCACAAAGGTTGAACAAAATAAAAGTTGTGTTCTTGAACACCAAATTAATTCCCTAAAGCATATGGGAGTTTTGTGAATTCAAAACCAAAAAAGGATTAAACCCCAAAAGGAAGAAGCCAAAAGGATTCTGCTTTCGCAGTTTTTCTGTTCTGTAAAATGCTGAGACTTCTTAAACAAAATGAAATCACAGAATGAGTTTTTAGAGGAAAACACTTCGCCTAAAAAATCTTGTTCATTCGAATGAGATCAGCATGTCACTCAAACAAAGGACAACTGTTACTCGAACGAGATCGCGTGACATGACTATCTCATGCGAACGACATTGCTATCTCGCGCGAAAGACTGAAGCGACAAAATTATTATTTTAATCTCCGCTCAAACACTTAGAAAATATTTTGTAAAAATATCCCAAAATCTCTAAGTGGAAAGTAAAGGTATTTAAAACATAACCTTAGCATAGTAAACTTCACGGAGTTTTTTTTATTAGGAACTTGATTAATTCAAATCCATCTTTGATGTAGATGGCTCTTGAATGCTCTTCGATGGTGTAGCGCTATATGAGATAACAAATTGATAACGGACTTATAAAAACATGTCCTTACAAACTTTCATCACACGGTTTGTTTGCATAGTTTAAGAGATACTTTTGTTTTTCTGGAAATTGTAATACCCCGTGATTTTTATGACTTTTAAAATGGGTTACATTTTAAATTAATGGATTAATTGGATTTTTATTATAACTTAATTCATTTGGGTTTTATCCGAATTGTGGATATTAAAATGTATGATTCGGTATATTACTTAAAGATATTTAGGTAATATATGAATGTGATGTTATTGATATGAAGGTGTTATATTAATTTAGTAATTTGAATTTTTAGTCGGACGCGGTATGGGACGTGTCAGGACAAATTTGTTAAATTAAAAAGGAAACTTATTTTTACTTCAACCTTATAGTAGTTTTGGGAGAAGAGAAGGTTGCTTGGAAAGGAGGAGAACCAAAGATCAAAGGTCATCCCCACCAACCACCACCGGAGAAGGGGAGAACCACTAGTGATACACCACCCAAAGGATCAGATCTTCATTAGAGGCAAGTGTTTGATATTTTCAATCTAAGTTTGTATATTGTCCATGTTAGAATAGTTATAAAAAGAGATGATTTTTCATGTTTGGAAGATGAAAAGATTTGTTAATGGATTTCTGAAAATTGGAAGTTTATAGGAATCAAACTCATGTTGTAGGTAGATAGTAATCCACGAAATAATTATAAATCTGTTAAAGAAATTCTGATGTTGTTTATTTTTAATGATTGTTCTTATCCCAAACCTTTTGTAGATCTTTGGTGATTATTAATTGGATATTATGGGACTTAGGGAAGATCAGTAAGCCCTAGTTAAGATTCGAATTATTTGATTGGGATTTAATTGATTAGAATTATGATAATTAAATTCAAAGAAATTTTGATTGCTAGATTCATGTGTTGGATTCTAGTTTGTATGCATGAGGATTAAGGATAGGTCCAGTAGGTGAGATTTAATATAACACCTGGGTAGCCTTAGAGTTATAATTTGAACATCAAGGTGTGAGTTTAAGCTCATTATTGATTGCTCAAGGACTAAGTGTAAGACAAGCGCTTAGTGGTATGGCTTCTGGTTAAAGATGGGAGTTCAGACCACATTTGGTTGAAAGAGGGGATGAGGTTATCCCGATTGCGTATTTGAAGTTGACGGATCTCCTCGATCGATAAAGTTAAGTAGTAGTGTATTGGAGGGGTTCCTTGTTTGGATTTCGCTTTGCGAGACGCTCCGCGCATGAACCTTAATGACGTCAGGAGTGGAGAGTTGTTATAGGATGCGAGGATGTTGGTTTTGTTGTTAAGTCATATAGTGTGAATGAAACACTATAGACTATGAGCCATGTGATGATGGTATTCAATCATACTTGATAGAAGATGTGTTTATAAGAGATATAATGCTACGTATGAGAATCATCTTAGGATAATGTGAGTACATTGTTGATATTATATTTATAGGTAGATGATAATGACTATTTGATTGATTTATGATTTATGTGTATGACATACCTAGCTTACTTGATATCGACGGGGAGGTTTGTGCGTGAGGGCAATCATATCCTGATGAATCCATGGGATCTTTAATTTGTTGCTCGAGAACATAGGTCTATAAAAGACTTATCAGGGAGTTGATAAGTCCGCTGACTATGGGAACGTAGGTATGTGCGTGGACCATGGGTATGAGAACTATATTCACCTCTAATTTGTATCTTGTTGTTTGTGTTTCGAGGAATCCTTACCGAACCTTTAGTCCCATATTCGATGACCAGTGATATTGGGACATGATAGCAGAGTAATGCATGCATCATAGCTGTGACTCAGGGTGTCGTATTGTATATATATATATATATATATATATATATATATATATATATATATATAATGAATTATATGAATGTGTATATGGTGGTTAAATTATCTACTGTGTGATAATTGTAGATAACGGTGAATTGAGAAAAGAATTGAAATAAGTTAATGAATATTTATTGAAAAGAGTAATTCATATTAATGAGAAATGATTCATGTTAATGGCAAACGTATATGAAAGATTATATGACGTATGGTATGGGACATACGGGGTTATGATATGGGACAGAATCATAATATGGAAACTAGTGAAGAGGAGCCATTAACTAGGAGGTTAATAGGAAACGTTAAGTGTGCACTCTAGTTGAGAGGTGAGAATAGCAAGTGAGAGTTGGATACTAACATGTACATAATAAATTCTTTATTGCACTTGTTAAATACTTGTTATTTTCAAAATCATTTTTACATCGGGCTCTGACCCGTTTCCTTGCATATTTTCTTTTCTATTGTACCTTCTATATCAGGTGTCCAGCAGCTGGGACGCCGACCTTAGCGTATTATGATGAGCTATGGAGCTATGGAATATTTCTTAGATGCCTATCTTCATTTGATTCATGTCGCCCAAAAGGATTTCAATTATATCTTCTCTATCTGAGTCAAATACTCTTGTATTCGTGTCATGTTAATACATTTACTATTGTGGGGATTATTGTATTGGATTATTATGTGGGAATGTTTATTTCAATTGCATTTAAATTCTTTTGTGTTATCTGTTCAGTTATTAGTGTTGTAGAATAATATGTGTAGTGTTATTCATAAAATAAAAATGGATTTTGTTGAAATTAAAATTTGGAAAGTTTTTAACACAAGCTTAATTGGGTATTGGGTGAGTTGTAAATGTTTTCGATACTGATGCTAAGAATGAGCCAACTGTATATTATGTTTTAATTTAGTATGGGACTGGCCACCCGGTATTTAATTAGGCGGGGTGTTACAGGTGGTATCAGAGCATTAGGTTCTAGTGTCCTTTAAGGTTTGTACGACTTATTGTTTTTTCAGCTTAGCGTTCTTTGATGTAGAGCCCTATGTTTAGGATTGTTGATTTATTTGGTGAGATTCCGTATATATTAGTGAATCCTATTTGCGTTCGGACGGGTTCGTACAAGAAGTATGGCAGATGAGGTCCATTGGACGAATTACGGAGATCATACTTAGGAGGTTATGAAGTATGTTCAAGTATGATGACTGTAGTCGAGGTCACCCCTATTATGGAAAATTGAGGAGAGTCATTAGTAGAAGTTCTTGAGATGCGTGAATTATGTGTGTTACCTAATGAAGGCAATATATTCAAAGGCTTGGGCCTATAGTGTAGTTTCGTTAACTAGAACTGAAAATTTGGGGTAAACTTTTTCTTGACTCATCGGAGTAATGTTATAATAGTGGGAGTCAACAACTATCGCCCACGAATGAGGGTATGTTTTCTATCTAATGAGTTATGAGGCGCGTACTGACTTTTGTAGTGATTAATATTGTGTGGGCAAAAGTGTTACTAAACTTAGCCAATAGCACTGTTGTTTACGTAGACTCGCCGAGGGATTTGGGACACCTATATTTTTCATGTCATCACGTGGGTTGATTTTTATCAAGGAATTACTTACTTTAGGCATGTCTGATCATGATGTGACTATCAGCGTGAATTGACTTGTGGTATATGAGAGCGTATAACCAACATCTTGTTTAATAAGAGAGTAGATGAGTAGAATTTTATTTGAAATCGATAGAACCTGTAGAGAAGTTATAAACTATTGACTAAGGACCTGAGGAGTTTCGATGACCGACTACTTTAGGTAGTAGTGTATCGGGGGGGGGGGGGTCCTTGTTTGGATTTCGCTTGCGAGACACCGCACGCATGAAACTAATAACCGTTGGGAGTTGAAATAAGATAGGTCTTTAGGATATGAGTTTATAACCAATGGGATAAATATTATAATGGAAGTTGTACGATAGGGTGTATGGGCGCCCTGGATTGTTGAATTGTAGTAGTTTTCATAATTGTGCAACTGTAAGTAGTTATGACTTCAGGATTTATTTGTTTAATATGTGAGGATCATTTTTTCCCAAAGTTTGTCACGAGGACGGTATAGGGAAGATTGGATAAAGTTTAAATTTGATTCTGTTGGAACTATATGGTGAGGCTTGGCGTATAACATCAATGGGGATTTTTGATAACGTACGGTATGGGCGGTACGACATAGATTACTTGCGATGTGAGATTTATACTCAGAGTTGACCTTACCAGTATGATTTATCTTTCCGAATTTCAGGATGAAATTCTATTATAAGGGGGAAAGTATGTAATACCCCGTGATTTTTATGACTTTTAAAATGGGTTATATTTTAAATTAATGGATTAATTGGATTTTTATTATAACTTAATTCATTTGGGTTTTATCCGAGTTGTGGATAATAAAATGTATGATTCGGTATATTACTTGAAGATATTTAGGTAATATATGAATGTGATGTTACTGATATGATGGTGTGATATTAATTCAGTAATTTGAATTTTTAGTCGGACGCGGTATGGGACGTGTCAGGACAAATTTGTTAAATTAAAAAGGAAACTTATTTTTACATCAACCTTATAGTAGTTTTGAGTGCGTCGTTGCATCCGGAAGGGTTGAAATAGTCAGAAAAGTCTATTTGGGTGTTGGTTTTGGGTCTCGGGTCTTTTGGAAATGAAAAGGCAACCCAAAAGGTCATTTTGGTTATTTTTACAAGGGGGATGAATAGTGATTTCGGGATTTGTCTTATTATAAATATTTGGAGATTAGTTGTACGTGGTTTATTCTTCTCCTCCACACAAAAATTGAGAGGTCGCCTTTTGAGAGAGTGAAAGGGTGCTTGGGAGAAGAGAAGGTTGCTTGGAAATGAGGAGAATCAAAGGTTAAAGGTTATCACCACTAACCACCACCGGAGAAGGGGAGAACCACTAGTGATACACCACCCCAAAGTATCAGATCTTCATTAGAGGCAAGTGTTTGATATTTGCAATCTAAGTTTGTATATTTTCCATGTTAGAATAGTTATAAAAAGAGATGATTTTTCATGTTTGGAAGGTGAAAAGATTTGTTAATGGATTTCTGAAAAATGGAAGTTTATAGGAATCAAACTCATGTTGTAGGTAGATAGTAATCCACGAAATAATCATAAATCTGTTAAAGAAATTCTGATGTTGTTTATTTTTAATGATTGTTCTTATCCCAAACCGTTTGTAGATCTTTGGTGATTATTAATTGGATATTATGGGACTTAGGGAAGATCAGTAAGCCCTAGTTAAGATTCGAATTATTTGATTGGGATTTAATTGATTAGAATTATGACAATTAAATTGAAAGAAATTTCGGTTGCTAGATTCATGTGTTGGATTCTAGTTTGTATGCATGAGGATTAAGGATAGGTCAAGTAGGTGAGATTTAATATAACACCTGGGTAGCCTTAGAGTTACAATTTGAACATCAAGGTGTGAGTTTAAGCTCATTATTGGTTGCTCAAGGACTGAGTGTAATACAAGCGCTTAGTGGTATGGCTCTTGGTTAGAGATGGGAGTTAAGACCACATTTAGTTGAAAGAGGGGATGAGGTTATCCCGATTGCGTATTTGAAGTTGACGGACCTCCTCGATCGACAAAGTTAAGTAGTAGTGTATTGGAGGGGTTCCTTGTTTGGATTTCGCTTTGCGATACGCTCCGCGCATGAACCTTAATGATGTCAGGAGTGGAGAGATCTTATAGGATGCGAGGATGTTTGTTTTGTTGTTAAGTCATATAGTGTCAATGAAAGACTATAGACTATGAGCCATGTGATGATGGTATTCAATCCTAGTTGATAGAATATGTGTTTATAAGAGATATAATGCTATGAATGCGAATCATCTTAGGGTAATGTGAGTACCTTGTTGATATTATATTTATAGGTAGATAATAATGCCTATTTGATTGATTGATGATTTATGTGTATGACATACCTAGCTTACTTGCTATCAATGGGGAGGTTTGCGCGTGAGGGCAGTCATATCCGATAAATCCATGGGATCTTTGATTTGTTGCTCGAGAACATAGGTCTATGAAAGACTTATCAGGGAGTTGATAAGTCCGCTGACTATGGGAACGTAGGTATGTGCGTGGCCCGTGGGTATGAGAACTATGTTCGCCTCCAATTTGTATGTTGTTGTTTGTGGTTTGAGGAATCCTTACCGAACCTTTAGTCCCCAATTCAATGACCAGCGATCTTGGGACATGATAGCAGAGTAATTCATGCACCGCAGCTGTGACTCAGGGTGCCGTATTATATATATGTGTGTGTGTATATATATATATATATAATGAATTGTATGAATGTGTATATGGTGGTTAAATTATCTACTGTGTGATAATTGTAGATAACGGTGAATTGAGAAAAGAATTGAAATAAGTTAATGAATATTTATTAAAAAGCTTATTTCATATTAATGAGAAATGATTCATGTTAATGGGAAACGTATATGAAAGATTATATGACGTATGGTATGGGACATACAGGGTTATGATATGGGACGGAATCATAATATGGAAACTGGTGAAGAGGAGCCATTAACTAGGAAGTTAATAGGAAATTTTAAGTGTGCACTCTAGTTGAGAGGTGAGAATAGCAAGTGAGAGTTGGATACTAACATGTACATAATAAATTCTTTATTGCACTTGTTAAATACTTGTTGTTTTCAAAATCATTTTCACATCGGGCTCTGACCCGTTTCCTTGCATATTTTCTTTGCTATTGTACCTTCTATATCAAGTGTCCAGCAGCAGGGACGCCAACCTTAGCATATTATGATGAGCTTTGGAGCTATGGAACATTTCTTAGACGCCTATGTTCATTTGATTCATGTCGCCCAAAAGGATTTCAATTATATCTTCTCTATCTGAGTCAAATACTCTTGTATTCGAGTCATGTTAATACATTTACTATTGTGGGGATTATTGTATTGGATTATTATGTGGGAATGTTTATTTCAATTGCATTTAAATTCTTTTTTGTTATCTGTTCAGTTATTAGTGTTGTAGAATAATATGTGTAATGTTATTCATAAACTAAAAATGGATTTTGTTGAAATTAAAATTTGGAAAGTTTTTAACACCAGCTTAATTGTGTATTGGGTGAGTTGTGAATATTTTCGACGGTGATGCTAAAAATGAGCCAACTGTATATTCTGTTTTAATTTGGTATGGTAATGGCCACCTGGTATTTAATTAGCCGGGGTGTTACAGAAATTACGTGACTAGATTTTTGAATTGGTTAAAGGGTTTTCTCCCCAAATAAAATATGCTTCTAAATAAATATATGAGTACTAATAACAGCTTGAAAAGTTTAGGAATAAAGTATATATCAATTCATGATTATAATCATGATTGTGTACTTTACCTGAAGGGGTACAAAAATCTTAATCACTTTCTGTTATGCAGGAAATGTAGATATGTCCCAGAGCATGGTACTGATGATAAGAGAGGCGCGCATTCAAAAGTGAGTAAAAATATTAAAATATTCCCCATTGGACCCAAGTTGAAGATATTTTTCACAATAGCAGGGATAGAGAAGGAAATTACTTTGCACGCTAGAGCGTAAGTGAGGGATAATGTCATGCATCATCATATGGAATCAGCTGCTTGGAAAAAATATAAATTTTAATTACCCAAATTTTGTTAATGATCATTGTAATATCCATTCGGAAATATCAACTTATGGGTTCAATCTATTTAGAAATCTAAGAACCAATCAACGTCTATGGTCTGTGAGTTTAGCACCCATAAATATCCCTCTATCATTGTGCATGGGACAAGAAGTTTATATATTGTTCTTAATGCCTGGGCCAAAGATACTAAGAGGCGACATTAATATCTACTAGGAACCGTTAGTAGAAGAATTAAATGGGTTATGGGTAGCAATGTGAATGCATTTGACTCTAGTAAATAGGAAGAGTTCACATTAAAAACTGTGTTGATTTGAAAAATACATGATTTCCTAGCTCATGGGATTTTATTGGGATATAATGTTTACAATTACTTTGGGTGTCCCATTTTTGGATTTGAAACTGAATATCAACATCTCAAGGATAGTGGAAAAGTTATATATCATCCCCATACGAATATAAGAATCAATCAAAGTGTATGGTATGTTTTAACACCCTTAAATCCCCCTCTATCATTCTTCATGAGACGAGAAGTTTTAATGTTGTCTTTATTGATACTTGGGACAAATGCACCAAGTGGAGACATTGATGTCAACTTGGCACCAATGGTAAAAGAATAGAATGAATTGTGGGTAGAGATGTGAAAGAATTTGACTCTAGAAAATAGGAAGAGTTCACGTTAAATGTTATGTGGGCAATTCATGATTTCCATGCTTATGGGACTTTATCGGGCTATAATGTTTATGACTACTTTGGGTGTCCCGTTTGTGGAGAAGAAACTGGATATCAACATCTTAAGGATAGTGTTAAAATTATATATCATTCCCATAGGATATTCTTACCTCATGGTCACATGTTTTGATTTTATAAATGCTCTTATTTTTTTCGACTAGGGTCAAACATAGGCTACCTCCGAGAAAGCTGCCAGGTTCAGAAATTAAAAGGAGGTATTCCAAATGTGGAGTTAATGTTCCTAGGAAGAATCCTAAATTCACGAATGTCAAGCATAAAATGACATTTATTGATAATCAAGTCAAGAAAGGGAAGGCGTGGTCTAGAAGGTCAATTTTATTTAACTTTTTCTATTAGCAGAGTTACCCTGTGTGCCATGTATTAGATATCATACATGTAGAGAAGAAAATCATAAAACATCTTATGTGAATATGCCTAGGTGGAATTCATTCGAAGGATGAAGAAAAATAACAATGTGATCTGAAAGTGGTTAAAATTAGGTCGCAATTACGGTCGAAAAGGTAAAGTTGTGGAAGGAATATAATTCTCCCTGGTGCATATAATTTGGCAAGCCAAGAACGAAAGGTGATTTTAGACTCAACTCAACTCAACTCAACTCAATAAAGCCTTTTCCCAATTATTTGGGGTCGGCTACATGAATCTTATTTTTCCATTCCATTCTGTCCAGTGCAATATCTTCGGTTAAACCACATGATATCATGTCCTTTTTTATAATATCCCACCAAGTTAATTTAGGCCTACCTCTACCCCTTGGGTTACCATCTATACTAACTAAATCACTCTTCCTTACAGGAGCATCCATTGGTCTACGCTTGATGTGTCCAAACCATCTAAGTCGATTTTCTCTCAATTTATCTTCTATAGGAGCTACATTTACCGTTTCACGAATTTGTTCATTTTTAATTTTATCCTTTCGAGTTTTACCACAAATCCATCTTAGCATTCGCATTTCCGCCACACTCATTTTCTGCACATTGTGTTTCTTGGTTGCCCAAGACTTTGTCCCATATAGCATGGCGGGTCTAATGGTCTTCCTATAAAATTTTCCTTTTAACTTCAAAGGTATACGCCTATCACACAGAACGCCGGTCGCACTTCTCCACTTAACCCAGCCTGCTCTAATCCTATGCGTAACATCGTCACTAATATCTCCATCTTTTTATATAATCGATCCTAAATAACGAAAATGGTCATTTCTAGGTATTTCTTGACCCTCCAATTTTAACACATATCCATTTTTCCTCCTATTACTACTAAAATTACACTCCACATATTCTGTTTTAGTTCTGCTTATTTTAAATCCTCTTGTTTCTAAAGTTTCTCTCCACAATTCCAACCTAGCATTTATTCCCATCTTAGTCTCATCGACTAAAACAATATCATTTGCAAATAACATACACCATAGAACCTCATCTTGTATTTGTCCAGTCAACTCATCCATAACAAGAGCAAAGAGACAAGGACTTAATGCTGAACCTTGGTGTAGCCCTACCGTAATTGAAAATTCACTACTTTCTCCAACTGATGTTCTTACTGTAGTCATCGCACCATCATACATATCCTTGATCACATCAATATATCCGCGAGTCACTCCTCTTTTATGTAGAACCCACCATATTATATCTCTAGGTATCCTATCATACGCCTTCTCCAAATCTATAAAAATCATATGAAGATCCTTCTTTTTCTCTCTATACCTCTCCATTAATCTCCTCAATAAATAGATTGCTTCCATTGTTGACCTCCCAAGCATAAATCCAAATTGATTCTCAGATACTGTTGTCTTCAATCTGAATCTATATTCAATCTCTCTCCCAAAGTTTCATTGTATGACTCATTAACTTAATACCATGATAATTTGAACAACTTTGTATGTCCCCTTTATTTTTATAAATAGGTACTAAAATACTTTTTCTCCATTCATCAGGCATCCTATTAGTCATTAAAATTCTATTAAATAATTTTGTAAGCCATGATACTCCATCCTCCCCTAAGCACTTCCAAACCTCAATAGGGATACCATCTGGTCCTAAAGCCTTCCCAGTTTTCATCTTTTTTAGAGCAATCCTGACCTCTGTTGTCCTAATTCTATGAAAAAACATATCTTCTTGAGTCTTCCTAAGTTCCTCTATATCTTATCTACTCCCATCATCTCCATTTAATAACCACTCAAAGTAGTTTTTCCATAATTTCATCATCTTTGACTAGGACTCTCGAATCATCACTTTTATAATTTCAGAGTTCCCTCTATTTTTTCATTTTTAGAGGATTATGATCTATGCCACATATGATCTACAAAAGATCAGCACTCATTATTGGTGTCGCGCCCCGACCTAATTAACTTAAAATCATCCTTTTAATTTATAGATAAATTTCCTTAAACAATACTTTACTTTAATTATCTCTGAAAATATCACCGTATATTTTTTTTTTCAAAAACATGATTGGATGAAAACATAACTGCCTTAACATGTCATTTACAAGTACTAAACAACTTTACATACAAAATTTCTTTAGTTTAACATTTACCCCCAAAGCTTGTTAATATTCAACCCATATTAGATATCCGTCACTCCCCCGTTTTATGGTCCTATCTTGGCAGTGAATGACCATATTCCACACATACACCACATATATATATAACCAATTTCAATAATAATGTTTATTTTCTAATGTCATAACCCAACAGGAATTATGTAACTCTCGCAAGCCTGGACCCTCCAGTCCAATTAACTCCCAGTTATTAGGGATACCACATCCCATAATTAGGCTCAAGTACAACAAACCTTTAAGTTGGATTAACGGGCCCGACGCATCCCGTAGGACCCACATATGTTTCATAACACCACATCACTCCATAAGCATCACCACATAAGTATTTAACTACACAATTCCATATGAAAATATAAGCATTTATATTTCATAGGACATGTCACTCACCTTAAATTTGGTACTAAGATTAATACCAAAACTATTTCTTTGGTATGGTAGTGTTAGCCGCTTCCCCACCTAACAATTCAACATCATTAGTATTTAAATACCAAATCACATTAAACTCAATAACACATCACATGAGTTGGTCAATCTAATAAAACTGAAAATTTATTTAATATGATACTTCACATTTCTATAACACATTATTCATTAGGATTCTAACACAACTTATGGAATTAAATTACAAATTTTCTAGACAAAGTTATGCCCGTTTAATTACAACCTTTTCCAAATCATTTCTGGAGAAAAACAACAACAAAACTTCAACTTCAACACAGTCCCCAAGCCAAACCAGAAGGTATTATATTCTACCCCTAAAGTATATCACACTCATATATGTCCTCTAATGTTTCCAATTGGAATTTCTTGATTTCAACAAGCATTCAATGATTTATGCCACTTTTAACACATCTAGGTCTGAGTAGAACATCGAAGCATAACTTAACATTTTTCAAGAATATATAACTTCCACCTCAGTTATAAATCATGGGAACATATATCAAATATATTTAATAATATAAAATTAAAGTTGCATAATTTTTAGAGTTCATTTGCTAAGTCAATCAAAACGTCGAACACCTAGTGTGCGCACTTACACTTTTGGGGCAGATTTCATACCCAAACTTCAAACTATCACCCAAGATTCATTTCTTGGTATTTTTACATATTTTTTGGATATGACATGTGTACATAAGTTTAGTTTCATATCCAACTGGAACCAATCGATTCCATTTAGTATTCACAAAGATACACCAATTTGATTAACATGACGTTTACACCCTTAGTTGTATGAATTCAACATACTTCATATATACAACCTACACATACCCACCTACACGTAACAACACGTATTATCTCATCCCCAAGTATGATATTTAATATCATATAAAACAACCTATGTCATGTAAAGAATGAAATTTACAAGTTAAATCTTACCTAAGCACCTTTGAATACATAAGCTTGTTTATCTCTCAATAATCTTCCTTAATCCTTCACTAATTCATCCTAACCTCTCTTTCTTACTTGTAACTCTCAAACCCACTTGAAATTCGGATGAAAATGAAGAATAAGGGAGAGTTTTAAGGTCTTTAATTTAGCATAAGGCACCTCCCCTTGGTCCAATCAAAACAAGCCACGTGTTCTACTAATAAGACAAACTACCATTTAATGAATAGACATATTTGCCCTTGTTTCATAATTTCATCATAACTCCTTACATGGACCTCTCTTTTACACACCGTTTGTTATGTTATAAACTTAATTCATATATATACAACTTTCATATTTTTTTTTTCCCAAAATCATAAAATTTGTACATCTAATTTGGGCTCGAAAAGGAAAGTACCAACTTACTAAAAATCTCATAACTTTCACATTTGGCGAATAAACATCACCAATTTTGCACTAACACCCTAATTTACTTTTATAAACATAATGATGCATTAAAAACATAGTTTCATGATGCATTTTACCACATAACTAATCATATTCCCTAAACATGTTATCCCCGATCATATAGTCAAATAGCATCTATTGTAAACAACATATATATCACATGAGTATGCATCCCCTAAATGGGATAATTAAAATGTTAAACACCCCTCACAAAATTTATAAATCATAACGTATACTTAATAATATAATTAACATTCTTAATCGCATTTTAGGGCCTCACAATTCTACCCATCTTATAAAAATTTCGTCCTCGAAATTTAACGCATAAGAATTTACTAAACAGATGAGGATATTACACCTTCGTGTTATTCTCTCTTTCCCAGGTGGCATAATCCAAATTTTGACTTTTCCACGTTACTTTAACTAACGGAATAGTTTTATTACATAACACCTACTTTTTTTTTTATAATTAGCGATTGGCTCCTCCACTTAGGTCAAGTCATCTATAAGCTCTATCTGTTGTGAAATAAACATAGGTGAAGGATCGGGCACATACTTAAGTAACATTGATACATGAAAAACATCATGTATCCGAGATAATTCTTATGGAAATGATAACTTATAATTCTAGGCTCCAGTTCGTTTCACTATCTCATAAGGTCCAACGTACCTAGGACTTAATTTTCCCTTGTTCTCAAATCTCATAACCCCTCTCTAAGGAGAAACATGTACGAATACTTGATCAACTTCCTCGAATTTCTATTCCTTCCTTTTGTTGTCTGCATATCCTTTTAGTCTACTTTGCACCACCTTCAAGTGATTATGAATAAGATTTATCTTTTCAGTATTCTTCTCCAAAAAAAAAATTCCCTAGTAGTTTCCGTTCTCCTACTTCAGTCCAACACACTAGAGTCATGCACTTTCTCCCATACAAAGCTTCATAAGGAGCCATCTCAATACTCGAATAATGACTATTATTATAAGAAAACTCTACTAGTGACAAGTGTTCATCCCAATTGTCCTTGAACTCTAATACACAAATTCGTAACATATCTTCGATTATCTAGATCGTTCTTTCTGACAGCCCATCTGTTTAAGGATCAAAAGTTGTACTAAATTTAAATTTCGTCCCCAGATCTTGTTGTAAACTAGGCCAAAAGCGTGACGTAAAATTTAGGATTTCGATCAGAGATAATAGAAATAGGTTCACCGTGAAATCTAATTATCGCATCCACATATATTTTTCCATATCTATCCATGGAATAAGTATCTTTAATAGGAAAAAAATATGCAGACTTTGTTAATGTAGCAACGATCACCTAAATAGAATCAAACCCTCAGAATGATATTGGTAAACTTATAACAATATCGGTAGTAACATGCTCCTATTCTACTTAGGAATAGGTAAGGATTGTAGTAAAGCACTAGGCTTCTGATGCTCTACCTTCATTTGTTGGCAAACTAGACATCTAGCAACAAAGTCTGCAATATCGTGTTTTGTTCCCGATCACCAATAACATTGTTTCAAATTTCTATAAAGTTTTGTGCTTCCTGGATACATAGCATATAAAGAACAATGGTCCTCCTTTAAAATCGTTCTCCTTAAATTAGGAACATTAGGTACACACAAACGGTTATCATATATAACAATGTGATCATTATGAATAGAAAATTCATTTGCTTTACCGTTTTTCACATTGTCGTTAATTTTCTCCTATTTCTATATGTCCTGCTTTTGATGGTCGTATCCAGTCTATTAGCATAGGTATAACATTTAAATTCACTAATATTCCGCAAGACTCATTTAATGTTAACTTCTTCCTTATTAAAGTTAACTCCCTCAACAAGTTAACCCAAACATTGTAAATAAAAAAAAATACTCTGCCTAGAGATTTTCTACTCAAAGCATAAGCAACAACATTAGCCTTACCCGGATGGTGATGTATTGTGTAGTCATAATCTTTTATAAATTCCATCCATCTTCTTTTCAAGAAACACAATTTCCATCAGGCGAAATAACATGCCCCCAAAATACTACTTTGTTCTAGCCAAAATTCACATTTAGAAAATTTAGCATATAACTGCTTCTCTCGCAAGGTTTGTAAAATAATATGCATGTGACATTTCGTTCCCCAATAAATTTAATTTTAGGTTCACCCGGTAATCAAAACACTACCTCCCTTCTAAAGCAATCTAAACATACATGATATGAGGATGACCAATCCATACACAATATCACATCAAGGCCATGTATATCGAAAGGTAATAAGTCAACCAACAACTCATTTTCACTTATTCGCACCATACAATCCTTACACACCCTATCAATAAAAACAAATCTCCCACAGTGGAGTAATAATAGCTAAACCAGAATCTATCAACTCATAAGCGTCGTTATCATTTATACGTAACGATAATCGTCTCATGATTTATTATCAATGAAAGTCAATTCCCAACTCATATATTATTCCATACCTTTAAATACGTATTAAAAAAAATTCCACACATAATAGATTACTGGTTGTATCCTACTATATTAACAATGAGTGGACATTCTTACTAAACCAAACATCATTCTTTACGTTTCTCACTTCATTCCCATAGTCCATCCTTATCATCGAGTAACATTTAAAATAATATATATTCTATTACAGGACTAACTTTTTATAGTTCATATCTCCAATCTCCATTCAATACTTCAGATGATAAACATCATATTACATTACTAACTTATTACATGTCATCTCCTCATTTTCTGCTCAATACCAAATACATGTGTTCGGCTTTGACTACTATTCGTATCATCTCTAAAGTTTTAGAGTATGTTAAATATCGTTCTTATGATCCTTAATCTAAGCATAGCCTTGCTACTTTCCATATATCGATAATGAACAATCATACACCATATGTTTATTTTTAACCAATACTCCATATTCACTTTCATGTATGTTCTGCAGTCATGCACTATGAATTCAATATAACTTCTCACTATTTTCAGCATTGTTTGATTGTTCTTTAACTAAACATACAACGACCTTAAGAAGTCATTTATCCAACACAATAACATTACAATCATAATCATACCCCAATGCTTGTAACATTATAATCTTATTCAACATCATTAATACACTCATTTTGCCCGTTTGGTAACATGGATGTTAAGCATAATATCACCACTTATTAACTTTAACCATACTTACTAACTCCATAATACTTCTCTAACTATTATATGTCTTATTTATTTTAAATAACTTGTACATATACCTTAATGTATCATATTATGGTATCTCACATAACACATTCTCCTTACACATACTTCTTGGTAACTCCATATAATGTCAACCATATTCTTTATATGACACACTCTTACTGATAACACATATGAAAAATGACAATTACAACTCAATATCCCCCCAAACTAGTTGCGGATATTCAAATCCAACTAGCATCTTTCTCATACCCATACCTTATTCCTTACTCGTCATCAGTTAAAGTTTAGATCTATTTTATTTATTAACTGTAAAAGTCTCATTTAGCCTCGATTATATTTTATCAAAAATTCATCACACCCCATAATACTACATTTATATTTCATCATGGACACATCCCATTAGGTTTTACTGATATTGAGTATAAACATACACTCGCCCCCTTTTTTCTTATTTAAAAACACCGACTCAGTTATCATATACACTAGATATAAAAAAATTCTCCACCCTTCATTCCCAATTACATCTTCAATTCTCATAAATAATTCTTACCTTTCACCCGATAAGAAATTCCTTTCCATAATAGACAACACATACTCCTAAAAGGATTCCTTAATATTTTTAAACTTCCAACTCTTTAACACCTCATCTCAACTTTACAATTCATATGAGCGTTTCAAAACATCACAAGAGTAATATCCACCATATGTACTCATATTATTAAAGACGTACATCTCAACTCTCATTACTCTTTATTATACTTGTAATAATTCACTATGATCCCATATTCTGATCATTTGTGATATATCGACTAGTTATTAAATTTCTTACCTCAAACAACTACTAACCTTATGATTTAACCTTTAATATTTGAATCTTAATTTTGATTCACACTCCAACAATTTAAGTCTCATCATAACCATGTAACAATAATTCTTCTCACTTCTCATTCTTTAACGGAATATGTGTTTGCGTACATCACTCTCCCATACAGATGAAGAGCGCACCCATTCATAATGATATACGTAACAAAACTTAAGTCCACATATACCATCATAGGAAGATATCACCTCCAATACTTCATAATTTATATACCACATTGTGTCTTTAAAAAATTTCCTTCAATGACACATTTGCTCATACAACATAGAAAACAATGCAATGCTTTATATTAAAATACCTGTATTCGCTGTCATCCTCGAATAAACCTTAACATTTTATTTCCTTTCCTGCAAGATACTTGCATTTCATATCACGTGCAACAATATATGTGTATATCTTACAGATGTTAGTCAACAAAGGAAATTTAAAACTTAATAACAAACCCTTCGTGTCCATGCCTTAGGAATCCAGCATACTTAAATGTATCCCTTGAAACTGAATACTTATTACTCAAAATAGTTTCTACGTCCACTGCCAATCTAGACCCTCACACCCTATCCAAAACCTAATAACCATGCTCTGATACCAAGTTGTCGCGCCCCGACCTAATTAACTTAAAATCATCCTTTTAATTTATAGATAAATTTCCTTAAACAATATTTTACTTTAATTATCTCTGAAAATATCACCGTATATTTTTTTTTTCAAAAACATGATTGGATGAAAACATAACTCGTTAACATGTGATTTATAAGTACCAAACAACTTTACATACAAAAGTTCTTTAGTTTAACATTTACCCTAAAAACTTATTGATATTCAACCCATATTAGATATCCGTCACTCCCCCGTTTTATGGTCCTATCTTGGCAGTGAACTCCAAATAATAGACATACCTGAAACATAACATTATAGGAGTTTGAGCAACACAAGCTTAGTGAATGACCATATTCCACACATACACCACATATATATATAACCAATTTGAATAACAATGTTTATTTTCTAATGTCATAACCCAATAGGAATTGTGTAACTCTCGCAAGCCTGGACCAGCCAGTCCAATTAACTCCCAGTTATTGGGGATACCACATCCCATAATTAGGCCCGAGTGCAACAAACCTTTAAGTTAGATTAACGGGTCTGTCGCATCCCGTAGGACCCACCACAGTCCTTAACATTAGATAGAGGTCCCACCTCAATCAATAACATTAAATAACATCATTTAACATTTTTAATCATACGCATATGTTTAATAACACCACATCACTCCATAAGCATCACCACATATGAATTTAACTACACAATTCCATATGAAAATATAAGCATTTATATTTCATAGGACAGGTCACTCACCTTAAATTTGGTACTAAGATTATTACCAAAAATATTTCCTTAGTATGGTAGTGTTAGCCGCTTCCCCACCTAACAATTCAACATCATTAGTATTTGAATACACCAAATCACATTAAACTCAATAACACATCACATGAGTTGGTCAATCTAATACAACTGAAAATTTATTGAATATGATACTTCACATTTCTATAACACCTTATTCATTAGGATTATAACACAATTTACAGACTTAAATTACAAATTCTCTAGACAAAGTTATGCCCATTTTATTACAACCTTTTTCCAAATCATTTATGGAGAAAAGAAACAACAAAACTTCTAATTCAACACAACCCCCAAATCAAACCAGAAGGTATTATATTCTACCCTTCAAGTATATCACACTAATATATGTCCTCTAATGTTTCCTATTGGAATTTCTTGATTTTAACAAGCATTCAATGATTTATGCCACTTTTAACACATCTAGGTTTGAGTAGACCATCAAAGCATAACTTAACATTTTTCAAGAATATATAACTTCCAACTCGGTTATAAATCATGGGAACATATATTAAACATATTTAATAATATAAAATTAAAGTTGCATAATTTTTGGAGTTCATTTGCTAAGTCAATCAAAACGTCGAACACCTGGTGTGCTCACTTACACTTTTGGGGCAGATTTCATACCCAAACTTCAAACTATCACCCAAGATTCATTTCTTGGTATTTTTAAATATTTTTTGGATATGACATGTGTACATAAGTTTAGTTTCATATCCAACTGGAACCAATCGATTCCATTTAGTATTCACAAAGATACACCAATTTGATTAACATGACGTTTACACCCTTAGTTGTATGAATTCAACATACTTCATATATACAACCTACACATACCCACCTACATGTAACAACACGTATTATCTCATCCCCAAGTATGATCTTTAATATCATATAAAACAACCTATTCCATGTAAAGAATGAAATTTACAAGTTAAATCTTACCTAAGAACCTTTGAATACATAAGCTTGTTTATCTCTCGATAATCTTCCTTAATCCTTCACTAATTCATCCTAACCTGTCTTTGTTGAATGTAACTCTCAAACCCACTTGAAACTCTGATGAAAATGATGAATAAGGGAGAGTTTTAAGGTCTTTAAGTCGGCATAAGTAACCTCCCCTTGGTCCAATCAAAACAAGCCACGTGTTCTACTAATAAGACAAACTACCATTTAACAAATATACTTATTTGCCCTTGTTTCATAATTTCAGCATAACTCCTTACTTGGACCTCTATTTTACACACCGTTTGTTGTGTTATAAACTTAATTCATATATATACAACTTTCATATTTTTTTTTCCCAAAATCATAAAATTTGTACACCTAATTTGGGGTTGAAAAGGAAAGTAGCAATTTACTGAAAATCTCATAACTTTCCATTTGGCGACTAAACATCACCAATTTCGCACTAACACCCTAATTTACTTTTATAAACATAATGATGAATTAGAAACATAGTTTCATGATGCATTTTACCACATAACTAATCATATGCCCTAAATATGTTATCCCCGATCATATGCTCAAATAGCATCTACTGTAAACAACATAGATATCACATGAGTATGCATCCCCCAAATGTGATAATAAAAATGTTTAACAATCCTCACAAGATTTATAAATCATAACTTATACTTAATAATATAATTAACATTCTTAATCGCATTTTAGGGCCTCACAATTGTCATGTGATCATGAAACTGATCCCTTTGTTGTTTAAGCAATGTTACTCTAAACATACAGATTTATGGAGGGCCATTGTGCAGATTATTCTTTGCCTCACACGTTTGTGAGGGAAAAGCAATTAATAAAAATCACGCCGTAGATGCACATTGGGTAATTGTTTCGTGTTACTTAAATTTTATATCCAAAACTAGTTTATTTCCATTTGATTTATGTTACATATTATACTACTAAATCATATATTTTTTGAAGAATATAACTTCATTAGTCCATCAGACCCTGGTAAAATGGAAGGGTGATGAGGTATCTTCTGCAGTAAGCCCATAAATTTGGTCAAGCATAGGAGGATATTTGAAAACCAGACTAGTCTCTAGATGAGGGAATTAGAGTTATTGAAATTTCTATTTCGTCTCACATAGGAAGTTTGGATGATCATGTCCATGGAGATAAAGATGGACATTTGGCAGGCCTTTCAAGTATAAAATATCAATTTATATTAAATATTTAATTTTCATATAAGATTTTATTATTATGTTTTTACTGTTAATTCACTAAATTTTTTATAGTATATGTCTGATGGGCTTCATCAATTCAACTTGTCCCCAGAAGCGCAGGAGAATTGATTGGCATGTTAGGATGGGCAATGGAAGAAATAAAAGAAGAACTTATGTGCTCATTATTTTCGAAATGATTAGGTGTGTAAATGGATATTCGAAAATCTAAATTCTTTCGGTATTCGAGTCCGAATTTAACGAATATTTACCCAAAGAAACGGATATGGATACAAATATGGATAGTGTGTTAAAGTATCCAAAAATGGCTACGGATACGAATAGTATGTGTATCCGACACGGATAATCCATATATAAGGTGGAGTATCCATATTTGTAGCTATCCGTTTTTTCGGATATCTATATCCGTGTTGTATTAAATAAAAATTCATTATTCAAAATCATTATAGATAATAATTTCATATAACATTTTTATTTATAATAATACAAATTATAATATAAAAATATTATCATTTTTTACTCATTTGAAAGAATAATATAAATTTACGTCTTTTATCAAAAAAAAAATAAGGAATGAATTAAAAAAAAGGAAAAAAACAACTCATTTCATTAGATGATTTGAGCTGAGCGTGCTTGTAAATCAACCTCATTTCATTTCCTTCCCCAACTCTCTCTCTCTTTCTCTCTCCTCCCTTATTTCCTCTCCGAAAAAAACTAAGCAGCTAAGATGAAGTCAGCCCCGCCTGAAATCAACCCCGATCTGAAATAATCCCCGCTCACCTATGTGTAAGCTTACATTTTTTTCCTGTGTAAGCTTACGTTTAATAATTTGAAATCTGCCCCGATCGTTTGTGTAACATTTGTGTACCATATTTTTTTTATGTAACATCTGTGTAAACATAGGTTGTACAAATTGACTTTTATGTAACATCTTTGTAAACATAGGTTGTACAATCATGTTGGTCGATTATCAGAGGTTTATGGACAACATGGAATCTGAGCGGCAACTATCCTCCCGTGGCTTGGTGAGAACTAATCGATCAAAGAAAGTGGATGTACACTACTCTGGTTGGCCATATTATAAGGATGTGGAGCATATGATAGTAAGTAAATTGATTTCAATTATATTTTGTATAGTAATAAGTAAATTACTTTAATTTGGTGACACTTTTCTTCAATTGGTAACATTTTTCACGAGTCTGGGAGTGGCCTTTGGGACACCCACATAAGATCGACTCCCATATCTAGATTTATACGAAGAAGGGTGAGCATGCTAATTTGCAGGTAACCAAGACCATTGTAAGTTATAATTGAAATAGATTGATATGCCCAAAGTGCACTTTCCAGCTCAGAGGCATTAACCTCGGCATGTATGATGGTCGCGGTAAAAATAGCTCAGGATTACCCATCACTGATGTCGTCCTTCACCAGGTCGGCCACAACCGACCTTGAAAGTACCGCCATGATTGAGCATCAGTCGAGGTCTTCATGACTCATGGGTTCAGTTATCCATCAGGTCGGCCACAGTTGACGTTACAAGTATCACCTCCGGGAGGGGATCATCTGAGGCATGTATGGACATGGGTTATCCATCAGTATCACCATCAACATCGGCTATATCCAGCATTACAAGTTTCACCTAGAATCAGCACAGCCTTGCAGGCTCAGCATCAAGTGCCAAGAAAATATCGGCCCTCGCCGGCATTCCATATATCTAACCTCGGCCGACATCCCTGCCAAGGTCATCATATAATCCCCAGCCAAGGCAGGGGTCGTACTTCACCAACCTTGTACTCATCTAGGCTGAGGTTGGTACCAATCAAAGATAGCCGAGCATCTACGCGCACATGAATGGCTTGGAACACGTGGACAAGTCTGTTATAACTGAATCATTCTCTCCACGTGAGGGAATATTGAGGTTATTATTATTTAGTTGAGATCAACCAGTTGTCATCCTTACACTGCTTGGATCTTTATGCACATGCACATTGCATGGTTAGGGGTACATTACACCCCCCAAGCACTATATATAGAGGTCATCCTCAACATTGTAAAAGATAGATAATTACAACCCTAGTTGAAACTCTGTCATTTTACATAGTAGAGAGAGAAACCTTGAGAGATTGTATCTATGGCCATTAGTGCCTTCATTCAGTAATATTACTCACACACACTCACAGTGGACATAGGCCAAATTAGCTGAACCACTTATATTCAAGTGTTCACCCTCTTCTCTTCACCTCTTTATACATATATACATATATATATTCTCCCGTGCTGCCATTGTTATCACCTGCTTGAGCTTGACAACACCTTACCTAGTGGTGTTGTTTCCAGCATCATCATTTTGGCGCCATCTGTGGGAACGAGAAGTTGTCTCTTCCTCTTTTTCTGCTTAACCTCACTGGAGACTTTGATGGTGAACCAGGCCTCACCCCTTTCTTGGAGATGTTTCACCATTGAAAGAGGTCCCTTAAGGTATTAATATCATCTTCTTTATAAGATCTTTAGTTTTAACATATGGCACCAGAGTTACCACCACCTCCTCGCCCATCTGGTGTTGGAGGACCTAGTTCCAACCAGGTGCCACCCAGTCCGAAATGGTGGAGGTTGCAGCAGCCTTGAAGTCATTGGCCGTAACTCAACAAGTGATGAAAGAGCAATTTGCATAGCTCAGTCAAAATATGATGAGGCCACCTAGGATTTCACCGGAGTTGATTACTCCGACATCTGTTAAACCCCATCCTGAAGCCAGGGGACCACCCCAGGCACAGCGAAAAGACGAACCTACCCCTCAACGGAGGAGGGACGTTGCTGACCCTAGGAGTTTACGTCTGAGGATCCAAGGAAACCCTTTCCCTGAGGATAGGTATGATGATATGGAGGCAGAAGATGATCCAGAGGATTACTGGGAGCCGTATGAGGTTTCAAGCAACACTATACGTCCTATCCAACAAAGTCGAGGTTGTAGGGGAAGAAGAGATGGTGGTTCCTAACAAAGAGGATCAACTTTTGATAACTTGAGCAGAGGGTCAGCCTTCGAAAGTCTCGGCCTAGTTAATGACCTAAGACAGAGGTTATCCAGGTCTAGAAGTGAAGCAGGTTCACAAAAGGAAGAGGGGAACATCCGCTTCATCAGAGACGACCCCAACATGGCCAACCCCAACATCAAAAGAGGTGAATAGTTGATATTGTGCAGCGTCTTGGGAACCCTCAGTCCACCCCTTGGAGGTGGCTGGGGACAACCTCATGCCGGTCGACATTGTAAGGCCATGGAATGCCTCCATCCAATGCCTGGAAGAGAAGATAGGGAACCTCATCAAAATCCGAGACCCACTGCAAAGAGGGTTCTCAGAGGGTTCCCCATTCGTGGCAAGGATAATGAACTTTCCAACCCCTACTAAGTTCAAACCACCTACAATGTCTCCCAAGTATGATGGTAGTACCAACCCTGTGCATCATATTGAGATGTACCAATCTACGGTGGACGTTTATTCAATCCCAGATGAGATGAAGTGCCGGGACTTCTCTGGGACTTTGACGGGAGCTGCACACATCTGGTTCACCTCTTTTCCGAAGAACTCTATTGAGAACTTTAAGGGCTTGGGTGAACGATTCATTCACAATTTCTATTTTGGGGTGAGACCTCAAAATAAGACCACTCATCTGTTGTACGTCAAATAAGGTAAGAACGAGAGCCTAAGAGACCGCATTGCTAGATTCAACAAAGAAAAATTAGAGGTTGAAGATTATGAAGAGAATACATCTATGACTGCCCTCATTGGAGGACTCTAGAAAGGGAAGTTATTGTGGTAGCTTTCAGAAGACCCTCCCAAGTCCATGGAAGAGCTATTGTCAGCTACAGGAAAGGTCATTAACGCTGAAGTGGCTATGGCCACAAAGTATGAGGATGAGAACGGAAGAAGCAGCGGGAAGTTCCAAAGGAAGAAAGATGGAAAAAAGAGGTATGTAGACGAAAATCTTGCACATTATACTCCTATAACTGTGAGTTGCGAATTCATCCTCAATAAAATAAAAAATGACCTATCATTGAGATGGTCGGAGAAGCTGAAGGCTCCTCCTCATAAGAGGAACAAGAACCTATGGTGTGAGTTCCACTAAGACCACGACCATGTGACGGACAAGTGCTTCGCCTTGAAGGATGAAATCGAGAAGATGTTAAAGGTCAAAAAGTTTAAGAAGTATGTCGATGGTAAAGCTCCTAAGAGGGGAAGAGATAACCCTAAAAATAAGAAAAACGACAGATGTCGAGATGATCCACCAACAAGAAGAGATAATAACTCAGATGGTGATGATGAGGATCATCCTGACCTCCCACCAAAAGACGATGATTCCCCAGTGAAGAGGGTTGGTATGATCTCCTTTGATTTTAACACCATCTGTGGAGGACAAGCAAGGAGTGGCTCAAAAATAGCCGATCGTAAAGCTCATGTGGCAGAGGCTAGGTTAGTCACCAAAGTAGAGGTTGTGAATTTAGCGTCTTCAGAGGCTAAGCAGAAGAGAAAGAAGGTGGATATGGATACTCTTTTAGTTGGGTTCTCCCATCTTGATTTCAAAGGTATCTTAGCTCCACACGATGACCCTTTGGTAATCACCACGAGGGTGCATGGGTGTGAGGTTCATAGTATCCTTATTGATGGCGAAAACTCCACAGATGCTATGTTCTGGCCCTGCTTTAAGAGCCTAGGCCTCAGCAGAGTAAGGCTTATACCCTATCATTATCTGTTGATTGGCTTTAGCAGGGAGAAGGTCCATCCCTTGGGCACATATGAGATGGATGTACGAATGGGTGACAAGTGGCCTAAGAGGTTGACTAGGAAGATTAATTTTTTTATGATGGATGAAAATGTCTTTTCACCCTACAACCTCATCATAGGACGAGTAGCCCTCAAAGAATTTGAGGCCGTGCCATCAACGATCCATCAAATGCTAAAATTCTTGACCCCCTATGGGGTAGGGGGAGTGTAAGGTGACCAGACCACGACACGAGAATGCTACTTTAACTCGACAGAAGAGAGAGAGGCATATAAGAGGGAAAAAACAACATACAAAATTGATACACTTGATCCTAGGGATGAAACAAAGTTGAATAAAGGAGAGGCTGCAAAAGAGGTAGAATCCATCGTCCTCAATAAGGATGGATCGAAAAAACCCATCCAAATCGGTAAAGACCTAAAACCCGAGATTAAGGAAGAGATGATAAGATTTTTAAAAAAGAGGCAGAGTGTCTTCTCTTGGAGCCATGCAGACATGCCTGGCATCGACCCGGGGGCTATATGCCACAAACTCAATGTGGCAGAAGATGCTAAGATAATCAAATAAAGACGAAGAGTTTACTCCAGGGAAAAGTATGATGTCATCAGGGAAGAAGTCAGAAAGTTGGAAGAGGAAGAATTCATCAGGGAGGTCATATACCCAGAGTGATTATCTAACGCCGTCATTGTACCCAAAGCTAACGGTAAATGGAGGATCTGTGTAGACTTCACTAATTTAAATAAGTCTTGCCCTAAAGACAGCTTCCCCTTGCCTCGAATTGATCAGATGGTATATGCCACGACAATATATGAACTTATGAGCTTTATGGATGCATATTCAGGGTATAATCAGATCTTCATGGATATTAAAGACTCGGAGAAGACAACATTCATCACCGATAAGGGGACATATTGCTACTAGGTCATGTCCTTTGGATTAAAAAATGCAGGGGCCACATATCAACGTCTTGTAAGTAAGATGTTTGAAGATCAAATTATCAGGACCATGGAGGTATATGAAGATGACATGTTGATGAAGATCTTGAAGGCTCAAACACACGTGGCCGGCCTCGAAAGAACTTTTAAAACCATGGACTTATACAGGATGAAGCTCAACCCTGCCAAGTGTGTCTTTAGAGTAGGACCTGGAAAGTTTCTTGGATTCATCGTCAATCAGAGGGGAATAGAGGCCAACCCTGAGAAGATCAAGGATTTGCTTGACATGAAGACACCAAGAAGCATAAAAGACGTTCAAAGGATCACTGTAAGAGTTACATCACGCAATAGGTTTGTTTCCAGATCCACGGACAAGTGTCTTCCATTGTTCAAGGTGCTTATAAAGGCCTTTGAGTGGGACGAAGAGTGTGACAAGGCCTTTAAGGAGCTCAAGTCCTACCATGGTTCCCCTCTACTCTTATCCCGGCCCATTCTGGGGGAAAAGTTATATATTTATCTAGCAGTCTCAAAATCATCTATAAGTGTAGCCATAGTACGAGAAGACGATGGGGGTATAGAGGCCTATATACTTCAATAGTAAGGACTTTAAAGGGTTTCAACAGAACTATCCTCGGATGCAGAAGTTAGCCTACACCTTGATACACGCTTCCAGGAAAATGAAGCCCTATTTCCAAGCCCACTCTATGGTCATCCTCACTGACTCCCCACTACGGTTAGTCCTCCCCAAGCCCTAAAAGTCAGGTAGATTGATGACCTGGTCCATAGATTTGGTAGAGGATGATATTGTTTATCAACCCAGGCGGGCCATTAAAGGGAAGTCACTCGCAGTCTTTGTTGCTGAGTTCACCTGGGAAGAGCCCGAGGTTGAGAATAGCCTAGAGATTGCAAAGGGATCTAATAATAACATCTTTTGAAACCCAAAAGAGGTTATGTCAAGCAGATCCAGAAGAGGAGTAGCCGAGAATGAGGAAGGCAGGTACCTCTTCAAGCAAGGGACCCTGTTAGAGGGGAACTTCTCTTCAAATGAAGATATTTGGAACCTCTTCATTGATGGGTCTTCTTATAAAAGTGGATGCGGCGCAGGGCTGATATTGTTAGCTCTGGATGGTACCGACGTTTAATATGCTCTAAGGTTCAACTTCAAGGCTTCAAACAATGAGTTTGAGTATGAGGTGCTGGTAGCAGGTCTCTCCTTAGCAAAAGCCCTTAGAGTTGGCTGACTCCTTCTACACGATGACTCGAGGTTAGTTGTCAACCAAGTACATAGAGTATATGAGGCCAAGGATGAAAGGATAGACAAATATGTGAATAGGGTAAGAACGACTCTAGAAGGCTTCGAAGAGCTGAAGATGAAAAGGTTATCTCAGCAAGACGACAGTCGTGCAGATGCACTAGCAAGGTTGGCTTCAGTAATAAGGACAGGCATCAGAAAGATAGTACCAGTCGAGATCCTGCTCAAATAGACCATTAAGGAGGAGGAGGTGATCAGCTCTTGCCTCAACTTATACCTAGGGGACTTATGGATGGACCCCCTTATTAGATGTATTAGACAGGGAGAGCTGCCAAAATCAAAGTTAGAAAGGAGGAAATTGAGGTACAGAGCTCCCAAGTTCTCAATAATAGGACATATCCTGTATAAAAAAGGATTCCTACTACCTCTCCTCCGATGTGTCCATCCCACAGAGGTCTCCCACATCCTACAGGATGTACACGAGGGTTCTTGCTCCAGTCACATATGAGGAAGACCTTTAGCCAAGAGGATAATAATGCAGGGATATTGGTGGCCGACCTTAGCCAAAGATGTTGCTGCCAACGTGAAGAGGTGTCAAAAGTGTAAGAGATTCTCCACTATTCCTCATCAACCTCATCAACCTATGATGTCAATCAGTTCTCCTTGGCCATTCGCAGTATGGGGGATTGACTTGGTGGGAACATTGCCAATAGCTGCTAACAATTATCAATTTCTGATAGTAAAAATTGATTACTTCTCCAAGTGGGTAGAGTCTGAGATGATGATCACGATTACAGAGGAGAAGACCTTCCAGTTCATCTGGAAGATCATCATAAGCAAACATGGCCTTACGAACACCCTCATCTCAGACAACGAAATGCAGTTCAAGGATGCTTCTTTGGAGAAATACTGCGAGAGAGTCGAGATCAAGAAGTTCTTATCTTCTCTTGGCTGACCTCAGGCAAACGGTCAGACCAAAGTCACGAACTGAACAATCCTCAATGGGATTAAGAAAAGGTTGGAAGAAGCCAATGGGGGATGGGCATAAGAGGTTTATGCAGTGTTATGGGCCTACAGAACAATGACAAAGACACCAATGGGGGAGACCCCATTTATGTTAGCCCATGGATCAGAAGCCTTCATACCTACAGAAGTAGGAATCCCCACTCACAGAGTTCAGACCTATAACCCCGAGAAGAATGAGGAAGATAAGAGAATCGACCTAGATTAGGTTGAGGAGAGAAGAGAAGATGCTCAGGTCAGACATGCAACTTACCTGCAGAGAACAATAAAGTTCTATAATCAGAGGGTGAGATAAAGACCTATAGTTATAGTAGACCTAGTGTTGAAGAAGACGTTGCAGAAGGAAAATAAGCTCCAGTCCTTATAAAGTGGTCGATGAGGTTGTACCCGGCACCTATCGACTAGAAAATATCATAGCGGAACCCCTATCCAACCCATGGAACGTTGATCACCTGAAGAAATATTACACATGATGTTCCAGTTATTTTCTTGTAATACGTATATCATTTTATGAAGAGAATACTAATGAAAAGATCAATTGATGTGTCAATACTTTGTTTCATCATGCTTTAGTGATAAATTTATGAGGTGAAACATCATAATTTGGTGACCTCAAACCTTAAACATCATTAATTTGATAAAATTCATAAGGTGAAACATCATAATTTGATGAGCTCAGACCTTAAACATCATTAATTTCGTGAAATTCATGCGGTGAAACATCATAATTTGATGACCTCAGACCTTAAATATCATTAGTTTGGTGAAATTTGTGAGGTGAAACATCACAATTTGGTGACCTCTGACCTTAAACATCATTAGTTTGGTGAAAGGTCTAAGGGTAAACATCATAATTTGATGACCTCAGACCTTAAACATCATTAATTTTATGAAATGTATGAGGGTAAATGTCATAATTTGATAACCTCGGACTTTAAACATCATTAATTTGGTGAAATTTATGAGGTGAAACATCATAATTTGGTAACCTTTGACCATAAACATCATTAATTTGATAAAATTTATGAGGTGAAACATCATAATTTGATGACCTCAGACCTTAAACATCATTAATTTGGTGAATGAGGTAAAACATCATAATTTGATGACCTCGGACCTTAAACATTATTACTTTGGTGAAATTTATGAGGTGAAACATCATAATTTGGTGACCTCCGACCTTAAACATCATTAGTTTGGTGAAAGGTTTAACGGTAAACATCATAATTTGATGACCTCAGACCTTAAACATCATTAATTTGATAACCTCAGACCTTAAACATCATTAAATTGCTAAAATTTATGAGGTGAAACATCATAATTTGGTGATCTCCGACCTTAAAACATCATTAATTTGGTGAAAGGTCTGAGGGTAAACATCATAATTTGACCTCAGACCTTAAACATCATTAGTTTGGTGAAAGGTATGAGGGTAAACATCATAATTTTATGACCTCAGACCTTAAACATCATTAATTTGGTGAAAGGTATTAGGGTAAACATCATAATTTGATGACCTCAGACCTTAAACATCATTAATTTGGTGAAATTTATAAGGTGAAGCATCATAATTTGATGACCTAGGACCTAAAACATCATTAATTTGGTGAAATTTATGAGGTGAAACATCATAATTTAGTGAGCTCCTGCCTTAAACATCATTAATTTGGTGAAATTTATGAGGTAAAATATCATAATTTGATGAGCTGAGACCTTAAACATCATTAATTTGGTTAAAGGTATGAGGGTAAACATCATAATTTGATGAACTCAGACCTTAAACATCATTTAATTTCGTGATAAATTATGAGGTGAAACATCATAATTCGATGACCTCAGACATTAAACATGATTTAATTGACGATAAATTATGAGGGTAAACATCATAAATTGGTGACCTCACACCTTTAAGAGAAGTTCATTATATGACAAACAACATTCAAGAGAGAGCATTCATTGAAAGTAGCAAAATCCTCTGAAGAAGATGGTATGACATGTAGTCAGAATTACAAGTAAGATATGCCTTAGAATATGTTATCAGAGTTTACAAAGCATTGAGATAAATAAAAAAATTACGAGTTAAAAGCTTCACAAATTAAGGTTAAGGGTATTCAGCCACAGTGGGGTCTTCTTGGCCGACGTTGGTAACCTCGGCTCCGTCCTCTTGAGGGTTAACATCCTCAGTCTCTGTAACTTCCAATGGCGTAGTCTCTGTAGGAGCAACACCTTGCACTTCCTCTTCAACCTCTTGTAAGGCCTGAGTAAAGCGAGGATTGCCAAAGCCTAGACCAATAAAGTCTTAGGCAGAAAAGCTTCCTGATTCCTTCTCCTTGGAATCTTCCCACTTCCCTGTTGCCTTAATACCTCTTTTGAGATATTCAAAGCCGAAGCTTATAAACTGGTCAAAGACTTTATAGTCGGCCAAGATCTTTTCAGAGGCATCCTCAAGGGTAGCCCTTACTGCAGCATCAACCTTTGACTGAAAGATGCCATCTTTAGCTTGCAAAGCAGAGGTGTGGTCCTTCTTGAGCTTGGTTATGTCCCTATCCCTCTAATTCACCTTATTTGCAGACTCCTCCAAAGCTAACCTCTACATTTAAATAGGCTTGCACCTTTTGGGCCTCTTTTCCCTTCTCAATAAGGGGAAACTTCCTCAGGGTCTAGTCAATAAATTGGTGCATAGACGGAATACCCTGAAAAATAAAATCACACGTATGAGTTCAAGCCTTAATCCATTTAAAGCCGAGGTTACACTTAGAATGAAAAAAGAATTTTTTTTACCTGGATAGACCTGTGAAGGCTAAACTCGTCCAGTAGAGGGGTATCAAGAGAGCGTAGGAAATGCTTATCTGTGTTGATCATTACAGAGCCGATGGCATCCATTGCCTTCAGACCATGACATGTTAGGTTGTCACTGATCTCCAACTGCTCTAGACGAGCAGCTAGTACATCATTAGAGGAGATTGGGATGGCACGATCCCCCTTTTAGGTTTTGTTCGGCCTCTGATCCTCCAAGATAGCAATGGTGGATTTCCTCTTTTTTATAGCGTCGGCTTTGGATGTACCGACGTTCTGGTTGGGTGGATGAGGGGTTGCATTATGCCCTGCTTTTTTCATTATCTTAATAAGGCTTGGGGCTGACATCTCCCAGAGCTCGTCGGAGATACCTTCTGGGCGTTCTGCAAAGAGAAACATCTAAGTTAATAAAATAGAGGTATGAAAAATCAAAGGTACAACTTGAAAAAAATATATGATACATACGAAGCTCGGACAGAGGACTTCCCCCCAGGCCAATCTCAGAGACTTAATAGGGGGTCATCAGATATTCGTACTTGACTAGCCAACTATGCTCCCCCTAATCTTGAAGATCCTTAACCTTTTGTAAGTTATCCTGGCTAAGACCAGTGTCATCCTTGGCAAAAAGTAACACTTTCCCCCACCTCAAAGGTACCCTCGGCTCCAATGATGAAGAGGTGGCATAAGGACCAAATTCCCATGCCCCTGAGGCAAAGAAATACCATGGTTTCCAATTATGATTGAAGGTCTCGGTAACCAGCAGCATCTTTTTATCTGACTTCCTAGCTAGGAAGTGAGAGTAGCTAGGGTGGTTTCTGGTAAAGGATGGAATATAGCATCTTGTGAAGACCCTAACAGGAAGGTCTGAGTGGTGGACTGCCTTCCAAAGGATAATAACACCAATTATCACCCTCCAGGTGTTGGGGGATAATTGTGAAGGGGCAAGGTTTATATGAGAAAGTATAGCTCTGATGGAAGGATAGATGGGGAGATAGAATCCTCTAAACATCTGCTCATACACACAGATTTCTCCATCTCGGCCACCAAAGGCTCTCTCACCTTTTAGAGGTCTCCTAAGTATGATGGAGGGACCTATGAAATAGAGATGCCTAAAGGCTAAGAGGTCGTACTAAGTAATAGTACTCTCTGTCACGGTAGCCTCCGAGGTATCAATGTCACTCTCATAACCATCATCCTCATCCCTAGTAGCGTCGGCGTGGGCAGGTGCATGGACACCATCAGGATATCTCTTAGCGAAATCAGCCTTGGTGGAGGCCGACAGAGGCATAGCATCGATGGGAGGGGGAACAGCTACGCTCGGCTCCACATTCTCGACATCAGAAGAAGCCTGTGAGGTGCTGGCACTATTATGGGATGAGGTAGGAGTTTGGACCTCATCCTGATCAGGGACCTGATCTTGCCTACTACAGAAATCAATGGCCTTTTAGACTGAGTCTATAGTCACAGGGTCTGAGGTAGATGACTCAGACTCAAACATTGGAGAAGGGTCAATTGGATCCTCTACTAGCTCAGTAGGCTCGGCTAGCTCAGGGTATATTACCTTCAGAGGTGGAGGAAAGATTGGTCTGAGGGGGAAGGACTCAATCCTATGATCTTCCTCTTGGTCTAGTTCTATATGCCTAATTTTTGCAAAGGTCTTCACTTTAAGAGAAGGGAAATCTTCTATGAGCTTAAAAAGAGGTCTGAGCATAAAGAAGGTGAACCTCCACTTGGAATTTAAACCACAAATAAACAACTAGGGACAACTAAGGATCAAACTTGGTTTTTTAAAAAATGTCAAACCAAGAACAATCAAGAATAAGTCACCAAAAAACTCAAAGTGCCACCGAAAAACTCAAAGAACCAACGAAAAACTCAAACTATCACCAAAAAATGCAAGAAATGGAAAAATAAGGATAAAAAATGGCAAAGGAAAGGTAATAAGTAATACTTGATAAAATACGAGGTGAAGAATGAGAGGATTGACAGGAGAAATCCATAAGACAGCCTCTATCAAGCTCTGGAAGAGAGAGAGAACACAGAAGGCTCACGAGGGAAAAATGAGAGAAGTGAAGAAGAAAGGGAAATGAAAGGGCTCTTAACCCTCAAATATGATTGCACAAGTCTCGAGGCCCATCATTGCTTTAGGATCCCAAAATACAATCAGCATCATTACACTGTCAGGCACACTACCCACTTCATAAGTGGACACCTGTCAAGGAGATATTGGTACATTATGAAATATAACCTCGGACATACATACCCCTTAGTCACCTACTTAGATAGGTAACTAAGGTCTAGGGGTGATTGATATGCCCAAAGTGCACTTGCCAGCTCAAAGGCATTAACCTCGGCCTGTATGACGGTCGAGGTAATAATAGCTCAGGATTACGCATCAGTGATGTCGTCCTTCACAAGGTCGGTCACAACCGACATTGAAAATGTCACCATAATTGAGCATCAATCGAGGTTTGCATGACTCATGGGGTCAGTTATCCATCAGGTCAGCCACAACCGACGTTACAAGTATCACCTTTAGGAGGGGATCATCCGAGGCAAGTATGGACATGGGTTATCCATCAGTATCACTATCAACATCGGCTATAGATGACGTTACAAGTTTCACCTAGAATTAGTAAAGCCTTGCAGGCTCAGCATCAAGTGCCAAGACAACATCGACCCTGGATGACGTTCCACATATCTAACCTCGACCGACATCCCAGTCAAGGTCATCATATAATACCTAGCGAAGGTAAGGCTGTACTTCACCAACCTCATACCCATCCAAGCTAAGGTTGGTACCAACCAAAGAAAATCGAGCATCTACGCGCACATGTATGTCTTGGAAGACGTGGACAAGTCTATTATAACTGAATCATTCTCTCCACGTAAGGGAATATTGAGGTTATCATTATTTAGTTGAGATCAGCCAGGTGTCATCCTTACATTGGTTAGATCTTCATGTACATGCACATTGCATGCTTAGGGGTACATTACACCCCCAAAGAACTATATATAGAGCTCATCCTCAATATTGTAAAGGATCGATAATTACAACCCTAGTTGAAACTCTATCATTTTACACAGTAGAGAGAGAAAGCTTGAGAGATTGTATCCATGGGCATTAGTGCCTTCATTTAGTGATATTACTCACACACACTCATAGTGGATGTATACCAGATTGGCTGAACCAGTTATATTCAAGTATCCACCCTATTCTCCTCACCTCCTTCTATATATATATATATATATATATATATATATATATATATATATTCTCTTGTGCTGCCATTATTATCACTTGCTTGAGATTGACAACACCTTACCTGGTGGTGCTGTTTCCAGCATCATCAGTGATGCCGACAAGGCCTCTCTAACTACGGATACACTGAGCCAAGTGTTGGGATAAGATATAATAGGTCATACTCATGGTTTCATCCCACAAATAGGAAATTCGAAGTTGGTGGGCATGAATTTTAATAATAATGGGGTTTCCTTCATGTTAGACTTGTATAAATCAGACACGAACTCAAAATTGGAAAGTCTTTGATAAACGATGAACCACGTGTTTAAATGGGTCAAACACTTCGTCAATGATAAAAGGAATGGGAAAATTAAGGCAGAGGATAAAGGAAAGGGAAAGGAGATGGTGGGTGAAGGTACCACTAATCAATCCCCCGCATCGACTCCAGCTGACTCATTATCACCGTACGACATATACTCTACCCCAACCCAACTATCTCGTCTTTATTTGAGGAAAATGGGGAGACAATTTATATCCTTGGTATGCGTGGAGGCACCCCAATTTACAAGGGAGTAAAGTACATGTGCATCACTCCTGGTATCATAGTACAAAATCTTCTACTCTAACATTTTGTGTCTCGATTTTGGGTCACTAAGAATATAGTGGGGAAAGAGGACGAGGTATTATGGTTGAACTACAAATCCGATGTTTGATATATTGGTATCACGTTGGTGGCATAAATCGTCTAAATGAAATTTCTCCTTGGGAGCTATTATGTTTTGTAGGAACTGGTGTATTTGAAATTAATGTATGTTGAATTAACTTCAAAAGTTAATTTGGTTTGATAAATGGAATTTTCGTATTTTTGTTTTGATTACAATTATATGGTCATATTATATTATTGATTGTCTTGATGTTGGTTTTAAGAAAATATTACTTATTGGAAACATATTTACTGTTGGGCAGTAGCTGACCATTAATGTTTTTATATTCTACAGTATTGTCATGGTCCTTGCATGAGATAAAAATGTCTTGCCACGATAAAGGACGTGAGAAAACTGTCAAAGGAAGCCTTATCCATTCGTACACCCTTAACTTTTGTTTGTGTATGCAGTAATCATATATTTTAGCACTAACTCTCCTCGTACGCACGGATAAATTTGACCTTTTTCATGGTTTTTGACCATGACAAGATTGTAAAAACATTATTACTTATCACAATAAAGGACTGTGAAATAACCGTGCCAATAATTATGTTTTCACAGTCCTTGATCGCGACAAGTCTTGGTCACCACCATTTTTAAGGATTTTATTAGTGTGAAAAGGACCATAAGAAAGGGTTGATGCTTTGTCACCCTAGAACTATCATGATCATTGAATGTAACAACTCCTTTTTGTCAAGATATTTAAATGGGATAAAAAATCGCAAATGATGTAGTGAATGCATGTAGAGTAAGACAATTAATAAATATAATCATATAAAATGCATCATTTTATTTATATCTCTTCTAAGTTTCCAAGTGAAGAATAGAAAAAGAACAGAGGGAGTTGGGATCCAACCTGGACATTTTCACAATCCTATAAGAGCAATCAATTCCCACGATGAGGAAATTTAACTTGAAGACGAGGGGTGGAGGTACCACTCCCAAAGATGTAAGATGGAATATAGTCTTTATAAACTACTGGAGCATTGCAAGAACGAGTCTGTACCCATATTTGTTCATCCCTTAAATCCATCCAATCTTGAATGTCCTGCACCCATGAAGCCTCCATAAATATAGTCTGCAAAAGAAAAGAAGTTATATTAACAGAATCCATAATCAATAAATCAAGAAATAAAGGTGAGTATAATTACCCCTATCCAACCATCATTTGTCAGTAAAGGAGGAAAGACCTCCAACTCATCATGCGGGTGATAAGGAATCTACTTAATGTCCCTCCCTTCCACCTATAAATACAAGGATGGAACCCCATAGTTGCATACTAAAGGGGGATCAACTCTTATGGAATCTCTACCTAAAGCCTGACCCAATGACTCGGGTATTCCGAAACATCCTATTTAGCCTACAAGGGGGTTCCATATCCATGTAATTGATTGAGGGAAGCATCAACCCTATCTTCATGAAGTCTAGATAATCATGTGGTAATACTGTATCTGTAAATATAGAGTAATGATCCCCTATCATGGTTGTCTCACTCTTGTTATTGGACATCATCTCCGAATGTCGCATAAAGATCTAGGATTCACCGGAGGGCCATGATCTTTTCCACCATTACCTACATAACCACACACTTCACCAGGTTCCCACCATACCCTAAGTCATGTGATAAAAATCGAAACAACTAGGAATCCAGGCTAGTGATCTCCACCCTATATATCTATTGACCATATGGGAACAACCTCACCTTCCCATAGGTTTTTTCTCATAAAAATTCAATCTAAGAATAACAATAAAAGAAAGTACCAAAAATAATAATAATAATAATAATAATAATAATAATAATAATAATAATAATAATAATAATAATAATAATAATAATAATAATAATAATAATAATAATAATAATAATAATAAATTACCTGATCTCGTGTGAGAGAATTTAGGGTTTTCCTCACATCCTGGAGAGGCGATGGGATTTTGCAAACCTTGTTTGCCTTCCTCCACGTCCTCGTCCTAGGACATGCATCAACATCTATCTCCTACAAAAGAATCAGTTGGGTATTATAATTGATAACCTCACAGAACCATACCTAAAAAGAAAAAAAATTCAAAAACTACCACAAAATAAAAAAAAAAGGATGGAAGAATCATCATAAAGCAAACAAATAAAGTTACTTCCAGCAGGGATGACACCCCATGAAAGTATATCGATAGAAGTGACTAAAGGCACCAAACGTAGTGTACAGCAACCCCAACATCAAACTTCCTAATTTATAGAAGATGATCTGCATGAAATCCCCCCAAAATAGATAAAACCACAAGTGAACATCTTCGATGCTCTTCGCTAAAAACTCGCTCCCCATTAAGAATAAAATAAACATGCATGCCATATAACACACTTGATGTGCATTCATCACATCCATGACTCGTGTCACAACCTTCTTTTGGTATGAATGTACAAGAAGTATATATAGAGCAATGAATTAAAGTTAAGGCGAAAAAGAGTATTTTATTCATTATTAAAATCGTACACATAATGTATTACCACCACAGGGGTGAGTTACATTTTATTGTCAACTCAAACTATAAAGTAGAAAATAGAAAAGTTCCACTCGTTGCTCCCACTTGTCTTAGTCTCCACCCATATATTCACATATGCAAACAGGTGGTTGGTGTTTGTCTCAAAATGGTAAAAGATACTATCCTCTTTCCCCTAGGCCATCTAGAGGAAAAGGTAATTACCACAAATATAATAATCATGCTTTACCAATTTTATAACAAGTATCTATATAGATGAGAGGTGGAGTGTATATAGAATTAAGTGTTTCTCAAATGTAAATCATTTTTATAATAACATTAAAGAAAATTAAGGAGTTTGAACTGATAATCCCATACTTATAAGTCTATTATAAAAAAATCAAGGATTTCTAATCTGATAGTCCCATACTTACCAGTTCACTAAGGGGTATAGAAATAAGTAAGCCATCAGTAAAATCAAATAAAATCAACCCAAAACCATTGAAAAAAATTAACCAACTAGGCACACAATTACAGTGGAACTCATAAGTATGTAGCAAAATTCTTGGCTCTCAAACATATGAGACCATAGGATAAGTAGAAAATTATGTAGGATAGCATGGAAGTGTATTCCCTAGTTATTACCTATGCTTTTATGAGAAATAATAATGCACAAAAGTGTAAGGTGAAGTGAATCATTAAAAAAAAAATTGGCTATCAGTTATTAGATGAAAAGGGCTAAATTTGACCTGATGATCACAATTAAAACAATTAGTGAAATAATAACATATGAGTATGGTAATTTCTACACATACTTGGAATCAAATTGGGAAATCACGGAATGATCTCAATAACAGTTAAGAAAATACGCACAATTTACTATTAAAGAGTTAAAATGACCTACTTGCTCAATGTTTTGAACTTCTTATGGATCAATAGAGGATATTGGGAGGAGTCGGTACTTGATTATATGTATACAAATATTTGTGTGAATAAGTATTGTTGGAATTGAGGTTAGTTTTGGTCAATTTATACCAATAACTGTGCATTTTAAATTTTCAAGGGTTTAATTGTAAATAAGTTGAGACTTTAAAATCTTGGTCATATGGTCAAATTTGAATTTTTATTTGTAGAAGACCTTTGACTTAAAGTATTTAAAGTACTTCTAGACAAATTTTGGGGTTAAAATTCATAAGTTGAAAAGGTCCAAGGGCAACAATTTGTAATTTAAGAAAAATAATTTATACTTAAAACCTCATTTTTTTCATAACTTTGGATGCGATTGACCAAACACAGCCTTACCCTATACCATCTTGACTTGAAAAAGAAAATTAAAAAAAAATTTAAAAAATGTTGATTGGCCACGCGCCTCATGCGCGTGGTTAAGGTTCCTTGTCAAACAGGTCATCTTCAACCTCTTGATTTTTGACTTTAGGGTTTCAAATTTTTTCCAAACATATCTCCTTCATATATAAACCATTCTTGATGATTTCTAAACAAACTCAACCAAAATTTCATAAGGAATCCAAATATATACGTTTCATTGATAGAGGTGCCGTATAGAGTGAGTTCCATAACTGTGTATGTTTCTGAATTTTTGACTTAACATTAAAATCTTATAAAAGTATGATAGGGATTCTTATGAACATGGTTTGGTTTATGCTATGTGAAGAAGTAGTTTGGTTTTGATTTCAGGGTTTGAAGTGGATTATACAAGGAAAATTCGAAGTTTTGACTTTTCTTATTCATAAAGTACTTTTGATGAATTGAAGCTTGTTGTTTAATTTTTGGGTTTTTATCATTGTAAGAGAGTTCCTAAGATTTTAATGAATGGGTTCATAGATTCAAACTTGAGTTCTAAGAATTATATTGAAGTTCACCCTTAAAGTTAAAGCTTTAATGGAGGATTTTCACATTTCTTCACCTAGGGACTATTTTATACGCAAAGTGTTTACTATTTTGATGGATATAAGCATAATAACAACACATAAATAATTTGGAATTAAAATAACTGAATGCAATGAATAAAATGATAGGTTATCTATTTTGAGAGAGAATTTTGAGTTTTGAATACATTGATGAGGTGAGTTTTAATGACTGATCTCGTGGGGTTTTCATAGTGTATGAGCAGGGGTTTGATTGGTTCAAATGGTAGGTGGATTTGAGTAGGTTTATGAGAGTTTTAATGCTAGATACTTGAACCTAACATGTTTTCATGGTTCAAACACGAGGTTTTTTGGCATTTTGTGCTTGTGTAGAGGCTTTGGTGGACGGGGAGTTAGTGTAAATGTCAAATAATTAGTTATTTGTCCTAAGTTGATAGGACATATACTTATATAGCTCAAAAGTGTACTTTTGGTAAAGTTTAGGGCTATTTTTGTAATTTCAAAATTTTACGGGTGCTGAAATTGTAATTTCTAGTTAGTTAAACTCTAGAAGGTCAATTTGATATAAATTTTGGGTCTAGGGGGTTAAGTTATGGTAGTTTGAAGTTTTTAGGGTCTAATTTGTAATTATTAAAACTTTAGGGATCCTTGGTTAATTTAGCAATTTTCTAGGTTCCACTGAGTACGTTAATCCTTCTTTTGAATATGTTTGAGTTTATATATTCTTGGAGAGATTAAATTGAAATTAGGGAATCTTTTGTTTGAGTATGGATATTATAATATACCTACATAAAAAAATTCATCCTCAAATTTACCTTTGAAAAGATGAGGATATTGATCTTTCATGGCCTGTTTGGGTTTTGATGTGGCCTCTTTCTAATTTTGATTTTCCCATAGTACTTTGAGTGAGGGGATTTCCTTATTTCTGAGACGTTTCACTTAGCGATAAAAAAACAGGCCATGAAAGAAGCCATATGGAAACCAAAACAGAGCGTATTTCAAATTCATGATTTGGTTGAATAGAAATTTCTTCTCAAGAAATTTTATGGGATGGATCATAAATATACTAACATAATCAGAGCACATGAAACACATTATGAATATTGGATAATTCCATAGGTAATTTTAATTGGTAGGCTACAGGGCCAATACGATTAGAAATAGTGACATGTCTAATATATCTAGGAGTTAATTTTCCTTTCTTTCCAAATCGTTAAATACCTTTATGAGGAGAAACTTTTAAAAATACTCGATCATTAACTTGAAATTCTAAAGGCTTCTAACACTGGTTTGCATAACATTTCTAATTATCTGGGTTGTCTTCAGTCTTTCTCGAATTTTCTGTATCTTTTCAGTGGTTCCTCGGATTATCGCAGGACCAAATTATTGACTACTTCCTGTTCTATCCAACATGTGGGTGAAAAAAAAGACCTTATATATAAAGATTCAAATTGGGAATCTTTGATACTTAATTGATAACTATTGTTATAAGAAAACTAAACAAGTGGTAAATGTCGATTCCAATTGTCTGGCACATCTAATGTACAAGATCGTAACATATCTTCTAATCTTTGAATTGTACGTTCTGATTGTCTATCCATTTCTATGTGGAATGTGGTACTCAAATGAACTTTAGTACCCATTGTGTTTTTAAGAGATTGAAAAAAATTCCTAGAAAATTAGGATATCTTTCTGACACTATGGATAAAGGATTCCATGTAATCAGACAATTTCTCAAATGTAGAGATTGCTGATTTTTTGAAATGAATCGATGGTTTTCATTTGCAAAAAATGAACAGATTTGGTAAGTCGGTCCACTATTACCTAAACGGAATTATGTCTTTAATACATACGAGGTGGTCCACTGACAAAATCCACGATACTACGATCCCATTTCCACTCAGGAATTAGTAAGGGTCGAATGAGTCCACGGGATGTTCGTGTTGTATCTTGTTGAGAAGTAAGACATTTCCTAGTCAAACTTTCTATATCATTTCTCATATTTGTCCACCAATACTTCTTCTTTAGGTCGTGGTACATTTTAGAGCTACCAGTATAAATCATAAACTTAAAACTATGGGTTGCTTGCAATACTTCTTATCGAAGAGATAAATCATCAGGTACAAACAATCTATTTCTGAATTATAAACACGTTTCCTTATCATATGAGAATTCATTATTTTTATCTTGAAGGAATAGCGCAAAAAGGATCTTGGAAAACTTGGAATAATATTTTCTTCCTCAATTCGGGATATGCAATGATGTTGGTAAATTTTGAGACCGGGGGTATTAATCGAAGATCATATTGCAATTAATCGAGATTCACACTCTAATTCCATTTTTTAATCCTAAGTGTAGACATTCTCAAATTATTGTCATGCTCTGAAATCGGGGATCCCTTGACCATGAGGTTAGTTCCTACGAGTAACATTGGTCTCGTACAAGGTGTTAGGGCTGCTCACAGGGCCGTTTGGAAAGTGTTTTGGGGTTTCTCCCTCTAACGCCATGTTTATAAGATAAAGTGTAGATATTCCCAAATTATCGTCATGCTCTCAAGATGGGTGTCCCAAGACCACGCGGTCTATTTCTACTTGTTACATTAGTCCCATGTGAGGTGTTGGTGTCGCTACAAGGTCGTTTTGGGGTGTTTCGAGGTTTCGACCTCTAATGACATGTTTTCAAGACTAAGTGTAGATATTCTAAATTATTGACGTGCTATTAAACCGTGGGTTCGTAGACCACAAAGTTAGTTTCTAAGAGTTATATTAGTCTCGTGCGAAATTTTTGTGCCACTCACGGGGCCGTTTGGGGGGTGTTTTGGAGTTTTTCCATCTACTGCCATTTTTTCAAGCATAACTGTAGTTATTCTCCAATTATCATCGTACTCTCAAACCGGGGACCTTATGACCACGCAATCAGTTTCTACGAGTTACACTGGTCCCATGCGAGGTGTTAGTCTCACTCATGGGGCCATTTGGGTATGTCTTGGGGTTTTTCCATCTATGCCATATTTTTAAGCCTAAGTGTAGATATTATCAAATTATTGTCTTGCTCTCAAACTGGGGGTCCCGCGACCACGTGGTCAGTTCCTACGAGTTGCATTGGTCCCGTGCGAGGTGTTGGTGCCGCTCATTGGGCTTTTCGCGAGGTGTTTTGGGGGTTTTCCCTCTAGTGCCAAATTTACAAGCCTAAGCATAGATATTCTCAAATGATCATCGTGACATCAAAATGGGGGTCCCGTGACCACGCGATCAGTTCTTACATGTTACATTGGTCCCGTGCGAGGTGTTGATGCAGTTCACAGGGTCGTTTGGGGGTGTTTTAGGGTTTTTCCCTCTAACGCCATGTTTTCAAGCCTAGGTGTAGATATTCTCAAAATTATTGTTGTTCTACCAAGCTGGGGATCTAGTGACCTTGCGATCAATTTTTAAGAGTTACATTTGTCTCGTGTGAGGTGTTGGTGTCTCACTGGGCCTTTTGTTTTGGGGTTTCACTCCCTAATGCAATTTTTCAAGCCTAAGTGTAGATATTCTCAAATTATTGTCATGCTCTTAAATCGGGAGTCCCATGACCACGCGGTCAGTTCGTACGAGTTACATTGGTCCATTATGAGGTGTTGATGCCGCTCACAGGGTCGTTTGGAAGGTGGTTCTGGGTTTATCCCTCTAACGCCATGTTTTCAAGCCAAAGTTTAGAAATTCTTAAATTCTTACCGTGCTCTCAAACTAGGTGTCCCGTGACCACACGATCAGTTCCTACGTGTTATATTGGTCCCGTGCGAGGTGTTGGTGCCGCTACGGAGTCATTTGGTGGTGTTTTGGGGTTTCGACCTCTAACGCCACATTTTCAAGCCTAATTGTATATATTCTAAAATTATTGCCATGCTCTAAAATAATGGGTCCCTTGACCACATGGTCAGTTTCTAAGAGTTACATTGGTTCCGTGCGAGGTGTTGGTGCCGCTCACATGTCCGTTTGGGTGGTGTTTCGGGGTTTCACCGTCAAACGCTATTTTTTCAAGCCTAAGTGAAGATATTATCTAATTATAACCGTCCTATCCAATCGAGGGTCTCGTGACCAAACAGTCAATTCCTACGAGTTATATTGGTCCCGTGTGAGGTTTTGGTGTCACTCATATGGCCATTTGGGGGTGTTTTTGGGTTTTGCCCTCTAATGCCATGTTTTCAAGACTAAGTGTAGATATTCTCAAATTATTGTCATGCTCTCAAACTGGGGGTCCCGTGACCACGCGGTCATTTCCTATGAGTTACATTGGTCCCGTGCGTGGTGTTGGTGCCGCTCACGGGGTCATTGTGGGGTGTATCAAGGTTTCACCCTTTAACGCTAATTTTTTAACCCTAAGTATAGATATTCTCAAATTATCATCATGGTCTCGAGTCAGGGGTCCCGTGATCACGCAATCAGTTCCTATGAGTTACATTAGTCCCCTATGAGGTTTTGGTGCCACTCACGGGGCTATTTGGGGGTGTTCCGGGGTCTCAACCTCTAATGCCATGTTTTCAAGCCTAAGTGCAAATATTCTCAAATTATCACCGTGCTCTCAAATCGAGGCTCTTGTGACCACACGGTCTGTTCCTACGAGTTACATTGGTCTTGTATGAGGTTTTGGTGCCGCTTTAGGGGCCGTTAGCTGGTGTGTTTTGGGGTTTCTCCCTCTGACGCCAAGTTTTCAAGCCTAAGTCTAAATATTCTCAAATTATCGTCGTGCTCTAAAACTGTGGGTCCGTGACCATGCGATCAGTTCCTATGAGGTACATTGGTCCCGTGCAAGGTGTTGGTCCCGCTCACACAACCGTTTGGTTTTTTTTGGGGTTTCAAACTTTAACTCGATTTTTTCAATCCTAACTACTAATATTATCCAATTATCCTCATGCTTTCAAACCTGGGGTCTCGTGACCATGAGGTTAGTTCCTACGAGTAACATTGGTCCCGTACGAGTTGTTGGTGCCATTCATGGGGTTGTATGGGGGGTGTTTTGGGGTTTCACCCTCTAATACCATATTTTTAAGATGAAGTGTAGATATTATCCAATTATCACCTTGCTCTCAAACTGGGGGTCCCGTAACCAAGCAATCATTTCCTATGAGTTACATTGGACCCGTACGACGAGTTGGTTCCGCTTGGAGGACGGTTTAGGGGGTGTTTCAGGATTACACCCTCTAACGTCACGTTTTCAAGCCAAAGTGTAGATATTATCAAATTATCACCGAGCTCTGAAACCTTGGGTCCCGTGACTATGCGATAATTTTCGAAGAGATATCTTGGTCCCGTGCGAGGTGTTGGTGCCGCTCACGGGGCCGTTTGGGTGGTGTTTTGCGATTTCTCCCTCTAGTGGCATTTTTTCAAGATTTAAGGGTAGATATTCACAAATTATCACCATCCTGTGAAATCGGGAGTCCCGTGATCACGCAGTCAGTTCCTACGAGTTACATTGATCCCATGTGAGGTGTTGGTTCCAGTCACAGGGCCGTTTAGGGGGTGTTTCGGGATTACATCGTCTAATGTCGTGTTTTCAAACCTAAGTGTAGATATTCTCAACTTATCACCGTTATCTCAAAGCTGTGGTCCCGTGACCATGTGGTCAGTTCCTCTGAGTTACATTAGTCCCGAGGTGCTAGTACCGCTCATGAGGCCATTTTTTTAGGGTGTGGAGTTTCTCCATCTAACGCCATTTTTAAGCCTACGTGTAGATACTCTCACAATGCTCTCAAATCGGGGGTCCCGTGACTATGTGATTAGTTCTTATGAGTTACATTGGATCCTTACGAGGTGTTGGTGCCGCTACAGGATCGTTTGGGGTGTGTTTCGAGGTTTCGACCTCTAACGCCATGTTTTTAATCCTAAATGTAGATATTCTAAAATTATCTTTGTGCTCCAAAATCGTGGGTCCCTTGACCATCTGATATGTTCGTAAGATTTACATTTGTCCCGTTCGAGGTGTTGGTGACGCTCATTGGGTCATTTAGTGGGTGTTTTGGGGTTTATCCCTCTAACGCCATTTTTTCAAGCCCAAGTGTATATATTGACAAATTATTGTCACACTCACAAATCGGGGGTCCCGTGACCACACGGTTTGTTCCTGCGAGTTATATTCAGCCCGTCTAAGGTGTTGGTTCCTCCCACAGGGTCATTTAGGGGTGTTTCGGGGTTTCTACATCTAGCTCCTTGTTTTCAAGACTAAGTGTAAATATTCTAAAATTATTTTCAGTCTCTCAGAACGGGGGTTATGTGACCACGAGGTCAATTTCTACGAGTTACATTGGTCCCGTACGAGGTGTTGGTGCCACTCATGGGGCTGTTCGGGGGGTGTTTTGGGGTTTCGTCCTCTAATGTTTTCAAGACGAAGTGTAGATATTCTAAAATTATCACCGTGATCTCAAATCGGTGGTCTCGTGACCACGTGATCATTTCTTACGAGTTACATTGGTCTTATGTGAGGTGTAGGTGTCGCTCATGCGGCCGTATCAGGGGTCTTGCGTGGTTTCGCCCTCTAACACAATTATTTCAAGCCTAAGTATAGATATTCACAAATTAAGTTTGAGCTCTCAAAATGAGGGTCCCGTGAGCACGCACTCAATTCCTACAATTTAAATTGGTCCCATGCAAGGTGTTGGTGTCGAGGGATGTTTCGGGTTTCACCTTCTAATGCCATGTTTTTAATCCTAAGTGAAAATCTCCTGAAATTATCGTCCTTCTCTCAAACCAAGGGTCTCGTGACCATGCTGTCAGTTCCTACGAGTTATATTGGACCTGTACGAGGTGTTGGTGGGGCTCACGGGCCCGTTGAAGGGGTTATTCGGGGTTTCACCCTCTAACACCATATTTTTAAACCTAAGTCTGGATATTCTAAAATTATCATCATGCTCTCAACACTACAAAAAAAAAGTTGCTTTTAATACCACGCTTTAAAGACGACTTGAAGTTTGGTCTCTAAAAACTAGTTTATGAGACGGGTGAAATTAAGTGTCTCAAAAACTAATATAATTTGAAACAACTCTTTTTAACCGTCTTTTAAAATATGCCTAATAAGACGGAAAATATATACCCATCTCAAATTCTATACCTTTTGAGACAACAAATGTATACCCGTCTCAAATGCTTTACCTTTTGAGACTGCAAATGTATACCCGTCTCATATGTTGTAATTTTTGAGCTGGATTTTTTTTACTTCCCTCCCAAAAAATTTATCACCCGCCAAACACATTGAAAAAAATAAAAATCTCCCCACCTAAACCAGATGACCTCCCCCACAACTCTCCCCTCTCTCTCTCTCACCCTCGCCGACCCTCACCCTCTCTCTCCCCAGTGTGCAGATCTTGACTTCGGGTACTTCTCTCTCTCGTGCACTCACACACACATACACGTACACATACGCACTCTCACACACGCAGATGCACTCACACACATACATTCTCTGTAATTTGTTCTTCCAATTTGCAAAACTAAGAAAAATATAGAGTTTACACAATAAATTTAGAGGTTTAGGCTTTTATTTTAGGGTTGATTAGTTTTTTTTGTTAAAGTTGGGATTTAATTTCAGTGGTTTGGAGTTTCTTGGATATTAGGGTTTGATCTATTTGTTGTTGGTTAATTTAGTATTGAACTATGGTGGGTTTGGATTCAGATACAATGTGCCATGAGATCACAAGGAATTGTCGGAGCTTCTTACAAACTCCCCCATGGCAATACCAAAGAAATCTTGAAAATGAGGAAGCAAAGCATGGGCAGACCCATGGATTTAACACATCACAGAATTCAGCCTCAATTTTACACTTGGGTCAACCATTATGGTAACAATTCCTTACATAACTATGTTCATAAGAAATTATAGTTTTAGAAGAGAATTTAATTGCTAAGTCCCAGAATCATATAAGTAGGCACCGATATTAATTATAACTAGGTTTTAGCTCCGCACGATGCGCGGGCGTGTTATAGTTATTTTTCAATGCAAATGATATTACCTATATATAGGGAACACCTATACTAGATTTAAAAAGACTATATGATATCTAAGTGTTGCATGCGTTTAGTGCCAACAAATTTACAAAAATATATGGAAATACAAATACATTTTCCTATTTTTTTTTGGCACAATCCCCCGTTCAATTCAATATACACATGTGAGTTAATAAGGTTTTTTTATATGGTCTGTCATGAGGGGGAAAAATTCATGATAGCATATAAGTAAATATATTTTAAATTTTTTACATAGGGGCATCTCATATTTTTAATAAAAAAGAAAACTCTACTTTTACTAAATTTATTGAAATGAAGTAATTATTCCACTTTACATGTATAGATTCCAACTTTTCCAAGATAACAAATAGATTCAAAACACAAATCAATAATTTAGTAGATCCAACCACAATATTTATGACCAATATTGTCCCCTACTTAATTTCCACCCCCCTTACCTTTGCTAGACTCTAATTTAGTGCTCATTTTTCATGTTGTCGATGAGTTCTATTATTTCATTGGTATAAAAAATTGTTGAACCAGAGCTCTTTTTTCTAACTCTCATGTAATTAGCCATTGAGAGTACCTTCCTGCTCATCAAAAAGTGCTCTGTCATATTGACCAAGTTCATTCACATTTGTGTAGAAATAGAAAACAAATGTTGTTTGCTTAAAGATCTCAACATTTGCTTTTATTTGTAATTGATCGTTTATGCGATTTAATTTTTTAACTAGTATGTAAAATTTGGATAATATATGTGGGAATAAATTTTAAATTCTTAAGATGGGTATCTTGAGTGTTCGACATAAATAAAAAGTTAAATTTATATCATCTTGAGATGAGATGAGATGAGATGATAAAATAAAATGGGCAAGGTCTAAATTCACCGAAATAAATGTTGAATGAAGACAAGGGAATGTTGATTTCTAATGAAGTGTTAACTATAGACCAATACTAGATTACCCTTTTTCTTGCTCTGTCCTTTTTCCCATCCAGATGCAATCAGGTTCACTTATGTTCCATACATGGATCATAATAATCTTTTATGCCAGGTTATAGATTTTGTTAACAATTTAAGGGTTTCCATATAGTACACACTGAACCTAAGGCCTGACTAAAAACATCCTAATTTCGATCCTTTTATGACATTTTTAATGGATCTGAAATCCTCATGTCTGCACAATAATCTACAATTTCCAATTTAAAATTTTTAACATTCAAATATTGAAATCAATCAAGTTATGTCCATGGGACATAAAACATCACAGGAACCAGAGGAAACATGCCCAAAGACGCATATCGTTTCTTCTATTATGGCCATGGGACAAAAATTAACTCAATCAAGTCCTAAACCCTAAAATTTTAACAAGAACTCTAAATCTAGCAAAAAAATACACTTGCCCAATGAAAACCCAGAGGAACAAAATAAATATAGGAGACAAAATTTATATGAGCATTCGGGTCCCAAGCCCGGATAAAGGAGGAGGGGAAAGGTGAAGAAACACTTTTCACAGTAATGTTATATGTATTTATGTTAATAGAAGATGAAAATTAATTGTTTATTACTTGGTTCCTTATTACATTGCTAGTTGTTATCGCACTTTTCAGCTTTACTCTGTTGCATCGGATCGTTCTTAAACTCATCTGGAATTTGACATGTTCTCTTCAAAGTTCCATGCACTATAGGAATAATATTTGCCATGTATAGATATTAGTTCCATTTTCTTTTAGTACTCTAATATTTGTTTGGCTAACATGATTTTTTCCATGGAATTTTATGCATAAATGAATGTTTTGATAATTGATCTCCAAGTCAATTGTCTCTCAGGTTTGCCGTGAATAAGCACTCAGAAGTGTATCCAAGAGAAAATGGGGGAAACCAACATCTTAGATGAAGTTCTTAATGGAAATGTTGCTGAAACGATGGAAAGCTTTAAAGGCTCAGTTGATGGTATAAAAGTTAAAATTCCTTTTTATATATTCACTTTTAATTCATTTCTTTACTTTGGAGTGGCCAAACCCTTAATTGGATTAAGTTTTAAGACATTGCATACAAAGCGTACATACTATATATAATAGGCAACTTTTTCTAGTGAATCATTTGATCAACGTTAATAATACCTTTGAGATATTTAACTTTAGTAATAAGCGATAAAGTAATAAACAATTAATTAGGTGGTATGCCCACTAATCTTATTCAAAAAATGTAGTTTATTTCTTGTACTTGGTTGGATTTGTGGGTTTTCTTGACCCAACTCAGACCAACACAATTTTGTGTTAATTATGAATATGTATCACTTTTTCTCATTCTTGAATGGCTAGTGTCTTATGCTGCTTGATGTGGAATTTGGGATTTTACCTAAGGCTGAAAACAAATTACCTCGCTTTAGAATTTATTAGTATACGCAAGTTTGACAAGAATGAGCACGACACTCTCTTGCACGTTCATGTAGCAGAAAACACAACCAACCTAACCATGAGATCTAAGATGAGACCTTTCAGGGACATGGGATACAGTATGGATCTCATAATGAGTTTAAGAAGACAACAAACCTCAAAAATTCTGAAGGATAAGGTTTTATCATCCCGAGTAAATCAAAATTTGAAATTTTAAGATAAACGTAAAGTAGAAATTCCATTTGGGCAGCCATATATTAATAAGCATGAAACAAATGCAGATGATAAGCTTGTCAAGAACAGTCAAATTTTCCCGGATATCTTCAGCATGTGGTGAGAGGTGAGAAGCTCCAAGAGAAGGCTTTGAATTTCGAAGTTCTTGATTGGGAACGTCTAGAGAAGTGGAAGTACATCGAAAATCATATCCCTATAAGAGGAATATGAAAGCATCTTCCTCTACAAATTCAATTACATCTCAGACTAGAAGCCTTACTCCTCGGAAGAAGCAACCCATTTCACATGGTTATCATCATAATTCATCTTATGAAGAAAGACCTTCTAGAGGAAAATTCATGCAACTTAAGATTTTAAAACTCTTCAAAGAAGAAATTATTCTGAGATAATGCTTGATAGAGGCAAGAGGAAAGAGTCGGATCAAATTACTACATCAGAGAAGGAAACTACATTATCGGATTGAAGAAAACATGGGTTGTTGCTAGTAAACATGTTGATTTCATCATCCCAACCATGTCTCGTGGTGGTTCGTTTTTTCACATAACAAAAGTTGTGGTCAAGTATTTTAATTATTTGAGAAATCGGGACAATGATGTGGGGGACATCAACAAGAGTGATAAACTTTGTATTTGTGACACCCCGACTAATTAAATACCGGGTAGTTACTCCTTTATTAAATCAATACAAAATGCCAAGTTGATTCAGTTAATATCATCACTGTCGAAAACATTTTAAAGATTACTAACCACCTAGTATTTAAAAAGTAAGTTGCCAAATTTTAAATTAAGTCTGATTAACATGCAATACAAGAATAATGGAAGAACAACATAAACCATTCACCATAACTAAGTAATGAAATAACCAAAAAATAGTAATAAGTCCGGAGGAAAAACTCCTCACAACAATCCCACGAATGAAATAATAACATAAGTCTGAATCCTGAATTAATTACATGCCCGAAGTCTGAATAACTGAAATAAATGGAATGCCTCTAAAAGAAATGGGCGACATGCCCTACAACTGATAATTGCTGAATATAGAGTCAAGATAGATGAAGAGTCTACAAGCAAAGTCCATAACTTCCACAAACAGCTACAGCTCGTCACCTAAATGAGGATCCTAAGCATGGTGTCCTTATGGCTGGGCACCTAAAATGGTTTTTACAAAAATAGATTTGAAAGCAAATGGGTCAGAGCCCGAAAGTGGAAATCATTTTAAAAACAACAAGTGTTTTAATAACATTAAAACATTAAATGCAAAATACATGTTAGAACGTGCACTCACATGAAATTCTCACCTCTCGACTACATGTGCACTCCTAATGTATCGTACCCATCTAAATAACATACATATCTAACCAAACCGTAATACGTTCTACCCCTTACTACTCGATTCCCATATTACATTCTAGCGTTATCAATTAAATAGAGGGCTTTACATACACTCGGATTCTCAATTAGTAATACAATTCACTATCAATTAACCCGTTATGTTTTCTCAAAACATTACCATAATTATATTCACAATACCAACATGAAAGTTCCCATTTATTAAGTGTATATTATTCACGTCATAAATATACAATACAAGCACCCCGAGACTAAGCTGTGGTGCACACATACTCTGCTATCCATCCCGGTACATCACCTACATAAGGATCACGGATTCCGAATCTCTCAGGAATTGTTCTCAGATAACAACAATCACAAACAATGGAGGCGAACACAGTCACATCACATGAGTCACGCACATACCTGCGCTCCCACGATCAGCAGACTTATTAACATCCCAATAAGTCCTTCTATGACCTATGTTCATCGAGGTACCAGTCTAAATCCGGGCAACACAAGGATTAGAGGGCCCTAAGCGAACGTAAACCTCCCGTGATAGCAAGTATGGTAGGTATGTCATACACATAAAATCATATACATATACTAAGTATGCACACATCTTAGTAGTCACCATAATTTATTTGTAGTACACATCTCATTCTCGTACCGACATATAATGCTACGCAATTTATATGTTCCCGGTTAATATAATTATTTAGGCCGCCATTAGTCCTCGCATCGTAATAGACACTCACGTCCTAATCCAAAATTTCCCTTAGGTTCAACTACACTTATAGGTTTTACTCCTCATTATATCCCAAATATATCAATTAATCATCAAGGAAGTGTTATCTCTACATATACACAAGGTTATGGAACACTCGGGATCAAAACTGGCTAAAAAGCCTAAACTGTCAGCTCGTTAGAAGTCTCGTTCGAACGAGGCTATTCGAACGAGAGCTCGTTCGAACGAACTGCGCCTTCTAATGAGATCTCGTTCGAACGAAGTCATCGAATGAACATCCCTCTCGTTAGAAGTCAAACTTTCAACTCGTTCGAACGAGCTCGTTCGAACGACATGGGCAGGTCTTCTAACGAGTGGCCAGATTCGAGCCCAGAAATTCCTTAACTCGTTTTTCCATCTTTTCTTCCTCTCCAAACTCATCTAAACATCAATCCAGTCATTGTACATGGGTTCTAATCATTCCTAAACATACTTAGGTTATATATTAACGTGTTTGATGGTGTTAATTCATTCTAAACATCATCCAAATATCAAATCTATACATTTTCCCCAATTTCAAGAACATGATCCCTAGAAATTCTTAAATCCCGAATGTGTCTAATTAAATCCATTTTTGTTTCATCCAAAATATATTATCATCAGATTAATCACCTATATACAATTCTACATGCAATTCCTCATCAAAATACAGTTTCTAATTCCAATTTAATGAGTTTTCATTAATCTCCCAAGAACAATACAGTTTTATCAATTTCCTACGCATGGAAGAAACATTCTTTGTAATAAATGAAATTAAACCACTTGCCTTATGTGTATCTCTGATTTTGATGACGATCTGATGAATGCTTCTCTCTCTCTCTGCAGAATTCATCTCTCTCTCTCTCTCTACAAGTCTTCTTCTCCAAAGTGAATGGTGGCTAGGGTTTTTGCCTTAGGAACTTTTGGGACTAATTCTAATAACCTCCGTAGCCCATAAGGTCATAAGGTGTAGTTAGTGGGTTTAGTGGGTAAATACCAAGTCAAATTTAATTCCTAATTTTCGTTGTTATTAATTCCCAAAAATTCAAAATTACCAAACTACCCTTTTACGTTGCCGGTATGGCCTAAAAATGCCCCGGGACCCAAACTCAACCCCCGGCTAGCGTTTTCTGACTATCTCGACCCTTCCGGACGCGTTGGCGCACTCAAAACGACCATACGGTTAATAGAAATAAAATTCACTTTTATAATTAAAATAATTATATTCCTGACGTGACTGTCACACGCGTCTCAACAAAATTCCCAAATTGTCGTATTTCAATCTCACGACAAATTTCATAATTAAATATTCATATATAATCATATATGCACACTATAATCAAATACCAACTCGCATCTCGCTAGTATTTTTAATTCGGATTAATTTCCAATTAACACACATTTAATTCAATTAATCCCATAAATAAATATCACAAAAATACGGGGTATTACATACTTCCCCCCCTAATAACTGAATTTCGTCCCGAAATTCGGAACTAGAAAGTACCTGGTAAGAACAACTCTGGATAACGTTTGTGCATCTCTTCCTCGCGCTCCCATGTGGACTCCTAGACATTATGATGTCGCCACTGAACACGTACTAACGGAACTATCTTTGACCGCAGTTTCCGCTCACTTCGGTCCAAAATAGCAATCGGCCCCTCCTCGTAGAAGCTATCAGGCTGGAGATCGATGTCCTCCAAAGAAATATGAGAATGATCCAAATCGTCTCTAAGATATTTCCTTAGCAAGGAAATATGAAACACATTGTGAATCCGATGCAAATGCTCTGGTAATCCAAGCCTATACGCAACCGGTCCAATCCGATCAATAATAGGAAATGGTCCCACATATCTCGGTGCCAACTTCCCTTTCTTCCCGAAATGCATAATCCCCTTCATAGGAGATATTCTGAGCAAAACTTGGTCCTCCACTTCAAATTCCCTGAAGGACCTCTTCGCATCAGCATAACTCTTCTGCCGATCCTGAGCTACCCGAATGCGACACCGAATTAATTATATCCTCGCCGAAGTATCCTGAATCACTTCCGGCCCAAGTAGTTTGTTGTCCCTCACTTCCAACCAACATACTGGGGAACGACAAGGTCTACCGTACAATGCCTCAAATGGAGCCATGCCAATGGTGAACTGGTTGGAGTTTTTGTAAGCAAACTCCACCAGTGGAAGATACTGCTCCCATCCACCCCCGAAATCAATGATGCACATACGTAGCATGTCCTCCAACATCTGGTTTATACGCTCGGTCTGCCCATCGGTCTGCGGGTGATACGCCGTACTCAACCGAAATTCCGTGCCCATGGCCTCCTGAAAACTTTCCCAAAACCGTGAAACAAATATCTTGTCTCTGTTAGACACGATATTTAAGGGTACACCGTGAAGTCTCACTATCTCTGCAATAAAGAGCTAGGCATACTGTCCCGTAGTGTAGTCTGTCCTTACGGGTAGAAAATGTGCGACTTTGGACAACCTGTCCACAATTACCCAAATAGAGTCGTGACCTCTCTGCGACGTAGGCAACCCCGTGATAAAATCCATGGATATGATCTCCCACATCCACATCGGGACCTCCAATGGCTGTAGAAGTCCTTCCGGTCTCTGATGATCCACTTTTACTAGTTGACAAGTGGTGCATTTAGAAACAAACACAGCAATATCTCTCTTCATCCCGCTCCACCAATACTGTCGTCTCATGTCTTGGTACATTTTGTCCCCTCCGGGATGTACCGCGAATCGTGAGCCGTGCGACTCTGCCATCACCTCGTGCCGCAAAAATTCCCCTTTCGGAACTACCAATCTCCCATTGAAGCGTAATCCCTCGTCTGAGCTAATGGTATAGGACTCAGCTCCTTCGGTTAATAATCGAACTATCTACTCCTGACAGAACGAGTCATCTTCTTGTGCCTTTACCACTCTCATGACAATCTGCGGTGTAACAGTCATCACCGACATGAATGATCGGGCCACTGCATCCTGGTGTCCCAACTCCTTCCACTTTGCTTTCCACACCCCTGCCACTTCATCTACTGGCCTACGGCTCAACGCGTCTGCTACCACGTTAGCCTTCCTCGGGTGATACTGGATATCAAACTGATAATCCTTCACAAACTCAAGCCACCTCTGTTGCCTTATATTCAACTCCTTCTGCGTGAATAAGTACTGTAGGGACTTGTGGTCCGTGAACAATCATAACTTCTCCCCCAAAAGGTAATGTCTCCATATCCGAAGGGCAAATACAACTGCCGCTAACTCCAAGTCATGAGTGGGGTAATTCTTCTCGTGAGGCTTAAGCTTACGGGAAGCATAAGCTATGGCCTGACTCTCCTGTTATAATACACCTCCAAGTCCTTGCAAGGACGCATCGGTGTAAACTAGATACTCAACTCCTGGTCTCGGCAATGCTAACACAGGTGCTGAGGTCAACTTATCTTTTAACTCATCAAATGCCAACTGACAGGCATCACTCCAGATGAATGGAACACCCTTACGAGTCAGATGTGTCAAAGGACCCGCTATCTTCGAAAATCCCCGAATGAAGCTCCTGTAGTATCCTGCTAGTCCCAAGAAACTACGGATCTTCGTCGGTGTCGTGGGCTGTCCCCACTCCCTCACCGCGGATACTTTCCCCGGATCAACAGATATCCCCCGGTCGAAAATAATATGTCCCAAAAACTGGACCTCCTTCAGCCAAAACCCGCACTTCTCATATTTTGCATACAACTCGTTTTGACGTAGCATCTGCAAAACTTGCCTCAAATGCTCGGCGTGCTCCTCCTCTGTCTGGGAGTAAACCAGAATATCATCAATGAAGACAATGATGAACTTATCTAGGAAATCTCTGAGCACCCTATTCATTAAGTCCATAAGCATGGCTGGAGCATTGGTCAAACCAAAAGGCATAACCCGAAACTCGTAAGAACCATATCTTGTTAAGAACGCAGTCTTTGAGACATCCTCATCCCTGATACGCAACTGATGGTATCCGGACCTCAAATCAATCTTTGAGAAGAAATAAGCTCATCTCAACTGGTCGAATAAGTCATCGATTCGAGGCAACGGATACTTATTCCATATCGTGACCTTATTCAACTCTCGGTAATCCACACACAATCTCAGTGAACCATCTCTCTTCTTCACGAACAACACAGGGGCACCCTACGGCGAAGTACTTCTCCGTATAAACCCCTGACCCAACAACTGTTCAATTTGATCTCGTAGCTCTCACATCTCTGCCGGATCTGTACGGTACGGTGCGCGTGCTATAGGTCTCGTATCTGGAAATAAGTCTATGACAAAGTCTATCTCTCGACTGGGGGGTAGACCTGGTATCTCCTGAAACACATCTGAGTACTCCCTGAAAACTGGGATCGAATCTAAAGGAATCACAACCTCCTTAGAGGTATCCTCCTCTATGTAATACAAATGAGGGGTCGAGCCTCCCTCTAGGTGAGGCATTGCCACAACAAACATCTCTTGCCCCGGAATGGCAAAAACAATGCTCCCACCGAAGCAACCAATCATGGCTCTATAATCAGCAAGCCAATCCATACCGATAATCACATCGTGCACATGCATATCTAATACCAACATGTCTCCAGGTAATACGAAACTACCAATCTCTACCCCCATTCCCCGGCATATAAAGAAAATAAGCGACCCACTCCCCAATGGTGAGTCCACACACGTCATTGTGCTCTCCGCTATGGCTAACAACCCTAAGGCTTTCGCAAAATGTGTAGCTATAAAACAGTGTGTTACCCCCGTATCAAACAAAACCCGACCCATAGTACCATGTATAGGAAACATACCCTCAATCGCGGGTGGTGCCTGTGGAGCTGCTGCCTGGTGGACGTTATAGACACGTCCATACTGTAATTGCCCCTGCTGTATAGGAACTGCTGTAATGGCTGGAAGTGCTGGCACCTGGGCTGGAGCTGGGAGGGCAGGTGGAAAAAGTGGCCTCTGTGGCTCATGTCTAGCACCCTGCTGCTGCTGCGGGGCCCTGCCCCTATCAGGACAGTCCTGGCGTTTATGGCCAGTCTTGCCACAAACGAAACACTTCCCTGGGAAGTTCCCCCCTCTCTGTCCCTGCTGCCCCCGGCCTTGGTGGACGTTACCGTTCCTCCACTGGCCCTGCTAAAACTGTTGTTGACCATTCTGACCCTGCTGGTTCTGATGGCCGTTCGGACCCTGATGGCCCTGCCGGAAACCTCCCTATCCGTGCCTGAAATTTCCCGACCTGAACCTCTTGTGATCCCCCTGCTGGGAACCCTGGTCACCCTGCCTCTGCCCCTGAACAGAATGTGCCCCACTGGAACCATTTCCTCCAGTCCTACCCTGATGGCTGGAATCTCCCGATCGCTTGCCCTTAGCCATGTGAAAGCGGTGATCCTGGCAATGGAGCAGTGCAGCGTTAACCACATCAGAGTAAGTGGCCAATGATAGGTTCCCCAACAAATGCTGACGGATCCTCCAAGTCAACCCGTCTGTAAATTTCTGTATCTTCTTCTCTTCCGTCGGTATCTCATCCGGTACAATGTTCAGAAGATTAGTGAATTCGGCCTCATACTCGGCCACAGTCTTACCCTCCTGCTTGAGGCTCATCAACTTCCTCCTCATCTCCGTGTGAACAGCTGACGGAAAGTATTTGCGGCCGAACCGCACCCAAAACTCCTGAATAGTGAGAGTATCTCTCTCCTCCACGGTGGTAATAGACTCCCACCACTGCAGTGCGGACCCCACTAGCTTAAAGGTAGCTAGTATCTTCTTCTGGACATCAGTGCACTCATACATCCTCAAGTGCCGCTGAATATCCTTCCTCCACTGACTCGAAACCACAACATCGGAGCTACCTGCGAACTCCGGTGGGTGTGCTTTCTAAAAAGCATCTAAAACATGTTCCCAAGCAGACGGAAATGCATGTGCCTGAACCGGCGCGGCTACTGGCACCTGAGGTGGTGCCTGCTGAACTACGGCCAGTGTGACATTTGCCGCTTGGGCTACAATGGCTGCAACCTCGACGGCATTCATCGTGCCCTGAACTAGTGCGGGCTGTGGTTCTGGTGTTGCATCCCTGGGAACCCGTTGTGCACGTCGTGGAGGCATTATAAAACAAGAATAAAGTCTATAAGTTTGCAGTTATAAACTCAAAATAGCTCAAGAACGTAGCATATACAAGAGAATACAACAGTCCTAAAATATAGGGCTTTACATCAAAGAAAGCTCAGCGGAAAACATAATAAGCCGTACAGATCCAAAAAGACACTAGAACCTGATGCTCTGATACCACCTGTGACACCCCGACTAATTAAATACCGGGTAACTACTCCTTTATTAAATCAATACAAAATGCCAAGTTGATTCAGTTAATAGCATCACTGTCGAAAACATTTTAAAGATTACTAACCACCTAGTATTTAAAAAGTAAGTTGCCAAATTTTAAATCAAGTCTGATTAACATGCAATACAAGAATAATGGAAGAACAACATAAACCATTCACCATAACTAAGTAATGAAATAACCAAAAAATAGTAATAAGTCCGGAGGAAAAACTCCTCACAACAATCCCACGAATGAAATAATAACATAAGTCTGAATCCTGAATTAATTACATGCCCGAAGTCTGAATAACTGAAATAAATGGAATGCCTCTAAAAGAAATGGGCGACATGCCCTACAACTGATAATTGCTGAATATAGAGTCAAGATAGATGAAGAGTCTACAAGCAAAGTCCTGTAACTTCCACAAACAGCTACAGCTCGTCACCTAAATGAGGATCCTAAGCATGGTGTCCTTATGGCTGGGCACCTAAAATGGTTTTTACAAAAATAGATTTGAAAGCAAATGGGTCAGAGCCCGAAAGTGGAAATCATTTTAAAAACAACAAGTGTTTTAATAACATTAAAACATTAAATGCAAAATACATGTTAGAACGTGCACTCACATGAAATTCTCACCTCTCGACTACATGTGCACTCCTAATGTATCGTACCCATCTAAATAACATACATATCTAACCAAACCGTAATACGTTCTACCCCTTACTACTCGATTCCCATATTACATTCTAGCGTTATCAATTAAATAGAGGGCTTTACATACACTCGGATTCTCAATTAGTAATACAATTCACTATCAATTAACCCGTTATGTTTTCTCAAAACATTACCATAATTATATTCACAATACCAACATGAAAGTTCCCATTTATTAAGTGTATATTATTCACGTCATAAATATACAATACAAGCACCCCGAGACTAAGCTGTGGTGCACACATACTCTGCTATCCATCCCGGTACATCACCTACATAAGGATCACGGATTCCGAATCTCTCAGGAATTGTTCTCAGATAACAACAATCACAAACAATGGAGGCGAACACAGTCACATCACATGAGTCACGCACATACCTGCGCTCCCACGATCAGCAGACTTATTAACATCCCAATAAGTCCTTCTATGACCTATGTTCATCGAGGTACCAGTCTAAATCCGGGCAACACAAGGATTAGAGGGCCCTAAGCGAACGTAAACCTCCCGTGATAGCAAGTATGGTAGGTATGTCATACACATAAAATCATATACATATACTAAGTATGCACACATCTTAGTAGTCACCATAATTTATTTGTAGTACACATCTCATTCTCGTACCGACATATAATGCTACGCAATTTATATGTTCCCGGTTAATATAATTATTTAGGCCGCCATTAGTCCTCGCATCGTAATAGACACTCACGTCCTAATCCAAAATTTCCCTTAGGTTCAACTACACTTATAGGTTTTACTCCTCATTATATCCCAAATATATCAATTAATCATCAAGGAAGTGTTATCTCTACATATACACAAGGTTATGGAACACTCGGGATCAAAACTGGCTAAAAAGCCTAAACTGTCAGCTCGTTAGAAGTCTCGTTCGAACGAGGCTATTCGAACGAGAGCTCGTTCGAACGAACTGCGCCTTCTAATGAGATCTCGTTCGAACGAAGTCATCGAATGAACATCCCTCTCGTTAGAAGTCAAACTTTCAACTCGTTCGAACGAGCTCGTTCGAACGACATGGGCAGGTCTTCTAACGAGTGGCCAGATTCGAGCCCAGAAATTCCTTAACTCGTTTTTCCATCTTTTCTTCCTCTCCAAACTCATCTAAACATCAATCCAGTCATTGTACATGGGTTCTAATCATTCCTAAACATACTTAGGTTATATATTAACGTGTTTGATGGTGTTAATTCATTCTAAACATCATCCAAATATCAAATCTATACATTTTCCCCAATTTCAAGAACATGATCCCTAGAAATTCTTAAATCCCGAATGTGTCTAATTAAATCCATTTTTGTTTCATCCAAAATATATTATCATCAGATTAATCACCTATATACAATTCTACATGCAATTCCTCATCAAAATACAGTTTCTAATTCCAATTTAATGAGTTTTCATTAATCTCCCAAGAACAATACAGTTTTATCAATTTCCTACGCATGGAAGAAACATTCTTTGTAATAAATGAAATTAAACCACTTGCCTTATGTGTATCTCTGATTTTGATGACGATCTGATGAATGCTTCTCTCTCTCTCTGCAGAATTCCTCTCTCTCTCTCTCTCTACAAGTCTTCTTCTCCAAAGTGAATGGTGGCTAGGGTTTTTGCCTTAGGAACTTTTGGGACTAATTCTAATAACCTCCGTAGCCCATAAGGTCATAAGGTGTAGTTAGTGGGTTTAGTGGGTAAATACCAAGTCAAATTTAATTCCTAATTTTCGTTGTTATTAATTCCCAAAAATTCAAAATTACCAAACTACCCTTTTACGTTGCCGGTATGGCCTAAAAATGCCCCGGGACCCAAACTCAACCCCTGGCTAGCGTTTTCTGACTATCTCGACCCTTCCGGACGCGTTGGCGCACTCAAAACGACCATACGGTTAATAGAAATAAAATTCACTTTTATAATTAAAATAATTATATTCCTGACGTGACTGTCACACGCGTCTCAACAAAATTCCCAAATTGCCGTATTTCAATCTCACGACAAATTTCATAATTAAATATTCATATATAATCATATATGCACACTATAATCAAATACCAACTCGCATCTCGCTAGTATTTTTAATTCGGATTAATTTCCAATTAACACACATTTAATTCAATTAATCCCATAAATAAATATCACAAAAATATGGGGTATTACATACTTCCCCCCCTAATAACTGAATTTCGTCCCGAAATTCGGAACTAGAAAGTACCTGGTAAGAACAACTCTGGATAACGTTTGTGCATCTCTTCCTCGCGCTCCCATGTGGACTCCTAGACATTATGATGTCGCCACTGAACACGTACTAACGGAACTATCTTTGACCGCAGTTTCCGCTCACTTCGGTCCAAAATAGCAATCGGCCCCTCCTCGTAGAAGCTATCAGGCTGGAGATCGATGTCCTCCAAAGAAATATGAGAATGATCCAAATCGTCTCTAAGATATTTCCTTAGCGAGGAAATATGAAACACATTGTGAATCCGATGCAAATGCTCTGGTAATCCAAGCCTATACGCAACCGGTCCAATCCGATCAATAATAGGAAATGGTCCCACATATCTCGGTGCCAACTTCCCTTTCTTCCCGAAATGCATAATCCCCTTCATAGGAGATATTCTGAGCAAAACTTGGTCCTCCACTTCAAATTCCCTGAAGGACCTCTTCGCATCAGCATAACTCTTCTGCCGATCCTGAGCTACCCGAATGCGACACCGAATTAATTATATCCTCGCCGAAGTATCCTGAATCACTTCCGGCCCAAGTAGTTTGTTGTCCCCCACTTCCAACCAACATATTGGGGAACGACAAGGTCTACCGTACAATGCCTCAAATGGAGCCATGCCAATGGTGAACTGGTTGGAGTTTTTGTAAGCAAACTCCACCAGTGGAAGATACTGCTCCCATCCACCCCCAAAATCAATGATGCACATACGTAGCATGTCCTCCAACATCTGGTTTATACGCTCGGTCTGCCCATCGGTCTGCGGGTGATACGCCGTACTCAACCGAAATTCCGTGCCCATGGCCTCCTGAAAACTTTCCCAAAACCGTGAAACAAATATCTTGTCTCTGTCAGACACGATATTTAAGGGTACACCGTGAAGTCTCACTATCTCTGCAATAAAGAGCTAGGCATACTGTCCCGTAGTGTAGTCTGTCCTTACGGGTAGAAAATGTGCGACTTTGGACAACCTGTCCACAATTACCCAAATAGAGTCGTGACCTCTCTGCGACGTAGGCAACCCCGTGATAAAATCCATGGATATGATCTCCCACATCCACATCGGGACCTCCAATGGCTGTAGAAGTCCTTCCGGTCTCTGATGATCCACTTTTACTAGTTGACAAGTGGTGCATTTAGAAACAAACACAGCAATATCTCTCTTCATCCCGCTCCACCAATACTGTCGTCTCATGTCTTGGTACATTTTGTCCCCTCCGGGATGTACCGCGAATCATGAGCCGTGCGACTCTGCCATCACCTCGTGCCGCAAAAATTCCCCTTTCGGAACTACCGATCTCCCATTGAAGCGTAATCCCTCGTCTGAGCTAACGGTATAGGACTCAGCTCCTTCGGTTAATAATCGAACTATCTACTCCTGACAGAACGAGTCATCTTCTTGTGCCTTTACCACTCTCATGACAATCTGCGGTGTAACAGTCATCACCGACATGAATGATCGGGCCACTGCATCCTGGTGTCCCAACTCCTTCCACTTTGCTTTCCACACCCCTGCCACTTCATCTACTGGCCTACGGCTCAACGCGTCTGCTACCACGTTAGCCTTCCTCGGGTGATACTGGATATCAAACTGATAATCCTTCACAAACTCAAGCCACCTCTGTTGCCTTATATTCAACTCCTTCTGCGTGAATAAGTACTGTAGGGACTTGTGGTCCGTGAACAATCATAAATTTTCCCCCAAAAGGTAATGTCTCCATATCCGAAGGGCAAATACAACTGCCGCTAACTCCAAGTCATGAGTGGGGTAATTCTTCTCGTGAGGCTTAAGCTTACGGGAAGCATAAGCTATGGCCTGACTCTCCTGCTATAATACACCTCCAAGTCCTTGCAAGGACGCATCGGTGTAAACTAGATACTCAACTCCTGGTCTCGGCAATGCTAACACAGGTGCTGAGGTCAACTTATCTTTTAACTCATCAAATGCCAACTGACAGGCATCACTCCAGATGAATGGAACACCCTTACGAGTCAGATGTGTCAAAGGACCCGCTATCTTCGAAAATCCCCGAATGAAGCTCCTGTAGTATCCTGCTAGTCCCAAGAAACTACGGATCTTCGTCGGTGTCGTGGGCTGTCCCCACTCCCTCACCGCGGATACTTTCCCCGGATCAACAGATATCCCCCGGTCGAAAATAATATGTCCCAAAAACTGGACCTCCTTCAGCCAAAACCCGCACTTCTCATATTTTGCATACAACTCGTTTTGACGTAGCGTCTGCAAAACTTGCCTCAAATGCTCGACGTGCTCCTCCTCTGTCTGGGAGTAAACCAGAATATCATCAATGAAGACAATGATGAACTTATCTAGGAAATCTCTGAGCACCCTATTCATTAAGTCCATAAACATGGCTGGTGTAGGAGGGGCTTAATGATAAGCCTCTCATTAAATTATTAAATGAGATTATAGATGATTAATATTGACAAAAGTCCATGTGTTTATGCGACTGAGGTATTATTATGCGCGTCGGACATATCACGCGTATTTGTGTGTTATTTACATGTTAACTAGACAATATTCTAGTATTGAGAGTTTTGACATATGTTATGGGACACATGCCACTTAAAATAGGACATGTGTCACCATGAGTTAATTGACATGTGGCGACCCACTTGGGTTGGTTTTGCTATAAATAAGCCCTCCCCCCATATATTTGAGAGAGATCTTCTTGGAAGAGGAGGGTGATTTTCTTATCTTATGAGGTTTTAGAGAGAGTTTTGAGATGAGTTCTTTGAGAAGAGTGGCAACACCTCCCATCTCTCCGAAAAACCACCACAATGAGTTTTTCGGCGAATAGTACGAACCCACGAACTACGCTGACTTTGATTCCGAGCATAACGGATACGTAGGCGCAACCGAAGTTGCTCAAGTCGAACACGTACAAAAATCGGGTATTTTCCCAAAATTAGACTACTCTCTTACATTTGGCGACTCTGCTGGGGAGGTATTCGTGATTTTTATTACGTAACGCCTCATTCGTTCCGGGATACTCGATGAAAATGCATAAAGGTGTCCACAGGGAGGATGTTTTGCTCAAAATATTCATCCACTGGTATTTCAGATAAGAAATTCAAACTCTTTTTTTTCTCAAGTACAAAAATATTATGAATTATTTTCATGCTCAATGAGAATCACATGTTCATACCCCAAGAATGACCTTGAAAAATGCCTCTGGTACTAAGAAATAGGCTGAACGATTATACAAAGGTCCGAATATGCACTCACGAGCGGTTTTATTTTTTCAAAGGCTTTGATAGTTTTATTGATATTCTGTGTCATGAAGAGACATTCCCACTAAAGAAATAGGAAGTATGCCTTGTAATGTGTACCTACTGACCAAAAGGTAACGTATACCTCGGTTAAAGTCATTGGTAGACTGTTAGTTCAGTGCTACTGTTATAGCCGAAAGTGACATTATGACATACTTACTTTTGCTCAGTGCCCATTAAGTGCCCCACTGCCATGTGCAACTTTAACTTGCATATATTCATATAGTATTTATTTACAGCCTACTTGACTGAGAAAGTGCGGCACTCATTACTTTTTGTAAATAGGGCAACAAAACGAGATCACATCAAGCACATGTGGCCTATGATGCGTTTGCCATGTTGATATAATATAAAACAAATTATTTTACATACACGCATATATATATATATATATATATATATATGAATTAATAATGCCCGATGGTTCCTCGTTTGCTTTTCGGCAAAACCTATTTTTTGCCGGTGTATAGTTCCAGTAATTCATGGATTGCGTTTGGGAGATATAGGTGCTTGGACTGATTGAAAAAAAAAGTATACAAATGTAGAGGAGACTATGTCCTTCTTCTGTGTCACCTTACTTGGTTGAGCTTCGTCGGAACTCTGTTGGCAAAACTCACTTATGAACCGCTGTATGTATTTCAATTACTGAGCTTCATCGGACCTCAGATGTAATACCCAACGAACCTTATTCCTCTCCGGCGGTGTGGTCTATTTCTCCGTTGTCATTTCATCATTTTTTTTTTCGGGGCATGGTCATATCCAAACCAGTAAACTCCAATGTTTATTCCCAAATCAAATGGGATATTAAATTTGGTTAGTGCTTCAACTGGTACTGACAACGGGCGACGAGTTTACACCTGGGATTCACAACCAAATCAACCCAATGGGTATTGATGGGCATAAATAAACCACCATCTGATTTGAATTTTTTTTTTTTTATCTCAACTCGGATATAACTCTGATGCATCAGAAGATCAAGAGAAACCACTGTTCCTGAGAGGCAAAAGTTGAACAGACATTCCAAACGAACCAACCCACTTAACTGGGTACTCATCGACCCACCATGAAAAAGTTGGTAAGTGATTTAGATAAGAGGGTAAAATCTATTAAAGGTAGATATAAACAGAAACACCGTGGGATCTTGAAATGCGATGAACCCCAGTGTGGGAGCTTGAAACCGAAGAACCAAAGTCGGATCTTGAAATACGAAAAATCACCGTGGGAGCTTAAAATCCGATGGACCTCGGTTAGAAATGTGCAGATCTTGCTTCGAGGAACCTCTACCCGATGAAGCTTCGACTGGAAAGAAAACCAGTATTGTCAAACCGAAGCACCTGTTCGAGGGAACTCAACGACGGATCACCATATGAGTGATCTTCTTTGTGGGTAGGGTAGATCCGGCATATAAGCTTGAGGTCCATCGTTTTATGATTTAGCGATGAACGATCTTTGATTTTGGTATTTGAGGTCCATCTGAAAAGTCCAAATGTGACTTAAGAGTAAGTATGGTGAATGACACCAGTTATGGTCTCTCGCATTTAAAAAAAAATATATATATATAGAAAAAAAAGAGGGGAATATGTTGAATATTGTCCAAACTATGATTTAACTATAAGAGATGCATATATGATTTAACCGTTACAGCATATGGTTCCTCAGGCATGGCACATGTTGGGACGGTTCCTTTGTTATTATGCGTTTCTAATCAAAATTGATGTCATAAACAATTATGAATAAACATAATAAGTATGGTTTTCCATACAAATTTAGAAAATAGTAGGATGTTTATATAATTGATAATATGAGCGTGATACCATTGAAAAAAAATAAGGGATTTATTTTATTTTTTGACAAATAAAATATAGAGATAATAATGCAGTTCTCATAGAAAATTTAATTGTTCAAAAATATTCATAAGTTACGTTGATGAATTGAAAAGCTTCATTTTTGAGATGGATGAAATATAATGAAGCTTCGATTGAGTATATTGACATTTGAAAATATTCATAATTATTTGTACATCGTATACATTATGATTCATTTATGAAATATTTGAATATGTTTCAGAACTGAAGATTTATTTTGAGATTATATACACCTTTAGATTTATTATGAGATTCACCCCTAAACAACATTAAAATTGTGCATGATACACCTACAAGTATAGGTGGTTATGATTCATTACACAAATTCTCCTGGACTTTATTTAACTTTTATTTTATTACATCAAATAAAATAAAATAAAGGGGGCATGATGAGAATTGTACTTCGATATTTCCTGAGTTTTACTAACTATTTGTAATATTACATTATGGTGTCAGAAAGATATTATTTTGCAGAGGCTTCTGAATGAGCTGATATTGAGCGACACAAATATCAAGTCATTGTTCAAAGACATGACAGTTTGAGATACACCCCATGAAATGTAATAATTAGGTTGATTTCATTCTTTTTCGGGTGGGAATTGTAAATGATATATGTAATTTATTTTATTTTATTTTATCTTGAGATAAAATAAAATAAAGGGGGCAGATGGATATTATGATGTAACGTAGCTTGTAGTCTAAAGCTTCTTCGACATCATCCGCGATAAGGTTAGATTGATGAACCTTCAGAGTATAGTAACATCCAAGCAAGCCATTACAAAAGTTCCTTCAATTTCTTTCGCAAAGAGTTTAGACGGATTAAATAGTTGTCACTCAGAGATTGACAAAGTCGTAATCATCCTTCGGATATGACATCATATTACAAGAATTTTGCGAGTATTGTGGTAAGTCTTCTTTAGAAGTGTATTATATTCCGAAAAACAAAATGAAATTGGTAAGTGGTTGAACCACGGTCGTTGTGACTTGGCTCGTCCGGGGAAGTTGGTCATTGATGAAAACAGACGAAGGACCATGCTCAGTTTGTCATTCGGCAGGTATGGGATCCCGTCCTGAAAAAATTATACAGAAGAATGAGTCTACAAAAATTCTTAACAAGTGCTTTCATTGTTAAGTCACCGTTATAGGTGGAGTTTACAAAAATCTTAACAAGTGTTTTCATTGTTAAGTCACCGTTATGGGTGCCACCGTTATAGGTGGAGTTTACGAAAAATCTTAACAAGTATTTTCATTGTTAAGTCACCGTTATAGGTGGACTTTACAAAAATCTTAAACAAGTGTTTTCATTGTTAAGTCACCGTTATGGGTGTCACCGTTATAGGTGGAGTTTACGAAAAACCTTAACAAGGTGTTTTCATTGTTAAGCCACCGTTATAGGTGGAGTTTACAAAAATCTTAACAAGTGTTTTCATTGTTAAGTCACCGTTATGGGTGTCACCGTTGTAGGTGGAGTTTACGAAAAATCTTAACAAGTGTTTTCATTGTTAAGTCACCGTTATATGTAGAGTTTACGAAAAATCTTAACAAGTGTTTTCATTGTTAAGTCACCGTTATAGGTGGAATTTACGGAAAATCTTAACAAGTGTTTTCATTGTTAAGGCACCGTTATAGGTGGAGTTTATGAAAAATCTTAACAAGTGTTTTCGTTGTTAAGTCACCGTTATGGGTGTCGCCGTTATTGGTGAAGTTTTACAAAAATCTTAACAAGTGTTTTCATTGTTAAGTCACCGTTATAAGGTGGAGTTTATGAAAAATCTTAACAAGTGTTTTCGTTGTTAAGTCACCGTTATGGGTGTCACCGTTATAGGTGGAGTTTACGAAAAATCTTAACAAGTGTTTTCATTGTTAAGTCACCGTTATAGGTGGAGTTAATGGAAAATCTTAACAAGTGTTTTTGTTGTTAAGTCACCGTTATGGGTGTCACCGTTATAAGGTGGAGTTTATGAAAAATCTTAAAACCTTAAAAAGCGTTTTCGTTGTTAAGTCATCGTTATAAGGTGGAGTTTACGAAAAATCTTAAACAAGTGTTTTCGTTGTTAAGTCACCGTTATGGGTGTCACCGTTATCGGTGGAGTTTACGAAAAAGCTTAACAAGTGTTTTCATTATTAAGTCACCGTTATAGGTGAAGTTTATGGAAAATCTTAACAAGTGTTTTCGTTGTTAAGTCACCGTTATGGGTGCCACCGTTATAGGTGGAGTTTACGAAAAATCTTAACAAGTATTTTCATTGTTAAGTCACCGTTATAGGTGGACTTTACAAAAATCTTAACAAGTGTTTTCATTGTTAAGTCACCGTTATGGGTGTCACCGTTATAGGTGGAGTTTACGAAAAACCTTAACAAGGTGTTTTCATTGTTAAGCCACCGTTATAGGTGGAGTTTACAAAAATCTTAACAAGTGTTTTCATTGTTAAGTCACCGTTATGGGTGTCACCGTTGTAGGTGGAGTTTACGAAAAATCTTAACAAGTGTTTTCATTGTTAAGTCACCGTTATATGTAGAGTTTACGAAAAATCTTAACAAGTGTTTTCATTGTTAAGTCACCGTTATAGGTGGAATTTACGGAAAATCTTAACAAGTGTTTTCATTGTTAAGGCACCGTTATAGGTGGAGTTTATGAAAAATCTTAAACAAGTATTTTCGTTGTTAAGTCACCGTTATGGGTGTCGCCGTTATTGGTGAAGTTTTACAAAAATCTTAACAAGTGTTTTCATTGTTAAGTCACCGTTATAAGGTGGAGTTTATGAAAAATCTTAACAAGTGTTTTCGTTGTTAAGTCACCGTTATGGGTGTCACCGTTATAGGTGGAGTTTACGAAAAATCTTAACAAGTGTTTTCATTGTTAAGTCACCGTTATAGGTGGAGTTAATGGAAAATCTTAACAAGTGTTTTTGTTGTTAAGTCACCGTTATGGGTGTCACCGTTATAAGGTGGAGTTTATGAAAAATCTTAAAACCTTAAAAAGCGTTTTCGTTGTTAAGTCATCGTTATAAGGTGGAGTTTACGAAAAATCTTAAACAAGTGTTTTCGTTGTTAAGTCACCGTTATGGGTGTCACCGTTATCGGTGGAGTTTACGAAAAAGCTTAACAAGTGTTTTCATTATTAAGTCACCGTTATAGGTGGAGTTTATGGAAAATCTTAACAAGTGTTTTCGTTGTTAAGTCACCGTTATGGGTGTCGCCGTTATTGGTGAAGTTTCACAAAAATCTTAAACAAGTGTTTTCATTATTAAGTCACAGTTATAGGCGGAGTTTATGGAAAATCTTAACAAGTGTTTTCGTTGTTAAGTCGCCGTTATGGGTGTCACCATTATTGGTGGAGTTTTACAAAAATCTTAAACAAGTGTTTTCATTGTTAAGTCAGCGTTATAGGTGGATTTTACGAAAAATCTTAACAAGCGTGTTTTCATTGTTAAGTCACCTCTCACGGTGGAGTTTACGAAAATCCTAACAAGTGTGTGTTCACCATTAAGTCACCTCGTAGGTGTGAGTTTGCGAAATACACTAAAAAGTGGTAATTTGAGCAAGTCAATATTATGTACACGCACAAGAAACCTCATCGAGAATGAAATAAATCAAAAACATGTGCATGCACTAAAAGATTAATCGAGAACGATGAAGTAGTTATTATGTAAACCATAATAATACTTTCACCAAGCGTAGTTGATAATGCTAAAAGAGAATGATGAAGTAGTTATTATGTAAACCATAATAATACTTTCACCAAACTTGAGAACGACTAAGTAGTTATTATGTAAAACATAATAATACTTACACCAAGCTTGGTTGAGAAGGATGAAAAAGAATGCTGAGGTAGTTATTATGTGTCCATGATAATACTTTTTACCAAAGTAGAGTTGCAAACAATCGCAATAAAAATGCGGATGCATGTTCATTTAAGTAGGAATGGGGGCAACACTCAATATGTATATCATTCGTATGAAAAGAATGATAAACGAGGTCCTTCGGAATAACCTATGAGATCAAAGCCTCAATATGAGATTTAAGATATGAGATATGAAATTGATGTATATCATATAACTGACATATGAAATATGAGATTGCATTATATCATAAAATATGATATATGAGGTAAAAGTACATCATCAAGATGAAATGAGATATGAGATTATTACCCACGATCCACAGGTTGATCGAACATATGAAAACTGACTAAAGTTATTTCGTACATACAGTCGATATATTTCAGACATGTATCAATATATCAACTATATGTACGAGGGGGCAAATGTAGGAGGGGCTTAATGATAAGCCTCTCATTAAATTATTAAATGAGATTATAGATGATTAATATTGACAAAAGTCCATGTGTTTATGCGACTGAGGTATTATTATGCGCGTCGGACATATCACGCGTATTTGTGTGTTATTTACATGTTAACTAGACAATATTCTAGTATTGAGAGTTTTGACATATGTTATGGGACACATGCCACTTAAAATAGGACATGTGTCACCATGAGTTAATTGACATGTGGCGACCCACTTGGGTTGGTTTTGCTATAAATAAGCCCTCCCCCCATATATTTGAGAGAGATCTTCTTGGAAGAGGAGGGTGATTTTCTTATCTTATGAGGTTTTAGAGAGAGTTTTGAGATGAGTTCTTTGAGAAGAGTGGCAACACCTCCCATCTCTCCGAAAAACCACCACAATGAGTTTTCCGGCGAATAGTACGAACCCACGAACTACGCTGACTTTGATTCCGAGCATAACGGATACGTAGGCGCAACCGAAGTTGCTCAAGTCGAACACGTACAAAAATCGGGTATTTTCCCAAAATTAGACTACTCTCTTACAGCTGGAGCATTGGTCAAACCAAAAGGCATAACCCGAAACTCGTAAGAACCATATCTCGTTAAGAACGCAGTCTTTGAGACATCCTCATCCCTGATACGCAACTGATGGTATCCGGACCTCAAATCAATCTTTGAGAAGAAATAAGCTCATCTCAACTGGTCGAATAAGTCATCGATTCGAGGCAACGGATACTTATTCCATATCGTGACCTTATTCAACTCTCGGTAATCCACACACAATCTCAGTGAACCATCTCTCTTCTTCACGAACAACACAGGGGCACCCTACGGCGAAGTACTTCTCCGTATAAACCCCTGACCCAACAACTGTTCAATTTGATCTCGTAGCTCTCACATCTCTGCCGGATCTGTACGGTACGGTGCGCGTGCTATAGGTCTCGTATCTGGCAATAAGTCTATGACAAAGTCTATCTCTCGACTGGGGGGTAGACCTGGTATCTCCTGAAACACATCTGAGTACTCCCTGAAAACTGGGATCGAATCTAAAGGAATCACAACCTCCTTAGAGGTATCCTCCTCTATGTAATACAAATGAGGGGTCGAGCCTCCCTCTAGGTGAGGCATTGCCACAACAAACATCTCTTGCCCCGGAATGGCAAAAACAATGCTCCCACCGAAGCAACCAATCATGGCTCTATAATCAGCAAGCCAATCCATACCGATAATCACATCGTGCACATGCATATCTAATACCAACATGTCTCCAGGTAATACGAAACTACCAATCTCTACCCCCATTCCCCGGCATATAAAGAAAATAAGCGACCCACTCCCCAATGGTGAGTCCACACACGTCATTGTGCTCTCCGCTATGGCTAACAACCCTAAGGCTTTCGCAAAATGTGTAGCTATAAAACAGTGTGTTACCCCCGTATCAAACAAAACCCGACCCATAGTACCATGTATAGGAAACATACCCTCAATCGCGGGTGGTGCCTGTGGAGCTGCTGCCTGGTGGACGTTATAGACACGTCCATACTGTAATTGCCCCTGCTGTATAGGAACTGCTGTAATGGCTGGAAGTGCTGGCACCTGGGCTGGAGCTGGGAGGGCAGGTGGAAAAAGTGGCCTCTGTGGCTCATGTCTAGCACCCTGCTGCTGCTGCGGGGCCCTGCCCCTATCAGGACAGTCCTGGCGTTTATGGCCAGTCTTGCCACAAATGAAACACTTCCCTGGGAAGTTCCCCCCTCTCTGTCCCTGCTGCCCCCGGCCTTGGTGGACGTTACCGTTCCTCCACTGGCCCTGCTAAAACTGTTGTTGACCATTCTGACCCTGCTGGTTCTGATGGCCGTTCGGACCCTGATGGCCCTGCCGGAAACCTCCCTATCCGTGCCTGAAATTTCCCGACCTGAACCTCTTGTGATCCCCCTGCTGGGAACCCTGGTCGCCCTGCCTCTGCCCCTGAACAGAATGTGCCCCACTGGAACCATTTCCTCCAGTCCTACCCTGATGGCTGGAATCTCCCGATCGCTTGCCCTCAGCCATGTGAAAGCGGTGATCCTGGCAATGGAGCAGTGCAGCGTTAACCACATCAGAGTAAGTGGCCAATGATAGGTTCCCCAACAAATGCTGACGGATCCTCCAAGTCAACCCGTCTGTAAATTTCTGTATCTTCTTCTCTTCCGTCGGTATCTCATCCGGTACAATGTTCAGAAGATTAGTGAATTCGGCCTCATACTCGGCCACAGTCTTACCCTCCTGCTTGAGGCTCATCAACTTCCTCCTCATCTCCGTGTGAACAGCTGACGGAAAGTATTTGCGGCCGAACCGCACCCAAAACTCCTGAATAGTGAGAGTATCTCTCTCCTCCACGGTGGTAATAGACTCCCACCACTGCAGTGCGGACCCCACTAGCTTAAAGGTAGCTAGTATCTTCTTCTGGACATCGGTGCACTCATACATCCTCAAGTGCCGCTGAATATCCTTCCTCCACTGACTCGAAACCACAACATCGGAGCTACCTGCGAACTCCGGTGGGTGTGCTTTCTAAAAAGCATCTAAAACATGTTCCCAAGCAGACGGAAATGCATGTGCCTGAACCGGCGCGGCTACTGGCACCTGAGGTGGTGCCTGCTAAACTACGGCCAGTGTGACATTTGCCGTTTGGGCTACAATGGCTGCAACCTCGACGGCATTCATCGTGCCCTGAACTAGTGCGGGCTGTGGTTCTGGTGTTGCATCCCTGGGAACCCGTTGTGCACGTCGTGGAGGCATTATAAAACAAGAATAAAGTCTATAAGTTTGCAGTTATAAAATCAAAATAGCTCAAGAACGTAGCATATACAAGAGAATACAACAGTCCTAAAATATAGGGCTTTACATCAAAGAAAGCTCAGCGGAAAACATAATAAGCCGTACAGATCCAAAAAGACACTAGAACCTGATGCTCTGATACCACCTGTGACACCCCGACTAATTAAATACCGGGTAACTACTCCTTTATTAAATCAATACAAAATGCCAAGTTGATTCAGTTAATAGCATCACTGTCGAAAACATTTTAAAGATTACTAACCACCTAGTATTTAAAAAGTAAGTTGCCAAATTTTAAATCAAGTCTGATTAACATGCAATACAAGAATAATGGAAGAACAACATAAACCATTCACCATAACTAAGTAATGAAATAACCAACAAATAGTAATAAGTCCGGAGGAAAAACTCCTCACAACAATCCCACGAATGAAATAATAACATAAGTCTGAATCCTGAATTAATTACATGCCCGAAGTCTGAATAACTGAAATAAATGGAATGCCTCTAAAAGAAATGGGCGACATGCCCTACAACTGATAATTGTTGAATATAGAGTCATGATAGATGAAGCATCTACAAGAAAAGTCCTGTAACTTCCACAAACAGCTACAGTTCGTCACCTGAATGAGGATCCTAAGCATGGTGTCCTTGTGGCTGGGCACCTAAAATGGTTTTTACAAAAATAGATTTGAAAGAAAATGGGTCAGAGCCCGAAAGTGGAAATCATTTTAAAAACAGCAAGTGTTTTAATAACATTAAATGCAAAATACATGTTAGGACGTGCACTCACATGAAATTCTCACCTCTCGACTACATGTGCACTCCTAACGTACCGTACCCATCTAAATAACATACATATCTAACCAAACAGTAATACGTTCTACCCCTTACTACTCGATTCCCATATTACATTCTAGCGTTATCAATTAAATAGAGGGCTTTACATACACTCGGATTCTCAATTAGTAATACAATTCACTATCAATTAACCTGTTATGTTTTCTCCAAACATTACCATAATTATATTCACAATACCAACATGAAAGTTCCCATTTATTAAGTGTATATTATTCACGTCATAAATATACAATACAAGCACCCCGAGACTAAGCTGCGGTGCACACATACTCTGCTATCCATCCCGGTACATCACGTACATAAGGATCACGCGTTCCGAATCTCTCAGGAATCGTTCTCAGATAACAACAATCACAAACAATGGAGGCGAACACAGTCACATCACATGGGTCACGCACATACCTGCGCTCCCACGATCAGCAGACTTATTAACATCCCAATAAGTCCTTCTCTGACCTATGTTCATCGAGGTGCCAGTCTAAATCCGGGCAACACAAGGATTAGAGGGCCCTAAGCGAACGTAAACTTCCCGTGATAGCAAGTATGGTAGGTATGTCATACACATAAAATCATATACATATACTAAGTATGCACACATCTTAGTAGTCACCATAATTTATTTGTAGTACACATCTCATTCTCGTACCGACATATAATGCTACACAATTTATATGTTCCCGGTTAATATAATTATTTAGGCCTCCATTAGTCCTCGCATTGTAATAGACACTCACGTCCTAATCCAAAATTTCCCTTAGGTTCAACTACACTTATAGGTTTTACTCCTCATTATATCCCAAATATCCCCAATATATCAATTAATCATCAAGGAAGTATTATATCTACATATACACAAGGTTACGGAACACTCGGGATCAAAACAGGCTAAAAAGCCTAAACTGTCAGCTCGTTAGAAGTCTCGTTCGAACGAGGCTGTTCGAACGAGATCTCGTTCGAACGAACTGGGCCTTCTAACGAGATCTCGTTCAAACGAAAGTCATCAAACCATCATCCCTCTCATTATAAGTCAAACTGTCAACTCGTTAGAAGCTCGTTCGAACGAGCTCATTCGAACGACCTGGGCAGGTCTTCTAACGGGTGGCCAAATTCGAGCCCAAAAATTCCTTAACTCGTTTTTCCATCTTTTCTTCTTCTCCAAACTCATCTAAACATCAATCCAGTCATTGTAAATGGGTTCTAATCATTCCTAAACATACTTAGGTTATATATTAACGTGTTTGATGGTGTTAATTCATTCTAAACATCATCCAAATATCAAATCTATACATTTTTCCCTAATTTCAAGAACATGAACCCTAGAAATTCTTAAATCCCCAATGAGTCTAATTAAATCCATTGTTGTTTCATCCAAAATATATTATCATCAGATTAATCACCTACATACAATTCTACATGCAATTCCTCATCAAAATACAGTTTCTAATTCCAATTTAATGAGTTTTCATTAATCTCCCAAGAACAATACAGTTTTATCAATTTTCTACGCATGGAAGAAACATTCTTTGTAATAAATGAAATTAAACCACTTGCATTATGTGTATCTCTGATTTTGATGACGATCTGATGAATGGTTCTCTCTCTCTCTGCATAATTCCTCTCTCTCTCTCTCTACAAGTCTTCTTCTCCAAAGTGAATGGTGGCTAGGGTTTTTGCCTTAGGAACTTTTGGGACTAATTCTAATAACCTCTGTAGCCCATAAGGTCATAAAGTGTAGTTAGTGGGTTTAGTGGGTAAATACCAAGTCAGATTTAATTCCTAATTTTCGTTGGTATTAATTCCCAAAAATTCAAAATTATCAAACTACCCTTTTACGTTGCCGGTATGGCCTAAAAATGCCCCGGGACCCAAACTCAACCCCCGGCTAGTGTTTTCGGACTATCTCGACCCTTCCGGATGCGTTGGCGCACTCAAAACGACCATACAGTTAATAGAAATAAAATTCACTTTTATAATTAAAATAATTATATTCCTGACGCGACTATCACACGCGTCTCAACAAAATTCCCAAATTGCCATATTTCAATCTCACGACAAATTTCATAATTCAATATTCATATATAATCATATATGCACACTATAATCAAATACCAACTCGCATCTCGCTAGTATTTTTAATCCGGATTAATTTCCAATTAATACACATTTAATTCAATTAATCCCATAAATAAATATCACAAAAATACGGGGTATTACAGTATTGAAAATAAAATATGCTTTTTATTTATGTATGTTTATGTAAGGATAATATGGGTAGTAAATGATAACTATTGAAGATTTTTAGTTATTAGTGTATTTTAATAAGTTTGCTCAGTAGGGTATTTTTTGTATGTTATTTTCAACGCAGTATTAGTAATTTTAGAATTTCATAATTATAGATAAATATGGTTATAAATTTGTAATTCCCATTATTTTAATGATACATGAGTACTGAAATGTGAAATATTATAATTACTACCATAGCTAGGCTTCGTTGTTGGCTAGTTTGATAAGCATTAAACTTAATACTATTGGCTCACTTTGCTTTGATATTCTACTCTGCTACAGGTTAAAGGGCTTTCACCTGAAGAATTTGCTGCCTGTAATGATTTGGCCCCGCAATGGCAGATAGGATTCAAGCCATACTAGATGGGACTGCTGCTATGCCTAAACAAACTGGTGGTTGGGCAGCTTCAGCTTCTCGTACATAAATCAAGTTTGACTCAGGTTATTGGTTGACTTCATTGCTTCTTAATTCAATATGTTTACAAGTCGGGCCCAATAAGGTCTGAAGATTCTGCTAGTTTGGACAGTTTTAGTGGTCAAAAGTCCAATTCTATTAATAGATCCAGGTCCATCTCTCTGAGAAGATTACTTAACCCACTCCTGAAGCCTAAGGGAACCCATTCAGTTGAGACTGCTCAACCATCAAAAGTATATTCAGATTCTGTGAGTGAATTGCCTCAGAATAAGAAGCATGATTCATCAAGTATTCAGGCTCTTCTACAGATTATAATTAAAAATAGACTCCCTCTATTTAAACTTCTTGTTGATAATAGCAGTGACATCCTTACTACCTCAGTGAAAAAATCACCAATATCTGAAAAGGACAATTCCACCCTGATTTATGCATCCTACGCTGTTCATGAAATTAAGAGGAAGATCGAGGGGTGGATAAATCAAAGTTCTAAAGGGAAAGCTTGTGGCTTTGTCTATAACATGGTGGGCTAGATTAAGGTTTCCATCTCATATATTCAAGACCAATCTGTTGTGAGAGAGTCAAATTTGTACAGTGTTGACCCTGGACAGAAAGATAACGAAACATCCGAGTTGGTGCTATACAGGGAGGTATTTGCCATTGTTGTGAAGGATCCAAGTGAGAAAAGTGATGGTAGAGATGAGAGTGATAAAAATAATCATTACATGCCAAACGGGCTTATTGGTGAAAATGCAAATCCTCAAAGAACAATAGTCCTTCTTTCGGGTGGTATTCATGGGTTACCCACCAAAGGGGTGACCTCCCCAATTGATAACCCGATGGAGATCTGGTGGATCTTGTGATGTTGGTTGCAAACTATGGGTTATCACCAATCAAGACCAAAGAAAGATTAGGCCATTCATATCTTGATCTACCTCAAATCATCTTAAACTTTTCGTTCAGGACGGACACTAAGAGAAGAAGCCAATCTTCAATCTTGCACCATTCAAAAATGGACTTTACTCAGTTGAATACAATTCATCAATCTTGTCATTACAAGCATTCTCTATATATGTAGCAGTTATAGATAGTGCCAAATCATCCGACATCTTTGAAGTGCATAATAACCTTTCCGAAGCAAAAATATTCCTAAACTCATAAGTGAAAGAGGTCCTATAAAGCCTTTGAGTGCGGCCCAAGGTGAAGTCCAAGGAAAATACGGCTTATCCCCCCCCCCCCCCCCCCCCTCGCCTTTTGGGAGAGTCTAGTTTTAGTTCTTCATTTAGTGCAAAGGGGGTTTAGGTCTGCATTTAATTGTTAAAATGTTGAGGCAATTAGTCTATTTCTTAAATGGGAATATATTATCTTTTTTAGTAAAAAAGATAATAAACAATTAATATATTTTCAACGCTTTATCCCTAACAGGTACTGGATTTTTACCGCAACTGAATCAAGTATTAAGATTTGGAATTAGGAGAGCAAGAGAATAGTGGTTGATGTCAAGGTTGACCTCAAGCCGGAGTCTGAGATGGCTGCTGATGGCACTGCTACCCAAACCAATGCTGGTAAAAACAAGGTCTGTTATTTTCATCCATATTTTAATACGCATTAGTGTGTTTTATATTTAACCATCTGTGCCTAAAATGTAAACAAACTCCATATATAATTATGCACAAAACTCTTACTAGGACATTATGTACGTGTGGCACACCGAATAGGCATTCTTGGATTGATAATGGAATGTCAATTTGGATGACAGGTTATAAGATGGATAGTGCAACCAGGCGTGTTACTGAATAGGTGTGCTATTGAACAAGTATAATATGGGTAGTGCTACTGATGGGCAACCCTACTGAATAGGTGTGCTACTAAACAAGTATAAGATGGGCAGTGCTATTAAATCTTTTGATTCAAAGTTTATCGCATTATCGCCTAATTATTTGATTCTCTTATTGGGAAGTACTACTAAAAAAGTATAAGATGGTTAAAACTCTTTTAAAACTCTATCAAAACTCTACTCGCCAATTCATACACATACATATGTTTCAATTCTACTTGCCAATTCAAAACTTTACTTAGGACATGATTTTAGATCTTACATTAACTTCGTACTTCCATCACCTCAACAATTCAGACCGACTAGGTAATAATATATAGTTCATACATATAATTACTTATATACATTGAGGGATTTTCAGGTGGAAAATTCTCTTTTGAAGTTAAATTTTCAATACTGTTGGTGAAAATTTGTTGTGATGGCAGTCAGAAGTTTTTGTTCGTTGGTTTATATTCGTAGAATCAATTTTAGTGTTTAAAACAGGTTGGCTACCTATGGTTTTCATGAATAAACAAAGGAGACTCTATCGAATTTTTTTAAAACAATAGTAGTTAGATATTTATATTGTTTGTGATGAGAATATACTACATTGATTCATTGCACATTGTACTATTGCCAAGTGGGATATTAATTTTGACATAATTGACACTAATTTTTTTTTTTGCAGGTGACAATTTTTATAGAACATGCAATGATAATCAGTGATTTTGTAGGTTGTGCGCTTTAAGACCGCAGGATTACTTTGATAAAATAATTTCATGTTTTGGAGTATAAAAAATTAATGTATTTTGTTGTCAAGTCGAATATTTGAACTTAGTATTATCATTTTTGTTTTATGATTATTTGAAGATGCTTGTAAGAACTCTAACTATTGTTGAATGAAAATGATTTATTGTGTTGGTTGAAAATCATTTTATGTATTACATTTTATTATTATTTGTTGTGTTGTGTTGTCTCAAATTATATTAAACTTTAGTGGAAGATTTTATTGTTCACAATATATTGGTGCAAAAATTTTAAGATCCTTTCACCTCTTTTGGGATGGTTAAAACTGTCCCAAAAATATATTAAAGACGACTATGTTGCCGTCTGAAAAACATCTTCTAAAACAGTTACCTTTTGAGACAAATTAATTCCCGTCTCAAAATCACTCTTTTGGGATAGCTCTCTTGGCATCTCAAAAGGCTCATACAAAATGGTGAGCTTTTGAGACGGATTTTTTTTCGTCTCAAAAAACTCTTTTGAGACGGCTATGGCATCACAAAAAGTATTTATAACCCCCTATCAAAAAGACCCCTCATAGCCGTCCCAAATAGCGTCCCAAAAAGTATTTAAGACGGATAAACCATCTTTTGGGACTATTAGGCCACCGTCTCAAAAGCTTCTTTTTTTTGTAGTGCAAACCGGGGGTCTCGTGACCACGCGGTCAGTTCCTATGAGTTACATTGGTCCCGTGCGAGGTGTTGGTGCCGCTCACAGGGCGATTTGGGGGGTGTTTTGGGGTTTTTCCCTCTAACACAATGTTTTCAAGCCTAAGTGTAGATATTCTCAAATTATCATCGTTCTCTCAAACCAGGAGTCTCGTGATCATGCGATCAGTTTCTATGAGTTACATTGGTCCAGTGCGAGGTGTTGGTGCCACTCACGGGGGTTGTTTCGCGGTTTCTTCCTCTAACATCATATTTTCAAGCCTAAATGTAGATATTCCCAAAATATCATCGTGCTTTCAAACTGTGGGTCTTATGACCACACGATCGGTTCCTATAGTTACAATGGTCCCGTGCGAGGTGTTGGAGCCTCTCACAAGGCCTTTTGGGGAGTGTTTCGGGGTTTCTCCCTCTAACCCCATATTTTCAAGCCTATGTGTGGAAATTCTTAAATTATCATCGTTCTCTCCAACCGAGGGTCCCGTGACCACGAGGTCAATTCCTATGAGTTACATTGGTCTCGTATGAGGTGTTGGTGCCGCTCACAGGGATGATTGGGGGTGTTTCGAGGTTTCGGCCTCTAACACCATGTTTTCAAGCCTAAGTGTAGATATTCTCAAATTATCCCTGTGCTCTAAAACCGAGGTTCTTGTGACCACGCAGTCAGTTCCTACGAGTTACATTAGTCTGGTATGAGGTTTTGGTGCCACTCTAGGCGACGTTTGGGAGTGTTTCATGATTTTTCCCTCCTAAGCCATGTTTTTATGCCTAAGTGTAGATATTCTCAAATTATCATCGTGCCCTAAAACCATGGGTCCCGTGACTATGCGATCAGTTCCTATGAGTTACATTGGTCCCGTGCGAGGTGTTAGTGCCACTCACACGGTCGTTTGGGGGGTGTTTTAGGGTTTCGATCTATAACTCCATTTTTTCAATCCTAAATATATATATTATCCAATTATCATCGTGCTCTCAAACCAGGGTTCCTGTGACCACGCAGTTAGTTCCTACGAGTAACATTGGTCCCGTGCGACGTGTTGATGCCGCTCACGAGCCGTTAGGGGGTATTTTGGGGTTTCACCCTCTAACATCATTTTTGTAAGGACATAATTTTATAAATGTCCGGGGTAGAATCTAGGAATTTTCTGTTTTCTCCTATATCACAATTTATATGTCTGATACCGTTACATTCGGCATGTCAACACAATCATCCTCGACGGACTTTATCCAAATTCAATGCATCCAGTATCTTCACGTGCATCATGCTACATGCGACGTACTGCTCAGCTCATTCCCACTACTCCACTATGCTTTATTGGTAAAATGGTCTATTGGAGCTTTAATATTTGCATAAATATTTGGGAAATTTTTCGAAAATTATTTTTAAAGTCTGGATTAATTTTTTATCAAAAGCAGAAATTTTTCTAAGTGTAAAAGCGAAGTGCCTTGAATGACGAGCTCGCTCAAACGACTTTGAATGTCGTTCGCGCAAGATAGGTTTGTCACGTGATCTCGTTCGAACGACATCTGTCCTTCGTTCGAGCGACATGGCTATCTCGTTCGAATGAGCCAACTCCTCGATTTTCGTATAAATACCTATACACCTTCTACACAATTTTCAAGTCTTTCTGCAATCTCAAAATTTTGCGAAAACAGTCCAGAATAAGACTTAATCTTTTTAAGGTTTTCTAAACCTTTTTGATTCACAAAATCATTCCCATATATGTGTGTGAATCTTTAAACCTTCAAGAGGATCATTTACTCATCTGGACTAATTTGTGAGGAAGTCGTTCTCTTCTTCATTGCTGCCCTACTGGAAATAGATAGTTCCAGCTGACGACATCAGAACCGACACCCAAGGGTAATTCTGTGCCACATATTTTCATTGTAATCCGTGTAAGCTGTTCCCTTACAAAATTATAGTGAAAATAAAAGGTTTTGCCCCTTTGGGGGATTTTTTCTCATTTATGTGTGTTTGAATGTTCTTTCTTAATTTTATTATCATCAATCACACCTAGATGCATGTTTAGGACTTAATTGATAAAAACTAAGTTTAATTAAATAACTTTCTTATTTGAACGCAAGCGCACTCTTCTCAAATTGGTATCAGAGCCAGTTACACAACTTTACCGTGTAATTTTCTGCAAAATTTTTGTAAGATATCAATTTTCTAAAAAAAATGATTTTTGAAAACGAGTGTGTTCATAATGGAGAAGTTATATAATAAAATGCCAGTTTTTGATGGGACAAACTATGCATACTGGAAAGCCCGCATGAGATCTGCATTAAATGCCATTGATGAACGTGTCTGAATTTTGGCTTCAAGAGAGGGGGAGTTGATATGAAATTGTTCGTCAGGAGAGATGACGATGCTATTTTGGTTACCCAGTTCTATGTGGACGACATAGTCTTTGGATCCACCTACTCCCAACATGCTCATCACTTTGAGGAGGAGAAGAAAAGTGAGTTTGAGATGAGCATGGTTAGTGAGCTTACTTTCTTCCTTGGTCTCCTGGTTCGTCAGCTAGAGGATGGGATGTTCATCTCCCAATCTAAGTATGCTAGAGACCTAGTGAAGAAATTTGAGTTAGACTCCGCTAAGCATGCACGTACACCTATGAGTACCACTACCAAGCTTAGTAAGGACACTTCAGTCAAGGACGTAGAGCAAACCTTGTATCGGAGTATGATAGGTAGCCTTTTCTACTTGAGTGTCAGTCATCCCAACATAGCCTTTAGTGTTGGAGTCTATGCGCGATATCAGGCATCCTCAAAAGAGTCACACTTACTTGCTCTAAAAAGTATTATTAAATACGTGAGTGGGACTCTCTCATACGGTATTTGGTATTCCTTTGATACCGATGATTGTTTGTCCGCCAATTCAGATGCCGATTGGGCCAAGGATGCAGATGGTTGTAGGAGAACTTCTGGTGGGTGTTTCTACTTTGGTTCTGCTCTTGTCTCCTGGCTGAGCAAGAAGCAAAATTCCATCTCTTGGTCCACCGCGGAGGCTGAGTACATTACCGTCGGGAGTTATTGCACGCAACTCTTGTGGATGAAGCAAATGTTGGAGGATTATGGGATTTCACAGGACACCATGAATATTTCATATGATATAACGAGTGTGATACACATATCCCGCAATCCAGTCCAACATTCATGGAAAAAACACATCAGGATACGCGAGCACTTTATACGTCAGTTAGTTGAGGAGAAAGTCGTATCCCTGAGTTTTGTACCCACCGACCGTCAGTTAGCTGATATTTTCACGAAACCTTTAGATGGCCTTAGATTTGAGAGTCTTAGGAAGTCTTTGGGGATATGCACAGTTGACTGAGGGGTTGGTGTGTGTCTAGGGTAGGATGCTTGTTCATGTTCATATCATATGCTTCCTATTGCTAGTTTATGTTATTTGTATTATTCCTTTGTTGTACAGATTTACTTTTTAGTTTTAAAAAAAAAAATCCAAAAAGATTTTCGTTTTATAAAACACTTTTGAAAAATCCAAAAAGATTTTTATATTTTATTTGCACCTTTTATGGGTGAGCATTTAAGATAGCCGAGTCACAATTTCATTCCATTTATCAATGCGACTGTTTGATAGATATTTGAGACACTACATCATTTCATCCATGTGCTTTACATTGTTTGTAGTCTTTGAGATATGATTAGTGGTATCTTCCTACATGTTTGACTCATATCTCCTTTCTTGCACACATGCACGGATTTATTTGATTATTGTACTTGTCTATCACATATTGGCTTGAGTGTTTCCATATCAATTCTGTCTATACAACTAACCATATGCGATAAAACTTGACAAGATTGGAATTCATGTAAAAATCGTTTTGGTGAGACTGTGTGTTTATTGGAAAATGGGGAAGGGCTGCGAAAGGTTCATTTAGCCTTTGCGCTTTTAAGCCACCGTTAAAAAGGACCTAAAAAATTGAGGAATTTTATTATCCGGGGTCCAAAGAGGTTAAAAGAGCCCGAAAAAAATTAAAGGCAATAAAAGCAATATATGCCAAAGGGCCATTACGTTTCTCATCAATTCTCTAAAGTTTGAGAATTTAGATCGCCTCTTGTAGAAGGGGCTTGAAGGTAACCCCGAGATTAGGGACAAATTTCCAATTAGCAACAGTGTTCGAGATTAAGCAACCGAGACAGCTCAGCGTGGCAACTCAAGCGTGACATCTTGGTGAGGCAGCTCAGCGTGGCAACTCAAGCGTGACAGCTTGGGGAGGCATCTCAGCGTGGCAACTCAAGCGTGACAGCTTGGGGAGGCAGATCAGCGTGGCAACTCAAGCGCGACATCTTGGTGAGGCAGCTCAGTGTGGCAACTCAGGGTGACAGCTTGGGGAGGCAGCTCAGCATGGCAACTCAAGCGTGACAGCTTGGGGAGGCAGCTCAGCGTGGCAACTCAAGCGTGGCATCTTGGGGAGGCAGTTCAGCGTGGCAACTCATACTTCAGCTTGTTGTGTTAATCATATTGTACCTTTGATTACATCCACTATAAAGCTGTAACGGTTGTAATGACATAACGATAATAATAATACAGTTTGGGTGAGGTCAAACGGTACTCACGAGAGACTAGGCATGGCAGGACCTGGGAGGGCTTTCATGCCCTATCGAATGACCTCACCATGGGAACTTTAGAGGGACTTGGTTTGGAGGATTGAGAAGTAAGGCACCGTTGGGGCTTGTCCTGACCATCTTAGATACACCTGGTAAAACACCGAAGGACCCTAACCGTGGAACCTCAAGCGGGGAAGCTTGGAGTTCCATCGGGCATTGAGTTTTGGACCAAACGACCCTCTACTTAATGTCACATCTACTGTGGGTGATGTCACTAGCCATCTAAACAATGTCAGACATGCACTTGAGTAAACCACCGTGGTATTTGGGTCTGTCAGGCAGTTGGTGAGCCACCTCTGCGACAACAACCCCCTGACACACAGTGGTTAGGCAAAAGGCATGTCTTGGCATTTAATGTTTATGACGTGGAGACAACTAGTGCATCAGGCATTTAATGTTGTGACATAAAGTATGAGGGATGTCTTTCATAGTCTTTAATGACTAAGTTGCCTCGAGGGTGGTGTGGGGGGCTATTTAAGGACCCCAACCACCTTTGAGGAGAGGATCCTGTTTTTTGGAGAATTAAAAAGAGTTATTGCAAATTAGAGAGCTCATTGACTCACCATTGTCATTTATTACGAAGCTTTTAATATTTGACAGAGATTCTTAAGGGTGTTTGGTGTGTTTCTACCTGCCGATCAGGGTGTATCTAGGGTGCTTACTTCTCCCTCCCTCTGGCTAAGCCACTTCTAAAGGTCCATTAGCATGACCTGAGTTATACACGAGAGACTTGAGAGTTTAAACTGAGTTCATCTTCATTGAGTTTGTGTGTGCATTTCCTATAATTAGTCTAGGATTTTGGATAATTTAACTTGTGATTATCATACTCAATAGGGGTTACGCCTCCATATATATAATCTAAAGTACCCTCTTACATTTGGCGACTCTGCTAGGGAGGCATCCTTCTAGAGAAGGAGTATGGCGCAGGATAACGCTACTAGAAGACTCAATTTCGATGACATACAGCATAATGAAGAACAGGCTGCGAGGGAGCAGGAGGCCCTAAGAGATGGGGCTCCACGAGTAGAGGTACCGCTGGCTCCAACAACGATAGGCGTCCCAGGGGCGGCATAACCTTCCACGAGTGCATGGCTGGGACCTGCCCAGATGGCGCTCCTCATGAGCAAATTTTACGAGTTTTTGCAAACCCCAGTAGCTTCAACTGTGCTGGGAGGATTGGAGACTAATGCCTTCGTAACACCAGGAGTGGCCCCGGGGGCCCCACCGGGGGCAGGTATTACAGGAGTGGTCCCAGTAAGTGTACCCTCTGTGGTGAATCCCACTGTGGGCGGCTCAGGAGTTTCAACGGCGCAACCGATAACGTTCGCTCCAGTTGCAACGAACGCTCAACCGTCTGCCCCATTGCAGGTGGCCCCGGTGGCCTTGCCCTTGGAAGAGATGAGAAAAGAGATGCAGAAGGAGATGCTGAAGTTCATGAAGTCTTCCTCGCAGGCTGTGGGTGAGGTGGCAGCGGTCTACGACGACTTCCGGACACCCTACCCCCAGGAGTACAACGACGAACCCTACCCGAAGGACTACATTCCCCCTACCTTTGAAAAATACTCAGGGAAGGGCGGGAACCCGAAGGAACACATTAAGCGTTTCGTTGAACACTTGGGGATGCATTGCAATGACAAAAAGCTTAGGCTGAGGGAGTTTTCCAAATCCCTGACTGATAAAGCATACACTTGGTACTCTCACCTACCGCCCAATAGTGTCTCCGCGTGGGAGGAGATGCATGTATTGTTCGTCCGAAAGTTCTTCTTGGCAGAAGATGAGTTCACCTTAACCCAACTTGGCAGGGAGAGGCAAAGGCCAGGAGAGGAGGTAGTGGCCTAGATCCGAAGGTTTAGGGAAAGGTCCCTCGACGTGAGGGAAGAAGCTAAGGAGGCTAGGTTACTACAAATTTGTGCTGAGGGATTACTTCCTGAGTATATCTGTCACCTGATCAATGAGACACGCGAGGGAACATTTTCAGCATTCTTAAAGTCCGCGAGAAATATATCTTTGGTGGTGCGACCTAGCCCGGTAGTAGCTCCTATGATGTTCAGACAGCCGATACAACCCATCGGGGGAAGGTCTCAGTCCCCACGAGTGGGATATGTAGAGAGAGAGGATGGGGGCAAGGCCCAGAGGAAGGACAACAAAAGAAAGTTTGGAAGGGATAGAGAGGACTCGCCACTGTTGCCTTGTACGGTGGAGGAGGTTGTGAGTTGCTATAACGCAATGGTACAAGGCGGAACGGTTTATGAACCGAAAGGCGTCCCGGAGGAAGAACCCGACGCGGCAACCAGGGCCAATCCCAAATATTGTCAGGTTCATCGAAAGGTCCAACATCCAACGGAAAGCTGTTTCATGCTGTGAAGAATCATTGACAAGCACATGAGGGCGGGAACATTACAAATCCCCCCGCGGAACGTTAACAATAACTCGCTCCCGGCGCATGGGGCCAATGTTGTAACGGCCTACAATAAGGAGGCAGAGCGAGAGGGGAGAGGGGCAATAATGGAGTTCGATAAAGCACTGGAGTATTGCACTAGGGGGATGGCTAACGTAGTTCTGGCGTATGATGAAGCAAGTTCTAGGGACGTAGAAGACGCCTATAGCGTTGAGGGCGAGGAAACGGACCCAGTCATAGAATATAGCGCAGTTTCAAAATCCCCAAAGTTCGCTTGGTTCTTCGATCAAGTGGGGATACCAAAGGAGAGCAGACTGGAAATAACTCGGGCGATCCTTGACATCGCGAAGAAGGACGCGGTTCCCTCGTTGAAATGGAGGGGACCCATGGCGAGGCTGGTGAAAAAGTTCCTATCAGAGGTGACCTTCAGTGATGCAGATAGAGCTGTAAGGTTCCCTCATAACAGGCCCTTGTATGTGACGGCCAGTATCAACGGGGTTAGTTTTGCAAGAGCGCTTATGGATGGGGGTGCTTCCATCAACATTATGCCGATCAACTCCTTCCACACAGCTAATATCCCAGAAGAAAGGTTGGTCCCCATGCCTCTGGTAATCTCGGGGTATGACAACCAATCTTCCAAATCCATTGGGTACGTGAATGTGGGAATTGTAATGGGAAATCTGAGTTCCCACATCAAGTTCCATGTAATAGAAAGTGCAACTTCCTATCATTTACTAATAGGAAGAGTATGGATGCACAATCAAGGTTTAGTTCCTTCAACATATCATCAATGCGCCAAGGCAAATGTCAAAGGAACAGAAGTGGCCATTAGGGCTACAAAAAAGCCTTTTGCTATCGAGGAAACTCACTTTGTAGAGGCGGCCTTTTATACAGAGTTGGAGGAGGATGCTCGAGTCCTAACGAGAAGAATGGAGGGGGCATGGGTTCCCTCGATCAGAGATAGAATGGGGCCTCTGAACGAGCAAAGCAAAGAAGCCGCGAGCCCAAAGTACCACGAAGCAGCTCAAAAACAAAGTAAAGCTTAGAGTGGATCCTATGGAGCATGAGGTCCAACGGCAAAGCGTGCTGAGTCGCTTTTCAGGGGGAAGAATCGCTGAGGATTCGAGAGAGAGGAAGAGGAAGGCCATGGCAACAGTTACCAACAGGCAATGCAAGAAGGTGGTCACTGAAGAGGGGAAGGTGGTATACCGTTTATAACGATGTGAGCGGGCGGTCGAAGAGACTGAGGATGGGGCTGACCCGTTATATGAGTGCTTCTTGGTGGATCAACAGGGACAGTGTATGGTGATAGACAACTCCAACATACAGGAGTTCGTGGAGGAGGTCTCCGAAGAACCAGACTACATGGCAAATCAACCAAAGCCCCAGGCATAAGAGTTGGAGCAGTTGAACCTGGCAGGAGAAGGGGAAGACCCAAGGCCCATCTTCATCGCGAAGGATCTCGGTAAGGAGAAACGAGAAGCCTTAGTTGGTCTAATCCGAGAGTTCATATATGTTTTTGCATGGAAGTATACCGAAATGGAAGGGCTAGATGAGGAAGTGAGCTGCCACAAGCTAAACGTGATGCCTTCAGCCATCCCGGTGAAGAAGGCAACAAGGACTTATAAAACTGAGTTGGACTTGAAGATTAAGGAAGAGGTTCAACGTTTGTTGGCAGCAGGATTCATCAAACCAATACAGCATCCCCTTTGGCTATCTAGCATTGTGCCAGTAGGAAAAAAGGATAAGAGTCAAATAAGGATCTGTGTGGATTTTAGAGATTTGAACAGGGCTTGCCCCAAAGATGAGTTCCCTCTACCCTCCATTGATAGCTTGATAGATGCCACGGCTGGGCATGAGATGTATATCTTCATGGATGGGTACGTAGGGTACAACCAGATCAAGATGGACCCCGTGGACGCAGAGAAAACGGCATTCAGAACCCCGTTGGGCAATTTCATGTACAAAGTAATGCCGTTTGGACTTAAGAACGCGGGAGCTACTTATCAAAGAACAATGATGGCCATTTTTCACGATTTCTTCCACAAATTTGTAGAATTCTATGTGGATGATTTGGTCATCAAATCGAAGAAGGAGGAGTCCCACCTAAACGACTTAAAGAAGGTGTTTACTCGATGTAGGAAGTATAAATTAAGGATGAACCCATTGAAGTGCGTCTTCGGAGTAACATGTGGGAAGTTTCTAGGCTTTGTGGTTGATCGACAAGGGGTGCAGATGGACTAGGATAAACAACGTGCGATCTTAGAAATGCCGTACCCAAGAACGGCGAGGGAGCTGAAAAGTTTCCTCGGTAAAGTCTCCTACCTTAGAAGATTTGTACCAGGATTGGCCGAGGTAACACACCCGTTGATGCAGCTGCTGCGAAAGAACACAAAGTTCAGGTGGGAAAAGGATCACCAGGAGTCTCTCGATGAGTTGAAGAAGCTGCTCGTTTCACCACAAATCATGGTTCCTCCACAGGCAGGATTATCGTTGCAGCTGTACCTCACCTCCACTACAAGGTCTGTTGGAGCTTTGCTGGCACAAGAGATTGATGGGCAAGAATGGCCAGTGTATTACCTCAGCAGGATCATACATGGGCCAGAGATTATATATAGCAGCCTAGAAAGGCATTGTTTGGCCCTAGTCTTTGTAGCACAAAAACTTAGACATTATATGCTGTCTTTTAAAATTCACATTGTAACTAGATGTGATCCTATTAAGTATTTGTTGGCTAGAACTATCTTGATTGGTAGGGCAGCTAGGTGGTTCCTTATTCTCTCCGAATATGATTTAAAGTGTGTGGTTCCTCGTGCTATCAAGAGCCAGGCGTATGCTGATCTGTTGGCAATCTTTCCATCAGGAACGTTTGAACCACCTAAAGAAGACGTTCCGGGAGACAACTTACAAGCCAACTATCTGGACGCAATCGATGAGGAATGGACGATGCAGTTTGATGGGTCTTCGGCAGAAAAAAAAGGAGGGGCAGGGGTCATCCTTTCAAAAGGAACGGAGGAGATTTGCCTTTCCTACAAACTAGATTTCCCCTGCTCCAATAACGAAGCAGAATACGAAGCGTTGGTACTAGGGTTGCTGGAGGCTCTTCGAAGGGGAATTCGTTCACTCTGCATCAAGGGTGACTCGAACTTGGTAATTCAGCAAGTTAATGAAGAGTATGCGTTGAAGCACATGAGTTTGGCACCATACAGAACGATCATTCAAAGGCTCCTCAGCCAGTTCCATCGGACCACAATTAGAAGATATCCCAGAACGATGAACCGTCATCCAGACTCTTATGCCACTATTGCTTAAAAGATGGTCATGAGGAGCGATACGACTATTGTTACGATCCAACGAAGAACAGCTCCTTCGGTGGTGCAGTCAATACTACCGATGGAGGGAGATGCGGATTAGAGAGGAGAGGTCAAGAAGCAACTGGAGTCTGGCGAAGGAGCTATGGGACTAAGAGAGTTAGCCCAATACTTTACAAACCAGGGAAATCTTTACTTTAGAAATGCAGGGGGATGGTTATCGAGATGCATTGGGCCAGAGGAAGCAGAGCGGAGGTTGAAGAAAACACATGAGGAGCACTGCGAAACAACTGAGATACCTCTTTATAGGAGAATTCAAAGAGGGGGATATTTTTGGCCTAGAATGAAACAGGATGCGGCAGAACTACAACGGAATTGTGATAAGTGTCAGCTATTTTTCGAAGCAGCTGAGTGCCATTTCATCGAAGCCCAAACGGACTGGAGGCAGCCCTATATCGACTTTATTCAAGATGGAATTGTCCCAACGGAGAAAATGGATGCGATGGGACTAAGGCGAAGGGCCCCGAGGTTCTATATCTAGGAGGGGAAGCTTTATCGAAGGGGGTACTTCAACAGGCCATTGTGTTGCATCACAAAAGAAGAAGCAACTGAGGTCCTCAAAGAAGCCCATGACCCAGCTCACATGGGAGGGACCAAGTTATATGATCAGCTGATGACGTTGGGGTATTATTGGCCAACGATGGAGAAAGACTCTGCCGAATTTGTTCGAAAATGCAAAGCTTGCCAACTTCATGGAAATATGATCCATGCCCCATCGGTGGACTTACACTCTCTGGCAACGCTTTATCCTTTCCACACTTGGGCGTTCGACCTCGTGGGGGCGATACATCCTTCGTCAAGAGGCAAGATATGGATACTAGTAGCAACGGAGTGTTTTACAAAATGGGCTGAAGCAATACCACTCAGAAGCGCAACGGCTGGGGTAGTGAGTAACTTCATCAGAGAGTATATCATTTGCCGTTTTGGGATCCCAAAGGTTATTCTCTCAGATAATGGGACTCCCTTCGTCAACTCAGAAGTGACGATGCTCACAGACAAGTACTCCATTGTTCATCACACTTCAACGGTGGCATACCCAAAGGGGAACGGTCAGGCTGAAGCAACTAACAAAACTCTGGTTAATATCTTGGCTAAAATAATGGAGGACTTTCCAGGATCGTGGGATGACAAGATACCAGCAGTGTTGTGGGCCTATCGAACGACGAAGAAGAAGCCCACAGGGTACACTCCGTTCTCCCTTGTCTACGGGGCTGAGGCAATCCTTCTGGTGGAGTTGGAAGTTCCCTCGGCTCGATACGCCTTGCGAAGTAGCATGCTTCCTCAGAACAGGCATGTGCAGTTGGAGGCATTGGATGAACACAGAGACAACGCGATGCAACATTTTCAAATGTATACAAAGCAGCTCTCTAGGGCATATGACAACTTGGTAAGACCAAGGAGGTTCGTGGAGGGATATCTCGTTTTGAAGGCAGCGGTGAAACACATTAGGGGACTTCCTCTGCCAAAGTTCGCAGCCAATTGGGAGGGACCTTTCATCGTGAAGGAAGCTCATGATTCAGGTTATTGCCTAATTTCTAAGTTGGAGGAAGATAGGCCATTCAAAATTAACAATAAATGGCTGAAAGTATTTCATGTGTAAACAATTAAGTTTGTACCATCGATGTATTGGGTCTTTTGATTATGAATATACAAGTTTTGTTGATCACGTAAAGTATAGACATTGATATGAAAGCAGGCATAACTCAGAGATAAACTGGAAAATGTACATTATTTCATTCATTAAACAAGAGAGCATTACAAACAAAATGGGGAACTACTGCCCAAGAATTACATGAATGAAAGAAAGAAAATATATACAGGAGTTTACTACCCTAAGAGAAACCACAGGTCCGGGGAAGAGAAAAAATCCCCAGGAAGGTTCGAAGAAGCTGATGCAAAGGAGCTTTGAGCGTTGACAGCAACCTCTAGCTTGGTTTGCACCTGTGCGCGTTCAATAAGAAGCCTCTCCCGTTTTAGCTTGGCCAAACGCAGAGCCTCTTCGGCATTCATTACTTTTTCATCCGCCGACTCCAAAAGAGGTGCCAGCTCAGCTAACTTAACCTCCTCAGCCCGTTGGTCCCCCTGGTGCTTTATCAGCAGTTCCCTCTAGCCAATCAGCTGCTGACTCTTCAAAGTTTTCAAATACGTTATAAGCCAGTCGAAACAGAAGCCATCACGTCCTAACTCCTTCAGAAAACTTAGAAATTGGTTGAGAAGGGGTCTAGTAACACTGGCAGTGGGGGTATCGGCAATTTCAGCAACAACGATCGCCATGCCTTGCAGTCTGTGACTCATCACATGAATATTTGAGCGCAGGCAATCCGGTGTGAAGGTCTCAGGATGGCGATCCACCAATTGTTCAATCACCAGCCGATGGTTGACGGGCATGTGAGGAGATTGCCGAAGCACCATGAGGCAGAACGAGTGAGGAGCTAGGTCGGGAAGAGGCAATTCACACCCAGATTCGCTCTCGGCTGCAGCACCAGTCATAGAACCTTGATCATCATGAATAGAATTTTCCGAAGCATCAGGTTCTCGGAAGGGCAAGCCTACAGGTGAGAGGACTGAGGGCGAATCTTCCCGAGCAACCTGAAATGAAAAGCCCAAATGATGGAATTATGAATAAAAACTTAACAAGTGTTTTCGTTGTTAAGTCACCGTTATAAGGTGGAGTTTGTGAAAAAAAACTTAACAAGTGTTTTCGTTGTTAAGTCACCGTTATAAGGTGGAGTTTGTGAAAAAAACTTAACAAGTGTTTTCATTGTTAAGTCACCGTTATAAGGTGGAGTTTGTAAAAATAATCTTAACAAGTGTTTTCGTTGTTAAGTCACCGTTATAAGGTGGAGTTTGTAAAAATAATCTTAACAAGTGTTTTCGTTGTTAAGTCACCGTTATAAGGTGGAGTTTGTGAAAAAAACTTAACAAGTGTTTTCGTTGTTAAGTCACCATTATAAGGTGGAGTTTGTGAAAAAAAAACTTAACAAGTGTTTTCGTTGTTAAGTCACCGTTACAAGGAGGAGCTTAAGAACAATCTTACATAAAATCATAAGATGGAGATAATGGAAAACCTTAATGAAAGATAGCAAGAAAAATATACCTCAGTCACAACAGGAGCAGTTGAGACAGCCACAGGGACAGGAACTGTTGGGGGAGCGATTATTGCCTTAGATGGCATAACGGGGTCCCTTGGCGCAGAAGCCTCCACGCTTGTCCAAACCTGATCACCCGTATAGGGCACAAGGGCTAGCATATTGGGATCATCATGAGAAGACACTGGGCCCTCAAACAAATCCACGTCAGGAGAAGGCGTAAACACACCAACCTGGGCCCTCACTACGGGAGTTGGTGCAAGATCAGGAGACAACTGTGCACAAAGCCAAGTGTTAGAAAAGAAGAATGGGCACAAAAATTATGAAGAAATATCTTGATGTGTCACTTACCTCGGTTAGGGTGCTAAACAAAGGAATGATAGGCGGGGGCCTTATCAGCATCGTTGGAAGAAGAATGCTCGCCAACAACGAGGACACTTCCACCTGGGGTACCCAATACATATCACAATTCAGTAAGCCAAATACGAAAAGAGTATGACCGAAAGGACTACAACAAACAAATTATAGATCACATCATACCTCGGGCTCACTCTCTACCACAAGTACAATGGGCAGAGGAACCTCAGGTGAGGCCTGTGAATCAGAAGGGACAAAGGATGTTATCTCGGGATGTGCCACTTCGGGCAAGATTACCACTTCAGGCGAGGAATCACTCGCACGATCAACATCATCACATCCCATAAAAACTTCCCTCGCACGTTGGCTGGCTCCACGGCACGAATACGTGAGCCCTGTCATGGGAGAACGGGGAGGAGTCACATCGGTATGAGGTGCACCGAAGCGTCCCCCCACAAAACGGCTCACGGGAGGACTGGTAGGGTCTGGGTTTTCTATTTCAACCCCCTGCAAAACAGTTGTCAAAGAAAAGGGTGGAGGGATAAGTATACACACAAGTAAAGACAGTCATCCTCAAGCAAAAAGGAGATAATAATTAAGTCAGCCATACATAACTCCGATTCAGAAGGAGAACGAGATGGAACGACCACGGGTGAAGAGGGAGGATTCGCAGCAACTGATGGGGCATGGGTGGATTGCACCTCAGGGGTTAGGCATACTTCAGGAGTCCGTTTCTTCTGGGACTTGGTGCCCAGAGTCTTCATCCTCGATCTAGCTGCACTAATGCTGACCCCTTGAGGAACCTGGGAACTCTTCCTCTTTTTGGCCGTTGGCTCTGAAGGATCCACCACCACCGTGGGGAAAGCAGCGGGGGAAGGGACAATGACTGCATGCCGTTGATACTCAGCATGTATTCGGTTCAGTTCTACCTGGGCCTCCTTCCTCACACGCTCAGCCATCTCAGCAGGCATGGGAGGAGGAACAGATGCTATGGGAAGAGCTGCCACGGGAGTTTGGGGCTTCTGGGACTTCGACTTTGATTTCGATGTCCCACTCTTGACCGTTCTTGCTTTTTTGGCAAGTGGTTGAGAATCCCCCTCGTCGGTAGTAATTACAATAGAGGGGGCAGCCTTCTTCACAACAGCAGTTTTAGACTTTGGCTTGGAAATTGGGACCATGGCACAAAGTGGGGGAAGCTCGTTGGGAGGCGCTTTGTGGGTTGAACTTAGAGGGAACTCTATCCCAAGTACAGAGTTGCCCTTTAGCCCCAACTCCAGGGCAAAAAACGAAGAAACGGGAGGATACACGGGCTCTCCCTCAACAAAACCAGCAATTGCAGCTAGCTACCTCGGCCAATACCTGGTGGCAAACAGAGGGGTCACATCCCCATGCCTGGTAATGCTGGGAATGGTGACACGCCCAGCCATTACTGAAGATATCCCCCACGCAGCAGTCGAGGAAAATAAGGAGCATTCCTCGCCAAAGGAGACTTTGGGGTTTCATGCTTGGAAAACTGGATGCGGCACCCCCTGGTCAAACCCAAACTGACGACTGCATCGGCTGGGATTATAATGCTCGCTCGTATAGCCCCACTCGGTGTAGGAGGGCAGATATCCAGGAGAAAGCAGAAGAACCACGGCAAGAGAGGGATCCTCAATGTCAGGAGAAGGATCCTGTATCAACCTGGCATCATGATGAAAAAATTTACAAGTGTGGAAAAAGGCGTCTTCTTGATAAGGCCTCATAACGAAACTCTCAAAACGATCAATCACCGAAATCAAATCCTTTCGGCTTTGCCTCTTATGATAAATGAATGACCGAGGAGGCAAAATCGTTTCAGCTGGAGGAGGACTGTTGGGCTTGGCCGCTACGGTAGGAAAGCGGAAGTACAGAAAGCTAGTCAGAAGCACACTGTTGGCAAAGTTGGCCAGGTTATAACGGCCAATGGAACGTTCCATGTCAAATAAAATCCTGTCCAACCAGGTGTACAGGGATCCCAAGGAAATTGCAGCCAGGGGAAGCTTTATGCCTCGAGCTAGGCGAAGGGACAGGTTGATGAGGTCTCTTCAGGGCTGATCGTTAGGCTTGCCCGTCAAAAAGAAACGGGACAAAATCACAAGAATGCAAGCAGGAAGCTCCAACGATGTACCTTGACCAGGGGCAGTTGATGAAGAGCTGCCTTCGCTAGAACTCTGGAAGAAATAGTTGATCAGGGGAGAAAAAGTAGCTTTGTTGGAAGAACCGATGCAGCTTCGGCATATGCGATCCAACTCCGAACGATCCGCAGTCTCTTGAGCATCAAGAGCTTCATCGGTGTAAGGCTCATGGCCTGTTGCATCGAGGCCCAGGAGCTCACACACATCCTCCAGAGTTATGGTAAACTCACCCCAGGAAGAAATGAACGTATGAGTATCCACGTTCCAGCGAGAGACCAGTATAGGCAAGGCAGCATTGTTCTTTGATAGAGTAAACTCACCAAACCACCTTGCCCGTTGCAGCCCAATCATAGTAAGGACATCAGCATAGGAACTCTGCATGTGAGAGTTCCAGGCAGCAAAGTGCGCGGGGGATCCCCCAGACGCTTCAAACTCAATATGGGACCATGGGAAGTCCCCTCGCTCTAAGCGAAATCTCAGAGTTTCTTCTGGGGGCAGAAATTCCCACTCAGACACCTCTTCGTCCTCATCACCCAACAAGAGGTCGTCAAACTTGGAGGAAAAGCAAACAGCCTTACAGGCAACAGCAAAGCCATCACCCTCCCCAAAAATGGGAGAGCGACAATAAAATCTCAGCTGTTCTTAGCGAGTAGCACCCTGGGCGGAGGCAGCAGTGGTGGTGGCAGACGGAACACTGGTGGCAGAAATGGCGGGGCTGCTTGAAGACGTCATGGCAGAAATGGTGCTTGAAGTCGTAACAAAGAAAGCTTCGAGATAAAAGGGATTGAGAGAAACAAGGGGGACGGACGATTACAAACGGTGGTATGGCTCTGGCAACAATGGAGTATCTTTCTCTCTCTCTCTCTCTTTCTCTCTCTCTCTCTTTATAAGAACAGAAGCGATAGTCTGAGGAAAGAAGATAACAATGAAGTAAGGAAATAAGTGAAGAAGAAAGAAGAAGTAGAAACACACCCTTTAGGCCCACGTGGTTAAGGTTCAAAGTATTTTGAAAACGGCTGTTGAGACTTTCGAAGTTTGGCGTTTAGATTTCCCCGCCATCGCACGTGCACGGCCGCCTGTAATCATTTCACAAGAACACGTGGCACTTCGGGAAGTGCTGTGACAGTTGAAAAGACAGCACACGTCATTAATGAAATGACGCATAGAGAACAGGAAGCGTTGCCTTCCTCAGCAAGTTTGAGTTTTGGTGTCAATCTCTTTGTCAGACTTATCCAACGGGGCCACAACGAAGAAGATGTCCCAACTAGGGGTGTTCACGCTTCGGTCGGTTCAGTTTTGGTCGGGTTTTTTGAGCCGAACCGACCATGTCGGTTTTTGGAGGACAAAAACCGAACCGAACCGAATCTGATGAAAAACCGAACCGAACCGAACCGAACAGGGTCGGTTTTTGACAGGGCCGGTTCGGTTTTCCCAGCGGTTTTTGACAGGGCCGGTTTTTGACAGGGCCGGTTCGGTTTTTTCATTTATTTTAATAAAAAAATATTTTTTTAATACCTAATATAAATATAAAATTAAAAAATATAATATAATATGCCAACATTAATATAAATATAATATAAAATATAAAATTAAAAAGTATAAAAATTAATTCGGTTCGGTTCGGTTCAAAATCAGTTTTTTTATGCCAAAACCGAAAACCGAACCGACCCTGTCGGTTTTATACCCTATCAAACCGAACCGAACCGACCCTTAAAAAAACCCGGCCCGAAAATTTTCGGTTCGGCTCGGTTTTGTCGGTTTGTCGGTTTGGTCGGTTTTTTTGCACACCCCTAGTCCCAACGGTTACACAAAGAAAAAAATCCATTAAGTTGAGTCGTTTCGTGCAGACATTTCTTGTCCCAACAAATCTCTCCACGAGGGGGAAAATATAGAAGGGGCTTGAAGGTAACCCCGAGATTAGGGACAAATTCTCAATTAGCAACAGTGTTCGAGATTAAGAAACCGAGGAAGCTCAGCGTGGCAACTCAAGCGTGACATCTTGGTGAGGCAGCTCAGCGTGGCAACTCAAGCGTGACAGCTTGGGGAGGCAGCTCAGCGTGGCAACTCAAGCGTGACAGCTTGGGGAGGCAGATCAGCGTGGCAACTCAAGCGCGACATCTTGGTGAGGCAGCTCAGTGTGGCAACTCAGGGTGACAGCTTGGGGAGGCAGCTCAGCATGGCAACTCAAGCGTGACAGCTTGGGGAGGCAGCTCAGCGTGGCAACTCAAGCGTGTCATCTTGGGGAGGCAGTTCAGCGTGGCAACTCATACTTCAGCTTGTTGTGTTAATCATATTGTACCTTTGATTACATCCACTATAAAGCTGTAACGGTTGTAATGACATAACGATAATAATAATACAGTTTGGGTGAGGTCAAACGGTACTCACGAGAGACTAGGCATGGCAGGACCTGGGAGGGCTTTCATGCCCTATCGAATGACCTCACCATGGGAACTTTAGAGGGACTTGGTTTGGAGGATTGAGAAGTAAGGCACCGTTGGGGCTTGTCCTGACCATCTTAGATACACCTGGTAAAACACCGAAGGACCCTAACCGTGGAACCTCAAGCGGGGAAGCTTGGAGTTCCATCGGGCATTGAGTTTTGGACCAAACGACCCTCTACTTAATGTCACATCTACTGTGGGTGATGTAACTAGCCATCTAAACAATGTCAGACATGCACTTGAGTAAACCACCGTGGTATTTGGGGCTGTCAGGCAGTTGGTGAGCCACCTCTGCGACAACAACCCCCTGACACACAGTGGTTAGGCAAAAGGCATGTCTTGGCATTTAATGTTTATGACGTGGAGACAACTAGTGCATCAGGCATTTAATGTTGTGACATAAAGTATGAGGGATGTCTTTCATAGTCTTTAATGACTAAGTTGCCTCGAGGGTGGTGTGGGGGGCTATTTAAGGACCCCAACCACCTTTGAGGAGAGGATCCTGTTTTTTGGAGAATTAAAAAGAGTTATTGCAAATTAGAGAGCTCATTGACTCACCATTGTCATTTATTACGAAGCTTTTAATATTTGACAGAGATTCTTGAGGGTGTTTGGTGTGTTTCTACCTGCCTATCAGGGTGTATCTGGGGTGCTTACTTCTCCCTCCCTCTGGCTAAGCCACTTCTAAAGGTCCATTAGAATAACCTGAGTTATACACGAGAGACTTGAGAGTTTAAACTGAGTTCATCTTCATTGAGTTTGTGTGTGCATTTCCTATAATTAGTCTATGGTTTTGGCTAATTTAACTTGTGATTACCATACTCAATAGGGGTTACGCCTCCATATATATAATCTAAAGTGCCCTCTTACACCTCTATACAAAATATAAACCTGAGGGAGTTTGGTTGGAGAATATAAACGGGTTTGCACTTCCTTGAAAGTCCTGAAAAAGCATGAAATAGTTTTGGACGTTATTGGTGTGGAAATCACTTTGAGCTTTGATTTGTTGATTTGATTGAGTCAATGTCTCATATTACCACCTTTTTACACCAAAGGAATATTTTGAGTTCATTCATTAGGAGTATCTGATATTCATCGTGCACATATGTCATGTTTGTATGCATTGATTTTCCTATCGAATTTGATCACACCCCTTCATTTACGCTATCATCGACTTGGTTGTTTTTATGTTCTTTCGTTGTGTGATTCTTTGTTGTATATTATGTGTAAAAAAAATGAAAAATACAAAAATAAAAGTTTATTCCTGTGTGTCATTCTCCATGTACATTTATATAGCTTCTTATATCTGTCGATTTGGGAACATCATAAAAAAGGGGAGAAGAATTATGGGGGAGAAATGTTTTGGTGTTTGGTTGATTTATGAATTATTTGCTTAAGATTAATTGATCATCATTTTTTGCATATCATTATATTTTAAAATGTTGCTTGTCACGGGTATTTTCTTTATCTCATGTGTGTAGGTAGAACATTGTTCATTAGTGGATTGCACACCCTGATGAGAAAAGCTTTGGAAGTTTCTGAAGTGTTGAAGATTTGAAAGACATGTCATTTAGTATTCTCAGTTTGAGGGTTTAATGGGGATCTTGTATGTCATTTGAGTGCATAATTTGGATTTTTTTATGTATGTACCGGCAAAGACATAGGGGGAGATTTGTAAGGACATAATTTTATAAATGTCTGGGGGTAGAATCTAGGAATTTTCTGTTTTCTCCTAGATCACAGTTTGTATGTCTGATACCGTTACATTCAGCACATAAACATGATCATCCTCGATGACCTTTATCCGAATTCAATGCATCCAGTATCTTCACATGCATCATGCTACATGCGAAGTGCTGCTCAGCTCATTCCCACTACTCCACTACGCTTTATCGGTAAAATGGTTTATTGGATCTTTAATATTTGCATAAATATTTGGGAAATTTTCGAAAATTATTTTTAAAGTCTGGATTAATTTTTTATCAAAAGCAAAAAAAATTCTAAGTGTAGAAGCGAAGTGCCTTGAACAACGAGCTCACTCAAACGACTTTGAATGTCGTTCGCGCGAGATAGGCATGTTGCGCGATCTCGTTCGAACGACATATGTCCTTCGTTCGAGCGACATGGCTATCTCGTTCGAACGAGCTACCACCTCAATTTTCGTATAAATACCTGTGAACCTTCTACACGATTTTCATATCTTTCTGCAATCTCAAAATTATGCGAAAATAGTCCAAAATAAGACTTCATCTTTTTAAGATTTTCTAAACATTTTTTATTCACAAAATCATTCCCATATATGTGTGTGAATCTTTAAACCTTCAAGAGGATCATTTACTCATCTCGAGTAATTTGTGAGGAAGTCATTCTCTTCTTCATTGCTGCCCTACTAGAAAGGGGTAGTTCCAGTCGACAACCTCAGAACCGACACCCGAAGGTAATTATGTGTCACATGCTTTCATTGTAATCCGTGTAAGTCGTTCTCTTACAAAATTATAGTGAAAATAAAAGGTTTTGCCCCTTTGGGGGATTTTTCCTCATTTATGTGTGTTTGAATGCTCTTGCTTAATTTTATCATCTTCAATCACACCTACATGCATGTTTAGGACTTAATTGATAAAAACTGAGTTTAATTAAATAACTTCCTTATTTGAACGCAAGCACACTCTTCTCAATTTTTTCAAGCCGAAGTGCAGATGTTCTCAAATTATCACCCTGCTCTCAAACTCGGGGTCCCGTGACCACGCAATCAGTTCCTATGAGTTACATTACACCCATGTGCGGTGTTGGTTTCGCTTACAGGTCCGTTTAGAGGGTGTTTGGAGATTACGCCCTCTAACGCCATGTTTTCAAGATAAATTGTAGATATTCTCATATTATTTCCATGATCTCAAACCGGGGGTCCCGTGACCACGCGGTCAGTTCCTACGAGTTACATTGGTTCCGAGGTGATGGTGCCGCTCATGAGGCCGTTTGGGAGTGAGTCGCGGTTTTCCCCTCGAACACCATTTTCAAAACTAAGCGTAGATATTCTTGAATTATTGTATTGTTATCAAATCAGGGGTCCTGAGACCACATACTCAGTTCTTGCAAGTTACATTGGTCCCGTGCGAGGTGTTGGTGCCTCTTACGAGACCATTTGGTGGGTGTTTTGGGGTTTCTCCCTCTAACGCCATGTTTTTAAGACTATTTGTAGATATTCTCAAATTATCTCTGTGATCTTAAATTGGGGATCCCGTGACCACACGATCAGTTTCTACGAGTCACCTTGGTCCCGTGCGAGGTGTTGGTGTCTCTCACAGAGCCGTTTGGGGGTGTTTCGGGGATTTTCCCTCTAACACCAAATTTTCTAGCCTGTGTAGATATTCTCAAATTATCTTCACGCTCTCAAACCTTGGGAACCATGACCATACACTCGGTTCTTATGAGTTACATTGGTCCCGTGCGAGTTGTTGGTGCCACTCATAGGGACGTTTAGGGGGTGTTTTGGGATTTCTCCATCTAACGCCATTTTTTCAAGCCTAAGTGTCTATATTCTCAAATTATCACCATCCTCTCAAACCGGGGGTCTCGTTCCAGGTGTTAGTGTTGCTAACGGGGCCGTTTAGGGGGTGTTTCGGGGTTTCGCCATCTAACTCCATTTTTTGAATCCTAAGTGTATATTTTTGCAAATTATCATCATGATCTGAAATCAAGAGTCCCGTGACCATGCGGTAAGTTTTGAAGAGTTACATTGGTCCCGTGAGAGGTGTTGGTACCGCTCACAGGGCCATTTGTGTGGTGTTTTGGGGTTTCGCCCTCTAACGTAATTTTTTTAAGCCTAAGTATAGATATTCACAAATTATCACCATCTTCTCAAACTGGGAGTACCATGACCACGTGGTCAGTTCCTACAAGTTACATTGATCCCGTGTGAGGTGTTGGTGCCACTACGGGCTGTTTGGTTGGTGTTTTAGGGTTTCAACCTCTAACGCCATGTTTTGAAGACTAAGTGTATATATTCTAAAATTATCGTCATGCTCCTTAGACATGGGTCCCGTGACCACACAGTCATTTTCTAAGAGTTACTTTGTTCCCGTGCGAGGTGTTAGTACCACTCACGTGGCCGTTTAGTGGGTGTTTTGGAGTTCCTCCATCTAACGCCATTTTTTCAAGCCCAAGTGTAGATATTCTCAAATTATTATCGTCCTCTCAAAGCGGGGGTCCCATTACCATGCAGTCTATTCTTACGAGTTACATTGATCCCATTCCAAGAGTTGGTGCGCCTCACGGGGCTGTTTGGGGGTGTTTTCGAGTTTCACCCTCTAATGCCATGTTTGCATGCCTAAGTTTAGACATTCTTAAATTATCATCATTCTCTCAAACTAGGGGTTCCTTGACCATGCGATTATTTATTATGAGTAATATTGGCCCCGTACGAGGTGTTGGTGTCACTCACGGGGCCGTTTGAGGGGTGTTTTAGGGTTTCACCCTCTAACACCATGTTTTTGAGCCGACGTGTAGATATTCTCAAATTATCACCGTTCATGACCACGCAGTCAGTTCCTATGAGTTATAATGGACCTGTGCGAGGCATTGGTGCAGCTCATTGGCCCGTTTAGGGGTTGTTTCGAGATTTCACCCTCTAATGCCCTATTTTCACGCCTAAGTGTAGATATTCTCAAATTATCACCGTGCTCTCAAATCGGAGGTCTCATGACCATGTGGTTAGTTCCTACGAGTTACAATCGTCCCGAGGTGCTTATACCGCCCACGAGGTCATTTGGGTTGTATTTCGGGATTTCGCCCTCTAACGCCATTTCATAATCCCACGTGTAGATATTTTCAAATTTTTGTCATGCCCTCAAATCGAGCATCCCATGACCTTGAGGTTAGTTCCTGCAACTTACATTGAACCCCGTGCAAGGTGTTGGTTCCACTCATGGGGCTGTTTAAGGGATGTTTCAGGATTTCACCCTGTAATACCATGTTTTGAAGCCTAAGTGTAGATATTCTCAAATTATCACCATGCTCTCAAATCGGGGTCTCATGACCATGCGATCAGTTCCTACAAATTACATTAGTCTCGAGGTGCTAGTGCCGCTCTCGAGGACATTTGGGGGGTGTTTCGGGTCTCGTGCGAGGTGTTGATGCCGCTCACGCGGCCGTTTGGTGGGGGTTTGGGGATTTCGCCCTCTAACGCCATATTTTCAAGCCTAAGTGCTGATATTCTCAAATTATCATCTCAAATCGACAGTCCCATGACCACGCGGTTAGTTCTTACAAGTTACATTGGTCCCGTGCAAGGTGCTGGTGCCACTCACAAGGCCATTTGGGGGGTGTTTCGAGGTTTCACCCTCTATCGCCATATTTTCATTCCTAAGATTAGATATTCTCATTTTATCATCGCGCTCTCAAAAAGGGTATCCTGTGACCAGGCGGTGAGTTCCTACGAGTTACATTGGTCCCGTACAAGGTACTGGTGCCACTCACAAGTCCGTTTGGGTGGTGTTTGGGCGTTTCTCCCTCTAATGCCATTTTTCAAACCTAAGTGAAGATATTCTCAAATTATCATCATGCTCTCAAATCGGGGGTCCCCTGACCACGCGATTAGTTCCTAGGAGTTACATTGGTCCCATGCAAGGTGTTGAAGCCGCTCATGGGGCCGTTTCCAAGTTATTTTGGTGTTTCGCCCTCTAACGCCATGTTTTCAAGCCTAACTATTGATATTCTCAAATTATCATTGTGCTCTCTAACTGGGAGTTCCGTAACCACGCGATCAGATTTTATGAGATGCATTGGTCCCGTGCAAGGTGTTAGTGCCGCTCATGGGGTCGTTTAGGGGGTGTTCCGAGGTCTTTCCCTGTAACGCCATAGTTTCATGCCTAATTATAGATATTATCAAATTATCACTCTACTCTCAACTTGTGGGTTCCGTGACCATGTGATTGGTTCTTTCGAGTTACATAGGTCCCGTGCATGGTGTTAGTGTAGCTCACAAGGCTCCTTGGGGTGTGTTTCGCCTTTTTTCCCTCTAACTTCAAATTTTCAAGACTAAATGTAGATATTATCAAATTATCATTATGATCTCAAAATATGGTTACCGTGACCACGCGATCAGTTCCTAGGAGTTATATTGGTCCCGTGCGAGGTGTTCGTGCTTGTCACGAGGCAGTTCGTGGGTGTTTTGGGATTTTGCCCTCAAACCCCACATTTTTAAACCTAAGTGTAGATATTCTCAAATTATCATTATGATCTCAAACTCTGGGGCCCGTGACCATGTGGTCAGTTCTTATGAGTTATATTGGTCCCGTACAAGGTATCGGTATCTCTCACGGGGCCATTAGTGGGGTGTTTTGGGGTTTCTCCCTATAATGCCTTATTTTCAAGCCTAATTGTAGACATTCTTAAATTATGATTGTTCTATCAAAATAGGGGTCTCGTGACCATGAGGTCAGATACTATGAGTTACATTGGCCCCGTGCGATGTGTTGGTGCCGCTCACGAGGCCGTTTGGGGCGTGTTTTAGGGTTTCACCCCATAACGCCATATTTTCAAATCTAAGTGTAGATATTCTAAAATTATCAATGTGCTCTCAAACCTAAGATCCCGTGACCAAGCAGTCAGTTCCTACGAGCTACATTGGTCTTGTACAAGGTGTTGGTGCCGCTCATGGGGCCGTTTATAGGGTGTTTCGGGCTTCTTCCCTCTAATGCCATGTTTTCAAGCCTAAGTGTATATATTCTCAAATTACCATTGTGATTTAAAAATGGGGTTAACATGACATCGCAGCTAGTTCATATGAGTTACATTGGACCTGTGCGATGCGTTGGTGCTGCTCAAAGGGCTGTTTGGGGGGTTTTTTCAGGGTTTTTCCCTCTAACACCACGTTTTCAAGCTTACGTGTAGACATTCTCAAATTATTATTATGCGCTCAAAATGGGGGCCTCATGAGCACGCGGTCAAATCCTACGTGTTACATTAGTCCCATGCAAGGTGTTGTGTTGCTCATGCGGCCGTTTAGCGGGTGTTTAGGGATTTCTCCCTCTAACGCCATGTTTTAGAGCCTACGTTAGATATTCTCAAAACAATTTTTGTTCTCTCAAATCGGGGATCCCATGACCATGTGGTTAGTTCCTACGAGTTACATTGGTTCCGTGCGAGGTGTTAGTGCAGCTTATGGGGCCGTTTATGGGGTGTTTCGGGGTTTCGACCTCTAACACCATGCTTTCAAGCCTAATGTATATATTCTCAAATTATCATCATTTTTTCAAATTGGGGTTCTCATTTCCATGCGATCAGTTTCTATGAGTTACATTAGTCCCGTGAGAGGTATTAGTGTTGGTGCCGCTCATAGGGTCTTTCGGGGTTTTCCTTCTAACGCCATATTTTCAAGCCTAAATGTTGATATTCTCAAATTATCACAGTGCTCTCAAATCATCGGTCTCATGACCACACGATCGGTTCCTTCGAGTTACATTGGTCCGGTGCGAGGTGTTTTGAATACCGTTCACGGGGCCGTTTGGGGGGTGTTTTGAGGGTTTTCCCTCTAACGCCATGTTTTCAAGCCTAAGTGTATATATTCTAAAATTATCTTTGGGATATCAAAATGGGGTTCATGTGACCATGCGGTCAGGTCCTACAACTTACATTGGTCCCATGTGAGGTGTTTGTGCTTCTCACACGGCCGTTTGGAGGTGTTTCGGGGTTTTGCCCTCTAACACCATGTTTTCAAGCCTAAGTGTAGATATTCTCAAATTATCATTGTGCTCTCAAATCGTGGAGATCGTGACAATGCGGTCAGTTCCTATGAGTTACATTGGTCCCGTACGAGGTGTTGGTGCCGCTCACGGGCCCATTTGGGCAGTGTTTTGGGATTTCGCCCTTTAACACCGGATTTTCAAACCTATATTTAGACACTCGCAAATTATCACCGTGATCTCAAGCTTGGGGTCACGTGACCACGTGATCAGTTCTTATGGGTTACATTGGTCCCGTACGACGTGTTGGTACTGCTCACGAGGTCGTTTGGGGGTGTTTTAGGGTTTTTCCCTTTAATACCATATTTTCAACGCTAATTGTTGATATTCTAAAATTATCTCCATGCTCTCAAATTATGGGCCCGTGACCACGTGTTCAGTTCCTACGAGTCACATTGGTCCCGTTTGAGGTGTTGTTTCCGCTCACTGGGACGTTTGGGTGATGTTTCGGGGTGTCTCCCTCTAACGTCATGTTTTTAAGCATAAATGTAGATATTCTCAAATTATCGACGTGTTCTCAAATCGAGGGCCACTTGACCATGCGATCAGTTCATACGAGTTACATTGGTTCCGTGTGAGGTGTTGGTACCTCTCATGGGGCCGTTTGGGTTGTGTTTTGCGGTTTTTCCCTCTAACGCCATTTTTTCAATCCTAAAAAATTATCACTGTGCTCTCAAACTGGGGTCCTATGACCATACGGTCAGATCCTATGAGTTACATTAGTATTATGCAAGGTGTTGGTGCCCCTCACAGGTCTGTTTAGGGGTGTTTTGGGGTTTTTCCCTCTAACGCCATGTCTTCAAGCATAAGTGTAGATTTTCTCAAATTATCATCGTGCTTTAAAACCATGGGGCCTGTAAAATCTTACGTAGCACGTAAGATTCCAAATTTCTCCTACCATATCTCTTCAATTAATGTCATGTTCGCTAGAGTCTTGAGCTCTAAAAGGTTTCAAAACTCTTGAGCTCTAAATAGTTACGCACGAGGTGTTCGTGCTGCTTGGGTTCTGCTGGGTGTGCCCACTCATCGCGACACATTTTCAAGCGTAAGTATGCCTATTTCGAATTTTGGTGTATATCACACACACACCATGATACTCTAGATAAATACTACACTATCTTTAAACACTTTCCCAAGTTTCCAACGCCATACCTAAGATGATGAATCCCGAATATGTGGTGGAGTACAAATCCACCGCCGAAGATGCTTGGTACACCTCTCAACTAATTATCAATGATCAATATCTGACCGTGAAGCTCTTAAATTTCCTCGACTCTTGTGATGAGAAATTCAGTTCCAACCATTTAAAAACCTCGCAAGCTGTGGAGGACTTTTGTCAAACATTCAGACCTATATCCGAACAAGTATAGCACCACCACGGCTCTAAACTAATGAAAGGCATCCTCGATAGGAAATAGTTCCTCCATATGAGTATCGATGTATGTTGGAATTTTTTACTAATACTCATATGGCTGCATAGACGAATTATTTCCATATAGTGCTCACTATGTTTGTCTAGGAAACAATGCATCTATACAGTACCCACTATGTCTGTTTAGGAAACAGCTCGTCCATACTGTGACCACCATCACTGAGAGGAAAAACAGTCACAGGTTGCCTAATTTGATTCGTCAACATTACCAAGTTAGCTTTGATATCCTGAACATCCCCGTCAAACTTGAACTATCATTCCTTATTGGAAGAGGCATGATCCTTGACCGAAGAAAACTTGTCCACAAGAGATGCAGTGTGTTGAAATTTTATTTTTACACATGTGAGCCAACAACTCTCGTCTTCCCTCTTTTGTACTTTCCAAAGGTTAGGATCAGAGCATCATTTTCAAGGTCAAAGTCATCACTAGGGTTCTAACCCGACTGACTGCTGATGGCCTCTATTGTTTCTAGCATCTCGGCCAATTATGACGAGAATTTATTATCTTTGTCCCGTTGATCATGAATGAATAAGTTGTACCAATTTGGTTTTTTACCCGCATCTGGACCATCCTTTGTTCTTCTCATCCATTCATTCTCCAAATCCTCATATTATTTGGATCCCAGCCCATGGATATCAGTTTTTTATGCCCTATTTGTTTTCTCCCTTTGGACCAACTTTTTCTCCTTCACCTCATTTTTTAAAAACTTATTCCAATGCTCCACTAGAATTTCAATATTGGGAGGCACTCTCTCTTTTAATGAAAAAATATCAAAGCTCGTTACCTCGTTCAGAAAATGTTCTTCCGAAGGTTTTTCCTATATGTCTTTAATGATTCAGTAACTCGAGATATAAGCTTATTCTTGGAACGATCGGTAAATGAGAAATACTTGCAAAGTTGATCGTGTATGTCATCTTTGATGGCGTGATGAACTTGGTTCCAGTTTTTTGTTCCACCAACTCCCACGTTTGTTTTTCCCACTGACAAACACCGGGATTTAAAGTTCAGCATGTCATTCCTATCACCCATCGGGTTATTCCCGAGAAGGGAGAATCTAATGGGCTTATTTTGAATTGAGCGAGAGGCGTCGAAAGTGTTGGATGGGGCGATGGAGCAACGGGAGTGCTGGATGAGGTCACCGGATCACCTAAAGTTGGACTTGGTGAGGAGGGAACCATTGGTGGAGTTGTGTATTTCTTATCCAGTGGTGTTGATAATTCGGTTTGTGGACAAGATGGTGAACCTCATTGCGGTGTCACCTTGGTACTTGGTACCCTTAGGTTATTTCCTCCCGACATTATCTACAAAAATAAAAAACCATAAGTGACTATATAATTACAATAATATGAAATTATAACTAATTAATAAAGCTTATGACTATATATATATATATATATATATATATATACCTTTTCAAAGTAAGACTTTAGAATATATTCAATGTGTCTGAACTCCGTCCATTTGGTATTAGTTTTTAAGAACCTATAAATTTTTGCACGCGGCCAACTAGGAGGAAGGGTATATATGATACATGTGTAGATATTCATGACATGAACTTGGAATCCTATCTTTTTCAACTTTTTGGAAAGATTTAATTTCATGTGCATATGGCACGAGACATCACAGTCTATGTCAATGCACTCTGTACACAGTTGTATCCATAATGGGTGGATTTTTTTTTGCCTTCTCTAACAATGGAACCAAGTTCAGGGCTACGTTGGAATTATTTGTATGAAATATATTTTCTATAACATCAACCCAGTTTTCGGTTAGGGAAAATAGAATACGATCGAACAGGTAATATTGTTGGAGATTAACTTCACGATTTACAAGGTAGTTAAGTTGTTCGATCCTTTGATTTTCATACCTATAAATAGGAGTACCCTCTATATGGTACTCACTAACAAAAGAGTTACGTGTGCGGTCCAATTGCAACTCTCACACTCTTGTTGAGAGTGATTATCATCGTTCCTCATTTTTTCAAAGAAAATAATACGAGGGAGTGAGTATGAGTCCTACAATTAAGGTATAAGGGTATATGAGGGATCTAATTAATTAATAACTATTAATTCAAACATCTGAGGTATTAGGGTATATTTGTCTGATTAGTTTGATTAAGTTTTTTATACATTCAAACATGTAAGGGTATATTAGTTTTATTAAGGTTTTGAGAATGGAAAGTATTTTGAGTTAGTGGGTGCGAAACCTAAAATACTCAATTAATTTCAAACTCTAAATAAATACCAAGTCCTAAATGATAATACCCATATATAATGCAATTTATTTTAATCCCTAAGTAACCACATTCAGTCATTACTAATAATACTCAATTAATTTAAAACTATAAATAAATTTCAAGCCCGAAATGACAATACCCTTAAATAATACAATTTATTTTAATTCCTAAGTAATCACATTCAGTCAATACAAATAATACTCAATTAATTTCAAACTCTAAATAAATTTCAAGCCCTAAATGAAAATACCATTAAATAATGCAATTTATTTTAATCCATAAGTAACCATATTCAGTCAATACCAATAACACTCAATTAATCTCAAACTCTAAATAACCATTACCAATCAATGCTAACAATACTCAATAAATTTCAATCCCTAAATATAAAAAATTCAATAAAAATATGAAATTATAAAACTTCCTTTTTCTTAAAAAATAGTATACACACATACACACCCATATACACACATATTCACATATATACAAACATATATATAATACACACACATATACACACGTACACCCACATACATAGATATACATACACATTCACACATACACACACACACACATGCATATACACACGTACACACATATACACAAATACACACAGTCATTAGGATTTAACACATAAATAAAAAAAATTAGGGTTTACCTTTGAGATTGAGAGAGAGATTATGGTTTGAGAGAAAGTGTGCAAATCGTCAAAATGGAGACAGAGAAAGAGAGAGAGATTGATGGGGGAGAAATGAAATAGAGGCAGAGGGTTTTACTATAAGGACCCTGGTCATGGCCTAGAGTCCTGACCCAATACCATGACCCTTATTTTTTTTTCCACATTAGCATGTAGGCAACCATGTGGTCACGGCCCTCAGTCGTGATCCATGTGCGTGAGAAAATTGAGATGGTCATGGCCCAAAGACAAGACCCAATGGTGGCCTTGTCCGTGACCCTACCGTGAGCAAACTTAGATGGAACTTTGGCGCGAATTTGGTGCTATGTGTGACACCCCGACTAATTAAATACCGGGTAGCTACTCCTTTATTAAATTAATACAAAATGCCAAGTTGGATCAGTTAATAGCATCACTGTCGAAAAACATTTTAATGATTACTAACCACCTAGTATTTAAAAAGTAAGATACCAAATTTTAAATTAAATCTGATTAACATGCAATAAATGAATTATGAAAGAATAACGTAACCATTCACAATAAAGTCTCACTAAAGTAACCAACAAATAATAACGAGTCTGGAGGAAATACTCCTCACGACAATCCCAATAAGGAAATAAATAAAACATGTCTGCATCCTGAATTAATTACAAACCAAAGTCTGAATAACTGAAATATAAAACGTCTCTACAGGAAATGGGCGACATGCCCTACAAATGATAAAACTGAATATGGAGTCAAGACTAGAAAAGGAGGCGTCTACTGTCAAGGCCCTGTAACTCCCACAACAACTACAACTCGTCACCTGAATAGAATTTCCTATGCATGGTGTCCTTGTGACTGGGCACCTAAAATGTTTTTACAAAAATAGATTTGAAAGCAAACGGGTCAGAGCCCGAAAGTGGAGGATATATTAAAAACAGCAAGTGCTTTAATAACATTAAAACAATGAATGCAAAATACATGTTAGGATGTGCACTCACATGAAATTCTCACCTCTCGACTAATTGTGCACTCCTAACGTACCGTACCAATCTAAGTGTAATGACATTTTTCTCATGTCCAATATGTTTCATTTATGTATGTCGTACGCCGCTACATTTGGCACGTCACCTCAAGATCGCACATGACGGCCTCTATCCTAATTCCGGGAATCAAGCCTTCAACATCTCCATTAATGTGTCCTACATCAGCCTCAACGACTTCACGTTCCAAGATTTTAGGGACTTAATGCAAGTGGTACGCAAGGGAAGTCAAAACAGTGAAATAAGGCTTGATAGGGAAGTTCAAGGGAATTTTCGTAATTTCACATCCATAGTTCGGAGGTCTGGTCAACTAGAAAGTTGAATATCTCGCCGCAACGAAGATACTGGAAGAAACGACACCTCAATCCGAGCTACGATGAAGAAGTTATGACCTTTTGAAGTTGGAGAAAATTCCTTGAAGAATGCTATTTTTTAACCCCATACCAGAATGGTACAACCAAACCGGTTCGGTGTACCCCAGAATGGGTTCGGTGTACCTGTACGCTGATAAGATTTTTAGAGTTTTAAAAAAGCGAAACTCTTCATATTTTTTCCTATAAATACCAACTTCGGGGGAGTTGTTTTGCAAGACTTTAGAAGACGTTTTTGAGAGTCCAAATACCTCTAGTCTTCATATTTTTGAGTCCCAAGACTCATGTTTTGATTCACACAATTGCTAATCCTTTGTGAATCTTTTTGGTAACCCAAGAACACAACTATTTAGTTTGTTCAAACCTTTGTGGAGAGATCTTTGCAACCGAGGGTTGCGTGTCATTGTTGAGGGAGTCTCTACAAAGTTTTATGGTTGCGTGTCATTGAGGAGTGCTGCGGTTCTTCCTTTGTTGATTGGACTGAGGTTCATGTGGGTTCGCTGCGTGTGGATTCATTGTTGCCCTCCTGGAAAAGGATATTTCCAGCCGCCGACTACAGAATCCGATACCTGAGGGCAATTCTTAGTCAACTTGTATTTTCATTGTAATCCGATTGTAAGCCGTTTTCTTACAAATTATAGTGAAAATAAAAGGTTTTGCCCCTTTGGGAGATTTTTCCTGAAATTGTTTGTTTTTATCCTGCATGCGATATTTTATTTGATAAATCATCTAGATGCATGTCTTAGGGTTTAACTAAAATTTGGGATTAATTAAAATTGGTTTTTATTTGAGAAGTTGCAATATTTCCGTTGTAGCTAGTCTCTCAAATTGGTATTAGAGCAGGTTACGCTAATCTATCGCGTATTCCTTTTTCCGTAAAATTTTTCTAAGATATCAATTTTCTGAAAAAATTGATTTTTGAAAAAGTGCGTGTTCAAATGGGGAAGTTATATAATAAAATGCCTATTTTTGAAAAAGTTCACGACCAGGCTGAGAATTTAAAAACTTTGAATTCGAAACTTTGCAAAAGAATTAAAGTTTTGGAAAAAGAAAATTCTCGTTTTAAATCCGCAATGAATCTTTTGCAAACGGTTCAAAATCAAAGAGATTTTTATCGTGAAAAAGTTGTTTCCTTGGACCATGACTTTGTTTCTTTAAAATTGTCTAAGAAGGAGAGTGATGAAAGGGTCCTATTTTTAGAAAAAGAATTGGAGGACCTTAAAAATTCAATGGTTTGTGTTTGTGCCAAAGATGAAAAAAAAAATTTAATCAATGAATTTGTGGCACGTGAAGAGACTCTTAGGGAAAAGTTTGCTTTAATTGAGGGGGAGAGGGATACCCTTTTAGAAATTATTGAAAACTTGAAAAAGGCGTCCCTTAATATGGAAGAGTCTAATTCTTTGCTCGAGTCAAAAATTTTGAAATTAAAAAATGATTTGAGAGACTCAAGTAGGTTTGATAGTGATGGTAATGGCTCATCTTGTTCTCATGCTTCTAATGCTAAAGCCAAAGCCATTATTTGTTTTAGAGGGTCAACCCATAGGTTCCGTTCCACCCGTTTACACATGTTCATATTGTGATCGGAAAGGTCACCTTACGCGTTTTTGTTTTGATCTTGGAAAATGTCCTAGGAAATTTATGTCTAGTGTTCCCGTGGTTTCCAAATCCCCCACACATTGTTTCACATCTATTTGGGTTAGGAAATCACTTTTGGATACACTAGACTTTAGACAAGTTGATTCTCGTTTGCTTGCACATGATTCTTCTCTTGACATATCATATAGATGATTGTGTTCGCATGTGTGTCATACGCTTGTTATGCTTTTTGATATATGTTTGCTAGCGTTGTGACATGTACTTTTTGTATAGATTTTTTTTATTTTTGGAAATATTTTGAAAAATTCAAAAAGATTTTATTTTGATAAAATTTTGAGAAAATCCAAAAAGATTTTTGTATTTTGTTTGCACCGTTTATGGATGGAAACTTTGGATGACCGAGTCACAATATCATTCCATTATTTTCATGTGACTATTTGATAGTGTTTTGAGACAATAGGTCAATCCATCCATGTGATTTATAATGTTTGGAGTCATTAAGATGTAATTAAGTGTTACTTCCTACATGTTTGACTCACTTTATCCTTTATTGCACACATGCACAGATTTGTTTGATTATTGTTCTTGTCTTATCACATGTTGGTTGGGTGTTTTCACTTCAATCCTGTCCTTAAAACGAACCAAGCGCGATAATTTTTTGATAAGGAAACTGTGCATATAAAACCCGTTTTGTGAGTTTGTGTGCTTTATTTGAAAATGGGGAAGGGCTGCGAAAGGTTCATTTTGACCTTTGCGAATACTAAGCCACCGTTAAAAAGGACCTAAAAAATGGAGGAATTTTATTATCCGGGGTCCAAACAGGTTAAAAGAGCCCAAAAAAATTTAAAGGCAATAAAAAGCAATTCATGCCAAATATGGGCCATTTAGGTTTTTGCACCAATTCTCCAAAGTTTGAGAATTTAGATTACCTCTAAAAGAAAATATATATGAGGGAGTTTGGTTGGAGAATTAAAACGGGTTTGCACGTCCTTGAATTATTGAAAATGCGCTACATAGTTTTGGACGTTATTGGTGTGGAAATCATTTGACTTTGATTTGTTGATTTGTATAAGACGATGTCATTTAAATTCAACAAATTTGTACACCTAAGGATACTTTTGATGCTCATTCGTTATGGGTACACATATGCATCGTGCACATATGATTGATTGAGTTGATTTACCTATCGAATGTGTTCACACCCATTCATTCCGTTTCCATGACTTGGTTGTTTGAGTCTAAATCCATGGTGTGATTTTTGTATCATTTTTATTTTCAAATGGTATCAATTTTTTTTTTGTTCGAAAAATTTGAAAAATCAAAAATAGTTTGCGAAGTTTTTTTTGCATCTCCTTGCATGAGCACGCTTGCCATTTGATTGATCCTTGCATGAGCACGTTTTGAATACCGTGACACCCCGATTTTTCTTATTTGATTCATTCTTCTTATTTGTCTATTTGGGGACATCATAAAAAGGGGGAGAAAGAATAATCTTATTTTGGGGGAGTTTGAATTTTAGGGAGTTTTGAGATTTGACGTATGCTTATCATTTATTGGTATCTATGTTTATCTCATATCAAACTCGATACGTCACTTGGTATTTTTTCTTTATCTCATGTGTGTAGGTACTACAATGATGATCTCTCAATTGCACACCCTGATGAGAAAAGATTTGAGATTCCTGAACATTTGAAGAACAAACGATGAAGACTATTCATTTGTACCTTTTCCAGTTTTGGGTTCATGGGAGGGTAGATTTGTATAGGCAATTTCATATTTGATAATTCGGATTTTTTATGTATGTACCGGCATAGACATAGGGGGAGATTTGTAAGGACATTTTTCTCATGTCTAATATGTTTCATTTATGTATGTCGTACGCCGCTACATTTGGCACGTCACCTCAAGATCGCACATGACGGCCTCTATCCGAATTTCGGGAATCAAGCCTTCAACATCTCCATTAATGTGTCCTACATCTGCCTCAACGACTTCACGTTCCAAGATTTTAGGGACTTAATGCAAGTGGTACGCAAGGGAAGTCAAAAGAGTGAAATAAGGCTTGATAGGGAAGTTCAAGGGAATTTTCATAATTTCACATCCATAGTTCGGAGGTCTGGTCAACTAGAAAGTTGAAGATCTCGCCGCAAAAAAGATACTGGAAGAAACGGCACCTCAATCCGAGCTACGATGAAGAAGTTATGAACTTTTGAAGTTGGAGAAAATTCCTTAAAGAATGTTGTTTTTTAACCCCATACCAGAATGGTACAACCAAACCGGTTCGGTGTACCCCAGAATGGGTTCGGTGTACCTGTACGCTAATAAGATTTTTAGAGTTTTAAAAAATCGAAACTCTTCATATTTTTTCCTATAAATACCAACTTCGGGGGAGTTGTTTTGCAAGACTTTAGAAGACGTTTTTGAGAGTCCAAATACCTCTAGTCTTCATATTTTTGAGTCCCAAGACTCATGTTTTGATTCACACAATTGCTAATCCTTTGTGAATCTTTTTGGTAACCCAAGAACACAACTTTTTAGTTTGTTCAAACCTTTGTGGAGAGATCTTTGCAACCGAGGGCTGCGTGTCATTGCTGAGGGAGTCTCTGCAAAGTTTTATGGTTGCGTGTCATTGAGGAGTGTTGCGGTTCTTCCTTTGTTGATTGGACTGAGGTTCATGTGGATTCGCTGCGTGTGGATTCATTGCTGCCCTCCTGGAAAAGGATATTTCCAACCGCCGACTACAGAATCCGATACCTGAGGGTAATTCTTAGTCAACTTGTATTTTCATTGTAATCCGATTGTAAGCCGTTTTCTTACAAATTATAGTGAAAATAAAAGGTTTTGCCCCTTTGGGGGATTTTTCCTGAAATTGTTTGTTTTTATCCTGCATGCGATATTTTATTTGATAAATCATCTAGATGCATGTCTTAGGGTTTAACTAAAATTTGGGATTAATTAAAATTGGTTTTTATTTGAGAAGTTGCAATATTTCCGTTGTAGCTACTCTCTCACTAAGTGACATTCATATCTAACTAAACCGTCATAAGTTCTACTCCATTCTACTCGATTCCCATTATACATTCTAACGTTGTCAATTAAATAGAGGTTTTACCTAAACTCGGATTCTCAGTTATTAGTAATACAATTCACTATAGGTTATCCCTTTTTATTTTCTCAAAGCGTTACTATAATTATACTCACAATACCAACATGAAAGTTTTCATTTTTTTTTTGTATATTATTCACGTTATGAATATACAATACAAGCACCCGAGACTAAGCTGCGGTGCACACATACTCTGCTATCCATCCCGGTACATCATGTACATAAGGATTACGCATTCCGAATCTCTCAGGAATCGTTCTCAGATAACAACAATCACAAACAATGGAGGTGGACACAGTCACATCACATGGGTCACGCACATACCTACAATCCCACGATCAGCATTCTTATTAACTTCCCAATAAGTCCTTCTCTGACCTATGTCCTCGAGGTACCAATCTAAATCTGGGCAACACAAAGATTAGATGGCCCTAAGTGAACGTAAACCTCCCGTGATAGCAAGTATGGTTGGTATGTCATACACATAAAATCATATACATCTACTAAGCATGCACACATCCTAGTAATTACCATAATTTATCAGTGGTATACCTCTCATTCTTATACCCACTTATAATGTTACGCAATTCACATATCCCCGGTTAATACTAACATTTAAATCGTCAATTATTCTCACATCGTAATTAGTCACTCACGTCCTAATCCACAATTTTCATTTGGTTCAAATCACACTTCTATGTTTTACTCCTCAATATATCCCAAATATACCAACTATATCAATTATTCATCAAGGTAATGTTATCACTACAATTAAACCAGGTTACGGGACATTAGAAATCAAATCAGGCCAAAAAGGTCAATCTGTCAACTCGTTAGAAGTCACGTTCGAACGAGAGTTCGTTCGAACGAAGTGGGCATCTAACGAGATCTCGTTTGAACGAAAGGCATCGAACGAACATCCCACTCGTTAGAAGGCAAATTGTCACCTCGTTAGAAGCTCGTTCGAACGAGCTCGTTCGAACGACTTGGGCAGGTCTTCTAACGAGATGCCAGTTTCGAGCCCAGAATTTTCCTATCTCGTTTTTCTCTATTTTCTTCACCTCTAATCCCATATAAAAATCGTCCCAATAGTATTTTAAGGTTTCTAATCCACACTAAACATTCATAGGTCCTAACTTAACATATATATAGGGCCAAATCTTCCTAAACATCATCTAATTATCATAACTCCCCAATTTTTCCCAAACCTTATGAACATGAACCCTAGAAATTTAAAGTCTTCAATTTCCATAAATAATCCGTTTTGGTAAAATAAAAAGTAATAATTCTTTTAGTCCAATCCCCCAATAACAAATCTACATGCAAACATATATCAAATCTGAATTTATAATTTCAATTTCATGGGTTTTTATAAATCTCCCAATAAAATGCAAATATATCAATTTCTAAGCATAGAAGAAGCATTCGCTTGAAATTAACGTAATTAAACCACTTGCCTCGGATTATTCTCTGAATTTGCTGTTGAATTGATGAAGGTTGGTCTCTCTCTTTCTCTCCCAAGGTTGAAGGTTGAAGATGGAGGTTGTGTTTCTCTTTTGGGAACTTCTCCTAACCTCTCCTATAACTCCCGTAGCCCTTTAGTTGGTTAAGTGCTGCTGGTAATGGCTTAGTGGGTCACTAAATATCCGAATATTTAACTCCCAAAATTCGTTGGTTAATTATCCTAATATTTCAAAATTACCAAAATACCCTTTTAAGTTGCCGGTATGGCCCAATAATGCCCCGGGACCCAAACTAAACCCCCGGCTACTATTTTATTACTATTCGACCCTTCCGGACACGTTGGCGCAATCAAAATGACCATACGGTTGATAAAAATAAAATCCACTTTTTAATTAAAATAATTATATTCCTGACGCGACTATCACGCGTGTCCCAACAAAATTTCCCAAATTGTCGTATTTCAATTTCACGACAAATTCAATATATTCATATATTTCCATATATACACATTATAATCAATTACCAACTCACATCTCGTTAGTATTTTATCCGGATTAATTCTCAATTAATTCCGATTTAATTTAATTAATCCCACAAATAAATATCAATAAAAGTACGGGGTATTACATACTTCCCTCTAATAACAGAATTTTGTCCCGAAATTCGGAACTAGAAAGTACCTGGTAAAAATAACTCTGGATAACGTTCGCGCATCTCATCCTCGCGCTCCCATGTGGACTCCTCGACATTATGATGTCGCCACTGAACACGCACTAACGGAACTATCTTTGACCGCAGTTTCCGCTCACTTCGGTCCAAAATAGCAATCGGTCCCTCCTCGTAGGAGCTATCGGGCTGGAGATCGATGTCCTCCAAAGCAATGTGAGAATGAGCCAAATCATCTCTAAGATATTTCCTTAGCGAGGAAATATGAAACACATCATGAATCCTGTGTAAATGCTCCGGTAACCCAAGTCTATACGCAACAGACCCAATCCGCTCGATGATAGGAAATGGTCCCACGTATCTCGGTGCCAATTTCCCCTTCTTCCCAAATCGCATAATCCCCTTCATAGGAGATACTCTGAGTAAAACCTAGTCCCCCACTTGGAACTCCCTGAAGAACCTCTTCGCATCAGCATAGCTCTTCTGCCGATCTTGAGCTACCCGAATGCGACTCCGTATCAACTCTATCCTTGCCGAAGTATCCTGAATCACTTCCGGCCCAAGTAGTTTGTTGTCCCCCACCTCCAACTAACATGCTGGGGGACGACAAGGTCTACCGTACAACGCCTCAAATGGAGCCATGCCAATGGTGAACTGGTAGGAGTTGTTGTAAGCAAACTCCACCAGTGGAAGATACTGCTCCCATCCACCCCCTAAAATCAATGATGCACATACGCAACATGTCCTCCAGCATCTGATTTGTACGTTCGGTTTGACCATCGGTTTGCGGGTGATATCCCGTACTCAACCGCAAATTCGTGCCCATGGCCTCCTAAAAACTCTCCCAAAACCGTGAAACAAATATCTTGTCTCGGTCAGACACGATATTTAGGGGCACACCGTGAAGTCTCACTATTTCTGGAATAAAGAGCTGGGCATACTGTCCCGTAGTGTAGTCTGTCCTTACGGGTATAAAATGAGCAACTTTGGTCAACCTGTCCATAATTACCCAAATGGAGTCGTGACCCCTCTGTGACGTAGGTAACTCCGTGATAAAGTCCATGGAGATGCTCTCCCACATCCACATCGGGACCTCTAATGGATGTAGAAGTCCTGCCGGTCTCTGATGGTCCACTTTTATCAGTTGACAAGTGGCGCATTTAGAAACAAACATGGCGATATCTCTCTTCATCCCGCTCCACCAATACTGACGTCTCATATCTTGGTACATTTTGTCCCCACCGGGATGTACCGTGAACCGTGAGCCGTGCGACTCTGCCATCACCTCGTGTTGTAATTCCTCCCCTTTCGGAACTACGAGTCTCCCATTGAAGCGTAGTCCCCCGTTTAAGCTAATGGTATAAGACTCAGCTCCCTCTGCTAGTAATCGAACTATCTGCTCCTGACAAAACGAGTCATTTGCTTGTGCCTTTACCACCTTCGTGACAATCTGCGGTGTAACAGTCATCACAGACATGAACGATTGGGCCACTGCATCCTGGTGTCCCAACTCTTTCCACTTTGCCTTCCACACCCCTGCCACTTCATCTACCGGCCTACGACTCAATGCGTCTGCTACCACGTTAGCCTTCCCCGGGTGATATTGGATATCAAACTGATAGTCCTTCACAAACTCAAGCCACCTCCGTTGCCTTATATTCAACTCCTTCTGCGTGAATAGGTATTGTAGGGACTTGTGGTCTGTGAACAATCGAAACTTCTCCCCCAAAAGGTAATGTCTCCAAATCCGAAGGGCAAATACCATTGCCGCTAACTCCAATTCATGGGTGGGGTAATTATTCTCGTGAGGCTTAAGCTTACGAGAAGCATAAGCTATCTCCTGACTTTCCTGCTGTAATACACCTCCAAGTCCTTGTAAGGACGCGTCGGTGTAAACTAGATACTCAACTCCCGGTCTCGACAATGCTAACACAGGTGCTGAGGTTAACTTGTCCTTCAACTCATCGAATCCTAACTGACAGGCATCACTCCAAATGAACGGCACACCTTTACGAGTCAGATGTGTCAAAGGACCCGCTATCTTTGAGAAACCCCGAATAAACCTCCTGTAGTATCCTTCTAAGCCAAAGAAACAACAGATCTCAGTCGGTGTCGTGGGCTGTCCCCACTCCCTCACCGCGGATACCTTTCCCGCATCAACAGATATCCCCCGGTCGGAAATAATATGCCCCAAAAACTGAACCTCCTTCAGCCAAAACCCGCACTTCTCATACTTTGCATACAGCTCGTTCTGACGTAGCGTCTGCAAATCCTGCCTCAAATGCTCGGCGTGATCCTCCTCTTTCTGGGAGTAAACCAAAATGTCATCAATGAAAACAATGACGAACTGGTATAGGAACTCTCTGAACACCCTATTCATTAAGTCCATAAACACGACTGGAGCATTGGTCAAACCAAAAGGCATAACCCGAAACTCGTAGGAACCATATCTCGATACGAAAGCAGTCTTCAAGACGTCCTCCTCCCTGATACGCAACTGATGGTATCCCGATCGCAAATCAATCTTTGAGAAGAAAGAAGCTCCCCTCAGCTGGTCGAATAAGTCATCGATTTGGGGCAACGGATACTTATTTCGTATCGTGACCTTATTCAATTCCCGGTAATCCACACACAACCTCAATGATCCATCCCTCTTCTTAACGAACAACATAGGGGCACCCCATGGAGGAGTACTCCTCCATATGAACCCCTGACCCAACAACTGTTCAATCGGATCCCGTAATTTTCTCATCTCAGCTGGAGCCATACGGTAAGGTGCGCGGGCAATAGGCCGAGTGGCCGACGTCAAATCAATCACAAAATCTATCTCCCTACTTGGAGGTAGTCCAGTTATATCCTGAAATACATCGGCGAACTCACTAACAACGGGTATCGAATCAAGTGGTATCACCACTTCCTTAGAGGTCTCCTCCTCTATGTAGTATAAATGAGTGGACGATCCTCCCTCAGGGAGAGGCATTGCCACTAAGAACATCTCCTGCCCGGGAATGGCAAAGATAATACTCCTACTAAAACAGTCAATCATGGCTTGGTACGCAATGAGCCAATCCATACCAATAATGGCATCATACTCGGTCATCTCTAACACTAACATATCAGTGGGTAAAGTAAACCTCCCGATCTCTATACCCACACCTCTACATATAAGCAAAATCATGGACCCCCTACTCAACGGTGAGTCTACATATGTAGCGGTGTTCTCTGCGGTGTCTAATAACCCAATAGTGCGTGTAAATCTCATAGCAATAAAACAGTGTGTAGCCCCCGTGTCAAATAAAATGCGCCCCATAGTCCCCTGAATAGAGAACATACCCTCAATGGCCGATGGATTCTGTGGGGCTGCGACCTGCTGGAGCTGATACACTCTCCCATACTGAAGTTGTCCCTGCTGAACTGGGACTGCTGGAATGGGTGGTAATGCTTCCATCTGTGGATGTTGGGAGGGCGGCGGGAAACATAGGCCTCTGTGGCTCGTGTCGAGCACCCTGCTGCTGCTGCTGTGGGGCCTTGCCCTTATCAGGACAATCCTGACATTTGTGGCCAATCTTACAACAAATGAAACACTTCCCTCGAAACTGCTTCACTTCATTACGGTGTTGACTAGTCTCGCTTTTTCCCTGGTCTTACTTTTCTTAGGGGGAGATTTGCGAAAAAACTATGTCAGGGCGAGGACAATCCATCCACTTGTGACCCGGTTGTACACATTTATAGCAGAGTTTCGAAATTCTTCGTTGGTCAGATTGTAGTTTATCCCCAGTCTGATTCGGACAAGATTTATGTTTGTGATCGTCCATTCCACAACCGAAACACCTCTTTGTGGTTTCATTCGGAACCTAACTTCGTTGGCCCTAACACTTTTGCCCCTGTACATAAATCTCGTTACTTCTGGAACTTACTCGATCTTGATTGTTTTGTTGTCGCAGATTCGGTGCCTTCGCACAATTTTCAACGTTAGTCACATGCATTTGGTTAACCTCTCTAGGTCTTTTGCCTCTTTTAAGTTGTATGCTGCGTTCTTGGTATTGTAAAACTGTAGTGGTAACTGCTTGTGCCACGATACTTGCTAACTCGATGGTTGATATTCTCTCTGGGGATACCTGAGGTGTGAGTCGATCTTGCTCGTTGACTCCCCTAACCGTTTTAGCTAGTTCTTCTTGACGATTCATCTGAAATTTAAGTAAATTTGGATGAGTTCATCATTCAAATAAACAAATCGCAGAAGTACGAATTTCCAATGTATAGATATAAACACAACATTCCTAGGATTAGGGCTCTATATCAAAGAAAGCTCAGCGGAAACATAATAACCCGTACAGATCATAAAGGACACTAGAAACTGATGCTCTGATACCACCTGTGACACCCCGACTAATTAAATACTGGGTAGCTACTCCTTTATTAAATTAATACAAAATGCCAAGTTGGATCAGTTAATAGCATCACTGTCGAAAAACATTTTAATGATTACTAACCACCTAGTATTTAAAAAGTAAGATGCCAAATTTTGAATTAAATCTGATTAACATGCAATAAATGAATTATGAAAGAATAACGTAACCATTCACAATAAAGTCTCACTAAAGTAACCAACAAATAATAACGAGTCTGGAGGAAATACTCCTCACGACAATCCCAATAAGGAAATAAATAAAACAAGTTTGCATCCTGAATTAATTACAAACCAAAGTCTGAATAACTGAAATATAAAACGTCTCTACAGGAAATGGGCGACATGCCCTACAAATGATAAAACTGAATATGGAGTCAAGACTAGAAAAGGAGGCGTCTACTGTCAAGGCCCTGTAAATCCCACAACAGCTACAGCTCATCACCTGAATAGAATTTCCTATGCATGGTGTCCTTGTGGCTGGGCACCTAAAAGGTTTTTACAAAAATAGATTTGAAAGCAAACGGGTCAGAGCCCGAAAGTGAAGGATATTTTAAAAACAGCAAGTTCTTTAATAACATTAAAACAATGAATACAAAATACATGTTAGGACGTTCACTCACATGAAGTAATAATTCTTTTAGTCCAATCCCCCAATAACAAATCTACATGCAAACCTATATCAAATCTGAATTTATAATTCCAATTTCATGTGTTTTTATAAATCTCCCAATAAAATGCAAATATATCAATTTCTAAGCATGGAAGAAGCATTCGCTTGAAATTAACGTAATTAAACCACTTGCCTTAGATTATTCTCTGAATTTGCTGTTGAATTGATGAAGGTTGGTCTCTCTCTTTCTCTCCCAAGGTTGAAGGTTGAAGATGGAGGTTGTGTTTCTCTTTTGGGAACTTCTCTTAACCTCTCCTATAACTCCCGTAGCCCTTTAGCTGGTTAAGTGCTGGTAATGGCTTAGTGGGTCATTAAATATCCGAATATTTAACTCCCAAAATTCGTTGGTTAATTATCCTAATATATCAAAATTACCAAAATACCCTTTTAAGTTGCCGGTATGGCCCAATAATGCCCCGGGACCCAAACTAAACCCCCGGCTAGTGTTTTCTGACTATTTCGACCCTTCCGAACACGTTGGCGCACTCAAAATGACCATACGGTTGATAAAAATAAAATCCACATTTTAATTAAAATAATTATATTCCTGACATGACTGTCACGCGCGTCCCAACAAAATTTCTCAAATTGCCGTATTTCAATTTCACGACAAATTCAATATATTCATATATTGCCATATATACACATTATAATCAATTACCAACTCACATCTCGTTAGTATTTTATCCGGATTAATTCTCAATTAATTCCCATTTAATTTAATTAATCCCACAAATAAATATCAATAAAAGTACGGGGTATTACACTATGATGGTCACAACTTGGTCACGATCGAAGTTCGTGGCCCATAGTGGTCAGGGATTTGGTCCATGACCATTTCCAAGAGCATCGATAACCACATTGGGTCATGGATATTATCACGCCAAAGTTGATGTGGTCACGGCTTTGGGACGTCACTAGCTAGTCACGATTTTGGGTTGCGACCCCCTTGGGGTGACCATTTACTGGATTTTGTGTAGTTCCATCTCTCCCACAGAGAACCTAAAATAGCCAAAGTTTGTGGATTGTCATATAGTAAACCCATATATACCCAAAACCCGAGAATTGCACTAGGATTTTTAACTCTTTAGTAAGTTTCTCGTAGACACTTTTCACCCCAGTCGACCCCAAAGACCGGAAGGCCTAAGAAACTTCAAACTTGCACACCCCTGAATAAATTGAAAAATATTCTCAAAAACTTATCAAAATAATAAACTTAGTCCAAAAATAAAAAGAAATAATAAAATTCAACAGGGAGTCATGATCTCCTTCATAAGCACCCGCTCGTCGTGCATCGACCTAGCGTCTTGGCACACATTCTCCACTCCCACATGGATACCCGTATAGGTCACCTACTCAATGTTGTCCCAATTGTCATCGTGCGCCGTATTTACAAAATCCATTTATTCAAAAATATCATCAAAAACATAAAGAAACTTTTTTTAGACTGAGAGAGTTAGTTTGCAAAAGAGAAATTAGAGAATAAAGGCTACCCTCTTTCCTTGTTATATGAGTTTAAGGGGCCTACTAGGGGGCAACCCATGCGCCTACCTACCGAGAGGTACCCCTCGATATTCCTTGTAATCCATTGAATCATGTGCCCTTGCTACCAGTCAGAGGCTAGGCCATGTCAGCAAGCACCCTCCTGCAAATTTGGGTACAAAATCCTTAAAAAATCACAAAATTACGAGAAAAAAACAATAAATTCAAATATATAAAATCTCAAAATCCCACAAAATGCACATTTTTAATAAATAAAAAATCATCAATATACAAGCATTCAAAAACAACCAAATATCTCAAAAAATATGATTTTTTGTAAAAGATTCTCATATCATCACACATCCTTTGTAAATCCATTTTAAACTCTATAGGCCTTTATTCGTAACCCCCGTATCGATTGCATAAAATCTAGAGGTCATCATAATAGACCTTGCCCTTCAAAATTAGGATGTTATCCCCGTATTTTTTGCATATACGCTTTAGGTTCTCAAAATAGACCTTGCCCTTCCGAATTATGTGGTGATTCTCATATTGGTCACATAGACTACTTAAATCCTTAGAACAAACCTTAGGCCTCAAAATTAGGTCACAATCCCCGTATTGGTCGCATATACTCTTTAGGTCATTATAATTAATCTTATCCTTCAGAATTAGGCTACGATCCTCGTATTGGTCAAATATACCCCTTGGGTCCTCAAAAAAGACCTTCAACTTAATAATTAGCTTGCGATCCATATAATGGTTGCATACAGTCCTTAGATCCTCATAGAACACCTTGGACCTCAGAATAAGGTCGCGATCCCCATATTGGTCGCATACACTCCTAGTCATTAGAATATACCTTATTCCTCTAAATTAAGCCTCGATTATCGTACTATGCACTCATAATTAGACCATATCTCTCATCAATATCAAGTCATAATTCCTCAACACAATGTTCATATACATTTAAGCCCTCAAAATTAGGCTACAGTCACCACAAACACTCAAAAGCCCGCAAAATCACGCTATAACCCTTTCATACACAACCTACCTCCTCAGAATAATAACATCAACCCTCAGAAACAGACCTTTACCCTCTGTATATTCATAACTCACTTTAGTCTCTTAATAAATCCTCAATCCACTACTAACCCCCACCCAAGTTTTGACATATATGGACTAAATACTCAAAACCTTCATTGGTTATCTATCTTTCGACGACCTCTCTAATATTTTAAGATGATTTATCTTGGTGATTAATAAATAATCCATTATGAAACCCCTATAATTATCCATGTGGTCTAAATAATATCCCTTCAATTTCAGACCATCAGTCCTTTTTTATACCATAATCGGAGAATAACTTCATGCTTTTAGGATCTATTTGAATTTAGTCACCTCTAAAACATGGGAGTCCCCCATCACAAAATTATTGAGCCTTAAATCCTCTTTCCAGTAGACCCAACCGTGCACAAATTAGACTTACGGTTTGTAAGTTGTAACCAAAAAGACATTTATGCATGCCTATTAGAGAGACACCTCACGTGCCTATCGAGATGTCGTGCCTTACTTAGGAAAAAACTCAGATCACCATGCCGTCAGGAAGGTCTTAAGGTAAGAATTTCCCTTTTATCCTTTGATGGAATTCCTATATGAGGAAAAACCTGACCTCATTTTCACAAGAGCTCAAATTCTAGCGATAACCATTCTAAATTTAACACCCATCATTTTCATTACATTCTCTCCAACACTCCCTTACATCACCTTATCCCATCATTAACCACCACCATCCACACTTTAGAAGTCATCCCATAAAGTGCTCAAAATAGAATTCAGAAATTATTGAAGGTCCACACCCATTTCCATTTTATTGGCCTATTAAATGCCATATTACATATTTTAGTGTTCTTAGCATATTCTTAGCTTATTTCACCCATTTACACACTAATCATATCATTTTATTACACATATATCTTCGAGTCTATTTTTATAAACCCAAAAATGGGTTTATACTATAATTCCAATTTTATATTTCCCCTGCATTTTCTACACATTTCATCCATTTTTCATATTGCAAAAGACACAATCTATATCCACATTGTTGGTTAGACCCTAACGTTGTTCCTATTATGTAGAGCCAAGATTTCAATGCCATTTTTGGCTACGTAGGCACCCTGAAGTCATTTTTGGATTCAAGTCCTTACTTCCTTATTTTATTTAGTTTACATCCATATATTATAATTTTATCCTTGTAGTTTGCAAAATTCACTCATATATTTAGATTTCTTACATTTATTATCTCTTTGGTAGTCCCATATATGCATCCTCCTTTTTTAATACTGAGATTACGATTTTGGGGAATCTCTCTTATTTCTAGCCACTTTTATACACTTTTTCTGTATTTTTATTATGTTTAGTTAGTTTATCTCGTTAGGAGGATCCATTCTAATATTTTTTATGATGTGGATATGATGATTCCATTTCTCGCATACGAGAGACTGAAATGGTGGAATGGGTGACTAACATCTTCCCACTATGTAACATAGTATTCTAGATGAATTACTATTTGGTTTTGCATGAGCTAGTTATTTTTTGCTACCTCTTTGGAGTTGGATACTACTTTTGACTGTTTTGAGTAAAATATATTGGTGACTCTGATATCTATACATTCACACACCTTGCATATTCACTGATAACCATGTATGTCCTTTTAGCCCATTTTATTTTTGTATGAACGAGATCATCTCAAAACCACTTTGGGGCATGCCTACCAACCAATGGAGAGAAGGGAAAGGATTGTCACATATGATTTTTCCTTGGTTTTAGTTAGGGCTCGAGGCTCCATGATTGAATGTGAACTCATGTCCCATCTCCTCATCATTTAAGATGTTGTTTAACTTTTGATCGCATTCAATATGACCTATGTCATTCTTCTTCTTGACTAGTCATCTATTTGTCTTTCTAAGGATAGTTCTTTCAGATTTGAATTGAGATCTTTGAAATTCTCTATTTTTTTCATGTGATATTCGTGATAGGAACACCTTACAGTTGTGCTCATCGACGGGTCCCTGTAATCTTTCTAACCCATTTGAAATACTGTTGATCATTAATATTGGTCAGGATCTTATATATCGTATATTTGAAAACAATGTTGATAACGTGATGTGACTTATTAGGGTTCAACTTCTCATTAGCCATAGGTCAACTATTCATCGTCTTCCCCCTTTGGGGAGCAATCTCCTTGTTTTTATTTTTTCTTGCCTTTGTCGATCGTTATCTTATTTTTCACATACTAGGACATCTTATACTTTTCCATACTTCTTTTTTTGAGACATGAACTTTTCTATAGTTGTATCTTTCTTCATAGTTATGGGATGGTATATAATAGAGCTTTTTGGAAACCTATCTTGAACGAGGCTATCGTGACCGATCAATGAATCTTCCACCCCACTGTAGATCTCTTAATATCACTCAGCATACTCACATAAAGTTTCTTATGGCTTCTTCTTTAATATGAGGTGGGAGTTTTTATCCTCTTTGAATGAGTGTTACTGGTGATAAAACATATGGTAAAGGACTCTGTAAGTTATTTAAAGATGGAAATCAACCAATATTATTTTTTATCAAACCACTTTTGCTGTACCTCCCCCTAACTTGAAGGAAAGATCCAAAACTTGAGGGCCTCATTATTGTTCCGAAGGGTCATGACCTAGCGGTATTAGCAAACATGATTCATGGGACTAGTCTTCCCATCATAAATCTTCAATCTTGGGGTGGTGAACTTCTTGGAGTCTCAAAGTCCTCAATTAATCGAGTGAATGAATATTTATTTTGGCATATTAGTGCCATCTTGTCTAGCTCCTTAGTGTTTTCAGCCCCTCCATGGCTTGGATGGTTGTCCATCTTCCTCCGTATGAGATTATAAAGGTATTTCTTGTCATAATGATTACTGTGGTGGTCTCTCTTCTCTAGTAATCCCATTTAGTAGGAACAATCCGAATCACGCTACTAAGTCCTTCCTTAGTTGCGACTTTTATTCGCCTGAGGTCTTGGGGTGCGGGTAGTCTAATGACATTTGCATTTTTCCATGTGAATGTCATGTTCTATTCTTTCGAGACAATACTGAAGGAGTTCATTCTCATCTTATTGGTGATGCATGGTTGCCTCTTTTTTAGTGAAGATTCTACTCAAAGGCATCTACAAGCCGAGATATTTGGTTGGACCGTTGTGTCTCATCATTTCCCACCATTTGATCTTCCCATAAATGGCAACAAGAGATAAGGGTATTCTGATTCTTAATAGGTTAGATCACAGATCTGATCCTAAGATCTTCATGTCCATTCTGCTGACTTTCATATGATGTTGGGTGCTCATTTTTTTATATACACATAACTATTATTGTTTTGTTTGGTTAAGAAAGTAAAATCGAATTTTTTTTCTTATCACTTTTAGCAAAAATTATATTAAATTTAAGAAGTTTCTTAAAATTTGATCTATTTTGAATTTATCATTAGACTCACGAGGTAAGTTTTTCTAGTCTTGTAGACAAATGCATTTGTCTTCCATAGGTGGGGAACATGCTTCAAGTTCATAGGTTGGTAAGGTACTTACGTTCTTTAGTTTTCATAGTGTATGTTTTCCCATCATATTAGGTGCGGTGATCTAAGGGAGAAACCTACGAGTTAGGGATCGAAGGACTTTATTAACTACCTTTGATTTGGGTATTTTATATCATAAATTAAACATCGAGTTAACAATGTTAGGGAGTTCAGCATAAAAATCACACAATGTTTCATTTTCTTACATAGATTTCGAAACATGTAGTTAAGTTTTAATGTTTTAAACTTAGAAGCATGTCGTTTCCTTCATGTGTAACTTGGATAATATCCCATGCTTATAATGTCTCATGCTTCTTTTGACATCTCATGTGTCCTTATCTGATGAAATTCCACCAGGTGACAACACTATACAGGGCATTCATCTCTCAAGAGTTATAGTTACGGTTCGTATGGTCATTTTCATCCCATTTATCAATGGATTTAGTAATGGTCTCGTCACTTACCTTCATAGTGGGTGGTGTTCACTCGCTCTCAACATTTAACCTAACACATTTATCAAGGAATTTAAGAAAAAAAAACACATGTATGCTTTCCAATAGGGATATATTTTTGACAAACACAGGTAGGCGAGTAACATAACAACCTTCCATAGACATACCACTGGGATTCATATCTAATAACTTAGGTTTACTGCTTTTATACCACTTGAAATTGTTCTATGATAGGTACATTAGTCCCTAAAATAATTGAAAAACAACAAATCTTAAATTATTTTTTTAACACGTAAGTGAATATTCAAATTTAGTTAATTTCATAGTTTAATATGATTCAATTAATAATTCATAAAAAAATAATTAATTAACTTGTAAATTTCATAACGTGCCAATTCTGCATTTTGTTAAGAAGTTGTAAGCATAAAATCCCAAACTACTTGAAGTTTCAATTTTGAATATTAGAAACTCATTTTAATCAATTTTGGTATTAATTAACCATATCATTACATAACTAATATTCAACATAAATCTAGAATAAAAATAATATGCAAGACAGTATTTTTACCATGTAACGCTCTCGAGAAAAAGCACAAAAATGATCTAATATATCATTAGGCACAATAATCACATGTTTACACTTTTTGCAATAATCGAAGGAATTTACATACATATTTGACACACTTAAAATGCTCTTTCTTGATTCTAAAAATTATCAGCAGATTATAGCTCCAACGCATCGTACTCGCTTCAATAACCATCAAGCTCCATATGTCTCAACAAGCCTTGATGTCCACCAAACGTCAATCCCCATTTTTTTTATGTTAGACATTTACTGGGTTGACTAAGTAAATAATTTTTTATGTGAAGTTATGCATAAAAAATGTTTGTAATCATTGAAAAAGCCAATCACACTTTTGTAAAATGATTAGGATGAAAATGGTTCTATTAAATAAAGACAACCAAAAAAGTGAGGTAGGAAAAACGTTTTCTTCAAAGGTAAATGAGAGTTTTATAGAGAGTAAATAGGGTTAGTGTGGTAAAAAAGGAATGGAAAAAACCCTAAGATGAAGAGCTTAAAAGCGACACACCAAAGTGTACCCCACTAGCGCCTCTTCAAGGCCGATATAGTCCAGATGGCTGCTAGCTTTTCGCTTTAGAGACAAAGTTTATGGCACTCCGGCTTGAGTAAAAATACACCTTTTAAAATTAAAACATTTTTAACCAACGCTTTTATTTATTTCTTTTTTTAACAAAACATACAACTATCAAGGTTTCCCCCTACCATTTTTTTAAAAACAACTTTTCATAATATTATAAATAAACTCTATTAAAAGAGTGATTTAAAAACAATGTTTGTTTAAAAATAAATAGCTATTAGTTTTTTAGTAATTCTATGCAGATTCTCATTTGAAACCAAAGTAGTTCTAATAAACACTGTGGAGATTTAGTAAGTGAGAGATAAATTAGATCAAATTTATGTTTTCAAAACTTTTTTTATTACAGTTAAGTCTTTTATCATTGCATTTAATTTAATACACACACACACACACACACACACACACATATATATATATATATATATATATATATATATATATATATATGTGTGTGTGTGTGTGTGTGTGTGTGTGTGTGTGTGTGTTTAAAAATGGTGTCTCAACATGTAGGTTTGTCATGTGCCTCAACATTTAAAGTCAGGAAGCAATCTCGTTTAATCTACTTTCAACCAATTATTATTATTATCTCCACCATGCATATTTTCAAACTCTTGCTCTTCCACATCTATTTATCTTCCATGACTTTTTCTTTGCCCAAAATCAATAGACTAATAGCCCCTTTCGTCCTCCTTTTTTTTCCATATGCACGCATAATGTGTCTACTTATCTCCCTTCCAAATACTATCTTTTCATCCCCTCTATTCGAATCCTACATCTATATATAATAAAAGTTAGAGTTCATCCATTGGCTGCAATGCTTTTTTATCTCATTCTCACCATAAATGACCACATTAGTTGTTTACTTTTTATATTTTTGTTGTCATTGTACATTTAGTAATGTATATAATTTGTTTGTTTTATCGCCTAATCAACTTTTATTTATATTCTGATATGATGTTGTTAAAAGTAGTGTATCCAATAACCCTAAAGTTGACAGTGGGTCTTGGTGTTAGAATGAACTAGTAATTTTCCATTCAAATTTTATTCAGTGTTTGAGAACATTTGATATGGTCTTATGCGAAGGTCTATTTGAATTTTGAATTCATCTCAAATGCTATGAATTACTTTAATTTGGGCATATTAAGATGGAACTAGAAAAATATTTTATTGTATATCAGTACCCATTTTACTTACTTTTGTTTACCATTTCTATTTCATTGGTATTTTGGTGTTAAAATTTTCCTTTCCAAAAAAAGAAAATTCTCGCTTGATCCTATTTAAATAAAATATAAATGAGTACATATGCAATGTATTTATATTTTTTGGTTATGTTGTTAGAAAGAGTTTACTTACCGCTGCATGAAATTTTATGTGCTAAAGAGTGAATGTAACAAGTTTTTTTCTAAATACAATTATTAAACACCTTGTATATAATAATGTAAAGAAGATCGTGCATCACGCAAGATTAAAATGTAGTTGTGTAAAATAATAATGGAAAGGATGTAAACTCAAATTAATGTAATACTTATTAATTATTCTAATTACCAGAATTTAAAGGCCCCACAACTTTAAGGAACTGATGCGACAGTTGAAATATCAAATTTTAAACACTTTAGTAGTGGCAATATCACCTTGTAATAATTAAAAATGAGTTGAATAAATTAATATACACACTACAAGAAAACTTAGCATTAGCGATGTTTCGTAAATGTAAAAATAAACTCTAAAAATGTCGGGAAAAGAAATCCCGACGTTTGGACAACCTTTTTTAAAAACGTCGGCATATCTACCGTCTGGAAATAAGTGTCGTTTCCTAAAAATGTTGGATATACTTTTCCCGACTCTTCATGCTACGTTTATTAACCGTCGATAATTACCCCTACCTTGTGGTATAGTTGCGACTTTTTTTTTAAAATGTTGGATTTTTTTCTCAACGTTTTCCCAAAAGCGTTGGGAATATTAAATTAAGATATTAACAAAAGATTCAATCATTTACTTGAAAACATCACAATGTTAACTAATTTTTCCCATACTATATTTTAACATTTTTTTTGTAAAGCATAAATATTTTATATGCCATATAATATCCAAGTAGTCATCATTAATAATATAATTGATCCCTTAAAGAAATTCTCAATAAACGAAAGAAAAACTATATAGTATAATATCTAATCATCCCAAAACAAAATGAAGAAAATGTGTCGTCAATATACTATAACATCTAATCATACCAAAACCAAATGAAGAAAATGTGTCGTCAATTTACTATAATATCTATTCATTCCAAAACAAAATAAAGAAAGTATATCTTCAAGCATCCCTAAGTTATCTACCAATAAGGCAAAAATTGTACCCAAATATTCCAAACAAAATATGAAACATATATTATCATAAAAAAAATGCTAGAATACTGTTCAATACAGTCAATAGGATGTCTCCGTGATCATGGACATGACAGAACTACCTGTAAAAAGAAAGAAAAGAAGTATTTAAAAGTAAATAAGTCAATGTAAAAGTGATGCACTGAAGAAAAATGAAAGTTTATTAGTGACTTACTTCCCAATTCAAACTTTTCAATTAGTTGGTATTTTTTTCCTTCTTCATACGCTCCTAAAATTTGAACAAGAAAATAGTTAGAAGAGGGATAGTAATTAGCTTCAATGTTTTCAAATCAACAACTTCTATAGTAATAATGAAAACTTTCAACTTGTACAAGTCAACTGAAAAATGGTGATGTATATAACTTTAAAATAAATTTTCAAATATAAAAGAACCAAAACGTAATATTTTAGCAAATAATATTTCCATATAGCTTATGAAGTTTGCGACCCAGCCCAAACAAAAACTGTAAGGCTCACAATGTAAGCTCGGTAACATTTTTTCTGTCCAACTTAAAAGAATAATTTTTAAAAGAGATCCCTAAAGTTTTAACATTTTTATGGCAAATTGTGGTCAACACATTATTATAAGATTTATAAAAATGGATGTAATATTTTGTAAACCACTTTTTTCGTCATTGGCTACTACATTATATTCTTCTTTTTCCATGCATTCGGATAAGTGAAGTGAGAAAAACAAATGGATGTTGATAAAGTCAATAGTTATATAGTACCAAAACATGTTTAACACACTTATTATTTTCAAAAACATTTAACAGAGTTTCCTTTGTTTATTCATGAAAATCAACGTGTTTTAACATTTAAATTTAACTTAACAACAACAACAACAGCAACAACAACCAAATTAAACCACAAAAAAATTCTTGTCATAAATTTCAACATATATAACCTCATAAATTAGTTCCATCGACATATGTTCATCGCATTGCCATTGGAACGAGTATAATTACCACATATATAACGGATATTATATGCAGTAAATGATGAAAATATTAACGCTCTTGCTTTAAAATGTGTCATGAAGAATTTTAGAGGCAAAAATACTAACACACAATAGTTACGAGGTTGAGTTCACGATATGATTTGTGGTGGTGCCTTCATTGAGGATTGCGACCGACGTTGCGATTGAACCTTCAATGTTAATGGTGGAAACTCTAGTGATGTCACTGGATTAACATTGGCGTTGACAGAATACACAAAATATTTTATGTAATGCATAAAATTAAGAAATTGTACTCATACATCCAATGATTAATAAAAGTTGACACGTTTAGTGCCTAAAGAAACATCTCTCGTAGATTGGATAAAATGACGCATAGACCTCATACAAAACTCCATCAAATCATTAATTTTAATGTTACTTCGAATATTTATATCATTGTTTATTCTGCAGCATTATGATATGTAATGTAATCTTTATATGAAAACAAACAGATTTGCTAGATGACTATTTCATTTTTGTCATAGTTTTAACTGTAATGTACTTTGTGCATTTCTCATTTGAACTAGTAGGTACATCAAAACAATAATTGTACATTATTGCACATTATAACATAGAACACATAATAAATTGTTATGTGATTGAATCGGTTAGATGATAGTAACAACAGATTTGCAGATGTGAGAAAATGGCATATTAACTTTCAAATTTAAATTCGGGTACAGATTATATAAAGTCTTTATTGTGTAACTAACACTTATTTATTATCGTGTATGTTTCCAGTATATAATGGTGACGAAGTTGGTCACAGAAGAAAAAATCATCTGATAAGGAAGCCGCTGAAAAAATAGTTGTGGCATTTGAATTTGTCACTGCCCCTTTTAGACATTTTCTCTCTATATATTTATAAAATGATTGAAAGTTATAGCTATCAAGTCTATCTATAAACCTATGTCATCTAAAGGGAAATAGTGAAACATTAAACATAGACCAACACTTGTTAGACATGAAACAAAACACTTTATTTAAACCAAACAAATAAAATATTGTGTTTTGCTTCAAAGCTTCCATGAGAAAGAGAAGAGAGAAAACCCCATAGTGTTCACTACTGAGAAGATAATCAATTAACCACTATTCACTCTCAATTTTTTCATATGTTGTCATCCAAAGTTGAATCTGAGAAAATCAGTGGCGAGAATGGGAATTATAGTAGTTTGCGACTATTGCGTGACATTGAGCAAATAAACAAAACCCTTTATCTGCAAAAACTTTCTCCAGAGTCTTTAGTTTTGGCATCCAATGGTTAATAAAAGTCTAGGCATCTTAATGAGGACTTAATACAAAAGGGCAACAAATATTCAATATGGAATTGGAAGCCATTAAAGGCTCTGATTTGCTTTAAGAATCATCAATTTAACTTGTGTTTCTTTCTTCATGTATATTCTATGAAAGGGTTGCCATCGGGTTTTAGTGACTTTAGTTTATGTGTCCATTGGAAACGAATGAATGAGATGTTGCAAACTTGCCCTGCTAGGGATTGTCAAGGGGTGGCTAAATTTGAAGAGACCTTGATGCATCAGTGTTATGTATATAGTATTAAAAGTGGTCCCCATCATACAATAAATTATTATCCTAAACTATTTTTTCTATATGCCTTTGTTGTTAGAATTCATAGACTAGATATTAATAAACATTGGATTGATCTTACGAGATTGTTTCCTCTAACTTTTGAAGATTTACAAGAGGAGAAGAGAAGCTCAAGGAAATGGATGACATGATTTAAGCTTACTGGAAAGGCTGAAGGTGCAGTTCTAAATGTTAGTTTTGGGCTTTCTGTAGTGGCTGATAGTTTTTTTTAGTCAACTGGTTTTGTGAGATTTACTGATGTTCTAAAAGGCAGAATATATCATTTTTCTAATGTGGGTGGGACTAGTGGTAGCAATAGGCTTCATAGGCTTTGTAGTGTCCCAAGTAATTAGAACCACATGTTGCACCTCCATTCTCGTTCTTTAGATATAAAAGTTATAACTGATGTGTTTCCAAATAAAGGTAAGAGCTTAATTGATCGATAACCTTTCTATACCAGAAACTTGAGGAGGGAAAAATAGGTAATTCAAAAGAGTTTAGTACCTTCTTTGAATAGTTAGAGCCCCTCAAATCGCAATCTGGTGGTGAAAATAGTGGATAGAAGTGCGACGATATTGATTTTATTGTAACTGAGCAAGGTGTAGAATTACCTATGAATGATCAAGTGAAAGTATAAAGAAGATGGTGTTCAAACTTTGGACGGTTCTATCATTGAAACCATTGATGTGGCTGAGATATTCAAGAGTGTTGGGAAAACTCTCGACGAGGAGATGGAATGTAATTCAATTTATAAAGGTCATGGTAATCTCAAAGATCAAATTACGGTGGATGGCGCCAAAGAACCAACGAGTGAAGAGTTTGAATTATTTTTTAATAACCTTTTGATTTATGAATTAGGAGGCATAGACTCTTTAACATATAAAAGTATATTTCTTGAAGAAAAAGACCACATGAATACTAAATTGTGTCATAAAGGAGGCGTGATGGATAAATTATATAGCTTTGATGATGTTATAGAATCTGTGTTAAATAATTTTCTGAACTTTCTACGATTTCATCAGAGTCCGTTGGACTTAGGTTTTGATAGTGAGCCCCGATCTCCCAAAGAGCTTCTTTTGAGATAGTTTAAAAAGGACGTTCTTGCTTCCAGAGACCCCATTTTCGATTCTGATACAATAGGACAAGAGGATTATTTTGACGATTTTGATTTGTCATTAGCTATTGAAGCAGCAGCTGGGATGGAAAATCATATGGTGAGCCAATAACTAAGAAGTAGAAGGGATGCAAAATTTCTAAAAAACTTAGGAAATGAAGCTTTAATGAGATAATGGGGCTTGAATGAGAAGGACTTTTAAAATTCCCCACGATCTATCTCCGGTGGTTTTGAAGTCCAGTCTACATTGGTCCTATAGAGCCACCGAAATTACCTCATCTTAAAGAAGGGTTGGGTCCATTATTAAGGATAGAGGGTGGAAATATGTTATGGTCTATGAATCGCATGCTATTTAGAAATTCTAGAAATAGTAAGAGCTTGATCATGCAAGTCTCGGGTCCAGTTGTATTTCCTACAGCAATGGGATCAAGTGGTATGCTTTGATTATCGTAGTGTGAGTAGGGGTGGTTGGTTCAATGTTGGGTTACGGGTGGGTGATGGCTCGCGAGAATTTGGTTGCAGATTGTGGGGTGTTGTACTAGGTGAAGGTTCTTCCAAAGTGGTTGTGGATGGAACATCACAATGGGGTTGCCGAAGAGATTTAACTTCATATTGGTGTAATGAGTGATGATATCACAGTAGTGGAAGGAATTGTAATTGGTGGTGGAATCCAAGTGGTAATTGTACTAGGTTGAGGACAAGAGGACTAACTAAAGAGAGATGTGAATAGAAATAGGGACTGAATTAACTTAACATGCCATGAAATATATTTTTGAAGTTGACGGATCTAGACATAAGTAAGCACTTTGAGTTAAGGAATACCCAAGGAAGACATAAGGTTTGGAACGGGGTTATAGTTTATGAGAGGTATGTGGTCGAAGCTAAGGGTGACAGAGAGACAACCAAAGACTCTTAGTTTTGAAAAATTTGGAATATTTCTTAAATCTATTTCACAAGGAGAGGAGAGATTTAGTTCAGGGATCATTTACAAAATCATAAGGACCCAGGGGTTATTCCTAGTAGTCCTCGCACTAAGAGCTAAGCCTAATAGGTCACGTGTATAGTGGGTTGATGTGTTATTAGATGACCTTTGAGCATTCTGAGTTCCAACATAGTAAACATGAGGGATGCTTTTGTCCCTCATCTTTTTAATGCATGTATTGATTTATAAATAAAAAATGAATGATACCCACTCCCTTTGCCCCGTGAATATAGGCTAATCCATCCAAACCGAGTATATATGGTGTTAATCATTAGTACACAAACCAATGTCTTTTTGAAGTCTCTTTACCATTAACGAAGAGGCTATTTATAGTTACCAAAAAAAAATCACAACACAAAAGATATATACAATCTCTCGGGCAACTGCATTATTAACAGGCCCCTTAGCTTTGGTTACATGTGTCTCCTTGTACACCACCCTACGAGTTGGATTGAATCCCATCGCTTTGAGTTTAAAAGCATAACAATACAATAATAATAATGAATTAGTAAGTACAAAATTTTTACCGCGTGTCTAACTTGAGCATGAATTTTTCTACCAGATGTGTGCGGCATCTGCAAAAGCTCATGATGGCTTTGTTCTTCGCACTTTTGCCCTAATACAATGGAAACACATTTAATCATATAACAAAGTTTGATTAAATCCAAATATTAATCTTTTTAATAAATTAATTCATTTCATGATATTCTTTATAGGTGAGATAAGCATAGTGTACACACGTAATTAATGACTAAACTCAATAACTATTATATACATGTGCTCGAGAAGAGTCCTAGTTATAGATGAGCGTTTTCCACTGATTTTCCTCGACTAGTTGGGGATAATTTTCCAAACGTTCCTCATTAGTTCTTAGTATGACCTTGGATCTTTGTCGTGGCCTTCCACTCCTTCCACTTTCTTCTGACAGATTGCGTCATAAATTTTCTCATCCCTTCAATGGTATTCATATTCTCCTACATTACATCAATGTGTTAGAGAGATAAACTTGAAAATATATATTTGCGTATTGAAATGAGGAACCCTATTTTGATTTCATTAATTTTTACCTTGATATGAATCCAAATCATGTTCTTCTCCTCTTCGGGTACTTGTCTCCAATCAAAGTAGGTCAATGGTTCTAGTTGGCCATTGGTGCTAGAACCCCTAAATTTGAAAAAAGTCTAGATGCGATTTTTTCAATGGGTTGACTAAGCTGATTCACCTCAATTTTTAAAATTCCACCATCTTTACCCCACCCGCTATGCATTAAAGTGGGGCCTCAAACTCATCTCTGCTCCTCTAGCTCCTCCTCTTGGCCGGAGTTCGAATTTGTGTTAAGTCGGATTGATCAAAAAATACATCAATGAATTACTTAAATGTCAATAATAATACTTTTCATCAATTACAAATACAAATAAGCCAACTTGCTCTTCTTATTGTTCACTGCTGCCCGACAACGGAGGGACCAATGGTGTAATAGGTGGCCAATTCGATGGAGGTTCAGGCATGGCAAGGTTGGCTCCTACATGCTCCTATTACTTCTCATGGGTTGGCATAGCTCCTCTAATGTGTTGGGTTTGAAATTTTTTTATCGTCATGGTACTGAATGAAACAACATGAGAAAAAAATTAGATTATCAAAAGGAACCATGAAGTCTAGAATTCACATATTCGATAAATGTCTGCCACATAAATATGCATGTTTCCATTTTCTTTCTACTGTCATCAGTAAAATCAACAAGAAACAAAGAATCAAACCTACAAGACTAAAATATTGGTCAAATCTTATATATATGCCATAAAATGTATTTAATTTTTTATTTATAAAACATTAATAGTGTTCAATTGATATGTGTTTCACCAAGGACTAGTTTGCTAGCAAAGCTCAATTTTTGTTAAGAAGACCACCAGTATTCCACTCTGTAATTTTAACTTCTATAGGTTCGTTGAGCTTCTTAATTTGCACAAAATATAGCACAATTTCAAACTGCATTTTTATTATTACCAGTATCATATAATTTAATGTTCTTCATCGGAGACATCCATATGTTGATGCACATCCATATGTTAATTCACATCCATATGTTGATGCGCATCACCACCACCCATAAAGTTAAATAGACTCGTAGGAAGCATTCCAAAAGCATCATGTATCATCTCTCGCATTTCATCACCAATAACCGAGTCAGAAGTAGGAACCAAAGATGATGCAGATTCCCCATGATAAATCCAATATGTGTAGTTATCTAAAAACTAATTTAGGAATATATGTTCTATAACATCATATTTCTTCACATATAGCGTATTGCAGCATTTCTTACATTGACACAATATTCTTTCAGCAATGAAGATCAGCTACAACCAACCAAAATATTACACCTTTGGTATCGAATTGACTCCGTGTTTGTATAAACTAAGGATGACATATGATACCGAATTGGTTATTGGCCATTCCAATATATTCGTCAACCCACAAATTACACGAGTCAAATTTTAAACTCCGAAACAAAATATTACATTAGTTTAACTTAATAATATCATTACAGTGGATGACTTTAATTTATAACCCTAATCTTAGTCTCTAAGATTAAGGCAATATCAATTATAGTACATATAGACAACAATTGAAGGAAAAGAGATTACCAACCTAATAATAGTGTTGTAAAATCGAGAGAGGCGTCAGTGAGTTCAGTAGTTGGGACTCATTCTTTCTAACTTCTACTTTATGAAGCAACCTATCTAATAAACATCAAAGACTTATACTCCATATCATCGACCTATATACATATATTATATATGTGTAAACAGATTTGAGCTTCATAATTTTTCATTTCCCTAACTCTTTAACACATGGATACAAAAAAACGTGCCAGGAGAAAAAAAATCGATCCCTAAATAAATCAATCCCTAAAAAACTTGTATTTATTTACCGGGTGTGCTTGTATTTATTTTTTCAATAAACATATATGGAATGCGTGTATGCAATTCTCGCCCTTTTTTTTAATTTTGCACACGCAGTTAAGTGCGCACCAAACAGGAAGACCTATACTAAGAGTGATTTAACTAGATTAGAATTCCGTTTTATCTCGTACTAGGATTCATCCTCTTCTCTCTATATATATGTACTCTTCGAGCCTTCTTGTCGTTTATGTTGTATATTTTATAAATTGCCAGCTTATTTGGTCAAACTTTAGAGTCAATTTTAATTAGGACACATATGTTAAAAGTGACGTGTCTTAGTACCAATGTCTTCCTTGTAGCAAGGAGATTAATTTGGTATACTCACTTGTTTAAAATAGTGAAGTAATGAATGAAAAATTTGGACTTAAAGTGACCTATTTGAGTTTAAGCTAGATGGTGTAACATAGTTAAGTGGGTTTGTCCCACATTGGAAAAGTGGTAGAAAAACTTGGAGTTAATATACACAAGTTATGGGACTAAGGCTTGGATGTCTTGAGCTATCCCAACTCTTTGAAGGGGAGATGGCCTACACTATGCATGTGTTGGGCTTGGCCCAAAAGCCCACACGCGCGCGCTGCCGCCTTCCGGCCCGGCCCGTGCCCGTGTCGGGGTCTTGGGTCTTTCTTGAGCAACTATTAATTTTTTTGGACAAATGTTAATTGCCCTTTGGGCTTTAAAATTTATTTTCTGAACAAAAAAATATGAATTAATTACGGATTAATTATTTTTCGCATTAATTAATTACTTAAAAATACTGTCGTTTTTAATTATTTAAAAAATGCTGTCGTTTTTAATTAATTAATTAAAACGTTAAGTTGCTTTATTAGAGAGATGCAACTGTTCAAACATACATGTCTGTTCTGGGAAAAGCCATGAGTTGCAGCCCTTCACCACTTATAAAAGGGACCTTATGCAGTCCATTTAAAAGATTAGAAAATCTACCCGAATTTCCTACTACTGTCCTTGTTCCCTTCCTACTGTTTGAGAGAAATTCGTCATTGTTGGTTCGTGGGACTGTTGCACTGAAGTGTTTCTTGCAACAGTCGTTGACCGTTTCATCCTGGGAGGCAGACGCCCATTGAACCTTCCGTCAGCACCGTAGCGGGGGCGTATTCTGTCTTAAGGAGAGATAGTTCAACTTTCGACTCGGTCAAAATTATATAAGTGATTGTTTCAGTCACAAACTGTATGTTCTTCTTATCTCCCTTTATTGTTCTGTTTTTTTTAATTAATTTTAATGACTGTTTATATTTATTTAGTGATATATATATATTCATTTTTCGTAATCCGGTAAACAACACTTTATTCACCTCCATTCTGTCTTTCACTCTTAATTGCTTCCTACCTACTCTCTCCCTTCTCTTACTCTCCCTGTCTCTCTCTCTCCCTCTCTCCATATATTACCCTACATGTTACCGATTTCATGAATTTCAAGTTGAAGCCACTAGAGATGAAGCTTGTGGGAAGTTTTAGTTTTCGTTTTTGTTCAGTCACGGATTCATTCTCAGTTGCTCTAGAGGCCTTTTTTGAGCACCAACTTGTTTGATCTATCCCTTATCAAGGTACCTTTATCAGCCTTTTCAATCTCTTTTTAATCATGAAAACCTACATTATTGAGACATCCCCGGATAATCGTTACATACGTTATGCCGAAATATTAGGCAGTGGGTCATTCAAGGTTGTATACAAAGGATTCGATCGGGTAGACGGAGTTGAGATTGCATGGAACCAAATTTCATTCGACGACCGAGATGTATTCAAAACTTGTTCTGAGGCTGTTTTGCTGCAATCCTTAGATAATGAAAATATAATAAAGTGTTATCACTATTGGATAGACGAAAAGAACGAAAACATCAACATGATCACGGAGCTATTCAGTTCGGGGAGTCTGAGACAATACCGAGAGAAACACAAGAATGTTGGCACCAAGACCATCAAGAACTAGGCAAGACAAATCCTCCAAGGCTTACACTTTCTCCATAGTCGCAAAAAGCCTATTATTCACCGAGATTTGAAGTGTGATAATATATTCGTTAACGGGAGCAACGGAGAAATTAAGATTGGAGATTTCGGGTTGGCTACTAGTATTAAAAAGAATATTGGTGCTACAACAATTGTTGGTACAGCTGCATATATGGCGCCCGAGTATTACGATGAGGAGTATAATGAGTTGGTCGATGTATATGCTTTTGGGATGTGCGTGTTAGAGATGGTTACGGGTGAAACCCCGTACAGCGAATGTGAAAATGCGGCACAGATATACAGGAAGACTACAAACGGTGCGAGGCCTGATGCTTTTTACAAACTGAAGGATCCCCATATGATGGAATTTATAGATAAATGTTTGGCTCCTGATCCATCTTTGAGGCCCTCTGTTGCGGAGCTCTTGAAAGACCTATTTTTTAATTCCTTTGATTCTGATGCTTGCATGGACGCACGCAGTGATGAAGACTCAATCATTCTGACATGTCAAGTTTGTATATCACGAGTGATGATGAATGCCTTGTGGGTGGTGCTGACTCTGTCATAACTATAGAATCAATGAAAAGTTCGAGTGTGTGGTACGACTGGAGCTCCAGCATCTCGGGTGAAAGTTGACAACAAAGAGAGTGATATGGGTTTGTTAATGTATCGTAATTGCGTTAGTATCTTGTACGGCAAATTGCAATATATAATTTTCACTTTACTGTTTCAAAACAAATTCCACTTTAGTCTATAAAAATTTACTTTGCGTTATTTAAGATCTAAAAGTACTATCAATATTATTTTATAACTTTTTTCTAATTGAAACTAGCTGCATAAGAACACCCAAATTAGCTTCTGTTAACTCTTTGTTGGGGGAATTTAAATTATAGTATATAATTAAATTTGACCCTCATTAGTTAACCAATTAACTCACTTTTCGTCTATTCATTCTACACTTAATTTAATACAACATGCGGTGGTTTGTATACCGTGACTGTTCACTCTCATATCTGCATGGATAGTCATGAAAACCTTTCATCCTCTTTTATATCTATACATAAATCACAACAACATATCTTGAAAGCCCCCTACCTTCTTTAGTTTCAATTACAACCTATCAGACCCAGCTCCTCTCTCCCTACACAGAATTTGCGAGAATTTCACCTTCCTTAACAAAGTTCAAGTCGTAAAGAAGCATCGATTCGATCTACTTTTAATCTTCAATTTTCTCAAGAAATTAGATAAAGAACACAGAGAAAAGGAGGTTGCTACCAATGTTTTGGTCACCGGCGGGATTGGAGGATGACGAGAGAGAGGATCACGAAAAGACAAGGTATTGTAATGTCTGATCACTAGTGAGTTTTGAGGAAGAAACCCCATTTGGAGGTAGAAGACCCACTAACTCTCTAAATTTGAGTTCATAAACTAAATCAATTTTTAAAAGATTTATGGATTATCCATGAGGAGTAAAGTAATCTGAATTCTGATCATACATTAAGAGTTTGAACGTTGTAACTGTAAAGGCAATATATATACTATTATTAAACGGACTACGGTATTTATTTCTACAGTTTAGAGAGCTTGTCCATGTGGCATCATATCTTAATCCACTCTTGGTTTTTTATTCCACAATTCCCTCCACCCACTTTTGTTACCCATCACGCCTCCTCTCCATAATTCTCTCTCTCTCTCTCTATGTATATATATATATATAATGTCATTCTCTCTCCCCCACCCTTCATTACCTAGTGTCCCTGCATTTTATCTCCCCCACTTTTTACCTTCCAACCTCTCTCTTAGGGGTGATTCCCCCTCCCTTTATATATATAAGAACTTTAAATCCTTCCTCTAGCCAATTATTAAACACATTTCCATGTGAGCCCAACAATTTGATGGCAGTCTAACCCTTCTTAATGTCTTTTTCTTCTGATTTGAGCCGATTTCACTAAACCTACGAAGACAACTGTAGCTGGGGAAGAAATACAACTAAGGCAGACCTTAAACACCATTATTAGCTTAGCCAAGCATTTATCATCCACTTCTAAGGTAATCTTTCTCTCTACCCTTATACTTTTGCCACGCTCACTTGATCTAGATCTTTTACCACAGTTTAGATCTAGACTTGTTACTCCATGCCATACGCTAACATATTAGGGATTTTTTTCTTTTGCAACACTCATTTCAGTTCATTTTTTTTATTTGTTTCAAAATTAGGGACTTTGTTAAATGAAATAGTATTTTTAATCTCACCTTATAAGGATATTTGTTTTTTAAAATGGGGGTGTTAAATTTTAAAATAAACCTTCCGAGGTTTGAAAATAGAGGTGTTAGATTTCAAAAGAAGAAAATTGTGTTTTCAAATTGGGGGTGGGGGGTGGGGGTGGGGGGGATTTCAAGCAAAAAAAAAAGAATATACGAATTTATTATAATTCTTTTATGATACCAAAAATGGTATCACCAAATCAATGTAAGTAGGCAAGCTCAAACCAGTGTATTAATGGAGTATAATAGATATATATGTAGAAGGAGATGAGGCAAAGAAGGAGACAACATAGAATATAAGTGGTTCAACCGGTCTTGGTCTACTCCACTGTGTGAGTGTGTGTGAAATCCACTAAGAAATGGCACTAATGGCCTTAGGATACAAAACACTCAAGATTTCTCTCTCGATTACCAATTTGACAGAGTTTCAGCTAGGATTTATAATGATCGATTCTTTATAAAGATGTAGAAGACAAGTATTTATAGTGCATAGGGGGTGTAGTGTACCCCCAAGCATGTAATAAGCATGTGTGGAATGTTCCTATCTAATGAGGAAGAGACAGTTGTCTCTATCACATGTAGGTTATGATGATCAAATATTTCCTCACGTGTGAGGGAGATGTTATTATAATGGTTTTGTACATGTGGGATTTGTAACCCATGCACACACTCTCACGCGTTCCCCAATCCATGCGCTCTGCCAGCTGTCCATCCTCAGTCATCTGTCCAATCGAGGCCGAGTTACTGAACTATGGTCCACTTATGGGACAAAACTTATCCTGTTGGGCTGTCTCGTCCTGTCTTCATCGTCCAAATGATGGTCGAGGATGAGGCAATAATTGACGGAATTAATGAGGCAAGGCAAGTTGGTTGATCTTCTAGGCTGAGGCTGAGGTTCCCTGCGATGAGCTATTGACCAAGGACGAGTCAGTTCAGGTCATCCTTGGCCGAGGTAACATAATCCTTGATGAGGCTATACTTGGCATATCAATCACCCCTAGCCCATAGTCTTCAATTTGAAATGAAGGCTGGGGAATGAAGCATCTATTGAGTACGAGCTGAATAGGCGTCCTTTTATATGTCAGATCTAAAGAGATCCATGAAGATTGGATTGACACTTGGCAGCCATCTTGTGGAATGACGTGTGGCCTAAAAATGATGGTTGTATGTGATTCTTAGGCTTTTGCTCCCTAATTATGACTTCCTTGGAAGTTGTATATAATTATTATTAGTATTTAAATTGTTTTGAAAACCTTTTTGTCTTTCCACTTCAGCTTCTTCGAACGCCATCCAACCATAGCTTCTCTCTTTCCTGTTCAAGTATTTTTCGGCGAGTTTCTTAGGTTTCCTGAGGTTATCAGCCCCCCAAACTCCTCCAAGTACTCCATTTCCCCATCTTTGTTAGCTTTCTATTGATTTTATGCTAGTTCATCTCTTTTTAATTTCTCAGCCACTGCTTTGGCTTTCCTGCGAATCTATTGGCTAGTTTTCTAGTCATTTGAGGGTTAATTTTGGGATTTTTGGAGTTGGATACTCATTGGGGGGGTTCCCCAACTAGTTTCTGGCCTTGTTGTTTTTTTTTACTCTTTCGGCCAAGCTCCGGTGAGGATTTTGGTCATCTTCTCTTGTAGGTTTTAACTGTGTTCTTAGGCTGTTCTTGCTAAAAACTATTCAACTTCCCATTTCAATCCTTTAGTCAAACCTAGTCAACACCTTAGTTATTTATTCCTTTTTGTCTTTTTATTGCTCAAGTCTAAGTTCGGCTTCTTTGATGCTACTGAAGCTTTACGAGTTAGTAGAGCACTATCCCACTCTTAAGAAGAGGTGCTTCCAAGAAATGCATAGGATAGAGTAAGAGGTCAGGGCTAGACGTAGAGACGACCCCCACTGGGTACGACCCATTTTTCCTATCCCCATAAATACCATCCTCCCCTCTTCCTCTGAGGTCGACAAGGATGAGATGACTAACTCGTCCTCTGCTCCAGCCGACGAGAGAGATTCCTTTTAATAAGCGATGAGAATGTCTACCCCATACCCTATAGAACCTGAGGCAATCGAGAACTCAAGTCGGACCTTGCCTTCGATCCAAGCCGAGTATTCTGGTTAAGATGATTCATCACTCCAAATTTTGGACGAGGGGTCTTCTAGTGATTCTTCCATCTAAGTCATCTTTGAACAGGTTAAGCCGACTTTGAATATTTATATCCCTCTAAGCTCCATCCCTCTCATAGCCATGACTGCAAGTGAGTTTCAATAGAGGTTTCCCAAGGGGAACCCAATCACTGAAAATGAGGTTGGGGATGATAATGAAAATCCGATTGATGGTGGTGATTACTCCAAGACTGAGAAACCTGTCGACTATACTTTTGTTGAAACCTTCCAGTCCACTATGAGAGAGTCCTACCTTCTCCTCCTCTGGAGACACCTATACGTCATCGAATCTGACGTCGGCGTACGCGTACCAGTCAACAACAAGAGAGTATATGGCAAACGAGAGGGTAAGATTGTCATGTATGAGCAAATATTTAAGCTGGGTGTTAAATTTTCCTTTCCACCCCTCTATACGAGCCATACTGTCTATCCTAGTACTTTCTCTAACTCAGCTAGTACTAAAGTCTTGGCGGATCATGCTTGTCTATTTTATTTTATTAATGAATAAATACACGAATGACCCTTTGGTTGAAAATTTTCAAAGCCTGTTACAATGTGCTATCGTCCAAAAACTAGTCGAGCCACTACCGTTTAGGGGTTAGGAAGCCTAATAAGAAAATAATTCAAGTTACCTAGACCTCAAATCATTACTGGAAGCCGAGTTTTTTTTTTCATTTTTGGGACCTGTGAGTTTTCGATCAATATCGATCCTTTCGATGATGAGCCGAGAGTTCCTCACAATTGGGCAAACCCCTAAATGTCGGTCAGACTAGATCCCGGCCTCAACGTTACAAATAGGGATACGGTTGAGTATCTGAAAAAGAAAGGAAAGGAAGATGCCCTTCCTAAGTTTGAGGATATTATGACTCCTATCTTCTCGAAGAATGTTGGCTTGGGGGTTGACCCCCTAGCCGAGTTGTGTGAATGATCTTACATTTTTGTTCTCAAGTTCTTTGTTGACTCTGATTTTTATGAATAATCATTTTTGTTTCTTCTTTGTAGATCTTCCTCAACATATGAGATGACCTGTCGAATATAATGGCCCCCAACTTGAAGAATGTTCTAAAAAGGGGGAAAGAAGCCCATGAAAGAATCCACAACTGGAGTGTCAGCCAATCCTGACGTCGGACATAAGAGAAAAGCACTACCTCCTCCTACTGACATCTGTCGAGATAGTCAGACGAGGTAGAGAACAACACCTCTGCCTCAGACAGTTCTAATTACTTCTTGACACGGCTCATCCCCCGAAGAATCTTTTGATCACTACTGGTCATCTAATATTGCTCAACTGAGGGTTTTCCCGGGTTCAGTACTTCCCTCGACTTCAAGAGCAAAGATGGTTATGCTTGCAGTCCCATCCAAGGAAGAATATAACTTCTTATCCAAAATACCTCCTCCTCAGGTCTTCGACTTCGGCCACCACTTTATGGCCCAAGTACTTACTTCTTCATGAGAATTTATACCTCGTCTTTTACTATAAGGACTGTTGATACCAAAATTAGTATGCTGATGTGGACGAATAATAAGAAGACTACGTGGCACAATAGCAACGAGGAAGATTGTTTCCCCGACCAACATACTCACTCCGAGCAACAAGTATACTCCGAGGAACGCCAGTCTTCCGAGGAACACCAACCCTCCGAGGAACTTTTATCTTCCGAGGAACTCTAATGCACCGAGGAACTCTTGGATGACGAGCAACTAAGGCGGTTCGAGCTGCATCTCGACCACAGCATTAATTGCCAAATAATCAACTGTTCAACTATTCATTGAATGCTTACCATCTTGTCGCGCACGTTTGAAGAATATTAAATGAATTACCCTTTCATATGTGTATCATTTAATGTAACACCCTTTCATGTACAGCCTAAGGGCTATAAATACCTTGTATCACCCTCATTCAAAGGGACCGGAATTTCTTGATAGCACTTGTAATCGAGAATTCCCAAACACTCAGCAATAACATAACAGTGGACGTAGGCCATTCATATAAGGCTGAACCACTTTAAAATCTTTTGTCTTATTTTATTTATCTGTGATTAAATAATTAGAGTAATCTAGTTTTTTACATCAACAGATTGGCGCCGTCTGTGGGAACGATTGTTATTATCGTTTTTCACCAAAAATCATCCATCATCAATGGCGGATAATCCAGAATCTAGCAATCGAAACGCTGGAAATGCTGGAAATCCTCCAAATCCCTCTGCACCTCCAGATCTAGCCGGGATTATGACGAATCTGGCTCAAGGACAAACCGCCATGCAAGACACAATGAGGCAACTCATACAAACCCTTCTTGGCGGTGCACCTGCCCGTTCAGGACAGCGAAGCGGTCAGAGGCAAACTTATTTACTTTTTTCACGATCCAGACGTACTGAGTCATATCGTAATGAGGAGTCTAATAATTTCTCTTATCAACCTGGGCGAACTTCGTCAATAAGGGCTACAGATACTGATCAACGTATCACTCTCTCTCTCCAGAAAGACCCAGTGCCTTAGAAAGACTGAGTAGGGTGTCTCCTTTCAGTCGATTAGGCCCTAGGAGGAATAGGAGTCCACCTAAGACCATGTCGAGGAGTTTTCGACGACCATCAGGTCTAAGAGAAGGATCAGCACAATCACGACCAATTGCTCGTCAAGATAGATCTCAAGAGGCCACATCAGAACAATCAATTGCTCGAACTAATAAGCCCGAGGAAGGAAACGATGCGTGGAAGGGTTCCATTCAGCGCTTGGAGGATAGATTGGGAGAAATGGTTAAGGCGAAGAATCCCTTACAACGAACTTTTGTTCAAGGGACACTTTTTGTCCAGACCATTGTAGGTTTTCTAACCCCGTCAAAATTTAAAGCACCTATGGTGACCCCCAAATATGATGGAAAGACAGATCCTGTTTTACACATAGAGCAATATCAAGCTGCTGCCGACATCTATGCCATCCCCGACGAGATGAGATGCAGAGCATTCTCAGGAACTCTTACTGGAGCTGCCCAGATATGGTACAACAATCTTCCTCGGGGTAAGATTTCAACTTTCTTTCAGTTGGCCGAGTTGTTCATCGACAATTTCTGTTTTGGAGCAAAACCAGTATAACGAGTAGCACACTTGTTAAGTGTTAGACAAAAATCTGGTGAGGAGAAGACAGCAATCACCGCCTTGATGAGTGGGTTATTGCCTAATAAATTGTATTACACTTTGGCGAAAGATCCACCTAAAACTATGTCAGAGTTGATGGCAAAAGCGGCCAAAATCATGAATGCCGAGCAGGTTATGGCTGCGAAGAAGAATATGGATAAAGAAACCAAGGTGGAAGATGACAAATCGAAGAAGAAAGAGCATAAGGGCAATGGCGGTGACAAGCATTCCAAGAATAATAGGTTGTCATGGGAAGTCCTGATGAAATTCGATAATTATACTCCTTTGAAAATGGGTATTAATCATGTCTTGGAAGAAATCAAGAATAACGAGGAAGTAAAGTGGCCGAAGAAACTGAGGTCAGATTCTGATGCGAGGAACAGGGACAAATATTGCGAGTTCCATAAAGATCATTGCCATATGACTAAAAATTGCATAGCTCTTCAGAACGAGATTGAAACACTCATCCGAAGAGGAAAGCTAGCAAAGTATGTCGATCGGGGAGGTGAAAGAAGAAATAATTATCGAACTAGAGAGATATCTAAATCTCCTTGTCGAGCAGAGGAGAAAAATAAAAGAGCTCATGAAGATGATGCCGAGGATGACCCCGATCTTCCCAAGAAACCAAGGCAGCCAGAACGAGAGGTATTTTCCATACGTTTTGGGTCATTTGATTGTAATGTCATTACAGGAGGAGATGCAGGAGGAGGAGATCTTACTGCAGAAAGAAAAGCTTACCTCGGAGAGGCACAAGCTTGCTCGTACATTCAGCGAATAAATTTGGCCGAGGAGGATTGTCCGAGGAAGGTAAACAAAGAGAAGCTGGTTATTGGCTTTTCAAAAAATGACCTGGCAGGTGTTCTTTACCCTCACGACGACCCTTTGGTGATCAAAATGAGGATGAAAGAAATAGTAATTTCAAGGGTACTGGTAGACAATGGCAGTTCGGCGGACATCATGTATTATTCATGCTTTGACAGTTTAAATTTGAAATTATCTCAACTGGAACCTTATCACAGACCTTTATTGGGTTTTGCTGGCGAGAAAGTCTTTCCACTTGGAACGATCAAGTTGGATATATTCATTGGAACTTGGCCTGCGTGTCGAACAGAAAAAATACGCTTCTTTGTGATGGATAAGAATGTGCAGTCAGCTTACAACATCATCATGGGAAAAGTTGGTTTGAAAAAGTTCGAAGCAGTCCCATCTACAGTACATCAGTGCTTAAAATTTCCAATAAATTTCGAAGTGGGAGTTGTGAAAGGTGATCAGAAAGTAGCTCGGGAATGCTATTATTCGTCTGCCGAGCAAGAGGAGCTTGAGGAATCAAGGAAAAAGACTACTACTTACCAGGTAGATGAAGGTACAGAAATTGAAACACTGGATCCCAGAGATGAATCCCAATTGGTAAAAGGACAAGCAGTGGAATCTACAGAAAATGTTATTCTGGACGACGAGCACCCTGAACGAGTAACCCAGATAGGTTCATCGTTGGGTGTTTCAATAAAACAGGAGTTAATAGCTTTCTTGAGAGACAGAAAGAAAACTTTTGCATGGAGTCATGAAGACATTCCAGGAATAGATCCAAACTTCTTATTCCATGAACTCAATGCGAATAAGGAGATCAAGCCTGTAAAGAAGAGAAGAAGGGTATTTAGCCCCGAGAAGAATCAAGCTATTCAAGAGGAGGTCGACAAGCTCCAGAAAGCCCAATTCATTGAAGATGTGAAGTATCCAGACTGGTTGGCAAATGTGGTGATGGTAAAGAAGAAAAACAATAAATGGAGAATGTGTGTTGATTTCACTGATATCAACAAGGCTTGCCCAAAGGACCACTTCCCATTGCCCAGAATTGACCAACTAGTGGATGCTACCTCGGGGCACGAGCTACTCAGCTTCATGGATGCTTACTCTGGTTACAACCAGATCAAAATGAAACCTGAAGACAGGGAAAGCACTTCTTTTATTACCCCTAGGGGAACTTATTGTTATAATGTTATGCCTTTTGGTTTGAAAAATGCAGGAATGTAGGTAGGTTTTCAATTATTGAGAGGATATGGCATGTGGCATATAGGCTCACTTTACTAAAACACTTACAGAGAATTCATGATATGTTTCAAGTCTCATCATTGAAGAAGTATAAAATAAGTGAGAGGGCTTATTGGCATATTTTGTTGGAAGAAATTGATTTGCAACCCGATATCTCATATGAGGATCAACCGGTTACCATTATAAATCATAGTGAGCGTGAGCAACGGTCAAAGGTAGTGCCATTGGTTCGAGTTTAATGGAAACACCAGAATGACTGGGAACGAGAGGATGATATGTGAGACAAGTATCCTTACCTCTTTTTATGAGGTACACTTAAATTTCGAGGACAAAATTCCTTTGTAAATGAGGGAGTATGTAATACCCCTTACTTTTGAGCATTTATTTTCAGTACTAAATTACCTTATTTGTGTGTGTATGATTTAATATAATTGAGAATTAAATGGGAATTCAAAATAAATATTAATTTGTGTAGAAGAGTTAATATTTATGTAAATTGTATATTTACTAGTGTGATAAAGTAAATAGAATCATACAGTATTTTATTTCGTCATATGTGAGTAGAAGCGGCGGGAATTGATTATTTCTCAATCGGGGAATGTATGTGTGAGTTATATAAGGTTGGGATAGGAATTTTTATTATTGAAATCTCGAATGTCAATTTGGGGTGAACAGTTGATCTGGGATGGGTCGAGATAGTCAAAATGAGTGCATCGGGGTTGTATTTGGGTTTCAGGAAATTTTTGGCTTGTTGGACTCAAATAGGGGTATAAGAGTCATTTTCTGTGTGTATTATCATTTAAATTGGGATAAATAGATATTTGGGTTATTAGGCTTATGAGAAAGTTAGCCAAACTCACTTGTGAGAAAACCCACTTAAGAGAAACCTAAGAGAGAGAGAGAGAAGATGAATTTTGGGATTTTTCGACTATATCCGCTACTACGAAAAGGATTCGAAGTCTATAACTTTAAGGCAAGTGATTAAACTTGCTAAATCATTCTTGTGTGTGAATTATTGCATAATTAATTTGTGGGTTGTTGTGTTTTGGGTATTAAGGATTAAATCTTGATTTTGTTGATAAATCCTTGAAATTGATGTTAGATATGGTTAAATCTTGATTTTTTTGATAAATACTTGAAGTGGATGTTAGATATATGATTTGGATAGTGGATATATTGGTGGAGTTAGGTTAGAAATGGGTTATAGAGATTTAGGGTAAATCTCGTAGGAACAAAAATTGAAGAGGCCGGACCGGTTCAATTTGTGGTCATCGGGTCAGTTCATTTATGAAGCATCAGACAAATTCATTTTTGGAAGCCATTGGTTTGGTTCGCCTTCTTCAATGTAGCAGACAGGTTCGTTTATAAAACCATTGGTTCGGTTCGCACATTACAGATTTCTAACTCTTATCTAACTCCTTTCCAATTGCACTTAGTGATTGAGAACCCTCTAATATGAAGTGATATTAATGTTCATGAAGTAAAAATCGGGATTATGATATTATACGATGGTACGGAGATATAGGGACGATTATGGAAGTGTATTAGGGAGATTAACACTTCGATTCCTTCAAAAATCTTTCTAGGAGGAGGAATTTAATTAACATATGGGATACGGGCGGATTGAGAGAAGTCGTGAGTCCTGAGTTATATCAAACTTATGGATTAATCAAATGTGTGATTGATTATTAAAGCTTAAGTGAGTGATTGAGTAATAAAGCGGATTGGAAATATATATGTGAGGAAGTATCGGCTAGTGTAATGAGTGATATACACAGGTAGCTAAGTTTATTGATATATACTTTCGGATATGAGAAGGTATGTATATGTGATGTGTGTGTGTGTGTATGTGTGTATTATGTGTATGATATATTATACGGAACGTACCCCTCTAGTGCTATCATGAAAAGTTGCGTGATGTAGGTGAATCCCCTAGTTAGTGAATGCAGGGAGAGTATAGTCACCAGGTCATAGCATCCAGTATTTAAAGAGTGTGGATTTTATCATGGGTGAGACGTCTTGGGTATGATTCGTCTCACTTTTAAGTGAGGAACTATGGTCGTTTCCCATACTTTTGTGCTTTATTTTTCCAAGTCAGTGTGAGAGTCCGACGGTTGGTACCTAGGATGGTGTGAGTATCCCCTGGAAGATGGTAACACTTAGAGACTGCATCCAGTGAGCTAATGCTCTGAGGGATAGTTAGTATACATATAATGAGTGATATGTATGTGTACTTGATGTGAAATGTTAAATCATGTATAATAATGAGAGTAACATTATACAGGCTTTAATGATTAATGTATGAATCACTATGCTTACAACTAGTGAAACTTGTAAGAAATGAATTGATATATAATCATTGAGAATGATATTAAAAGCGGTTATGTTGGTATGAATTAGATAAGCGAGTGTGTGTTAACGCGTAAGCATGAGGCTGGGTTATCCATAGATGAGTCGGGTAGCTTAACTAAGATAAAAAAATGCATAAATTAGGTGCGCGTTGTAGTTGAGGGGTGAGTATGAGTCTCTAGAGAACACCAACTTAATTATGGAATTTCGCATTCCAAATTATTATGGATTTTAATTCACTTGTCAAAATATTTTTAAAATCGGGCGCTGACCCGTATATATTTTTTCTTATTTTTTTCCTTTCTTATATCTTTTAGGTGTCCCTCCGCAAGAACGGCAAGGATGAGCTTCCACTCCAGCGTCTATGGAGCTGCAACACATGTGGAATGTTGCAGGATTTTTGATATAGTCGCATCTCATTTTTGTTAATCTAGTTAAGGACCAGCAGTGTTAATCGGGAGTGTATTGCCCAAGGGTTGTATTGATGTATGTGCTTTATATCTCAGATAATTATTATCTTGTATGGATTTGTTAACTAACAGCTTATTCGGTTATTTATGTTGTGCAGTTTGTTATAAGTATATATGTTCATGTTTATAATTGCGGTTAATGGATTTAATTGTAATATTCATATAACTGGAAACTTTTGGCATCCGCTTTATTTTAATTTGGGTGGTTAGTTATACTTTTGGTATGTGCGACAGTGATGCAAAGAATGAGCTATTTGAGAACCCTGTTTTATTTTAGTACAGGGCTAGCCACCTGTTATTTTAATATGCGGGGTGTCACAAAATAACCCTCTCAAAACCTCTCCATCAAGCCCCCAATACCCATTCCAACAGATCAATGAGGAAAAATGCCTTCTCCTTCAATGGTTCTCCTTATCTTTCCCTTCTCATTAAACTCATAACAAATCAAAGAAAAATAACCCATAACCATTCCAAACAAAACCACAAAAAAAATCTAAAAGAGAAAATCAAATACCCATTCCAAACCCACAAAACATCCCTATAGATGTGTGTGTGTGCGCACGCGCGCGAGAGAGTGAGAGAGAGAGAGAGAGAGAGAGAGTGCAACCATGACGTCCACGAGAGAGAGGGGGAGAGGAAGAGAAAGAAAGAACAATGATAGTTAAGTTGCTTCTATTCTAAGAGATTAAAAGACAATAATATCACTTAAAAAAGTTACATGAGAGTCATATGCCATTTTTCGTTTAAAGAATTAACAGTGTTAATAGTAGAGGGTTATTTGAGGTCGTTTTGAAAGTTCAGATGGTAAATCTAGAAACTGGATGTATTTAATTTCAAATACTTTCGTACTAGTATTAATAATAATATTATTCTTATTATAACAATCAAGAAATACATATATTTTCAAATTAAAAACTCGAATTGAATTTTAGCATTAATGCAGTTTTGAAGCATGCACACCCTAACCAAAATTTAAAATAGAGGATCCTTATACTGACTCGCAAAATCGACACATTTATTGCGACACGTTGACGTACCCCACATGTATACACTTATATTCATACTCAAAACGGTATGAATGCGCCATGTTAGTGTGTTTTACCGAATGTATCCAATTTGTCTCTCTATTAAATAAATGGGCATATACCAAATAGTCTCTCAATCTTTTTTTAATACACGTTTAGTTCAAGCCTTTTTATTTTGCACCAAAAAGTCATTCACCTTGCCAAAAAGGCTTTACCATGCCGCTGACGCGGATCTTTAAAGATAAGAGAATAAGGGATTTTTGAGTACAAAATAAAAGGATTAAACTAAATGTGTATTAAAAAATATTTGAAGGACTTTTTGCAATTTGATTCTTAAATAAATTTGAATTATTTTTATAAGATTTTATTTACTTTGGACCTAAAGGAAAAGTTTTCCGGTAGGAATGATTTAATTTGTGTCACAAGGAACATGCGAGAATTTTAATTTTGGGAACTTTCTTGCATACGAACAACGCTAAGGACGACTTAGTAATGAAACGGTAGCTCGTGAAGTTGGAACACAAGCGCGTACCAAAGAGTTATCCTCGAAACGAACAATTCTTACTCTTTACCAAACTAGACTACGATTCCTCCAACTTCTCTCTATATACTCAGCCTCCCCACTTTTCCTTATTTCATTCCCACTGGTCTTTCATAATTACTTGTTTCCTCCCTACGCTCGCTTTCGTTCTCTCTTCATATTACCCTCTAGGTTAAAATATCTCACGAACCAAAAGGGCAAACCCATATGAATTTCAAGCCCAAGCCACCGGAGATGAAGCTTGTAGGCAGTTTTCGTTTTCGTTATCGTTCGGCCATGGATTCATTCTCAGTTGCTCTAGAGGCATTCTCTGAGCACCAAATTCTTTGATCTACCCTTTCAAGGTACCTTTGTCACTCTTTTCAATCTCTCGTCTTTCTTTCCACGTTTCCATTTGGGTTGCTTGTAATCATGAAAACCGACGTTGTTGAGATATCCCCCGATGGTCGATACATACGGTACGATGAAATATTAGGCAGTGGGGCGTTCAAGGTTGTATACAAAGGATTTGACCGAGTTGACCGGGTTGATATTGCGTGGAACCAAATCTCCATTTTTGACCAAGACGACGACCAAGATGTTTTGTTAAAAACATCTTCTGAGGCTGTTTTGTTGCAATCATTAGATCATGAAAATATTATCAAGTGTTACAACTATTGGATCGACGACAAGAACAAAAACATCAACATGATCACCGAATTATTCAGTTCAGGTAGTCTTAAACAATACCGAAAGAAACACAAGAAAGTTGACACAAAGACCCTCAAGAACTGGGGAAGACAAATCCTCCAAGGGTTACACTATCTCCACCATCGCAATGAGCCTATTATTCACCGAGATTTGAAGTGTGATAACATATTCGTTAACGGGAACAGCGGAGAAATTAAGATTGGAGATTTCGGGTTGGCTACTAGTATTCAAAAGAATACTATTGCTACAACAATTGTTGGCACGCCAGCATTTATGGCACCCGAGTATTACGATGAGCAATATAATGAGCTTGTGGATATATACGCTTTTGGGATGTGTTTGTTGGAGATGGTTACTGGTGAAAGCCCTTATAGCGAATGTGAAAATGCGGCACAAATATACAGGAAGGTTACAACTGGTGTGAGGCCTGTTGCTTTTGGTAAAGTGAAGGATCCACAAGTTAAGCAGTTAATAGAAAAATGTTTGGCTCCAGAACCGTCTCTGAGGTTGTCTGCTGTGGAGCTCTTGAAACACCCGTTCTTTACTTGGTATGATCCTTGCATGGAGATTGAGAGTGACGAAGACTCAATAATCTCTGATATATCAAGTTTGTATAACAGCAGTGATGAAGATTGCATTATGGATGTGAAAAGTGCCGAGTTGGAAAGATGTAATAGGAGTACTGCTGACTCGATTATAACGGTTGAATTTATGAACAACTCGAATATGTCTTGCGATTGGGGCTCCAGCATCTCTGCTTTATATCTTTCGGGCTGATGATGTATCTTAATTGCATGAATATCTTCAAATATATAAATCTTTTCTTTCTGTTCATTCGATTATAGAAAGTTATCTTGCTCAATAATAATATACTTATTTACAAACACACCCACACTTGAAAATACACACTTTATATTTTTGTTTGTATATGGTGCGTTTAATCATTCTCAAAATGATGTTATTTATAGCAAGCAATTAGCATCACAACCTTGTTCACATGATCACACATGGATTACAAACTTTTTTCCTCATGCCCACGCATGAGTTGCCAACGTCACCATCCAACAATCTCAAGTTTATTTAACAATAATTTTTTGAAATCTTTGTGGGGCAAAATATGGGATTGTGTTCTAATTTTTCCTATTATAATATGAATTTGAGACCCAAGTTACAAATTTTTTAGAGCGTTTCTAACGATAGTGGTCAAAATAGTTGTGGTCATACATTAATATATTCCTTCTTTGCAAAAAAAAGAAAAAAAATCAGAAAAACAAATATTTTAAATATGACCTGCTCTAATCTAACCACATAAAATTGTTCTGTCAATATTTTTAATAGGCATAAAGATATTAAAGTACCTAACATGTCAATTGTTTGTGATTTTCTATTTGTAAATTGACTTCGAAGCAAATATTACACACACAGTTGTCTTGCATTTCAGTCCAAATTATTATTTAAAAGTTGGATAGATCAATTACTGTCAAACACATGTGAAGTGCTTATGTTTCGCTAATATTTATAGCAACAATATATCATATTAAATCTGAATCTTGTTTTATAAATGTTGATGGCTTTTCAAAATATTAAATTCATATGGTAATGTAACAAATACAATGAGAAGTATTATGTTTTAATCTTTTAGAGAATAGAGAAGGATAATGTGGAACGGCAAAGAATACACAAAAGGGTAATATACAAAATTGAGTAATGATACGCAGACCCACCAACCTAATGCGTGTCTGACACATCACTGAGTAAAATTTATAGAATATATGTATTTCATTTATAGAATATTTGATGTCAAACAAATACTTGGATGTAAAATTAAAATGCAGAAAGGGAACATTTAATGATGAAGTAGGTGGAATTAAAAAAACAAAAAAATAGAAAACACACACACATATATATACATAACGTCTCCTGTAAGGACTCCTTATGGTGCAGACATCGGTACATATCATTTTTTTAAATAGTAAAAAAATAATTTTTTGATGAAACTTCATGGATATGATTTTCACACTTAGAAGACCATCTCCAATTATTTTCACCAAAAAATTCAATAAAAAAAACGTTGAGATTAATTGATACGTAAAAAAATGGTATAAATACTAATTTTCAACCGTTGAAATGTTGGGTCGGTGCCAGTCACTTATTAATTGAATTTTTTGATGAAACTTCATGGATATGATCTTCTCACTATCGAGATCATATCCATGAATTTTCATCAAAAAATTCAATCAAAAAGCAGGTGAGATGATCGTTAACATTTCAACAGTCGAAAATACATATTTATGTCATTTTTTTACACATCACATCATCTCAACAGTTTTAGTATTGATTTTTTTGATGAAAAAAAATGGAGATGATCTTCTCAACATGGAGATCATATCCATAAAGTTTCATCACAAAATTTATTTTTTTACTATTTTGAAAAAGTGGTATGTACCGGGGATTGCACCATAAGGAGTCCTTACAGAAGGAGGCTTATATATATTGTGGTGACAATTATTATGCAACACAAATAGATAAGAAAAAAGAAATCACCAAGCAAGAACAAGGAATGTAAAATGCCAATCACACAACAAAAGATGTACGTGGTTCAGCAAAGATGTGCCTACGTCCACGGTGGTGCAGTCGATGTTATTTCTATATACTCCGGGGAGTGATTACAGGGAATACAACTTGTCATTTTGTCCCGGACCTAGGGTTTAATATATACTTGTACATTTAAGTAAGTGGGGGTGATGGATTCCCCCACGTCTTCCATCTCTCCCTATAACCTCCCTTAATGGGAATGTGGGAAGAGATCGGATCACATTCAAAATAAGAGGTGGGGGGCCTGAACTTTGGGCCGCCAGAATTGGGCTACTCGTCCACGCCCATGGTCTTAATTTTGGGTACCCACAATTTCCCCTAAGTTTGTTGAGCCATGTTTATGGGCTCAATAAATTTAAATGATTAGCCATAATGGCTTTTTTGCAATTCTTCGAAAGCTGTGAAGTTGATTTTGGCGGCACCCGCTTCGTACCTTGTGCACTATGATTAGCAAAATTTGAAGGTTTCTTGGGATAGCCACTTTTCTACCGTCGCTTCAATCTTTCCAGCACTTTTTCATTCTCTGTGAGTTCTAGCACTTCGTTCCTTCTTCTCTCAATCTCCACTCTCGTTGCTTCCTTATCGTTTGGGCCTGTGCTTCTTCATCGTTCGAGTCGATCTTCTATCTTGTAAGTTTCCTGTACATTTTCTTTGTACTTTCTCTTTGAGTTTGTAGTTTTCTAGGATTTTCCAATGGCAAAGATTGGGAATAGGTCGGTCTCTGAGTTTAGGAAGTTTTACAACATCCCTGAGTGGGTAGATATTGAGTGTTGTGCCTCCCCTCCTAGAAACGTTAGAGAGATAGATGATGCCCACAGGATTCACGTTTTGTTACTTTCCCAGGGGAGACTCACTTTTCCTCCCAATGACTTGTTTTTGCATTTCTTTGGCTATTTTAATATTGTTCCTGCACAATGCAAAACCAATGTGTGGAAAATAGTTAATGGCGTACATAGGATAAATCAGTTGTACGGTACTAGGTTAAGGCTCGCCGAGGTCTGTTTTTGCTATTCCTTTTCTCAAACTAGCTCTGGTGTCCTCTACCTCAAACCTAGGAGCCCTGACAGGGTATTAGTAGTAAATTTACCTGATTCCCATAAGAACTACTGGCAAGAAGGTTTCCTTGTTAGAAATTGGCAGTTTTCTCCCCAATTTGAAGGGTTCAGGTCTGAGAGGTTCTTTGTTCCCTTTTATGGGGAAGAATACATAGGTAGACATTGCACTGTTGTTTCGAATTTTGTTGATTTGTGATCTTTCTGACTCTTCTTTTCTTTTTCTTCCACAGCGAGGTCAAAGAACTTGCAACTTGCTTTCAGCGAGGTTCGTCTCTCGAAATTGGTCAAGGCTTGGAATATCAGGGAGTCTTTGGGTGACGGAGAGCATCCTAGGTCTCCTGCTTTTCTGCTCGAGTACAAGAACGTTGGCTCCAGCTTCATAGCAAGGCCTGTGGACAGTATCCCATAGTTTGACTCCTTCGAAGAGACTGTTGCGGATCCTATCCAGTTGAACGGGGAGGAGAGCAACTCTGAAAGTGACATTATAGGAGCTGTAAGTAATTTGGGTGGAGGGAGCTCTGATAGTAGCAGTTCCTCTGATCGTGAGGAGGTCTCTGAAGCTTGAGAGTCGTCAAGAACATCTAGCAGTTCAAGGGAGGAAATAACTCCTCTAAGGAAGAACCTAATCCGGGACGATGATGATGAAGACCATATGCTTCTCACACAGAGGTCAAAGAAGCAAAAATCTAGCTCTGGGGTTGTGGCTACTGGTTCCCGATCCTCTTCTTAGGAGCAGGAGAAAAGGAGGAAGGAAGAAGAGATGGTAAGGGAGAGAGAGAAAAAAGGAAGAAGAAAAGAAGAAGATGGAGGAGAAGAGGAGGGTAGAGGAGAGGAAGAAGAAAGAGAATGAGAGAGAGGACGAAAAGAGGAGGGTGAAAGCAAGGGCAAAGGCTGGGCAGGCCTTAGTCCCGGTGTCCGCACTTCCCGAGGGGGCTTCTGTTGTAATTTCCCCCCAGTTGCCCCCCGCTCTGCTCGAGAGAGCTGTCCTCCCAGCTGATCGTCAAAGTGCGGTAGGGTCCGAGAAATTGGCCCTTCAGGCTAGTAAAAGGCTAGCTCTGGTAAGATTTTTCCCTTCTCTCCCATGTTTTTATGAATTCCCTCATTTCCCTCTTCTAATGTCTTCTTTTTTCTGCAGTTTGTTACTGACTTCGCCGTGCTGTATCGTTCACGCGATGAGCTGGTGAAGAAAAATAGCGAGCTGGAGAAGGAAAACGCTACCCTGAAGCTGAAGGGTAAAGAGCTCGAGGCTAGTTTTAAAGCCGTTGACTCTGCTCAGATTTCATCCAACCTGGCTCTTGCTACAGCTAACAAGGAGAAGGACGCGACAGTCAAGGATTTGAAAGAGCTGCGACAGGCCTACAATCTGGTTTGCTCTAGCAAACTAGCTATTGTTGAGGAGAACAGGGTGCTCTCTAAAGAGCTAAAGAAGGAGTCTGAGGCTATCACTGCCAAGGAGGACTCATACAATTCTGGTTGGGCTGCAGCATACGAGGATGCTGAAGTTCAGATAGGCTATATTAGTCATCTGAACTTCAAGAAAGGCTGGAATAAGGCCCTTTTGGCTGCTGGCATCGATATCGACTCTCCCCTATTTGACGAGCATGACCCGGGTCCGAAGCCAACCGTGGATGAAGTCCCTGCCCCAACTGTTGAAGGTGTTGACTTTGTCCCCCAGATGACTCCTGTTGATGCTTCCCTCGTTATGGAGACAGAGATTGCTCTTGCCGAGGGTGGTGCTCCTGCTGATGCCGATAAGGGGAAAGGGTCATCGACCTCTGGGCAGCCCGAGGTTGCTAACTAATTATCTGCTAGGATTACTTTGTATTTTTGCTTATTTATGTCTTGAAACTTTCTTTTTACTGTTCAATGTAACTTCAACCATTACTAATGAAAAGGATCCTTTTCTCCTCGTACTGATTTGTCTTCTTCTCTCCTTGTCTTTCTATTGCCTGTAGTCGATTGATGTTGATGATTACATTCCTGCTACTTCTCAATTGGGCAGGACCCTTGGTCCTAATGCGAGTCCTGAAGTTCGCCAGGCCTTCGTTAAGCTTTGCAAATCCCTTAGATATAGGAATCAGAAGTACAAGGAACAATCTGAACTTGTGGCCAAGCTGAAGGATAGGCTCCAAGAGATGGAAGAGGTTGGTGCTTCAGTGCAAGAAGAAGTGAATGCGTTGAGGGCAAAGCTTCTCGATGCTTTCGAGATCAACCAGGTTGGTGAGATGCTTCATCAAGAGAATGAGGTTCTGAGGAGAGAGGTCTCACGACTTAGGGAGCATGCGCCGAGCACTGCTCCAGCAGTATTATAGGGTTCCTCGTCATCCCGAGCTATAGCTAGTCAGAGTGATATTCCTCCTGTGCTGCGGGATTCCACTGGTCCATCTGTTCCGCGAGTTGGAAGGAGCACCAGGAGACGAAACAGGGAGGTAGAAGAACTTCGAGAGAGGGAAATGGAAGAGTTTCGTGGTGATGTACAGCGAGCATATGTGATTGTTGCTGGGATTCAAAGGGATGTTACTCGTCTGTGGCACCTGTTCAAAAAAGGTCCTCGACAAGTGTGGGCTGATGGCTACGACCAAGGTTGGTCAGATGCTCCAACAAGGTTATCGGAGTTCGAAGAGCTTTCCTTTGTTAGGGGGTGGCTGAGTGCTTTGAAGGAGCTGCAAGTCCTGAAGAACTCGATGCTTTGGTATCGCCATGAGATTTCTCCCTCTACCCTGATGCCTAACCCCTTCCAGAGGGATAATCGATGGATCCCCATCGATGCCATCCCTCGGCAATTATTGGAGTCGAATGCGAATGAGGTTGAGGAAGAGTTAGCTCCTTCTCCTGATGACGGACGAAGAGCTCGAGTGGCTGATTATCTCGCTCAGAGGCCTCACCCCCATTGAGATTTTGCCAGTTTTTTTTTTGTATTTTTGATGATGTAAATGCTTTGGGCGAGCTCGCCGTGTATCACCATTATTTGTAAATATGATGAATTAATGATAATTTTATGTTTTGGGAAAATTTGCCGACTAAACAAGTGCATCATATTCTTCATATTCTTGCTACTTTATGATCTTCTAAATTTGTGTTGTCATGCAAGTGTCCTCCCAGTCCAGTATAATATCGAGATACCATTTGTGCATCACTTTACCCTTTAGGTCATGTCATCACACTCCTTTAGGCCTAAATGTAGCAATTGACGAGGACACACCTGGTGTTGGATGCTCTATCCGATCAAGATTTTATTCAACCAAAAAAAGTTTGATGACCAGTATAAAATTTGGCCATATTGCCTAAGGATCCCCTGTAGGGATTCATATATTGCCAGGGGCAATGCTAGGAGGTCTTTCGTGTTTCATAACGATGACCTGAGGAGAGGCACTTCCCTTCTAAGGCATGGTGATCAATATGCCTGTCATTTGGAAAAGATGTGCGATAAAGCCCATATAGCCGTTACTTATTAGAATGCAACTGTTTAAATAACTTTCATTAATGACAAGGGAAATGAACTTCTAGTTACATAACAAAAGAATAAGCGATAGAAAAGATCTAAAAATAGAATCTCTTGAGATTGGCTGCGTTCCATGCTCGTGGTATTTCTCTGCCTTCCATCGTTTCCAAGTGATAGGCGCCCTGCAGATCGTCTCTGGTTATCTTAAAGGGCCCTTCCCAGTTTGGGCCTAGCTTGTCGTCTGATGGTTTTACTGCGCTGCCTAGGACTTTCCTTAGAACGTAGTCCCCAACTCGGAATGCCCTTGGGTTAACCCTTTTATTGTAAAGCCTCGCGAGATGTTGCTGATAGCTCACTACTTTTACTAGGGCTAGCTCTCGACGCTCGTCGGCTAGGTCGAGCTCAGCGAGTAATGCTACATCATTATGGACCTGGTCGACAGGGTCGGACCTCATTGTTGGCAAACCTGCTTCTAGTGGGATGACTGCTTCCATGCCATATGTCAGCAAAAATGGGGTTTCTCCTATTGCTCGCCGAGGAGTGGTTCGGTACGCCCATAGGATATGGGGTAGTTCATTTACCCATGCGCCAATCTCTTCTTTAATCCATCGATCACAGTTTTGTTGGAAGACTCATCTTGGCCATTGCTCTGAGGGTAGGCCACTGAATTGAAGTGGTGTCTGATACCGTGTTCGTTACAGAAGTTCTGAAAAGAGCCGCTTTCGAACTGTGTTCCATTATCGGTGATGATGGTTCTGGGGATGCCAAAGCGAGTGATTATATTTCTCTATATGAACCTTATCATATCAGCATCTCAAATGTTCGCTAGGGGTTCTGCCTCGATCCAGTTGGTGAAGTAGTCAATTGCAACCAACAGATATTTGCGATTGCCGGTGGTGGTAGGCAGTGGTCCCACGATGTCCATTCCCCATTGGGCGAATGACTATGGCCTGGACAGTTATTTTAGGTCGCTAGCAGGTTGGTGGACCATAAGAGCGTGAAGTTAGCATTTAAGGCACTTGTGGACATACATCGCAGAGTCCCTTTGCATGTATGGCCACCAATATCCCTCCTTCATTGCTCGGAAAGCTAGAGACCTTCCTTCGATATGGCTTCCATAGATTCCTTCGTGAAGCTCATGTAGCACTTGCTCGACATTCCCTGGGTGAACGCATTGGAGGTAGGGACCGGAGAAGGATCTATTATATAGGTTGCCCTCTGGGGATAAGTGAAAGCGAGAAGCTTTGACTCTTATCTGATGGGCAATCTTCTTGTCATTCGAGAGCGTGCCATCCTTTCAATAGTCCCTTAAGGGGTTCATCCAGCTGGGAGCTGATCCCACCTGGAGTACCTATTTCCCGCTTAGTAGCCTGATCTCGTGGATGCTCGGGTGAGTGAGGAAATCGATGGGGATGGTTCTTTTCAGGTCGGAGTCAACTGCTGAACTCAGGGCTGCTAAGGCATTAGCATGGCTGTTTTGCCCTCTAGGAACCTGCGGCACATTGATCTTTTCGAAGCTCGCTATTAATTTTTTAACTAAGGCGGGGTAAGCTGCCATTCTTTCATCTTTTGCATTGTAATATCCACTTATCTGATTGGAGACTAATTGGTAATCGTCGAACACCTGTAAATGATTTTCTCCCAAAGTGTGTGCCTTCTGGAGTTCGGCTATTATGGCTTCGTATTCTGCTTCGTTATTGGAGGCTGCAAATCCAAGTCTGATTCCTTGTTCAAGGATTGTATTTTCTGGGGTAACGAGGATAATGCCTACTCCTGCCCCCTCTGAATTGGAGGCTCCATCAATAAACAGTTTCCAGGTGCCCACTGTCGCTTGGTCCTCCTTTGGCTTTGGTAGTTGAGGTTGGTTGGAAGGTACCTCGCCCGTGAATTCGGCTATGAAATAAGCAAGGATCTATCCCTTGATGGCGGTCCTTGGTTGAAATATGATGTCAAATCGCCCGACCTCGACTGACCATTTAGACAACCTGCCCGATAAATTCGCTTTCCTCAAGACAGCCTTAAGGGGGTGCGATGTAAGGACGGTGATTGTGTGGGCTTCGAAATAGTGCTTCAGCTTCCTCAAGGCCACTACTAGTGCGTAGGCGAGCTTCTCCAGCGATAGGTACCTTTGCTCGGCGTCGAGTAGGGTCTTGCTCACGTAATAAACAGGGTGCTAGATTCCTGCAACCTCACATATTAACGCAGAGCTGACAGTGTGGTTGGAAAGGGAGAGGTACAGGTATAGAGAATATGTTTGACGTGGTATGACGAGCAGTGGTGGAGAGCTTAAGTATGCTTTGAGCTCGACTAGTGCTTGCGAGTAATCTGGGCTCCATTCTACCGTTTTATTCCCCTTCAGAAGCTGGAAGAAAGGCTTGCATTTCTCAGAGGATTTAGAGATGAAGCGATTTAGGGCAACGAGCATACCAGTGAGCTTCTGTACATCCCGAATTATTCGATGTGGTTGTACCCTGTTAATTGCATCGATTTGGTCTGGGTTAGCCTCTATGCCTCTCTTACTGACCAAGTACCCAAGAAATTTTCCTGACTGGACACCGAAAGAACACTTGCTTGCATTAAGTTTCATTCGGTAATTCCTGAGAATTTCATAGGTGGTTGATAGGTCTGAGAGGTGATTTTCTTTCCTCTTACTTTTAACGATCATGTCATCGATGTAGACCTCCATGGTGCTTCCCATCTGGTCCTTGAACATCTTGGTGACCATCCGCTGATAGGTTGCCCCTGCATTTTTTAGCCCAAAAGGCATTACCTTGTAGCAGTATAATCCAACTGTCGTGATGAACGCTGTTTTGTCTTGGTCAGGGGTATATAAGGGTATCTGATGATACCCTGAGTATGCGTCCAGAAAACTCATTCATTCGTAAGCTGTAGTGGCGTCCACTAGTTGGTCTATTTTTTGGGAGGGGGAAACTATCTTTAGGGCACGCTTTGTTGAGGTTAGTGAAGTCAATGCAGACTCTTCATTTCTCATTACTTTTTGAAACTATTACTGGGTTGGATAACCACTTGGGGAATTATACTTCCCGTATGGATCCTGGATCCAGTAGTTTTTCGACCTCCTTCTCTACCGCTTTAGCCTTCTCGGGTGCAGTTCGTCGTGCCTTCTGTGTGATGGGTTTGAAGGCAGGATCGATGTGCAGCTGATGGCAGACCAAATTAGGATCGATTCCAGGTATCTCGTATGGCTCCCATGCGAAAACATCTATGTTGCATCTCAGTAGAGTTTTCAAGTCCTTTTGTTCCTAGTCGACGAGAGATGCTCCAATCAAGAAGACTCTACTACTATCGCCATCTCTAGCCGCAACTTCTACCAGGTCCTTGATGACCCGCTCGGAGGGGAGGAGCCTGTTTTCCTCCACTCCAGGTCTTTCGTACTTTAATTGCTATTTAGAAGGTGTTAGACCTTCTTCTGCTTTCTCGCTGGGCTGATCGGCCTTCCTTTCTGGCCTTGGTCGGATGGCTGCTTTGAAGCACCTTCTTTCCATTGCTTGATCGCCGTGGATCTCCATTACTCCTCGCTCGGTTACATATTTGAGTTTCTGATGGTAGGTCGAGGAGACTGCCTTCATCGCATGAAGCCATCCCCTGCCGAGGATGGCCTGGTATAGTGAGTCGATGTCAACTACCAAAAAATCTATCATCTTGGAGACGTTTCCAGCGTGCACCGGTAATACAATCTTTCCTAAGGGCATAGTTATTTTTCCAGCGAAGCTAACTAAAGGGACAGTAGCTTCCTTTAGGTCGACGATGCTTAGGTTCAATTTTCTGAATAGGTCGAGATACATTACCTCGGACGATCTTTCTTGATCGACGAGCAACTTGTCGACATCAAAGTTTGCTATCCTAAGGGTAATGATCAGAGCGTCGTGATGTGGGGTTCTTACTCCCACCAGATTATCGTCTGATTCGCCTTCTTTATCCTTTTGAGATCCCCGCCTAGGGCTCCTTCCTCGGCTGCGATACTTTCTCGCCTGAGGGCTAGGAGTGCGGTATGGACGTCTCCTGTTATTAGGATGAAGCTCCTTCTCCAGTCTTCTTTTCAAGCGAACATTCTCAGCCTCGTATCTGCGAGAAGACTCCCTCTGCTCGTGGAGCCTTGCCTCGTATGCATCAATCAGTCTGGATATTTGTGTGGACCTCACTGGTCCTTGGCTTTCTTCTGAGGCTGGCCTTTCCAAGCGAGCCCTCTGATCTGAACATCGAACTTCAGACCTAATCATGCGAGGAGCAGGTGGTTCTTGAATATCCCCTGCCTGGGGGGCATTGCTGCTGTGACCAGACATTTTAAACTCCTTTCTTGGTGTGGGCTCTTCTCAGGGAAAGATGAACGCTTCCCATAGACGACGCCAATTAAGGTGACAATTATTATGCAACACAAATAGATAAGAAAAAAGCAATCACCAAGCAAGAACAAGGAATGTAAAATGCCAATCACACAACAAAAGATGTACGTGGTTCAGCAAAGATGTTCCTACGTCCACGGTGGTGCAGCCGATGTTATTTCTATATACTCCGGGGAGTGATTACAGGGAATACAACTTTTCCTTTTGTCCCGGACCGAGGGTTTAATATACACATGTACATTTAAGTAAGTGGGGGTGATGAATTCCCCCACGTCTTCCATCTCTCCCTATAACCTCCCTTAATGGGAACATGGGAAGAGATCGGATCACATTCAAAATAAGAGGTGGGGGGGCTGAACTTTGGGCCGCCAGAATTGGGCTACTCGTCTAGGCCCATGGTCTTAATTTTGGGTACCCACAATTGCCCCTAAGTTTGCTGGGCCATGTTTTTGGGCTCAAATAATTTAAATGATTAGCCATAATGACTTTTTTGCAATTCTTCGAAAGCTGTGAAGTTGATTTTGGCTGCACCCGCTTCGTACCTTGTGCACTATGATTAGCAAAATTTGAAGGTTTCTTGGGATAGACACTTTTTTGTCGTCGCTTCAATCTTTCCAGCACTTTTCCATTCTCTGTGAGTTCTAGCACTTCGTACCTTCTTCTCTCAATCTCCATTCTCGTTGCTTCCTTGTCGTTTGGGCCTGTGCTTCTTTATCGTTCGAGTCGATCTTCTATCTTGTAAGTTTTCTGTACCTTTTCTTTGTACTTTCTCTTTGAGTTTGTAGTTTTCTAGGGTTTTCCAATGGCGAAGATTGGGAATAGGTTGGTCTCTGAGTTTAGTAAGTTTTACAATATCCCTGAGTGGGTAGATATTGAGTGTTGTGCCTCCCCTCCTAGAAACGTTAGAGAGATAGATGATGCCCACTGGATCCACGTTTTGTTGCTTTCCCAGGGGGACTCACTTTTCCTCCCAATGACTTGTTTTTGCATTTATTTGGCTATTTTAATATTGTTCCTGCACAATGCTCGCCCAATGTGTGGAAAATAGTTAATGGCGTACATAGGATAAATCAGTTGTATGGTACTAGGTTAGGGCTCGCCGAGGTCTGTTTTTGCTATTCCTTTTCTCGAACTAGCTCTGGTGTCCTCTACCTCAAAGCTAGGAGCCCTGACAGGGTATTGGTAGTAAATCTACCTGATTCCCATAAGGACTACTGGCAAGAAGGTTTCCTCGTTAGAAATTGACAGTTTTCTCCCCAATTTGAAGGGTTGAGGTGGGTACCCAAAATTAAGACCATGGGCCTGGACGAGTAGCCCAATTCTGGCGGCCCAAAGTCCATGCCCCCACCTCTTATTTAGAATGTGATCCGATCTCTTCTCACATTCCCATTAAGGGAGGTTATAGGGAGAGATGGAAGACGTGGGGGAATCCATCACCCCCACTTACTTAAATGTACATGTATATATTAAACCCTAGGTCCGGGGCAAAAGGACAAGTTGTATTCCCTGTAATCACTCCCCGGAGTATATAGAAATAACATCGGCTGCACCACCGTGGACGTAGGCACATCTTTGCTGAACCACATACATCTTTTGTTGTGTGATTGGCATTTTACATTCCTTGTTCTTGCTTGATGATTGCTTTTTTCTTATCTATTTGTGTTGCATAATAATTGTCACCATATATATATATATATATATATACACACACACTAGCAGAATGCTCGTGCCTGAAGGCACGATAAAAATTTCGAAAGCACATAATTACAAAACGGCGAAAAGTTTCAAAGTATGTGATTGCAAAACAGAAAAAATATCGCTCCTAATAAAACAAAGTGTAATTTTAAAACATTAGGTCGTAATCTCCTTTGTTTATTGAACTATTCACCATGCTTAACAAATAACAAATAGTCCAATAACATTCAAATAGTCTAAATTCATCAAATAAATTCACATATAATACGAAATATACAATATTCCATCAATCGAATTCACATTGTCTCTCAAAAAAACAAAGTGTCAATTTTTTAAAAAAATTGGGCATAGTCTCCTTCGTTTATGTAACTATTCACCCTGCTTAACAAATAACAAATAGTCCAACAACATCCAAATTGTCTAAATTCATCAAAAAAATTCACATATAAAATAAAATATACAATATTCATCAATCAAATTCACTGTGTCTCAAAAAAATAAAGTGTCAATTTTAAAAAAAAAATTGGGTATAGTCTCCTTTGTTTATTAGACTATCCATGCTATTTAAGGGGTAACAATAAATCCAAAAATATAAAAATAATCCCAAATTCGTCTAACAAAAGGTTCAATGAAACAAACTTCTTATTGGCCCGTGTTCGATGTGAACTAACCAACTGTCACGTTTTCGAGGTGAGCTTCACCTACTGGCCCTCCTTTAAGAGGGGTGACTTTGCCTCTTTCCCCATGTGAATTATCCTGATGTCCTCATTAACTGTCTTCAAAACTTTGTGGTGAGAATCTAATATTATCATTAAGAAAAATTAAAAGAAAAAAAATGAGAGAAACGATATAAGGAACCTGTGATCAAACACTATGAAAAATGAAAGAAATGACACGCTTAAGAGATTGAGAAAAATGAGAGAAATGACACTATGAAGTTATACCTAGTACACCTTAAATTTGTCCTTTTCTTCCTTGATTCCTGACATGGTCTTTATGAGTTCAATGTCTGTATTTTCAATGGTTCCAATGTCAATGATAATTCTAATATTAAAATAATGAATATATGAGGAATATACCTAGTACGTGGTAAATCAATATACTATAGAAATCAACTTACAATAGCATATATCTTACTAGATTAACAAAATCTAAGCAAAACCGAGCCCCGAGAAACTATTTTTATACAAAGTGAGTGACATTAAGCTAAACTCTAGCATCATTATGCTCTCAAAAAACCTATACGTCTGTAAATATTATTGCAAAATCAGACTTTTAAAACCACAAAGGGTTTTTACCATAAATACAAAATGGTCAGTGTTTATTGACAAACACTCAAATTTAAAATAAGTACACATATTACATAAAAAAAAAATAAGGTCCATTCCTTAGGCCTTGACTTCGGGTTGATGATGATAGCGTAGACTGTAGAAGAAACTATGTCGATTCATCTTGTTATCCGAAAGAAAAAGGTTGCAATCTATTAAATAAGTTTGTTTCAAGTCCATGACTACAACAAACTATTTAGTACAAAACATATGATAAGTTGATGTATATTACCTTTTGTTGCAGAGCTTTACTCAACTGAGATTCTCTCCTTGCAAATGATCACATCTCAAACATGTATCCAAACTATAAATCAAACAATGTAAATAGATTATATAAAAGTAGAATTTAATTCAACTAGTAAGTAGTCTACGAACAGACACAAAAAAAGAATGATATGAATAACCTTAGAACGATTGCATTTGTTCCCTCATTTTTTCCATGTAAAAAATAGTATGTTCGAAAAAGGGTGTCACTGCAGTATAACATGCGCAACGCAGACCCATTCCATCTCTCCAAAATAGCAAACTAATCAAAATCATCTAATTCACTAAGTTGAAATGAGTTTAATAAAACAAATACACGTATGTACCATGAAACAACAATGCATAAAGAGGATAGTCAGATCACAGGAACAATCAAAACTTTTATAAGGAATCAAATAGAAATGGACAATCTAATTTCTTCTCAGAATTCTGTAATTGCCTCTCAAAGCTATCTAGACTCTTTACCTTGTGAAGCTGCTGAAAGAACAGGATCATGCTCACAAAGCAGCTCAGAAGCATAACTGATAGCTAGGTCTAAACTCAACGTGTTGCGGTGGCTCTACTTATTTTGTTGAGATATTAAGGATGCTTTATCTCAAATATCTGAATACAGAATTGTATATTTAGTAAATACATGATTTATCTCAAATTTTAAATTGTCCCAATCCATAAATATAAAACCAACAGAGCCCAAACATATTTCAATGGAACATAATTCTAATAGTATCATACCATAATGAACTCTTGCATTACAAATTGCTTAGAATGACGCTGCGATCATAATCGTAAGCAAACGGCTGTAGGTGATCGTCGGGAAGGGCCACCCGAACTGATCCATAGAGTCCAACTTCTATTTTCATACCATAATGAGTGTGGTACAAATACGACATGTACTACAAAATTAATCAAATCAAGCTAATTAGAATTGATATTTGCAGTCTCGAATATTCCACTTAGAAGCAAGAAATGTTTTTTTAAGACGTAAAGTTCATAAGTTGAAGAGAGCATGTATTTATCTAAATAATTAAAAGTTTGAAACTCGCATAGTGTAAGCAATCAAATATTTAACCAAAAAAAATAGAAGGGCATGGACTTAAAACTAAAAATAAATAAAATGGGCGTGTCAGAGAAAGATGCATAGGCAGAGGTAAAAGGATCTTAATGAACAATTCTCAACCAAAAAAACTATTTGAGGCATCAACAAAGAAAATCAATATTACGCTCAAAGGTGAGAACTTGAGCATGAGGAACAAACCATGCTCACCAATATAATGAAAAAATATAAATTATTTACCAATTCTAAAATAGATCCGAACATAGAGAAATCCAATAAAAAGTTGAATCCTGAAAAAAAAATGACAATGAAAATGAACATGTTAGAATGAAAATAAAAACACAAATACAATAATTTTAATAAAAAATAAAAAGGGTGTGGACTTAAAACTAAAAAATAAAAAAGGGCGTGTTAGCAAGAAATGCACAGGCAGAGGAAAAAGGACCTTAATATACAATTCTCAACGAAAAAAACTATTTAAAGCGTCAACAAAAAAATCAATATTACGCTCAAAGGTGAGAACTTGAGCATTATGAACAAACCATGCTCACCAATATAATGAAAAAACCTAAATGCCTTACCAATTCTAAAGTAGATCTGATCATAGAGAAATCGAACAAAAAGCTTAATCCTGAAAAAAAACTGACAACGAAAACGAACATGTTAGAATGAAAATAAAAACACAAAAATCCAATAATTTTAACAAACAAATAAAAAAAATTAATGAACTAAAATTCTGATGATAATAGTAATGATACAAAATTCCTTGAGACTATGCCCAAACTTAAAATTATCTGCAAGAACCGCATTCATACCCAAAGTGAGGTTCAAAATTTTCAAAAAGTAGAGAAAGCAACATGAATGGCACAGAAGCAATAAATAGTGTGTTATTTTCTTGACTACAAACTAAGTAGATGATGTAATTAAAAATACTATATAGACAATGATCAAATTTAGATGTGCAAAAAAAAAAAAATTACCCAGAATCAAATCACGAATTGATTTCGTATTACCCCAAAACATTAAATCTGCAAAAAAAAGTCATTAGATCTAAAAAAAATACATTAGATCTGTAAAGAAATCATTAGATCTCCCAAATAAATATTAAAGAAAATATTATATCTGCAAAAAAAATTAGATTCAAACCACAATTGATTATGTACCTACTATACATGTTGCCAAAAAAATAGTTATAACAGAGGTGTGTGTGCATGATTGAGTGTGTGTGTGTGTGAGGCGGAGGGGGTGGGGGCGGGGGCGGGGAGGCGGAAAGGCAGAGGCAGAGGCGTTTGTGCATGTGCGCGTGTGTGCATGCGCGAGTTAGAGGGTGAGAGAGACTACCTGCAAGAGGAAGAGTTGGAGGTGGAGGGCGGCGGTAGAGGGCGGCAGCGGGATCTAGGGTTACTGTTGAGGGATTTGTGTTGAAGAGAGAGAGAGAGGAAATGTAATGGGGGCTGTGAATGAGCGAGACGAGAAATGTTTTGGGGGTAAAGAGTTTTTCTCTCATTTGCCATGTCACAATGTTTAAATAGTGACATGGCACAATCTGAGACCCTTAGATTGCATCCAAAAATTTAATCTCAATCGTTGATATTTTGGAACAATAAAACACCCTCCTCTCATATTATATAGATATATTCAAAAACTATTTTATAAATATAAATTATTTTTATAAATAATATAGTTTTTATAATAATATAAATATATAATCCCATTTTTTTATAAAACTACAGTGTTAACACTTTTTTTATATTTCTTTTACAAAACCTGATTTTATAAAGATAAGTATAAAATATTTTGTTATATATAAAAATTGTATTTTTATAAAGTAATTTTCTAAAAATTGTAGTTTTTAACTTCATTTCTCTATATAAATTGTATTTCAAAAGGCTATTATATAAATATAAATATAAATATTTTTACGAAAAAAAATATTTTATAAAGTAATGTTAATGTTCAGAATTTATAAGCTGTTAAGAAAAGTGTACATTTTTATTGAAAAAAAACATTTTTTTGAGTTACATATCAAAAACTGCTTATTATAAAAATATTAACATTTATAATAAAAAAATTATGTATAACTCAAAAAATATTTTTTTATAAGAAAATGTACAATTTTCTGAAACAATCCATAAAATTTGCACGTTAACATTACTTTATATAAACAATTTTTTTCTTAAAAATATTATATTTATATTTGTAAGTACAACCTTTTAAAATACAATTTATGTAAAGAAAAGAAGTTAAAAACACCTGTTTTTGGAAATTAACTTTTTAAAATACAATTTTTATGTATAATAAAATAATTTATACTTATCTTTATAATATCAAGTTTTGTATAAAAATGTTTTTATAGAAAAAAAAGTTCAAACTATAGTTTTTATAAAAAAATAATTCTTTATTTATATTTTTATAAAAATGGTATTGTTTTAGACAATAATTTATATTTATCAAACATTTTTTTTATTTTATATATATATATATATTAAGGTTCTAAAAAACGCTGGGCGTGACCGATGCGTGGAGGCTAAGCCTTAAGCCTTAGAAACCCAGGCGGGCCTTGGGCGTAAAAAGGAGTGAAAAGGCATTTATGCAGTTTTGAATATATTTAAATATTTTTAGGCATAATAAGGCTATTAAAATACTAAAATTGTATATACCTTAAAAATATGTCTGAATATATGCAAATTGAAATACTATTTTATTATTTTGGATGAGATATTGGTCTGGTTTATAAAAAAATTTTTGCAAGGCAATATTATTTCATTAATGCATTTTTATTTTTAAAAAAAGTGCGCCTTAAGGCTTTTACCAAGAATAAGGCGTAAAAGTCTTAAGGCGGAGCGTTTCTCCGAAGGCTCAAGCCTAAGCGCGCCTTTTAGAACACTGATGTGTGTGTGTGTGTCTATATATATATATATAAAGCAACATGAAAACAGTCTTATTTAATAAAAATTATCCATGTTTTTTAACATTTGAGTTTAGATGTATAGGGGAAAGATCTGGATTTTTTTTTAAAGAAAAAATTTTATTGATAGGTGGAGAAAAAGCCACTCCAAGGGAACTTAAAAGCGCTACTGTAGGACTCTTGCAGAAAATAAATAACAATCTAAAGAGAATTTAAAAAGTATTTAGGTCCTACGATTTCTTGAACGCGTTTTCGGATGACGTTCCAATTGTCATTTTCACAGTAGAATTTACATCATTCGAGATAAGATCAGAATCCACCGTAGATGATGAATCAAGTTTGGGGATATCCACGAGTTAACCAATACCTCGGTCGTCGTGAATTTTCACACCAATAGGATTAATTTGGGATAACTCGTCACGAAAAGATCTAGATACATGGGTTTATGCAGTGGTGAAGTTTTATTTTCGGAGGGAGAAAAAGATGATGGCTTTTGATTAGCCTTTTGGTTAAATTCAAAGTAATTTTTTTCTTTTTGTGAAATCACATGAGGTAGTAGAGAGTGTGTGTCAAAATTTAAAGTAGTTGTAACATAACTCTAGCATTTATTAGTATCGACAGTGTCGCAGAATAACATGAGGGGACACTATTTTTATATATACAGATTAAGTATCAAACTAGTAATAAAATCATGATATTAAAAACTAGGAATAATATCTACCAGTACTGGAGAGAGAGAGAGAGAGAGAGAGAGAGATGGTCGAGGGTGAAAGGTCAACGATGAGAGATAAATAGAAGGTCTCCAGTGAGAGAGAGTCTGAGATAGGAGTGTTTGATTTGGAGGAAATGTATTTAGTTTTTTTGTGTATATTTATATATGCTTCAATCATATTATTTATATATACGCATATATTTTAATAATTTAAAATGAAATACGGATTTGTAAACTTGGATAGATTACCTCTTTTGAGCAAGATTTTTTTTTAGTTTGAAAATATGAAGTTTCATTTGTGTATTAACTAAACATGCAATGTTGAGAAAATTTCAACTAATTTTTTTTATGGGTTCTTTAACTATTGGGACAATGCAAATTTGTGTGGTATTCATAATGTAAAGTAAGTCAACCACACAAGCATTGATTGAATTTGTTCATTTTAAATTGGGTCAGAATTAAAAGTGTCTTTTTTGACCTTGTATATATATATACACACACATCAAGTAATGTATATATTCATTCTCATGGTTGTTGCTCCGTAGGGACTACAATTATATAATTCACTTGATTTATCTGTTCTTTCATAGAATATTAGTGAAATACAAGCACTTTTATGGTCTTTGCCCATTGTTTATTGCATCTGGTCTTTATATTTAAGATACATCTGAATACTTTTTTCAAATTAACAAAGAGTTGAGAATTAGTTTATTGTCTTCTCCAAAATTGCAGCTTCATTTCGTTTTAGTTACAGTTCATTGCGCAGATCTTTACACTTTGAAAGTGGGATTTGCATATGAGTATCAATGTCATGCATGCCCGGAGAGGGATTCTTTGATAATTCCACGTATATATTTTTTTTATTTTTATATATATGTATATAAGGGAGTGTTGGTTAGGATATATCTATTGATATTTTTTTTCCCTAAGATATATTGTATATATTTTCTCTCTTTTTCAGGAATAAAATTCTCATTTTATATTGATGAATTGTTTAAATGTTCTTTATGTTGGGTTGTTCTTATGCATCTTATGGTTGTAGTCTATGAATCGGTTGTAGATTGGGTTGTGCTTATTGTGGTTGTTGTTCGTTTGTTCGTTGGAGGTTAGGTTGTGCCTACTGTGGGTGTTATATATGAGTCGGTTGTTCCTGAGTGGGTAATCATAATTAACGTTTTTCCAAAGAATGTTATTTTATCATTGACCTTTAACAAATTCTCGTGCCCATGTCACCACCAGTAATAACTAACTACCATATTTGTTTACACATGGTAGGCAACATCTCCTATAAGCTTAGATGGTTCATCCCCTATAAAAATACTGGGTGGGTGAGAAAAATATATAGGGGGGGGGGGGGGGGTGTACCATAGAGGTGTTAACGACTTTACAAAATTCGCAAAGAGGTGTCTCAATAGTAAATAGTTATCTTATCCATGCACAAATTGTAGGACTGGTAAATTGTTTGAGTCGAAAATAGTTTAGTTACATTTGGTAAAGTGGGTATGTGATTAGGCTCAAATTCTTCCGAATTTACCCCTTAATTAAGAGACCTTTACCATCTCGAACAGTGTAAAATGAGTGTAATTATCGTGTTTCCTTGACAATAACTCCTTCTAACAAGTACATCTACTTTCGTGTATTTCTCTCAAGTTTTGCAGGTATTTGAAGCATTAAGGAAGAAAGAAACTGGATAAGCAATGAGCAAAGTCAAAGAAGGAAAGTCAAATGGTAATTTTGTAAATTTCTAGCCATAGTTGAAGCCAACTAGAAAGCTGAGGAGAATTCAATTTCAAGAACTTTGGAAGAAATGGGAAGTCAATCCAAGCTCCGGTGATCAAGTTACGACGATTTGAAGTTGAGAAGGAAAAGACCCCTGGATGAAAAAGGAGAGTGATCCGGACCTTTTATTGGAAAAGGATTCGGACCGCATCATAAGAAACACTCTGTCCCAAAATAGGGGGCGATCCAGACCTTTTTCCCAAAAAGGATCCGAACCACCTTGGAAGAATTCTTTGTCTTAAAAAGGAGGGAGATCCGAACCTTTTTCCGAAAAAGGATCCGGACCGCCTCAAGCTAAGGAACACTGGTTCAAATAAGGGCCTAATCCGGACTGCCTACTCCGATCGATTCGTCCCACATTGGATTTATACGAATCTCTCTATTCTTTCTCAGAGTTGGAATGGAATCAAACTCTTGTAAATTTCATGGTGATTTATTCAGATTAGTTCCCTAATATAGGGAGTTCTATTTTTAGGTTTGATAAGTAGGAGTAGAGGATTTTTGTAGGAAAAAACCTAGTTTTTCAATAAGAAGTGCAGCTGTAAGGATTGCAATTAATTTTCTTCAATACAAGTAATGTTCTTCCTTTAAATTAGCAATAGTTATTTAGTTTAATTGCTAGTTTGATTACGCACTTCTCTTTTCATCTAGTTTTTGTTACTTATGATGTTTAATTCTTCTCAATCCATGTTTCCTTTTAATTTAGTTATGTCTGGCTAAGTTTCTAAGGGTTTGGGTCCGTGAACCCCACCCGATGTAATTCATCATCATGGAAAATAGAGTTTTAAATTAAAGTATTAGATGAATCGTGTTGCATAACTGTTGAAATAGTCGTAGGACTTTTGATCTCATTTTCCCTAGGTAACCGGGATGCTTAAGAATGCAACGCGAGTGGTAGCTAATGAGACACCACTCGTCCTTTGCTTACATACTGTGCGGGCTACAATCCCTCTTATGTGTAATACTTAGGAGTACTAAAGACCGGATCCATTTAAAATTATAATTTCGAATCTAGTATCCTACAAGGTGAATTACTAGGGTGTGGGGGATTGCAACCCGACCTATTAGTTCTCATTTCATAGTTAAGTTTTTCAGTCCAATCGTCATCAGTTTTTCGATTAACTAGCGTAGTTGCATTTTATTAATTCTAGTTTTGGTAGTTAATTATTCTCAAAATTGCAGCTAGTTGTAATTGTTCCGTTTCCCCAAAATCACCTTTTTATTCTTTTTCGAGTCAAAGCTAGGTTACCCTCATCTTTCCAACGTCGTTACGACTCCGTTCATCCTATTTATCTGAGGATCGATAACCGACTTATCGGGATTATTACATGAGCGACAGGCTTACACTTGAGCCTACATAGCACGCACACTAGACACATTTGTGGTCGCATCAAGTTTTTGACTCCGTTGTCGGGGATTTAGGTAGACTTAGGTTAGATCGAGTAAATTTAAAGATTAGACCAAAAACAAAATCATCTCTTTAAAGCCTTTAATGCAAAATCCTGAACATACTCAGACTCCTCACAATACTCCGACCATAATCCACGAAAAACCAATTGTTGAGTATAACTCTGAAATCCCCCACACACCTCGCGTTCCACAATTTTGGGTTCCACTTCCTACTCCTGAGCAATCTATCGGTAGTTAGACTCTGAGTCAAACCTTGAGTCACACCTCTAGGACACCGAGTGAGTATACCGAATCATTTGAAGAGAGCCCGAGCGCGATGTCAGACGCAGCGAGTTTCGACACCGGAGAGGGAGAATTACCCTATCATCCTATGAAAGATTTACTCTTTCTTTAGTGAACTGTCACCCCTGGTTGCATTTTACTTTCGTATAATGCCGATCAATTCCACTTTCACAATGGGATGATATAGATTCTCCCTATGCTTCATGGCATGGATTTAGAGAAACCATACCTGCATATCTGCGAGTTCGAAGGACGTGCGACACATTTAGTGACCAAGCTTGCTCATAGGACACCATTCGCCTAAAACTTTTTCCTTTTTCCTTAAAGGATAAATCCAAGACCTGGCTATGGTCTCTACCCCTAAACTCCGTACTTTCCTGGAGAGATATGCAATCCAAGTTTATCTCAAAATTCTATCCACAGCACAAAACCAACTCTGCCAAAACTCAAATCTAAGGTTTACGACAACACGATAATGACCCTTTTGACAGGTGTTGGGAACGTTTCCAAGAGTTGGTAAGCACGTGCCCCCATCATGGTCTTGACAAACACCATGTGATCTTTTTCTTCCATAATGGGTGGACAGTGGCTTCCAAATAACTTGTGCAAATAATGTGTGAAAGATCTTTTTGGGATATAAACTCGAGCGATGCCAAGGACCATCTTAAGTATGTCGCAGAGACTACTCAAGCATGGGACACATATAATCCTAATACTTAATCCCGGACTAGACAACCATCTATCACTCCAACTGCATCCAGTCTATACCATTTGGATAACAATACCTTAATAGATCACCGATTCGATTAGTATCAGAGAGAAATGAAACATTGGATTGATAGTCGGTTGAGAGATCTATCCGGATCCACCCGTGTTTCGAAAGAAAAGGTGTGTGCCATCTGTGAGGCGGGTCATTCCATAAAGGCATGCCCGACGATTTTCGCCTACAAGGCCATGCACACCGAGCAGGTGGATGCTATAGGAGGATTCAAGGGAAATTTTAACGACCCGCATGGGAACTCATACAACCCTTCATGGAGAAACCATCCCGATTTTAACTACGGACAACCACAAGCTGTAATGAAACCACATTCACAGGTTGTCCCACCTCCCCCGCCTCCTCAATTTCAGTAAGCACCACCTCCTCCAGCTCCGTACATTACTCCACTAAGGAAGTATCTTGAGGATACCGTAAATCAGTTCATAAATTCTCAAACTGTAATAAATGCTAGATATGAGTGCATGTTCGCCGACATTAATGCGAACATCTCCAAGTTACAATCCTCGTTGAGTATCCAAGATAAGGGAAAGTTTCCTACCTAGGGCCAAAGACCTCCCCAAGGTCAAACTAGTGTTAGCTCCATATCCACCGAACATCAGGAGCATTTTCAATCTATAACCACTCTTTGTAGTGGGAGAGTTGTTGATTTATCACATCCCCCACACGATATATCAAAAGACAAGGAGAATTCGCCCGACACGAAAGATGACGATGATATCCCCTTGAACGAAAGTGAAAACGAAGACACTAGTGAGTCCGACGTAGTTGTAAATCCACCCTCCACTGCGCTATTTCCTCAAAGATTAGTTCTTTCCCATAAAGGGACCATAAGTGATGAAATTCTAGAGGTGCTTAAAATCGCGAAATTGAACTTACCTTTTCTCGATGCAATAAGGAAAATTCCGGCCTATGCAAAAGTCATAAAAGACTTATTGACAAGAGGAGGATGAAGGTAAAGAAAAGCATGTTCCTAGCACAAAACGTGAGCTCAGTTCTTCTTAATGATCTCCCACCTAAATATAAGGATCCCGGTGCACCCACCATTTCCTGCACCATTGGAGAGAATAAAATTGAAAGAATATTACTTGACTTGGGGGAAAGTGTTAATATCCTCCCCTATTCAATCTATAGGCACCTTGATCTGGGTGGTCTTAAGCCCACAAGGATCACTCTCGAATTAGCGGATCAAATCATGAAGATACCAAGGGGTATAGTTGAGGACGTGATCGTCCAAGTGGAAACTTTCTACTTCCCGGTAGATTTTGTCATCTGGGACACGGAGCCCTCATTCGCCTAAAAAAATCATGTTACCATCATCCTTGGTCACCCATTCTTAGATACGGCTAATGCACTGATCAATACTCGAAATGGGCAGATGCAACTCACTTTTGGGAATATGATTTTAGAAACAAACATCTTCAACATAGCCCAACAAGCAGGGGGAAAAGATGATCTTCACGCGGTGAGCTTAATTGATGAAATTGTAGAAGAGCATTCTGAGGAAAATTACTATGGAGACTCCTTAGAAGCTTTCCTAGTGTCTATTCACGGGATCAAGGGAGCTTACATCGAGTTTGAGAGAGAGATTAAGGAGTTGAGAGGCTTACTCGATGAGAGAGCGTCGAACGAGGACGCGAAAGATGTTAGTTAGGTTTCTAGATTCGAAGAGTTATCACCATGGAAGGCACACTTGGTGACCTCTAGAGATTCATTCCTAACTCTCGAGTTGAAGAAACTACCCTCCAACATTAAATATGCTTTCCTAGGTGAAAGTGAGACATTTCATGTTATTGTCTCCTCTAGCTTAGATAAAGAGCAGGATGGTAAGCTTCTAAAGATTTAGAGGAAGCACCAAAGTTATTTTGGTTGGTGTATAGATGATTTAAGGGGGATAAAACCACTAATTTTTACCCATAAGATTCACCTCGAAGAGGATGTTAAGCCCTTAAGAGAAATGCAAATAAGGCTAAACCCCACAATGAAAGATGTGGTGAGCGCTAAAATCATAAAGCTGTTGGATGCAGGGATTATCTACCCAATCTCGGATAGCAAGTGGGTGAGCCCCATTCAACTCGTCCCGAAGAAGTTGGGCATGACTGTGATTGAAAATGCCAAGGGAGAGTTAGTTCCCCAACGTACCACTACCGGGTGGCGCGTTTGCATTGATTATCGAAAACTCAATGCGGGAACTAGGAAATACCATTTCCCCTTGCCATTTATCGATCAAATGCTTGAAAGAGTAGCGGACCACCCTTACTATTGCTTCCTATATGGTTATTCCGGATATAACCAGATTAAGGTAGATGTACTTGATCAAGAGAAAACAACCTTCACTTTTTCTTTTGGAACGTTTGCCTGGAAACATATGCCATTCGGCTTGTGTAATGCACCGACGACCTTTCAAAGGTGCATGTTGAGATTATACAGACATGGTTGAGAGGGATAGAGGTGTTCATGGACGACTTTAGTGTTTTTAACACCTCCTTCGACCTATTTCTAGCCAATCTTAAAAAAGCACTAGCCCGATGGGTGGAAAAGAACTTAGTGATGAATTGGGAGAAATGATATTTCATGGCAACTGAGGCTATAGTTCTTAGTCACATCGTGTCATCCAAAGGGATTGAGGTTGATCGAGAAAAAATAGATGTCATAACTGACCTACCCCCACCAAAATCGCTTGAGGACATGCGCTCTTTCTTAGGCCATGCGGGGTTTTATAGAAGGTTCATTAAGGACTTTAGCACCATCACTAAACCCTTAAGCAACCTTCTTATGAAGGACACCCCATTCGAATGGAATGAATCATGCTAAAGTGCTTTTGAAAAATTGAAGAGCATGCTTGTTTCCACTCCCATCATGTAAGCTCCGGATTGGTCCTTACTATTCGAGCTCATGTGTGATACTAGAGATTATGCGATAGGGGCTATTTTGGGCCAAAGAAAGTATAAACATGCTCATGTCATCTACTACGCTAATGGGACTCTACTCGGAACATAACTCAACTACTCCCCCACAGAGAAGGAATTCCTAGCGGTTGTCTTCGCTCTTGACAAGTTTCGGTCCTATCTTATCGGTTCCCCCATAACTTGCTTCAACGACCACGCGGCTTTAAAATATATCCTTGCAAAGAAAGACGTAAAGTCGTGCCTCATAAGGTGGATCCTACTCCTACAAGAGTTTAATCTCTCCATTAAAGATAAAAAGGAGTAGAAAACGTTACCGCAGATCACTTATCATGGCTTTCGTCCGACGTACCTAGTGATCTTACACCCATAGATGAGTATTTTCCAAATAAGCGACTCTTTACCACCTCTTCTTTGCCCTGGTTTACGGATATAGTTAACTATCTTATCACGGGAGCCGACCCTCCTGATTGGACACCGCAAGATAAGAAGAGGTTCATCACTTGGTCGCGCATGTTTTTCTATGATTATCCATTCCTTTTTAAATATTGTGCCGAGAAAATCATCCGACGATGCATACCGGATGACAAAATTCCTAAAGTCATCCAATTCTGTCATTCGGAAGCATATGGAGGCCACTTTTCCATGAAAAAGATAGTCGCTAAAATTCTCCAAAGCGGTTTGTACTGGCCCACAATGTTTCGGGATGAAAATAATTGTTGCAAATCTTACGACAGGTGTCAACGGATGGGGGCGATCACCCGATGAGACATGATGCCATTAACCCCAATTCTCATCATTGAGGTTTTCAATTGCTGGGGTATTGACTTCATGGGCCCTTTTCCTCCATCCTTTGGCTATCTATACACCCTAGTTGGGTTGACAACATTTCCAAATGGGTGGAAGCTATAACTACTAAGGACAATGATAATAAAGTGGTGATAAAGTTCCTTCAGGAACACATACTTTCTCACTTCGGTGCACCGAAAGCGATAATCAGTGATAACGGTATGCACTTTTGCAACAAGTCATTTAAGAAAATCATGAAAAAGTGTGGTGTCGTTCACAAGGTTGGAACGACATATCACCCACAAACAAATGGGAGTTGGCAAATCGTGAGATTAGAAACATCCTCGAGAAAATCGTCGATCCTAACTAGAAAGATTAGTCCCTTAGATTGAACGATTCCCTCTGGGCCTACGGCACCGCGTATAAGAACTCACTCGGAATGTCCCCGTTCCGTTTTGTGTATGGAAAACCTTACCATCTTCCTGTTGAGTTGGAGCGCAAAACCTATTGGGCCATCAAGAGGTTAAATTATGATATGGATAAAGCCGATGAAGTTTGTAATCTTCAACTAAACGAGTTGGAGAAGATACGGAATGATGTGTATGAGAATGCCAAGATTTCAAAAGAAAGGATGAAACTCACTCACGATAGGATTATGCGACAGAAAGAGTTTCAACTTGGATAAAAAGTACTCCTTTATAACTCCCGGCTTCATCTATTTTTGAGTAAATTGTGGTCTCGTTGGACAGGCCCATTCGTTATTAAGATCGTGTTTCCCCACGGAGCTATGGAATTGGATGATCCAAAAGGGGGGAACATGTTCAAAGTTAATGGCCAACGCCTAAAGCCTTATCTAGAGGTGTGCGTAGAGGATGTCGACACCATTTGGTTCGAACCCTGTCTACGAGGCAGAGTGAGATATACTTGAGAGGTCGTCGTACCCCCGATGCGTATGGGGTGATTCTTGTGTACATTAGTTAGGTTTCAATTAGGATAGGATAGGATAGGTAGGTTCACTATATTGGTGTCGCGTACATTCGTAGGTAGAAGCATACACGTTGAGACCACGTCGAGATTAAAAAATGAGGGTCGAGCATAATTCAGGGTACTAATTGAGTTGAAAGGAAGGGGGAATGCATTTCGATTATGAAAGAGAGTGAGATATGGATCAGAGCAGAGTCTGTCACAAAAAGGCACCCGGTCTGGATCTCCCCTGGGCACCCGGTTCGGACCGCTCTAGGAGAATCAAAAAATAAAAATACGCATAGCCATTCGGACCGCCCCTGGGCACCCCATCCGGATCGCTTTCTGGTTTTCTCCAAATAATTCCCTAGGTCCAACCCTTCTCTCCCAACCCCTTCACTTCCCTCCAAATCGTCCCCCCCACCATTTCCCTCCCAAAATACACCCCCCTTTTCCCTCCTTCTCCTTTCCCTCCAAACCCATTCCTTCCCACCACCAAACTCACCTATAAATACAAGCCATAACTATCCCATCTCTCCCAAACCAATATTTCTCAAACATTTTCCCTCCTTCATCTCTCAAACACTTTTTCCCACCCACTCTCTCACTTCATGGTTGCCGAAGACAGACCCACCAAATACAATCCCGTCACTATCATCGATAATAACCCCCGCCGATTACTATTCCGACCAAGAAATGCGGTGGTGTAGGGAAAATTTTGGCCAAACGTGCAACTTCCAAGTAGAACGGGCCATTCTTTGGGACGAACTACCCAATTTTGTCACTAACTTATTTTGTCTTAAGGGTTGGTGCCGCTTCTTGAATGAGCCTCACAACGCCGTTTGGGCTGCGGAGGTTCGGGAATTTTATGGTACCCTCGTACTCGTCAGTGAGTTCGTGGCTGAAGTGTGAATTCGGGGGTAACGCATCCCATTCTTATTGTTGACAATCGCTGAAAAGCTAGCTGAAAAAGATATCCCCAATCCTTCCGCTTTTATCTACCCCAACAACTCCCAATCACTCGAAAAAGATGTCCTCATTGAGCATATAGCGCCCGGGGAAGTTTAGGACATAGGTGCCTTTCGGGTCAGTCGGATGAGTGAAAAAGCACACCTCACTATTCAAATTGTGTTCGCAAATATCCTCCAGAATTCCAATGACTCCGGCATGCGCCCACGACAAGCAACACTTGTGTACCACCTATTTGACCGTACCTCATCCATCAACTTAGCGCACATCATATACCACGATGTCCTCTTTGCGGCGACGGATGAAAAGGGCTCCACTCCTCTTCCCTATCCCCAGTTCATTACCTCCATTCTAGTTAATCATCTCTTCGGTCATCATGTCGGGATTCTTCGTCTCCTAAACCCTTTTGGAAAGGCCACCCGGACTAAAAGCGAGAAACAAGGGGCCATTCTAAGAGCTCGAGAAGCTGAAAAGTCCAATGAGGATGAGCGTAGTGAGGAGGAGGAATCAGCGCCCGATGTCAAAATGAGGGACGAAGAGGTGGGGTTCGATGAGGAAGAAAACAATTATGATTTCGAGATGCATGAGAATGATACGGACGCGCGTCTAACAACATTGGAGGGAAAATTTGATGGGTTCATCTCGCAATACCAAAGGAACACGAGCATGATGCATAGGCTTCAAGCCCACATGTACGAACCCAACTTTAGTGGACCGCCTCCAAGCTTCTTTTATGATCCGTACGACCCAAGCGCACTCGGAAGCTCTAATCCCCCACCCCAGTGAATCTTGTATTTGGTGTTTGTGTCGATATAATGTTGTTGGTTTTCTTAATGGCTTGTATGCTTTTCCTTTTCATGTACCACAATCCGTATAAATAAATATCTACATTTTAAATATTTTCTTGTTTTATTTATTGCACTTATTATTTTACCTTATTTAGATTTTAGTCCTTTTGATTGGGGACAATGCAAAAGTCTAAGTTAGGGGGGGTGACGAGTGCGAATTTCTAAAACTTCAAAATTTTCAAAATGCAAAAAAAAAATTAGAAAACTTCAAAATTTTCAAAAAAATTTGAAAGACACAGAATAACCAAAAATATTTTTTTCAAAATAAACAAAAACTTGGAATTCAAAATTTTCAAAAATATCATTTAAATTCGGTTTAAAGTTTCAAATTGTAAAAACATAGTACACAAAGACGAAATTGACCAAAGATGGAAATTGAGCGAACATAGCCTTAACGAATAAATGTGGAGATTAACCAACCTGGTGAGATTCGAGCCTATTGTTTTTGTGAGTGTGCAAATCAATCCGAGTTAATGGTTAACTCAAAGTTCTAATTTGGCGTCTAAAAAGTCGTCGCGATCTCAAAACCCTTGTTTTGATCGGTTATGGGAAATGTGTGGGATGTTGCCTCGAAAAATGCGCTGAGATGTCTCGAAACTTAAAATAATCTCAAAATGCATATGGTAATGTAATTAGTAATTTGGACAATGAAGTAGGCCCTCGTTTGTCACCCAAAAATGTTGGCCAGAAAAAGTCGTGAAAAAATACCCCTTTTGCAACCCAAATTGAGCCAAATAAGTTGTTTTTCCTTTCGTTTGACAAACCGAAAAAACCCCAATTGGTCCGGAATTGTGATAGTAGATAATCCCATAAATTAAGTCCGAAAAGTGCATAAAAAGGGGCAAGAAAAGAATATAAATGCTCAACAAAAATAGCTAGAAAAGAAAAGCATGAAAAACAGAAGAAAAAAATAAAAAAATAAGAAAAAAAATGAGCATAAACTCGAAAAACCACTCATGGACATTTTAAGAATAGTTTCCAATAACAAATTTCCTAAACCCATTTTTTTGTACCCATTACACCTTAAACACCCAAAAAAGTCCTCACCGAGTCCAAAATTGCAAAAAAGTGGTTACCGCGTGGAGAGCTAAATCACAAAAAAGATAATAAAAGAGATTAAAGGTGTGAATTAGAGGCGATGTTCCCGTTTTCCTATAACCATAATTCGATGAGGAGATCCATTTACCATAGAATTTCGTCGTTCCATTTGTGTGCGTGAACTTGGTTCTGATGCATTTACTATTTATATCATGCACACCGAGAGAATTAGCCACATTTTCAAGAAATTCATTTGTGAGAGAACTCTGTGAGAATTTGAATCAAAATGAATTTTCGGATGAGTAACGTAATGGTCAACCGGTGGAAATTCGCGGTTAAATTTTTGGCTTCGCACACGCGCACTATTGATGAATTGTTTAAATGTTCTTCATGTTGGGTTGTTGTTATGCATCTTGTGGTTGTAGTTTATGAATCGGTTGTATATTGGGTTGTGATTATTGTGGTTGTTATTCGTTTGTTAGTTGGAGGTTAGGTTGTGCCTGTTGTGGGTGTTATATATGAGTCGGTTGTTCCAAAGTGGGTAATCATAATTAATGTTTTTCCAAAGAATGTTATTTTATCATTGACCTTTAATAAATTCTCGTGCCCATGTCACCACCGGTAATGACTAACTACCATATTTGTTTACACATGGTAGGCAACATCTCCTATAATTTTTGATGGGGCATCCCCTATAAAAAGAGTGGGTAGTAAGGACATAAATTTCCAATTGAATCCCTGTATTGTTTTGACTTAATTCCGTGAACAAAACTTTGTTTGTAATATGTCATAGGGAGATTTTATGTTGCCACGATCCTACTTGATCTATGACATATTGAAGAAAATTGAAGACGTTGCGGAAAAGCTTCAAATAATTAATCATGCCGATGATTAATTGGTGCAAGTTTATTCGTCTTTAAAGTTAATTGCATTTCGAGATCACTCAGGCATGAATGCGTATAATTAATGGTGCTCGGAATTGTTTTTATAAAAGATAAGGATGTATTTTTATAAAGAAAAATATTTTAAAATGTTTTTAAAAGTGTTTTAAGTGTTTACACTACGTTTTAATTCTGATATACTTGAAATAGAGTTCGACTATTTTGGATCTCCTTTAAAGACACGTTTTGAGCTAAAAGTTAAAAAGGCAAACTGATACGTCAGCTCGTTCAAACGACTTAAAGATCTCGCTCGAACGAGATGCCTAAGTCGCGCGAACGACCTGCCATTGTCGTTCGAATGACACGTTTTTCGAGGCGGCGCTAAATTGTTATTTAAAGCGTGTTTCTATCAGAGTTTTGTAAGTGTGCATTCTGGAAAACTGTTTACGAACCAGAAACTTGTTTGAACTTGTTTTCTAAGTTTTACAAATCATAAACACATCCTTAGAGTTTGCAAAGATCCGAGATATCATTCTTTATGTTTAAGAGATCTTGCGGTACCAAAGAAGTTTGTTCTATCATTGAACATCAAAGGGTTTTGCGGTGAATAAAAGAGAAGGACTTATTGTTCGACACCGTAGATGAATCAAAGTCAATCGGTGGACACTGAGACGTACGTGGACGCGTGTGTTGTGCACAGGTATCATGGAAGATGGAATTTCTGCGTGGGCACTATTAAAGAACGGTTAAAGATCTGAAGGAGCGTCAAGACCCATGGGTATCGAGTCATTGAGTAAGGCTAATCTGTCTTTGTAAAACCATATTCATAGTGATTATCTGGCTTGGGCCGTCCGAGGTTATTTTCCCGTTTTGGGTTTTTTCATCGTACATCCGGCGTTGTGAGTATTCTTTACTTTATTTTACTTGATTTAATCAATAAATGCATGTTTAGGATTAATCAAGATAAGATTGGTTTGAAGTAAGAATTGGGTTTTTCATAACTTGGTTTGGTGCATAATTAAAAGTTGGATAATTTTTCTGAGAAAAATTTGGTTTTGTTTAAAACACACATATTAGGAACCCTTTCAAATTGGTATCAGATCTAGAAAACATATTTTATTTGTTTTGTGATCCCGTGTGTTTGTTTATCTCTCATGTGTTTGTTTTCTCTCGATGGATTCTCTAAGCGTTGATGATTTACATCATTTGAATTTAATGTTTGCTAAATGTATTGATGTTTTGGAGAAAGAAAATTATGGTTTCAAAAATAGGATTGAATATTTGCAAAATTTTCAAATTCAAAGAGATATTTATCGTGAGCACTTTAGTTCCTTGTTTAAAGATTTTAATATATTAAAATTGGGCAAAAAGGAGAGTGATGATAGAGTCCTCGTTTTAGAAAAAGAATTAGAGGATTTGAAAATTTCTAAAGTTTGTGCCGTTGAGGAAAATAATTCGATTAATGATTTTGTGGCACAAGAAAAGGCTCTTAGGGATAAGTTTTCTCACATTAAGGGGGAGCGATATAACCTTCTAGGGTCAATTGAAAATATAAAGAAGGAGTCCCGAATGTTTGAGGAGTCTAATCATTTGCTTGAGTCAAAAGTTTTGAAGTTAAAAAATGATTTAAATGACACGAGTAGTGATGGTAGCGGCTTGTCTTTTTCTAGAGGTTTGAATGGAAAAACCAAAACCATAGTTTATTTTAGAGCGTCAACCACATCCGAGGATATTATAAAAGGTCAACCTAAAGGTCCCGTTACTTGTCGTGTTTTCACATTTTCCCATTATGGTAGGAAAGTTCACCTTAGGAGTTTTTATTTTGATCTTAGAAAAGACCCTAGGAAGTTTAAACGTGAAGTCCCATTGGTTCCCAAAACCCAGTTTGTAAGGTATAAACCTGTTTGGGTTAGGAGATCCGTTTTGGAGATGATAAATGCTATGTTGGTTTATTCTCACATGCATGCACATAATTCATCTCTTGTTATTTCTTATGGATAGTAGCTTGCATGTTTTGTCATATGCTAGACCTTACATTATGATTTATAATTTTCTAGTGTTATGACATGTTTATCTCTTTGTATTATATTTTTCATTTGTTTGAGTTCTATTGAAAAATTTAAAAAGATATTATTTTTTAATATAATTTTTGAAAATCCTAAAAGATTTTGTTTTAGAGAAAACTTTTGAAAAACCAAAAAAATTTTGCTTTTATTTGAGTCAAAATATGAAAAGCAAAAAAGATTTTCGGTTTTTGTTTTTGAGTTTACATGGTTGATGTGGCATATTGGTGTGCTTGGACCCCCCCCCCCCCCCCATCGTTTCATATCCATGTGGATAGGACATTTGGTCATTATTATCGATACTTAGAATGATCATAACTATTGTCTATATGGGGTTATTTTGAAGTTTATATGCATTTTGATTCGACTTTGTATATATGCCAACATTGCACACATGCACGGGTTTATATGGATGTTTGATTTCTCTTGCATATTTGAATTTGGTGAGGCATTCTTACGTCAATATTGTCATCTATGCGTAAGTAGACTTAAGGAGAAGTGTGAATGTAAAAATCGTTTATCGTGAGGATTTGAATTAAAAATGATGAGTGATTCACGAGAAAGGGCTGCGAGAGTTCAAAATTAACTCGTCGTGAAAGCCACCGTTTAAAAGATCCCAAAAAGAAATTGCAATATGTTAAGAAAAGGGTCAAATTTGTTTAGGTCATTCCAAATAAAATATGATATTATTGAGGGATTTTGGATGGATTAAAAATTTAAACGGGTTTGCACATCTAATCTTAATGTTGAAACATTGCAATTTTACGCTATTGTTTGTAGAATCATCAAAATTCTGGATTTGTGTGCATGTAGTATATTTAGTTCATTAAGCTCACACTTTTATTGTCATATGGATATGATAAAGTTTGATGATTTATCGATATCAATTAGAGCTTCTTGATCGTTTCGATATGTTGGAATTGTGACTCATTTGTCGTAGCTTCACACCCATTCATTTCATATCCATGTTTGAGCACGTCAGTACTATGTTTGCATGTAACTCACATTTTTTATTTTTATGAGTTTTTGCGTTTTGTGTTAAAAGCCTACTATTTTAACATTGTTTTGCTTTTGTCAGGCCCTTCTTGGAATTTTTTTTGTGGAAATTTTTTCACTTGGCAATATTATATAATATTTCTGGGAATCTGGGAAATAATAGCAGGACGCGAGAAGTCGTTCAAGTGACATATCCATCTCCCGCGAACGACAGTTGTACGTCGTTCGAGTGACATCCTCAACTCGCTTGAGCGATATCCCTGGATCGTTCGAACGACAGTCTATTTTTGGTCCTGCTGGAAGTTTTCCTGGACTAACTAGTTTATATGTAGGTTTTTATTGGTTTAAAATTTAATTTTGTTTGCATATAGTCCGTTTATCACACCTGATTAGATTGCTATATTTTTGTGTGATCCATTGGTTTACTAGCTACTGACTTGTCATCTCTTGATCATATTTAGCTGGTTGTTGCATGGTTATCTAGCATTTTTAATTCTCAAATTGGTATCCAATTGATTTAAATTGGTATATTCTCATGATATATACTTTGATTGGTTTATCTTTTCACCGGATTGTCTATCCGAGACAAAAATGAGAGAGATGTATGTGACGTATGGGGAGATTTGTTAAGCGTTTTTATTGATATCTGGATTTACATATTGTTTGAATATATTTCTTCCTAATTGGTATCAAATAATTGCTCATATTTCAAATGATTTGTTCTTATTAGAAATATAAATTGGTATCATTTGTTCCTCCATACTTCACTGGGTATTTGTTTGTCTGTTTCATGTGTGTAGGTATACTTCAACGATTCGAGATTTCAAGTCTACATCACATTCAGACAGTTTATGCTCGCCGGTGATACATATTCTAGTCCGTGTCCTGTATTTTTGATTTTGGGTTTATGGGATAGGATTTAGGCGTCATATGGCTTGACGGCCTGGCTTAGGCATTTCACTGGTTTAGTTTTGTCCCGAAATAGTCAAAGGGGGAGATTTGTAAGGATATAAATTTCCAATTGAGTCCCTGTATTATTTTAACTTAATTCCGTGAACAAAACTGTGTTTGTAATATGTTATAGGGAGATTTTATGTTGTTAAGATCCTACTTGATCTATGACGTATTGAAGAAAATTGAAGACGTTGCGGAAAAGCTTCAAAGAATTAATCATGACGATGTTTAATTGGTGCAAGTTTATTTGTCTTCAAAGTTAATTGCATTCCGAGATCACTCACGTATGAATGCGTATAATTAATGGTGCTCAGAATTATTTTTATAAAAGATAAGGATATATTTTTATAAACAAAAATGTTTTTAAATGTTTTTAAAAGTGTTTTAAGTGTTTACACTACGTTTTAATTCTGATATACTCGAAATAGAGTTTCACTATTTTGGATCTCCTTTAAAAGAGACGTTTTGACCTAAAAGTCAAAAAGTCACACTGGCACGTCAGTTCGTTCAAACGACTTAAGGATCTCGCTCGAACGAGATGCCTAAGTCGTGCGAACGACCTGCCATTGTCATTCAAATGACACATTTTTCAAGGCGATGCTAAATTGTTATTTAAAGCGTGTTTCTATCAGAGTTTCGTAAGTGCACATTCTGGAAAACTATTTACGAACCAAAAACTTGTTTGGACATGTTTTCTAAGGTTTACAAAGCATAAACACATCCTTGGAGTTTGCAAAGACCTGAGATATCATTCTCATATGTTTAAGTGATCTTGCGGCACCAAAGAAGTGTGTTCTATCATTGAATATCAAAGGGTTTTACGGTGAAGAAAATAGAAGGACTTCTTGTTCGACATCGTAGACAAATCAAAACCAATCGGTGGACACCAAGACATACGTGGACACGTGTGTTGTGGACAGGTATCGTGAAAGAAGGAATTTATGCATGGGCACTATTAAAGAACGGTTGAATATCAGAAGCAGTGTCAAGTCTTGTGGGGATCGAGTCATTGATTAAGGATAATTTGTCTTTGTAAAACCATATTCATAGTGATTGTCTGGCTTGGGCCATCCGAGGTTGTTTTCCCGTTTTGGATTTTTTCCTCGTACATCCGGCGTTGTAAGTATTCTTTACTTTATTTTACTTGCTTTAATCACTAGATGCATGTTTAGGATTAATTAAGATAAAATTGGTTTAAAGTAAGAATTGGGTTTTTCACAACTTGGTTTGGTACATAATTAAAAGATGGATAATTTTTTTGAGAAAAATTTGGTTTTGTTTAAAACACACATATTGGGAACGCTTTCATGGGTGGGTGAGAAAATAAATATATAGGGGGATGTGTACCATAGAGGTGTTAACGACTTTATGAAATTCGCAAAGAGGTGTCTCAATAGAAAGTAGTTTTTTTATCCTAGCACAAATTGTAGGACTGGTAAATTGTTTGAGTCAAAAATAGTTTAGTTACATTTAGTAAAGTGGGTATGTGATTAGGCTCAAATTCTTCTAAATTTAGCCCCTTAATTTAGAGATCTTTACCATCTCGAACAGTGTAAAATGAGTGTAATTATCGCGTTTCCTTGACACTAACTCCTTGTAATAAGTACATCTAGTTTAGTGTATTTCTCCTAAGTTTTGCAGGTATTTGAAGCATTGAGGAAGAAAGAAAATGGATAAGCAATGAGCAAAGTCAAATAAGGAAATTCAAAAGGTAATTTCGTAAATTTTTAGCCATCATTCGGAGTTGAATCCAGTTAGAAAGTTGAAGAGAATTCAATTTCAAGAACTTTGGCAGAAACGGCCAGTTAATCCGAGCTCCGGTGATCAAGTTACGAAGATTTGAAGTTGAGAAGGAAAAGACCCTTGGATGAAAAAGGAGAGCGATCCGGACCTTTTATTGTAAAAGGATTCGGACCGCATCATAAGAAACACTCTGTCCCAAAATAGGGGCAATCAGACCTTTTTCCCAAAAAGGATCTGGACTGCCTTGGAAGAATTCTCTATCTCAAAAAGGAGGGTGATCCAGACCGCCTCAAGCTAAGGAAAACTGGTTCAAATAAGGGGTCGATCCGGACTGCCTACCCCGACCGATTCGGACTGCATTAGATTTATACGAATTTCTCTATTCTTTCTCATAGTTGGAATGGAATCAAACTCTTGTAAATTTCGTGTCTATTTATTCAGATTAGTTCCCTAATATAGGGAGTTCTATTTTTAGGTTAGCTAAGTAGGAGTAGAGGGTTTTAGTAGGAAAAAACCTAGTTTTTCAATAAGAAGTGCAGCTGTAAGGATTGTAATTAATTTTCTTTAATATAAGTAATGTTCTTCCTTTAAATTTGCAATAGTTATTTAATTTAATTGCTGGTTTGATTCTGCACTTCTCTTTTCATCTAGTTTCTGTTACTTATGACGTTTAATTCTTCTCAATCCATGTTTTCTTTTAATTTAGTTATGTCTGGCTACGTTTCTAAGGGTTTGGGTGCGTGAACCCCACCCGATGTAATTCATCATCATGGAAATAGACTTTTGAATTAAAATACTAAATGAATCGTGTTGCATAACTGTTGCAACCATCATAGGACTTTTGATCTCGTTTGCCTTAGGTAATCGGGATGCTTAAGAATGCAACGCGAGTGGTAGATAATGAGACACGACTTTACTCGTCCTTTGCTTACATACTGTGAGGGCTACGATCTCTCATATGTGTAATACTTAGGAGTACTAAAGACCGGGTTCGTTTAAAATTCTAATTTCAAATCTAGTATCCTACGAGGTGAATTACTAGGGTGTGGGGGATTCTAACCCGATCTATTTGTTCTCATTTCATAGTAAAGTTTTACAATCCAATCGTCATCAGTTTTTCGGTTAACTAGCATAATTGTATGTTAGTCATTTTAGTTTAGTTATTAATTATTCTCAAAATTGCAGCTAGTTGTAGTTGTTTCATTTACCCAAAATCACCTTTTCATTGTTTTTAGAGCCAAAGCCAGGTTATCCGCATGTTTCTAATGTCATTATGACTCCGTTCGTCATGTTTTCCTAAGGATCAATACCCGACTTACCGGGATTATTACTTGAACGACATGCTTGCACTTGAGCCAACATAGCACGCACACTAGACACATTTTGGGCGTGTCAGTATGTCTAACGATTATCGAGAGTGGGTTTTTCATAGTGAAAGGCATTGTCCTTTTTTTCTCGAACAACTTTCAATCATGGAAGTGGTGGAGTTAGATAAAGATATTGTAGAGCATAATATGTTAAATAAGCTAATAGGACATGCTTATTAAGTTGATTTGTTCCAAACCAATGAGTATTTAGATACTCCTTATGTTATAGAAGATTAAAAATCTTATGGAGAAGGTTTTAGTTCTCACTATGATGTTGGTATAACCATTAACAATAAGTATATAAGTTTGAAATCCAAAGCAACACAACCATTTTACCTTAACTGCAACAAATACCACACAACATTTTATGTCATGATTGGTTTGCATAGTGTGAAAAGTCATTACGATTTGTCTATAAATAGTATGACGGGGATTCTTAAGTGGGTGAAGGAGTTTCATCCAAAAGAGAACACGCTACCAAATAACTATCTAGCTATGAAGAACAATTTAAAAGGATTAGGAATGAAGTATAAATCATTTCATGTACGCAAGTTTAATTTTGTATTGTACCGAAAGGAATGTGAAAAGGATAAGCATTGCCCAGTATGATGGGAACATAAATTTATGCCACAACATGATTCGAATGATAAAATAGGCACAAGTGCAAAAGTTCTTAAAAAGATATTGAAATGTTTCCCTGATGGTTCCTAATTGAAGAGATTTTTCACCGTATCATGAATAGTGAAGGCAATGACCTATCACGCTTGAGTATACGTGGGTGAAAATATCATGTATCATACGATTGCTTCAATCATATGGAAATCCATAAATTTTAACTACCCAGAGTTTGTCAAAAAAAATGTAATGTTCTCTTGGAAATTTCAACATTTAGGTTCAATATCCTAGAAAAGTATATCATCTTATTTCTAAAACAAGCTTGAAACATACAAATTGGATACTAATTTGAAATTTAATAAGGTTGGAGAAACAATATAATAAATGTTTGAGTTTGTAAAGAATTAACTAGGGGCGGTAAAGGAAAGGGAAAGGGAAAGGAAAAGGAAAAGGTAGTTGAAAACAACGGTACTCCAACTCCCTCTCTAATGGATATTCATCATCACCAAGCATGTATTCAACTCCAATACAAACTTTGTTGGTCACATTTGGTTGCAAAAATAGTATTACGCATGAGCTATACATAGAGGAGATAGGATTTCAGTGGGGAGACATGATATTAATGTAACTCGAGGAACAAAGGTGCATAATCGAACCCTACAATCTTATGAATCTCATGCCGAGGTGATTACCATTTTAGAGGGGAAAGAACATTAAGATTTATGGTTACATGAATAAGGGGGTGCTAGGAATATAGATGGCATTTTTAGTTCATATATTATTTTGGCCTAAACATCTCCTTGACAAGATATAAATTTGTTTTATAATTGTAATTTGTAACACATGAACAATTGGTATGGATGTGACTTTTAAATTTTATATTTTAGTTTATATTTACTTCGTAATGAATGTATATGTTTAAGTTTATTTAAACTTTAACTTCTTGATATATATTTATTTTGATGGTTATTAGAAGCTATTAGAATTTAATTTATTAGTTGGAATTTGACAGTTGTTTAACACGTAAAAATGGTCAGTTCTAGAAAAGAATATTATTTTACTCGAAGACCATGACAAATTTCTATTTCATCAGTAGGTTTGACAAAAAAAAAAGATTCTGAAAAACTAGCATTGTAACTCTTATGCTTGTCATGGTCAATAACTATGATAAAACTATGACAAACATGAAATTATCATTGTTATTGATAGTGATAAAGTCGTGACAAGGCAATATCGCCCCTTTACTTTTGGACTTTTTCATAAAAGGGACATGGTCGTGACAATAGAATTTGTCATGACCAAGTATCCTAACAAATATTTTTATCACCACCAAATTTATCACGTTCAAAGGTCGTGAAAAATTTGCAGTTTTGGTATTGTGATAAGCACAGTAATCGTACATGAACTTAACCACATCAACAGATAAAACTTAATATATATATATATATATATATATACATGGTTAACATACACACTTCTTGTAATCGTAGCATGAACTCTTAGCTAGAATTATCTATCACTCCAAGTTCCTTTTATATCTATCTAATATTAAAAATACCCATATTTCTCGGTGGTTGTAGGTCGACTTCGGCTGAAACAATTAACTATGGTCATTACTTTTATGCATAGAACTCATGGCTTGTTTGGGAAAGTTATGTTATTATAGATTCAAATACCCTAAACCCTACAATTATTATCTCTAAGGATCCACCAAGATTTTAAGGATTGTATCTTACCTAAAAGTGGTTGGTCATATAGTGATTGGTTAGGTTATCTATCGACCTCTACGAGGGCTATTTTGGAGCTTTATTTCCATGTATTTTGGTTTGTTGGCCAAGCCAACCTAGCTTTCCTTTATTTTATGCCAATATGAATTGTGTTATCCATGGGGAGCATGCCCACGATAATTATGTGACTAAGGGTGACATAGGTTGCCTTGATGCCATAGGGAAATTACATATGCACCATTTCGGCATGGTGGGAACCCAATGATAGAGATAAACTAAAATCATGAATGTGTTTATGTGTGGAAACATATTCAAATATCCTAAAGAGGGGTTAGGACTCAATCCACTATAGGACAATTTTCCCGAGTTAAAAATCTAGCAATTCCATAAATTTTCAATCAAATGTATTGTAAGAACATTCTACATCACAATTAAGTATGTCAGATACCACTATAAGCCGCTACAAGTCGTCAAAGGATTGAGAATATTACATCTATGTAAGACGAATCCGAATTTCAAGAAGACTTCAACATTCAAACCCAACAATGATGAATTTGGTCAAATGTGTTTAAGTTCCATTTACATTTTACATTAAAAGTGTTGGGATATTTTTATAAAATTTTAAATGATTTTTGAAATAATTTTAAATGGTTTTTAATTTTTCAAAATAATAAAAGTTTATGATAGATATCTCCTAATCCCGTCAACTGTTTTAAGATTTGAGGATTCCAATTTATTTAAAACTTTAAATTTTTTGAAGTGGATTAGTGACTGTCGTTCAAACGACATCATATCTCGTTCGAACGAGATTGAGATTCGCTCGAACGACGTCGCACTTCATTCGAACGACAGAGGTTTAAGCTAACACGTTACCGCCTTGATTTTATTATAAATAAGGGTGTCAGGATTCTGGTTTTAATGTGGAGAAAAATTGGTTTTGACAGAATACATTTTTCTATTATTCTCCAACACATTTGAGGGGGTTTATAACTTTTGTTTTACAATTCACAATCCCAATTGCTTTTGTGTGAGTTGTTTTGTGGAACCCAAAGCATAGTTTTGCTACTGTTCATACTATGTGGGGAGATCTCTAAAACCGAGGGTTGTGTGCTATTATAGAGTGAGTCTCGATGAAGTTTTTGACAGCGTGTCATTGAGGATCTTCTACATGTTAATTCTTTGCTGAAGATTGCGTTTCTCGACTGTGTGTCCGTTATGGTATGGCTGCGTGTGAACTATTGTTGATTTCTAGCTAATGCTTTGAAGGTTTGACGAAGACACCGTGCGTTACACGTGTGGGCGATTATCAGGTTGTATGTAAGTTAATGGTCTTGTAAACATGTCAAAGTTCTAGAAATAAAAAGGTTTTGCCGTGCGGGGATTTTTCCTGAATTTTTGTCTTATCGTTATTTATAATGGTTAACACTTGAACGCACGTAGTTATTTGAGTTTAAGGGCTGAATTGTTTTGATTCATAAATTGACGCTAATTAAATAAGTTTGTGATTGGAATTTGTGAATCTATTCGAATCTTTATCACACGTAGGGCATTATCAAATTGGTATCAGAGAAGGTTATGGTAATTTATCATATATTCCTATTTTTTGCAAAATTGTGTGATATTTATTTTTTTTGAAAAAAAATCTAATTTTTGAAATTTTTTCGCAATGTTTCCAAATGAAAACTTATATAATCGGTTTGCCATTTTTTTATGGGTCTAATTATGCTTACTGGAAAGCCCGAATGAAATCTCATTTAAAAGAAATCGATGAAAGAGTTTGGGTTATTTGCGAAAGAGGCTGGATTCCTCCCACTGTCAACGCAAATAATGTCACAAATTTAAAACCTGTGTCAGACTGGACTGAGGATGAGTTTAGGTGGAGCACTTATAATTCACGTGGGCATAATGCAATTTTCGAACACATCACCCCTGATGAGTTCCGACGTATTATGGCTTGCACCATGTCTAAAGAAGCGGGGGATGTTTTACAACTTACCCATAAAGGCCATAGTGCGGTCAACGAGTCTAAAATTCAAAACTTGACCACTCAATTTGAAACCATCACTATGTTAGAGACTGAGTGTTTTGACGAGTTTTATGCACATTCGTCTAATATTGTCAACACGAGTTTTAACCGAGGTGAGCCTATACCAGACGCACGAGTGGTTAAATAGAATTTAAGATCGCTGCCTAATCATTTTATCCCTAAAGTGACTATTTTAAATACCTTAGGAAATTTGAATCGTTTGAAATTAGAAGAGTTGGTAGGAGACCTCCAGACGTACGAAATTGACATGTTTGTTGACATTGTCAAACCTAAGGATGTAGGGATAGCACTTAACGCCCAATATAAGAAAAGAAAAGTGAGTTTTTGTGAGTCCGATTCTGAGGACGATTTTGATTTTTACATGTCCCTGCTTGCAAAGAATTTTAAAAAATTTCTTCATTTTTCGAAACAAAATTCTTCCAATAAAAAATTTTTGGAGAAAAATAAAAGGAATGTCAAGGCTAAATAAAGCGGTGAGAAAGAGAGAGGGTGAAAAAAAGTTTGAAAATTTAAAACTTTTTGAGTGTGAGGGGAGAGGGCACAAGTCGTTTGAGTGTCCCACTAGACTTAGGAGAGAGGGAAATAATGTTGCCATGCCATCCACCCTGAGTGATAGTGAGGAAGATGTGGATGATTCTAAGGATAAGTCTTCACGAGGAAAGTGTATTGACTTTTTATCCAGTCATGAGAGCACACCCACTTTGTCCCACGAAGATGAGGACGCTTGTGCACGTGAAACCCCCAAGGAGGTTTTGAGTTCTAGCGAGTCTGAGAGCGAGTGCGCTAGTGATGATGAGTGTGAGGTCCAGATTGCGTTTCAAGAATTGTATGCCGAGATCTTAAAGACAAAAAAATTGAATGACAAGTTGGGTATCAAGGTGAAAGATTTGGAGAGAGAAATTGACAGTTTGAAGGAGTTCAAGGCAAACGCAAGTCAACTCGAGATAGTGAAGGTTTCTTTGAGTGAGTAGTTCATTGCTTTTAATAGGGAAAAGAGTGAGCTTATAGCTCGCGTGTCACAATTAGAAACATTTCTTAAGCACGCCCTGGAGGCTAAAGTCACTTTGCATAATGCATCTAAGAAGGTGGGAAAGATGGTTATCAGTCCTGTTTTGAGGAGTGGTGATAGTCCAGAAATAAGTCATTACGGTGCGTCTACTTCTTTTATTGCACCCTAACCGGTTCCTACTTTAGAGTTAGATACAAATGACTCTTGACCCAACCCACCTAGGCATCCCATACCTATTAGGAAAGTGCGTGGGAGATATTTCGGGAGAGGTATACCTAGGTCGGTTTATGTTTGTTCCCATTGCAAAAAGAGAGGACACCTTCTTGAATTTTTCTTTAAGTTGGGTAATGTGTCACGCTTTGCTCCTACACATGTCCGCACACATGCACCCACCCACGATACTTTGCTTGCACATAATGATAAAGAGTTTGCACATATTCGAGAGCAAGTAAAGTTTTTGGTCAAGACGTCACATGACTTGAAGTTGTTTCAAAAGATGTCACCGTCTTTGGGAAACTCCACCGTACCTACTAGATGAGGTCTAGATATTTTTCCAATCATAGGATGATCTACATGATGACACTTTTGCCTATCGCTAGTATGTACCATTTGTTTTAAACCTTGTTAGAATTTTTTTTTGCTTTTATTTTTTGGTACTATTTTAGCATTTTTAGATCTGTTTGCCCATTCTCGGAACTGTTTTCACAAAATTTTCTCACTAGACAAAACTGCCTGACATTCTGGGAAAATGTTAATTTTTTTTCTCGTTCAAACGAGATAAGCTTTCGTTCGAGAGACTTCTGCTGTCGTGTGAAGCTGCTTCTTGTAAGACCCCTTCTCGTTTGAGAGACATAGTGCTTCATTCGAACGACTCCTGGAGAATTTTATCTATTTTGCTTGCAGTCCTCTGCTTCATATTAATATAACATTTGGTACTGCCGGGTTATTTTCTGAACAGTGTTCGAAAAATACAAAAAGATTTTTGTTTTTAGGAAATATTTTGAAAATTTTAAATAGAGTTTTGTATTTTGTTTCCACCTTATATGAATCACACTTAGGATGACCAAGTCACAGCTTCATGCCATATCCACGTGACTGTTTGATAGTGTTTTGAGACAATATATTGTGTCATTCATGTGCTTTACAAAGTTTGGAGTCTTTGAGACGATACAGTGTTACTACCTACATGATTGACTCTATTTGTCCTTTATTGAACACATGAACGGATTTGTTTGACTTTTGTGCTTGTCTATCACATGTTGGTTGAGTGTTTGCATCTCAATTCTCTCTATACAACGAACTAAATGCAATAAAACTTGACAAAAAGTAGTGCATGTTATAAACCGTTTGTGAGGTTGTGTGTTTTAAAAAATGGGGAAGGGCTATGAAAGGTACTCATTTATCCTTTGCGATTAAGACACCGTTTAAATGGACCTTAAAAAGTAAGGAATTGAAAATTATCCTGGGTCCAATGACATTTAAAAGAGCCCAAAAAAAAGTGAAAGGCAATAAAAAGAAAATTATGCCAAAAATGGGCCAATAGTTTTTTTAGTTTCATCACCTCTGAAAAAATAAAAACATTATTTTTTTAATGGGGGAGTTTGGATGGTATTAATAACGGTTTGCAAGTCCTTAAAAGTCATGAAAAAGCATTACATAGTTTTTGACATTATTGGTGTGGAAATCATTTATACTTTGATTTTTTTTATTAAGATGATGTCATCTAAATTCAATAATTCTACACCTAAGGACTATTTTTGTAACATCATTTTTTTGCATTTTTGTGTAAAAAATTGAGGAATTAAAAAATAGTTTGTTTGCTTCGTTTATCGTGACACCTAGATTTTCTTTATGTGATTTATTATTTTCCTTGTCTATTTTAGACAAATAAAAAGTGGGAGAATGAATTATGATATTATGGGGGAGTTTAAGTGTGGGGGAGATTTGATTACGCTTTAATGTTTATGCTTCATTTCATTTCAAACTTAATATGTCACGAGGTATTTTCTCTTTGTCTCATGTGTGTAGGTATAATTGAAGTTTTTGGATTGCACACCCTGATGAGAAAAGCTTGGAGTTTTTGAAGAGTTGATTGTTGAAAACGAAGATTGAAAAATTGAAGAATTGTCAGTTTATCTTTCCACGTTTGAATTTTTGGGAGGGTAGATTTCTACAGGTGACTTTAAGTTTGATAATTCATATATTTTTATTTTGTATCGGAATAGACATAGGGGGAGATTTGCAAGCACATTATCCGTCACAATTAAGTATGTCATATACCGCTATAACCCGCTACAAGTCGTCGAAGGATTGAGAAGATTACATCTACACAAGACGAATCCGAATTTCAAGAAGACTTCAACATTCAAGCCCAACAAGGATGAATTTGGTAAAATGTGTTTAAGTTCCATTTACATTTAACATTAAAAGTGTTGTAATATGTTTATAAATTTTAAATGATTTTAAATTGTTTTTAATTTTTCAAAATCATAAAAGTTTTGGATAAATATCTCCTGATCCCGTGAACAGTTTTAAGATTTGAGGATTCCAAGTTATTTAAAAATTTAAATTTTTTGAAGTGGATCAGTGACTGTCGTTCAAACGATGTCACATCTCGTTCGAATGGGATGGATATTCACTCGAACGACATCGCACTTCGTTCAAACAATAGAGGTTTAAGCTGACACATCACCACCTTGATTTTACTCCTGATTTTGGTGTGGAGAAAAATTAGTTTTGACAGAATACATTTTTCTATTATTCTCCAATACATTTGAGGGTTCATAACTTTTGTTTTACAATTCACAATACCAATTTCTTTTGTGTGAGTTGTTTTGTGGAACCCAAAGCATAGTTTTGCAACTATTCACACTTTGTGGGGAGATCTCAACAACCAGGGATTGCGTGCTATTATGGAGTGAGTTTTGACAAAGTTTATCGATGTGTGTCATTGAGGATTTTCTGTGTGTTGATTCTTTACTGAAGACTGTGTGTCTCGACTTCGTGTCTGTTATGGTATAGCTGCGTGTGAACCATTGCTGATTTCTAGACGATGCTTTGAAGGTTTGACGAAGACACAGTGCGTTACACTTGTGGGTGACTATCAGGTTGTATGTAAGTCAATGGTCATATAAACTTGGCAAAGTTCTAGAAATAAAAAGGTTTTGCCCTGCGGGGATTTTTCTTAAAATTTGTGTCACATTGTTATTTATAATGGGTGACACTTGCACGCACGTAGTTATTTGAGTTTAAGGTCTGAATTGATTTAATTCATAAATTAACTCTAATTAAATAAGTTTGTGATTGGAATTTTTGAATCTATTCGAATTTTTATCACACGTGGGGAATTATCATGTATGGAGATGTTTTTAAATCATAAAAACACTTTTGGATTGATCAATTTGTAACTATGGTTGCCTCGATTCACAATTCTGGATGGAGTCCTTCTCCCATTTTCACCCTAAAAATCGCAAGGGTTGAACATTAGAAACCACCCTAAAGTAAAAGGGTTAGAACCACGATGAATAAATTTGTAAAATTTCAAAAAGATATTCACGAAAAACCATCAAAGGATCAAAAATAATTGCGGGGGAGCCCTTAACCGATCGGTTAAAGGACTTTTACTCCCTTTAATTAAATGATAAAATGTCTTTAACCGAATAGTTAAAGACTTCAACCGAATGGTTAAAAATCCCACTGCAATGATTACTGAATCTTTGCAATTTCACCTCTTACATACATGCAACCCCTACCCTCTCATCCAAGCTTCGCGTGTCCCGGCCTTTAATAAAAAGGCTAAAGCCCCATTTGACCTAACCTCTAAAGGCCCTGAGTCAGGCCCAATAAAATGGGTCCTCACCAACCTTCAAAACCACCCAAAAATTCAACGTTGATTCGATTTTCTAACTTTCTTCTCCCCCGGGCATCCTCGAAACTCCAGCTCGCTAAAAAAAATATCGAGTGAAGTTCCACTTCAGAATAGTCACTTCTTTCGAGAAACAGAGATAAACCCTTGCATGAACCTCATGAAAGTCGGTGCTTCCAAGTGAAGCTCTACCTAACTAAATGATGCCAACTCATAGGGGACATTCCCCTGGGAAAAATTCAACTTATGCTAAAAGGGTAAAAAACAATGCATAAATCTCGTGTCAGTACCCAAAGTATATATTGTGATAAACATTCCATTTTCTAGTGACTTATGGTCCACTCCAATCCTAAATATTCATCCATCAATCTACACCTCCAAACTAGCTCGTAGGAAAATACTTTTATGTTAGTGATTAGATGACAATCATAATATGATATGTCAATCTCTATGATCTTCGGGTCCACTTTTATTATGAACCTCCATTGAGGCTTCCATGTGCTTCACATATAGCTTCTCATCTCCTCAATCTAAGTCCTGTAACATACCGTGCAAAATACGAGGCGCTACTATGATTAAAAATTAAACTAAATCCTTAGCAATTAGTATAGAGCATCTATATTACACAAAAGTAAATATAACAAACCCAAAATTTACACTTCCAAAATAATTACAATTAGATTCGTCGCAAACATAAACTAAGCTCTCCAAATAAATTACACTGCCAAGCTACACAAAAATAAAAAAATCCTCCAAACGTCGTGCTCTAAAATCCTCCAAAATTCCATAGTGTCCAAATCCATGATAACCTGCCACTAAAAGACAAATACGAGGAAGTACACAATATGACAAGAATCAATGTTCAAAACAATAACGGTGAATAAATGCAACAATACGAATCTGAATTTAAGTTCAATGCGACATCCGAGCATTATACCAATTTAATTTTTCAATAACACATCAAGAGGTCGCCGGGCCTCACCTCGCCTAAGCTTCGTAAAGTCTCATCCTGGCTATTGGGCTTTCGGACTATTAGTGGGTGACCATTCTCCGTGTCATATAAAAAATTCATGACATCATCCCCATCAATAAATACAATATTTCAAATTGAACCAATATTTTAGATTTCAATAAACATTATGATATCAACAATATGAGTACAAATAAATGAGGAACAAAATGACTACTCTCGAGAGATTCAAGGAGCATATTACATAAACCCCGTACCTTGAAATCATCACAAGAAACAAATAAGATTATGCCTCAAAATTCTGATCACACCACTGCATTCCTCTCGTGAAAATAATAAAAACTCGTTCTAGCCCAAACTTGATAAAACACCAAATAAGCCTTTAAATCATGGGTTGAATCTTAGTTTAAATGAGACTAGGGTTTTGTAGATGGAAGAAGATGAAAATAGAGGAGGCTACTGATTTTTTAGAAGGCTAAAATATATTTTAAAAGTCTTAAACTCGTCACTTTATGTTTATATACCAAAAAGAGTTTGAGTCTAAATCAAACACAAACACTCAAAAATATTACAAATGATCGGAATGTTGGAATTGGCTTAAATTTTAGTATGTTGTAGATGAATGCGAGACGATGATGCTGTAGAAAAATTCAGTTCGATTGGACGTTGGATTTTTATTTTTTATTTTTTTATCCTCCTTAGGTCGGATCCTCCCCCGATTTTATACAAGAAAGTTATAATTTCCAAATTTTAATCCCGATTTAAATTGAACTTAAAACCTTATTTTTTATATGTAAAAACCAACATTTTTACGTATCAAAATTAAATAGATTCCAAAAATTTTATTTTTCCAAAATCCGACTTAATTTAATTAAAACGGGTTTAAAGATCACGTATTGTTACATAGTTCCCCACTATCACATGAATTTCGTCCTTGAAATTCGACGAAGCATAACGCTCAAGACAAAATACGGTGCACAAATATCTACCAACAAAAACAATGATTAGACGCCCATACACACAATCCTACCCACATATTTCCCCACTCACTCTCTCACGAATCACTACCCGATTCTATCTCTCAAAAATCATCACAACACTAAAGTCCTCAAATCAATTCTAAACATCCTGACATCAAGATTGCTAATCCTAACCTCGATGCCTATTGCGTCATCAATAAAAAATCCCCATCTCCAATGAAACATATATAACCTGCATGTTAGACCCAAATCCAAAGTCCCAAGGGTTGTCGTATACCTAAGCTCTAACACCATCTGTAACACCCCGCACAAAACACGAGGTCGTACTACGATTAAAAATTAAACTAAATCCTCAGCAGTTAGTATAGAGCATCTATATTCCACAAAAGTAAATATAACGAACCCAAAATTTACACTTTCAAAATTTATACAATTAAATTACTTGAAAAAATAAACTAAGCTCTCCAGATAAATTACATTGCCAAGCTACGCAAAAATAAAAATAAAAATCCACCAAACGTCTTGCTCTAAAATCCTCCAAAAATCCATAGCGTCCAAATCCACGCTAACCAGATGCTAAAAGAAAAATACGGTGAAGTACACAATATTATAAGAATTGATGCTCAAAACAATAATGATGAATAAATGCAACAATAAGAAACTGAATTCAAGTTCAATGCAACATCCGGGCATTATACCAATTTAATTTTTCAAAAACACATCAAGAGGTCACCTCACCTCACCTCACCTCACCTAAGCTTCGTAAAGCCTCACCCTAGCTATTAGACTTTTAGATTGTTGGCGGGTGACCATTATCACTGTCATATAAAAATTTTATGAAACCATGCCCATCAACAAATACATTATCTCAAATCGAATCAATGTTTTAGATTCCAATAAACGTCATGATATCAACAATATGAGTACAAATAAATGAGGAACAAAATTACTACTCTTAAAAGATTCAAGGATCATGTTGTGTAAACCCCGTACCTTAAAACCATCCCAAGAAAATCATAAGATTCTGCCTCAAAATTCTAATCACACCACTACATTCCTCTTGTGAAAACAATAAAAACTCGTTCTAGCCCAAACTCGAGAAAACACCAAATAAGCCTTCAAATCATCGGTTAAATCTTTGTTTAAATGGGGCTAGGGTTTTTTCGATGGAAGAAGATGAAAATAGAGGAGGCTACTGATTTTTGAGAAGGATAAAATATGTTTTAAAAGTCCTAAACCTGTCACTTTATGTTTATATACCAGAAGGAGTTTAAGTCATAATCAAACACAAACACTTGGAAATTTATCAAGGATGATCGGAGTGTTGTAATTGGATGAAATTTTAGTATGTTGTAGACGAAGGTGAGACGGAGCTGCTGTAAAAATATTCAGCTCAATCGGACAGTTGGATTTTTGTCTTTTTATTTTTTTCCCTCCTTAGATCGGATCCTCCCCCCGATTTTTATACAAAAAGTTATAATTTTCAAATTTTAATCCCGATTTAAATTTCACTTTTATTTTTACACATAAAAATCAGCATTTTTACATACCAAAATTAAATAGATTCCAAAAATTTTATTTTTCCAAAATTTGACTTAATTTAATGAAAACTGGTTTAAAAGTCACGGGTTGTTACAAGTCTTCACACTTGCACACACATCACATTTAAACATGTATAATATCGTGGTTACACGAGTATGTAGGAGCAATATCAAGTCCTCCTCGAGAGCACAATCCTAGAAAAGATATCTCTCAATATATTGTCATAATAGATATGCATCCATATCTCATATTATTTTTCTATCTCTCTTTATACCTCAAAGGGGATATCAAACTATCTTAAGATACGAGTTTCTCGTGCATACACATATGCACCCATAATGGCCACCTGTTACCCAAGTCGAGCTTCCCTACACACTCATATACTGACCAACGGTCACCCGTTATCCACCCGCACACAAGCACTCTTGTTCACCCCCACTAGTTTAAGTGGCGTTCCTACACCTCTCACCAATACCATTTTCATACCCATGCACCTATCTATCTTTTAAAGGATTATCAAACTGAGGTCTCTAATCATGTTCTAAACTAACCTAAAAAGTGATCACATAATGTTAAGAGCGATAATATACATATAATAAAGAAATCATAAAGAAAAAGTAGGGTGCCTAATACCTTTCCCGTTCGTAACCTAATTCCCGAACCCCATAATAAGAATCTCTAGAACAATTGAAGACCTAAACCTATCTTAAGTTTAGACTAAAAAGACTAACTCAAACCTTTTGTTTTTTTAATAAAATAAATTGGTGACTCTGAACAATTGATAACTCCTTCGATAGATTATCTAGGCTTAAGAATAAAATTAGGATTGTGCAATAAAAACTAGATATGGTGTCTAATAGCTTTAAGGAGAAAATAATCGAACCATTGAAGTGATAAACGACCTCGAGGGGAAGTTGAAGATCGAAAAATAAGAAATCCCGCATCCTCGTGCGATTTCCCCTCAATGTATTATCACTCGGGGCCCATAACACCATAGTGGAAAATCTGTTGGGGAAACATAAATTGAACTTAACTATCCTTGTGCTTCCTTTCTACTATGCTTAATATCGCTCCCCTGCATGACTCTATTTAGTGGCCATAGTCTTATAGTCCCTCAAAACATAGGTATGTTCTTATGTCTTCATATACAACATTATACATCCTTCCAAACATAGAGCTACGCATACCCAAAGGACCTCCCGGTAAAACAAACATTAAAGTACATAAAAATAGTGATTACCTATTTTCATCATGCAATGTGTAGTCTCAATTTTTGTATTTTTAAAACCATATACCCTTAAGGCTAAAAGTAGTCAACTGAAAGACTTGTCTCCGATGAATATTCTCACCTTTTCCCCACCCATCTGGTATATTGGGCAACATCTCTCTCGATCATAAATTTTTGGTGACAAGGAAAATTTAAAGTTTATCGAGTATTTGGGTAATTGGGTAGTCTTCCATGGTTATACAGTACTAGCATAAATTTATATCACATATACTTAAAGGGTTTTCAGTCCAAGCAGACTGGTATATTGTGATACATGGCAATGAAAAGTGATTAACCGATCACTGATTGACATCGCCTTTTTACATAAAGAAAATCTTTAGGTTCACACCCTATTGCACAAATAGAACATATTCTTACTATCCAAACCTTTTAAAAAAATCTCCAAAATCCTCAGACAGTCGGCAACTTTTCCAAACCCCTCAAATTCCAAGATAAATGTCTTCCCATTTTTAATGAAAGATAAAATTGTATGAATCTACAAGTCATCACCAAAATCGAAGTCCTTTCTTTGGATTACCACATCTACATATTATTCCTAGAAAGTAATAGACCACGGTCTATTATTTCCGCGCTCCTCCTATGAAAAATGAGAATTCACTCCTGTTTACCCAAATCTAATGGGATTATATTCTGTTCTTCCCTTTTAAAGATACTATCAAAAAATACAAAAAAAACTACCATCATATAAGGTTAAATACTGAAAAAATAATTTCATTGAAAAAAGTGATTCATATGTGAGTCCTCACCTATGTATTGTCCTTACGTCAGTCCATATATTTACTAATTCTTGAGAAAAAGTGTCATGACTTTTTCAGTAGTTATCATTACCGAAAGAAAATTCACACTAAGTTCTTACCCTGAAAACCTGAGTTTATGCTTTGTGCGGCCGTCTAGCTTTCCTCGGCGAGCTCCCTACTCAGGACTATTTAGTCTATTCCACAGTATGTCCCATGTCTATTAAAGAAGACCAATATCCATCTCCAATGAATTAGGTTTTGAGACAGCTTGAGAACATCACCGCCTCTCAGAACACCATGCATTCAAACATTAGAGCATTGGGTCAAGCACAAGACCGCCTAAAAGAGTCCACTCTTGTCACCGGAGGAGAAGAGAACCTACTTCCCCTCATCCCCAACATTAGTACATCGCCTGTGGCGGCTGTCGAGATGGTACCAACTAATCCCCATGATCAACATGCACAAATTCCATCCAGGGAAATCTAATTGGAAGAGAGTGAGGAAAACATTATAGAAAGGACATCCACCGGAGTTTCAGGGTAGCTCAGATGTAGTCATCACTAGTCAGTGAAAGAAGGACATGCAGTGCCACCTCCATATGGTTAAGTGCAGTGATACTCAGAAGCAAGTATTAGCGATGTTCAAGCTAGTCGGTGAAGCTTTACATTAGTAGGAGTCGGTAACCACTTTCGATGAGAGAGATACTATGATGATTACCGAGTTTGATGAGCGGTTCGACCCAAAGTAATTTCCTTCTGCGATCCAGACAAAGATGTAGAGGAGGTTTAATGAGGTGGTATAGGGACATTGGTTCGTAGCTAAATATGAGGATGAGTTTACCCTTTTAGAAAAATTTATGCCGAATGAGGTGAACAACAAAGAGAAGAAGATGCTCTAGTCCATGGATGGCCTTATTTAGAGGATCAAGCAACACTTTCTTAGTAATACCGCATTAAAGACTTATACCGAGGTCATCAACGCCGCACTACTTCGCTACCAGGACCATCGTTTCCATATTAAGGGAAGTAAGAGAGTCGGAGAGACTATCCAAACAGACAGGGAAGGTGGTAATGGTGCTTGTGGGTCATCGTAATAGAAGTTGGGCAAGCATTTCGATTAGGATTCTTGACAGGGGGATCCGACTAAGAGATTCTAGTCAGGAGGTTTTTACCCAGTCAGTAGTGGATTCAGGCAGGGTCAGCAACGCCCTTAGCAATAGTAGAAGTAGCATGTTTCCTAGGGCCTCTAAGACGAGTGATAGGTATAGCCTCGATAGAGCCACCATGGCTAGAGGCAAGGAGACTTTACTAGTCATTGTTTTAATTGTGGAGATATGGGCTATTAAAATAGTGACTGCCCACATCTAGGCAGAGGACCCCAATAAGGGTCGCAGGCATAGTTACCACTTGCAACACTAGCTCCACCATCCCCATAGCAGTAGGAGAAGTTTAAGTACGAATGTCTATATAATGTCTAGGATGTAGTCTTACCATAGGAACCGTAAGTGCCACTAGCATTTGCGGGTATGTTTCTTATTCACGAGCATGCAGGTAGGATTTTATTTTATATGAGAGATTCACACTCGTTTATAGCTACCATATTTGCACGCATGACCGGCCTACTAAACACAGCAGAAAACATCATTACATGTGTAGACTCATCATTACGGAGTGGGGCCTTTATACACTTCATTTATAGGGGAGTATATATAGATATCAGGGGATTATATTTAGCGATCGACTTTCTAGTTTTAGATATACTGGGGTACGGCGTCATTTTGGTTATGGATTGGTTGGTAGGGTACCGAGCAATGGTGGATTGCTATGGTAGGACCATTGTATTTTCTATCCTAGCAGAGGATATGTTACTCGTGGCGATGCTTCTTCCTGAGGGAGGGTCGGCCACACACCTTTATTATATTGAGGAAGAGACCTCATAGGAGGTTGTTATTTCCTTGAATTCGATTTCGATAGTGAGGGAATTCATAGATGTGTTTTTGGAGATAACCGAGTTGCCACCTAGTTGGGAGATAGAGTTTATTTTTAACTTAAATCATGGGACTAGGACAATTGCATGAGCCCCCTATCGCATGGCCCCGTTAGAGATGTGAAAATTGAGGGATCAAATTAAGCTACTCATGGGACATGGCTTTATCAGGTGGGGGTGCACCAGTGTTGTTTATGAATAAAAGAGATGGGTCGCTTCATTTGTGTGTGGACTATAGGGAGTTGAATAAAGTCATAATTCAGAATAAGTATCTATTACCTCGAATTGATGACTTGTTTGACCATTTAAGAGGAGTTGCATTCTTCTCTAAGATAGACCTGAGATCAGGGTATCATCAGTTATATATTAGGGATGAGGACATTGCTAAGACTACATTCCTGACGTGGTATGGATCGTATGAGTTTAGGGTGATGACATTTGGGTTGGCTAATGTGCCAGCAGTGTTCATGGATCTCATGAATAAGGTGTTCAGGGATTTTCTAGACCAATTTTCTATAGTATTCATAGACGATATTCAGGTGTATTCTCGAACGAAAGGTGAGTATGCGAAGCATCTACGTATGGTTTTATAAACATTACAGTACCATAAGTTTTATGCTAAGTTTGAGAAGTGAAGATTTTGGCTGATTGAGGTATTATTTCTTGGCAATATTCTATCAAATATAGGGATTTATGTTGATCCGAGTACGGTATTGGTGGTGAGGGAATGAGGGAAGCCCACGATGTCGATAGAGGTTCAGAGCTTTTTAGGTTTGGTTGAGTGTTATCATCGCTTCATAAAGGGTTTTTAAAAGATTACGGGTCCATTGATGAATCCTAATCGTAAGGGGGTACCGTTCATTTGGTATGACTATTTTCAGTTATGTTTTAACGAGTTAATGGACAAATTGACTTCAGTTCCTGTGCTCACACTTCCTAGGGGAGGAGTGGAGTACAATATTTTCATGTATGCGTCCCTACGGGGACGTAGGTGTGTATTACAGCACGATGGTAGGGCTATAGCTTATGCTTCTCGTAAGCTTAAGCCCACGGGAAGAATTACCCCACACATGACCTGGAGTCAGTGGCGATTGTGTTTGCTTTGAGGATTTAGAGATCATATTTTGGATCAGCGATTCAGTCTATTCACGGACCACAAGTCGCTCAGTATTTATTTATGTAAAAGGATCTTAATATGTGGTAGCGAATATGGTTATAGTTCGTGAATGATTACCAATTTGATATTCAGTATCATCCTAGTAAGGTTAACACGGTGGCAGACGCGTTAAGCCGGCGACTATGGGGGAGATAACGGATGTTTGGAAGGAGAAGTGGGAGGATCTTCTACATGATGACGAGGTCACAAGATCATGTATGGAAGTATTGGCTATTACTCCCAATATCATTATGTGGGTGGTGAAAGCACAGGCTAGGGATTAATTCTATCAACATAGAGTGCGCCAGTTTTTGGCAAATGGGGCAGAGTCCTACTCGATCAGTTTTGAGGAAGGATTATGCTTCAATGAGAGACTTGTTATTCTGAACGATGAGGAGTTGAGGCACGCAGTGATGACTGAGTCTCATGAGTTGATGTTTATGATACATCCCATTGGGGATAAGATGTACCAAGATATGCGTAGGCAGTACTAATGGTCGCGAATGAAGTGGGACATCGTGGAGTTTGTCTCAAAGTGCACTATATATAAGTTAGTGAAGACAGACCACCAGAGATCGATAAGGATGATGAAATCGTTGGAAGTTTCGGTATGGAAATGGGAGAACATCTCCAGGGATTTCATCACTAGGTTATCGATATCACAGAGGGAACACGATTCCATCGGGGTTATTATTGATTGCCTGACCAAGGTGGCCAACTTCCTGCCAGTCCGTATAAATTTTGAGATGACACAGTATACCCATCTATTCATTGCCAAGATTGTGAGGTTACATGGGGTACCAATTAATATCTTATCCGACAGGGAAAAGATTTTTGTGTCCCACTTTTAGCAGAGCTTTCAGCAGGCGATGGGCACTGATTTATGATTGAGTATAGAGTATCACCCACAAACAAATGAGCAGACTGAGCGGGTTAATCAGATATTAGAGGACATTCTCAGGATGTGTATACTCGATTTCGGGGGAGTTTGGGAGCAGTACCTTCCAATAGTGGATTTCTATTATAATAACTCCAACCAGTTCACCATTGGCATGACACTGTTCGAGGCGCTTTGTGGACGACCTTGTCGTTCTCCCACTTATTGGTTAGGGGTGGGGAACAACTAGCTGTTGTGATTAAATATGGTTCAGTACATCACTACCATGATTGAGCTCATTCGGGAACGTTTATGGATAACTTAGGATACGCATAAGAGTTATGCTAATGCTGACAGGATGCACATACAGCTGGAGATTAGGGACCAATTCTTGGTATAGTGTCTCCCATAAAGGGAGTCCTGAGGTTTGGGAAGAATAGAAAGCAAGTATTGACGTATGTAGGGCCCTTCATGTTCATTGAGAGAGAGTGTCCAATTGCGTGTAGACTTGGGTTTATGGATCATCTACAGAGGATCCACGATGTGTTTCACGTGTCATCACTGAAGAGATTTCAAAGGAGTGAGAGGGCCTATTGGCACGTTCCATTAGAGGATATAGATTTAAAGCCAGACATCTCATATGAGGAGATATCGATTGCAATTTTGATCGTAGTGAACGTAAGTTGTGGTCTAAGGTGGTGCCCCTGGCTCGGGTTCAGTGGGGATACCATAATGGAAAAGACTCGATGTGGCTGTGAGAGTCGAATTTCGAGACGGGTTCACATGTAAAAATTCCATAGTTGGGTTTCAGTGGGGATACCATAATGCAAAAGAGTCAAATTTTGAGAGGATGAAATTCGGACGTACCTACGGTAAAATTCCATGTGATATCGCAGGTACGTCCAAATTTTGAGGATGAAATTCCTTTATAAATGGGGACCATGTAATACCCCGTAATTACTAGTAATTTATTTTACCATTTTTAACTACACCTCTGATGTAATTAAATTTAAATGGGAAATACTATGAGATTAGTAAATATTAATTTGTGAAAATAAGATTAATATGTATGTGGTAAATTTACTAAGTGTGACTATAGTAAATAAAATTCGGTTAATTATTAGTACGTCGTAGTGGGTAGTAATGATGGGAATTTGACGGTATCTCAACTGAGGCTTGTGAGTAGACTATTTTAAAGGTTTAGATTGGAGATTAATGTATAGTGAGTCATATGGCAATTTCGAGTGCACGATTGATCCCGAATAGGTCGAAATAGCCAAAATTAAGTACTCGGGGGTTGTAATTGGGTTCCAAATTCTTTTTAGAGTAGTTCGAACTCACATAGGGGTATTTTGGTCATTTTAAATTAGCCTAATAACCTAATTTCAGGATCTGTGATATAAAATAAGAGGGTTAGTGTGATAAGGCAGCCAGTTCATTTTCATAAAACCCTAAAAGAGGAGGAAGGGAGGAAAAATAAGAGAAATCAAGAGAGAGCTCTAGAGGTGAAAGTGTGAGTGGCCAATATGTGTGTTTTCTTTCAAACCAATTTTTCTCCGAAAAAGATTCAACTTTTAATTATGCACCAAACCAAGTTGTGAAAACCCAATTCTTACTTTAAACCAGTTTTAACTTGATTAATCCTAAACATGCATCTAGTGATTAAAGCAAGTAAAATAAAGTAAAGAATACTCACAACGCCGGATGTACGAGGAAAAAACCCAAAACGGGAAAACAACCTCGGACGGCCCAAGCCAGGCAATCACTATGAATAATGGTTTTACAAAGACAGATTAGCCTTACACTAAGACTCGATCCCCATGGGTCTTGACGTTCCTTCTGATCTTCAACCATTCTTCAATAGTTCCCACTCAAAAATTCCGTCTTTCACGATATTTGTCCATAACACACGCGTCCATGTATGTCTCGGTGTCCACTGATATGGCTTTTATTCGTCTACGATGTCGAACAAGAAGTCCTTCTTTTTTCTTCACCGCAAATAGGATTTAAACCCCGCCTCGCAAAATGTGTCATTCCAACGACTTAAGAATGTCGTTCGAGCGACATCAGTATCTCGTTCGAACGAGATCTAATGTCGTCCGAGTGACAGAGTTGACTTTTTGACTTTTTGTTCAAAACGTCTCTTCAAAGAGAGATTTAAATAAGTCAAACTCCTAATCAAACTTATCAGAATAAAAACGTAGTATAAACCTTTTAAAACACTTTAAACCATTTTAAAAATATTTTTCTTTATAAAAATTACATCCTTATCTTTTTTAAAACAATTTCGAGCACCATTAACTATACGCATTCATACCTGAGTGATCTCGGAATGCAATTAACTGTGAAGACGATTAAACTTCCACCAATAAAACATCGACGTGATTAATTCTTTGAAGCTTTGCCACAACGTCTTCAATTTCTCCAATACGTCATAGACCGAGTGGGATCGTGACAAAAAAAATTCTCCCTATGACATATTACAAACCCAGTTTTGTTCACGGAATTAAGTCAAAACAATACATGGACTCAATTGGAAATTTATGTCCTTACAAATCTCCCCCTTTGGCTATTCCGGGACAAAACTAAACCAGTGAAATGCCTAACTGGGCCGTCAAGCCGTGTGACGCCTAAATTCCATCCTATAAACCCAAAAATAAAAATACAGGACACGGACTAGAATATATAGCACCGACAAACATGAACTGTCTGAATGTGATGTAGACTTGAAATCTCTAATCGCCGAAGCATACCTACACACTTGAAACAGACAAACAGATACCCAGTGAAGTATGGAGGAACAAATGATACCAATTTATATTTCTAATAAGAACAAATCATTTGAAACATGTGAGCAATTATTTGATACAAATAAATTAATCAAACAATATATAAATCCAGATATCAATAGTAGCGCTCAACAAATCTCCCCCTACATCACATACATCTCTCCCCCTTTTTGTCTCGAATAGACAATCCGGTGAAAAGATAAACCAATATGAAATATCTAGCTTGAGAATATGATACCAAATTGAATCAAGTTGATACCAATTTAGAAGAAGGAAAAAAAATGCTAGATAAACATGAAACAACCACCTAAGTAAGATCATGTAATGACGAATGAGTAGCTAGTAAACTAAGGAATCACACAAAGAATATACCAATCAAATCAAGTGTGATAAACGAACTCATATGCAAAATACCAAGTTGGAACATAAAAGAACCTGCATACAAACCAAACAGACCAAAAATGCTTCCCGCAGTACCAAAAGTATAACAAATTAAACCAGTGGACTGCAAACCAATCAGAAGTCATTTTTCAGCTTGTCGTTCGAACGAGCCACGGACTTCGCTCAAACAAGATAAGAAAGTCGCTCGAATGAAGTACAGAAGTCATTCGCGCGAGAAGATTTATCGTTTGAACGATTTCGCACGACCGACCAAAAATTCCCAGTTTCCCAGAAATATTATAAAGTATTGCCCAATGAAAAAATTTCCACAAAAATATTCCAGGAAGGGCCTAACAGAGTCAAAATAGTGTTAAAATAGTAGGCTTTTCGCACAAAACGCAAAAACTCATAAAATCTTAAAATGCGAGTTACATGCAAACATAGTACCGATGTGCTCAAACATGTATATGGGATGAATGGGCGTGAAACTACAACAAATGAATCACAATTTCAACACATCGAAACGATCAATAAGCTCTAATTGATAGAGATAAATCATCAAAATTTATCATAGCCATATGACAATTAAAGTGTGAGCTTAATGAACTAAACATACTACATGCACACAAATCCAGAATTTCGACGATTCTACAAACAATAGCGTCAAATTGAAATGTTTCAACATTAGGATTAGTTGTGCAAACCCGTTTAAATTTTCTCCAACCAAACTCCCTCGTATATATATATATATACTTTTTCAAGTTCTTTTGAGTTTTCAAGCATTCTCAACTTAGACAAAATCTTATTGGCCCTTTTCTAAGCATATTGCATTTTCTTTTGGGCTCTTTTAAACGGTGGCTTTCACAAGGAGTAAGTTTTGAACTCTTGCAGCCCTTTCTCGTGAATCATTCATCATTTTTTTTACCAATTTTAAATCCTCACGGTAAACAGTTATTACATGCACACTTCTCCTTAGGTCTACTTACGCATAGATGACAAGATTGAGATAAGAACGCCTCACCAAATTCAAATATGCAAGAGAAGTCAAACATTCATATAAACTCGTGCATGTGTGCAATGTTGTCATATATACAAAGTCGAATAAAAATGCATATCAACTTTGAAATAACCCCATATAAACAATGGTTAAGATCATTCTAAGTATCGATAATAATGACTAAATGTCCTAGCCACATGGATAATGAAACGATGGGGGAGGGGGGTCCAAGCACACCAATATGCCACATCAAACATCTAAACTCAAAAAAAAAAAACTGAAAATCTTTGTCTTTTCAAACAAATTTGCTCAAAGAAAAGCAAAATCTTTTTGGATTTTCAAAAGTTTTCTCAAAAAACAAAATCTTTTTACATTTTTCAAATAAGACTCAAACAAATGAAAACTATGATACAAATTATACACATGTCATAATACTAGCAATGAATATATCATGAAGCAAACTAGCATCTGACAAACATGGAAACACTATCATCCTTTAGATTTAGCATGGGAAGAATCAAGTGCACCCAAACGAGAATCATGAAGTTTAATTCCTAAAGCCACTAAATCCAATTTTCTAACCCAAGTAGGTGTAAAATGACGCATGGGGGTTAGGGGAACCGGGGCTACTTTATTCCTAAACTTCTTAGGAGCTTGTCTAAGGTCGTATCAATAACGCCTAAGGTGACCTTTCCTACCACAAAACGAGCAAGTGTAGCGGTGGTGGGAATGATTACCTTTATATGGATCTTTTCTAACCATCCTAGTGTTTCTCACACGTGCGGGGGGAATGGGAACAACTCTCTCATCAAAACCTATACCTACCCTATCTTCCTTAATTTGGACGGTGCCTAGGATCTTATCTAACTTCTCCGACCTTGCCTCCAAATCAAACTTGACTCTAGACGAGCCTCTCAATCTCTCCTCTAACTCATGAATCCTAGACTCGAGCAAATGCCTAGACTCCTCAAACTCTAAAATCTCCTTTTTCAAGGACTCCATCAAACCACGAAAATTAGCTCTCTCTTTCTCCACAAACTCTAATTTCTCACTAAAATTCTTCTCTCGTGCCCTAAGATCCTCAATCAAACTATCATTATTTTCTATGGCACGCTCATTCAACTTAGATTGTAATTTTGAGTTAGCCTTTTTCACCTTCACCATTTCGGCATACAACTCATTAAACGCATTTTATAATTCTTTCACATCAACCTCCTCCCCGTCACTCTCTTCACCCTCACTAATATGGGATTCACTCAAAACCTCCTCGGAAGTGTCATTCACATGAGTATTGTTGTCGCTCACATGACATGCCATAAACGCAACAAAGTTATGCTCAATGGGGGAACACTCTCCCTCTTCCAGTTCACTATCACTTAAGATGGCATTATAGACAACTGGTTGCTTTCCCTCTTTCTAAAGTCTAGTGGGACACTCCATAACCTTGTGACCGTACCCCCTCACACCCAAAACACTTATCCGACTCATCTCTCTTAGGCTTCTCAAACTTATCCTTAGAGGTGGGATCTACTTTGTTGTTCTTGAATTTTTTAAATTTCTTGGCATCTTTCGATTTCTTTTGAAACTTAATAAATTTTTTAAATTTCTTCGCCAACAAAGTAACATCCTCAAAATTGGAATCGAAATCGGAATCCAAAAGTTTAATTTCCTCCTTCCGGGTTTTCAAAGCAATACCCTTTCTTTCTTAGGCACTTGCTTAGAGGTAATCATGTCGATTTCATAGGTTTGTAAGTCACCTACTGATAATGCAATATATAGCACCCTGCCGCGGTAGTACTCTTCCGAAGCTGCGGATGTTCAGACCATACAGGCCGCGGCAGTTACCACAGTCAGGGCGCGGCCAGATCTCTCGTAGGGTGCGGACCCCTTCATCAAAGGCCGTGGCACCCCACCTTAGGGCGCTTCACTACTCCGCGTTGCTTACTCTACGGGCTGCGCACCCTTATCCACAAGTGACTGCAGACTTGGTACATGTCACGTGCTGTGGGCACGTGACTCAACTCACTTCCTTATAAATAGAGGACCATGCCCGGAAAAGTAGAGGGATCCCATATACGCCCAAGGCAGGCTCTACAATACAGATTCTCACTACACAACCTCAACACACAACTTGGAGGCCACATATCTCCATCGCAGCCACCTATCCGGCACTGCAGAATCCTCAGTACTGCCATGTACTCTCCTTTATTCTCATATTTGTATGCCACTTTAGGCACGATTATACTGTACAATGCAATGCATGTAATGAGAACGGAGCAACACAGTGGATGTAGGCCTATTTTAAAGGCTGAACCACTCTATATCTTGTCTTCTCTCTATTTACTTGCTTTAGTTGATTATTGCACACTTCACACATGATTTGCTGATGCGAGAACGACAAGTGGACGATTTCTCGTATCATCAGTTTGGCACCGTCTGTGGGAAACGATATATTTCAATCTTGTTTCTCTATGTTTCGAGTTCTTAAACACCTTATTCTATTCATGGGGATCCTCTGGATCATCATCACATGAGTAAATTTTGGTTATTGAGCTCAATTTTATACTTACACCCTTAAATGGGTATTTCTTACCTTCAGATCTGCTCTCGGGTCTCCATTTGACGACCTTAGATCTATTTTACATACCCCTGTGATATCACCCCACCTAGATAGAGCTGGAAGGCTTGATGGGCTTTAGCCCCGTAAATGTGGGTGATTAGGGAAGAGTTCTATTTACTCCCTTTTTGTTCTTTGCCTATGATCTAGGATTTATCATTAGAATTATGCCATTGTGTGCACCGAGAGGTTATTCTCTCATGGATAGACCCTAGTAGGTATGCTCTCCATAAGTTTTGGGAGAAAAACTCAGTTCCCGGGCTTCAATTTTGGGATTGTGCCTTCACTGCCTAGGTAGGGACGCGGCGTGGTAGTTCAACTACCTTACATACCGCGACCTCTACTGGGTTAGTTGTAATACAGAAGCTTCAAAACATCAGGGAATGGACTCAGGTGGTCTCTAGCTCAACCTTGGTGTATATCATATAAGGCCGCGCCAGTGCACTTATGTGCCTTATTGGCCGCGGCCGCGGCCTCGGCAGGAATACCATGTGATAGTGAAAACGCTGCATTCCCATTTCCTACTTGGGTACTCCAATATTTCTGAGATTACTCACTTCAGTTAGTTTTTTCTCAGATTATATATACTTTATAAAGATTAACAAAGCAGAAATGGAGGGAGAATCCAGCCAGAGCATAGAAGTCAAAGATGAGATTGTGCAACTGTATAATCACCTTAATCACCTCTACGACAGCCATGCTTCACTTCAGACCCAGGTCAATTACCTCACTCAGAGGGTGCTGATGCTAGAGGCCGCGGCCAATCAAAATTCAAACGCGGGTCCGGGAAAGGCTCTACCCGCCGCGGCAGTCAAAGAAGCTGGCAAAAGGCAGAAAAGGGAAGCAGAGAAAAAGTCGGGCGTCTATACGCCGTTGATTTTCCCAATTGAAGAGATCTTTGAGTGTATCAAAGAGGACAAGCTTTTGAGGTGGCCAGAAAAGCTGAGAGCTCCACCCCACAAGAGGAACAAAGCTGTCTGGTGCAAATTCCATCAGGACCATGGCCATGGCACAGAGCAATGCTATGCTCTGAAAGATGAAGTCGAAAGGCTAATTGGCCAGGGGATGCTGCAGCGATTCCTGAAGAATGCATAAAGGGCTCAGCCGGACCTGACAGAGGCTGCATGCCACACCTCATCCTTAGCCTTTTTCAATTTCAACTATTTCTGTCTATGCTTTATGTAGCTCATTAGAGCCCGAATACTCAAGATTTTATGTTTTATTAGCAAAGTCATTGGCTGAAACATACATATATAAATATATGAATTAGCAAATTTTGCCATATCTCATTCCTCTCTTGCTTTCATAATTTGTCATCTCACAAAAAGACCTTTTGTCTTAAACAGATTACAAGGGAAGAATAACACATTATCTTGGAAGATTATGATTATTTTGAGATGCACCTATGGAGGGATTGCGGTCTTAATTAGCTCAAAAATGCCCCTCACGATGTGCAACTGTATCTTATCGTATGATGATTATAATCATGAAAGCGTCCGAGGATTCAAGGAGCTTTTATTAGCCACGGGGGCTTACAATGCCCGATCTCAGCTCTTGGGACGCGTCATCAAGTCGGGAGGCTTATAATCTCTGGCCGTGGAGGACTTTGTGTATATCAGTAGCTGTGGGTGGCTTCATAGCATAACCCAGCCTGGAGAGGCTTGATAGTGTCTCATATATTAGCTGTGGGCGGCTTAATAAAATAGCCCAGCCTGGAGAGGCTTGATAGTGTCTCATATATTAGCTGTGGGCGGCTTAATAACATAGCCCAGCCTGGAGAGGCTTGATAGTGTCTCATATATTAGCTGTGGGCGGCTTAATAGCATAACCCAGCCTGGAGAGGCTTGATAGTGTCTCATATATTAGCTGTGGGCGGCTTAATAACATAGCCCAGCCTGTAGAGGCTTGATAGTGTCTCATATATTAGCTGTGGGCGGCTTAATAACATAGCCCAGCCTGGAGAGGCATGATAGTGTCTCACACATTAGCTGTGGGTGGCTTCATAACGTAACCCAGCTGGGAGAGGTTTGATAGTGTCTCACATGTTAGTGTTTGGTGACATGACCCAGCGCGAGAAGTTTGGGAAACACCAGCATATGTTTACAAAGGCACATCGTTCAGATGAACCGAAAATGTGCTGCATCCCACCGGTACGGTTGCAGAGCTCTAAGAGCCACTCATCCGTGAAAATGCTGAGACGCTAACATCTAGAGGCATGAGAGAGCTACCATGTCGAATGCCACGGTGGAAGAGAATCAATTGTACCAAGTCTAAGGAAAGAGTTTGCTTCATGATTCATGTTGGTCATGGGACAACAAAAGGCAAACATTTCAGACGAACTGGGCGCAATGAAGGCGGATGGAGACACATGCAATCAGCAAGTCCCAGCCTTGAAATCAGGACCGCGGCAACCAAGCGAAGACATTTACGTGGCATGGCATAATGAAGAGCCGCGTCTTGCACACAGCTACCTCGTGACCGCTAAATCCCTTACTTCAAAAGACCTCGCACTGTCTATATGTCCGCGGAAATGGGATTTTAATCAATATACGAATTCGATCTCTGTCCGCGGAGTTAAAATATTATGTTTATCTGGACACGGATGCGTTTTCAAATATGCGGCAGCTACGATGAATCATTCATTATAAGCAGGCAATGTAGGAGAGCAAGGAATGGAAAGATAACAATCATGTACAAAGTAGTCAATATGGCCGCAGCCTTGATATTAAATATTCAAGATTACAGAAAGGAGGCCGCAGCCACAAATGCAGATTACAAAAAGAAGGGACGCAGCCCTGAATTAATGATGAGCTCCAGAAATTAACTGAATTTAAGATTCTGCGTCATCATCTTCATCAGCATCTTCTCCATCCGCGACAGACTCTGTCACTCCTTCCGCAGCCGCTGCTTCGGCCTCCGCCTTCATCCTTGCCCTCTCTTCCGCTGCGGACTTGAGCTCAGCGATGCACTCATGATGTTCGGCATCGCTTAACTTCCAGGCCAGGACCCTCTCCTTGGTTTCGGGGAAGTTCTTTACAAATCTCTGCCGCAACTCCTGGTAGCCGCGGAGGTAGGCCCTGTTGTTGATAATAAAGAAGTCCTTGGAGCCTTTAAATGACTCCACGGCGTGATCTATGGCTAACTGGAGGGATTCACCATGATCAGCCTCTATTCTTTTTATTTCCGCGGCATGGTTTGCTGCATCCTGGGCAGACTTAGACTCCAGCTCATCATATTTCTTTTGGAGAAATATAAGCTTGCTATTGGCAATCTCTGCAGCTTGGGCAGCTTCCGCGGTCTGAGCCTGCGAGGCTTTTAGGGATTCCGCGGCTTGTATGAAATTTTGCTCCGCTTCCTCCCTTTCCTTGTCTGCCTTCTCCAAGTTCATTTTTACCGCTTGAAGAGCCGCGGCAGCAGAGCTCTTCCCAGCCTCAAATGAGGAGTTCCGTGCAGCCTGCAAGTCCGCGGCATGGGCACTCTTCTCAGCCTCCTTCAGCCTGTACAAGGCCTCGTACTTCCTCTTCTGAACAACAATCACATCCGCGGCCTGAAATAAAGGAGTACATGTGAAAAATATGAAATAAAGGGGAGAAAATATGAAAAATACATATGGTGCAAAAGTTGAAAGAATGACTGGTACGTACCCTCAGAAGGCTGTGGAGGCCGCAGTCCTCCAGGTCTTCATGATCTTCACCAACTAGCCTGTCTAGGTCCGCGGCATCCAGTGCTCGCTTCATTCTCCGTGCAGCCTTTGCAGTAGTGTCCCAAGAGGAATTGGGGTCAGGCTGCCTCAATTGGGGTCTTGGTCTTCCATCAGGCCCGGACTCTCCGCGGAATTGTGGGGGCGGCAAGTAAGCGTTAACCCCCACAATAGCTGGCGGTGGAGGAGATGATGAATGAAGGGGGACATCGGTTGACATCAGGCCCACCGCGGCCAGGTTTTCCCCTATGTCATCATCAAATTGGTCATGCGGAAGGCCGTCATTAACCACCTGCTCTGCGACAGGATCAGTCGCCTTATTGGCAGTGACCGCAGCTTGGGCAGCATTATTTTCTTCGGAGGGAGCCGCAGCATGTCCCTTAGCCTTGGACCTCTTCCTTTTTCTGCTCCGCGCGGTATTATTCAGGACGACCGCGTCCTCATCTAACTCTGCCAGCTGCGCTGCTAGGAGGTCCCTGTCAACCTCTTCACCTGAAAAAGAATAGCATGAGTTCAAGGACAGAAACGGCCATAGAATAAAAATAATGGTTTACCTTCCGCCCCCATTTGTTGAGGAATGGATTTGTTTGGGAAAAATCCTGCTGCAAATATAGTTGCCGACGTTACAAGTATGCTGAACCTCTTGTGTTCAGCAGGAACTTCCGCAGCCTCAGCAACTCTTTTCTCCTGCCGCTTGTTTAAATACAGATTGCCAAGGGCTGCAGAATGAAAAGACGAATCAAGTTAGTGGAAATTACACGTGAAATAAAAAGGACGCGGCTATGATCTTATACCTAATTTTGAGGGTATCCCCCACTGCCGCGGCATTGTATATGTTCTCTCTCTTTCATTCTCCTCGGGGTGCATCTCCCAGCCTTCACCAGAGATGTAGAAATATTTTCCCTTCCAATTTTTCACACTTGTCGGCCTCCCAGAATAAAGGGTCTCATCCCTGCCGCGGCTAGAAAAATAATAGTAGCCCGCGAACTTCACCGAGTTCTCCTTTGGACGGTAGAAGTGAAAGAACTCCGCGGGAGTGATGTCCTTTTTGAACTGCTGCTGCCAAAGGACAACTGCAGCGAGAATGGCTCTCCAGCCGTTAGGGTCCAACTGTGCGGGGGCCAGGTTCATCGCCTGAAAAAGTCGACGGATAGGAACTGGGACAGGTAGCCGCAGCCCGTAAATAAACGCGTGCAGGGGGAAACAAATTCCGTCGTCAGATAGAACCATGCACGGTCTTTGGTTCGTGGCAGGAGCTGAACACATCAAATTTTCTGGAAACTCGAAGGCCTCAGCCACCTGCTCAACCCAATCTTGGGTCATTGAGTTGCGGATATCAAGCGCGGCCAAAGGTCTCACACCCCTCCCTGATGTACCTCCTGGCTTGTTTCTAGCGGCCGCGGTACTATCTCCTTCAGCCGTGAGGTGATTACTTGAGTTGGCTTCTTCCATCGATGATTGACAATTCTTTCCAGACGCGGAGACCGCGGAGTCTGAGTCAAGAATTACGCAGTTTGGGCAATCTGTGAGTTTGCAAGGCCCTACTAATCTTAGAGGGGGCACAAAAGTAAGCTCGGGGGGAGAGGTCCCAAAGTGCTTTGCCCAAAAGCCTCTCAGGAACACGTCGGGGTCAAAACTCATATGGCTGCAGCAGTACCTGAAAAGCAGAGTTCGCAGTTAGGCGCCGCAGCCAGTATGACTTGTCAGACTTCAAGAAGCCGCGACAGGGTATTTTTCAGTTAAAAATGATACTTTTGGGATCAGTCCAAACAAGCCGCAGCCGCATCCGTATCAGAAGAACTTAGCATGCCGCGGTAATAATACAAAATTGTTTTAAGGCATTCCTAGACACGGCATTTCCTAAATTTTTAGTACACTAGCATCAACTACAGTTCTAAGGCTATTCCTGGACTATGGGGTGGTGATTTGATGCCGCGGATGTTAGCGCGGAAACGCAGAATTGTAGTCATTGAAATCAAACCACGCCACGGCCTCAATCCTAAACACGTGATTTCCTAAATCCCATAATTTTTCGGATCAAACCCACAGAATACGGAGTGTTCGATTATGAACATCAAGAACAGTTGTGTTTCATGTGCAGCATATGTGGGAAAAACAAAACAAGCAAATATAACCCTAGATTCCTATCAAACAGCTAGAGTTTGTTCGTGGAAGTTAAAGATGGGTTTGGTATTTGATTCATATGATTCGATTATTAAAAACTGGAAAGAAATGAAAACTACGAAGCCTATTGATCGAAAGATTACCTGGAAACGAGAAGAATCTGCTATGTTCAGCCTCACACCACCTTGGAAACACCACACGCAGCTTCAAACCACCTCGGAAGGCTGCCGGAAAATGCAAGAAGGATTGTGCAGAATTTCGCTCTCGATTTGCTCTCAAAAGTTTTGGAAACGTAATGAAGTCCACGGCCAGAAACAATTTATATAAGGGAGCGCGGAAGACGAATCGTCGCTTTGAAAGCACCGCGGTTACTAGGCTTATAAGTCGCAGTCCCAATATACTTCCCTTGGCACAACGGCTTGGGGGCTTATTGATAATGCAATATATAGCACCCTGCCGCGGTAGTACTCTTCCGAAGCTGCGGATGTTCAGACCATACTGGCCGCGGCAGTTACCACAGTCAGGGCGCGGCCAGATCTCTCGTAGGGTGCGGACCCCTTCATCAAAGGCCGCGGCACCCCACCTTAGGGCGCTTCACTACTCCGCGTTGCTTACTCTACGGGCTGCGCACCCTTATCCACAAGTGACTGCAGACTTGGTACATGTCACGTGCTGTGGGCACGTGACTCAACTCACTTCCTTATAAATAGAGGACCATGCCCAGAAAAGTAGAGGGATCCCATATACGCCCAAGGCAGTCTCTACAATACAGATTCTCACTACACAACCTCAACACACAACTTGGAGGCCACATATCTCCATCGCAGCCACCTATCCGGCACTGCGGAATCCTCAGTACTGCCATGTACTCTCCTTTATTCTCATATTTGTATGCCACTTTAGGCACGATTATACTGTACAATGCAATGCATGTAATGAGAACGGAGCAACACAGTGGATGTAAGCCTATTTTAAAGGCTGAACCACTCTATATCTTGTCTTCTCTCTATTTACTTGCTTTAGTTGATTATTGCACACTTCACACATGATTTGCTGATGCGAGAACGACAAGTGGACGATTTCTCGTATCATCACCTACAATCTCTTCTAGTTTCGTTGACTCTAACCTACCCAAGGAGTTTAAAATGGTCACTTTCGCATCAAACCTACTCGGCAATGACCTAAGGATTTTCTTAATGACACGGTTGTCGGGAATTTTCTCACCTAGGTTAAACGACGAGTTGACAATATTGGACAACCTAGCATAAAACTCATCAAAGGTCTCACTCTCAAACATCTTAATGGTCTCAAACTGTGTAGTGATATTTTGAAGTTTTGACGCCCTAACCGTGCTAGTGCCCTCGTCAGTGAGTGCCAATATATCCCAAGCCTCTTTTGAAGTTTCAAAAGTCATAATTCTATTATATTCTTCATATGTGACATGTAAAGAAATAACGTCCAGACCCTTAGAATTGTATTGTGCAAGTCTTTGTTTAGTTTCGGTCCATGACTCAACAGGCTTTAAACTAGTGACCTCACCTACAATAGTGACAGGGGGTGTCCAACCTTTCTCAATTGCAAGCCAAACACACTCATCAATAGATTTTAAAGCACATCTCATTCTCATCTTTGAAAACACACGGGATCACAAAACAAATAAAAATATTTTCTAGCTCTGATACCAATTTGAAAGTGTGAGTGGCCAATATGTGTGTTTACTTTCAAACCATTTTTTCTCCGAAAAAGAACCAACTTTTAATTATGCACCAAACCAAGTTGTGAAAACCCAATTCTTACTTTAAACCAGTTTTAACTTGATTAATCCTAAACATGCATCTAGTGATTAAAGCAAGCAAAATAAAGTAAAGAATACTCACAACGCCGGATGTACGAGGAAAAAAACCAAAAAGGGAAAACAACCTCGGACGGCCCAAGCCATACAATCACTATGAATAATGGTTTTACAAAGACAGATTAGCCTTACACTAATACTCGATCCCCACGGGTCTTGACGCTCCTTCTGATCTTCAACCATTCTTCAATAGTGCCCACGCAGAAATTCCGTCTTCCACGATACTTGTCCACAACACACGCGTCCACGTATGTCTCGATGTCCACCGATATGTCTTTGATTCGTCTACAATGCCGAACAAGAAGTCCTTTGATAAGCACCCAAAATTGTACAATTTATACCCCGAATAGATGTACTTTAGTTGCTAAATCTTGGCAATTTGGGTCTTATGCGCTTAAATATTTATTTTGTAGGTCTAATGTGCATTGCAGAGTTCAAACACTTAAATCAAGACAATTGCGCGTTTTATGGAGCTAAATACCTTGTCCCTAAACCTACCTAAACCCTTACCCGAGCCTAAACCTAACCTAAACCCCGTGTGTGTTTAATTTGTCCCTTTTTATTATTTTTTTTATTTTTAGTTTGAGTCATTTTTATTTTTAGGATTTATTTTAGATTTATTTAGAATTTCTAGGATTTATTTTTTATTTTTATATTTCTTTTTATTTAGTATAATTTTATTTTGATTTTTAGTTTATTAGATTTAGTTTTAGTTTTTATTTTATTTTATCTTATTTTATTAGGATTAGTTCAAGGATTTTATTTTTATTTTATTAGATTTTATATCTTAGGATTTTTGTTTTCAGATTTTATTACAATTTTTCATTTTTTTTATTTCTTTTGTTTTATTATTTTAGTTTTTTATAGCTTAGCATTTTATTTTTTTATTTTTAATATTTTTTTTAGTTTGTGTTATTTTTAATTAGATTTTGTTTTTATTTTTTAGTTTAATTTTAATTTAGTCTTTTATTAATTTTTTTTAGGGATTCAAATTAAACGCACACATACAACCCCACCAACACCCTAAAACAAACACACCTCACTTAACTCCCCTACAACCTCACCCACACATTAATCCTGTACACCCTCATCCTCACCCATACTCCCTACATCCTCACACACTAAATCACTCCCAACTCCATCTTCCCCAACAACTCACTCTCTCCCCTCTCTCTTCCCCCATAAACAAAACACCAAACATCTCTCCTCTCTTTTCCTCAACAAATCACCTTTATACACCATAAACCCCAGCAACCCGAAAATCCTGTCGGAGCCATCCCCTGCCCTGTTTCCGGCGACGACCTCTCTTCCCAACCGAAAACCAAAACGGTCAGGCGTCGCTCTTACCTAGACCCGTCAGAACTCGCCGGCAACACCCCTCACACCGCCGTCCAGCCCCGATCGGCGGCATTCCATCCTGAAATCGTGACCTCTCTCTCTATCGATCCCAGCCACCAACCGCAGCCTCCTTCTCCGACCCAAACTGGCGAACGCCTACAACCCGCCGGCGAGTACACCTCCGGAAACCTGCAAAAGCCAACCCCGAACCCACGAAAAACATAACCCATTTTCGGCGACACCTTCCCAAACCTGAACGACCTCCCAACCTCTTGAACCCGTAGCCCGATTCAATCTCCCCACCTGCGAACCTTAAACCCATTTCCCCTTCCAAAACCAATTTCAACCCATTAAACCACGAATTTATCTCCTGCCAAAACAACTCAAGCTGAGACCAACAATTGCCCATGTGCCCATTTAATTCCTTTAACTCCTTTTCCCATTTTAGCCCCCAACCACCTCTTCTACCCCTTTTCCAAAAACACCCATAAACCATAACAGATTTTTATATCCTCTCACCTCACTACCCACATAACCTCACTCAAACAACATGCACACTTATACCAATTATCCTATATACCCCTACCTCCATGCTTTGTATAAAATGAAGATGAAAACCCCCCAAAAAAGAGCTTTTAGATAGGAAAATTCTACAGAGAGAATTGTAGAGAAAATTATCCTTTGTAAATAGTTTTAATTTATTCTTTTTATTTTTTTAGATATTTGTGAGATTAAATATTGTAAGAGAGTTAATTGAGTGAATAATTAATTTCAAAGCATTTGGATGCTCAATTGGAGGGATTGTATGTTTCGATTTGGAAGAGTAGAGTTCAACTTTCTCAAAGAGATTTGGTTTGCTTGTTCTATTCTTTTCTCTTTTATTTTAGTAGCCTTGATTATTAATTTGTCATGTTTAATATCATGTTAGGCTAAATCTCATTTCAAGGGGTGGGGTAAAACCCTTATTTGATGTTATTTTATTTTTATTAGTTTAATTACTTGAAAAGCCCCTTTGAATGTTAATTTTGATCCCTCACCCTTAGATTTACGCCTCGAGAGAGGGTAAATGATTTTTGAGAGAAAATCGAAATTCTAGTGATAATACCCATTTTAGATTCGAACTAGAGATAGAGGTTTCTTAAGTGGGGTATTATCACTTGAATTTCAACTCTAAATTTATTTTATAAGATTGACATAAATTCTAATTGATCGATCCTAGCGGGTGATTAATTAAAAGGAGTGTGAATCTATGTTTCTAGAGTTGTGGGGTGTTAAACTTAACTTTCTAAAAGATTACTATTCTAATTTCACTTGTAACGAGAGTTGGTTTGTAATTTTGATATTAATTTGGGAGTATTCAAATAATTAAATTAATTAATTAGAATAACTAAAATTTGTGGTGTAATCCCTTTCCTTGATTGTTCTCACAATTATTTTCCTCTCTTTATCTTTTATTTTAGTTTAGACTTTATTATTCATTTTAGTAACTTTCTAGTTAGTTGTCATATCACATTAGTTTAGTATAGTTTAAATCATTTCACCTCACCCTATTGTTTTAATATTGAAAAAGCTAAAAAAAATTAGAAAAGTGAAAAAGCACAAAAAGAAAATAAAAAGTGAATTACAATTGAATTTGTCTCTTGCTTACTCCCTAGAACGTGGATTGATACCCTTACTTACCTCTATACTTTATGTTGTTATATTTTGTAGGTATATGAGGATTTTTTACTAACTTGGCTTTCAACAACAACGAAATATAAAAAAAAAACTAGTTACCAAATAGCGTCGTTGCCATTCTTGGGAGCGTGAAGCACTTGGAGCGGATTCAATTTTGTAGTTCATTTATTTTGTATATTTTTGCATTCTATTACCATTTTTTTATATTTTTAGAAGGCTTGTATTTGGATTATTCTATCATTGCTTGTATTGCGGTGCTTAGAGACACCATTTATTTTTCATTTAAATTTGTAATAAATTGAAGCCAAGCGTGATAGGCAAACCGGACAAGGTAGAGAGAGGGTGTCCATTGGCGAGGATTTAGAAGCCTCTCTACCTTGGGTCAGTAGGACTCCCGGGGAAGACTGAGATTGGCGTATTCTCCCCCCGGTCGACTCAAATTTTTCGGCAACCCACGACCTAAAAACCGTGGGAGGTACATTTTTAAACCCTCGCGCCTCTCCTGTTAGCGAGTCCTTTATTTTGTGTGCTCTTGTGTGATTTTATTCTAGCATTTATTTTCGAATGGTGTGATGAATTAAATTGCTAAGACCTACACCTAGTCACTTAAGAGAAGGGATTTCATCACCCGACTCACTCGCTTATCATTGTGTGCTACCCTAGCCATCATTAAATTTAAAATCAATCAACTAGGTAGCCCAATAGGAGAATATTTTTGCAAAGGCGATCACTAAGTATATTTTTGTGATTTTTTATCGCCCGCGGACTTCATTAAAATTTGAATACCCTTTCACTAAATTTAAAGATAAAAATTGGCTATGTGCTAGTTAGGATTTATCCTTGACTTGTGTGTGTGTCCAATTCCATTTTTCGGTTGTCGATTTTAGTTAGTTCGTACAAATTCACAGAGTCCATATTTTTTTCCCCACCTTTTCTTCCAAAAAATCCGAAAATATTTTCTTTCAATTTTATAACAAAAAATCAAAAAAATATTTTTTTTCTTTCATTTTACAAAAAAACAAAAATATTTTCTTTCTTTCATTTTAGAAAAATCCAAAAATATTTTATTTCTTTCCTTTTTATAAAAATCCAAAAATATTTTCTTTCCTTTTGAAAAATTAAAAAAACCAAAAAAAAAATATTTCTCTCCACATGGCCGAAGAACGTCCTTTACGGGACTACTTTGGTCATTTTCCATTGACACGTGACACGTGTGAGAGTGATCTCGAGCCGTCTCTTTATGATATTCTTAGTCGTTTCACCTCTCTCACGAGTACCGTTGGTCCTCTTGACCCATCCATGCATGCACCTCCTATTCCATCACCATCGGCGTCAAGTGTCACCATGCCTCCTCCTTTGTTGTGCACCCACTCTTATTATGCCGATCACATGTCCCATGAGTGCCCTTACATTACATATCCGTCTGAATCCACCATGGAACATGTGTATCCATATGACACTGTTCCGGAACCCACCTCGGCCCATTATCCCGATATACTTAATCCCCAGTTGTGTGAGTACCCGAGTTATTCATGGCATCCTGATCACCCTTCCACGCAATACGTATCCCAACCCGATGTTGTCGATCCTCACACGTTCCAACAGTCGTCATGCAACCTTGTGCACCTGTTCATGATTAGTCCCCTCACTACGCACCCCATGAATCTCAACCATTTGTCCATCACGAAAGCAATTCTTTCGTGTATGATGAACTTGGCCCCACCCCACACACTTCATATGAGTATTCTCCATATAGTCCCGATTATAGTGAGTTGTGTCCACCTCACCCACCGCCACCACCATCATTCCACCAACACCTTTATCCACATCCACTCTCGAAACCCTCTTGCAAAAGTTCATACTTGAGCAGGAGCAAGCCATTCAAACTCAAGCTCTCCAAAGGCTTGACCAAAGTTTAAATGAATTGGAGTGTGCGAGAGAGTCGGATATTTCCATGGATCCATCCATCGTCGCAACCGAGTGTGATGATGCGTCGTCCTGTGCCACCAAATTTGAGTGTGACCAACCCTACCACCTCGAGAATCTCAATGTTGAGACCATTCCATGGTCCGGGTCCCAAGTCGACAATTGTGTTGACTTACCTTTAGATAGTGAGCCTGATCAAATCCCACCATGTCCATATGAACCCCACCTTGCGGTTCCCATTCACCTTCCTACTCCTGTAATATCCAAAACAATGCCCGAGTCTGTACCTATTGAGCTTCACCCTTCTGTTCTCGAGGAACCAATTTATCCTAGGTTATCTCCGGCTATGAGTGCTCACCATTTTCCCGAGATAGAATCCGTGATAGTTCCTACCTATCCGGATATGGATGTTGTCCCACCATGCATGGCTCCCTTTGAGCCCGATATTTCTAGTGATTCCTCTATCTCTGAGCTTGGTGCCTCGTCTTACCCACCCACCCCATTTACCGATGCTACTCTTATGGAGAAGTTGACAACTCCATCTTTAGAAACCACACTCCCTTGTGAGTATTCCTTTACTCCTCCCAATGAGTGTGTGTCTCCCACGCTTGAGTTGGATCATCTTCCTCCACCGTTTATCCCACCCGATACACCATTTATCCCACCCGACCCACCCATTGTCCCTTCCACCCCACCACCTGGTTTGGATCTTGATTTTACGCAATTCAAGTTTCCATCTGCATATTTAGATCCTAACCTGAAACCATCCTCCATCCACGAGAGTTATGGTGATACTCTCTACTTCCGTGACATAGAGCTTGTTCCTCCATGAACCCCACTTCCTTGCGGTGTTGCTTTCTCTTCTCAACAGCTCCCTGGCGTGTCACGGCACGACCAATATCATCGCCCATTTATAGAATGGTCATGTGATTTTTATGAGCCCCACCCCAGTCCACTTTCTACACCACTTCGCCTCCCTCACCAATTAGAGCATCAATATTATAGGGCCATAGTCGCCCTCACCTTCCGGCTTAATAAGGCTCGTGACCGATGCCTTTTCACCCTCACCTTAGCCCTTTTTCCCACCCTCCCATGGTCCACCGATGCTTTGCATCGTGTGATGCACTTTGCTATACAAGTGCATTGACCACTTTATCCTATTTCCAACAAGACTGTCGCTTCAGTCTTGTTTGGGGGTGATTCTCATCACCCATTTTTCTGCCGCCCTGTGCCATCATTGTTCTTATCCTTAGGGTGAGAATGGTTTGGTCTGGCTGAAGACATTAAAATTAGCGCTACCGGGAGGCTGCCCGCGTTTCTTGTACTAGTCTCATCCTATTTGGGGGTGGTGTTTCATATCACCCTATGCGTTACCATGTTATGGACTTGTAAAATTTTGTTTTCTTCTCATTCAGGTTTATTCATGGCTACATCTTTCCACTTCATTAGCGGTTCATTCTGGTATCCTCCCTTACGCTCACAATTTTAAAAATCATTTTACCTAACATCGAGGAAGGTGTTCCTTTTTGTTTGGGGGTGGAGAATTTTATCAAAATCGTACCTCTTTTGGAAAATTTTGAGTTTTAAACTTGATTTTTAAAATTTCGTGCAGTTTCTTTCATCTCATTCATTGATGTGAATTTTCAATCATCCATCTTTTAAAGTCTAGCAATCAAGCTAGAGGATTTATATTTTTTTAAATAGCTTATGTAATACGTGACAAGGCATGTTGCACTATGAATTCCTAGACTCAACAAAATTTGCGCACTTATCAAGTCACTACGTTTAGAGTTGAAGAGTACTACAATTCTAAAGAGAACCTTAAGGATCACTAGTGGAGACTTTAGCTTGTGAGATTTGTGCCTTTCACCCTTTCAGATTATTTTACGCAATCTCCGAGTCACAAGTTGATTCAACTTCTTTTGGGTCCGCACCTAAATTGTTGCATGATCTCATTATCTTGCATAAAATTTTGGCTTGATCACTGAGAACGACATCACTTTCGAGTTGTAAGAAACACGTATCTTGAAATTTGTCCCGAATACTAGATTTTCATCCACACACTTACCACTTTTCCATATACCATTCACTTCACCCATTATATTCCCATGCTCTTCCATATTCCCACATATTTCCCCACACCATCGCCTATCATCTCCATATCATCTTCCATCATTTTCAATTAAAAGAGTGTTGTTCAAAATATTAAATGTCTTCAGTGTTGGTTTGAAAAGTGATAGAAAAAGAAAAAAAATAGAGCAAAAGAAAAGGAAAATTGAAAAAAAAAGACAGAAAAGAAAAGAAAGAGAGTTTGTAGTTAATTTTTAAATAAAGACATTTGTGCCCAAAGTATACTCGCTCATCCATCATATATCCATCATTTCACACATCAATCCCATTCTACATCACTATCCTACCTACCTCATCCCATCCATCCTACCTATCATATCCTTCTCATCCAATTTCATTTCCCCTCACCCATAATCATCCACATATTTCCCCTAGGTGTTCGGGCAAATGAAAGTCAACGTGGTGAATAAATCGACGTTCTCACTATAGTGGTTAGCATTCTTTCATGAGATCATTTTCTTTCTATATGTTCGTTCTTTCTTATATGTGTGTAAGACGTTTGAACTTGCTTACATTTACTCACCTCCTCACACACAAGAGCGATACACTAACCCATATCTCGAGAGTTCGTTTGAGAGAGATATATCTGTGAGATTTGAAGTTGAAGCGTTGACTCCGATAAGGCAATCTAGGAATTACTCGTATGATACTCAACTCGTTTTGACTGATTCACACTACACGAGTTGAGTTCTAGGAAGGACGTGCCTTGTGTATTTACTTAGATTAAACTTTTTACACATTCTAGCTTGTAATTCTGAAATCATTTATTCCATATGATGGATTATATGATTATTCTACGTTTAATAAGAGATTGACTGCCTTTCAATAAATTTTTGCAAATAAGAATTTTGTGGGTATATTTCCTACAAACCCTCACGAGACACAACTCGTCCTGTAGGGCAACCTATAGATTTAAAGGCTTGTTGTACATGCTAAGTGCAATCGCAAGTGCCCGCGAAAGTGGTACACTTTTGGTTACTTATCATTCTCTTTCTCTCTATCTTATTGCTCGAGGACTAGCAATGCTCTGTTTGGGGGTGGTGTGATAAGCACCCAAAACTGTACAATTTATACCCCGAATAGATGTACTTTAGTTGCTAAATCTCGATAATTTGGGTCTTATGCACTTAAATGTTTATTTTTTAGGTCTAATGTGCATTGCAGAGTTCAAACGCTTAAATCAAGACAATTGCGCATTTTATGGAGCTAAATACCTTGTCCCTAAACCTACCTAAACCCTTACCCGAGCCTAAACCTAGCCTAAGCCTCGTGTGTGTCTAATTTGTCCCTTTTTATTATTTTTTTAGAGTTTTAGTTTGAGTCATTTTTATTTTTAGGATTTATTTTAGATTTATTTAGAATTTCTAGGATTTATTTTCTACTTTTATATTTCTTTTTATTTAGTATAATTTTATTTTGATTTTTAGTTTATTAGATTTAATTTTAGTTTTTATTTTATTTTATCTTATTTTATTAGGATTAGTTCAAGGATTTTATTTTTAGTTTATTAGATTTTATATTTTAGGATTTTTGTTTTCATATTTTATTACAATTTTTCATTTTTTTTATTTCTTTTGTTTTATTATTTTAGTTTTTATAGCTTAGGATTTTATTTTTTTAGTTTTAATATTTTTTTTAGTTTGTGTTATTTTTAATTAGATTTTGTTTTTATTTTTTAGTTTAATTTTAATTGAGTCTTTTATTAATTTTTTTTAGGGATTCAAATTAAACACACACATACAACCCCACCAACACCCTAAAACAAACACACCTCACTTAACTCCCCTACAACCTCACCCACACATTAATCTTATACACCCTCATCCTCACCCATACTCCCTACATCCTCACACACTAGATCACTCCTAACTCCATCTTCCCCAACAACTCACTCTCTCTCCTCTCTCTTCCCCCATAACCAAAACACCAAACATCTCTCATCTCTCTTCCTCAACAAATAACCTTTATACACCATAAACCCCAGCAACCTGAAAATCCTGCCGGAGCCATCCCCTGCCCTGTTTTCGGCGGCGACCTCTCTTCCCAACCGAAAACCAAAACGGGCTGGCGTCGCTCTTACCTAGACCCGCTGAAACTCGCCGGCAACACCCCTCACACCGTCATCCAGCCCCGATCGGCGGCATTCCCTCCTGAAATCGCGACCTCTCTCTCTCTCGATCCCAGTCATCGACTGCAGCCTCCTTCTCCGACCCAAATCGGTGGACGCCTACAACCCGTCGACAAGTACACCTCCGGCAATCTACAAAAGCCAACCCAAAACCCGTGAAAAACATAACCCATTTTCGGCGACACCTTCCCAAACCCGAACGACCTCTCAACCTCTTGAACCCAGAGCCCGATTCAATCTCCCCACCTGCGAACCTTAAACCCATTTCCCCTTCCAAAACCAATTTCAACCCATTAAACCACGAATTTATCTCCTGCCAAAACAACTCAAGCTGAGACCAACAATTGCCTATTGCCCATTTAATTCCTCTAACCCTTTTTCCCATTTTACCCCCCAACCACCTCTTCTACCCCTTTTCCAAAAACACCCATAAACCATATCAGATTTTTATATCCTCTCACCTCACTACCCACATGACCTCACCCAAACCACATGCACACTTATACCAATTACCCTATATACCCCTAGCTCCATGCCTTGTATAAAATGAAGATGAAGACCCCCCAAAAAAAGTGCTTTTAGATAGAAAAATTCTAGAGAGAGAATTGTAGAGAAAATTATCCTTTGTAAATAGTTTTATTTTATTCTTTTTATTTATTTTTAGATGTTTGTGAGATTAAATATTTTAAGAAAGTTAATTGAGTGAATAATTAATTTCAAAGCATTTGGATGCTCAATTGGAGGGATTGTATGCTTCGATTTGGAAGAGTAGAGTTCAACTTTCTCAAATAGATTTGGTATGTTTGTTCTATTCTCTTCTCTTTTATTTTAGTAGCCTTGATTATTAATTTGTCATGTTTAATATCATGTTAGGCTAAATCCCCTTTCAAGGGGTGGGGTAAAACCCTTATTTGATGTTATTTTATTTTTATTAGTTTAATTACTTGAAAAGTCCATTTGAATGTTAATTTTGATCCCTCACCCTTAGATTTACGCCTCGAGAGAGGGTAAATGATTTTCGAGAGAAAATCGAAATTCTAGTGATAATACCCATTTTAGATTCGAAGTAGAGATACAGGTTTCTTAAGTGGGGTATTATCACTTGAATTTCAACTTTAAATTTATTTTATAAGATTGACATAAATTCTAATTGATCGATCCTAGCGGGTGATTAATTAAAAGGGGGTGAATCTATGTTTCTAGAGTTGTGGGCTGTTAAACTTAACTTTCTAAAATATTACTATTCTAATTACACTTGTAACGAGAGTTGGTTTGTAATTTTGATATTAATTTGGAGGTTTTCAAATGATTAAATTAATTAATTATAATAACTAAAATTTGTGGTGTAATCCCATTCCTTGACTATTCTCACAATTATTTACCTCACTTTATCTTTTATTTTAGTTTAGACTTTATTATTCATTTTAGTAACTTTTTAGTTAGTTGTCATATCACATTAGTTTAGTATAGTTTAAATCATTTCACCTCACCCTATTGTTTTAATATTGAAAAGGCTAAAAAAATTAGAAAAGTGAAAAAGCACAAAAAGAAAATAAAAAGTGAATTACAATTGAATTTGTCTCTAGCTTACTCCCTAGAACATGGATTGATACCCTTACTTACCTTTATACTTTAGGTTGTTATATTTTATAGGTATATGAGGATTTTTGACTAACTTGGCTTTCAACAACAACGATATACAAAAGTGCAAGTTATCATCCTTCTCGTTTCTTCAACGTAAAACCCTTTGTGTTCAATGTGTAGAACAAACAACTTTGGTGTAGAAAGATCACATAAACATATAAGAATGATAACTCGGATCTTTGCAAACTCTAAGGATGTGTTTAAGACTTTTAAACCTTAGAAAACATGTGCAAACAAGGTTCTGGTTTGTAAAACTCTTTTCCAGAAAGCACACTTACGAAATTCTGATGCAGACACTGTTTAAATAGGATTTAAATGCCGTCTCAAAAAATGTGTTGTTCAAATGACTTAAGCATGTCGTTCGAGCGACATCAGCATCTCGTTTCGAACGAGATCTAATGTCGTTCGAGCGACAAAGTTGACTTTTTGACTTTTTTTTCAAAACGTCTCTTCAAAGAGAGATTTAAATAAGTCAAACTCCTAATCGAACTTATCATAATAAAAACGTAGTATAAACCTTTTAAAACACTTTAAACCATTTTTAAAACATTTTTCTTTATAAAAATTACATCCTTATCTTTTATAAAATAATTTCGAGCACCATTAATTATACACATTCATTCCTGAGTGATCTCAGAATGCAATTAACTTTGAAGACGATTAAACTTGCACCAATAAAACATTGGCATGATTAATTCTTTCAAGCTTTGCCACAACGTCTTCAATTTCTTCAATACGTCATAGACCGAGTGGGATCGTGACAGAATAAAATTCTCCCTATGACATATTACAAACAAGCTTTTGTTCACAGAATTAAGTCAAAACAATACATGGACTCAATTGGAAATTTATGTCCTTACAAGAGGAGGCCAAATTGGGAGAAATTTTGGGGACTCCTAGCTTTAATTCATCACATACGAGGAAGATTCAGACCCAAGGAATAATTTTAAGGCAAGTAATTATCTCGATTAATTATATATATAGTAGTATCAATTTATATCATAATAAGTGTTATGAAAATTGATTTTGGTTTGGGATTCACATATAAATTTGATTCCATAATAATCCGTGTAAATTTGTATATGAGATTATTGAATGAATCCCACATGATTAAAGTAGGACCTTGATAATGATTTATAGGGTGGTCATAGTTACTTATGCTCTTGAATCAAAAATACATTATCTGGAGGTGTTAATCATTGAAAATAAAAAGTGTGGAATAATTGGATGATTAATGATTCAATCCTTTGGGTTAAGATGATTTTTGGGTGCTAAAATCATATAAAAGATTCCATCTATGAATTATATTCATTGGGTAGGCTATAAGGATGATTGTAAGGGTGATTGGGACTGGATTAGGTGAAAAATAATGGGCAAATTTCGTAACAGATGTAACTACGTCATTTTGGGGCTTGATAGTAGGAGAGAACCGGTTCACTCCCTAGGCCGAACCAATTCGTCTTCCCAATGTTGCCCAGTTTGGTTGTTTTAATGAGCTTTGATAATGGGGAAATTTTGGATTGGTTTGGGATGTCTGTATGAGAGTTTGAACTTCTAAACATGACTTTGGAATATTATAAGATACCTTGAGGTGATTGGGTTATAATAAGGGTTAAGTTAAGCGTATTGGAGACGAATAATACTCGGGGAAATTTATTAATGAATCCGGGATGGAGATTTGGTCACTCAAGAGGTCATTTACATTACAGTTAGTCGAGGGGGTTTCAGGCCCCTTCACAAGTCATGTTCATAAATAGTCACTCGAGGAGGCTTCACGCCCCTCAAACAGTATATTTTATTTATAGTCATTCTAGAGGGTTAATATCCCTCAAGAAGTCATAATTAAACTAGTAGTCAGTCCAGCAGGCTCACGACTTCTCGAAAAATCATGCTCATTGTATAAATGCCATGTAATCCAGAAAAAATATTATTTTTAAATGACAATTTAGTATATACTTATTTATTTTAGTCCTACATAAAAAGAGACTTGAAATGTGTACATTTTATAAATTACCTATTTTGGGTCAAGCACATAGTTTGTCATTGGCTATGTCATTTTTGTGTCTCACAGGTTTCATTATATTATATAAATGATAAAGACAAGTTCATTTATATTATTTAAATGAGGACACATGTCACATTTTGGTGAAACCCTAATTCACACACGCCTATTATAAATAGAAGGTTCATCCCTCACTAGAGAAGATAATGTGAAAAGGAGGGAAGAATACTCATGCATAAATAGAGGCTCTTAGTCTGAAGAAATAAAGCCATTGAAGCTTCAAGTTTTAGCTTTATATTCATAGTATTTTACACCAGATTTATATCATAAATGGTAGAGTCCATAACATTCATTTTTACACACACACACACACTTGGTGCTTCTACACCCTACTTCTCTCTCTTATTTTATAGTGTTTATTCTCTCACCCTATTTTATCATTATTATAAATATCTTTCAGAGTTTCTTTCATGGAGATTAAATATCTTCGATCATTATTGTTGAATGCTACACTAGAAAACATTTACACCAGATTACTCCTTTAATATCCATTGAGGGCAAGTCACGCCTCACTATATCTAGTTCTTCATAGACCCCGGTTATACTCCCCTCCTACATTTAAAGGCATGACCCACTCCAATGGACTCTGCCTTCAAGGTTTTTAAGAACTACTGGAGCAGCTCATGGTAAAACTTTCTCCTTTTGGTAAAAATGGAACTCAAGCTAGAGCTCACTCCCTGCAAGAAGATGACCTCACAATAATAATAGTAACTTTTTCCAAGAGTGACTCCTGAGAGTGATGGTTGTCAGTGGGGAGTGAAAGAACAAGGCCCTTAGAACTTAGAGAGAGAGCAGGGAGAAAATACTAGGAGGTTCTGGTGTGATTTTGATAGAGTAACGGTGCTATTGAGTTTTTCTATCTTCTCCTCCTTCTTGACCTTTCCCAGGGGTCCTATTTATACTTGGGCACTAAGGCTGAGTTGGAACTTTTGGCGCCAGAAACTTAGAGGGTTGGTAAGGGATAAGGTCTGCAATATACCATTTTTCCCTACCTATGTGTATCAGTTTGTCCCCTCACACAGGTGCCACCTGGTGCAAACAAAAGTCAGAATGCAAATATGTATCCTAATGGAGATAAAATATCATATTTGGTAAATATCTTTTAAAATGGTAACTTGTGGTACAAACTTTGTAAACTTGAGAGATGAGGCCTTGAGGGCCTTTGTATATAAAACTGTCAATCTTAAGGGGGGGTCTTGAGGACCCCTCTCCTATAAAATCATTTTTGCTTGAGAGGGGCCTTGAGGGACCTCTCTTCTAAGAAAATCATTGTGTAAAAGTATATTTCTTGTGGGCAGACCATCGACTGCTCACTCCACTGGTAACTAAGTGTGAGATGTGTGTGGTCTTGAGTGACTCGTGGGGTCTTTCTACTAGTATTCTCTCAATTCTAAAGTGATGAGTGGTTGAGCTTTCCCAACAAACCTTGTTCCTCAGTTGCCACGCCAAAACTCCCAAGAGATCCTAACTGGCCTATTTGAGCCATGCCTGCTCAATTAGGCTACCTGTATAAGAAAGTAAGTGTTGCTATTTTACTTCTTTTTAAAAATGACTTGTCATGGTGAGGGGTTGCTCATGGTAGACATTCCCTCATACTAGCTTATTTTTTAGAAGCTAAGGGGGAGGATCTTGAGGGTTCCTCATCCAAATGTGTTCTTGAAGTTGAGGGAGGGGAACCTTGGGGGTTCTGTGACAAATGTTTTCTTGGGTTTGAGGGATCCTGGGGGTTCCTTCTCCCATATGAGTTTTTGTCGTAGAGGGATCCTGAGGGTTCCTCCTTAATATGAATTTCTGTTGTAGAGGGACCCTAGGGTTCATTCTTAATATGAATTTATATCTAGACCCTGGGGGTTCCTTCTCAATATGAATTTATGTCGGGACCCTGGGGGTTCCTTCTCAATATGAATTTCTACCGTAGATGGACCTTGGAGGTTCCTTCTCAAAATAAATTTCTGCGGTAGAGGGACCCTGGGGGTTCCTTCTCAATATAAATTTCTGCTGTAGAAGGACCCTAGGGGGTTCCTTCTCCAATATGGATTTTCTACGTCTGAGGGGCCCTGGGATTCATTCACCAATATGGATTTTTTGCGATCAAGGGACCTAGGGGTTCCTCAACTAATATGAATTTTGGGTGTTCCTCAACCTCATATTTTCTGTAAGCTGAAGGGGGAGGTCTTGGAGGTACTCTCACCCTAAAATATTGTGATCAAGATGGAAACACCCTTCTACAGGGATGGTTGAGAATGGGTACGTGGTCAGAATAGTAAGGGATTATTTACTAATGAGAGTGGGGATTGACACTCAAGAGGTTAGGCTAGTGCTGTGAGTGATAGGCATGGTTAGTCAGGTTATTAAATATATATATATAAATAAATATATATATATATATATATATATCAAGTTTCTAAAGAAATGTGGGGCGTGATCGAGACGTGGAGGTCAAGTCTTAAGCCTTAGAAGCTTAGGCGGGCCTTAGGCGTAAAAAGGTGTGAAATGGCGTTTAGGCCTCTTTTAATATTCCTTAATATTTTCTAACTATGACAAGCATATTAAAAATACTAAAATGGTACATACCTTAAAAATATGACTGAATATTTGTAGATTAAAATACAATTTTTTTAAAATATTAAAAAAATGAAAAAACTCATATTTTTTAATGCCTTACTTCAAAAAAACTCGCATTTTTTCACGCCTTACCCCCAAAAATGCGCATTTTTCACGCCTTACCCCAAAAAATGTTGACCATCGTTGACCACGCCTTAATCAATGCCTAGGGCCAAAACTTAGCGTATCTAAAAAGCCCCGCGCCTAGGCGCATTTTTTAGAACACTGATATATATATATATATATATATATATGAATAAGAATAATATCTGTGTGTAGGATATTTATGTGAAATATACCCATCCTAGAGATATTCACTTTGGCGAATCTCAGCAGAGGTAGTACCATTCCCTTAGGTCGTAGGTGTTGTGCAGGCCCATGTGATGTAGGGTTGGAGTCCCATGGAATAATGTGGTATGGTTATGACCACGGACTTAAGGCCATGACTGCCTACAATGTTCATTTGAGATTTTTGGGTTCGGTGGTGAGATCCTGACCCATCCCGACCCAGCTGCCCAGAGTGTGGAGGACATTCCGAAAGCAAGATAGCATGCTAGTGAGCTCGTATTCAGAATGCGGACGACATTCGTGATTGCGGTTACATATATAATGAGTGATATATATATATATATATATATATATATATATATATATATATATATATATATATATATATATATATATATATATATGTGTGTGTGTGTGTGTGTGTGTGTGTGTGTGTGTGTGTGTGTGTATGACATTTTTATTGAACGTATACAATATTGAAGTAAATTTTATACGGGAATAATACATTAAGTGTGAATGTGTGTTATATAGCTGGAGTAAAGTTATGAGAATAATTAATGAAGAGATAAATAATTAAGTGGTTGATCACGCTCATTAAGAAATCAAGGATAGACAGTACTTGAGTCAAAGTAGTGTAAAAGTGAGATTTTCAATAAGACTAGTTATGCAGGGTAGTGTTACTAGGCGGGTTAAAATTATTATGCTAGGTTCTCACTATAGATGAGAGGTGAGGATTATTATATGGGAGTACGACACCGGCGCAAATATGAAAAGTTATATTGCATATTTAATAATGCATTTTAATTACTTGCAAATGTTTTTAAAAGGTTTTGGGCTCTAACCCACGTAAAATTATTTTCCAAAAACTTTTAGGTGTCCAGCCACCGGGACACCAAGGATGACTACTCTTTCCAGGGACACGTACCTGCTGCTGATGTGGACGCTTCCAGGTTGCTGAGTATATGCTTCATTTATTGCATTCTACACTCGGTTCTCAATTTTAGTTATCAGTTGGGCATATTGCCCTTTTGTTTCAGACTCAATTACTTCTAGTTTATTCATTTTAGCCAAATATTTGTATTAGATTTTGGTAACATATGGCTTATTCGGTATGCAGTTTACTTTATTATGCATTTAGACTTCCTGAATTGGTGTGATTGTATACTCAGCCTTATTTACATATTTGACTATGACTAAATGATTTTACTTTGGAATGATAACTCAAAATTAAAATTTGGCACTGCTTGTTGAACTAATAGGTGGTTAGTAATTAATTAAATTTTGACAGTGATACTAAGAATGAGCCAAATGAGACTCTCATTTTATTTTAGTAGAGGAATGGCCACCCTTTATTTTAATAGGTGGGGTATTACAGTTCTGCGTTCCCTTTAGGGGAACGTTTCCAAGCTAAAGTCCTCTTATTTATAATTTTTTGTTCATATTCTCAATCTGGGAGGCTCGTGACTATGAATCTAGTTCCTATGAATTACATTGGTCTCATGCGAGGTGTTCATAGCCCTTTCTATGTCGTTTAGTGACTTGTTTGGGTTTTTCCCCTATGGGCGGGTTTTTAAGCCCCAGTTTGCTTATTTGAAAATTTTAGTCTTATTCTCAAATTGGGAGTCCCATGACTATGCGATCACTTCTTATGAAATATGTTGGTCCCATGCGAGGTGTTCATTCCTCTTGCGGCGCCGCTTGGGGGTGGTCTTGGGTTTCCCCTAGGGGAACATTTTCCATCATAAGTCTGCTTATTTCCAAATTTTAGTCATGTTCTAAAATTGAGAGTCCCATGACTATACAACCAGTTCCTATGAGAGACATTGGTCATGTACGAGGTGTTTGTGCCCCTTGCGGGGTCGTTCGGGGCATATATTGGGTTTTTCCCTAGGAGCACATTTTTAAGCCTAAGCGTGATTATTTACAAATTTTAGTCATATTCTTAAATCGAGAATACCATGACAATGCGGTCAGTTCCTACGAGTTATGTTTGTCCCGTTCAAGGTGTTCGTTCCCCTTGCATGTCCGTTCTGGGGTTGTTCTTAGGTAAGGGCAGGTTTTCAAACCTAAGTCTACCTATTTGCAAATTTTAGTCATACTCTCAAATCGAGAATCCAGTTATTATAGGATCAGTTCCAACGAGTTATGTTGATCTCGTGTGAGGTGTTGCCTTTTACGGGACCGTTCGGATGGTATTTTAGGGTTACCCTAGGGTCATTTTTTCAAGCCTAAGTATGTTTAATTGCAAACTTTAGTTAGTTTTCAAATCGCGGGTTCCATAACTACACAATCTGTCCCTACGAGTTTCAATGGTCCCGCACGAGGTGTACTTGGCCATTGCAGGGGAGTTCAAGAGTTATTTTGCGTTTTACCCCTAGGGGCATGCTTTCAAGCCTAAGTGTGCTTATTTGAAAATTTTTATCCTATTCTCAACCGGGAGTTTCATGAGAAAGAGGTTAGTTCTTATGAGTTACGTTGGTGCATGTTAGGTGTCCATACCCCTTGCAGCACTGTTCGGGAGTTATTTTGGATTTTCTTCCTTGGGGGCACATTTTTAAGCATAAGTGTGTTTATTTACAAATTTGAGTCATGTTCTCAAACCAGGATTCCCGTGACTATGCAATCAGTTCCTATGACTTACGTTTATCTAGTGCGAGGCGCTCATGCCCCTTGCAGAGCCGTTCACGAGATGTTTATAATTTTTCTTAGGCTCAAGTCTACTTATTTCTAAACTTTAGTCTTGTTCTCAAATCACAGTAAGTTCCTACGAGTTACATTGCTTCCATGCATTTTATCCGTGCTCCTATTGGGGTCGTTCGGTACTGTTCAGGGTTATTTAAATTATGAGCACATTCTTAAGCTTAAGCCTTCTTATTTACAAGTTTTAATCATATTCTCAAATCGGGAGTCCTGTGACTATACAGTCAGTTCCTATGAGTTACATTGATCCCGTACAAGGTTTCGTGTCCCTTGCGAGACCGTTCGACGACTGTTTTAGGTGTTCCTTTTAGGGGTATATTTTTAAGTTTGTTCACTTATTTGAAAATTTTAGTCCCATTCTCAAACTAAAAGTGTCGTGACTACGCATTCAGTTCTTACGAGTTACTTTACTCACATGTGAGGTGTTCGTATCCCCAATAGGGACACTCGGGGAATATTATGGGTTCCCCTAGGGGAACATTTTTAAGCCTAAGTCTCCTTATATGCAAATTACATTCCTATTCCCAAATCGAGAGTTCCTTGACTACGCGATCAATTCCTAGGAGTTACGTTGTTACTATGCAAGGTGTTCATGCCCCTTGCAGGGCCTTTACTAGCCATTTTGGGTTTTTCCCTAGGGGAAGTTTTCAAGCCTAAGTCTTTTTATTTTAAATTTTAGTCCTATTCCAGTCCCGTGACTACATAGTCAGTTCCTAGGAGTTAAGTTAGTCCCATGCGAGGTTTTTGCCCCTCGTGGGGCCATTTAGGAGTTATTTCGAGTTTTCCTCCCTGGGGTACCTTTTTAAGTCAAAGTCTGGTTATTTGAAAATTTTAGTCCTATTCTCAATCTGGGAGTACCTTAACTATGCTTTCAGTTTCTACAAGTTACATTGGTCTTGTGCGAGGTGTTTATGCCCCTTGTGGAACCTTTGAAGGGAAGTTTTGGGTTTCTCTTAGAATTACATTTTTAAGCTTAAGTTTGCTAATTTGAAAATTATAGTCTTATTCCTAAACTAGGAGTCCCATGAATACACGGTTACTTCCTACGAGTTAAGTTCATTTCATGCGTAGTGTTTGTGTCCCTTGTGGGGTCATTCGAGGGCAGTTCTAGGTTCCCCTTGAGGGTATGTTTACAAGCCTAAGTTTTCTTGTTTGAAAATATTTTCCCTATTCCCAAATAGGGAGTCTCGTGACTACACGATCAATTTCTATGAGTTACCGTGTTCCCGTGTGAGGTGTTCGTGCCCCTTATGGGACCGTACGGGGGATATTTTGAATTTTTCGCCTTAGGTCACATTTTTAAACCTAAGACTGTGTGCTTACAAATTATAGTCTTGTTCTTAAACCAGGAGTTCCATGACTATGTGGTTAGTTCTTACGAGTTATGTTGGGCTTTTGCGAGGTGTTCGTGTGCCTTGAGAGGACGTTCGAGGGCTATTTCAGGTTTTCACCCTAGCGGCACTTTTTAATGCCTAAGTCTGCTAATATACAAATTTTAGTCATGTTCTCATACCATGAGTCATGTGACTATGCAGTCATTTCTTACGATTTACGTTGTCCCGTGCAATGCGTTTGTGCCCCTTGTGAGACCGTTCGAGGGTTATTCTTGGTTTTTCACCCCTAAGGGCAAGTTTTAGAGCCTAAGTCCACTTGTTTGCAAATTTAAGTCCTATTATCAAACCGAGAGTCTGGTAACTATGAAATCAGTTCCAACGAGTTATGTGTTCAAGCCCCTTGCGGACCGCTTAGGGACAGTTTTGGGTTTTCTCCCTAGGGGCATTTTTTCAAGCCTAAGTTTGCTTATTTGTAAATTTTAGTCATGTTGTCAAACCAGGAGTCCTATGACTATGCGATCAGTTCCTACGAGTTATGTTGGTCCCGTAGAAGGTGTTTATATCCCTTGCAGGGTTGTTTGGGGTGTGTTTTCTACTTATAGGAGAACATTTTTAAGCCTATGTTTGCTCATTTGCAAATTACAATCATATTATCAAACCTGGAGTCCTGTGACTATGCGGTCAATTCCTACGAGTTATGATGGTCTTGTGAAAGGTGTTCGTTACCTTTCTAGGAGTGTTCGAAGATAGTTTGAATTTCTCCGCGAGTGACACATTTTCAAGCCTAAGTTTGCTTACTTGTAAATTTTATTCATATTCTCAAATTGGGAGTCCCATCACTACGTAATCAGTTCCGATGAGTTATACTAGTCCCATGCGAGGTTTCACGCCTCTTATGGGGCCATTCAGGTTTATTTTATGTTTCCCCTAGGAAAAAAATTTCAAGCCTAAGCCTGCTTATTTGCAAATTTTAGTCATTTTCTCAAAATAGGAGTCCCATGACTATGTTAGTCGTTCCAATGAGTTACGTTGATCCCCTGTGATGTGTCTGTGCCATTTTTTGGGCTGTTCAGGGATTATTTTGGGTTTTCCTCTAAGGGGCACGTTTTCAAGTCTAGGTCTGCTTATTTGCAAATTTTAGTCTTGTTCTCAAATCAGGAGTCCCGTGACAATGCGATTTGTTCCTATAAGTTATGTTAGCCTCGTTTGAGGTGTTTGACCCGCTTACGGGGCCATTAGGGAGATTTTTTATTCCCCTACAGGCACATTTTTAAGCCTGCTTATTTGCAAATTTTCATCCTTTTCTCAAACCATGAGAATGCGTGATATCAATTATTTTTGGGATTCTCAAATTTCCAATTTAAGACTTATTTAATTACAGACAATATTCAATCCAAATTAATTAAACCCTAATCATGCATCTATGTGGATACCTTAAACACAAAATCACCAATGAAGTGAAAATAAGCTTCGGGAAAAAAAAGCTTTTGGGTAAAACCTTTTATTTCCCTATCTAACGTAAATCGCAACGTATAATTACACAATTAAATCTTCAATCAATCTCCCATAGAAAATCCACATAGATCGTAGCCTAGCACTAGTAATTCTCTCGAGACCTTAAGAACCGTAGCTCCTCCTTCAGCAGTGAATACCCTCGAGTATACCCAATGGCCGTAGTGATAAAAAAAAATCCCCCGTAAGAACTATCAATCTAGTAGTAGAGAAATATTCTTTACAAGAGAAACTTCAACAAGAAGTGTTTTGGGTTTCCAATGATTCATAAACATATATGGGATCTTTTGTGTGAACCAAAAATGAACGTTTGTGCCCTAAAAGTGAAGACTAAAATTCTTCAAATTTATAGTTTTCGTGCAGCAAAAAGCTTAACGAAAAAGTCTTCCAAAATAGGTATTTATAAGAAAACAAAATACATGAGGCGGCGCAAGTTGTTCGAATGACTTATTGATGTCCTTTGAATTTCATTACCTGTCATTAGAAGCGACCTAAGAAACAACCTAAAAATGCAAAATAATATGTGGTCGTTCGAATCACAAAAGGAACAACCTATCTCGCGACCTATCAAATGATATGTGATGCCGTTAGAAGGGATCCTTTAAACGTCAGAAGCAGAAAATTAATATTTTAAAAAGATTGTCTATATGTCTTACAAAAAACATTTTTACTTTGAAAAATGACCCATTTTGATCAAAAAAAATAATTTCAAAAAATATCCCAATACCATCGTAGACCAAATTCTAAACTTGTAGATGTCCGTTGTTGAAGAAACTTGATATTTGGATTTGTCGTCTTGAATAAATGATCGTAGACTTACTTTGACAATTGTAGAAGTATACAACATACTATTGTAAACTCGGGATTATGGAAATTATGTCCTTACATACTGTGAGTCTTGTGAAGACATGATCAGTTCTTATGTGTTACATTGGTCTTGTGCTAGGTGTCTGTGCCCCTTGAAGGGCCATTTGAGGGTTGTTCTGGGTTTTCCACCCCTAGAATCACGTTTTTAATCTTAAGTGTGCTTTTTGCAAATATTAGTCCTATTTTCAAATCGGGATACCATGACTATGCATACAATTCCTACAAGTTACGTTGGTCCTATGCGAGGTTTTTATGCCCCTCGGGGCCGTTCAGGGATAGTTTTAGGTTTTCCCAAGCGGAAGATTTTGAAGACTAAGTCCTCTTATTTTCAAATTTTAGTCTTATTCTCAAATCGGGAGTCCCGTGACTACGTCGTTAGTTCCTAAAATTTATGTTGGTCCCATGCGACGTGTCCGTGCCTCTTGCAAGGCCGTTCAATGGTTGTTTTTTATTGTCCCATTGTGGCACATTTTCAAGCCTAAGTTTATTTATTTGAAAATTTTAGTCCTATTCTCATACCGGGAGTCCCGTGACTATGTTATTAGTTCCTATAAGTTATGTTTATCCCGTGTGAGGTGTTCAGGCCCATTGCGGGGTAATTTATGGGTTGTCTTGGGTTTCTCGCTTAGGGGAACATTTTCAATCCCAAGTCTTCTTATTTGTAAATTTTATTCCTATTTTCAAATTCGGGGTCCCGTGACTACGCGATTAATTCCTATGAGTTACGTTGGTCCCATGTGAGGTGTCCGTGCCCCTTCCAGGAATGTTTTGGAGCTATTTTGGGTTTTCCCCCTTGAGGACACATTTTTAAACCTAAGTCTGCTTGTTTGAAAATTTTAGTCATGTTCTCAAATTAGGAGTTCCGTGATTATGCGATCAGTTTTGATGAGTTATGTTTGACCCATGTACGGTGTTCGTACCCCTTGCGGGGCCATTCGAAGGTTGTTTTGGGTTTTCCCCTAGAGGAGAATTTTCAAGCCTAAGTCTGATTATTTTCAAATTTTAATTATTTTCTCAAATAGGCTATCTCATGACTATATGGTCAGTTCCTACAAGGTGTCCATGCCTCTAACGGGGCCATTCGGGGGGTGTCCTGGGTTTCCTTCATAGCGGCGTGTTTTTAAGCCTAAATCCACTTATTTTCAAAGTTTATTCCCATTCTCATATTGAGAGTCTTGTGACTACGTAGTCAGATCCTATATTGGTCCTGTGTAAGGTGTTCGTGAATGTTGTGGGACCGTTTGGGGGCTATTTTGGTGTTCCCCTAAGGGACAAGTTATTAGTCATGTGTTCTTGTTTGCACATTTTATTCATGTTCTCAAAATGGGTGTCATGTGATTAAGCGATCAGTTCTTACGAGTTATGTTGGTCCCATACGAGGTGTTTATGTCCCCGAACATTTTCAAGCCTAAGTCTGTTTATTTGCCAATTTTAGTCCTATTCCCAAATCGAAAATCTCGTGATTATACGGCCAGTTCCTACAAGTTATGTTGGTCCTGTGGGAGGTGTTCATAGCCCTTGCGAGGCCTATTTTGGGTTTCCCCTAGAGGCGCATTTTCAAGTATTTCTGATTATTTACAAATTTTAGTTATATTCTAAAACCAGGAATCTCATGAATATGTGCTCAGTCCCTACAAGTTATATTGGTCCCGTATATGGTGTTCGTGCCACTTACGGGGATATTTGGGGGTTATTTTTGTTTTTTCCTTAGGGAAATGTTTTCAAGCCAATGTTTGCTTATTTTTAAATTTTAATCTTGTCCTCAAGATGGGAGTCTCGTGACTACGCAATCAGTTCCTACACATTAGGTTGGTCCCGTGCGAGGTGTTCGTGTCCATAACGGAGCTGTTCAGAGATTATTTTGAGTTTTCCCACGAAGAGTACGTTTTCAAGCCAAATTCTACTTATTTGCAAAATTTAGTCCTATTCTCAAACCAGGAATCTCGTTACTACACGATCAGTTCCTACGAGTTACGTTGGTCCCATGCAAGGTGTTCATTCCCCTTGTAGGGCCGTTCAATGGTCAATCTGGGTTTCCGTCTAGGGGCACATTTTCAAGCCAAGGTTTGATTATTTTTAAATTTTAGTCCTATTATAAAAACCTAGAATTCCATTACTATACGATCAGTTCTTATAAATTAAGTTGTTCTCGCGTGAGGTGTCCGTACCCCTTGCGGGGACGTTTGGGTGTTATTTTGTGTTTCTACCTAAGGGAACATTTTCAATCCTAGGTCTACATATTTGCGAATTTAAGTCCTTTTCTCAAACCAGAATAATGTGACTATGTAGTTAATTTTTACGAGTTACATTGGTCCCGTTTAAGGTGTTTGTGCTCCTTAAGGTCCTAGTTCGGGGGTTATTTTGGGTTCTCCCCTCTAGGGGAACATTTTCAAGACTTTGTTTGCTTATTTGTAAATTTTAGTCCTATTCTCAAACAACGACTCCTGTGAGTACGCATTCAGTTCCAAAGAATTACGTTAGTCTCCTACAAGGTGTTTGTGCCTCTTACGGGACCGTTCGGGAGTTCTTCTAGGTTTTTTACCCCTACAGACACGTTTTCAAGCCTAAGTCTGCTTAGTTAAAAATTTCATTTCTATTCTCAAACTGCAATTCCTATGACTACGCAGTCAGTTCCTACAAGGTACGTTGGTCCCATACAATGTGTTGTGTACCTTGTGGGGCCTTTGGGGGAGGTTTTAGGTTCTCCCCCTAAGGAAACATTTTCAAGCCTAAATCTGCTTATTTGCAAATATTAGTCTTATTCTCAAATCGAGAGTCATGTGAATACGCGATCAATTCCTACAAGTTACGTTCGTCTCGTGCGAGGTGTTCGTGCCCCTTACGGGGACATTCGGGGGTTACTTTTGGCTTTCCTTTAGAGATAAATTTTCAAGCCTAAGATTGCTTAATTGAAAATTTTAGTCCTATTATCAAACCAGGAGTCCCCTTACTACACGATGAGTTCTTATGAGTTATGTTGTTCCCATGCGAGGTGTTCGTTCTTATTGTGGGGCTACTTGGGGGCGGCAGTTTGGGGTTTTGCCCTAGTGGTACATTTTAAAGCCTAAACCTGCTTATTTCAAAATTTATTCATATTCTCAAACTATGAGTCCTTTGACTATGTGATCAGTTACTACGAGTTACGTTGGTCCCATGCGAGGTATTCGTGCATTGTGAGGGGCTGTTCAGGGGATGTTTTGGGTTCTTTCCATAAGGGCACATTTTCAACCCTAAGTCTTCTTGTTTTAAAATTTCAGTCCCATTCTCAATTCGAGAGTTCCGTGACTATGAGTTTAGTTCTTAAGAGTTACATGGGTCCCGTGCGAGGTGTTCGTGCCCCTTGTGGTGTCATTCGGGGGAAGTTTAGGGATTTTCCCCTGGTGGCACATTTTCAAGCCTAAGTATGCTTATTTGCAAATCTTACTCCTATTCTCTAACTCGGAGACTCGTGACTACATGGTCAGTTCCTACAAGTTACTTTGGTCACGTGCGAGGTTTCGAGCCTCGTACAGGACGTTCAGGCTCTATCTTGGGTTTACCCCTAGGGGCATATTTTTGAGGTTAAGTACGTTTATTTACAAATTTTAGTCCTATTCTCAAACCATTAATGTCTTACTATGTGGTCAGTTCCTATGAGTTACGTTGGTCCTGTACAAGGTGTTCGTGCCCCCAATTGGGTCGTTCAGGGGTGATTTTGGGTTTTCTCCCTAGGTATGCATTTTCAAGCCTAAGTGTGCTAATTTGAAAATTGTACTCCTATTGTCCAACTGAAAGTACCATGACTACCCGGTCAGTTTGTATGAGTTACGTTTGTCCCCTACAAGATGTTCATTTTCCTTATAGGGTCGTTCAAGAGATATTTTGGGCTTCCCTATAGGGTCAGGTTCAAGTCAGGAGTCCCATGACTATGTAGTCAGTTTCTACGAGTTACTTGGTCCGGTGCGTAGTGCTCGTGCCTCTTACAAGACTGTCAGGGAGAAAGTTTTGGTTTTTCCACCTAAGGGAACAATTTCAAGACTAACTCTACTTATTTGTAAATTTTATCCTATTCTCAAACAGATAGCCTTGTGACTGTGGGGTCAATTATTATAAGTTACATTGTCCCGTGCGAGGTGTCTGTTCCCCTTGCAGGTCCGTTTGGGGTGTGTTGTGGGTTTTCCCCTAGGGGCACATTTTCAAACCTAAATTTTATTATTTTTAATTGTTAGTCATATTCTCAAATCGGGAGTCCCATGACTATATGATCAATTCCTATGAGTTGCGTTGGTACCATTCAAAGTGTTTGTGCCTTTTGTGGGGCCATTCAGGGGATGTTCTGGGTCTTCCACCCCTATGGGCACATTTTCAAGCCTATGTATTTATTTGCTAATTTTAATATTATTCTCAAACTGTGAGTCTCGTGACTACTTGGTTAATTTTTAAGAGTTACATTGGTCTGGTGCAAGGTATTCGTGCCCCTTGAGGAGCCGTTTGGGGGATGTTTTGGATTTCCACGCTAAAGGAACATTTTTAGGCCTACGTCTTCGTATTTTTAAATTTTAGTCCTGTTCTCAAATTTGTAGTCTCGTGACTATGCATTCAGTTCATGAGAGTTACGTTGATACCATAGGATATGTTAGTACCCCTTACGGGTCCGTTCAGGGGTGTTTCTAGTTTCCCCCTAGGGGAACATTTTAAAGCCTATATCTGATTATTTACAAATTTTAGCACTTTTCTCAAATCGGGAGTTCTATGACTACATGGTCATTTTCTACACGTTACGTTGGTCCAGTGCGAGGTGTTTATGCCACATGCGGGGCATTTTGGGGGTGTTTTGGTTTTCTCCCCTAGGGGCACGTTTTCAAGCCTAAGTTTGGCTATATGTAAATTTTAGTCATGTTCTCAAACCAGGAGTCCCGTGACTATGCAGTCAAATCCTACGAGTTACGTTGGTCCCATGCAAGGTGTTCGTGCCCCTTGTGGGGCTGTTCGGGGGCTATTTTTGGTTTTCCCCCAAGGGCACATTTTTAAGCCTTAAGTATTTATATTTGCCAATTTTAGTCCTATTTTCAAACCAAGAGTTTTGTGACTATGCAGTCAGTTCGTACGAATTACATCGATCCCATGTGATTTATTTGTAGTGGGGTTGTTCTGGGCTTTTTTGAGTTTTCCCCTTGGGGCATTTTTTCCAGCCTAAATCTTCTTATTTGCAATTTTTTGCTCTATTCCTAAATTAGGAGTTCCATGACCATTCGGTCACTTCCTACGAGTCACGTTGGTCCTGTGCGAGGTTTTCATGCCCCTTGTGAGGTCATTCCGGGGTTGTTTTGGGTTTTACCCTTATGGGCACGTTCTCAAATCTAAGTCTGTTTATTCACAAATTTTAGTCACGTTCTCAAATCGGGAGTCCCTTGACTATCCGATTAGTTCCTACGAGCTACGTTGGTCCCGTGAGGTGTTCGTACCCCTTACGGGACTAGTTTGGGTTTTCACATTTTTAAGCTTAAGTCTTCTTATTTGTAAATTATACTCATATTCTCAGAATGAGAGTCTCGTAACTACATGGTCAGTTTTTACAATTTACGTTACTTCCTTACGAGGCATTCGTGCCCCTTGCAGGGACGTTTGAGGGCCATTTTGGATTTTTACACTCGAGGCACGTTTTCAAGCCTGAGTGTGCTTATTTCCATATTTTAGTTATGTTCTCAAACTGGGAGTTCTCTGTCTGCACAATCAGTTGCTAGGAGTTACGTTAGTCCTTTGCAACATGTATGTGCCCTTTATAGGGTCACTTAGTGTCTATTATAGGTTTTCCACCCCTTGGGACGCGTTTTCATGCCTACGTCTGCTTATTTAAAAAATTTACCTGTTCTCAAACCAGGATTCTCATAACTAGGAGGTCAGTTCCAACGCATTATGTTGGTCCCATGCAAATGACAATTCAAAGATGTTGGTAACCTGATGATAGGGGAACCGGTGATCAAAGCCTCGGTAAACGATGACTGTAACTATAACGGTCCTAATGTAAGGAAATTTTGTGCCACTTGTAAGACCATTTGGGTTCTATTTTTGGTTCCCCCTATGGGCACGTTTTCAAGATTAAGTATGTTTATTACATATTTAGTCTTGTTCTCAAACCAGGAGTCCCCTGATTACGCAATCAATTCCTACGAGTTATGTGTGTCCCATGCAAGGTGTTCATGCCCTTACGGGGGCATTTGGGGGTTATTTTGGGTTCCCCCAATGGGAACATTTTCAATCCCTAGTCTGCTTATTAGGAAATCTTAGTCCTATTCCAAAATCGGGAGTCCTGTGACTACATGGTCAGTACGAGTTGCGTTGGTCCCATACGAGGTGTTCGTGCCCCTTGTCGGGCCATGAGGGGCTAATTTTGGATTTTTCCCCTTAGGGGCATGTTTTCACACCGAGGTCTGCTTATTTGGGAATTTTAATAATGTTTTCAAACTGAGAGCCCCATGACTACATGATCAGCTCCTACGAGGTACATTTTCCTGTGCGAGGTGTCCATACCCTTGCAAGGGCATTTGAGGGTCGTTTTGGGCTTCCCCTAGGGGCACATTTTCAAGCCCAAGTGTGCTTATTTGCAAATCTTAATCCTATTCCAAAATGAGGAGTCTCGTAACTACGCGATCAGTTCCTTCGAGTTACGTCGGTCCCATGCGACATATTTATGCTCTTTGTCAGGTCGTTTAGGCAATATTTTTGGGTTTCCCTTTAGGGGCGTGTTTTCATGCCTAAGTCTACTTATTTATAAATTTTAGTAGTGTAATCAAACCTGGAGTCCCCTGACTATGCGATTAGTTCCTACAAGTTATGTTTTGTCCCGTGTGAGGTGTTTGTGCCCTTTTATGGTCGTTCGGCAGTTGTTTTAGGTTTTCCCAATGGGCACATTTTCAAACCTAAGTCTGCTTATTTGAAAATTTTGGTTATATTCTCAAACTGAGAGTCTCGAAACTACGTGATCAGTTCCTATGAGTTACGTTGGTCCCGTGCGAGGTATTTTGTATCACTTGTGAGGCAGTTTGGGGGCTAGTTTGGGTTTTCCTCTAGGAGCAGTTTTCAAGCCTAGCTCGTTTTATTTGCAAAATATATTCCTATTCTCAAACATGGAGTCATGTTACGACGCGGTTAGTTTCTACATGTTATGTTTGTCCCCATATGAGGTGCTCGTGCCCTTTGCGGGGGCATTCTGGGCTTTTTTAAGTTTTACTCTAGTGACACGTTTTTAATTCGAAGTCGGCTTATTTGTAAATTATTTCTATTCTCAAACTAAGAGTCCCGTGGCTATGCAGTCAGTTCCTACGAGTTACGTTGGTCCCGTGTGAGGATTTTGTGCCTCTTACGGGGTCGTTCAACGGATGTTTTAGGTTATTCCTAGGGGCACATTTTCAATCCGAATTCTTTTTATTTGCAAATTTTAGTCATATTCTCAAACCGAGAGTCCCGTGACTATGCAATTTGTTCCTATAAGTTACATTGGTTTTATGTGAGGTATTTATGCCATTTACGGGGTCGTTTGGGGTGTGGGTTTTCCCTTAAGGGAATATTTTCAAGCCTAAGTCTTCTTATTTGCAAATTCCATTCCTATTCTCTAACCATGAGTTATGTGACTACGCGATCAATTCCTACGAGCTACGTTGATCCCGTGCGATATGTTCAAGACCTTAGTGGGGCCGTTCGAGGTCGATTTTGGGTTTTCCCGTGGGGGCTTATTTTCAACCCTATATCTTCTTATTTGCAAATTTAAGTCATGTTCTCAAATCGTAAATCCCGTAAATATGCAGTGAGTTCCTACAATTTACTTAGTCCTGTGCAAGGTGTTCGTGCCCTTTTCGGGGCCATTTGGGTGTTGTTTTGACTGTTCCCCCAGATCATGTTTTCAAGCCCATGTATGATTATTTTCAAAATTTAGTCCTATTATCAAATCAGTAGTCCCGTAAATACAAGTTCAGTCCCTATGAGTTACATTAATCCCATGCAAGGTGTTTGTGTCCATTATGAGGCCATTCAGGGGTTGCTTTTGGTTTTGCCCTAGGGGCACGTTTTCAGGCCTAAGTATGACTACTTTCAAATATTAGTCTTATTCTCAAATCAATAGTCTCGTAACTACGTGATCATATACTATGAGTTGTATTAGTCATGCGCGAGGTGTTCGTGCCCCTTATAGCGCCGTTCGGGGGCTATTTTAGGATTTCGCCCCTAGGGGAACATTTTCAGGACTAAGTCATATTATTTCCAAATTTTAGTAATGTTATCAAACTAGGAGTCCTATGACTATGCGATTAGTTCCTATAAGTTACATTGGTCCCGTGTGAAGTGTTCGCACCCCTTATGTAGACTTTCGAGGGGTTGTTCTGCATTCCCCTTGGGGCAGGTTTTCAAGCATAACTCTGTTTACTGGAAAATTTTAATTATATTCTCAAACCGAGAGTCCCATAACAACATGGTTAGGTTCTATCTATTACTTGGCCCCGTGCGAGGTGATCATGCCCCTTGCGGGGTCGCTCAGGGTTTATTTTAGGTTTTCCTCCTAGTGGTACATTTTCCAGCCTATGTTTACTTATTTGAAAATTTATTCCTATTTTCAAAGCGATAGTCCCCTTACTTTAAAAATATTTTCAAAACCTTTTAGGTATCCCTCCACAGGAACGCCAGGCTTGATATTCTATTCCAAGGACACGTACTTGCGGCACATGTGGATGATAGCGGGAGCTTGGATTATACGCATCGTTCATTCTATCCTAGAGTAAAAATCATCTATCGGTTTCAGTGTTATTTAAGCCTTGTCGCCCAGACTTTTTAGTGTAGTTTTCTGTGAGGACATATTTTTATAAATGTTCGTCACAATTAATTATGTCGTATACCGTTACAATCGTTGCATAATTGAAGAAGTTTTCATCTACAAAAGACGAATCTGAATTACTAGTTGTCTTCAACATTCAAGCCCAACAATATGATATTTGGTAAGATAACGTTTTACAGTTTCATATACATATCATATTAAGCGTGTTGGGATATTTTTAAAAAGGAGTTTTAAAAAGCTTTTATATAAAAATGTTTTTATAAATGTTTTTTTATAAAAAAGTTTCTTTACTGTTTTAGAAAACATTGATTCTTGAAAAGATTTGGGTTTTGACACCAAGGTCGTTCAAACGAGATCTCCATCTCGTTCGAGCGATAATGGATGTCACGCGTAGTCGTTCGAGCGACACGCATCCCTCATTCGAGCGAGATGGGATTCTCGTTCGAGAGACCTGTCTTTTTGGCTGACACCCTGACCTCATACTTATCTTTTGACCGACATAACTTTGTTATAAAAAGGGGTCTAGTAGCTTTGTTTTAAAACATGGAGAAAGAGTTTTAAACTTTAGATTGTTTTCTTTGGTTTGTTTATCTTCCCAGAATCAATTTGAAATATATCTTTTGGCAGAATATTTTCTTCTCCAACAATAATTGAAGGGTTCAAATATTTTGTTTGGTTTACGATTCACAAAAATCCCAATTACTTGTATGTGAGTTTTTTGTGGAACCCAAGAACATATTTTGCTGTGGTTCATTCTTTGTGGGGAAAACTCTACAACTGACAGCTACGTGCTTTTGTGGAGGGAGTCCTTATAAAGTTCACTTTTGTGGAGAAGACGTTTTCTTCTTCATTGCTGAACACTTGGAGTTCTTACAGGAGATTCCAGTCGACGTTATTTCTAGCCGTTGCTTTGGAGGTTTGACGAAGACACCGTGCATTACACTTGTGGGAAATTATCAGGTTGTATGTAAGTCGATGGTCTTGTAAATTCTTCAAAGTTCTAGAAATAAAAGGTTTTACCCGAAAGGGGTTTTTTCCTTAATATTTGTGTCACGTGATTTATCTATTTATGGTTTGACACCTGCACACACATAGATGCATGTTTAGGGGCTGAATTATTTTGGTTCAAATTAACTCTAATTATATAACTGTGCCAACATAAAAATTTGTGAATTAATTTAATCAATTATCACACAATTACGTTTTTTTTAAATTGGTATCAGAGAGGGTTGCGTTAATTTATCGCGTATTCCTATTTCCCGCAAAATTGTGTGATATTGATTTTTTTTTAAATCAATTTTGTGAAAAGTCGCAATTTTTTCGATGGAGCTCTTATCTAATCAGAAGCCCCCTTTTGATGACACGAGTCAAGGTTTTAATGATTTAAATTGTTTGAATTTGACATTTGCGAAAAGAATTATTTTTTTGGAAAAAGAAAATTCTCGTTTTAAATCCGCGTTGGATCTTTTGCAAACGGTTCAAAATCAAAGAGATTTTTATCGTGAAAAAATTGTTTCTTTGAACCATGACTTTGTTGCTTTAAAATTGTCCAAGAAGGAGAGTGATGATAGGGTCTTATTTTTAGAAAAATAATTGGAGGACCTTAAAAATTCGATGGTTTATGTTTGTGCCAAAGAGGACAAAAGTATTTTAGTCAATGAGTTTATGGCACGTGAAGATACTCTTTGGGAAAAGTTTGCTTTAATTGAGGGGGAGAGAGATACCCTTTTAGGAATTGTTGAAAATTTGAAAAAGGTGTCCCTTAAATTGGAAGAGTCTAATTCTTTGCTTGAGTAAAAAATTTTGAAGTTAAAAAATGATTTGACAGACTCGAGTAGGTTTGATAGTGAAGGTAATGGCTCGTTGTGTTCTCATGCTTCTAATTCTAAAGCCAAACCCATTATTTGTTTTAGAGGGTCAACCAATTTCAAGAATGTTAGAAAATGTCAACCCACAGGTGTCGTTCCACCGATTTACACATGTTCATATTGTGGTAGGAAAGGTCACCTTAGGCGATTTTGTTTTGATCTTGGAAAATGTCCTAGGAAGTTTATGTCTAGTGTTCCCTTGGTTTCTAAATCCCCCACATGACGTTTCACATCTATTTGGGTTAGGAAATCACTTTTAGAGTCAATAGATTTAGACAAGTTGATTCCCATTTTCTTACACATGATTCTTCACTTACCATATCATATAGATGATTTTGTTTGCATATTTGTCATACGCTAGTTTTTGTTTCATGATATTTATGTTTGCTAGCGTTGTGACATGTACTTTTTGTATAAATTTTTGCTTTTGAAAAATACAAAAAGATTTTATTTTGATAATTTTTTTGAAAAATCCAAAAAGATTTTTGTATTTTGTTTTCACCGTTTATGGATGGACACTTAGCATGGCCGAGTCACAACATCATTCCATTTTTTATGTGACTATTTGATAGTGTTTTGAGACAATAGGTCAATTCATCTGTTGATACCAAAATTAGTATGCTGATATAGACGAATCACAAGAAGACACGTGTCGATCTACTTGGCACAATAGCAACGAGGAAGTCTATTCCCCCGACCAAATCAGACTCACTCCGAGCAACAAGTATACTCCGAGGAACTCCAGCTCTCCGAGGAACTCCAACGCTCCAAGGAACTTTTGAACGACGAGCAACTAAGGCGGTTCGAGCTGCATCTCGACCACAACATTGATTGCCAAATAATCAATAGTTCAACTATTCATTGAATGCTTATCATCTTGACGCACACGTTTGAAGAGCATTAAATGAATTACCCCTTCATATGTATATCATTTAATGTATCACCCTTTCAGGTTATAGCCTCAAGGCTATAAATACATTGTATCACCCTCATTCAAGGGGACCGAAATTTCTTGATAGAACTTGAAATCTAGAATTCCCAAAACGCTCAGCAATAACATAACAGTGGACGTAGGCCATTCTTATAAGGCTGAACCACTTTAAAATTATTTGTCTTATTTATTTATCTCTGATTGAATAATTAGAGCGATCTAATTTTTTACATCAACAGATTGGCGCCGTCTATGGGAAACGACTGTTGTTAAAATTTTTCACCAAGAATTATTCATCATCAATGGCAGACAATCCAGAATCTAGCAATCGAAACGCTGGAAATGCTGGAAATCCTCCAAATCCTTCAACACCTCCAGATCTGGCTGGAATTATGACGAATCTGGCTCAAGGACAAACCGCCATGCAAGAAATAATGCGTCAACTCATACAAACCCTTCATGGCGATGCACCTGCGCATTCAGGACAGCGAAGTGGTCAGAGACAAACCTATTTACTTTCTTCATGATCCAGGCATACTGAGTCATATCGTAATGAGGAATCTAATGACTTCTCTTATCAACCTGGGCGAACTTCGTCAATACGGGCTACAAATACTGATCAACGTACCACTCTTTCTCCAGAAAGACCCAGCACCTTGGAAAGATTGAGCAGAGCGTCTCCTTTCAGCCGATTAGGCCCTAGGAGGAATAGGAGTCCACCTAAGACCATGTCGAGGAGTTTTCGACAACCATCAGATCTAAGAGAAGGATCAGCACAATCATGACAAGTTGTTCGTCAAGATAGATCTCAGGAGGCTACTTCAGAACAATCAATTGCTCAAACTAATAGGCCCGAGGAGGGAAATGATGCATGGAAAGGTTCCATTCAGCGGTTGGAGGATAGATTAGGAGAAATGGCTAAGGCAAAGAATCCCCTACAACGAACTTTTGTTCGAGGGACACCTTTTGTACAGGCCATTGTGGATTTTCCTACACCGTCGAAATTTAAAGCGTCCATGGTGACCCCCAAGTGTGATGGAAAGACAGATCCAGTTCTACAAATAGAGCAATATCAGGCTGCTGCCGACATCTATGTTGTCCCCGACGAGATGAGATGTAGAGCATTCTCTGGAACTCTTACTGGATCTGCCCAAATATGGTACAACAATCTTCCTCGGGGAAAGATTTCAACTTTCTTTCAGTTGGCCGAGTTGTTCATTAACAATTTCTGTTTTGGGGAAAAACCAGTAAAACGAGTAGCACACTTATTAAGTGTTAAACAAAAATCTGGCGAAAGTACTAGAGATTACATAACTCGTTTCAATAACGAGAAGCTAGAAGTCATAGATTATGAAGAAAAGACAGCAATTACCGCTTTGATGAGTGGGTTGTTTCCTAACAAGTTGTACTACACTTTGGCCAAAGATCCACCTACAACTATGTCAGAGTTGATGGCAAAAGCGGCCAAAATCATGAATGTCGAGGAGGCTATGGATGCGAAGAAGAACATGGATAAAGAAACCAAGGTGGAAATCGACAAATCTAAGAAGAAAGAGAATAAGGGCAATGGCGGTGACAGGCATTCCAAGAGTAATAAAACATCATGGGAAGTCCTGAAGAAATTTGATAATTATACTCCTTTGAAAATAGGTATTAATCATGTCTTGGAAGAAATCAAGAATAGCGAGGAGGTAAAGTGGCCGAAGAAATTGAGGTCAGACCCTAATACGAGGAACAGGGATAAATATTGCGAGTTTCATAAGGATCATGGTCATATGACCAAAAATTGCATAGCCCTTCAGAACGAGATTGAAACACTCATTCGAAGAGGAAAGCTAGCAAAGTATGTTGATCGGGGAGGGGAAAGAAGAAATAATGATCGAACTAGAGAGAGGTCTAGATCTCCTCGTCGAACAGAGGAGAAAAAGAATAGAAATCATGAAGATGATCCAGATGATGACCCCGATCTTCCCAAGAAACCGAGGCAGCCAGAACGAGAGGTATTTTCCATACGTTTTGGTTCATTTGATTGTAATGTTATTACAGGAGGAGATGCAGGAGGAGGAGACCTTACTACAGAAAGAAAGGCTTACCTCGGAGAGGCCCAAGCTTGCTCGTACATTCAGCGAATAAATTTGGCCGAGGAGGATCGTCCGAGGAAGGTAAACAAAGAGAAGCTGGTCATTGGCTTTTCAAAAAATGACCTGGCAGGTGTTCTTTACCCTCACGACGACCCTTTGGTGATCAAAATGAGGATGAAAGAAGTAGTGATTTCAAGGGTTCTGGTAGATAATGGTAGCTCGGCAGACATCATGTACTATTCATGCTTTGACAGTTTAAATTTGAAATTATCTCAATTGGAACCTTATCACAGACCCCTCCTAGGTTTTGCTGGCGAGAAAGTTTTTTCACTTGGGACGACAAGTTGGATATATTCATTGGAACTTGGCCTGCTTGTCGAACAGAGAGAATACGCTTCTTTGTGATGGATAAGAATGTGTAGTCATCCTACAACATCATCATGGGAAGAGTTGGTTTGAAGAAGTTCGAAGCAGTTCCATCTACAGTACATCAGTGCTTAAAATTCCCAACAAATTTCGGAGTAGGAGTTGTGAAGGGTGATCAAAAAGTAGCTCGGGAATGCTATTATTCGTCTGCCGAGCAAGAGGAGCTTGAAGAGTCAAGGAAAAAGAATACTACCTACCAGGTGGAAGAAGGTACAGAAATTAAAACACTTGATCTCACGGATAAATCCCAACTTGTAAAAGGACAGGTGGTGGAATCTACAGAAAATGTTATTTTGGACGATGAGCATCCTGAACGAGTAACCCAGATAGGTTCATCGTTAGATGCTTCAATAAAACAGGAGTTGATAACTTTCTTGAGAAACAGGAAGAAAACTTTTGCGTGGAGTCATGAAGACATGCCAGGAATAGATCCAAACTTCTTATGTCACGAGATCAATGTGAATAAGGAGATCAAGCCTGTAAAGCAAAGAAGAAGAGTATTTAGCCTCGAGAAGAATCAAGCTATACAAGAGGAGGTCGAGAAACTCCAGAAAGCCCAATTCATTGAAGATGTGAAGTATCCAGACTGGTTGGCAAATGTAGTAATGGTGAAGAAGAAAAACAATAACCGGAGAATGTGTGTTGATTTCACCGATCTCAATAAGGCATGCCCAAAGGATCACTTTCCATTACCCAGAATTGATCAACTAGTGGATGCTACCTCAGGACACGAGCTGCTCAGCTTCATGGATGCTTACTCTGGATACAACCAGATTAAAATGAAACCTGAAGACAGGGAAAGTACTTCTTTTATTACCCCTAGGGGAACTTATTGTTATAATGTTATGCCTTTTGGTTTGAAAAATGCAGAAGCGACATATCAGCGGCTGATGAACAAGGTTTTTTCCGAACAAATCAGTTGCAATATGGAAGTCTATGTCGATGATATGCTAACAAAGAGCAAGAAAGCTGCTGATCATCTAGTTGACTTAGGTCACACCTTTGATCAACTGGATAAATACCAAATGAAGCTCAACCCGACGAAGTGCAAATTTGGAGTACGAGAAGGAATGTTTCTCGGATACATCGTCAATCAGCGAGGCATTGAAGCGAATCCAAAAAAGATCAAAGCTCTTTTAGGGTTGCGATCTCCAACGACGAAGAAAGAAGTGCAGAGTCTTACAGGACGAGTTGCAGCGCTCAATAGATTTGTATCTCGAGCAACTGATAGGTGCCTTCCATTCTTCAAAACACTCCAAAAAACTTTCGAGTGGAATGATGAATGTGAAAAAGCCTTTTAAGACTTCAAGAAATATCTGGGAACACTTCCACTGCTGTCCAGGCCAGTGATGGGAGAAAAGTTGTACTTATACCTGGCAGTATCATAGAATGCAGTCAGCTCGGCATTGATCAGATTGGAGAATGGAATCCAGAAGCCAATTTATTACACAAGTAAGGCTTTCCGAGGAGCAGAGATCAGATACCCAAAGCTGGAAAAATTGGCATTGGCATTAATTGAAGCAAGTAGAAGAATGAGGCCTTATTTCCAGGCCCATATCATCATCGTATATACCGACATGCCATTGAGACAAGCCCTTCATAAGCCAGAAAAATCATGAAGACTGATGTATTGGGCAATAGAGCTCGGTGAATATGATATTGTGTATGAACCCAGATCATCATTAAAAGGGCAGGCTGTAGCAGACTTTATAGCAGAATTTACATATCCTGATACGCCCAAGGAGCAAAAGTTGCTCGCTGACCAACCTGTGGATGTTACAGGATTAACAGACATAAGTTCAGATCAACTCCGGTTGGTAAAAGGGCTTGTGGATGTAGAAAGATCATCAAATTCAAACCCAGACCAACTCCGGTTGGTAAAAGGGCGAGAAGAGATGGTTGACGAAGAATGAAAAATACCAGGGGAGGATGAAAGGAAACAGCAGATATTTCACCGAGGAACTCTGTCAGATAAGAAATTTGAAGACGAGTTACCTACATGCAGATTATATGTAGATGGGTCATCTTGCACAACAGGTTGTGGGGCAGGGATTGTTTTGAACACCCCAGACGAGATTGACGTGGAATATGCCTTACGATTCCAATTCAAAACTTCCAATAATGAGGCTGAGTATGAAGCCTTAATAGCAGGTCTTAATTTAGCAAAGATTATGGAAGCGCAACAAGTGATGGTATTCAGTGATTCTCAATTAATTGTGAATCAAATGATGGGAACGTATGCAGTTAAAGGAGAATTAATGGTCAAGTATCATGCAAAGGTGATGGAGTTGTTGGCAGAATTTGATGCCATTCAGTTGATCAAAATACCAAGAATAGAAAATGCACAAGTAGACACATTGGCCCGACTAGCATCAGCTACTCGTATCGAGCTGCGAAGAACGATACCAATTGAAGTACTGGAAAGTCGGAGCATAGATGAAAACCTGACGACGAATGTTATTACCCTTGATTTAGGACCATCTTGGATGGATCCCATCATGGCATATATTGAGGAGGGAGAACTGCCAGAGGACAAGCTCGCTGCCAAGAAATTGAAGTTTAAAGCTGCTCGGTATGTACTAACTAATGGTGTTTTGTATAGACGAGGAATTATGGCAGGTTTGCAAAGATGTGTGCATCCCTCCGAGGTAAAGGAATTGATTGAAGAGATCCATGAAGGGTCCTGTGGAGCCCATGTAGCAGGTCGGACACTTTTGCAAAGGGTGATGGCACAAGGATACTACTAGCCAACGATGAGGGCTGATTGTATAGCCTATGCTAAGAGATGTGATAAATGCCAACGTTTTTCCTCCATCCGACGAACTCCACAAGCATTGTTGACACCCATAACTTCCCCTTGGCCTTTCGCCATGTGGGGAATGGATCTGGTTGGACCACTGCCAACGACCCGAGGAAGATTCAAGTACCTCGTCGTCGCAGTGGATTATTTTACTAAGTGGGTAGAAGCTGAGCCTCCGATTGATATGACATACGAGAAGGTGTACCAATTCATTTGGAAGAACATCATCTGCCGATATGGTCTCCCTCATGCCTTCATCACAGACCATGGAACACAATTTGATAACGAGGATTTTGCCGCCTATTGTCATCAGTCAAACATTTTGAAGGTTCATTCAGCACCAGGCCATCCTCAAAGCAATGGGCAGACTGAAGTGACGAACAGAACATTACTAAATGGTTTGAAGAAGAGGCTAAGTGAGGCTAAAGCTAATTGGATTAATGAGCTACAGTCAGTATTGTGGGCTTACCGAACAACTCCCCGAGCAGCAACTGGAGAATCACCATATATGCTGGCATTTGGAAGTGAGGATATAATACCTGCCGAGTTGGGTCTACCAACACATAGAGTGCTGAATTTCAATTCCCCAGTCAGCGACTTGATGAGGAGATTAGATTTGGACATGCTCGAGGAAGTTAGAGAAGAGGCATCCATTAGGAATGCTGCTTATCAACAGCGAACAACCCTATTCTACAACAAGAGGGTGAAAAAATGCGACCTAAAAGAAGGAGATTACGTGTTAAAGAAGGTCATTCAGAAGCACAATAAGGTGGAAGCAAACTGGCATGGACCTTACCGAGTTACTGAAGTTGTCCGACCAGGAACTTACCGAATAGCAACTCTAGAAGGAGAGGAATTTAAGAATGCATGGAATGCTGAACACCTACGCAAGTATTATCAGTGATGTAAAATGTAAAGAAGTTCCATCAATATGAATAAAACGATGATATTTCTCCTTTTATTGAAAGTTTTTCGGGGAATACTAGTGTGTTTAACACTACGCTGCTCGGCAGTAAAAAGAAGACGATAGTTAAAACCCACGACCAACTCCGGTTGGTAAAAGGGCGAGAACAAACTATACTCCTTTGGTTATGAGGCGTACACTAGTGTGACCAACTCCGGTTGGTAAAAGATCTAGTGGATATGATAGTTCAAACCCACGACCAACTACGGTTGGTAAAAGGGCGAGAACAAACTATACTCCTTTGGTTAGGAGGCGCACACTAGCGTGACCAACTCAGGTTGGTAAAAGAGCTAGTGGACATGATAGTTCAAACCCACGACCAACTCCGGTTGGTAAAAGGGCAAGAACAAATTATACTCCTTTGGTTAGGAGGCGTACACTAGTGTGACCAACTTAGATTGGTAAAAGAGCTAGTGGACATGATAGTTCGAACTCAGACCAACTTTGGTTGGTAAAAGAGCGAGAACACGAGACTCCTAAAAAGGCCAATCTCAGTTGGTTAGGAAACAAGATATGCTCTCAAATGCCAACTTATGTTGGTCAGGAAGTAGGTTTATTACATAAAAGTTCCTCGGAGAACAAATATTCCAAACTGAACCAACTATAGTTGGTCGGGGATAAAAACCCACTAACTGTAGTTGGTCGACGAGGAAAAATCATCGACCTTGGTTGGTCGGGCACATTTTACGAAAAAGACTATAATTAGTCGGGGATAAAAATTCTCACTAACTATAATTAGTCGACGAGCACAATTTGACAACATTGGTTGGTTGGAATAATTTTCAACATTTTTATACTCAATACTTTATTATTAAGTGAATTGGTCGATGAACCACACAATATTGTTATGCAAGCACAAATATAAAGTGTTTGACAAGCACAAGACAAGAGTAATACAAATTTGTAAACAAAAATGAAAGTCTTTCATTAAAATTCAAAATAAATTACAAGTTACATACGTGTACTAACAATTACATTGAAATTCCCATTCTCTTGGTTTTTCCCCTCAGCTTTTGAAATAGGTTCCTCGCCAGCAGGCGGATCATTTAAAGTCTGAGGAGAGTTAATAAAGTTCAAGTCCTTCAGCATTCTAACGTTCATCACAGAAGGACGATCTAGCAGATGCTCAGGATGAGATACTTCAAACTGAGAATGCAAACTGTAGTCACCAAGATAATTTGCAATTAGGCTCCGAGGAATGGCACGAGCTGGTATCCATTCCATGTCCAACTTGAACGGTGGCACAGGCAAGTCGAGCAATCCAGGCTCATAGTAGTCCCATAAATAGTGTCCCTGTTCGAGTTTCAATACACATAAGGCATTCAGCCAGCCTTGTTTGTAGCCCTCATTATTGGCATTCTGGATACGAGCATCTAAATGGAATAGTGCCTCTTTATATCCAGCCATCCAAAACTCCCTGGGTTGTTTATGGAATTGAAATGTTAGCCTCTCAAGCTTCTCGTGAAGACTCTGGATGAAAAGTCCATTATTCTCCAACTCTGATTTCTTGGCAGAGATTTCTTGTTCTAATTCTCTAGTTTTCTTGGACAATTCAGACAAAGCCCGATCTTTTGCATTCAATTGATACGCCTGAGTTTCCAATGTTGATTGAGTACGAGATTATTCAATAGTACGACGAAGATTTCTTGATCGACCCCGAGCAGGTGGAGTATTTTGTTCCTCGACAACATCCTGAGTAACTCTTCCTCGTCCACGAGAACCTCTTCCTCGTCCCCGAGTAGCAATAGAAGTGCCCGACCTTCTCAGGGTGTCCAACTCTTGCCTTAATTTGGCATTCTCAACCTCTAAAAAGGAAAATCCCTCATCAGTCACTGGGATTACAGCTATTGAAGAAGAGGCTGCAGACTTATACTGTGCTAGCTCCTTCTGCAAATTGTTATTTTCTTGTTCTAGCAGCTCGACAATTTGTCTACAGGCTTCAACTTCACCCTTTAGGGTCCTCTCCCTGACATCGTACCCAACAAGCATTTTGTCATAACCTGTTTCAGCACTAAGTTGTTTGAGTTTCTTCTCATAACCTTCGTGCAAAAGAACTGAAGACTCCTTATATTGTTGATGAAGTTCGTCGAGGGTACCTTGCAAGTCTTTAATTATTTCGTAATAGGCCACGTTATTGGCCACAGCTCGGTCAAGTAAACCCTTCAGGTACTGATAAGCCTCAACTGCCTGCTCTGAAGCATCATGGCCAAGGATGTCAGCAATTTCTGATGCACTCAGGTCTGTATGACCAGCCTTATAATATTCATGGCATTGTTGCATCAGCTTTGTATCATTGGCAGATATCAGTTCCATTCTAGCCATAAACTAATAAAGAAGAGAAGGCAAGCGTTAATAAAAAGCAAACAGAGCATTAACAATGTAAAGGAGCAAAAAGAGGTGATTTTATTACATCATCAAAAATATAACATCGTTCAGAATACAAAGTACAAGTAAAAGAAAAACAGAAAGAGAATACCGAATAACTTCACACCTTTTCCTTGTCTCCCAAGACTTTCTCGGGAGGCTGGGACGAGGAGCTTGATTGCTCGGTGGGAACAATGATTTGATTGGCAGAAGATGGGACTTGTTCAGGAGGAGCAGGCAAGGACGAAATCTCCTCGGTGATTGTCTGGTTGGGTTGTGGAGCAAGGACTTAATCACCCACTGTCATTGAAGACTCTTCAGATGAAACTTCATCTTCATCCTCATCTTCAATTACAGGAGGAGGGCCAGGAAGATGTTATTGAAATAATTCAGAGTCCTCGCTCACTTTCAATTCTTGCAAGGCAGCAACCCAACCATCTCGAAAGTATTTCAAACTCCCATACTTCACCTGGGTCATCATTGCTGCTACCCCCCTATCCCATCCTTTGTCCCAACCAGTTCGAAAGGATTTTTTCACAGCCACTTTTCTCTTCATTTTCTCCGAGGAGAGCTTCTCGGATAGATAATCCTCGGTGGCTTTCAACTTGTCCTCCACCTCCTCCTTCTGGTGATTTACTTCTCGCAGAAGGGTCAGCTCTTCCTCAGCTGATTTCAATTTATTTTCAAGCTCCCCAAAGGTACTGAGCTTCTCGGCATATTTCTTATTCTCTCTCTCCAAGTCCTTCACTTTATTTCCCAACTGCACCTTCTCTGCCTCAGACGCAGCCAACTTCTTCTCCCATTCACCCTTATCCTCGTCATATTTTTGACGAGAATCCTTCAGAGATTGGGCCAAACCTTGAAAAGCGTCCTCTACTCCAGACGAGGAGCTGAAAGCCTTTATTGCTTCATCTTTCTTCACTATGGTGTTAAAGCAACTCACCAGCTGAAAAAGAAGGTAATGACAAGTCAGTGCCGAGATACATATATTGACTGAAAGAAAGAAAAATTCAAGATAAGAGAGACTTACTGAAGCAATATGACGAGTAGCTAGGGATGTCAGCATATCCCTAAACATGTTTTCTTCAATTCCTTGGACTTCAGGGATGGTCCGAGTCTTCACCGAGCTCATTGCAGAACTCGGGGGAATAATTGTTGGCACACCAGCTCCACTAGCTTGGAGCTGGGGAATGGCTGCAGAAAAACTGACCGAGGAGGATTTCTTCAGTCTCCTCGGTGTCTTTTCAACAACCTCAACCAAAGAAGAACTTTTGGTTGGAGAGATGGTGATTACTTCCACAGGTGCATCCTTCTGCACAGGAGCCACTGGGGGCTTCTCGGCAACCTTCTGAGGAGCAATAGAAGGAGCAGCATCCACTTTCTTTGCCCCCTTTGGGACATCAGCCTTGTTTCTCTTTCCATCTCCAGCAGAGGAGGTCTCCTCGAAGATAGCAGGAACTCTTCTCTTTCCCATCTTCTGACTCAAAGGAATCTGAGAGTCTGGTGAAGAATCTTCAGAAGCTGGCAATGGTTCACTAATGCTAACCACAGGACGAGCAGTAAAGGATGACGTATAGCTCCTATACTGCAACAAGTATGAGACAGACCTGACGTGCTCGTCTGTAACTTTCTGATGCAAACTCCAAATATGTTTTAAATGCTTTATATTAACTTCTGATTCTTTGGGAGTTTTTCTCTTGTTGTCAACTGCAAACAAAAACGTATTGAAATGTCAATCATGCATTTATTCAAACATAATGAAATCATAATTCCATAAATGAAATAAAATGAAAATAACCTATCCCATTGCCATATGGAGGGCATTTGGGACCCTCATATACTGCATCTCCAACCAAAGGGGCATGTTGCCAATTTTTTATAACTACCCCATGTTCAAAATAATCCCTATTTGCATCGGGGAGATTGACTACTAAAGCCCTATTCAAAAATCTAGTTTTTAGATAATAAACATTATCTAAAATTGCCCATCTATAACAGTACATAATCTCAGGAATTCCTATACGAGTTCCATGAGTTTGATTTAACCTATACACCCCATTAACTATTCTCCATGTGTTGGGGGCTATTTTTGCAGGGACGACATCGAAATATTGACAGAACTCTAAGCACAGAGGATTTGGTGGAAAAGAAAATCCACATTCAGCAATAAACAGACTGGGGAACCAGTGTCCCTCAGCCAAACGAAAATAATCTAAAGGCTTAGAAAGATTTTCCAAGGTTACCCAAGATGGAATGGAAAAGTCAGAACGGAATTTCTCAAGAGATTCAATAATATAAACCATGGTGAATAAAAGAAATGAAGAAGAAGAAGGAAGAAGATCTTACAGGAAAAAGGGAGATCTGTTGACAACGAACAAAAACAAGGATGAACGCACAAGAGCAAGAAAGACTATGGAAAACTCAAAAGCAAAAGATTGGGAAAGGTAGAAGACGGTATGATTGCCTAAGAAGTTTAAATACTTTGCCTTGGGAAACGGTGAAAGAAATGATTACAAAAAGGAAACTATTACGCTATCGGCGGCTAAAAGGACAAAAAATGCACGAAGATCGAAGCGCTTATAAAAAATGCAAAAAGGCGGATTCTGCGAATTTGGAAGGAAATTCAAATACGAAGAAAATGATCCTAAAACCCACGAAGGTCATTTAATATTTCCATATACCGAGAAAGAATGTTCCATACTCCTCAAAGTTCGAAATATGAAACATTGGGGGCTTCTGTTGATACCAAAATTAGTATGCTGATATAGATCAATCACAAGAAGACACGTGTCGATCTACTTAGCACAATAGCAACGAGGAAGTCTATTCCCCCGACCAAATCAGACTCACTCCGAGCAATAAGTATACTCCGAGGAACTCCAGCTCTCCGAGGAACTCCAACGCTCTGAGGAACTTTTGAACGACGAGAAACTAAGGCGGTTCGAGCTGCATCTCGACCACAGCATTGATTGCCAGATAATCAATAGTTCAACTATTCATTGAATGCTTATCATCTTGACGCACACATTTGAAGAGCATTAAATGAATTACCCCTTCATATGTATATCATTTAATGTATCACCCTTTCAGATTATAGCCTCAAGGCTATAAATACATTGTATCACCCTCATTCAAGGGGACCGGAATTTCTTGATAGAACTTGTAATCGAGAATTCCCAAAACTCTCAGCAATAACATAACAGTGGACGTAGGCCATTCTTATAAGGCTGAACCACTTTAAAATTCTTTGTCTTATTTATTTATCTGTGATTGAATAATTAGAGCGATCTAATTTTTTACATCAACATCATCCATGTGCTTTATAATGTTTGGAGTCATTAAGATGTAATTAAGTGTTACTTCCTACATGTTTGACTCATGTTTCCTTTATTGCACACATTCACGGATTTGTTTAATTATTTTGCTTATCGTATCACATGATGGTTGGGTGTTTTCACTTCAATCGTGTCATTAAAATGAACCAAGCGCGATAAAATTTGATAAGAAAGTTGTGCATGTAAGAGCCATTTGTGAATTTGTGTGCTTTATTTGAAAACGGTGAAGGGCTACGAAAGATTATTTTCCATCCTTTGCGATTAAGCAGCCGTTTAAATTGGATCTAAAAAATTGATGAATTTTATTATCCGGGGTCCAAAGAGGTATAAACGAGCCCAAAAAATTAAAAGGCAATAAAAATAAATTCATGCCAATTATCGGACAAATAGGTTTTTGCACCAATTCTCCAATTTTTGAGAATTTAGATCACCTCTAAAAGAAAATATATATGAGGGAGTTTAGTTGGAGATTTTATAATGGGTTTGCACGTCCTTGAAAATCTTGAAAAAGCCCTAAATACTTATTGACGTTATTGGGGTGGAAATCACTTTGACTTTGATTTGTTGATTTGCATAAGAGGATGTCATCTGAATTCAACAATTTTTACACATAAGGATACTTTTGATGTTCATTCGTTAGGGGTAAACATATGCATCGTGCACATATGATTGATTGAGTTTATCTAGCTATCGAATGTGGTCACACCCATTCATTCCATTTCCATGACTCGGTTGTTCTAGTTTAAATCCATGGTGTGACTTTTAGTATCTTATTTCGTATGAAAAATTGAAAAAATCAACAATAGTTTGTGAATGTTTTTTTGACTTGCCTTTGCATGCGCGTAGCTTGATCCATATTTGCTATGCATTTTATCGTGACACTCCATGTTTTGATTTTTTTCTTCTTATCTGTCTATTTGGGGACATCATAAAAAAGGGGAGAAAGAATTATCATATTATGGGGGAGTTTTTGCATTATGGGGGATATTTGATTATTAATGCTTTATTCTTATATCATTTCAAACTCGATGCATCACGAAGGTATTGTGCTTTATCTCATATGTGTAGGTAAAAAAATTAAAGATTATGATGTTTCACATGCTGATGAGAAAAGCTTTGAGAGTTTTGATGTTGAAGAAAAATTTGAGAACTTGCAAATTTTACCTTTTTAGTTTTGGGATTCATGGGAGGATAGATTTGTATAGGTTATTTGTTATTTAATAATTCGGGCGTTTTTATGTATGTACTCGCATAGACATAGGGGGGGATTTGTAAGGACATCTTTTTATAAATGTCTGTCACAATTAATTATGTCGTATACCGTTACAATCGTCGAAGAATTGAAGAAGTTTTCATCTACAAAAGATGAATTACAAGTTTTCTTCAACATTCAAGCCCAACAATATGATCTTTGGTAAGATAATGTTTTAAATTTTCATATACATTTCATATTAAGAGTGTTGGGATATTTTTAAAAAGGGGTTTTAAAAATCTGTTATATAAAAATGTTTTTTATAAAAAGGTTTCTTTACTATTTTAGAAAACATTGATTTTTGAAAAGATTTGGAAAAATTTCTATGGCAATAAGCATTTGTGGGTTTCAATGCCAAGGTCGTTCAAACGAGATCTCCATCTCGTTCGAGCGACAATGGATGTCACGCGTAGTCGTTCGAGCGACATGCGTCCCTCGTTCTAGCGAGATGGGATTCTCGTTCGAGCTACCTGTCTTTTTGTCTGACCCGCTGACCTCATACTTATCTTTTAACCGACTTAACATTGTTATAAAAAGGGGTCTGGTAGCCTTTCTTTAAAACGTGGAGAAAGAATTTTAAACTTTAGGGTTTTCCTTGGTTTGTTTATCTTCTCAGAATCAATTTGAAAAATATATTTTGGCAAAATGTTTTCTTTTCCAACAACAATTTAAGGGTTCAAATATTTTGTTTGGTTTACAATTCACAAAAATCCCAATTACTTTTATGTGAGTTGTTTTGTGGAACCCAAGAACATATTTTGATGTAGTTCATTCTTTGTGGAGAAAACTCTACAACTGACAGCTACATGCTTTTGTGGAGGGGGTCCTTACAAAGTTCACTTTTGTGGAGAAGTCGTTTTCTTCTTCATTACTGACCACCTGGAGTTCTTGCGGGAGATTCCAGCCGATGTTATTTCTAGCCGTTGCTTTGGAGGTTTAACGAAGACACCGTGCATTACACTTGTGGGCGATTATCAGGTTGTATGTAAGTCAATGGTCTTGTAAATTCTTCAAAGTTCTAGAAATAAAAGGTTTTAGCCGAAAGGGGTTTTTTCCTTAATATTTGTGTCACATGATTTATCTATTTATGATTTGACACGCGCACACACATAGATGTATGTTTAGGGGCTGAATTATTTTGGTTCAAATTGACTCTAATTATATAAGTGTGCCAACATAGAAATTTGCGAATTAATTTAATCAATTATCATACAGTCACGTTTTTTTTCATTTTCAGATTCGTTTATTCAGTTGTTGGACGATTGTTATGGGACTTTATACTTTCGTGGCCGATGTTTTATTCGGTAGGTAATTTATTTATTTATTTAATTGTTTTGATTCAGTTATTGTGAATGGCTCATAGTATATTTTCGCATGTTATTCTTTTTGTTTAAATAAAGATAAAATTTGGCACCGGCTTTTTGAATACTAGGTGGTGATTAAGTTTTAAAAAGGTTTTTGACTGTCATGCTAAGAATGAACCAATTGGGATTCCTATTTTAATTTGATATAGGACTGATCACCCGGTATTTTATTAGGCAAGGTGTCACAGGTGGTATCAGAGTATCAGGTTCTAGTGTCCTTAGGATCTATGCAGCTTTTCACATTTCATCTTAGCGTTCTTTGATATAGAGCCCTATCATAGGATTGTTGTATTCTTGTACATATGCATATTTACATTCTTATGCCAATTACTTTATATTTGATGGTGAAGTCATATGATTCGATTCTCATTTCAGATGTCGTCCAGGAGAGAGAAAGCAGTTAGGGCAGTGGGGGGAGATGAGACTAGAGAGGCTCATCAAGAGCCAGAGTTACCAAAATAACTACCAAAGATGATTTCGGCTTCATGAGTGACTGAATTAGTGGCACAGGCCATTAACGCAATAATGATCGCAATGGCAAGATACTTTCCACGAAATCAACCACAGCCGTTAGTGGCACCAGATGTTCAGGCCCACCCGGGGCCGTCAGAGTGACAATGAGTACGAGAGGCCTTTCAGAAAGGCCATTCACAAGAGTTTTAGGGGAGTTCAGATATGGTGCTAGCGTGTCAATGGAAGACAGACATGCAGCGTCACTTGTTCATGGTTGACTGCTGTGAGCTACAGAAGCAAATGCTATCCACTTTTAGGTTAGTGGGGTTAGCACTACAGTGGTGGAAGTCGATCGCCACCGTTAAAGAAAGGGACACATTGACTATCACCGAGTTTTGGGTGCATTTCAACCGCGAGTATTATCCACCAGCAATTGAGGTCGAGATGAGGAGGAAATTCAGTGAGGTCACTCAGGGGGAACGTTCAGTGGCCAAGTACGAGGAAGAGTTCACTCGTTTGGCAAATTTTGTACCGGATGAGGTAAATAATGAAGAAAGAAAGAAAACAAGGTTCATGTTTGGGTTAGCCTAGAGGATCAAGCAACATTTGATCGGAAATATCGCGTTAGCAGCTTATACAGACGTCGTTAATGCAGCATTCCTACACTATCAGGAGCATCGCCTCCACATGAAGGGAAGCAATAGAGGAGTTGAACCCAGTCAGTCGGACAAGGTAGGAGGGGGAGTTCCAGTGGGGTATCCCATCAGCAGACAGGGGGACATCAAGGCTAGGATTCCTGGCAAGGGAATCAGGCCAAGCAATCAGAATTTTTCAAGATTTTTCTCAAAAATTGAAAATCTTTTTGAATTTTTAAAAAAAATTCTCAAATCGAAAATCTTTTGGGATTTTTTGAAAAAATAAAAAAATAAAGGCATAGAAATACAATATAGAAATAGGGATAAAAATATCCACATGATAATCACCATACACTAAATATAAAGTCATAACCTCAATCATCAGGTCCAGAAGAGTCCTCAAAAGGAGAACACGCCCTATGAAACTCCTCCATCGAACTTTATGAAGTCTTTACTAAAACCTTTACTTAAACTTTACTTACTCTAATAAATTCTCAAAATCTCTATGGTGATCTGTGGGATCATGTGTAGGAACACGTGTGGGAGCGCATGTAGGAATATGTGTATGAACTCGTGTGGGAACATGTCGGGGAAGACGCAAGTGTGAAAATCTCCCTAGATTAAAACTGAACTCTCTAAGGTGACCTTTTTGTTTGCAATGGGAACAAATATAAACCGTCTTGGGCTAAATTAATCAAAACTTCTAAGACGAGCTCTCCTTGGTAGTTTATCTCTCCTTTGTGGTTTAGGTCGAGGCCCATAAGGATCCATCACAAACTCGAGAATCAGGTTGGGTGTGGCATTGGATGTGCATGCGCCTTCATAACCTATTCCTTGCATCTCATTCAAACCTAACGTGGTAAACCTTCTTATATGTATCTCCCAATGCAACCTTGACCTTCAAGGCACGTTCGATATAAATCTTGAGTTAGGATACACAAGTTTTAATTTTCTCACGAGTCTTCAATAAATCTTGAAGTCTCTCGTAAGACTAGCCACAGTGTTAGGCAAATCGATTTTGTCCATACCAACAACAATCAACTGCTCACACAAAGACATTTTCACTTTCTTGAGTTAACTCATGGATGCCTCACGCTCTCTCAAAACATTTACATCCTTGTCTAAATCAAACACCCTAAGAGACATATCTTTATTATAATTTTTGGTTTTTAAAGTCTTGGGGTGAAGTTCACAAAAGGCGCGTTGAAGTCTACCTTATCCCTTACTAAAATTCTTGCCATCACTCTCACTCTCTATAGAATGGCTTAAAATATCGTCGAGTCTCTCGAGTTTAAAAATGTCCTCACTAACGTGGTACGAACTCAAATTACTAATGTGACAAGCCATGAATGCAAGACAAGGTCTATGTTGTGATTCATCCCTGTGAATTAATTGATTAAACATCATTATCGCAAAGAGTGACTTTGTATGAAGCTTTGCCCTTTCCCTGTCTCTTTATTCTAGTGGGTCACTCGTGGGCTCTGTGTCCTTTTCCCTCACACTGATAACATCTCACTCCTCTTTCTTGTAAACATTCTTGTCCTCATTCACATTTTTATTTTTCTCAAAAGCCATTTCTTTGGAAGAATTTTCATTGTTAAATTTGAGAATTTTTTTGCAAACATGACAAGATCATCAAGATTAAAATCAAACTTAGAATCGGAGTCAAATACTTTTCTCTTTTTCTTTTGAATTTTGGGAAACATATCAATTTCATTAGTTTAAAAGTCTCCTATGAGTTCTTCTAACCCAAGCGTATCTATGATTCCCAAAAAATTAAGAACCTGACTTTCGGAATAAAATGGGTTGGAAGTGATCTCAAAATATTTTTCACAACTCTCGTCTCAGAAATTCTCTTACTCAAAGTAAAACTAGAATTGACTACGACTGATAAATGTGCATAAAACTCATCAAAAGTGATAGACTCATTCATGGTAATGGTTTCAAATTCAGTGGCAAGATTTTAAATCTTAGAAGCTTTCATTGTGTTAGCACCCTCATTAGTGAGTTGGAGGATATCCCACTCTTCCTTAGATGTGATTCACGTAGTGATGCAATAGAACTCGTCGGGGAAGGGGGAACTAGAAATTTCACCTAAGACATAAGAGTTGTAATTACTCCATTTAAAATTCATCATTCATCACCACTAGTCACGGTAGGTTGTGTCCACCCTCTTTCACAAACAAGTCAGGCACGCTCATCAATCGCTTTCAAAATCCACCTTATTCGAGCTTTCCAATAAACATAATTAGACCCATGAAAAATAGTTAGTCTACTATAAAAAGTATCCGTACAAAAATCTAACTTAAAGATCATACAAAAACTTAGTGTAATTGGCTATGAGATCAATTTGAAAAATTTATATCCAAAAAATCGTAAAAAAATCAGGATCACACGATATTTTAGTGAAATCCGTTCTGATACTAATTTCTAAATGCAGTCTTATACAGATTTCTTGTATATTAGGCTAAATGTATAATTTTAATTAAATTTTATCTTGATCTAATTTATGTGTGCACGAGAACTTGAGTTCAAACTACATATGCCAAACCATATAAACAAACAAACCTAAATAGAAGAAGATTAAAGAAAAAACCCTTTCGAAAAAAACCTAGATTTCAGTACTGTTAAAGAGTTTCATAAACACTAGATGAATTAGAGAATACTTAGAGATCCACTAAGTATAACGCGTAGTTCTTCAAATCATCAATCGATACGACATAGTCCAGCATCATCCACATAAATCATATATTTTCTTGGTGTCCACCGATCAGCCTTGGGAATCTCAATTCCTTTCTTCTTCAGCAGTAGAGCCTTGGCTCTATAATTTAGTATTAGAGAAAATATCTATAATTAAACTTAGAATATGTTCTTCTTAATTTGGAAAAAGTATCCTTAAAAATCCAAGGGGTTTGTATTAAAAATGTATAGAGTCTGATGTCAAAAGGAACTCTAAAAATGGGTTCTTCAAAATCTAAAATGAGTTCATGAAAAGTCTAATATCGTATCTCTATTAATAGGGAAATTATTTACAAGGATATTAGGATTGGAGATTTGCAAATGTATGATTTGAAAAGGAAAAATCCATGTACTCGTTTGAACGACCTGGTACCTCATTCGAATATGGTACCTCATGTCATTCAAACATCTTTCCAACAAAACTTTGAATGACATTCTAAAGCGTACCAAAAAGGCATCACTTTAGATTTTGTTTGAACATGAGAAACTCGTTTGAACGATATTTAACGAAACTTTGAACGAAATTTCAAAATTAATCAAAAGGCGACGTTCCAGATTTCGTTCAAACAAGGGAAACTCATTCTAATGACATGCCTACCCTCATTTGAACGACATGTCAAGTCGTTCTAACAAGTTAAAAAAATTTCAAAAAACTTTTCAAAATCATTTTAAAACGTTTTGAAAAGAAATTAAATGCAAACTATTTTTAAAATGATCCCTGGAAATTTAAAGTCTTTACCAAACCACCTCATAACTCCTCCAAATGTTGTTGAGATGAACGATCTTTAATCTTCCAAAAGTCATCAACTTCTTCTCTTCAAATACGTGAAACTAGTCATGAAGGTGCAGTGGGGTGTAACAAGATAATTCAAATAAAATTAAAATGAGAAGTTATAAAACTTGCTTTTACCATGTTTTTCTCACTTGTAGTCAAAGTGAAAGAAACCGAGATGACAAAAATTCTTCTTGTTGTAGGATTACTTTTTAACCATAATTTTTTCTTTATTTTTCATCTTTTGTAGATCGTGACGCACTTGCTTTCCATCTTTATAATGAGATCCACCTAGACATGTTCATATCCGATATTTTGAAACATTCTTCTCTAAATGTATCACATCAATTACATGCCTTATATGATGATCTTTCCAATACGGCAAGTCAAAAAAAATTTATCATCTTGATTATGCCTTCATTTTGGTAGTGTTGTTCGGACCCTCCCTAGCTTTACGCTTTAAGTTTACAAACTGATGGAGTTCACCCACATACGTATTCCACATAGTTTCAGCTTTTGCCTTCACCTCAATCTACTAACTAGAGAGCCGAGCAGGTTCCATCTTACGTTCATAATCGATAGGTAAGAAATTATACTTGTCGTTCCTAAAAGGTTGACTGGTCAACAAAAATCTATTATGACCCATATAAGTCATCTTGCCACTATAATGTAGCCAAGTGTCTTTGGTTTCCTCCCCACATATGGGACATCCATAAGAACCATGAACATTACAACCGAAGAAGGTCCATAAGCAAGAAGGTCGTGGATCGCCAAGATCTCCATTACTTAAGTGTGAACTATTAACCCTTATGAGTGTCAAATGTCATCACGCCTTTTTCCCATAACTCTTTAAGTTCTTCTACTAATGGGGCTAAGAATATATTAATATCGTCATCGGGAGCCTTCGACCCAGGTTTCAATATATATAATAGTGTGAAATCCTTTCTCCTGCATAGTGTTTGAGGGTGCTTATAGGCGCCATGAGAATTGGCCACTCACTGTGATTAATACTTAAATTATCGAAAGGGTTAAAACCATCGACTGATAATGCAAGACGGACATTACATGGTTCCTTTGTAAATTTATGGTGTCGTACATTCGAAATTTTCTAGATGAGGGAATCAACCGGATGACGCATGATATTACCACCTACCTCGCATCGAACGTGCTTTGTTATGGCCTCTGCTATCCACGGTATAGTGAAAAATTATTTTAATTTTGACCCGACTGAAAAATACTTTAAACCATATGTGGAACTTGCGAGCACTTGTGATATTTTGCATTCTTATCCTTTTCGTTATCATAAGCCACATATCTAAGTTCACTACTTATAAGATGCCCATCCTTCTCTTCTTACTCATTGTAGTACAATATGCAATCATACTTGCATGCATGAATACATATTTTCTTTAACCTGAACCCTTCAATCTCTTCCTCATGCTAGGAGAATTTTCTGGTAACGTGTTTTGTTTTTATAGAATATAATTAACCCACTTAATAATCTTGGTTATGATGTTTCTTGACAAACCAAATTGAATCTTCAAATTTTGCAAACCAATCATTGCATATAACATCGAGTTATCTTCATCGTAATCTTTATAAAACGGTCTAGCAATGTTGGTTCAACCGGTAATTCGGCATCAACTTGTTCAATGACTTGGTCATAGTGAACATTATCTATATCCATAGGTTAGTGGTTTTAATGGTGGTGGACTCTGTAAGAATCATCAATTAGGTCGGTCAAGGGATGATATGTTGGATAATCATGTACCACTTTCATTTGATTGGTAACCATTACGCGGTTGGTACCTGTAATTCTTTCGAAACTTATGGTACATTTTTTCACCATGGTATGTCCATATCTTATAGTCTTGAAAAATTACCCACTGTAGAAAATGCATCTCAATGTCTTATATAGATGTATATTCTTTGTTTATATAATGTGTGCATGAACACGAAATCTTGTCATTTTTAAGATTTCTATGGGAGTATTTAATAAATCGTTAAACACCCACTCTCCCCCATCCACTCTTTGTATTGTGGGAAATACATTAAATAACCTTCAAAATTTAATTATCGTGTATTAATAGGTTGAAACAAATGTCAAGTTGCAAACAAGAACGTGAAATTCATAATTCAATCACATTATTCAACAAACTTAAATTGAAATTAAGCAAATTTAAATAAACAAAATATTATTATAACTTGTTCTCAGATATTACAAATTGTCAATCATTGTTTATGGACTATCCTTGACCAATAAATAAATTCTCTAAGCGATAAAACCATTTCCGTAGTATTTCAGTTTTTTACCTTTTTCGCTGTCAACGTGCACAAGCATATCTTTGTAATTGTTATATATTTTATCGATCATTACCTGGGCCTTACCCATTTACAAAGGTCCATTTATAATTTTGTTCTAATAATTACGAAGATGAGTATTCACAATCCTGTAATACTACTATTGGTCGGATCCTTGAAATAGTATTGCTCGTCATAGTCACCGTGAGTGGATGATGATGAGACACGACCTATGGTAGGTGGAGGCATTAGGAAGGGGAATATTGAAAGAGGCAAGATTTCTAATGGGAATTATGAAGGAGGCTGTATTTGTGAGGGGAAAATTGGAGAAGGAGGATAGGAGAAACCTTGAGAAAGAGGGTAGGGGAAATTATAAGGAGGCATCAGTGACCAAAAACCTTGAATAAATAAGGACACAAGGTGCTCAATTTCACTCGTCAAAACTCGCAAGTTTCTTTTAATCTCCTTGACATCCCCATATGTCTTAGCCTTACTTTCCTTTTAGCTCGAGATACTATTCTTGATCGAAGAAATCTTATCCATGAGAGGTGCAGATTGTTTTAATTTGGTTTTTGTAATGTGATTTAACACCTCTCATCCTCCCTCTTTGTTAGTTCCAAAGGTCTGGGTCAGGTATCATTTTCAGTATCATTGTATGGGATCTAACCAGATAGACTGTTAATGGCCTCGATTGATTTTAGAGTCTTAGCTAAGTGTGGTGGGAATTTATTACCTTTGTCCCATCAGACATTAACGTACAAGTTATCCCAATTAGGTTCTATGTCGAAATCTATCGTCCTTTGTCATATTTATCCATTCACTCTTCAAATCTTCATAAGATTTGGAGCCCAGTTTGTGGATATCAGTTCGCCCTATTTTTTTTATTCATCTCCCTATGGATTAGCTTATTGTCCTTCACCTCATTTTACAGAAAGTCATTCCATTAATCAACCTACATTTCAACATTCGGAGGAACTTTGTTTCTAAGAGACAAATGTTGGAGCTCAATTCCCCCTTCGACAAATGTCTTTTCTGAAGGTTTCTCCAATATGTTCTCAACTATTCATGAACCAAAAAAAGAACCTTTTGCTTTGAGCCATCGGGAAATGCAAAACGCTTACAGAGTTGCTCATAAATGTCATCTCTAGTGGCTTTATCAACTAAGTTCCAGTTATCTTCTTCCCCGTCTACCACATTCATTTTTCCAAGCGACAAACACTAGAATTTAAATCTCTAGAGGCCATTTTTATCACTAGTGGAATTTTTCCCAAGATTCAAGAACCCAATCAGCCTCTTCTCATTTAATCAAAATGTGTCGGGAGCATTAGGTGGGGGAATTATAGTAACAGAGGTTTTTTACCTACTCATAGTTGGAGTAGTGGACTAAACCAATGGTCGAGTGACGAATAGATGACCATGTGGTGATGATAATTCTTATTGGGGTGAAGGAGATGAGAATCTTGGTTGGGGTGTCACCTCATCGCTTAGTACATTCTATCCATGGTCACCCAAAATTATCTACAAAAAAATTAATAAGCGACGAAATCATTATAATAATATGAAATTATAGCTAACCAATCAAGTTTCTGACTATATATATTTATCTAGATTCTCATAATAAGACTTTAAGATATGTTCAATGTATCTGATTTCCATCCATTCAGTACCAGTTTTTAAAAATCTATGTATTTTTGCACGTGGCCAACTAGGAAGAAACGTATCTATGATTGATATATAAATGTCCATGACATGAACTCGAAATCCCATCTTATTTAACTTATTGGAAATATTCAATTATTGTGCATATATCGCGAGATATCACAATCTTGGTTAATGCTCTTTGTACATAGTTATATTCACAATGGGTGAATGTTTTTTTCAGTCTTCTCTAATAGCATAAGAAAGGTAAGGAATATGTCGAGATTATGTATGCGAAATATATTCTCTACAAGGTCATCCCAAATTTCTAGTAGTGAAAATAGAATACGATCAAGCGAGTACTCTTACTGAAGATGAACTCCACGATTTGCAATGTAGTTAAACTGTTCAATCTTCTTATTCCCATACCTGTAAATAGGAGTACTCTATGAATGGCGCTCACTAATAAAAGAAATACAAGTGTGGTCCAACTGCAACCTCTTATACTCTTGTTTATAGTGATTATCATCCTGCCTCATATTTCCTTAGAAAAATATACGAGGGCATGATTACGATTCCTATGAGTAATGGCTCTAATTAATCATTAACTAGTTATTGTTTTTCAATAAATCCAATTTAAGTCTATCTTATTTTAACATATGAGTCATATGCGAACGGATGTAAATTGAAACCGTGCATTTAAGTAAGGATGTATTAGTTTGATTAAGGTTTTGAGTCTATCTTATTTTAATATATGAGTCATATGCAAACGGATGTAAATTGGAACCATGCATTTAAGTAAGGATGTATTAGTTTGATTAATATTTTGAGTAATCACAATTACCCTTCTCTAAATCCCATTTGTGGGATGTCTCACCGAAATGAAATCCATATAAGGAACCCCCCCCCCCCCCCCCCCCCCAATACACTTATATTTATATAGGGTAGTTGTTAAGACACGTATTGTTAGGGTTAATAGTGAGAGTGTGGTAAGAGTTTGAAAGTCTATGTGTATTATCAATCCAAGCACTCCAACATCACTATCCAATAACTAAACGAACAACCAACAAATATTCCATAATCCTTCTATCATCAACATGATAAAACACATACCAATAATAACAGTATTTAAAGTAAGAACATATGTATGTTGTTGCATAAAAGAGACATGTAATTAACTTAAGTGTGTTACATCATAAGGGCTCATATATGTTCTTGCATAAAAGAGACATGTGATTAACTTATATATATATATATATATATATATATATATATATATATATCAAGTGCCCTAAGTCATTAATAATGCATTCACGTTATTATCAAAAGTAGGAATTAGGGGTTTTTGAATTCACTAACTCTGAATTTAAGTCCATATCTTACACTATCAGTTCTCAATCATCACATTATACAAATGGGGTTCAAATCTAAAATATCAATTTTTCTATATTTTGGGTTTTAGCATTTAGGAATTATGGATTACAGTTTTCAATTTACAATTTAGGGTATATGATTTAGGATTTATGGTTAACATTTTAGGGTTAAAGTATAAGGGTTCAGGTGTTTAGGTTTAGTCATTAGGGTTTCTTGATTTGGGATAAATTTTTAAGATTTAGTAAATAGAATTTGGGTATTTTTCACTAATTTTAAACTTGAACAAATTTTCCACTAACAAGGATTTAAGAATTGGAAATATACACACATACATTCACATACATATGCATGCGCATGCACACATACACATACATACACCCATACACATGCATTCATATGCATTCACATACACATACACACATATACATACTTAGTACACACATTTACACACACATACATACATACATACATACATACATAATGCATACACACATACACAGTTTATACAGAGAGAGGGAGGCTATCGGACTTATTTTTAGAGAGCAAGAGCGAGAGAAAAGTCATCGAAGAGAGGCAGTTTTACACTGGAGAGGGAGTTTTCGGCAGTAAGGGAGTGAGAGCGAGAGTGAGAGTGAGGAGGAGGGTAGAGTGAAATGACACTAGGGTTTGGGGAGTTTTTAATTACAGTGACAGTGGCTATGGCCCTCGATCGTGACCACATACCATGACGAATTAATTTTCCAACATCATCATCATGGTCACAACCTGTTACGAAACCAGATCGTGACCATGGTGATGATATGTAAAAAATAATTAGTACGGACATTAGTCACGGCCCTCAATTGTGTCCGTCTACCGAGACTAATTTAAATTGGTCATGGCCCAAAGTAGCAACCCATATCAACTGAAAACCTTAACTTAGTCATAAACATGGCCATGATCATGGGCCACGACTACTGTTGGAGGGAATTTTGGCTCAATTTTGGCGCCAGAATAATCATGACCTTATCACGGACACCAATTGTGACCAACCTGGTCATGGCCCTAGGTCATGACCATATCTAGTTTATGTCATGGTTTTAAGTGGTCATGGACCTGGTCACAGGTTCTTTGACCCTGATCATGATTTTAGGCCGTCATGACCACCTTTTCACAGACCTGGACCATGACCAGTTTTTTATGGCTAGTTGTGTAGTGTTTGCCCACTTTTATGCAAATAATTTAGTTTTATTTTATTTATATTGATATCAATTATCTATTTTTTTTAGCAAAGAGGGACGGAACCCCCACAAATTTTATTAATTTAAAAAAAAAAACTCTCCATGGCTTACATGCCCAAACTTACCTATATCTAGAGGATGGGCCCATTACTCTAGATAAAAGATGAAATATGGGGATTTATAGAATATCCCCACTACATGTAAATGAAATCTTAAGTGAAATTTGGGGATTTATATATTATCCCCATAACAAATAAACGAATGCTTCAAATAGTAAAATGTGGAGATTTATAATCATCCCCATTACAATATTTTTGTTCTAACTCTAATATGTGCAAAGTTTTGTCTATCCATGTTTAGGTGGCCTTTAGCCATTTTTGGGAGAGAATTAGAGGACAAATATGTTGAATCCAAATGAGTATTTACATCACTTGATGCAAAGAAATCTTCTACAGAGTTGTTCTCTCTCCATGTGTGGATGATGTGAAAATTTCTTGGCAAGATCGAATCAATCAAGATATCTAGGGTATTCCATGGAGGTTTTGTTTTATTCAATACAACATCAACTAAACATTTGCAATTAGATTCAATTATCACATTAGAGATGTTAAGACTTAATAATAATTTAAGACCTTCAGCTAATGCCATTGCTTCAGCAGTAAAAGATGTTTGAATTCCAAGAGATTTAGAGAAACCAGCAATAAAAATTCCTTGGGAGTCTCTTATTACTCTACCAATTCCACTTGGACCTAGGTTATTTTTTAAAGCTACATCTATGTTTAACTTAAAGAATCCTGATTTAGGCCTGCTCCAAATACATTTTATCATCGGAACCTTCTTTGTCAAAGTTTTGACATTGAAATTATTGATTATATTAACATATTCTTGCTTAATTTTGTCATAAAACTTACAAGATTGAATAATATTAGTAACAAGAGTGATCACATTTTTAATAATCATAATATAAGAATATTTTTTGTTTTCAAATAGCTTTTTGTTCCTTGATTTCCATATTTCCCAGAGTATGATTTTAGGCACAAGAAAGTATAAGCTTCTTAGGTAGTCTTCTTTAACATTAAACATCCACCAATAAATAAGAATGGCCCTGCAGGAGTGGGAGTTAGTATTTAAGCCAAATAAAATAAACAAAAATAACCATACCTCTTGAGAAATCTTACACTTAAAGAGAACATGACTGTCAGTTTCTTCTGCTGCTAAACAGAATCTGTTTATTGATGCAATTCTAACACCAGTTCCTTGGATGTTTGCTTCAAAAGGAACTGAATTGTTCAGTAATTTTCAAATAAAATTTGAGATATTCATTGGACACTCTTTGTTTCAATTTATTTTCCAAGTTAAAAAGGAAGGCATATATTCTCTACATATATTGTATGCAGATTTAAATGTAAATTCTCCTGATATTGATGGTTCCTAGATTTTTTTTCTTCTCTTGAATATAACTATCTGCAAGATCTTTAATAGAAGCTAAGCTTTTAACAGTTTTAGAACCTTTGTTAAGACATAAGCCTTTAGGATGTTTATTCATAATAAAACTGGCCCAAATGCCTGTGTCAAATCTATATTTCCAGTATAAGTTAATAGAGGAAGATGAAATGATATCAGCAATATTTCTAAAGTTGATCCCACCTTCATAAAATGGAAAACATATATTTGTCCACTTAATCCATTGTTATGGTTTCTCCGTAGTAGTACCTCCCTAATAAAATTTGCTGAAAAAATTGATCATTCTTTTGATGACAATTTTTTTTGGGGGGGTGGCGAGGTAGCACTGTTATAGAATATACTAGAATAGATTGTAATACATGTCTAATAAGAATAGATCTACTTGCTTGAGATATCATTTTATCAGACCAAGTATTTAATTTATCTCTAATTTTAGAGATAATCGGAGAAAATTGATTCACTTTGTTCCTACCTTTATTATAGAACAGCCTAAATATTTCATTGGAAGATTCTTATGTGTTAGCCCAAAATAATTAGTTATAGATTTCTTTCTATGAGGGCTTTACTTTATTGTCAACATAGAAAGAGCTTTTGGAATAATTAACTTTTTTTCCAGATGTATTTTCATAATCCTTCATCAATTTGAAAAAGGATTTTATACTATGGCAACCCCCATTAATAAAGATTATCAAATCAGCAGTAAATCCTAGATGAGATATAAGACTGTTGTTTTCAGGATGTGAATATGGTATAGCCTTAGGATTAGTGAAGAGCCTGCCAATATTTCTATTAAGGCTCTCAGCAGAAATGATAAATAAACTTGGAGATAATGGGTCTTCTTGTCTAAGTCCCTTAGAAGAGCGGAAGAAACCCATAGATTGCCCATTAAGAACCAATGAAAACCAATTATTTGAGAAAAGCCTCCAAATCATATCTATAAAATATTCACTAAAGCAAAACCTTCTAAGAACTTCATATAGATATGGCCAATATACATTATCATATGCCTTTTACATATCAAGTTTAATAATCACATTGTTGCCAAAAGTGTTTTTCCCTAATTATTGCATCATTTCTTGAGCAAGAAGAATATTCTCTTAGATATTTCTCCCTTTTACAAATCCACTTTGATTTTGAGAAATGATTGATGGAAGAATTGTAGAAAGCCTTTCATTTAAAATTTAAAAAAATGATTTTGTTCGAGAAATTACATAAGTAATAGGCCTAAAATGATAGCAGGATAAGGGATTTTCTATTTTTGGGATAAGAACAATAGATCTGTAAGTCCAACTCTTTGGTATCTGAGTTCCAGAAAAGAAGAAATGTATAGCAGTAATAAGATCAGTTTTAATAATATCCCAAAACTTAACATAAAATTTCCCCCCAAAACCATCAGGTCCAGGTGCACTAGATTGATCCAGATCTTGAATTGATGAAAAAATTTCATTTTTTGTTGGATATTCAGACAGAAGTTTATTCATTTATTCAGAAATTTCATTTTAAAGATATGATTTTTAACTGTGCATTAATAGATCTAGGATATTCTGGTTCAAGGAAAGTCATCTCAAATGGTTTAAACTTGGAGACGTTAATACAAAATTCTTTCATGCCTCTATTAGAGAAAGATTCCTCTCTTTGAAGAGCAACATCTAACTAATCTCTAGTTAAACATATCACTTCTGGAATTATCATTTGGATTATTTTCAAATTCATTTTCCTTTATAAGAACTAAGTCTTCAAGATATTTTGAAAAACATTTTTAAAAGTTTCTTTATTCCAACTTCTTAACTTTGATTTTAATTGTTTAAGATTTAAAAAGAATTTTATCATAGGAGGAGCTTTAATATTGATTGACCATGAGTTTTCAAAAATTTCTTTGACATTGGAGTTAATACACCACATGGACAAAAATTTGAACGGTTTAGGAAAGTTATCATTGTTATTCTTTATCGAGAGTAAAACAGGGTTATGATCATAACATAATTTATGGAGGTGAGTGATGTTAGATTGTGGAAATTGCATAAGCCAATTTTTAATGGCCAAGCCTCTGCCAGTCTACATAATATAGTGCCATTTATTATGTTATTTGCCTAAGCAAACCTTGAACCAGAATATCCTAGATCTATTAATGCACAGTTAAAAATCATATCTTTAAAATCTTCAATAGCATGAAATTCTAGGGGGTTACCTCTTAATTTTTCTTCAACACTTGAGACAACATTAAAGTCTGCAATCACTAGCCAAGATTGGTTCCTAGAATCATTTGTGAGATTTTATAGATCTACCCATAATATTTTTATTTCTAAAGCAATACATTTTTCGTAGACTATGACAAGAAATACTCTTTTAGATCGAAATTGTATGTTGATTTCTAAGCACGTCATTTGATCTGAGTCTTGGATTATTGTGAATTTCAAATCATCTTGCCATAAAAACCAAATCTTATTAGATATATTTCTTAAACTATTTGTGAAATTCCATCTTTGCTGATATTTGATTAATTTTTCTAAATGGACTTTAGGTTCGGTCAGAGCAATAACTAGTAGTTTATATTTTCTTATTAATGTCTTTATTCTTCTGTTAGTAGATTTTTTTCCCACGCCTCTAACATTCCAACAGATGAAATTATCATATAGGTAAATAAGGTTGATTTTGAGTTTTAGTTTTACCAAAAGATCTTATGAATCTTCGAAATATAGGATCATAAGGTAGTTGTTTAGAAAGTGTGCCTGATTTTTTAGCATTAGAAGGGGCTGCTTTATTCACTTCTTCTTTGGACAATTTCTGATTCTGAGCCTGCTTGTCTATATACTTCTTCCATTTGATGTCTATCTAGGAGGCAAAATTTTGGAACTCTTCTATCATGGGCACTAACATATTTCTATCCTCTTCATCTAACTAGTAGTCCTTAGCCCCTGCTGGATTGGAATCATACTTGGGTAGTTCAGATCCTTTTTGAGAAAGGTTCAGTTGATCCACTTTCAAGGATTCTTCTCCAGAATATTCCCCATGCTGGACTTTTTCATTTGTCTGAACTATTAGGAAGTCCACTTCATCTGCTTATTCAAATTCATCTGGATATGATTGGTAATTTTGGAGAACATCAATCTGATTATCTTTACTGCCTCTTTTAGAGGTTGATGTATCTTGAGTATTTGTTTCTTGGGCATTGATTTTAGGATCAAGAAGATTATAATTCTTATTTTGATTTTGAACATTAACTTCAGTAGCTAGATCATTCACTTCTTGATTTGTTGTAACTGTCAGCCTTGTGTCCTGATTTCTTGTTGAATTTTTTGCGAAATTTTTGGAATTAGGATATTTAATCATACATTTGTTTTCATGATGGCCCTTTTTTTGCAAAATCGACAATATGAGGGGATATTCTCATAAGATATTTATTGCCAGAATCCTTTTGAACCACAACATACCCAAATCTAATGAATTCTTTCTTGGATTGGATTAGGTTAATTTCAGCACATATTCTTGCTATACTGGGCCTGGTTATTGAAGCAGTGGATGCATCCAATTTTAAAGGTTTTCGAATGAGTTGTGCAATAGAGTATAAGGAAAATTTTGTGTAAAAAGGTAGGGGTAATTTTTGTAGATTGATCCAAACTGGGACAATAGGGTTTTCCTCATCTGGTCTGAAATCAGCTGACCATTGAAATGTATGCATTGGGAATTTGCCTATATACCATTGATCCCTTAACCACAATCGAACATAGTCTTCTTCACAGTTGAGTCGAATCAAGATATGTTTTTATTCAATCAGACCAATTATGTATGCAGTTTTAAAGAGAATGTTTCAAATGTTTTGCGAATAATCTCAATTGATGGCCTTCCATGGGAAAATTTGCCAACAATCGAATGTTTGAATGGTTAACTAGGGCACAAATATCTTCATCAGAGAAGATTATAGCAGGTTCACATTTGAATGTCGTGGGCTTCTTGAGATCTGGTTCTTTGGGTGTGTTGTTCATGAGTACACTAAGAAAAAATTTGAAACATGGGTTTATTGGATCACGGGGTTTTGGAGGAATCATCGTAGAAATTCGTCCATGATAGGAATTTAATCAGGTAAACAAGAGGGAATGAGAGTTCTCCATTGTTTCTTGGAGTAATTTGTGATTGTGTTATGGTAGTAGTTGTCTAAGAATCTTACCTCATACCAATTATTTATTAAATTTATATTTTATCTTGATTATTTATCTTGATATCAATTAGCTATTAACTTTATATTTTATCTTGGTTGGTAATTAAAACCAAAAAGTTGAATTATTAATTTGTTGGTTAATTGTAATTAATAAAGTGCATTTACATTATTAATCATGAAAGAACTCTTTGTATGATATCGTTTTCTACTTTCCATTATCTTTGATATTTTGTTTGGGGGTACTTATGAATTGTGAGTACATCTTTAGTGCATAAAATTATGAGTCACTTTTTTTTAATAAATTTATTAAATCTTGAATTTTGAATCTTTGTTACGTTTGTATTGAATGATACTTTTATGAACCTGTTAAATATTTCTCTTTAAATTTGACGACTTCAATTAATAACATTTTCTTGGTAAGCCATATGTCTAACGAAGGATCAAATGTATTCAGGATAGACTTGGAGCATATATTTGTTGAAAAACATATTTAATGTTGGAGATTTTATAAAATAACTGAGTAGGCATTTTGGGTGTAAAAGCTTAAAAAGCTTGTCCCACATTGGAAGTGTGTGGAAGAGGTGAGAAGCTAACCCCAATATAAAAAGGGATAGTGTCCCACATTGGAAAATATACAAAGCTAAGTGTCACCACTAAGCTATAAAAGGAGTGGGCAACCTTTGAGTCCCACATTGGAAAAATATTAAGAATTTGTACACTTAATAAGTACAAATGGAAGATGTAGAGTTAATTCATCTAGCATTTAAGAGGCTATTCAAGAGACCTTAATACGGTGCGAAACATCGTACGCACACGCACACGCACACACATGCGCACGCGCCCTCGCGCTCGCGTGCGGGTGTGGGGCAGTGGGCTGTAGAGGCGCTAGTGGCGCACTTCGCAGTGGTAGCGGGCTGACCGAATTCGTCCGGGTCGGATCGCGGTAGCTCGAGCGCGGTCACTTTTTGGTTGACCCGTGCAAAACCGATTCGGTATTAATTGTACCTGTTCGGAAATGACTTAAGACTGTTGGTAATAAACAATCATACCATTTTGGAATTGATTAAGACTGTTAATCCAACAGTCATGACTCTTGAAGACAAAGCCTTTCATTATCTATAAATAAAGGCTGCCTAAAACGAAATTAGATTGATAACAAAAAACCAGTTTCAGATTTCCAAACCCTGCTATTACTCTCTTATAATTTTCAAGAGATACAAATTCTCTTATTCTTTTTTGTGCACATAAACAGAATAAGAACTTGATTGACTGTTCTTCGCCATGGCATCCAAGGGCTGTCTTCAAATATACAAGTTGCAGGCAGTGCAAGTTGCTTCATTGTATCTTGAGTACGGATTTGCGGATTCCCGTTTGTATACCGAAGTTATTCGTGTGGGGCAAATACTGTATTTAGGAAAGTGACATCACGCCTTGAAGATTCATAAAGTTAAATTATTGTATTAAAGTTGACATTGTTGTGATACAATAAAGAGTTCTATTTCTGCATTTGCTACATAATTTCCAACAATCTAAATACAGTAATTTCAGAAATGTCCGACTCTTCCAAATCACTTCGACAAATAATAGAAGGCTTTGTCAAGTTGGACCGTTTTAATGGTGGTAATTTTTTGCGTTGGCAGAAAAAGGTTCATTTTCTTCTAACAACATTAAAGATTGTATATGTCTTGTCACAATCGAAACCAAATGAAGATGAAGATGAAACCGTGGAACACACTAGGCAACGCATAAAATGGGAGACCGATGATTACTTGTGTCGTGGTCACATTCTCAATGCACTTACTGACAATTTTTACGACTTGTAGCAACTGCAAAAACTTTGTGGGAAACATTGGAGACCAAATATCTTACGAAAGACGCTACAAGTAAGAAGTTCCTTATCGGTCAGTTTTTAAGCTTTAAAATGCATGATAATAGGCATGTGCTAGAACAATTTCATGACATCCAACGCATCATAAATCATTGCAACCTGAAAAAATTAAATATGGATGATAATGTAATTGTTGCTGCCATAATTGAAAAACTTCCTCCTTCTTGGAAAGATTATAAGAAAGAACTCAAACACAAAAAGGAGGATCTCTCACTTGAAGAATTAGAGTCTCATTTAAGAATTGAACAAGAGTCTCGAATTCTAGATGGTAAAGAGGAACAAGAAAATTTTGTTTCTAAGGTCCATGTGGTGGAGGAAGGAAATGAGCAAAAATATGGCAATCATGAAAAAAATAACAAGCGAAAGAATTTTTCAAATAATTCTAAAGCAAACAAAAAGAAGAAAGGAAATTATTTTCATTGCAACAAACCAGGTCACTTCAAGAAGGATTGTGGTGAGTTCAAGAAACTAAAGGAAAAAGGAGGGACATCAGACACATGGCAAAAATTTGCTGCTATGATATCCGAGGCAAATATGCTTGGAGAAGACAACTCTTGGTGGGTTGATTCTGGTGCCACAAGGCATGTTTGTAAGGACAAAAATTTGTTCTCTGCCTATGAAACAGTGGAAGGAGATGTTCTCTATATGGGAAATTCATCTACTGCTGCGGTTAAAGGCAAAGGGACAGTGGATCTCGAATTCACTTCTGGAAAAATCCTTAGCCTCACCAATGTTTTTCATATTCCTGATGTTAGGTTTAGTTTCTGGAAGTATTCTTAACAAATTTGGCTTTAAGCTTGTATTTGAGTCAGACAAATTTATTCTGACTAAGAGTGGTACCTTTGTAGGCAAAGGATATTTGTATGAGGGCATGTTTAAGCTCAATATCAATGAAAAAGATTCTTCTGCTTATATGGTTGATTGTCTTTCATTATGGCATAGTCGTTTAGGACATGTTAATACAAAGAAAATGCATTTCATGGTTAATTTAAATTCAATTCCTAAATATGAGAATGATATGAATGAAAAGTGTAAAGTATGCATGCAAAGAAAAATAACAAGATTACCTTTTCCAAAAATAGAAAAAACTACATCTTTATTACAATTAGTACATAGTGATGTTTGTGATTTGCATGGAACACCTACTAGAGGTGCTAGTAAATATTTTGCTACATTTATCGATGACTTTTCAAAATATTATTACGTATATCTTTTAAACTCTAAGGATAATGTGCTTAATAGATTTAAGACATACAAAAATGAAGTTGAAAATCAATGTGATACTAAAATAAAATGTCTTAGATCTGATAGAGGTGGTGAATATCACTTTCCTCAATTTTGTGAAGATATGGGAATTATACATGAAGTTACTGCACCTTATACACCACAACAAAATGGAGTAGCAGAAAGAAAAAATAGAACACTAACTGAAATGGTTAACGCTATGCTTTCTTATTCTGATTTAAGTAAAGGGTTTTGAGGAGAAGCACTTTTAACTGGGTGTCATATTCTAAATAGGATACATGTTAAAGATAATAAGAAAACTCCTTACGAATTATGGAAGAATAGAAAACCTAATTTAGGTTATCTTAAAGTTTGGGGTCATAGAGCTATTGTAAGACTACCTGAACCTAAGAGAAAGAAATTTGGAAGCAAAGGTGTTGAGTGTATTTTCATAGGTTATGCGCAACATAGTAAAGCCTATAGATTTTTGGTTAGTGAACCTAATGATTCTATTGAGGTAAATACAATAATTGAATCGAAAGATGCATTTTTTTATGAACAAAGGTTTTCTTCTATTCCTAGAATTAATAATGAAAAAGAAGTTAGCACTCCTTCACAATTATCTGATACTCCACCAGTAGAACAAGAAGAGATTAGAAAAAATAAGAGACCTAGGAAAGAAAAAAGCTTTGGTCCCGACTTTGTAGTCTATCTTGTTGAAGGAACTAGAGACACATCTTGTAATAAATATGCTTTGACTCTTAGCGTTGAAACAGACCCACAAACTTATAGTGAGGCAATTAAGTCTGTAGATTCAGCATTTTGAAATGAAGCTATAAATGATGAAATGAATTCAATCTTGGGAAATAAAACTTGGAAGTTAGTAGATTTACCTCCTGGGTCTAAACCCATTAAGTGTAGATGGATTTTTAAAAAGAAAATGAAAATAGATAGAACAATTGATAAATTCAAGGCTAGATTGGTTGCTAAGGGTTTTACACAAAAAGAAGGAATCGATTATTTTGATACCTATGCGCCTGTTGCTAGAACCTCCACTATTAGAATTTTAATTGCATTAGCGTCTATATATAATTTTGAGATTCATCAAATGGATGTGAAAAATGCATTTTTAAATGGTGACTTAGAAGAAGAAATTTACATGGAACAACCTTAAGGGTTTGTTATGTCTGGACAAGAAAATAAAGTATGTAAACTTATTAAGTCCTTATATGGCCTAAAACAAGCACCTAAATAATGGCATGAAAAATTTGATAAAGTCATTATTTCTTATGGTTTTAAAATTCATGAATCTGATAAGTGTGTTTATAGTAAATTTGCTAATGGTAAAGGTGTGATCATTTGTTTATATGTAGATGACATATTAATTCTTGGGACTGATTTAGAAGGCATTAATAATACAAAGAGTTTTATGTCTTCTAAATTTGATATGAAAGATATGGGTGTAGCTGATGTCATATTAGGAATGAGAATAATAAGGAAAGATAAAAATATAATTCTCACTCAATCTCATTATGTTGAGAAAATTTTAAAGAAATTTAATCATTTGATTGCACACCTGTTAGTAAACCTTTTGAACCATAGCTAAAGATGATTCCTAATAATAGTAGAGCTATTTCACAATTGGAATATGAACGAGTAATTGGTAGTTTAATGTATGCCATGACATGTACTCGGCCTGATATTGCTTATGATGTTGGTAAATTAAGTAGATATACTAGTAATCCAATTTTATTGCATTGGCATGCTATCGATAGAATATTAAAATATTTCAAAGGAACTATGGATTATGGTATATACTATAGTGGATATCCTTCAGTATTAGAAGAGTTTTCTGATGCCAGTTGGATAACTGAGCGGGAGGATCATTCCTCAACAAGTGGATGGATTTTCACTCTTGGTGGAGGAGCTGTTTCTTGGGGATCAAAGAAACAAACTTGTATAGTTGATTCTACTATGGCAGCTGAGTTTATAGCATTAGCTACAACTATTAAAGAGGCAGAATGGTTAAGGAATTTATTAATTGAAATTCCAATTTGGCCAAAACCAATGCCTCCAATATCTATACATTGTGATAGTGAGTCTACACTTTCCAGAGCTTATAGTAAAGTGTATAATGGAAAATCTAGACATATTGGCCTAAGACATAGTTATGTCAGACAAATGATTACAGATAGTGTAATCACAGTGGATTATGTAAAATCAAGTCAAAATTTAGCTGATCCTTTTACAAAAGGTCTTGCAAGAGGACTGGTGTCTAAGACATCAATAGGGATGGTACTAAAGCCCATTAATAACAATCACTCTTGATGGAAAATCAACTTGAAACTTGATATATTCAAGTCTCAAGTTCAATGATTAAAGTACATCATACGACGTGATTGTAAGCACTATAAAATTTAACATCCCAAGGATAAGTGCTTAGAACATGTAATGAATAATGAAAGATCATGAGTTTAACCTTAATAGATTTATGGTGTTTTAAGTTACATGGACACCTATAATAATCTACCTATATGAGTGTGGAAGTGGTACCTCTTCCTATGAGAACTGGGCTTGACTCTAAAGAACTCATGAAATCAAGGTACGGACACAACGCCTAATACATGTGTCGGCTTATATGGATAATCAGTGAATAAAATATTTGTGTGTGAAGACAAATCCGGCTGATCAATATGGATTGATAGTTCAAAGACAAGTCTACTATACTTTCATGGTTAGCCTTGAGGAACCTTCACAGGGTATTGGTTCAAGTCGTGAGACACCAATTCTTATACACAGTCTTACAGACAATCAAAGATTTAAAAAACTTATTTTGAAAATGGTGGAGGAATGTTGGAGATTTTATAAAATAAGTGAGTAAGAGTTTTGGGTGTAAAAGCTTAAAAAGATTGTCCCACATTGAAATAATATTAAGAATTTGTGCACTTAATAAGTACAAATGGAAGATGTAGAGTTAATTCATCTAGCATTTAAGAGGCTATTCAAGAGACCTCAATACAATGCGAAGCACCGTACGCACATGCACACGCACATGCACACGCACACCCACGCACGCACGCGCGCGTGCGGGTGTGGGTGCGGGGCAGTGGGCTGTAGAGGAGCTAGTGGCGCACTTTGTACTTCGTACTTCGCGTGTCCGCAGTGGTAGCGGGTTTCCGAGATTCATACGGGGCGGATCGTAGTAGCTCGGGCGCGATCACTTTTTGGTTGACCCGTGTAAAACCGATTCGTATTAATTGTACCTGTTCAAAAATGACTTAAGACTGTTGGTAATTAACAGTCATACCATTTCGAAATTGATTAAGACTGTTAATACAACAGTCATGACTCTTGAAGACAAAGCCTTTCATTATCTATAAATAAAGGCTTCTTAAAACGAAATTAGATTGATAACAAAAAACCAGTTTCATATTTCCAAACCCTGCTATTACTCTCTTACAATTTTCAAGAGATACAAATTCTCTTATTCTGTTTTGTGCACATAAACAGAATAAGAACTTGATTGACTATTCTTCGTTATTGCATCCAAGGGATGTCTTCAAATATACAAGTTGCAGGTAGTGCAAGTTGCTTCATTGTATCTTGAGTACGGATTTGCGGATTCCCGTTTGTATACCGAAGTTATTCGTGTGGGGTAAATACTGTATTTCGGAAAGTGACATCACGCCTTGAAGATTCATAAAGTTACATTGTTGTATTAAAGTTGACATTGTTGTGATACAATTAAGAGTTCTATTTCTTCATTTGCAACATAATTTCCAACAATTAAAAGGGTGTGTGTTTGAGGCATGTATTCTGTAGGTAGAAATTTAGTTCAAACTAACATTAACATAAAGTTTCCATCTTCCTTAACATAATATTTTCTTCCAATTTTTCATATTATACCTTTTTTATTAAGAATGCGATGATAATAATTTGGTTCCGAAAGTAGCAAGTGGAGCCTTTGAACCAACTAAATCAACATTGGTTCTTAGATTTGATATAATACTTCCCTTAAAAGTACAAAAATTGGAGATTTAGATTATTCTAACATTGTTTTGAAAAGTTGTTTACTTAATCAAGAGGTATGGCACGAACAAATATAGTTTATATGTATGAGAAGAAAAGGAAATGGATTACAAAAAGAATACAAAACTACCAAAAGAAATATTTTGTTTGTAGATACCTTCGATCTTGAATAGCATGATACATTATACTTTCATTGATATTTTTTAATTATTCATTTATACTTTATTTCATAAACAAGTTAAATTGTTCATGAGTTTGTACTTTCATTGGTAATTTTTTTTCCATTTTTAGCATATTGCTCCATTATCTTGGAGATTCTCTGCGAAAGATGGTCCCATTGAATTTTAGTATTTTCAGTACACTTCTATTATATAAATATCTTCACAAACCACTAGAGAATTGGACGGGGCTATAATCTAATGCTGGTTATATATTGTCAGAATAGGAAGGAAAAAAGAAAAAATTGAATGGAAGAAGTTTAGGCGTTGTGAAAATTGGCCATTCATGTGAGCAATTGGGAATTTTTTAAAGAGAGAAACTATTGATGTAATCTTTGGATTCCTTTGAGAGGGTGAGAGAGAGAGAGGCAAATTTGACATTTATTAAATGCAATAAAGGTTAAAGGAAAAAAATTAGCTTCAAATTGTGAGTTCATAATGGGAATTAAGAGTTTTAGCCAAATTAAATGGCTTGCCACTCGTTCCAGTTTGCAGGATTACTTTAGACACATAGTTGGTCAAATAAAAGGTTTTAACCCCTGTTAACGCAAAAATTCTCCATCTACGAGGACCAATCAGAAAAGGACACATGTCATCCTACGTGGCAATATTCGACATCCGAGGAGAGTTGGTCGGCACCCGATAAGAGTTGGTCAGTACCCGAGGAAAATTAGTTGGCACCCGAGGAGTATTAGTCGGCAACCGAGGAGAGTTGGTCGGCACCCGAGGAGAGTTGGTCGGCATACCAACTAGGAAGATCAAAGGATAACTATGCATTTAATGTGCATTAATGAAGATGGCAGCGCATTTAATGAGCCTTAATGTACATTTATACTGTATTAATAGATGACAACACATAGCATACCAAGCAATTCAACAATTAGATTCATTTAATGTAGACATAAATGTCTACATACAATGAATCTATTTATCTCCCATCACTATAAATACATGTATCCCCTTAGCCAAAAGGGGGGAGATCCGAGAAGAACCAAGAAACACCATACACAAGATACACATCCTTTCTCTCTCTACACCCTATGGTGCTATTGTAAACCCCTGGGAATAAAATAACAGTGGACGTAGGCTTTATTCATAGCCGAACCACTTTAAAAATCTTTGTCTATCATGTGCTTGATTGGATTGTTTTTATCTATTTATCTGTGATCATAAAAACAGGATTCGGTCCAGCTTTTTGCATCAACAGATTGACGCCGTCTATGGGAACGTGTTACAAGCATTGTTCTCCATCAAAAGCTAAGTTTTTATTCTCTCTACATATAATCAATTATACATACATCTGTTGATTCAATCATGACTTTTATGTTTATATACATAAATTAATTGTCCAATTTTTATCTGCAAAATATTGCATATCATGATTTTACAATCATAACTGTCAGATTAATTCTTATTTAGAAATATGAAAAATAATGGATTTCATAAATCATAACTTTTTGCTTGATTCTCAGGTTTCAATTTTATATCATGGAATAACTATTTTAAATGATTACATATACCAATATATACGACGATGATAAGATTTGATAATTTTCATTGTTGATTTTGAAATAATTTTGTAAGATCTTTGATGACTATTCAAATTCCCACTACATTTTTAATCAGAGAATGGAAAAAGGTTAAAGACAATAAAAAGTTTTCTCATGGAAATAATGACCCAGATCTACTTTCTCTCTCTTCAAGTTTGAGTCTTTTTGCATTCATTTTTATGAACTATATACTTAATTTGGTTCATCTTCCATCTATGTCAAAAAAGTCAAATTGATTGATTTTTGATATAAATTTGGTAATAACTTTGATCATTCAACATATTTTTATCTCTCCAAATAGGGAATAGGAGAGGATCAATATAAAAAATAATTTTCTCTCACCTGAAAAATCATTACCCACCGCTTGTAAAAGAGGATCAGTAAAACAGATCATGACCATAGCAAGACTCTGGGCACAAATTTGATATGTTGGCCCCTCGTTCATCACATCACAGGGTTTCTTTATCGGAATCACACGATATAGTAGATTAGATAATTATTCATTTAATTAACATTCTTAATGCTTAAATTTTACATCGAATGTTATTTTTCTGATCTAAGGATTCGAGATATTCTGGTCAGCCATCTATATTATTGGTCGGCATCATCATGGGCCATATTTTATTAAAGAGAAGCTTAACCAGACCATTTTTGTTTGTCGAAGATAAGATGTGAAGATCCATCAGCAACGTTGAAATAATTTTATCCAACTATGAGGTATCTTATTATTGGCCGGAGACTCATATTGTAGCTCAGGGGAACCAATTGCAGGTCGACGATCATCTACTTCTTGATCGGCGACATCTCAGTCTTGTTCGGAGGGTTCAATTTACTGGTAGGCAACTATCCAACCATCCACTTTTTGGTCGGTGACATCTAATGTTGTTCGGTGCTGTCAATGCACCATTTTTGTTGATCGACGAAATTGCTCAGCTTGTCGGGGATCATTAGCTTCTTGGTCGACACCATATATTCTATAACTTGAGATATCCTTAAATGTTGGTCGGCAACATCCATGCCGTTTATCGGCAGCAGTAGATTCTTGGGGTATTAAAAAATGCGAAGCACCCCTGATATTTCTTTAAACACGAGTTCAGCTCGGGGACAAACAGGGGCTTAAGTCTTTTTTAACTTGTGATCACCCCAAAAATATTTTTAAAACCAAGTGATAAATAATTTTCAAACAGCAACTTATACCTGATTAGTTGTTGGAGATTAAATAAATTTACAGAAAACTCTACGTCTTATTTATGATGCATATTTGATAAAAATTTGTCCATCTCACACATTTGACACAAAAATATTATTTCATATTTTGAACTTTTTATTATTTTATGCTGATACACATCACATATTGTTTGGCTGAATAATTATTCTCATGATAATAATTATTTTCTCTAGTCTCGACAGGTGCTCGGGCAGCCTATTAAAATTTCATAGGGACGAGATTCAATCCCGATGAAAGCTCTCATAAACCTCTGGAAACTATTATTGCTCGACATCAGGCAGTTTTACCTCGACATATCAGCCAACATATATTATTTCATTTTTTGATATTAATATTTTTATTTCTCAAGCATATATATATCATATATTGATTTTATGAGTAAATTATTCTCATGACTAATCAATTCAGCCTACACAAATGGTAGAGCAAGATATTAATTTTTACAGATACAAGACTCAACGCCGACGAATGCTCGGAAACAATCTGGAAACTATTATCATTTCTCATCATTAAGAAATTTCACCTCAGCAAGGAACTATATATTTTATTATTACTTTGATTTGTGCTCAAGCACGAATTATTCTTTATATCCGTTCGGATTCATATTCTATATTCATCTCTTCATGGAGCTCGGCGAAATACTTATTATCATATTCAGCTCCGAGGAAAAGCTATAACAGTTATTATATTTCACCCCCAACGGATAGTTGGTCGGGGCAATTCTTATTTATATTCAGGCCCAGATATCGGCTCAAGCACAAATTATTCTGTATATCCCTTGGGATTCATATTCTATATTCATCTCTTTATGGAGCTCGGCGAAATACTTATTATCATATTCAGCTTCGAGGAAAAGCTACAACAGTTATTATATTTCACCCCCAACGGATAGTTGGTCGGGGCAATTCTTATTTATATTCAGGCCCAGATATCGGCTCAAGCACAAATTATTCTATATATCCCTTGGGATTCATATTCTATATTCATCTCAACATGGAACTCGGCGAGATACTTATTATCATATTCAGCTCCGAGGAGAACTATAACATTTATTATATGTCACCCCCAACGGATAGTTGGTCGGGGTAATTCTTATTTATATGCAGGCCCAGCAAAGTTCTCAGCCATATTCTTATGTTCTGGAAAATATTATTCTTATTCGGCATTATGCAATTGTTCCTCGACAATATACTTATTCAGCTTTAAGGAGAAATACAACATTCGTTGTATTTCACCCCCAACGGATAGTTGGTCGGATAATTCTTATTTATATTCAGGCCTGACAACGTTCTCGACCATATTCTTATGTTCTGGAAGATCTTATTCTTGTTCGGCATTATATAATTCTACCTCGACAGATCAACGAGGAATTTTATTATTTTTAATTATTCTTTATATCTATTTGGATGCATATTCTATTCTTATTTCAGCAAGGAGGTCTCCAACATTTATATTATCTTATTCCCAACAATCTGTTGAACATCTCCAAGGAGGTCTCCAACATTTATATTATCTTATTCCCAACAATCTGTTGGTCAGCTCCAAGGATGTCTCCAGCATATATTATCTTATTCCCAATAATCTGTTGGTCAGCTCCAAGGATGTCTCCAGCATTTATTATATCTTATTCCCAACAATCCGTTGGTCAGCTCCGAGGAAGTCTCTACCATTTATTATCAAAAATGTATTCCTAAAAATGCCGACTTATGTTGGTTAGGAAGTAAATGTATTCCTACGGGAAGTAAAACTATGTATTCTTAAAAATGCCAACTTATGTTGGTTAGGAAGTAAATGTATTCCTACGGGAAGTAAAACTATTCCTAAAAATGCCAACTTATGTTGGTTAGGAAATGTATTCCTAAAAATGCCAACTTATGTTGGTTAGGAAGTAAATGTATTCCTACGGGAAGTAAAACTATGTATTCCTAAAAATGCCAACTTATGTTGGTTAGGAAGTAAATGTATTCCTACGGGAAGTAAAACTATATATTCCTAAAAATGCCAACTTATTTTGGTTAGGAAGTAAATCTATTCCCAAAAATGTCAACTCAGGTTGGTCGGAAACATTTTATGACTATGTGAAAGCGATCAAGCAAAAAGCATTCAAAGTTCACATTCCACACTTAGGGGCTTCTATTACAGATATATTTGTTCATTTGGTCGTACATTCTTATAACATCATGCAGTCGAGCATCAAATTCAACTCCACGAACTCACACGGTCAGGGCCCCGACTAATTATCATTCAGAAGTTGCTTTTCTTACTCGAGAATTAGTTCAGAAGGCTATTGAAGTTCAGGAGGTATATGGAAGTTCAGGAGGTATATGGAAGTTCAGGAGGTATATTAAAGTTCAGGAGGTGTATTCAGAAGTTCAGGAAGCGCATTCAGAAGTTCAGGAGGCATATTCAGGAGTTATTATGCACATACTATTGAAGTCCAGAAGTCAAATTTAGCATCTACAGCACTGAGATCTTTACTACTACTGTCCCGACCAACATTGAAGAAGAAGTTGTATGAAAATGTTTCAAAGTCCACCACTAGCTTGGTACTAATCAGATTGAAGAGTTGGGTTTAAAAGCTAGTATGTTACTCGACAAAGTATTCAGAGGATCATAAATCAGAAGAATCAAGCACGTGAAGTTAGCACTCAGTTGCTCGGCACAGGAGGCAGTTGGTCGGCTAGCAAACCAATCAACATACTTAAAGATTATGACAAGCTACAAGCTTCATACTATGGCATGGCTGCATCCAAATTCCCAGGGGTGATACATAGCACACGGAGTTCCTCAAAAGAAAGATTAGCAACCATCGATCAGCCTGCATCACATGTCGTCCAGGAGATAATACACTTTATGTTGAACAAATCAAGAAGGTAGATCAAGAATTTCACGAGCATCGAGCAACACTGCAGAATAAATACTCCATCCTTTCAAGTAAACTATCAAGCATAGAGCATTGGGGGCTTCTGTTAACGCAAAAATTCTCCATCTACGAGGACCAATCTAAAAGGACACATGTCATCCTACGTGGTAATATTCGACATCCGAGGAGAGTTGGTCGGCACCCGATAAGAGTTTGTCAGTACCCGAGGAAAATTAGTTGGCACCCGAGGAGTATTAGTCGGCAACCGAGGAGAGTTGGTCGGCACCCGAGGAGAGTTAGTCGGCATCCGAGGAGAGTTGGTCGGCATACCAACTAGGAAGATCAAAGGATAACTATGCATTTAATGTGCATTAATGAAGATGGCAGCGCATTTAATGAGCCTTAATGTACATTTATACTGTATTAATAGATGACAACACATAGCATACCAAGCAATTCAACAATTAGGTTCGTTGAATGTAGACATAAATGTCAACATACAATGAATCTTTTTATCTCTCATCACTATAAATACATGTATCCCCTTAGCCAAAAGGGGGGAGATCCGAGAAGAACCAAGAAACACCATACACAAGATACACATCCTTTCTCTCTCTACACCCTATGGTGCTATTGTAAACCCCTGGGAATAAAATAACAGTGGACGTAGGATTTATTCATAGCCGAACCACTTTAAAAATCTTTGTCTATCATGTGCTTGCTTGGATTGTTTTTATCTATTTATTTGTGATCATAAAAACGGGATTCGATCCAGTTTTTTGTATCAACAACCCTATTAAATGGCCTGCCACTCGTTCCAGATTGGAGGGTTATTCTAGATGTATAATTGGACAAAAACTATTAATGTAAGGTGGAGACTCCATTTTTAAATAATATATAAGGAGCGGATCTCATACATACCGAGTATGAGGTTCCAGGGTGCAGAACATTATTTTAGAATAGTAAAAAAATATTTTGGGGACGATTTTTGATGGAATTTAAACATTTTAGGGAACCGATAAAAAAAATACAAAATAAATTTGTTTTCTATGTTAAAAAAATCAGTCCAACTATGTGAGCTTTTAAGAAATTTTTAAACAGTTAAAAAATGGCCTAGTTTGACCGATTTTTTTAAAATAGCGAAAAAAATCATTTTGATCTGATTTTTTTACGAGTCCCCTAAAATATTTAAATACCATAAAAATTAGCCCAATTTTTTTTAATATTTTATAAAAAATGATCCGCACAGGGGTATGCACTGGGAGTATACATGAGAACCTCTCTCTCTCTCTCTCTCTCTCTCTCTCTCTCTATATATATATATATATATATATATATATATATATATATATATATCAGAAAAAGTTTTAAGAAACTCGAAGAACGAGTGTAAATAATCACAATAAATGAATCTAAGCAATAAGGAACCAAACAATGAGTGAAATAATCTCACAACAAGAGCATTTACGTGGTTCGACTACTGCTTATGTCCATGGGGTGTTTCTATCTTTATATTAACTTTTTAAATTTCATGAATAGATAATGACATGCCCCATTGTCCTTAGATAAGGATTTTATTTATAATGATAGGAATGTTTGAGTTATGTTCAAATTCTCTCAAATGTTTGTGGGGACGTTTGTTGATTCATATTAATCTCCTCCTAGATTATAGATAACAAGATCGAAATCTCCATATTTCTCCTATGTGATATTAAGCCTGACTTGAATGGTATGCTTTATATATTTGTCTTGGGCCTACTTGGGCTACTGAAATTTAGGCCATTACGGTTTGCACCCCACAATTTCCCCTATAATTCTTTAACAAAAATGGGTAGTCAAAGAATTTTGTATGCTTCCTTGGCCCAAATGATTGGTTGACCCATGAAAATTTAATGTTGAGATTTTGCAAGGGCATGCTTCGTAATTAATCAGTTGTGATGAGGGGTATGACACTTTTTAGTTCAAAATGAACCGCCAGTTGCATTGATAAACTCAGAATCTATCCTATTTGATTAGACGCTTGGGATTTTTCTTGCGTTTAATCAAAAAGATTCTACACCATCATTTGTATACCTTCTTTCATTGAAATATAACATATGGATTCTTCGTCTTTACAATCTTTCTATGAGTCCTCTTTGACTTTACTTATTTTCCTTGTGAATGTTCTGATTAACTACTTTTGATATTCTCTATTTTCATTGAGTATTCTTTTCTTCCATTTTTTCTATGAAAAATAGTTTGTACTGTTAGTGAGAGGACTGTGTGGAATATATTAAATTCCTCCTTGTGTAAAGATTGAGTGCACCCTGGTCGCTAGAAATTGCGTTACTGTTGAGGCTGGTCATTGGATTCACACATTCTTAGTTGATAAAGGGGGAATCACATTTCCCACAAATCAACTGTTCCTGGAATTTTGTGGGTTTTTTTAAGGTGGTTCCTACCCAATATTCTCCAAACACATGTTAGATTGTCAACGGAGTCCATTAAATCAACGAGCTATATGGGACAAAAATAAAAATTCCAAGGATCAAATATTTCTATTCTTGGTCCCACGCCACGGATGGGATTTTATATCTAAAGGTAAGGAAGGCTGACAGAGTATTAGTTGTCATCCTTCCTGATTCCGATAATGGTTATTGGGATAAAGGTTTCATGGACAAAAATTGGAAAAACCCACATCTTTCTGAGGGTGAGCAGTATAGTGGGTTTCTATGCTCAGATAGGGGAAGTGATATATGTTGACTTTTATATCCCTTGTAGTGAGTTTTATTCAGTTAAGTTGTTAGGTATGAATTTTTTCTTTTCTTTTGTTCAGCTTAATCAAAGAAGAAATAACCCTCATCTTCTCACTTCAATAGGCAAGAGGTAATAAAAGTTTGGAATTTGAAGAGGTTGTCATTTATTGGTGATGATCACCTAAGGTCAGCATTTTTTCTTCTAGAGTATAAGAATTTTACTAGCAGTTTTATAGCACACCCAATAGACAAAATACCTAAGGTTCCTTTTTCTTTTGCAAGCGGGGATTCTTCCACCTCCTCCTTCTTTGAATTTTTAAACATTGAGTCCATTCTAGTAGCTGAAGATGAAATAATGGATCCTAAGAGGAGGATCCTACTGGTGTATGGTGATGATACGATGCTCATTTCTCCTAAGGCTAAGGCCCCTAGTAAGACTGAGCCTGAGGGTCCTTCTACCCCCATATATGTGCCAAATATTTTAGTCCATGAGAAGAATAAGGATAAGACCTATTCTTCATCTTCTATGTCTTTCTCCAAGAGAGGTGACACCTATGGTCATGGGAAGGCCCTCCATGTAATGTCGGTGGCAAAAAATCCTTCTTTCACCCTAAGTTTGTTAAAGGGGGTTGTACTTGCTCTTGATCGCGAGAAGGAAGAAAATTTGATCCATGATGAACTGTAATCTAGCTCCGCTCAGGTGTTATCTCTGGTGAGCATGACTTTTCCTTTCATACATTATTATTTTTCTCTAGTGTTGATACTTATCCAACTTTTCCTTTATGCAGTTTTTGGTTGACCTTGTCGCCATTCTAGAAAATTGCTCTGAATATCCCTAGGTGGATGATTTAACTACTGCCTTAAAGAATTATAAATCTGCCTTGGTGGCTACCAAGAAGGACTAGGAGACACAAAAGATGTCCACTATCTTGTAAATGAGCCGTTTGAAGGATGATCTTGCTCACCTGAAGGCCTAATATAACAAGCTAAAGACTGATCATAACTAAGCGTTAGTCGAGTGTGATTGGTTAAAAGAAGAACCTCCTATGCTACTTTTACTTCCAAGGATTAGGGATATCAAATCGAATACGAATAGGCCTTTGATGATGCCAATCATCAGTTGGACTTAATCAGGAAGACCAACTTTAAAAAAGGTTGGGATGCTTCCCTGACGGAGGATAATGTCCCGGTCGAGTCAACGTTATTCAGATAGAACAATATTGGTTCTCCTCTATGGGCTAAGGAAGATGGTCAAGCATCTCCTATAGTCAACCTCGGTAATTCCAAAAAAATTGGGGCAAGTCTCAGTAGACCTTGGAGAAGGTCAAGAACTAGTTAGGAATGATTAGTTCTAGGGATCTTTTGTATCATTTGTTTTTATTGTTTATAAAGGCCTTGTTTTATTTTGATACTAAATGAAAGAATTTTTCCATGTTATTTAATTCTTTACTACTGTCCTATGGAGACCTTATTTACTAGAGACTTGGATTTTATGCTTGTGCATAGGGATAGTACTTAATCTCTCTATGCATTTATCTCTATTTGGAAGGAATTTAAGAATATGACCATGACCTACAAGGATCAGTATGCCTTGGTGGCTAAGTTAAAAGATAACCTTGGTCACTTCGGTTCCCTCATGCAAGAAGAAGTGAACTCTTTAAAAAGGCAGGTCATTGAGACCAAAAGCATTGGTGATGTTGGGGAATTATTTTATAATGAGAATGAATTTTTGAGGAAACAGCTCGTCGAAGCTAATGAAAACCTGATGGGGGGTAGTGATTAGAATAGAACTAAGTCATGATAAATTCATCTATATTATCTCTTCAAGAAAGGTCCTCGTGTGGCGCGAGCTCATAATTATGGTGAGGGGTGTATGAAGCAAAGAAGATAGCTTACAAATATGGTTGGTTGAATGCTTTAGGGATCCTAAACGTTCCAAAGGACTCTGAACTTGGTACAAGTACCAAGTTAATTATTAGATGTATCACCTTCCCCCCTTTGGAAGTGATGAGAGTTGGATTCCTATAGATTTCATTCCTCTTGAATTGGATAAGGATTATTTTTCATCATATGAATTCTGACCAAGTCCTGATGATTGATCGTAAGAGATATCAATTGTATTGGTTTTGTTCTTTTTAATATTATAAATGATATTAATTGTATCTTTTTATAATTAACAAGTTTTTTTTATAATTCTACGTTTTGAATTTTTCCATTCCGTTATGCCAAGCACGTGTCTTATTATCTTATCTTACACTTCAGGTCATGTCATCACACTACCTTAGGCCTAGAGCAGACTCTGGAAAAAAAGAAACTAGTTCTAGGTCCATCCACCCATTTAGATTTATATCTGACTAACATCAAGTTTACTTAGCACCTAAGGATCCCCCATAGGTCTTTTGTCTGCCTGGGCAATTCATGAGTTTTTTGTGTTTTTCATGACAAAGGTAGTGGGAACTTAAGTTTAATTATAATTAAACAACTTTTAATTATAATCAAACTAAGGTGATATTAGTTAATGTCTTGACTATCAACTAAAGTGTAAGTCTTCCATTTTCAAATAATGTTAAATAATTAAAGAAACCACCTGGTCTTGTACTTTATTAGGAAAACTTAGGACATGCTATGAGCATTATAAGTTTTAGAATAAAATTTGTGGAAACCAACTAAGCTCAAATTAACTAAGAAAGAGAAAATTCAAAAATAAAACTTCTTGAGGTTGGTTGCATTTCATGCCCATTGTATCTCTCAGCCCTCAATTGTTTCTAAATGGTAGGCTCCTTGCAAATCGTCTCTGATGACCTTGAACAGTCCCTTCAAATTAGGTACTAACTTTCCATCTGAAGGTTTTTTAGCAATACCGAGGACTTTCCTGAGGATGTAATCGCTAACCTATAATTTTCTTGAATTGATGAGGAATTCCACTTCAATTGTCCTTCTAAGATCAGAGTACACTGCAGACCCTAAGGCTGCTAACGCGTCGTTATGGCTTTTATGTCCCCAGGGGAACTGATAATTGTGGAATTACTTAAATTTTGACATCAAATCATGGGCAACGTGTAGTTATGCCTCCATTCATTCATTCCTAGCATTGAAATCTCACATTACTTTCTTGGACACCATCTTTCAATCGTAGTATATATCAAGGTGGCTTGCCCCAGCGAGTGAACTTTGCCTAGTATTGGGATGAGGGCTTTGTACTCATCCTTGTTATTGGATGCCTCAAATCCAAGTCTTATCCCTTGCTCGATCACGTCATTCTATAGGGAGATGATCATAATTCCTACCCCCATCCCCTTAGAGTTGGAGGAGACATCCACACAAAGTATCCTCTTTCTAGACTGATTTATCTCTCGACTCCTCAACTAATCGACTATCTCTTGATCGGATAATTTTTTTTTCTCCTATAAATTCTGGAATTAAATCGGCTAACACTTGACCCGTAATCACCGTTCTTACTTTATAGTGTATATAAATCTTCCAAGTTCGATCGACCATTTGGATATTCGCCCAAGCAGATCGGCCTTACGAAATGATAGCTTTGAGGGGAAAAGACGTGAATACTATGATTGAGTGATCTTCGAAGTAGTGGTTCAACTTGCATGATACGAAGACCAAAATAAAAGTTAATATTTCCTGCAGGAGGTAACTTTGCTCGACGTTTAGGAATATTTTCTTAACATAGTAAATGGGGGATTAGCGTCCCTTTTCTCATAAATTAGGACCAAACTGACTACACGGCTTGAAACTACTAGGTAAAGATAAAGGGGATCTCCTAGATTCAGAATAGTTAACAGAGGTAGTTTTCTCAGATAGGATGTGATTTCTTCAATGGCCTTTAAGTATTACCTATTCCATATGAGGCCGTTTTCCTTGTTTAACAGCTTAAAAAATTGTAGGTATTATTTCGAAGACTTTGAGATGAAATAGTTTAGGGATCCTAATATCTCAATTACCTATTTAATATCGCATAGTGTCTTTGGAGGCTGAACGTTATTGATTGTGACTATCTGGTCGGGGTTGGCCTCGATACAACTTTTATTGAATAAATACCTTAAGAACTTTTTGGATTGAACCCCAAAGGAGCACTTGTCCACGTTGAGCGTTATTCAGTAAGCTTGAAGATCTCAAAAGTTTATGCCAAATCCTTTAGATGATCAGCTTTAAGATTTCTATTTACAAGCATATCATCAATATACACTTCCATCTTCTCTCCTAACTGTTGCTGGAACATTCTCGTAACTATTCCTTAGTATATGGCTCTTGTATTGTTTTGGCTAAAAGGCGTGGGTTTATAACGATATAAGCCCATAGTGGTAATAAATGAAACTTTTTCTTGGTCGGTCCTAAATAGACGAATTTAATGATATCCTGAGTATGCATCCATAAAACTCATTCTCTCATGACTGGTTGAGGCATAAACCACTTGATCGACTTATGTAGAGGAAAATTATGTTTAGAGCAAGTCTTGTTGAGGTCAATGAAGTCCACGTACACTTTCCATTTGCTATTTCTCCTTTTTATCACAATCGGGTTTAAAATCCATTTTGTTAATTGAATTTCTCTGATGAACCTTACCTCTAGAAGATTTCCTACCTCTGTTTCAACTGCCTTACTTTCTCCAGTGAAATTCGACGAGCCTTTTGTGCGTTTGGTGAATGCGTGGGATTAACATGAAGTATATGGCATGCAACTTTAGGGTCGATTCCATGTATATCATACGGATGCCGTGCGAATACATATTAATTCTACTTTCATGAAGAATTTAACTCATTTCTCTCATGTTCGGAGAGTGTGGTGCTAATTGGAAATTTTCTTTTCGATCATGCTGCATCAAAAGCTATTGACTCTAAATTTTTCATGACCCTATCAGCGTGACTCTTGTCTCTTCCACCCTTGGTCTTTCATAATTTAGTTGCTATTTGGATGGTGTATCTCCTTCTTGATACGTTTCAGAAATAACATGTTCTTTCTTTCTTCTTTTATTATTTAGTCCTGATGGATGTGATAAAACACTTTTGAGCAATGGCTAAGTTGCCTTCGATTTCCATTATTCCTCGCTTTGTGATGCATTTGAATTTTTGGTGGTAAGTGGAGGTGATAGCCTACATGGCATGCATCCACCCTCTTATAAGAATGGCATGATAAGGTGAATCGATGTCTACCACTAAGAACTTGATCAGGTTAGAGATATTTTTTACCCTAACTGGCAGGACCATCTTTCCCAATGGCATAGGCCTTCTTACAATGAAGCCATCCAAAGGAATGGTCTCTTCCTTCAAGTCCTCCAACTTTGATTTGAGCTTGTGATAACCCTATGTATATGACTTTAGAGGAGCTTCGTTGATCGACAAGTAGTTTATATACATCCTAGTTTGTAATCCTGATGGTAATTACTAACACATCAAGGTATAGAGTCTTTACTTTGATCTAATCATCTTCCGTGAATACTATGTGCTTGTTATAGTCCACATATTCTCGTCGCCTAAGCTTGGGAGCAATGCTTTCGGTAGGGTCAATTTGGAAAGCCTCAATAACTGCAATGACCTTACTGACATCCATCCAAACCAATTTGCCTTGGATATAATCATATCCTAGGTTTTCGGGGTGCCTAAAGATTTAAATTATAATAAAAACGCTGGAAATGGAACATAAATAAGATAATAAAGGATTATATCACATCATACTAATAATAGTAACCACGTACTTTATTCATTACACACTTACTAGGGATGTTCTTACATTATATAATGATACTGAAAAGGAAAAGAAAGAAAAATACTAGATGTGATAGGTACAATGTGAAGGTGCAACATGACGTTACAACATAAGTTACATCAGATTATAAGTTGTGAAAGTATGTGTGATACTTGATTAAACCGAATTCGTAAATTTCCAAGTTAACCTTAATTAATCGGTGTCAATTTTTAATCCAATTTAATTCAACCTTAAAACATGCATCTAGGTATAGTGGATCATGCCAACACAAACAAATATGAATTGTTGACTCACAGATTTCAGGAAAAATCCCCGAAGGGAAAAACTTTTTATTTCACTAATAATACTAGGGGTGTAAGCGGTACGGTTTGGTCGGTAAATAGTAGATACCAATACCAAAACCAAACTCTAGATGGTAAAACCAAACCGTACCAGTTTACCACCCGGTACACCAAAATCAATACCGAAACCAAACCGGCTGGTATTTCAATTTTTTCGGTAATTTCGATTTTTTTCTGGTTTTGGTAAATTATGTTTTTTTCTGGTTTAGGTAAATTCTGGTTTTTTCTGGGTTTTGGTTTCAATTTTTTATGTTTCGGTAAACAACACTAAAAGTCCCCAAAAACCAAAAACAAAACCAACCAACTTTTTTAAATATTAAAACCAAAAACAAAACCAACTTTTTTTTGGTTTTGGTAAATTCGGTATGGTAATTTTTGTAAATTCGGTATGGCACCGTAATTTTGGTACGGTTTTTTCTGGTTTCGGTAAATTCGGTACGGTATGGTAATATCGGTACGGTTTTTTCTGGTTTCTTAAAATTCGGTACGGTAATTTCGGTAAATCGGTTTTTTAAATATTTAAACCAAAACCAACCAACTTTTTTGTGGTAATTTCGGTTTCAGTAAGACTGGTTTCTGGTATTTTAATATATGAAACCAAAATCATTTTTTTTGGACCAAAACGGTACGGTACGGTAAAAACCCGTACCGCTTCCACCCCTAAATAATACTCACAATGATTACAAGCGAAATCTGCAAAGAATTTACCACAACAAACTCTCATAAGCTGCAACATAAATTAGTAATGGAATTTCGCAGCAACTCCACAAGAGTTGCAATTTAGTCATCCCAGGAACACCCACGAGTACTCCTTTTTTACATATAGTCATGTCAGCCCAGCACCTCCCTCAAGTGGCACCTAGATCAGCAGTAGAGATATTATCTACAAGAGAAACTTCGCAAAATTGCGTTCTTGGGTTCCAAAACAATTCACATAAAGAAATTGGGATTTTTGGGCATTGAAAATAAAGAATAAAACCCTTAAAAGTGAGAAGACAAATGTTTCTGCCAAAGCAGTTTCGTAGGATTAAAATTCACAAGTCTTTTGAAGAAAAACGAAATTGGACAAAATAATTTATTGAAAAATTGAGTCAGCAGCCCGCTCAAACAAAAAATAGACGTCGCTCGAACGAGGTAAGATGTCGTTCAAACGAGACATCGCACGACAGCCATTGTCACTTGAACGAGGAGGCATAGTCGATCGAACGACCGAAGCGAAAAAAATATTTTTTTATTACAGTCCGCCTCAATAATTAGAAAAAAATATTTTGACGAAAAAGAAAGCCTCAACGCTTAGAAATTTTTTTAGAAAAAATATCCCAAAACATATTATGAACCATTAAGGAATAAACGCAACCTTACCAAAGTTAATCTCGCGAAGGCTCATTTTGGTGAAGAACTTTGATATTCGGATTTGTCTTGATGCATGATTAAACTTGAATAAGTCTTCGACGGTTGTAGCGGCATACGACATACTCAAATTAAACTGGAGAATAAAATATGTCCTTACATAAGTAGTAACATATGAAATTATCACGGGTTTGCTGGAACCACTACTGATTTTCCATGTGTAAATGATTGCTAGAGATATAAGAGAAGATGCATTATAAATTGCGGGGTCAAGGGATTATTGCCTTCTTTATGCCCTCGGTCCATCTGAAATTTCAAAAATATAAGCAAAATTTTCCCAGTAGATAATTCTCATTTTATATATTTTTTGACATAATCAGAATAAGGTTTAGTAATAATCAGAGGATCATAAGAATTGATATTCAATATCTCAAATGAGATAGCACAATAATAAATGATGATATTTACTAAAATAGAAATATCAAGGCTAGAATCGGTTATAAGTTGTGGATATTTTCTAAACAAATATCCCATAATGATTTATTTAGATGCTTTAAAGAAACAATCATACATATCAAAACTTAATCCAATAAATTGGAGATAATCAATCTAGATAAGTCGAGATAAAGTAAACATGCTAAGTCAATCACTGACATTCCATATGGTAGCAAAAACTAGTCCCTCAATCATCTGAGTCCTACAGGCTAAATAATACGATCGTGGGTATAATGATAGATTATCCCCTAGTCATAATGCATGCAATAATACAACCGGGTAAAACTAAATCATATGAAATTATATAATTGCATAATCTTCATTAAAATCTGAATCAATTATATTTACTCAAATGAGTTCATCAACGAAAATATGATATAATGGGTCTATCACATAGTGATATCAACAAAAGTCATACACGATAGCATTTTGCGAAATTCATACTGAATAATAATAACCTACTTTCTCTTAAGGATTTTTGAAATAGATTTCGTTTGGTTAGGGAAGGGGTCCGTGAAATTCTAGAAATAAGAAACACATTTAATTAAGGTTAAATCGTGTCTAATTAAAGTTTGAGGGTTTAATGTATAAGTATGTTTTGAATTTATTTCTTATAATTCCTAAGGTTTTCAAGTTTTGTGGTAGACTTTTTTTCTCCTAAGCATGTAAAAAATAAGTACGAAAAGTTTGGGGTGAAAAATCAGAAGTTGAAAAACATCAAGGGTTAAAGTGTAAAAGTAACTTAAATTTTTAAAATTCAAGTTTAGGGGATACTTTAAATTTTCTTTCTAGTTGACCAATATACTATTTTGACCACATAAATAAAATAAATATTTTTAAAAACAATTCAAAATGTGTTGATTGGACATGCGCCCTCACACGCTCAGTCAAACATATCACAAGACGGATTTCATCATACTCATGTGCGTGTCTTACACTTCATCTTTAGCCTTTTGAATTTTGACTTTTTAGGTTGTAACTTTTACCTTAAATTAAATTTATTGCGGAATATCATTTGAGATGATTCCAACGCCATTCTTCTTAATTTTTCACAAGGGTTCCAAAAATATAACTTTTATGGATTGAGGTGAATTGTAGTCTCAACTCCATAGACTATAAAATCTCAAAAAATTTCAGTTTTATATTTGTGGAGTTTACTGAAATTCGAACCATGTAAGTAATATGGTTTTGTTTCTATATGAATTTGGAACAAAATGGTTTTGATTTAAGGGTTCAATTCATAATACACATAGAGGATTTGAACTTTAAAGTTTTAACTACCGAACTGAAAAAGATTGGATTTGAGCTATGGAGATATACAATAACAAAATTAAACATTATGGTTAAGTTCTTACAAGTCTGAAGAAATTATTCCCACATCAAAACTGGTTCAAAGCAAGGAACACATAATTCAACATTAAATCTCAAGATTTCATGGTGTTTTATGAAATTTGACCATTCGCTATGTATTTTTACGTTAAGTAATTCATGTAAAAGTATAAATGGATCCTAAATTGTTGCATAAACTTAATAGAATTTAAAGAAATGAGCTCTTTGCATAAGATATAGGTATACCCGAAAATGCCAAAATTTTTGTTTAGATTTTATACTACTATTGTTATGATTTCGTCTGCACTAAGGTGGGCTTTTAATAGGTGATTTTAGGGAGGGTTGATTAGTAAAAAAAGCAAGTTTTAGGCTAGTTTAATAGGAGAAATTTGTGATGGAATTTTGAGTACACAAGAAGTCATGTGTTAACTTGGTTTCCATTGGATCTAATTGAGATTTGGTGGCATTCTCATCAGCTTAGCTAATGAGGATGAAGTTAGGGATTTAGGTTTAGGTCCTTGGATTTTTTTGGTTAAGTTTTAAGTTCATTTTCTATGTTTTTCAAGCTTTAGGGGATTTTGTTTAATTTCCAAAATTAGAGAAGTAATGTTAGGGGATGTTTTGTAATTTGAGATGGTTATTTTAACACCCCGCCTAATTAAATACCGGGTGGCCAGCCCCATACCAAATTAAAACAGAATACACAGTTGGCTCATTCTTAGCATCACTGTCGAAAAACATTTACAACTCACCCAATACCCAATTTAGCTATTGTTAAAAAGTTTCCAAATTTTAATTCAACAAAATTCATTTCTAGTTTATGAATAACACAACACGTTTTATTCTACAACACTGATAACCAAATAGATAACATAAAAGAATTTAAAAGCATTTGGAATAAACATTCCCACATAATATTAATCCATTACAGTAATCCCAACAATGTTAAATGTATTAAAAGACACGAATACAATAGTATTTGACCCCGATAGAAAAGAGATAACTGAATCCTTTGGGCGACACGCCCTGACTAAGATTACTGTGAATCAAAAAGATGATAGGCGTTTAAGCAAAACTCCATAGATCCATAGCCTGTCATAATCCGCTAAGGTTGGCATCCCTGTTGCTGGACACCTGATATAGAAGATACAATAGAAAAGAAAATATGCAAGGAAACGGGTCAGAGCCCAATTGTGTAAATGATTTTTAAAACAGCAAGTATTTAACAAGTGCAATAAAGCATTTATTATGTACATGTTAGATCCAACTCTCACTTGCTATTCTCACCTCTCAACTAGAGTGCACACTTAATGTTTCCTATTAACCTCCTAGTTAATGATTCCTCTTTAACAATTCCATAATATAATTCCATTCCGATATCATAACCCGTATGTCCCATACCATACGTTATATAATCATTCTTAGACATTTTTCATTTATATGAATCGTTGCTCATTAACATGAATCATTTCTCATTAATATGAATTAAGCTTTTCAATTATATAAGAATAAACATTCATTAACTTAATTCCATTCTTTTCTCAATTCGCCTTTATCTACAATTATCGCACAGTAGATGACTTAACCACAATATAACCATTCAATCATTTAATTCATTATATATATATATATATATATATATATATATATATATATATATATATATATTCATATATAATACGGCACCCCGAGTCATAGCTGCGGTGCAATGCATTACTCTGCTATCATGTCCCATCATCGCTGGTCGCCGAATAGTGGACAAAAGGTTCGGTAAGGATTCCTCGAACCATAAACAACAACACAAACATTGGAGGCGAACATAGTTCTCGTATCCATGGGTCACGCACATACCTACGTACCCATAGTCAGCGGACTTATCAACTCCCTGATAAGTCTTTCATAGACCTATGTTCTCGAGCGATAAATCAAAAATCCCATGGATTCATCAGGATATGACTGGCCTCACGCGCAAACCTCCCACCGATAGCAAGTAAGCTAGGTTTGTCATACACATAAATCATCAATCAATCCAATAGGCATTATCATACCTATAATATAATATCAATAAGGTAATATCACTACCCTAAGATAATTCCCATACGTAGCATTATATCTCTTTTAAATTCCACGTATTAAAATATCATATCTTTACTTCATAATTTAATTATCCTCGCAAGCTATAACATCTCTCCACTCCCAACGTCGTTAAGGTTCATGCGCGGAGCGTCTCGCAAAGCGAAATCCAAGCAAGGAACCCCTCCAATGCACTACTACTTAACTTTGTCGATCGAGGAGGTCCGTCAACTTTAAATACATGATTGGGACAACCTCATACCCTCTTTCAACCAAATGTGTTCTAAACTCCCATCTCTATCCAGGAGTCATACTGTTAAGCGCTCGTATTACACTTAGTCCTTGCACAATCAATAATGAGCTTAAACTCAGTCCTTGATGTTCATATTGTAATCCTAAGGCTACCCAGGTGTTACATTCAATCACCACTACTAGACCTATCCTTAATCCTCAAGCAAACCAATTATAATCCAACAAATGAATCTAGCAACCGAAATTTCTTTAATTTAATTATCATCATTCTAATCAATTTAAATCCCAATCAAATTAATTCAAATCTTATCAAGGGTATACTGATATTTTCTAAGTCCCGTAATATCCAATTAATAATCACCAAAGATCCACAAAAGTTTTGGGATAAGAACCAACATTAAAAAGAAACAACATCATGAATTCTCATATTTTAAAATACTCAGAAAATCAGATCCAAAAATTATTCGAATCATCAATCCGACTTCAGATTTGGATTCTACACGAAAAATTGAGTCAGGTATGTGTTTCGAGTTTCTCTTAAATCTCATCCAAATGCACTCAAAAAGGAGATCTAAACATTCCAAATTGACTCTTCTCATTCCACTCGTTTTTGCCTCTTTTTCCAGAAAATTATCAACTTATTATCTTCAAGAACACAAAATGATTTTTAGAATTTTTTCCACAGATTGATGAATATTTTTTGGATTACTAACTACCTACAACATGAGTTTAATTCCTATATATTTCATACTTCCAGAAATCCGTTACTACTCCATTTTTATCTTCCAAACATGAAAAATCATCTATTTTCATAATTATTCTAACATGGATAATATACGAACTTAAGTTGAAAATATCAAACACTTGCCTTTAATGAAGATCTGATCCTTTGTGGTTGAATAACATAGGTGGTTCTCCCTTTTTCCGGCCACTTTCGATGGTGGTTGGTGGTGGTGACCTTTGGTCTTTAGTTCTCCTCCTTTCCAAGCAAGCTTTTCTCTTCCCAAGCAACCTTTAACTCTCTCTAAGAAGATGGCCTTTCAATTTTGTGTAGAAGAGATGAATGAACCCACATTCAACTAATCTCCAAATACTTATAATAAGACAAAACCCGAAATCACCATTCATTCCCCTTGTAAAAATAACCAAAATGCCCTTTTGGGTTGTCTTTTCATTTCTAAATGACCCGAGACCCAAATCCAACATCCAAATAGACTTTTCTGACTATTTCAACCCTTTCGGACGCAACGACGCAGTCGAAATGACTATAAGGTCGATAGAAAATAAATTTCCTTTTTAATTTAATAAATTAGTCCCGACACGTCCCATACCGCGTCTGACTAAAAAATCCAAATTACCGAAATTATATCACACCGTCATAATAATGACATCATATTCATATATCACCTCAATATCTTTAAGTAATATTCAGAATCATCTATTTTAATATCCACAATTCGGATAAAACCCAAATGAATTAATTTATAATAAAATCCAATTAATCCATTAATTTAAAATATAACCCATTTTGAAAGTCATTAAAATCACAGGGTATTACAGTTATAAGGTTAAGTATGGAAATATTTTGGGGTTTATATCTCATTTATATAGTTTAAAAGTCGAATAAAAACTTTAGGGGTTATTTTATAATATCTAAAACTTTAGGGTTATTCCCTAGCTTAGGTTTTTCTAAAGTTTATGTAAGGTCATTAGTTTCAAGAATTCTTGAATAGGATAAGTTTATATATATATATATGTGTGTGTGTGTGTGTGTGTGTGTGTGTGTGTGTGTGTGTGTTATCGAATCTAGACAAGCTATCATTTTACGAATCTTTCAATTCTCCCTACCAAACAAAAAATTTCATCCTCAAAATTACCTTAGAATAATCCGGGGTATTGTTGTTTAATAGAATCCCTAAGTTCCCAAGTAGCTTCTCCGACTCTGTGATGTTGCCAGAGAATTTTAACTAAGGGAATAATTTTGGTATGAAGAATTTGATCTTGTGTATTCAAAATTCGAAGATTCCTTTCTTCAGAATTGTGATTAGGTAGGATAAAAAGTCCTTCCAATGACATGATGTAATTTGGATCAAAATATACTTTCGAAGTTGAGATACATGAAACAAGTTGTGAATTTGCGATAAGTTTGGGGGTAAAATTAATCGATAAGCAACTGGTCCAATGCGTTTGACAATGGTAAAGGGTCCGATATATCGGGGCGTAAGTTTTCCTTTTATTTTAAATCCTGTGATTCCTTTATTGGGTGAAAGTTTTAAGAAAACTTGATCTCCTTCTTTAAACTTTGAGGGTTTCCTACAGTGATCTACGTAGCTCTTTTGTCTACTTTCAGCTTTATTGCTTTTCTCTGATCAAACGTATTTTCTCGGTAGTCTCTTCTATTATTTCAGGTCCAAAAATGTAGTTTTCCCCTTATTTGTTCCAATAGAGTGGAGAACGACATGATCTTCCATATAGTTCTTCATATGGAGCGGCTTGGATATTGTCTTGGTAGCTATTATTATAAGAAAATTAGACTAAATCTAACTGGTCGCTAATTTCCTGTTAAATCTAGTGTGCATATGCGTAACATATCTTTAAGTGTTTGGATTAAGCATTCGGATTTTCCAACTATTTGAAGATGGAATGAAGTACTAAGAAGAAATTTAGTACCCATAGCCTTTTTAAATGCTTAAAAAAAGCGTCCTACAAATCACGAGTCACGGTCGGATATAATAGATAAAGGTGTTCTATGTAATCTACCAATTTCTTGGATATATAGGGTACTGAGTTTCTGAAATGAATCGGTAGTGCTTACTTTAAGTAATTAGGCTAATTTAGTTATTTGATCTATGATTACCCAAATATAATTGTATCCTTAGACTCTTGGGGGTAGTCCACTCACAAAATTCGTAGTAACCTGATCCAATTTCTAGCTTGGGATCGGAAGAGGTTTTAATAATCCACCTAGGTGTTGGTGTTTAATTTTAACTTGTTGACTTGTTAGACATTTGGCAATAAAAGTTCTAATGTCTTTCTTCATTCCTATCCACCAATAATGCATTTTAAGATCATGGTACGTCTTGGTATTGCCTAAATGTATGATAAACTTGGAATGATGGCCTTCTTTCAAAAGTTCTTTTAACGTGGAGTTCGAAGGTACACATATTCAATTTCTGAATTGTATTCCATTGACGGGATGATATGTCCAACCCTTGTTGGTCTTTCCCATTTCAAATTTTCAGCACTGAGAGTTAAGAAAATCATCCATAGATTGATGATCTATTGTACTTTTCTATAATGATAAATAACCTATGATGTTGTGAAGAATAGTATAGGTTTAACTTTGCAGATTGTAGTCGTTAAGAGTAGTTATGGTTGGGTAAGCAACCATTTCGACTGATCTTCCACTAATTTTTTAACTTAGGGCGTCTATTGTTAGATTACCCTTGCCTAGGTGGTATTGTAATTTGAACTTATAATCTTCCAGAAATTTAAATCTTTATGGGTAAATATGTACTTCAAACTTTTGTGATCAACAAAGAGTTAGAAATTTGTTTCGTACAGATAACATCACCAAATTTTCAATGCAAAGACTATAACGGATAAGTTTAGGTCGTGAACTGAGTGATTTCGAATTTTCAATTGCCAAGATCATATTCTACTACCGTCCCTAATTTCATGAGTACACAACCTAACCCCTATAAAGAAGAGTTGATGTATACATCGTAATTTACATTGTTAGATGGTATAATAAGTATAGGGGTAGTAGTTAAACATTCTTTCAAAGTATGAAATGCCTGGGTACATTCCTAATTTCAGCCGAAGCATACATCTTTTCGAGTTATCTTCATAAGAGGTAATGTAATGGTAGATAATCCTTCCATAAATCTGCAATAATATCCATCTAATCCAAAGAAACTACTAACTTTAGTTAATGTAGTGGGTTGTGGCAATTTTCGTTGGATCTACCTTTATTCCAAGTTTAGTCATGACATGTCCTAAAAACTTTACTTCTTTCATCAAGAAGTAGCATTTACTTTTTTCAGCATACAATTATTGATTTCATAATGTTTCTAATACTAGTTGTAGATGAGTTTCGTGATCCTGCTCATTTTGTGAATATATTAAAATATCATCAATTAACACTATTATGAATTGATCCAAAAATGGTTTGAATACTCGATGCATTAAATCCATAAAGTCTACTGGAGCATTAGTAAGTCCAAAAGACATTACTAGGAATTCAAAATGTCTATACCGAGTTCGAAATGTTATTTTTGGTATGTCTTCCCCTTTACTTGTAGTTGATGATACCCTGATCGTAAGTCGATTTTTTAGAATACCCATGTTCCTCATAGTTGATCAAATAAATCGCCTATCCTATGTAACAGATATTTTTTCTTAATGGTAACCTAATTCAACCTATGGTAATTGATACATAATCAAAATGATACATCCCTATTTTTCATAAATAGAACTGGAACTCCCCACGGTGATGTACTTGGTAGAATGCTTCCTTTTGCTAGTAATTCATCTAGTTAAGTTCTAAGTTCTCACAGTTCTGGGGGGCCAGTGTATACGATGGTATAGAGATAGGAGAAGTGTTGGGAAAAAGAATGATTACACACTCAATTTCTCTAGGTGGAGGAATACCGATTAAGTCTTTAGGAAATAAATCTTCATAATTATTAAGAATTGAAAGAGAATATGAAGGTATGCCAGGAGTATTCCCTGAACGTTGCCCTTAGAATTCATATTGGGTCTGGGAATTCTTAAAAAATCACTTTCTTTGAGTAACAATTAATGTAGTCATTGCTTCTAGATAACACATTTATTTCAATAATGATATCGAATCTCACTATATCCAAAACTACTAAATCAATGACAATCGTACCCATCGAGTTTTACTTCACAATTTTTGCAAACCTAGTGTGTTTTTGCGATAATACCGATAAGCAGACTTATGGCTATCGGATAATCTAATGTAGAGGGAGTGAGATTTGATTCAATCATAAATGTATAACTAATAAACTAATAAAATGATCATGAATCAATTAGTAAATGAGTCGTAAGATTATTACAGGAAATATTACCTTCAATAACATCATGATTATCGAATTGTGTCTAAAGAGAAAAAGTTTAGCCTTCGGTTGTATTACCTGATACTGGTTCTTTGTTGTTAAGATTCCCTAGGGGTGAATTATACGTATATTTTCCTCAAGGGGTTGGGGGTCTCCTGAAGGTCATTGGGGTACGGTGTTCCTTCCTGAATTCGTGACTGGTTATTGATTAAAGTCAGGTTTATGAAACTTGGGACATTAGGGTCTAATGTGTCCAGGAGCAGTACCCTCATGGCAATGAATTATGGAACCAATGTTTCTATGATGGATTTGATTGTATGATTGACCCTAGTTATTTTTTAATGTAGGACGGTTTCTGATTGGGATGTTTGATGAACGATTATTGAAGGTGTTTCGAGAAATTGGGGAAATATTTAGAGAAGTTTCTCTCGGGGCTGGGTTCTTTTCAATGAGATTTGATACCTCGATCATTCTACTAAGCTCGCGAATTTGTAAGGGAATAAGAGAGGTCTTGAGAAATTTTTGTGTCTAGATTAGTGTCTATATATTCCTGGGCATAATAAGAAAGTTTTATGAATCGAGCTTTGTATTGTGCTATAGTCATATTTTATTATTTTAGTACTAGAAATTACACAGTCAGTTGATCATGTAAGGATTAAAAAAGTACTTTTTGAAGAATATGTCTTCAAATTGTAGCCATGTTAAATTTTATATGTTTTGGGCATGTTTCAGTGATCGGCCTCGCCTTCGAACAGGTGAGTGGCTAAATCTACGTGAAACTCTGGTCATATTCCCACTCCATTTATTACTTTTAATATATGTCAAAACCATCACTTTGCTTTGGATGATCCAACTCTCATGTGAAATGCTGGGGGTCGTTGGTGCAAAAATTCCTTCAAAGCATTCATCCTTCGAGTTTCGACTATTATTTCCATCCCTGGCATAGGCAAAGGATTTTGACCTGCTTAGTTCAACATCATGAGTTATTGAAGACACTGGGCTATATTATCCATAGTTATGAGTATATTTTTTCGAGTCGTTTCTAATCGAAATGGCTTTGGTGACGTCATATAGGTGTTATGCGTTCTTACAATCCTATATGAACAAGTCAAAGATTAAAGAATAACATATAACAAGAGTGAGTTACAACAAGCTTAGTTATATTATTAGACTTTTTTGACAAGTACAACAGCCCCCTAAGAACAAAAAACATTAATATATTTTTCTAACACACAAGTCTTCAAAATTAACCTACTTAGGTTACAACACTTATCAAACCATATTAGTAGTTTACGTAACACCCCATTTTTCCTTCCACCGCCCGTTCTTACACTACAGTCACATATACTCCTACGAAATTATTTAAATCCTATTGTGGGGTATGGTTAAGGTTTTCACTCCACTTGTGGCACTAGTTTGCCTTCTTCCTCCTATTCTACTTCAATACTTCCAGTAGAGGATCGGGAAGATGAAGCGGTAGCATTTAAAGATGGTCATTCTGGTCCATAGTCATCAGGAGATACTGGTGGGGTTGCGCATAGTTCTTCTGTCGATGCTGAGTTCCATGACAAATGAATTATTTGTTAGAGAAATTATTCGTCTTTAGTAAATCGAGGATCCTACTTCATCACTTAATCCTCACCCATCAATCGACAAGTTAGTAAGTGATGTTTGATGTTCGAAGTTTCAATAGACCATTCTCGATCGATATCTCGTATTGTTTTAAGAATTTTATTGTAGGCTTCATCCTAAATTATTTGGCTAAACTGGGCCTGGTTAATTCCATCGGGGTTTAGATAAACATTATCCCACACATTCAAGGATGCAAAACAAGTATTAGTATCGACAAAATATAAATAAGTTATGCAAATAAAATAATTATATTTCTTAAGTAAGTCCCTTATAGGAGTAATAAACCTGGCACTCGCTCTGTCACATCCTGGGTTTGGGGGTTTCTAAGGATTTAGATAATAATAAAAAGGATAGAAATGGAACATAAATAAGATTACAAAGGTTTATATTACATCATACTAGTGATAGTGACCATGAACTTTATTCATTATAGACTTACTAGGATGTTCTTACATTACATAATGATCCTGAAAAGGAAAAGAAAGAAAAATACTACATATGACTAGTATAAGGTGAAGATACAACATGACGTTACAACATAAGTTACATCAACTTATAACTAGTAACATGTGAAATTATGATGGGTTTTCTTGAACCGCTACTGATTTTCCATGAGTAAATAATTGCTACAGATACACGAGAATATGGATTAGAATTTCAAGAATATAAGCAAAAATTGCCCAGTAGATTATTTTTATTCCACCCAGTTTTCGAAATAATCAGAATAAGGATTAGTAATCATAAGAGGATAATAAGAATAGAGAATCAATAGCTCAAATGAGATAGCGTATTTACAAGAAATAGAAATATCAAAGCTAGAACCGGTTAAAGGCTACAAATGATTTCTAAACTGAAGTTGCAAGGTAATATGAATTTAGTTCAATTTCATAGAATACACTCCATGATACAAATATGAATTAGTCCACAAATTAATACTTTCCAAACTTTAATCTTACTTATTAAATCCTAAGTGAGTATGCAATATTCTAAATATCCAACAAGAAAGCACAACCACAACACACCGATATACGAGGAACCCCCAAATGGAAAAAATCTTGGACAGCTAGGCCTAGACAAATCCACTATGAATATGGTTTTATAGAAAGACACAAAAGATTTACAGAATTGACACAACAAGACCTGTTGATGCCATCTTCGATACCCCCATTTGTAGTACGCGAAAGTCCAACTCATTGCACAACACCCCTAGTGTCTCAGTATCCACCGAAAGCCAAAATCCATCTCCAATCCAAACTTATGCGGAGATCCACTGCACTCATCCAGGAATGAATACATGAGAGGATATTATTGGGGTTCTTGGTTCTTGAAAAATGATCAAAAGATCACATAAAATTGTTAGAGACTTTTTGGAAAAAGTATATGAGTTTTCTATTAAAGTTCAAGAAGTGTTTAAATGCATATTTTCATCCCCTGTTCAGTTACTAAAGAGAAAGAAGTAAACCAAGGAAATTAAGGAGAAAAACTGCACGAACACTGAAATTTTCAAAAAATTAACCAGTCATTCAAACGACTTAGCAGCCTCATTTGAATGACAATGTTTGAACGAAATTACTAATGACAAATCAGACACAATTACAAGGGAAGCCATCCGAACATACTCATTCCAATGACCATGTTTGAACGACATTTCGAATGACAAATCTGGCCATTTCATAAGAGAAATTGTTCGCAAGTCGTTCGAACGTCCTCATTCGAATGACCTGGGTAATTTTGGAAAACAAAATTTAACTTTAAAAGGCTTAAATTGATTTGAATATTCCTTCAAGAAGCATTTAACAATATGGAAAATGTCCCCAACAACATATAAAATAAATGGGTCATATACCTTTGGAAAAAAGAGTAATAGGATGAAAAGTGTATCGGTTTGTATATTGATGAAATCTCGAATGATCAAATTCTTCATCGATGAGAGATGTATGACACATAATGACACTAAATGGTTTGTCCAACAGAATTAGTCAATACAATATATTGACTCAACTGGAAATTTGTCCTTGCAAATCTCCCCCTTTGGCTATTTTGATACAAAACATAAAATAAAAAATAAAAGGACTCTGAATTATCTAAGTCAAGCCGTCAAGTCGATCCTAAGGCCCATCCCCAAAATCAAAAAAAAAAGATATATTGACATGACAGACAACAAAGCCGCTACATGAAGATCTTTGAGAGTAGGCAAGAATCTGGCAGATAATAAATGGCCTACACACATGAAACAACAAACATATAAAACGCATAGGTAAATTAATATTTAAATAGCCAAATTTTTTAAGCTCCCCCTAAACATATTCTCCCCCTTTTTTGTCTGAAAAGACAAAGGGATAGAACTAAACCTACAATGTTAGTGAATAGAGCATGAACCAAAAGATAGATAATTTTATGGACAATAGGATCAAGACAATATCCATGACATAATAACTAAAGTAAATCATCTACAAAAATAATATAACATAACATGAACCATGCGATGATTAACATTAAAGACATAATATCCAAGAAGTTCTAGCAACAATATCCAAATATGAGGACTGGAAAGGGAAATACTAATATGTTGTACAAACAACATTAACAAGTAAAGAAAATAGAAATCTCTCTCTCTCTCATAAGTACACGAAATGAAATAATTGGAAAAAAGGATAAATCATGGAGCTGGAGCATCTATAGCATCATCACCAGGAGATGATCTGGTACCAGAAGATATCCTGCACTATAACGCATCTCCGAACGATATAGATCCTCTAAATGTCGCATCAGAATAAAGTCTCTCCGTGCTTGAGCCTCATCTCTACAAGCCTGGGCCTCCTCTCTACGAGACTGAGCCTCATCGGCTCTCCCTTTATCTCTATGCATAGTGGCTTCGAGCTCTTGCAATATAGCTCATTCCTGAAAGCGGTCCTTCTGAATCTCCTCCACCTGTAAATGCACAAACCTAAGATCCTCCGACTCAATAGAGGAATGACGACAAGAAGTGGAGGGTCTAGATAGAGCTATAATGGATGAGGCTATAGAGTGTGATGACTCGGAGTGGGATGGAGTGGTTTGAGTAATGTCTGTAGGAAGGTGACCTCGAGAACGACTAATGGATGAGCTATCAATGATCTGATAGCGGGTCATAGGAATATCGGATAGTAGGATGGGCTACCGACCTCTAGACAATAACGGGTAACTATAACCGAAAAAGGTAAGGCTTGCCTAACTGGATTAGATGGAAATACATGGAAAGCCTTAAGAACTCCAAAAAATGAAATCGGGAAGATCAATACATGCTCGAATACTGATAGCATAAACCAAATCCACATGATCCTTTGAAATTTTAGTATGGTTTGCACGTGGAAGGAGGCACATACAAACAATCCAATTAAGGATATAAAATCATCATTAATGTTTTTATGATATAATATGGTAGATACAAGCTAGATCACATGACAAATAGTTTCAATAATAAGATGAAAAGCAAGCCTATCATCTTTGGGCCAAGGAAACGTGGGGTTGGCAACTCAAGGCAAATCGGTAAGACGTGCAATTAAGTCTGAGGTGATGGTAACTTCCCTACCACAGACTGTGGAAGTAATACCTCTCTCAGTCACAAGCATCGAAAAGAAAAACACTCGGATGAGTTCAGGATATATGGGTTCGCGAAGATTAAAAATGAGATTCCAACTAAGAGTAGCAAACCATGTGAAAACAATGGTGCCGCAAAGCGAGGCAAGGTTGACAACTTTTTCTCGAACAAAAGACCTAGTTACGAAGCCTAGAGAGTTGTAGAGGGTATGATTGGCATGTGTCTGTAACACCCCGTCTAATTAAATACCGGGTAGCTACTCCTTTATTAAATTAATACAGAATATCAAGTTGGTTCAGTCTTAGCATCACTGTCAAAAAACATTTAATTAATTACTAGCCACCTAATATTTAAAAAGAGATGTGTCAAATTTTTATTAATTAAGTTAACAAATAAACAAGAATTTATTTATAAACCAACAATCGCATAAAAAATCTCATATAAATGCTTAACGAGATGAAATAAAATAAGTCTGGAGAAACACTCCAATAATAAAGATGCCAGAGTAAATAATGTCCCAATACAAGAGTCTGAATAAATAATAAACCAAAAACAGAAATAATAAAAGTCTGCAACTACAACCTCTAAATAAGAATGGGCGACATGCCCTAACTGATACAAATGACTCTGAAAGAATCAAGGATAGAATGCGAGCGTCTACTACCAAGATCCTGTAACTTCCACAGCACCTATAGCACGTCATCAGAATGGAACTCCTATGCTTGGCGTCCCTGTGGCTGGGCACCTAAAATGTTTTTTTTTACAAAACAAAAATAGATTTGGAGGAAAATGGGTCAGAGACTGATGTGAAAATAGTTTAAAAGTTTAGCAAGTGTTTAAATTACAATTCAACAACACATATTATAAAGACGTTAGTTGCGTACTCTCACATGAGTTTCTTATCTCTTAACTACTGTGCACGCCTACCGTATGACTTTAACCCATCCTAGTTATGCCACTATCTAACTAGTTTGTACCACTCCTGCCTTCGCGTTCTAACATAGAGCATCTACTCGTAATACCCAAATAAGCCATATTTATAACCCATGTTCACATTCATTAAATTACATATCTCAAGTATTAATTAAATTAGCATTCTTAACCCATTCAAATATCTTAGTTATTCACATCTACTAAGCAACAATGAACCAGTCACAAGTACATAAGTACATCACTCTCAGTACATAATTACATATATGGCACCCTTAGGATAAGCTGCGTTGCAAGCATACTCTGCTATCAAATCCATGTACATCACGGACGTAAGGATCACGTGTTTCGAATCACTCAGGAACTGTCTAAATACAAATCACACATATTGGAGGCGAACATAGTTCACATACATGCACATACCTACGCTCCAATGGTCAGCTGACTTATCAACTAACAAATAAGTCATTCACAACCCTATGTCCTTAAGGTACCAGTTTAAATCCCCCCAAGGGCACACAAGGATAAGAGGGTCCTTTTCCAAAATAAAACTAACCTCCCGTGATAGCAAGTATGGTAGGTATGTCATACACATAAGAAATCCATACATTAGGCATTCACACAACCTAAGCAATCATATTACAATATAAGTATTCACACATTTCATCTGGTAATGACTCGTACGTAGCAAGTTTACCCCGAACATAATACGTAATATATTTCCAATTTGATAACTCCCTCGTTGTATCAATTTGAGTACTTAAACCTATCTCAAAAGGTTACTAGGTCTCTTATTATTTTCTAATGTTATCTCAGTACTTAAAGTCCCTCTGTTACTGCCCTTAACCTTACATCATCCTCAATTCTCAATATAGTTTTAATTTGAACGGTTTCTAACCGTACCTCACTCGATAGACCCTCGTAAGCAATGACATTCAATTCCATAAGCTATAACATGCTTCAATAATACTAAGACCGTACTGACTTTGTTTAAGTCCCACAATATCATATTAATCTACCTAATAACCAACATCGGCTTTGGAATAATCATTAAACCTTAAAGAAAAACAATTGTCAAAACTCACAAGGGATCGATCGATCGAAGAAAAGGGTTCGATCGATCGATGGTTCGATCGATCGACATTCTTGAGTCGATCGATCGATTAAGCAGGTATCAGCCCATAAATTATTAACAGTTACGAGTTCTCCACTTTTTACACCTCAAACTCTTCATTCTAACGTCCAAAACTCACAACTAAATATACTAATCAATCTACTAACATGTTTACATCATTCCCCATGTTTTAGATTCATCAAATCAACCTATAACATCAATTACTTAAATCAAAATACCCAATTTTCATATAAAAATCTAGTTTTCCTATTTCTTCAAGAACATCACATAATTCAATCAAATTTCATAACTCTCTACCCATTAATCATAAATTCGTGGTTGTTATCATCTCCAATAATTACTACATGCAAGTCCTATCCAGATTATGATTTTAAACCTTTCAAATCCATTCAATTTTTATTTTTCATAATAAATCTTCAAATCTATAGAAACATGTAAACTATATGCTTTGAAATGTTGCTTCTGATTCGTTGATGATGCTTAGGGCTGGTCCTCCTCCTTTCTCCGGCCACAATTCCGACGAAAATGGTGGTGGTAGGTGGTGGTTTTGGTTTGGAAACCCTTTGGCAACTTCCCTCTAACTCACGTAGCCCACTCTCTTATTTTTTGCTGATAATGGCCCTAATGGATTTTCTAATAATATATAAATAAACTCTAAAATTCGTGGGTCTTAATTCCTTAATTTTTAAAATTACCAAAATATCCTTCCGGGTTGTCGGTTAGGCCTAAAAGTGCTCCGGGACCCAAACTAAACCCCCGGGTAGTGTTTTCTGACTATCTCAAACCTTTCAGACACGTTGGCGCACTCAAAAAGCTCATACGGATGACATAAGAAATACTTTTAAATCTATTAAATTGTCCTGACACGACTGACATGCGCGCATCCCAACTAAATTATCAAAACTATCGTATTTTCAACTCACGGCATTTTTAATAAATTCAATTATCACATATTACCATAATCAATCAGTAATATTCAACAACATATTAATAACCAAATACTAACTCTCGTCTCGCTAGCATTTAAATCCGAATTAATTTTCCAATTAATTATCCCAAATTAATTTAATAAATCCCATAATTAAAAACAATTCCATTTCATTAGCCTCATATTTAATAATTAAAAGCAATAAAATACGGGGTATTTGGATTCTCTATGTTAGAACGCGAAGGCAGGAGTGGTACAAACTAGTTAGATAGTGGCATAACTAGGATGGGTTAAAGGCATACGTTAGGCGTGCACAGTAGTTGAGAGGTAAGAAACTCATATGAGAGTATGCTACTAACGTGTTTATAATATGTGTTGTTTAATTGTAATTTAAGCTAAACTTTTAAACTATTTTCACATCGGGCTCTGACCCGTTTTCCTCCAAATCTATTTTTGTTTTGTAAAAAAAACATTTTAGGTGCCCAGCCACACGGACGCCAAGCATAGGAGTTCCATTCTGATGACGTGTTGTAGCTGCTGTGGAAGTTACAGGATCTTGGTAGTAGACACTCTCATTCTATCATTGATTCCTTCAAAGTCATTTGTATCAGTTAGGGCATGTCGCCCATTCTTATTTAGAGGTTGTAGTTGCCGACTTTCATTATTTCAGTTTTTGGTTTATTATTTATTCAGACTCTTGTATTGGGACATTGTTTACTCTGGCATCTTTATTATTGAATGTTTACTCTAGAGTTATTTAATTTCATCTCGTTAAGCATTTATATGATATTGTTTACGCGATTGTTGGTCCATAAATAAATTCTTTATTATTTGTTAACTTAATTAATAAAAATTTGACATCTCTCTTTTTAAATATTAGGTGGCTAGTAATTAATTAAATGTTTTTCGACAATGATGCTAAGACTGAACCAACTTGATATTTTGTATTAATTTAATAAAGGATTCGTTACCCGGTATTTAATTAGACGGGGTGTTACAGGTTGTATCAGAGCATCGGGTTCTAGTGTCCTTTAGGATCTTTGCGGCTTATTATGCTTCCAGCATAGCTTTCTTTGATGTATAGCCCTATGTTTAGGATTGTTCAATTGTTTGGTGAGATTTCGTTCTCTTGATTCGATATATATGATAGAGAACCTTATTTGTAATCGGGTGTGTTCGTGCACCAAACAATGTAGTATGTCAGGTGAAGACAGTTGGGCGAACCGCAGGAGGCAATGATCAATTGAGGTTATTAAATTTATTAAAGAAGGGTGACCGTAGTTGAAATCACCCATATTATGGCACGGAAGTCCTGGACGGTACAGACGACCAAGGCACGACTTGTGATTTCCAGGCAAAATTATAGTAGAAGATGGGGTCAAATTAGACTCACCCAACAAGGTTGGAATGGGAGAGAAAGAGTTAGGTGAAACATTAAAGAGAATCAGCAGTGGAAATACTCGAAATGTGGAGATGGCGTGTGCTAGCCAAACCAACGTAATATATCCAAAGGCTTGGATATACGTCGGGGTATGGCCCATTGGGAGTGAAAATTTGGGGTAAATTTTTCTTGGCTCGTGAGAGCGGAGTTTCAATGGTGAGAGACAATCACCGCACTTATAAGTGGAATGTGACGTCGAGAGAAGGCGTACACGTATGGTTTAACCATAAGTTCCTTCATCAGATGTTCAGGGTGAAAGGAGAATGTGATTCTAAACTCACACAAGAGGGCCGATCAGAGGTCACTTTGTGAGGAGAAATTTAATTATGTAGCGAACCTTACACCGGGTGAAGTAGGTGAAATGGAGAAGAGGGTAATAAAGGGAGAATTTACATATAAGAGGAATTGTTAGCTCTTCTTGGGAATTCTGCTTGGACGATCAATGCAGATGGTAAAAATGTCGCGTAGTGTTAATTTGGAGGTAAACGTTTCCTTGGGTGGGGATATGCAAGAATCGAGGAATTTCTATAGAGTAAGACTGGGAAAATGGTATTTGAGAAGCATCATAAGGTGAAGACCCAACGGAGAACCCGTTAAAATGATTCAGATAGCTGAATTATTATCGAACGATAATGATTTCAGTAAGAGATGTGGAAACTAGTAGCGTGTTCCTTAGGTCCACCAAGCTAAGGGAACAATGGAGGTAGTCATCAGAGTCGAGACTACCAATGTCCGATAGAAGGACCACCTTAACATGGTAAGTGTGACCGAAGATAAGTGGAGTATGTGTAGAGGTATTTTGTGGAGTGTGAAACCAGTGCATTATAAATGTTTCCAGATGCTAGTGTAGGGATCAAGGTATGGTGCCTGGCAAGGGTAACAGTTATTGCAATATTCGGTTTGGTACGGACAGGTGTGTTAAGTCCAGGAACCATTTGAGCAGCCAGGACAATTGTCAGGATAAAAGTACGGGTTATATCCTCAGATGATGTTGCAGGTTGTTTGTGGCATGAACGAATTGCTACAATTGTTATTATTGTTATTTTTGCTGGAGAGTCGAGTTTAGTGAGTATCGGCAATTTTATTATTTATGTGAATATCTTCCCTGATATTGTGGGGTTACCTTTATTGCCATCCGCGGAGGATGAATGAGTATATTGATAGCGATATATGCTTTATTGAAATTACTCGTTTTAGTGTTGTTTTATACGAGTATGATATTATCCTAATTGTGGTTTTATATATGATTGTACCGATAGTGTGCTGGTATTATAAGCTTATCGGGGTTACTACCTTGGGGTAGAATGTTTCATTCTTGCGAGGCCCCGTCTATGAGAGGTCTGGGCTCGTAATTGTACTTTTGTGTGTGTGTGTGTGTGTATATATATATATATATATATATATATATATATATATATATATATTGTTGTGATTTCAAAAAGGTATAATGGTCTCAGATATTTAATCCCAGTATGCGTAGGGATTTAATTAATATGATTCGTATGTAATTGGTTTATTAGTCAGCGAAAAGGTTTAGCTGGTTATCATAATTAACGCTCAGGATGTCGTAATAAGAAGAGTGTATTGTTTTATCGCCTTTTAGAAATTTGGGAGTTTAAACTCATAGTTGTGTGTCTCGGGACGGGATTTTGAGAGCCCCGATTATAATTACATGATGTATATGAAATGTGATTACCATCAATGTTAAGAGAAAGTGTTTTTCGAAAGGAGTTCCTTGTTTAAGTATCATTGCGGAAGGAGATGTAACTTTGTTGTTAAGAGACGGGAATATAGGGGTACATGTTATGGACTGAAGGCATAACGAATCTCGATGACCGGCAATGTTATGTAGTAGTGTATCGGGGGGTTCCTTATTTGGATTTCGCTTTGCGAGACATCCCACACATGAAACTTAGCATAAGGTTGGTAGTAGGGAGATGTTTGACCACTCATCCATAAATTGGATACCTCGATCATTATGGAAGTAAGTAGTTATAACTGGTAGTTAACAAGGGGTAAATTTATGATATAAGGACAGAAGAGCCAGTTGTTAGTGAAGAGGTACTGATAATTTTGGTTTTTGTTCGAATTGAAGGACGCATTAAGGTTAAGAAGGATTTAGGATTTCAAATTCATAGGTGATTGAGAACGCCTAAGTGTTATAGCCATGTTGTAAATGCAACGGCAATAAAGAGTTTGGAATACGTATGAAGTGTGTATAATGTTTAAAAATCGTATGATTGGGTTATAAGGTGTGTAGACATCTTGGTTTGCTAATGTAGTAATCACTGGAAGAAGGGACATATATGGGTAAGATTTTTACTTATGGGATTAAATGTAGTAAGAAAAGGTGTTAATGAATATCATGTGTAATCGGTGTAGCACGTCCGAATTTGGTGAAAAGGCAGTGGAAAGCCATTTAATAAAGGGGTATCTCTTGAGAAGGCATATATTTAACTATTATGGACAATTTGGAGTAGAGTTCTGACCAATAGAATGTTGAGGGTAAATAGAATGAGGATGTGAATAAGGTATAAAGAGTCCAGATGCGCACAAAGTGGTGAAAAGTGAAAGGGTCAAAACTTTTGGTATACGCCGAGAAAATAAGATCATTAAGTATCACTTAACGGGAAGAATTATACTTGAAAGTCGGCATTAAAAGGGGTGTAGTAAGTAGTAGAACGATTGGGGTTAGATGATCAACCAGATAATTTTGTATCAAGTCGACGATTCCAGGCATGGAAGAGTCAAGTTGGTAAATTTCCTTAAGGGGTTATCAACTTATAGATAAGTAACGAGTTCCTTCAAATATGTGGGACAGGTTGTCCAGAAGGAGAGAAATGATTATGTGCTTGGGTGATTTACATTATTAGATAGCGAACACGTCGGTACATGGTCCTACGCAGTATTATTCAGAAACAATAGGAGATCCCCGAAATCCACCTTTAACGTGGGGTAGCAAGAAGTAGTGGAAATAACGCTTTGTTCTGAGGGTTGTATCACCTATAGCCTGAGGCGTAAGGTGATTGATGACTGGTGGATTGTATGAAAGAAATTTTGTATTCATTGCGATCTTTTCATTTCAAATTCGGGTATAACTAGTAAGTGAGGTATATTGTAGTAATGGGGAGAAGATATTACCTAATGGTAGGGTTGGGGGAAGCACTCGTATCTATTTATAGTGGACAAGGTGCTTACAAATGTTTTGTGTAACACCAACCAGCTAAAGTGGTTTTTCCTTGTGTAAAAGTCACAACGCCGGGAACAGAGATTCAAAGAATGGGCAAGAGTAGTCAGATGTGTTATTGAATTCTTCCAGGATGGGAGTTTGGTGTTTTAATAAACGCGGGAGATAATGAGTAGTGAGGTGCGGACTCACAATAATATTGAGATAATGCGGCCAATAATGTATATGCTATTTTTATTCGAATGTTGTTTATTAAGAGCACAACGTGAGGTGCACTTATTGAAGTGTAATCTGATAAAGTATCAAGACTGTTAGACAAGCTTCTTGTGAAGTGAGGGCTTTAATGATTGGGCCTTTCTTTATATTTTGTTTTGAGTACTTGAGGATACCTAATTTTTTCAGGTATGCCTTACTTTTCCGAATTTCGGGACGAAATTCCGTTATTAGGGGCAAGTATGTAATACCCCGTATTTGTATGGCTTTTAATTATTAAATATGAGGTTAATGAAATGGAATTGTTTTTAATTATGGGATTTATTAAATTAATTTGGGATAATTAATTGGAAAATTAATTCGGATTTAAATGCTAGCGGGACGAGAGTTAGTATTTGGTTATTAATATGTTGTTGAATATTACTGAGTGATTATGGTAATATGTGATCATTGAATTTATTAAAAATGCCGTGAGTTAAACATACGGCAGTTTCGGTAATTTAGTTGGGACGCGCATGTCAGTCGTGTCAGGACAATTTAATGGATTTAAAAGTATTTTTTTTATTTCATTCGTATGAGCTTTTTGAGTGCGCCAACGTGTCTGAAAGGTTTGAGATAGTCATAAAACACTACCCGGCGGTTTAGTTTGGTTCCCGGGGCACTTTTAGGCCTAAGTGGCAACACGAAAGGGTATTTTGGTAATTTTAAAAATTAAGGAATTAAGACCCACGAATTTTAGATTTTATTTATATATTATTAGAAAATCCATTAGGGCCATTATCAGCCAAAAATAAGAGAGTGGGCTACGTGAGTTAGAGGGAAGTTGCCAAAGGGTTTCTAAACCAAATCCACCACCCACAACCACCATTTTCGTCGGAATTGTGGCCGGAGAAAGGAGGAGGACCAGCCCTAAACATCACCAACGAATCAGAAGCAACATTTTTCAGGCAATTGATTTATCTTGCAAAGATTCAAAGCATATAGTTTACATGTTTCTATAGATTTGAAGATTTATTATGAAAAATAAAAATTGAATGGATTTGAAAGGTTTAAAATCATAATCTGGATAGGACTTGCATGTAGTAATTGTTAGAGATGATAACAACCACGAATTTATGATTAATGGGTAGAGAGTTATGAAATTTGATTGAATTATGTGATGTTCTTGAAGAAATAGGAAAACTAGGTTTTTATATGAAAATTGGGTATTTTGATTTAAGTAATTGATGTTATAGGTTGATTTGATGAATCTAAAACATGGGGAATGATGTAAACATGTTAGTGGATTGATTAGTATATTTAGTTGTGAGTTTTGGACGTTAGAATGAAGATTTTGAGGTGTAAAAAATGGAGAACCCGTAACTGTTAAGAATTTCTAGGCTGATACCTGCTTGGTCGATCGATCGACTCAAGAATGTCGATCGATCGAACCATCGATCGATCGACCCCTTTTCTTCGATCAATCGATCCCTCTGAGTTTTGACAATTGTTTCTCTTTAAGGTTTAATGATTATTCCAAAGCCGATGTTAGGGAGATTAATATGATATTGTGGGACTTAAATAAAGTCAGTAGGGTCTTAGTATTATTGAAGGATGTTAAAGCTTATGGAATTGAATGTCATTGCTTACGAGGGTCTACCGAGTGAGGTACTATTAGAAATCGTTCGAATTGAAACTACATTGAGAATTGAGGATGATGTAAGGTTAAGGGTAGTAACAGAGGGACTTTAAGTACTGAGATAACATTAGAAACTAATAAGAGACCTAATAACCTTTTGAAATAGGTTTAATTACTCAAATTGATACAACGAGGGAGTTATCAAACTGGAAATATATTACGTATTATGTTCGGGGTAAAATTGATACGTATGAGTCATTACCAGATGAAATGTGTGAATACTTATATTATAATATGATTGCTTAGGTTGTGTGAATGCCTAATGTATGGATTTCTTATGTGTATGACATACCTACCATACTTGCTATCATGGGAGGTTAGTTTTATTTTGGAAAAGGACCCTCTTATCCTTGTGTGCCTTCGGGGGGATTTAGACTGGTACCTTAAGGACATAGGGTTGTGAATGACTTATTTGTGAATTGATAAGTCAGCTGGCCATGGGAGCGTAGGTATGTGCGTGTATGTGAACTATGTTCGCCTCCAATATGTGTGATTTGTATTTAGACAGTTCCTGAGTGATTCGGAACATGTGTTCCTTACGTATGTGATGTACATGGATTTGATAGCAGAGCATGCGTGCACCGCAGCTTAGCCTAGGGGTGCCATATATATAATTATATACTGAGAGTGATGTACTTGTGTACTTGTGACTGGTTCATTGTTTCTTAGTAGATATGAATAACTAATATATTTGAATGGGTTAAGAATGATAATTTAATTAACACTTGAGATAAGTAATTTAACGAATGTGAACATGGGTTATAAATATGGATTATTTGGGTATTACGAGTAGATACTCTATGTTAGAACGTGAAGGCAGGAGTGGTACAAACTCGTTTGATAGTGGCATAACTAGGATGGATTAAAGGCATACGTTAGGCGTGCACAGTAGTTGAGAGGTAAGAAACTCATGTGAGAGTACGCAACTAACGTGTTTATAATATGTGTTGTTTAATTGTAATTTAAACACTTGCTAAACTTTTAAACTGTTTTCACATCGGTCTCTGACCCGTTTTCCTCCAAATCTATTTTTGTTTTGTAAAAAAAAAGATTTCAGGTGCCGAGCCACCGGGACGCCAAGCATAGGAGTTCCATTCTGATGACGTGCTATAGCTGCTGTGGAAGTTACAGGATCTTGGTAATAAACGCTCTCATTCTATCCTTGATTCCTTCAGAGTCATTTGTATCAGTTAGGGCATGTCGCCCATTCTTATTTAGAGGTTGTAGTTGCAGACTTTCATTATTTCAGTTTTTTGTTTATTATTTATTCAAACTCTTGTATTGGGACATAATTTACTCTGGCATCTTTATTATTTGAGTGTTTACTCAAGACTTATTTAATTTCATCTCGTTAAGAATTAAAATGAGATTGTTTATGCGATTGTTGGTTTTAAATAAATTCTTGTTTATTTGTTAACTTAATTAATAAAAATTTGACATCTCTCTTTTTAAATATTAGGTGGCTAGTAATTAATTAAATGTTTTTCGACAATGATGCTAAGACTGAACCAACTTGATATTCTGTGTTAATTTAATAATGGAGTAGCTACCCGGTATTTAATTAGACGGGGTGTTACAGTGTCCTCCAACGAAATCGAAGCGTGGGAATGGACGCATCTTTATCTGAGGAACGATACCCATCGGATGCATCAACATTCCTAGGATTCCTACTATGAGCCATATAATCAAATATATGGATGACTACAAGCAACCCAAAGAAATACCAACCGAACCTTCACAACACCAACAACCAACAACACCAACACCAACACAAATCCCATACTCCATTAGCAACACAAAATGGAGATTTATAAAGGGAAAAAAATATTAAATGAAATGCCATGAATTTTGTACTGAAAAAAATGAAGCTTTGTTAAAAAAAATATATAAAAAATTCATGAGATAACAATTAATAAGGGAAAGAAGTGAATACATAGATTATACATAGCCCTAAAAAAATCTTGAGATTGTATGAAATGGGTAAGAAGAGACCGACATTAACCAAAAGGAGTTGCATGTTGAAGAATACTCGAATCATATATGCTCAAACAAAATAAAAACTAAATGAAATGGAAAGAAAATGAGACTAGATATAACCCAACACCTTGAGAAAATAGGAAGTTGTAGTATATGGGGGATGAGTGTTTAAAAATGAAGTATGGTGGAGGAGACGAGTGGAGAAAATGGAGAGTGGGGATATGAAGAAAAGAGAGGGAATATGGAGAGAGTGGAGATATGGGGTTTGGAAGAACCGTGATTGACTAAGGAGGGAGAGAGAAAGCATGTAGATGAAATGACAAAAAAATGAACCCAACCGCCCAAAAATAAGCCCGCTCGTTCGAACGAATTCTGGGAATCTCGTTTGAACTATGTCATTCGAATGACAAACGGATGAAATATTGAATGAGAAAGAAGTGCATGATGGGATTAGGGTCGTTTGAAATTTCGTTCAAATGAGAAATCGAACGAGAATTCAGACTGTAAAACCATTACAAAAACTAGAAAAAAATTCAAAAATAAAAAGTATAAAGGCCTGAAAAGTTTTAGGACCCATAAAAGTTGATTTTTAATTTACCTAGGTAGGGTAGACATATCAAAATCGTTGAAGCAAAATGAATGGGTGTGAAAAATGTGAGTGAGAGAATAACCTAAGACAACTAACAAGTGAAAAATTCCCAACAATATATTATCACAATATAAACTCACATATGCCTTGTGACAATAAAAAGGAATACGATTGGACACTAGCCACAAAAGCAAAAATTCCTATAAGACTGATGATTCTCTGGGCAATAGCGTCACATTGAGAAAGCAATATAGCGATTTATTTTGCAAACTCATTGATCTTTAACTATGTCTCCCATAAATATCAAATATTCTTTTGAATTAATTTCTTTTGAAAGATCAAACACGCTAAACTATGTTGGCCTTGGCTACTTCTTTCATCGCCACACTTTTTAGTCTCTTTTTCTTTTTGTAAATGCATGTTATTCAATCAAAAAGATTTTGTTTTTCGTAGACCGAGTCCATTGCTAAACAAAACTTAACTGGATGAGTATTCTTTTATTTTTCCAAATCAGGGCAATGGTTTTACATGCACAAAATCTATTGCTTATAGAATGAGGGGACAAAATTGATAAGACAACACCTTACTTCAGCTAGGGTATGCAAAGTGATGTAGACATCCTCAAGATTTCGTGAAAGGTGTGTGCAAGAAAGGAAAATATATGAGGTAATAATAGAAGAATATATCATAAAAAGCATCAAAGCTCACAAGAGAGAAGAAGTCTAAACTAGATACTCATCGAAAGCCACGAGGACATGGAATGAAATAGTGATCCAAAAATATCACACACAGAACCTATATGGACAAAAGTTTTATGACGGCATTTCCACTCAAAGAAAAATGAAAATATTTTTGGAAATTTTGGAAAATATATGTATAAAATATAATCTAGTTCGTAGGTAAAGAGATAGACATGAGGCTCAACCTAAACTAGATGAACGACTCCGAACTTAATCAATGGAGCAAACCCCAATGGATTTTCTAAGGTTTTCAAACCTAAGGGCATCTAGAGGTTTGGTAAATATATGGTCCAATCGATGACCAGTTCTTACAAAGCTCAAGGAAATGACTTTCTCTTCAACTAACTCTCGAATAAAGCATTATCGAATCCTAATATGCTTTGTTCGAGAATGTTAAAAGGGATTTCGAGAAATTTGGATTGCACTCGTATTGTAACAATAAATAATCATTCTGTCTTGTGGAATACCGTAATCCTCTAACATTTATTTCATCTAAATGAGTTGAGTGTAAAAACTCCTGGGGACTATGTATTGGTGGACAAAGAAATTGAATTTTATTTCTTTCCCATCCATAAGACAAGTGCACTACCAATATAGAAACATCTACAATATGAGATTTTACATCTATTAACATCTCCTGCCCAATTGGCATCCAAATATGCCGGTAGACAATCATTATGGTTGAATGAATACCAAATCCCAAAAGATAGTGTCACACTAACATATTTAATAATACGATTAATGGTGAGTAAATGAGACACTTTTGGGGCGGCTTGATATCGCGGAAAAACTCCTACACTAATGGAAATATCTGGACAACTAGCGGTTAAGTAGAGTAAACTACCTATCATACTCCTAAAAATAGAGTGCTCTATATCTTTTCTTTTCGTGTCCTTACTAATCTTAACGGATGAACTCATAGGAGTATGTGCATTCTTGGCGGAGTCTATATTAAATTTCTTCACAAGATCTTTCGCATACTTAGTTTAGGATAAAAATATCCCGCTATTGAGTTACGCACTTTAAGACCTAGGAAGAATGTGAGCTCAACGACCATACTCATCTCAAACTCATTTTACATTTCTTTCGAGAAGATTTTAGTATGTTTATCACTTGTGGATCCGAAAACTATGTCATCGACATACACTTGGGAAACTAAGATCGCATTCTCATCTCAACGAACAAATAACGTCATATCTACTCCCCCTCTCGAAAAGTCGCGAGTAAGAAGATAAGAAGTAGTCCTCTCATACCAAGCATGGGGTGATTTCTTTAAATCGTATAGAGCTTTCTTAAAATAAAAGATATGATTAGGATACTAAGGGTCCTCAAACCCTTTCGATTGATATGCATAATCTTCCTCCTGTAAAATGCCATTTAGAAAGACACTTTTGACATCCATTTAATAAAGTTTGAACTTAAGATAACATGTTATGGCTAGTAAAGGGAAAACGTACTCTAACTTAGCAATTGGAGCAAAAATCTCATTAATATCAACACCTTCTATTTGGCTATATCCTTGGGCAACTAACCTAGATTTATTATGAACAATGACACCATTTTCATCCATTTATTTTTAAAAGTCCATTTGGTACCAATGACATTAGTATCACTAGGCTGAGGAACTAATTCCCAAACATCATTTTTCAGAAATTAAATCAATTCTTCTTGCGTGGAATTAATGTAATATTCATCCTTTTTTGCTTCTTTGAAATTTTTGGGTTTGATTTTAAAGGTATAACACAAATAAGTAACCTCATTTTCTAATTGCTCCCTAGTCTTGACACCTAATTCGGTATTCCCAATAATTTTGGAGGGGTCATGACTTTTACGTACCTAGGGCGATGGATCATTTTTCTTAATTATGGGGTCCACCGAGTCATTGTGGGACTCAATGTTTTTAACACCGGGAGGTGAATCACACTCACAAGAGAAATCTTCCTCATCATCAATAAATGTATCTGGAGCATCATCTTTATGATAACATTTATTGATTCCATAACTTTATAACTCACAAAGTTGTACTTTAAAAGCTCTACTATTTTGTTGATACCCTAGGAAAATACCTTCATCACTCCTTGAGTCGAATTTACCTAGAGTCTCTCTATCCCTAAAGATGTAACAAGGAATCCCAAAGACTCAAAAATTGGCTAAGCTGGGTTTCTTGTCGATCCATAATTCATATGGAGTTTTTTTAGTATTTGGACGCAATTATACCCTATTCATGGTGTTACAAGCGATGATTACCGCTTTCGCCCAAAACCTATGAGGCATTTTCCTACCAAGGATCATGGACCTTGCCATTTCTTTGATTGTTAGATTCTTCCTCTCAACTATACCATTTTTTTGTAGAGTTTGAACGGTAAAAAATTCATGCTTAATTCCAACTTCATTACAAAAAACATTCACATTGGATTCCTTTAATTCAATTCCATTATCACTTTTAAATCGATTGATGGTGACATCATGTTAATTTTGAAAGAATCAGCATTTAACCTTCAGAAATTCAATAGCATCAGACTTTTCTCTTGAAAATCCTACTATAGAATATCTTGAAAATTCATCTACCATCAATAGGTTATATCTCTTTCCTCCTATACTCTCGGTACGAACAGAACCCATAAGATCCATGTGAATAAATTCTAAGACACGAGAGGTGGTTATAGAGTTCAACTTATTATGAGGGCTTTTAAAATTCTTTCCAAGTTGACAAGGTCTGCCAATTGAGGAGGTTGGTTTTCCTCAGGAAGGTAAGCTTTAAACTAGTTCTTTCTTCACTAGACGATCAAGATCTCTAAAGTTTACATAACCTAGACGTTGATGCCAAAAATTGGTAGACGAGACCTTGTCACTATTATAAATGAAAGAAGACTTTAGAATGATTACATAACAATTATCATTATTCCTCACACCTTATAGAATAACCTCACCCGATTTATCATAAACGGTGCACTCCGATTGGCTAAACTTAACTGCTAAGTTTTTATCGCATAACTGGATAATGCTTATCAAATTAGCTTTGAGTCCATCAACATAAAGAACATTTTTTTGTTTTGGAAAACTAGAAACTTCAATGGTACCTCTACCCATGATTCGAGATTTGCTCCCATCGCCAAAGGTGACTTTACCATCTTTATAGTTTTTAAAAGTGGTAAAAAGATATTTATAACCTTTCATATGTTTAGAGCGTCTACGATCAAAATACCATGGGAGGTATTTTGAGACTTAAGAGAAATATGAACAAAAAAATCCTTCTTGGTCTTATCTTTCTTAATCCAAGCTTCAGTTGAGTTATTCACTTTGTTGACTCTAGTCTTTTGGTTGGAATCATTTCCTCGGGCTATAAAGAACCTTAAAAACTCTTCCATTAAACCTTTGGATGCGTTGACTACATACACAACTTGGTTTTAAAGTCTAGGTAAGGAGCTATAGTGTGGCCTAGGAGTTGTGAAATAAGAATTATTCCCAAGATTGTAGCAAAAATCTCTAAGATGAACCCTTTGTGGAAATAAGTAAAAACATAGGGTTGATTGGGATTCACTTTCATAGGTTGCTTAGGTTGCCTTCTCTTAGGTGGGTTAGCTTTATTAGGGTTTATTTTGGTAACAAACTTAGCTACGGGTTCGTATTTAACATGGGATGACTTATCATGTTCATATCATATACCCTTTCTCTCTTGGTAAACTTTTTCATTATAGCCTAAAACTGGAACTAGAAATAACTTTCCCGTTCTTTCGAAATTATCTTAAAGTGTGACTTTGACATCCCGAGAGAACTCAAGATCTTTTTCAAGTTTGATAATTTTTTCTTCAAGTGTTTTTCTAATCCCCATGGATTCATGAAGATCTTTGTTAACACGAGCTAGAGAGTCAGTCAAATCACATTTTTCTTTACCCATCAAAATAAGCTTCTCAAAAAGAGAAATCTTAATTGCCTCGAGTAGACAAACTAAAGCCTCCTTCTCCTTCAGGGTTTTCAACTCATTTTAAAATTTCCACACTTAAAAGTTAACCTTTTATTTATTTGTTGAATACGCATAGACTCACAGAATAAGCAGATTGCAATTCACTTTCATCTACATCACTCTCACTTCCTTTTTCATCACTACTTTCTGAGTGAGTGGACACAACCTCAAGATCATGCTAAAAAATTTCAACACTAGGATGTGACTCACTTGAAGCGCTATCATGACTCGCCATAAAGGCCGTGAAGTTGTTTCTAGAAGAAATGGAATCATTGGAGTCATCATACTCATTCTCATTGTCACTAAGAGTGGCATTATAAACGGCTTTATTCTTACCTTGTCTCTTAAGCTTAGTGGAGCACTCATACGCTCTATGACCTCGTCCTTCACACTCAAAACATCTCTCTAAATCATCCTTTTTAAAGTTATCTCCTTTAGGGTTATCATTTTAAAACTTTTTTTATCCGGATTATTAAAACTTCTACTTGCCTTGTTTTTGTTTTTATTCAAATTTAGGTTTTTCAAATTTTGAGTTTTGCTTTTTAAACTTGAGAATTTTTTAAAATTTTTTAGCAAATAAGGCCATATCATCAAGATCCGTATCGGACTCTTCGAATATTTAAATTTCTTCCTTCTTAACTTTTAGAGCTACTCCCTTATCTTTCTTTTTGTTATCTTTAAGAAACATGTCTAATTCATATGTTTGGAGATCACCTACAAGCTCTTCAAGTTTTAGTGAATTTAACACTCCTAAAGAATTAAGAACCATGACTTTCAGAATGAAACGAGTACGGAGAGATCTAAGAATCTTCTTGACTACTCGATTTTCAGGGCTTTTATCACCTAAGTTGAAACATTAGTTAATAATATCAAAAATATGAGCATAGAATTCATCAAATGTTTCACTTTCTTTCATGGTGACAGTTTCAAATTGAGTTGTTAAAAATTGAAGCTTAGATGCCTTAACCGCACTTATTCCCGCATGAGTAACTTGAATAATGTTCCATGCCTCCTTTGAAGTTTCACAAGTCATGATACGATGAAACTCCTCGGGAGTAACAACACTAAACAATGAATTTAAACCTTTAGAATTAAAGACACAATTTAAACTCATCCTCACTCCATTCCTCTACAGGTTTTAAAACAGTGTCTCCTTCAATAATAACAGTAGGAGAGGACCACCTTTTTTAACAGCAGTCTAAACACGTTCATCACTTAATTTTAATGCAGATTTTATACGTTCTTTCCAATAGGCATAGTTAGTTCCATCAAACATATGTGGTCTATTGGATGAAAAACTTTCTATATAACCTCCAGGATTCACCTAAATAACTTTTAGAAACAATCTCTGATACCAATTTGAAGTTGTAAGGTTATATGAATTTTGTTCAATTTTATAGAATACACTCCTTGATACAAATATGAATTAGGCCACCAAGTTAATACTTTCCAACTTTTAATCTTACTAAATCCTAAGTGATCATGCAAGATTATAAATATGCAGCAAGAAAGCATAACTACAACATACCGATATACGAGGAAAACCCAAATGGGAAAAACCTTGGATGGCTAAGGCTAGATAAATGCACTGCAAATATTGTTTTATAGAAAGACACAAAAGACTTATAGACTTGACAGAATAAGACCGTCTAATTCCATTTTCAATACCTTCGTTCATAGTATGCCTAATTCCAATGCACTGCACAACACCTCCGGTGGTTCGGTAACCACCGAAAGCCAAAAGTCATCTCCAATACAAACTTGAGAGGAGATACAATGCACCTAACCAAGAATGAATGTATGAGAGGATATAATTAGAGTTTTTGGTTCTTGAAATATGATCAAAAGATCACATAAAGTTGTTGGAGCTTTTTGGAAAAAGGATATGAGTTTTCTATTAAAGATCAAGAAGTGTTAAAGTGCATATTTCATCCCTTGTTCAGTTACTAAAGAGAAAGAAGCAGACCAAGGAAGTTTAGGAGAAAAACTGCACAAAAATTTAAATTTTCAAAAAATTAATCGGTCATACGAGCGACTTAATAGCCTCATTCGAACGATGATGTTTGAATAAGATTACTAACGACAGATCAGACACAAATACAAGGGAAGTCGTCCGAACGACCATATTTTAACGAGATTTCGAACGTCAAATCAGTCAATTCCATAAGAGAAATCATTCAAAAGTCATTCGAACATGCTTGTTTGAATGACCTGGGCAATTTTGGAAAATAATATTTAACTTTAAAAAACTTAAATTGATTTGAATATTCTATCAAGAAGCATTTAACAATATGCAAGATGTCTCCAACAACATATAAAATAACCGGGTCATATACCTTTGGGAAAAAGAGCAGTCAGATGAAAAATGTATCGGTTGGTTGAGTCATGAAATTTTATATGCTCAAATTCTTCATCGATGAGAGACGTATGACACACAATGACATTAAATGTTTTGTCCAATTAAATTAGCCAATACTATAATTGACTCTATTAGAAATTTGTCCTTACATAAACAAATAACCCATAACTATTTTTTTAAAGGCTTTAGGTCAACAGTCATCCATATAACAACTCAATCCAATAAATTGGAGATAATCAATCGAGTAACTCAAGATAAAGTGGCTGTTCTAAATCAATAACAGACATTCCATATGGTAGTAAAAATTAGGCCCTCAATCATCTGAGTCCTACAAGCCAAATACCACAATCGTGGGTATAACGATAGATTATTCCCTGTCATAATGTATGCTATAATAGTTACGAGTAAAACTCCATCATATGAAATAATATAATTGCATAATCATCATTAAAATCTGAATCAATTATAACTACTCAAATGAGTTCGTCAACGAGAATATGATATACTGGGTCTATCACATGGTGATATCAACAAAAGTCATACATAATAACATTTTGTGAAATCAATATTCAATAAGAATAATTGACCTGCTTTTAGGGCTTTTTGAAATAGATTCTTTTTGGTTAGGGAAAAGATCCGTGAAAGTCTGGAAATAAGAATAAACATACAAGTAAGGCTGGATTTTAAAGAAATTGCAATATAAATAAAATTTAAATCGAGTATAATTAAAGTTTTGGGGTTTAATGTATAAATATGCTTTGAATCTATTTCTTATACTTCATAAGGTTTTCAAGTCTAGTGGTAATAGACTTTTTACTCCTAAGGGTGTCGAAATAAGTGGGAAAAGTTTGGCGTGAAAAATCAGATTCTGAAAAACTTCTAAAAGTGTAAAAGTGACTTAAATTTCTAAAATTCAAGTTTAGGGGATACTTAGAATTTGCTTTTTGGTTGACCAAATAGGGTGTTGTAACATACCATTTTGACCAGAAAAAATAAAACAAAATTTTTGAAAAAAATTCAAAATTTTCTGATTGGACACGCCCCCTCTGGAACTCAGTCAAACTTATCACACGATGGATTTGACCATACTCACGTGCGTGTGTCCCACTTAATCTTCAACCTTTCAAATTTTGACTTTAAGGTTATAACTTTGACCTTCAATTAAATTCATTACAGAATATCATTTGAGATGATTCCAAAGCCATTCTTCCTAAGTTTTCACAAGGATTACAAAAAATATGACTTTTATGATTGAGGTGAACTGTAGCCTCAACTCCATAGACTATAAAATCTCTTAAATTTAAGTTTTATGTTCATCGAGTTATACTAAAATTTGAACCATGGAAGTAATATGGTTTTGTTTCTGTGTGAATTTGAAACAAAATGATTTTCATTTGAGGATTTAATACATAGTATACATAGAGAATTTGAACTTTGAAGTTTTAACCATCGAAATAAAAAAAAAATCGATTTGAGCTATGGATGTATATTATAATCAAATTAAACATTATGGTTAAGTTCATATAAGTCTACGGATAATTATTCCCACTTCAAAATCGGTTCAAAGTCTGGAACACAGAATTCACTATTAAAGCTCAAGCTTTCGTGGTGTTTTCTGCAATTTGACCCTCAGGTATGAATTTCTCCGTTAAGTAATGCATGTAAATGCATAAAAAATCCTAAACTAGTACATAAACTTAATAGAATCGATAGAACTGAGCTCTATGCATAAAATATGGGTATATCCAAAAATGACAAAATATTTTGTTTAGTTTTTTTGCTACTATTGTTATGGTTTTCTCTGCACTAAGGTGGGATGTTTATAGGTGATGTTAGGGAGGGTTGATTGGTCAAAAAATAGGCAGGTTTTAAGATGGTTTAATGGGAGATGTTTGTGAAGGAATATTGGGTACACGTGAAGGCATGTGTTTACTTGTTTCCCATTCGTTCTCACGGAGGTTTGGTGGCATTCTCATCAGTTTAGCTTAGGAGGATGAAGTTAGGGTTTTAGGTTTGGGTCCTTGGAAGTTTTTTGGTTAATTTTTAAGTTCATTTTCTATATTTTTTAAGCTGTAGGGGCTTTTGTGTAATTTTTAAAACTTAGAGAAGTGATGTTAAGGTTTTGTTTGTAATTTGGGATGGTTATAAGGTTAAGTACGGAAAAAATTGGGGGTTTATAACTCATTTAAATAGTTTAGAAGTCAAATAAAAACTTTAAAGACTACTTTGTAATATCTTAAACTTTGGGGCTATTTCCTAGTTCAGGTTTTTCTAAGGTAATTTTTATTAATGTGCCAAGTCTTTAGTTTCAAGAATTCCTTAATAGGATAAGGTTATCAATTTTATATATATATATAATCGAATCTAGATAAGCTATCATTTTATGGATCTTACAGATATGCTTAGGTTTCAAAACATCTTGGATACTAGAAAACTCATGCCCCAATTCTTACTCCAAAACATTATATGGTTTTGGATCAGTTTCGGTGATGACCTTATCATCTTTCTTCTCAATGCATTCGTTAATGTTCCCCGCCTGGGATAACTTTTTGAGATGGGATTTCAAGGACTTTTAGATCTTCTTCTTGTGCTCATTCTACTCGTGGTAGGCACACCTGAGAGCACTATTCCTCTTGCTCAGATCATTGCCCATATTCTTTGGCCACTTGAGGAAATATTGTTCCTTTATCTTACCCAAGATCTTATAGATTTATTCTTTAAAAATTGTGTTGATCACCTGAAAAGATTTGAATGGGTCTACTTAGTCCCCATTCTTGGATCCTCAGTTCTTCTTTTTGTCCCCCCTTTTTAGGGTGATCTCTTTGTCATTTACCTTGGTCGCCTTCATGAAACCATTATCACCTTGGCTAAGGGTGACCACATCTTACATCTAGGCATACTTTTCTATAGGCAAAATAAGATCATCGATGGTGTTTGCCTCCTTCTTTGTAAGGGACTTGTGTAATGTGGAGTTATAGGGCAAGCTTATCGTGAACGATGTTAAGGAAACTTGTTCCATGCAATCTTCAACTTCATTGAAGGTTTCCCTATAGCGCCTGGCATAAGAAATAATCCATTCTCCTAAGGTGAGAACTACTTTTAATAAAGCGATCCGTGAAGGCATGCATGAGTGATTTAAAGTTCTTAATCGACCTATAAGGTATCCTTTCAAACCACTTTTTTACAACATCTCCTAGGCAAGAGGGGAATATAAGGCACATAAGGACATTGTTATGGGCCCTTGGTATTGGTCTTCTTATCGTATATCTTAAACCTTGGGGTTGTGAATTTCTTCGAGGGATCTTCCTCCTTAATTTCCCTGGAAAATAAGGACTACATATGAGTGATGAGTGTCATCCATTCCAGCTCCTTAGTGGATCTAAACTAATGATTAGTTGAGTGTTGATCCATTTCCCTTTGAACCAAACTTTGGATATCATGTCTACGATATCCTCCATCTTGGTTTCCCCTGGTCAAATGAATTTCGTGCTCTGAATGTTCCTTCTAGGGGTGCAAACTCTTTCCTCAGTTGCGAGCTTTCTGACCTAAAGGCTAAAGTTCAATGGTGATGCCTGTGCTTATCGCCACAGAGCTCTTAACTCTATTTTTTCCAGGCGTCGTTGATGACGTGCATTTTCCTCCATCTACAAGCGTGTTGCCTCCACTTTTTGATGGAGTTATTCCTCGTAAGCATCGACTAGATGTAAAAACTGTGTTGATCTGGGATGCTCATTGTAAAGCTTATAATGCTGCTCTTATGGGAAGAATTGTGGATGGCTGCCGGCCTGATATCTATTCAGGTGGATTTCAGACCTGCCTCTGTGTGGGGAGAGTCCGCCTTGCTGATTTCTTGTAACAGGTGCCCTATAAGGGTGAGACATTACTTAACTTGCTAGTTTGGATTTTCTTAGGGAAATATTTTACAAAGACGTCGCCAATAATGAGTGAAAATAATCATAATAAATGAATCTAAGCAACTGGGAACCAAACAAGGAGTTAAACAATCTCACAATAAGAGTATTTACGTGGTTCGACAACTTCCTACGTCCACAAATTGTTTCTCTCTATATATTAATTCTTTATAATTCGAGAACAAAGAATTACATGCCCCATTGCCTCGGGTAAGGTTTTTATTTATAATGATAGGAGTGGTTGAGTTATATTCAAACTCTCCAACTTATTGGTTGGATCATTTTCTGATCCATATTGATCTCCCCCGAGATTATTGATAACAAGATTGAGCTCTCCATACTACTCCCATATGATATTAAACCTAACTTGAACAACACGTTTTATATTTCTGGTTTGGGATTACTTGGTCCACTAAAATTTGGTACATTATAGACCCCACATTAATATTTCATGTACATATAGCTCATCAATTAATGGCAAGATTTCTATTATACATAATTATCTTCTGCTACTATGTGTGGAGGTGCCCAGCATCATAAAGACGCCTAAAAGGGAGAAGAACCTTAAGTTCCAAGACTACATCTTGTAACCTTTTTTTTCTCATGCCTAACTTTGTTCAAAAACCATTACATTTTGTATTTGAAGTCAAGGTCTCTTGGAAAGTAAACATATATAATTGCAGAGTCTATCTTGTTTTCTTTTTCGAAATATATAATTGTATTAAAGAAAATATTCTTATTGCGTTTTAATGGTTACTCTTATTGGGTTTTAATTGTATTAAAAAACATGTATAATTATATTTTAAAAAATTAAAAATAATGAGTTTTAATGGTTATTCTTATTGGGTACGGGCTGGGTGACCCATAGTACCCGTTAGCGTTAACGGGTAGAAACGTATAAGTAAATTTCCAAACCCGAACCCTTAGTGTTAACGGGTCTATCATCTTAATCCGCTAATAACCTATACCCAATAAAGTTAAACCTATTAACTTATAATTTTATGTCGGATCATCACGTGTTAACGGGTTATCATGTTTTTAACAGGTCTAGTTATCTGTTTAGAGAGGAACATTGATTAGAATGAGTTAGTGATGTGCAAAAAAAATAAGGGACATATACCAAATAGTCCCTCGGACATTTTTTAATACCCATTTAGTCCAAACTTTTTTATTTTGCCTCAAAAAGTCCTTTGCCACATATTTTGGAGAGGGAGTGCCGCTCGCGCGGACCTCTAAAAATAAGAGGATATTGAGTGCTTGAGGGACTAAATGGGTTAAACTAAAAATATGTGTCCTTTTTAAAAAATATATATTTATAGTATGGACTATTTAATAATTGACCCAATAAATAATTACAATCTGTTGTTGAAAGGTATTCAAAATTTTGATAGAGATTAAATTGGAATAAGTTGACCTTTTTTATTTTATTTTCTTTGGACTCTGCAAGAATTTATCGATATTTCCAATTCAATCTTCTTGTTAGTAGATATTCCATATGAATAAATTGATATTTTGTTCCTCCACAAAGAAACGTTTATTTCAAGTCACAACATAAGAGTCATTTCACTATCTTTCTCCAATTACAGATCCATATTAAGTTATGTTTAGATAAAGATTTCTATATTTAGATGTATATCCATCATATCGTGACTTCATGTGCCAAATATTTTCATGTCACTGCAACCGAGATTTGTGTTCCGGCAGTGTGATAGATAATGGTGCGAGGAAAAAAACTTTTATTTCCATTCTCCATTTTTTTATTATTTATTTTTTCATATTGTATTATGTAAGGACATTGTCCGTCACATTTAATTATGTCGTATACCGCTACAAGTCGTCAAATAATTGAGGAACCTATCATCTACAAACTCCGGATCCGAATTACAAGTGCACATCAACATTCAAGCTCCAACGAGATATTTTTGATAAAACTATGTTTACGTTCCACTTGCTTTTTATATTTAAAGTGTTGGGATTTTTTTTGGAACTTTTATTAAAATCTCTTTTGAATAAAAGATGTGTTATTTTTAAAAAAATTGGAAACAAAGTTTTTTTTAGTCAAAAGAATTATTTTTTTTTTTTTAAAAAGAAGTTTTTTTTAAGCTATTTCGTACAGTTAAGAAAAAAAAAAAGTGTTTTGTTTGACAAATGATTTGGAGCCTTTGTTTTCCACGCAGTTGCCGAATAAAATAAGTTTTTTTTATATAAAGTTTTCGGCAATCAAGTAGTGAGGTTCTTCACAGAGGGGGAACTTTGGATATTTTAGGGTCCGTTTGGTTCGGGGTAAAATACGTTTCAACGCGGTGAAAAGTAATATGGTGAAATACGTTTTCACCTCTTTAAAATTAATTTTTTGTTGGGTTGACATTGTGAATAAGTGCACACCCTATAATTATGAAACTTTAAACAAGAATTGAGAAAAAAATTTAACTTTAAATAGGTGAAAACGTATTTCACCATATTACTTTTCACCGCGGTGAAATATATTTTACCCCGAACCAAACGGACCCTTAATGGAAAAAAGTTTTGCTTTTAAAATTTTTTTTTAAAAAAAGTGGCGGTTTCGTTCAGCTAAAGAAGAAAAGAGTTGTGCGCCATTTTATTTTTGCCAATCATTGGGCCAATGATTATGATAAGTCCATAAGGCATAAAGGCTTCACAAATGTTTTGTTACTCGGAAAGTAGCGTACATTGTGGATTTTAGCAAACAAAAAACTAAGCTTCTCTTTGGTCCCTTTTTGTATTTCCATGCGCAACTTTTTTGGATTTTTTTTTTTTTTGGTTAACTGCGCAACTTTTTTGGATTTAAAGTGGGGCGACATTTCTTTTCCTTCATGCCAATCATTTGGCATTTGGGATTAAAAGCTTCTTGTAATTTTAAGTTGCGTACAGAGTTTAGTTTTAAAAGGAAAATATTTAATTCCTTTCTTTTGAAGATTTTGCGTGTATTTTTTTTTTTAATCGTTGTTTGAAAAGTCATTCTAATCAAAATCCTTATATACCTACAAAATATATATCAAACTCAAGTGTAGAGTGGTAAGTAAGGAAGTCAATCCACTTTCTGGGAGGTAAAGCAAATGGAACGAATTCAATTGTAATTTACTTTTTTTTTTTTTTTTGTTCTTTTTCACTTTTCTAATTTTTTTAGCTTTTTCAATATTAAGACAATAGGGTGAGATGAGGTCTAAACTAAACTAAACTAAATGTAATATTATAATAACAAACTAGAAAGTTACTAAAATGAATAATAAAGTCTAAACTAAAATAAAAGATAAAGTGAGGTAAATAATTGTGAGAACAATCAAGAAGTGGGATTACACCACAAATTTTAGTTATTCTAATTAATTAATTTAATTCTTTGAATTCTCCCAAATTAATATCAAAACTACAAATCAACTCTCGTTGCAAATGTAATTTTAATAATAACATTTTAGAAAATTAAGTTCAACACCCTATAACTCTAGAAAAATAGATCTACACTTCTTTTAATTAATCACCCGCTAGGATCGATTAATTAGAATTTATGTCAATCTTAGAAAATAAATTTAGAGTTGAAATTCAAGTTATAATACCCCACTTAAGAAACCCCTATCTCTAGTTCGAATCTAAAATGGGTATTATCACTAGAATTTCGATTTTCTCTCGAAAATCATTTACCCTCTCTCGAGGCGTAAATTTAAGGGTGAGGGATCAAAATTAACATTCAGAGGGATTTTTCAAGTAATTAAACTAATAAAAATAAAATAACATCAAATGAGGGTTTTATCCCACCCCTTGAAAGGAGTTTTAGCCTAACATGGTATAAAATATGTCAAATTAATAATCAAAGGCATAAACAAATAAAATATAAGGGTAAGAGGACAAATTTTCAAACAAGTCTCCTTGATTTGCAAAATTGGACTCTAATCCTCCATTGAAATTGAGCAACATCCATTCAAAATGAGCTTTCCACAATATTCAATTACATACAAACACTCATTTGAATCACTCAACAATTAATTTCTCACAAATATCTAAAAAAAGAAAAGGAAAAAAAATAAAACTATTTACAAAGGATAACTTTCTCTACAATTCTCTCTCTAAAATTCCTATCTAAAAGCTTAGATGATCTTCAAATGGCCTTGAGGTCTTCTTTTATATGCAAATGGCGCTAATGGGGTTATATTGGGAAAATAAGGATGTGTACATGAGGGGTGTGAGGTATGAGAATATATGGGTGAGGGAAAAAATCTGATTTGTGTGCACATGGGGGTAGTTTGGGAAAAAAGCAATAAGGGTTAGTTGGGGGTAGAATAGGAAAAGGGGTTAAATGGTTTTATGGCACATGAGTTTTTAGAGTTTGGTCTTGGCTTGGAATTTGGCATGTCATGTTTTTGGTCTTGGGAGAAGTTGGGTATTTGAAAAATGGGTCTTCTTGGTTTGAGTAGGCTGAAATGGGTATGGAGGTATGGATCGGGTTTGGAATGGTGAGGTTTGGAAGGTGGGTATATGGAAATGGTTTTGGGTATGAGAGATGGAGTTGGATCGAGGAGAGAGAGAGAGACCGGAGGTGGTTGCCAGGTTTGGATGGCTGCCGGCGAGTCATCGCCGCTGCGATCGGAGGTTGACGTCGACGGCGGGTTGAGGAGGTGGACACCGTCGGAAGTGGGGTGGTGGCGATTGGGGATCGGGGTTTGAGGGTCCGGCCGGTAAGGGGTTTCGGCGCCGGAGGGATGGCAGTGGGCTGGACAGGGGGCGAGAGGTCGCGGGTATGGGAGGTTGGTCCGACGGCAGCAGGTCAGTGCCGGGGGTAGTAGATCGGAGGGGAAGTAGGTTCCGGCCGGCGTCGGGTTAATGCCGGAGGCAGGTGGCAGGAGGTATAAGGTGGTTTAGAGGGAGAGATGCTGGAGATGGGTAAGAGGGAGGAGAGAGAGAATGGAGGTGGTGGGTGAGGTAGCTATGGAGTTTAGAGAGGAAGAGAGAGTGAGGGGTTTTAGTTGGGAGGTTGAAGATGATGAGTGTGGGGTTGATATAGTGTGATAGGGTGTAGGGGAATATGGTGGGTGTGAGGGTGTAGGATAAGTAGTGTTTGGTGTTAGGGGGTGTGTTTAAGTTATAGGGTGTGTGTGTTTAATTTGGACCTTTAATAAAAATAACACTAAAACTAATTAATAAAAATAAAATTATAAAATAAAATCCTAATCTAAAATAAAACAAAGACTCAAATAAAATGAAACTAGAAAGAAATAAAAAAATAAAACTCAAAATTAAAATCCTAAAAAGAAAATGTAAAAACTAATAAATAAATTAAAATCCTAATAAAATAAAATAAAACTAAAACTAAAAACTAATAGAATAAAAATAAAAAAATAAAAAAATAAAATAGAAAAATAGAAAAATAGAAAATAGAAAATAGAAAATAAACCTAAAAATTCTAAAATAATCCTAAAATAAATTCTAGGAATTCTAAATAAATCTAAAATAAATCCTAAAAATAGAAATGACTCAAACTAAAAATCTAAAAAAAAAATAATAAAAGGGCAAATTAGACACACACGGGGTTCGGGGTAGGTTTAGACTATGTTTAGGCTCGGGTAATGTTACGGAGTTGGTAATTAGCTCCATAAAATGCACAATTGCCTTGAAATACGCGTTTGAACATCGCAACTGCAGTTAAGCCTGCATGATAAACATTTAAGCACATAAGACCCATATTGTCGAGAATTAGCAAGTAAAGTACATCTATTTGGGGTATAAATTGTACAGTTTTGGGTGCTTATCACACCACCCCCAAACAGAGCGTTGCTAGTCCTCGAGCAATAAGATAGAGAGAAAGAGAAAGATAAGTAACCAAAAGTGTACCACTTTCGCGAGCACTTGCGATTGCACTTAGCATGTGCAACAAGCTTTTAAACCTACAGGTTGCCCTACAGGACGAGTTGTGTCTCGCGAGGGTTTGCAGGGAATATACCCACAAAATTCTTTATTTGCAAAAATTTATTGAAAGGCAGTCAATCTCTTATTAGACGTAGAGTAATCGCACAATCCATCACATGAGAAATATTTTCAGAAATACAAGCTAGAATGTGTAAAAAGATTAAGCTAAGTAAATACTCAAGGCACGTCCTTCCTAGAACTCAACGTGTGTAGTGTGAATCAGTCAAAACGGGTCGAGTATCACAAAAGTAATTCCAAGATTGCCTTGTCGGAATCAATGCTTCAACTTCAAATCTCACTGGATATATCTCTCTTAAACGAACTCTCGAGATTAGGGTTAGTGTATCGCTCTTGTGTGTGAGGAGGTGAGTAAATGTAAGCAAGTTCAAACGCCTCACACACACATATGAAAGAACGAACAATAAGAAAGAAAATGATCTCATGAAAGAATGCTAATCACTATAGTGAGAACGTCGAGTTATTCACCACGTTGTCTTTCATTTGCCCGAACACCTAGGGGGAATATATGGATGATTATGGGTGAGGGAAAAATGAAATGGGAAGGATGGTATGAGGTGTGGTATGATGGATGTGTGATGTATGGATGTGGTGTGTAGGATATAATGGTGATATAAATGATGATATATGAGTGGATCTGAAAGAAGATTGTTTTATACTTTAGGCTCAAATGTCTTTATTTCAAAATAACTAACTACACTCTCTTTCTTTTCTTTTCTCTCTTTTTTTCGATTTTTCTTTTCATTTTCTCTATAATTTGCTATTTTTTCTTTTTTTTTTTATTTTGCTATTTTTTTGTTTTTCTCTCTCTTTTCAAACTAACAATGAAGACATTTACATTTTGAAATCACACTCTTTTATTTGAAAATGATGATGGATGATATTATGAATGGAGTGGGGAATGTCTATGGATAGTGAGGGGAATAGATGTGAATATGGAATAATATGGGAATGTAATGGGTGAGTGAATGGAAATGTGATATGGAAAAGTGGTAAGTGTATGGATGGAAATCTAGTATTCGGGACAAATTTCAAGACACGCGTTTCTTACAACTCGAAAAAGATGTCATTCTCAGTGATCAAGCCAAAAATGAAGAATAATGAGATCATACAACAATTAAAGTGCGGACCCAAAGAAGTTGAATCAACTTGTGACTCGGAAATTGCGTAAAACACTCAAAAAGGGTGAAAGGCACAAATCTCACAGGCTAAAGTCTCTACTAGTGATCCTTAAGGTTCTCTTTAGAATTGTAGTACTCCTCAACTCTAAACGTAATGACGTGATAAGTGCGCAAATTTTGTTGAGTCTAGAAATTCATGGTGCAACATGCCTTGTTACGTATTACATAAGCCATTTAGAAAAAATATTCTCTAGCTTGATTCCTAGACTTTGAAAGATAGATGATTGAAAATTCACATCAATGAGTGAGATGAAAGAAACCGCACGAAATTTTAAAAATCAAGTTCAAAAATCAATTTTTTTCAAAAGAGGTCCGATTTTGATAAAATTCCCCACCCCCAAACAAAAAGGAACATCGTCCTCGATATTAAATAAAATGATTTTTTAAATTGAGAGCATAAGGAAGGAAAGAGATTACCAGAATGAACCGCTAATGAAGTGGACAGATGAAGCGAAAATGAAACCTGAATAAATGATAAGACAAAAAAAATATACAAGTCTATAACATGGTAAAGCATAGGGTGATGTGAAACACCACCCCCAAACAGGATGAGACTAGTACGAGAAATGCGGGCTGCCTCCCGGTAGCGCTAAGTTTAATGACTTCAGCCAGACCGATGAAATCTCACCCTAAGGATAATATCTATGAAAGCACGGGGCGACAAAAAATTTGGATGATGAGAATCACCCCCAAATAAGACTGAAGCGTCAGTCTTATTGGATAGAGGCTAAAACGGGTCAATGCACTTGTATAGAAAAATGCATCACGCGATGCAAAGCATCGGTGGACCATGGGTGGGTGGGTAGTAGGAAAAGGGTGAGGTTGAATAGGCATCGGTCACGGGCCTTGCTGAGCCGGAAGGTGAGGGAAACTAGGGCCCAATAAGCATGATGCTCAAGTTGGTGAAGGAGGCGAAAAGGTGTAGAAAGTGGAATGGGGTGGGCCTCATAAAAATCACACGACCGTTCTATAAATGGGCGATGGTAATGGTCGCGCCGTAACACGCCAGGGAGCTGCTGAGAAAAATCAATACCACAAGGGAGCGGTGTGCATGGAGTAACAATCTCGATGTCACGAAAGTGGAGAGTAGCACCATAAAAACTCGCATGGGTGGTGGAGGATGGTTTTAGGTGAGGATCTAAATATGTAGATGGAAACTGGAAATGTGCAAAATCAAGATCCAAACCAGGTGGTGGGGTGGAAGGGATAATGGGTGGGTCGGGTGGGATAAATGGTGGAGGAAGATGATCCAACTCAAGCGTGGGAGACACACACTCATTGGGAGGAGTAAAGGAATACTCACAAGGGAGTGTGGTTTCTAAAGATGGAGTTGTCAACTTATCCAAAAAGGTATCATTGGATGTGGTGAGTGGGTAAGACGAGGCACCAAGATCGGAGATAGAGGAATCACTAGAAAGATTGGGCTCAAAGGAAGCTATGCATGGTGGGACATCATCCATATCCAGATAGTTAGGAACTATCACGGATTCTATCTCGGGAAAATGGTGAACACTCGTAGCCGGAGTTAACCTAAGATGAAGTGGTTCCTCGGGAACACACACGATGGGCTCAATGGGTATAGACTCGGGCATATTTTTGGATATGACGGGAGAGTGAACCGTAATGATGGGTTCATAAGGATAGGGTGGGATTGGATCAGGCTCACTAATGAAAGATAAGTCAACACAATTGTTGACTTGGGGCCCGGACCATGGGATGGTCTCAACTTCGAGATTCTCGAGGTGGTAGGGTTGGTCACACTCAAAATTCGTGTCACGATAGGACACATCATCATCACACTCGGTGGCAACTATGGGTGGGGCCATGGGAATATCCGACTCTCGCTCACACTCCAATTCATTTAACCTTTGTTCAAGCCTTTGGAGAGCTTGAGTTTAAATTTGAGTGGCTCGCTCTTGCTCGAGTATGAACTTTTGTAGGAGGCTTTCGAGAGTGGAGGTGGATGATGGTGGTGGTGGAGTGACGGGTGGTGGTGGTGGTTGAGGTGGACACAACTCGCTATGATCATGACTATACGGAGAATACTCAAATGAAATGGGTGGGGTGGGGCCAAGTGAATTATACACGAAAGGATTGCTTTCGTGATGGACAAATGGTTGATACTCATGAGGTGCTTAGTGAGGGGACTGATCGTGAACGAGTGCACAAGGTTGCCATGACGACTGTGGGAACGCGTGAGGATCCACAACATCGGGTTGGGATACGTATTGCATGGAAGGGTGATCAAGCCTCCACGAATAGCTCGGGTACTCACACAACTCGGGTTTAAGTATATCGGGATAGTAGGCCGAGGTGGGTTCCGAAACAGTGTCATATGGATACACATGTTCCATGGTGGTTTTGGATGGATATGAAAAGTATGGGCACTCATGGAACATGTGATCGACATAATAACAGTGGGTGCACAACAAAGGAGGAGGCACGGTGACACTTGACACCGAGGGTGATAGAATAGGAGGTGCAGACATGGATGGGTCGAGAGTACCAACGGTACTCGTGAGAGAGGTGAAATGAATAAGAATATCATAAAGAGACGGCTCGGGATCACTCTCACACGTGTCACGTGTCAATGGAAAATGACCAAAGTAGTCCCGTAAAGGACGTTCTTCGACCATGAGTAGAGAAAATATTTTTTTTTTGGTTTTTAAATTTTTTCAAAAGGAAAGAAAATATTTTTGGGATTTTCTAAAAATAATGGAAGAAAATATTTTTGGATTTTTCTATAAAAAAAAAAGAAAGAAAGAAAATATTTTTGGATTTTTGTAAAATGAAGGAAAGAAAATATTTTTTTTGATTTTTTGTTATAAAAATGAAAGAAAATATTTTTGAATTTTTTTTGGAAGAAAAGGTGGGGAAAAATATGGACTCTTGATTTTGGACAAACCAACTAAAACCGACTACCGAAAAATGGAATTGGACACACACACAAGTTAAGAAAATTTCCTAACTAGCACATAGCCAATTTTTATCTTTTAATTTAGTGAAAGGGTACTCAAATTTTAATTAAGTCCGCAGGCGATAAAAAAAATCATGGAATTCTTTGTGATCGACGTTGCAAAATATTCTCCTAGTGGGCTACCTAGTTGATTGATTTTAAATTTAATGATGGCTAGGGTAGCACACAATGGGTAAGCGAGTGAGTCGGGTGATGAAATCCCTTCTCGTGAGTGACTGGGTGTAGGTCTTAATTAATTAATTCATCACAACATTCGAAAATAAATGCGAGAATAAAATCAAATAAGAGCACACAAAAGAATGGGCTCGTTAATAGGAGAGGCGCGAGTGTGTAAGAAATGTACCTCCCACGGTTTTTAGGCCGTGGGGTACCGAAAAATTTTGAGTCAACCGGGGGGAGAATATGCCAATCTCAGTCGGCCCCGGGAGTCCTACCGACCCAAGGTAGAGAGGCTTTTAAATCCTCGCCTTTGGACGCCCTCTCTCTACCTTGTCCGGTTTTCCTATCACGCTTGGCTTCGATTATTACAAATTTAAATGAAAAATAAATGGTGTCTCTAAGCACAGCAATACAAGCCAAATAATAAAGTCCTAATACAATCCTTCTAATAAAATGAAAAAAATGGTACAAAAAATAATAAAGTACAAAAAATGAATGAATTACACACTACACCAAAAACAGGAAACTGGAACGGTTTAAAACAGTGCCAGACGCAATCTGGCACGGTTCAAAACTGTGCCAGAATCAGGCGTGCCTGATTTCTGGCGCGGTTTAAAACCGTGCCAGATTTTCCAAACTGGCACGCTTTTAAACTGTGCCAATTTTTTAATCTGGCACGCTTTTGGCACGCTTTGAAACCGTGCTAGATGCTAAATCTGGCATGCTTTTGGCACACGCCGAAACCGTGCCAAATTATTTATTTTCTGGCACGCTTTTGGCACGGTTATAATGCGTGCCAAATTGTTTTATAAGCGTTCTCATTTTTATGCATTGACACGGTTTTGGCACTGTTTAAAACCGTGCCAGATTTTTTAGTTGCTTAAAAAAAATAGTAGGAAACAAATCTGGAAAATCTGCAAATTCCAAATTCGGTAGGAAAAATATTTATTATTTGCAAAAAAAAAATCAAGAAAATTCACAAATTATGAATATCGCAGGTTGTTGATAAACTAATGTGCATACAAACTTCAAAAAATTACAAGAGTTAATACCAATATAAAACCGTACATGACCATAAAAGTCGACAATAACTTCAAAAAATTACAAGAGTTAATAGTTCCCATATAAAAAAAAATGGGCAGAGTTTCCTCTATTTTTTTAGCATTCCAAAACCTGCTAACATAAAATCTGCCCATATAAAGCCCGCACGACTATAAAAGTCGACAATAAAACTACTACTGCCACCACGGCTATAAAAATAAACCATAAAACTACTGAATCCTGCTCGACCATAACACAAAAAATAGAATCCTGAATATTAACAACACTAAATAAACAATCCCCTTGTTGTAAAACATTGACTTCTTCTTGCGTTCCAAGTGGATAAAAGCTAACGATTGAACGTCATCCTACAAAAAAATAAAATAAGACACAAAAAAGATACAATATTAGTAACCAATTCATTTTTAAAAAAATCATATTCAAGCAGAAAAATTGCATATACAAGCAGAAAAATTGCATATACGACTACGCGGTTAGTTCGTACAAGTTACATTGGTCCCGTGCGAGGTGTTCGTGCCTCCTACGGGGTCGTTTGGGGGTTAGTTTGAGTTTTCACCCTCTAATGGCCTGTTTTTAAGTCTAAGTGTGATTTTTGCAAATTATCTTCACACTCTCAAACCGGGAGACCCGAGACTATGCGGTCAGTTCCTACAAGTTACATTGGTCCCGTGCGAGGTGTTCGTGCCTCCTACGGGGTCGTTTGGGGGCTGGTTTGATTTTTCACCCTTTAACGACCTGTTTTCAAGTCTAAGTGTGATTTTGGCAAATTATCATCATACTCTCAAACCGGGAGACCCGGGACTACGTGGTCAGTTCCTACAAGTTACATTGGTCCCGTGCGAGGTGTTCGTGCCTCCTACGGGGTCGTTTGGAGGCTGGTTTGGGTTTTTACCCTTTAACGATCTGTTTTCAAGTCTAAGTGTGATTTTCGCAAATTATCATCATACTCTCAAACCAGGAGACCCGGCGCGGTCAGTTCCTACAAGTTACATTGGTCCCGTGCGAGGTGTTCGTGCCTCCTACAGGGTCGTTTGGAGGCTGGTTTGGGTTTTCACCCTTTAACGGCCTGTTTTCAAGTCTAAGTGTGATTTTTTCAAATTATCGTCATACTCTCAAACCGGGAGACCCGGGACTACGCGGTCGGTTCCTACAAGTTACATTGGTCCCGTGCGAGGTGTTCGTGCCTCCTACGGGGTCGTTTGGAGGCTGGTTTGGGTTTTCACCCTTTAACGGCCTGTTTTAAAGTCTAAGTGTGATTTTTATAAATTATCATCACACTCTCAAATCGGGAGACCCGGGACTACGCGGTCGGTTCCTACAAGTTACATTGGTCCCGTGTGAGGTGTTCGTGCCTCCTACGGGGTTGTTTGGGGGCTAATTTGGGTTTTCACCCTTTAACGGCCTGTTTTCAAGTCTAAGTGTGATTTTTGCAAATTATCATCATACTCTCAAACTGGGAGACCCGAGACTACACGGTCAGTTCTACAAGTTACATTTGTCCGGTGCGAGGTGTTCGTGCCTCCTACGGGGTCGTTTGGAGGCTGGTTTGGGTTTTCACCCTTTAACGGCCTGTTTTCAAGTCTAATTGTGATTTTTGAAAATTATCATCATACTCTTAAACAGGGAGACCCGGTACTACGTGCTCAGTTCCTACAAGTTACATTGGTCTCGTGCGAGGTGTTCGTGCCTCCTACGGGGTCGTTTGGAGGCTAGTTTGGGTTTTCACCCTTTAACGGCCTGTTTTCAAGCCTAAGTGTGATTTTTATAAATTATCGTCATACTCTCAAACTGGGAGACCCGGGACTATGCGATAAGTTCCTAAAAGTTACATTGGTCCCGTGCGAGGTGTTCATGCCTCCTACGGGGTCGTTTGGGGGCTGATTTGGGTTTTCACCCTTTAACGGCCTGTTGTCAAGTCTAAGTGTGATTTTTACAAATTATCGTCATACTCTCAAACCGGGAGACCCGAGACTACACGTTCAGTTCCTATAAGTTACATTGGTCCCGTGCGAGGTGTTCGTGCCTCCTATGGGGTCGTTTGGGGGCTGGTTTGGGTTTTCACCCTTTAACGGCCTGTTTTCAAGTCTAAGTGTGATTTTTGCAAATTATCGTCATACTCTCAAACCGAGAGACCCGAGACTACGCAGTTAGTTCCTACAAGTTACAATGGTCCCGTGCGAGGTGTTCGTGCCTCCTACAGGGTCGTTTGGGGGCTGGTTTGGGTTTTCGCCCTTTAACGGCCTGTTTTCAAGTCTAAGTGTGATTTTTGCAAATTATCGTCATACTCTGAAACTGGGAGACCCGGGACTACGCGGTCAGTTTCTACAAGTTATATTGGTCCCGTGCGAGGTGTTCATGCCTCCTACGGGGTCGTTTGGGGGCTGGTTTGGGTTTTCACCCTTTAACGACCTGTTTTTAAGTTTAAGTGTTGATTTTTATAAATTATCGTCATATTCTCAAACCGGGAGGCCCGTCACTACGCGGTCAGTTCCTACAAGTTACGTTGGTCCCGTGCGAGGTGTTCATGCCTCTTACGGGACGGTTTTCTGGTTGATTTAGGTTTTCACCCTTTAGTGGCTTGTTTTTAAGCATAATCTAGATATTTACAAATCATCGTCATATTCTTAAACCTGGAGACCAGAGAGTACACTATCAGTTACTTCGAGTTATATTGGTCCCGTACGAGGTGTTAGTGCCTCTTACGAGGTCGTTTGGAAGTTGAATTGTGTTTTCACCCTTTAACGACTTGTTTTTACGTTTAGTGTAGATATTTCCAATTTATCAGCATATTGTCAAATCAGAAGACCCTTGACTACACGGTTAGTTCCTATGAGTTATATTAGTCCCGTACGAGGTGTTCATACCTCGTACAGGGCCGTTTGGGGGATGGTTTGGGTTTTCACCCTTTAGTGGCTCTTTTTAAAGCATAATCTAGATATTTTCAATTTATCGTCATATTATCAAACCGGAAGACCCGCGACTATGCGGTCAGTTCCTATGAGTTATACTAGGCACTTGACATGTGTGAGAAAAAACAAAACAAAACAGTACTACTTTATAATGTAATAATGTATGTAATCATTCAATTTCTATAAAATTGGATGAACAAATAAAAAATATCATAAAGTTTACCATGATACGTGTAGGTAGTAGCATTGCACCCTAATTCGGATGCTCACTCATTGTGAAATACCAAATCTGAAAAAATATTTACACATTGTCAAACTTAAAGAGAAAAGTGAATAAAGGAAAAAATTGAATAAAAACATGCAAATGATTAAGTTAAATATCATAATGATGGTCATAACGAAGTTTAAATTGAAAGCCCTGAATCTCAACATCCCTCTTATTATAATTAAGAGCCTTTCCAAAACCACCGGGTGTGAAATTCTTGGAAAATCATTGTTCTTGAATCCAGGAGGGAGTGTTAAAGATAGAATCAGGGGCACTATGAGGGTCTGGTTAATATGCTGTTAAAATAATTGGTTAATTTAAACACTCCGTTAATTTGCCGTTAAAATATGAGGGTCACTATGACGGCATTATTTTAACGGCATATTGCCCCTGAACCGTTAATTTCAGTAGAGAAAGGACTCAAGTCAAGAACATGAGACAAAGAAAATTACTGTAAAGTTAGTATAATAGATCATAATATTCAAGAAACAAATGTAAATATAATTGTCCCTTGCCTCAGCCTCCCTTAGACGACTCTCTACCTCTGTTCTGGCTTCATTATTGGCCCTTGCCTCTGCTAATGCCTTAGCTTCCCTGGTTGCGCTCAATGCATTTGTATAGAATTCCTTTTGAGTTGCAAGCTCGGCTTGGTGGTTTTCTATTATTTCTTGGAGTAACTTCTCAGTTATTGCCTTGTCCCTTTTATACTGACTACTTGATTCTCTTCGACCTGGAAATAGTGCAAACAAATGCATAAAAAATACTAAGAATCATTTATTTAAATATTTTTTAGGGGCAATATGCCAATATGGTCCTCGAAGACGTCACCTAAATATATATACGCACACACAAAATAAAAATGAAAAATATTTAATCACATCAAATTCAACCCAATTAGTATCCTCACCCTGTCAACATAGGGAAAATATAAGGCCGCCTAACTTCAGGTTCACAAAACCCTTGTGCCGTAGCAGTTAAATCATCCATAACCTCATCAACTCTTTGTTTTTCGAAATAGTGTTTTTATAGCCATTTTAGCTTCAGAGATTTTACCTCCGTGCATAAGTTAATGTGTGCAACTCAATAATAGGCAAACGACATAAACAATATGCAATGTAAGTGAAGAAATTAGAATGCTCACTTGGGCGTTTTACCAAATAATTGGCATGCAACCGAAAACAGCTGAAAATAGAAAAAGAAAAAACAATTTATTCAAACTCATCATTTGATCTATAATTTTACCGAAACATCAATAGGAAACATTAAAAATCAAAATGTAGTAAATATAATACGAAAACTTGCGTATTCTTTAGAACATAAAGCCTGAACCCTCATCACTCCAATTGCATTTCTCATCAGCCATTCATGAGGAATGGAATCCACCAGTGGCAATATATTAAATCAAATCATAAATACCGAAGTTTAAGTAATAAAATACCGAGAAACGTGATTATTAATATCATTAACATGAATGCATATACCCGTAATTTCACAATAAAATAACTCAAAGCAATATTTTAGTTTCAGAAGAAAAAACAAATTTTATTGGGTTCAAACTTTATGATAGGTAGCAGTTGAATAGATCAAAATACCGAAGTAAAATATGAATTACCTCTGACGAAATCGATAAGAGAGAAATAAATTTTGGGAATCATCCACTTCGTTAGTCTACTCTCGTCTTTGGTCACTGATGGATTCTCCACCATCAGTGGAGAAGCCAATACCCCATAACTCCTCCATCTAACCCAATACCCCATAACTCCAAACTCCATTTTTAATACCCCCTTCGACCATAACCCGGATACCCACCAAAGGCGACCACCCCAAATCTCAGCCTACTCTGGCCGGTCTCAAAACCTCCAGTGCCGACAACCTCCATCAAAGTCGGCGACCTTATCACTCCAGATCCGGCCAAGCTTCCTACCCAAACCCGAGTTTAGATCGAAGTTGAATGCCAACAACCCAGATGCAAACCCGATTTCTACAACCACCTACAGAACCCGGATTCCAACCTTTACCCACATCTCCGGTCGGGAACACCAAGTCGAACCTCCATCTCAGGCGACGCAACCCGACCTCATATTTCTAACCAACCAAACTTGTGACCCAGTCCAACAATCCGAGCAGAGCCATCTCCATACCCATACCTTTCCAAACCTTATCAAATCCAATGATTTATCCATCAGTGATGGAAAGAGATGGAGATCAAGTCTTGTGAGAGAGAGAGAGAGAGATAGAGAGAGAGAGAGAGAGAGAGTTGGTCTTCGTGGAGAGGGAGCGGGAGAATGACGGGGTCGAAAAGTTACCTCCCTCAAAATGAAAATCAAATGAATATAATATTTGGTCTTTTAGTTAACCCTTTCAAATTTGACACACTTTTGGCACGCTTTAAAACCATGCCAGATTCTGGAACGGTTTTAAACCGTGCCAGTTTATGCTAAAACCGTGCCAGAATCCCCTTGCCACAGCATGCCAGATTGGCATTTTTGGTGTAGTGACAATATGAAATCCGCTCCGAGCTTCACAATCCCCAGCAATGGCGCCATTTGATATAAAGAACTCTTGCGTGTATTTTTTTCTTTTGTCGTTGCTTGAAAAGTCCTTCTAATCAAAATCCTTATGTACCTACAAAATATATATCAAACTCAAGTGTAGAGTGGTAAGTAAGGGAGTAAATCCACTTTCTAGGAGGTAAGGCAAATGGAACAAATTCAATTGTAATTTACTTTTTTTTTGTGCTTTTTCACTTTTCTAATTTTTTTAGCTTTTTCAATATTAAGACAATAGGGTGAGGTGAGGTCTAAACTAAACTAAACTAAATGTAATATGATAATAACAAACTAGAAAGTTACTAAAATGAATAATAAAGTCTAAACTAAAATAAAAGATAAAGTGAGGTAAATAATTGTGAGAACAATCAAGGAGTGGGATTACACCACAAATTTTAGTTATTCTAATTAATTAATTTAATTCTTTGAATTATCCCAAATTAATATCAAAACTACAATTCAACTCTCGTTGCAAATGTAATTTTAATAATAACATTTTAGAAAATTAAGTTCAACACCCCACAACTCTAGAAAAATAGATCTACACTCTTTTTAATTAATCACCCGCTAGGATCGATTAATTAGAATTTATGTTAATCTTAGAAAATAAATTTAGAGTTGAAATTCAAGTTATAATACCCCACTTAAGAAACCCCTATCTCTAGTTCGAATCTAAAATGGGTATTATCACTAGAATTTCGATTTTCTCTAGAAAATCATTTACCCTCTCTCGAGGCGTAAATCTAAGTGTGAGGGATCAAAATTAACATTCAAAGGGATTTTTCAAGTAATTAAACTAATAAAAATAAAATAACATCAAATAAGGGTTTTACCCCACCTCTTGAAAGGGGTTTTAGCCGAACATGGTATAAAATATGACAAATTAATAATCAAAGGCATAAACAAATAAAATAGAAGGGTAAGAGGACAAATCTTCAAACAAGTCTCCTTGATTTGCAAAATTGGACTCTAATCCTCCATTGAAATTGAGCAACATACATTCAAAATGAGCTTTCCACAATATTCAATTACATACAAATACTCGTTTGAATCACTCAACAATTAATTTCTCACAAATATCTAAAAAAGAAAAGGAAAAAAAATAAAACTATTTACAAAGGATAACTTTCTCTACAATTCTCTCTCTAAAATTCCTATCTAAAAGCTTATATGATCTTCAAATGGCCTTGAGATCTTCTTTTATATGCAAATGGAGCTAATGGGGTTAAATTGGGAAAATAAGGATGTGCACATGAGGGGTGTGAGGTATGAGGATATATGGGTGAGGGAAAAAATCTGATTTGTGTGCACATGGGGGTAGTTTGGGAAAAAAGGGAATAAGGGTTAGTTGGGGGTAGAATAGGAAAAGGGGTTAAATGGTTTTATGGCACATGGGTTTTTAGAGTTTGGTCTTGGCTTGGAATTTGGCATGTCACGTTTTTGGTCTTGGGAGAAGTTGGGTATTTGAAAAATGGGTCTTCTTGGTTTGAGTAGGCTGAAATGGGTATGGAGGTATGGATCGGGTTTAGAATGGTGAGGTTTGGAAGGTGGGTATATGGAAATGGTTTCGGGTATGAGAGATCGAATTGGATCGAGGAGAGAGAGAGAGAGACCGGAGTTGGTTGCTGGGTTTGGATGGCTGTCGACGAGTCATCGCCGCTGTGATCGGAGGTTGACGTTGACGACGGGTTGAGGAGGTGGACACCGCCGGAAGTGGGGTGGTGGCGATCGGGGATCGGGGTTTGAGGGTCCATCCGGTAAGGGGTTTCGGTGCCGGAGGGATGGCAGTGGGCTGGATAGGGGGCGAGAGGTCGCGGTTATGGGAGGCTGGTCCGGCGGCAGTGGGTCAGTGTCGGGCGTAGTAGATCGGAGGTGAAGTAGGTTTCGGCCAGCGTCGGGTTAATGCCGGGGCAGGTGGCATGACGTATAAGGTGGTTTAGAGGGAGAGATGCTGGAGATGGGTAAGAGGGAGGAGAGAGAGAATGGAGGTGGTGGGTGAGGTAGCTATGGAGTTTAGAGAGGAAGAAAGAGAGAGGGGTTTTAGTTGGGAAGTTGAAGATGATGAGTGTGGGGTTGATTTAGTGTGGTAGGGTGTAGGGGAATATGGTGGGTGTGAGGATGTAGGATAAGTAGTGTTTGGTGTTAGGGGGTGTGTTTAAGTTATAGGGTGTGTGTGTTTAATTTGGACCTTTAATAAAAATAACACTAAAACTAATTAATAAAAATAAAATTATAAAATAAAATCCTAATAAAATTTCATTCTAAAATAAAACAAAGACTCTAATAAAATGAAACTAGAAAGAAATAAAAAAATAAAAAAAAAATAAAATCTAATAAAACTTAAAATTAAAATCCTAAAAAGAAAATGTAAAAACTAATAAATAAATTAAAATCCTAATAAAATAAAATAAAACTAAAACTAAAAACTAATAGAATAAAAATAAAAAACTAAATTAAAATAAAATATAAAAATAGAAAATAAACCTAAAAATTCTAAAATAATCCTAAAATAAATTCTAGGAATTATAAATAAATCTAAAATAAATCCTAAAAATAAAAATGACTCAAACTAAAAATCTAAAAAAAATAATAAAATGGCAAATTAGACACACACGGGGTTCGGGGTAGGTTTAGGCTAGGTTTAGGCTCGGGTAATGTTACGGGATTGGTAATTAGCTCCATAAAATGCACAATTGCCTTGAAATACGCGTTTGAACACCGCAACTGCAGTTAAGCCTGCATAATAAATATTTAAGCACATAAGACCCATATTATCGAGAATTAGCAAGTAAAATACATCTATTTGGGGTATAAATTGTACAGTTTTGGATGCTTATCAAGCCTCACGATACTTCTTCTTTAAAATCTTACACATCTTTTTGTTTTGTTATCTTGCGTACCAAGTATTATCTCCTTATATCAAAACTTCTCTATAAAAAGTCATGCACGTACAGTTTTTAGTCGAGAAGAAAAATTGGCTTTTGGCAAAGCACTTTTTCAAAAAGAAAAATTATTTTGTGTTCTACAATTTTTAGTGTCTTCTTCTCACGTTTAAGGGTTTAAAACTTTCTGTCCAATAAATTCATAATCCCATCTACTTTGTATGAATTGGTTTCTGGAACCCAAGACATATCTTTGTTGAAATAGAACTGAGTGTTCCTGTAGAGCTGTTGAGGTTGTTCCATTACTGATGATGTCAACCGACGCCTGCGCGTAATTGTGTGTCAAATTATTTTATTGTAATCCTTGTAAGTTTGAGTTACAAAATTATAGTGAAATAAATGGTTTTGCCCGTCGGGGATTTTTTTTCTCATTTGTGACTATCTTGCATGCTTAGATTAAATTTTTTAATCTTGTTTATTTGCAAGTAGAAGAAAATTGTTGGGTCTGAAATTGGAATTTAATTAAATAATTAATTCATTTGAACGCACGTGCACTCTCATATTAAGTCTTTTTTCAGGACAAAATTCTCTCTATTCTAACAGATAAAAAGAAATAGAAAAATATTTAAAGTGTTTTTCTTTCTTCGACCCATGGAAAGTATACTCTGGAGTTTTAGATTTATCAAGAAATCGCCGGTTTCGCTTGGTGGGCCGGGAATGCCCAGCTTATCAATTTATCCGATAAACTACTAAGGTCTCATGTAGCCCATGATGGATTAATCATATTTTGGGCTAGAGCAATGAACCTATTTGAAGTGTCTCATTTTGTACCAGATAAGCCTATGTATGAACAATGATTAATTTTACCTCCCCACCTAGCTACTCTAGATTAGGGGTAGGATCTGGTTGGGAAGTTATAGACATTAAATATGGTATCCCAATTATTAATATTAATGTTTTGCGGATCTCTTGAATTCTAAACAAGAGCAAGAGGGGGTTCTTAGTACTAATTAAATTGACTTAATGGGATTAAATATCTTAAGACTGGGTTAGGGTAAAATTAAATATAGGAGTAAGGACTTAATATGTACTTGTTTATCTTTGTCCCTAAGAAATACCATTCAATAAAAGAGCTATAATATTGGATCATAGACTACTCATCTTGATAAGAAATTATTTACGTGATAAAATATGTATCACACGCACTAAGGGTTATATCTCAGTTGGTAGAGCACCTCATTTACATGCGCGCCAATGTTTTTCAAGGGAGTCCACATCAAAAGAAAAGATTTGATCTTTTTTCTAAATCGATGTCTTACTCCAGAACTTTGAGGGAACAATAGCCTGACAAAAGGCTAGTTGTCGTTATAAGAGATTCAACTGTTTGGTCATTAAGGAACACAAAAGAAATTATAAAAAGAAACGTCGATTGACAAAAAATAAATAGTTTGCAAGATTGAATCTATCTGAATCTAAGGTATCAATTCCAACAAATATTATACTTCAAAAAAAGATAAAAAAAATTATATTAAAATGGTTAGATATCTGAGATGAATCAATTATTTCGATTTATTACTTATTTTGTTATTGAATTTAGTTATGTATATTTCAATACACATAAAAGACCACAACAAGAGTTTGGGAATCCCATATGGATTATAACTTGGATCCGATCGATTCTTTTTTTAATCTCTATACGTGCAATTCCCTCTACGCCAAAAGCTATTCTCATATTTGTTTGTACATAATTCTTGATATAAACTCTTATTTTTTATCTTCTTGTAGACCTTCAGAATAATTTTTTAGTTGTGCAAACTAAAGGGAATGATGACCTTGGGTTGTCCCAAGTCTTAAACCAAGTAGATTTATTTTTTTCTCCCATACTCCCCCATTACTATTCATATCATGATGCCCCATAACTGCAGAATTAGTTTTATTTTTCAATTTAGGTTTTTTTAGCAATCAGGAAAATTTGTTTCTACAAATTGACTTAAGGATATTTCTTTCACTACAATAGTTATATGGCAACTAGGTCTTTTATCGCAAAACTCCATCCTCGAGCTCGAGGCTTTTATTTCTTCATGGTAGCACCCTCGTTGACTTCGGATTTACTAATGAACACATAAAATTTTAAATTATTAAAAGATGAGATAAATTCATAAGCACTTTAATATAAATATAGCATACAAAATTCCATTGTCCAATTCTGTATGTTATTATAGATTTTGACTATATCTATACTACAAACATATCAAGATAAATAATAGAGAATGAGTCCTTAGATTTATTTATGACCTTCGAGGAGCCGTGTGAGATGACAATCTCACATACAATTATATAATAGCAATGGGAACAGTAATGTTAAATTCTTTGAACGAGTTTGCTACGGCAACATTTTTATTACACACATCATATCGAATATGACATAATTTGAATACCAGGATGAATATGAAAAGATCTTTTTTGGAGTGAAATGAAATTTAATTCTATTAGGTCCATACATGATCAATGTTTAGAGATGGAGATCGAACATTTGTTTAGAGAGGAAAACCAATACATTTGTGTGGGTTATTCACGTGGGTGTGGATTCTAATTGTGGGTGGAACGTTTTTACAAATAAATACATTTTGGCATTTTTTAAAGTTTTTTTCTCTATTAAAATGTGTTGGGTTTCTTATTCATTTTATATAATCTAATAGGAAAAGGTAACCATGATTTTAACAATTCTTGTTTGGTTTATTAATCTTTAACAATGTTGTCTAATAACAGTTATTTTAGATGTTTTTTAATCTCCTCAATCATTATAGTTTTTTTACGTAAAGCTCACGAGAAGCTAGCAAAGATTAAAAGAGAGAATAAATAGAGGATATGAGAGCCCAACTCAAATGCTTAGAAGTCAAAACCAAATTAAAAACCCAAAACTAAAAGTATATAGGGAAAAATATTACATGTGTGAAGAGTATCATGTGTCCATGCTAAAAACAAATAAGGACATGATACATATGCAATACGTATTTCGCATGTTTCCCATTATACAGACAAGAATTTTAAATGTGGATACATGTCGTGTCCTTATTTGTATTGAGCATGGACACATGATTCCCTCCATGCATGGTACAATTTCTCACATATAGGGGAGTCAATAAATGACGCACCCTATGTTAAAGAAAATTAATGCAATATAGGTCACATAATGTGCCTACAGGCCCGGTCCTAGTGAAATTGAGGACTAAGGCTTAACATTTTTGGTGGGCCTCTTATTATTAATTCTAAAAAATGTATAATTTAAGTAAAAAATCCCAATACTTTATTCTAACTTGGAACCAATTATGTACGACATATGCAAAGTTAAAACCATATATATATATATATATATATATATATAGAGAGAGAGAGAGAGAGAGAGAGATTTATATTAAAATTTAAATTACATAATATATTTAGAAAAAATCAATTCACTTTTATACTCAATATTATCCAAGATATCTTTTTCAATAGATAGTGCAGCAAGCCCACTTAATCTTTCTTGTAACATTATTGATCTTAAGTACTATTTTATTGGTTTTAACATTGGAAAAATCTTTTTCGTGCAAGCAACCACTACAAGTAATATTCTATAGGTTGTATATTCCTTTGGAAAAGAGTCAATTTGTTTAAAGTAATTTAATACATCAATTGCATATTTATGTCATCTTTTAAAGATTCTCTTAATATTTTTAATTTAGAAAAAAAGCATATACAATCATATTTGCACGATGCATATGTGAACCCCTAATGAATGAACATCAAAAGTGTCCTTAGGTGAATTTTTTTTGAATTTAGATGACATCATCTTATGCAAATCAACAAATCAAAGTCAAAGTGATTTTCACACCAATAACGTCCAAAACTATTTAGCGCTTTTTCAAGACTTTCAAGGACGTGCAACCCCGTTTTAATTCTCCATCCAAACTCCCTCATATATATTTTCTTTTAGAGGTGTATAAACTAAACTCTCAAACTTTGGACAATTGGTGCAAAAACCTAATTGACCCATTTTTCGGCACGAATTTCTTTTTATTGCCTTTAATTTTTTTCGAGCTCTTTTAAACCTCTTTGGACCTCGGATATTAAAATTCCTCAATTTTCTAGGTCCAACTAAATGGTGGCTTAATCGCAAAGGATAAATGATAATCTTTGGTAGCCCTTCACCGTTTTCAAATAAAGCACATAAACTCACAAACGGCTCTTACATGCACAACTTTCTTATTAAGTTTTATCGCGCTTGGTTCATTTAAGGACAGGATTGAAGTGAAAACACCCAGCCAACATGTGATAAGGCAAGCACAGTAATCAAACAAATCTATGCATGTATGCAATAAAGGAAATCATGAGTCAAACATATAGGAAGTAACACTTAATTACATCTTAATGACTCCACACATTATAAAGCACAAAGATGAAATGATATATTGTCTCAAAATACTATCAAATAGTCACATGAACAATGGAATGATGTTGCGACTCGGTCATCCTAAGTGTTCATCCATAAAAGGTGTAAACAAAATACAAAACTCTTTTTGGATTTTTCAAAAATTTTATCAAAATAAAATCTTTTTGCATTTTTCAAAAATTTTCAAAAGCAAAAATTTATACAAAAAATACATGTCATTACACTAGCAAATATATATCATGAAATCACAACTAGTGTATGACAAACACCCAAACAAAATAATCTATATGATTTGGCTAGAGAAGAATCATGTGCAAGCATGTGAGAATCAACAAGTCTAAAATCTAGCGTATTCAAAAGAGATTTTCTAACCCAAACGGATGTGACATGATGCATGGGGGTTTTGGGAACCAACAAAACACTAGACATAATCTAACTTTTTCCAAGATCAAAACAAAAACGCCTAAGGTGAACTTTCCTACCACAATATGAACATGTGTAAACAGGTTGAATGTTACCTAAAGTGTGATCTTTTCTAACGTCCTTGGGATTAATTGACCCTCTAAAATAAGTAATGATTTTGGGTTTAGCTCTAGAAGCATGAGAACAAGATGAGCCATTACCATCACTATCAAACTTACTTGAGTCTGTCAAATCATTTTTTAACTTCAAAATTTTTTACTCAAACAAAGAATTAGACTCTTCCAATTTAAGGGACGCCTTTTTCAAATTTTCAACAATTCCTAAAAGCGTATCTCTCTCTCCCTCACTCAAATCAAACTTTTCCCTAAGAGTCTCTTCATGTGCCACAAACTCATTGATTAAAATATTTCTATCCTCTTTGGCACAAACACAAACCATTGAATTTTTAAGGTCCTCTAATTCTTTTTTCTAAAAATATGACCCTATCATCACTTTCCATCTTGGACAATTTTAAAGTAACAAAGTCATGGTCCAAGAAAACAAGTTTCTCAAGATAAAAATCTCTTTGATTTTGAATCGTTTGCAAAAGATCCATTGCGAATTTAAAACGAGAACTTTCTTTTTCCAAAACTTCAATTCTTTTTGCAAACGTCAAATTCAAACTATTTAAATCATTAAAACTTTGACTCGTGTAATCAAAGGGGAGCATCCGATTACATAAGTGCTCCATCGAAAAAATTGCGATTTTTCACAAAATTGATTTTAAAAAAATCAATATCACACAAATTTTACGGAAAATAGGAATACGCGATAAATTAGCACAACTCTCTCCGGTACCAATTTGATGACGTGAGAAGTCAAATTGTACCAAAAAAATAAATCCTTGAAAAATCAGGATCACGCGGTAAATTAGCGTAACCTGCTCTGATACCAATTTGTAAAATCGTAATAAATGCGATGTGTGATACCAATTTAAATTAAATCGCAAATTTCTACTTTGGCACACTTATTTAATTGGAGTCTATTTAAACCAAATTAATTCAGACCCTAAGCATGCAACTATGTGTGTGCGAGTGTCAAACCATAAATAAGTAAAGCATGCGACACAAATTTAAGGAAACATCCCCGCAGGGCAAAACCTTTTTATTTCTAGAACTTTGAAGAATTCACAAGACCATTGACTTACATACAACCTGATAATCGCCCACAAGTGTAACGCACAGTGTCTTCGTCAAACCTTCAAAGCAATGACTAGAAATGTCATCGACTGGAATCTCCCGCAAGAACTCCAGATGGTCAGCAATGAAGAAGAAAACGTCTTCTCCACAAGCGTGAACTTTATAAGGACTCCCTCCATAATAGCACGTAGCTCTCCGGTTGTAGACTTCTCTCCACAAAGAATAAACCACAGCTAAGTGTGTTCTTGAACACCAAAACAATTCACCAAAGTATATGAGTTTTTTTGTGAATTGTAAACAAAAAGGGATTAAACCCTAAAAGAAGAAGCCAAAAATAATTATGCTATTTCGCAGTTTTTTGTCTTTCAAAACGCTGGGACTTCTTAATGAAAACAAAACCATTTAATGAGTATTTATAAGAAAATGTGCCACCTCGGTATTAGAGCTCGTTCGAACGAGATAAGCATGTCGCTCGAACGAGATCGCGCGACATGCTTATCTCGTTCGAACGACAGTGCTATCTCGTTTGACCGACTGTTGCGTCAAAAAATATTATTTTAATGTCCTCTCCAATACTTATGAAAAATACTCATTCTCAAATTTTGACGAAAAAGTCCGCTCCAACACTTAGAAAATATTTTGTAAAAACATCCCAAAATCTCTAAGTGGAAACTTAAGTTATTAAAAACATAACCTTACCAAAGTAAACTTTGTAGAGTCTTTTTGATGAAGAACTTGATTAATTCGGATCCATCTTTGATGCTTGAATGCTCTTCGATAGTTTAGCGGTATATGACATAATAAATTGATAACGGACTTATAAAAATATGTCCTTACACTACGTATGTTTTCACGTTATTTTACAGATGAAATCTTTACGTGGTTCATAAGTTTGCCCCCAAATTCTGTTCAGACTAGGAATAATTGGAAGACATGTTCCATTCACGGTTCTTCCAAACTGAACTAGTGATTTCCATAGCTATTTTGGATTGGTTAAATCAAAAGCCTGATGAAAAGGCTTATGCATTCATAAACTTGTTGAAAAGGCCTAGGAATAAGTGCAAAATAGTCTTGCCTGAGTCAAAGTTTGTAAGATTAATACAAAATGGTTTAGAGTTTAGACATCGAAAGAAGTTTAATGCCACTAATTTAAGAGATTTTGAATAATTAACTATCAAGGATCTAGATATGAAGCTCTTATAGAAAAGTGCGTGAGAAAGACATTTCTTCTTTTAAAACATAATATAAGGGCCCTAACTTATAAATTGATGTTACTGAAATTATAGGAGCGGAGACTATAATTTGTGAATTTGATTCGAAAGGATACAAAATCAAAATCCTTTGCACCAAAGTCAAAGGGAATGATAAAAAAGTATTATTTCGCCCATTCGAAGGCTAATGAGAATTTTGGCTTTTTCCTAAAGGACAAAATGTTAAAATTACCTAATGATGTGAAAACGATACATGAAATTAAAGGAAAAAATAATTGAAAATGGCATAATGTGTTTTCTTATTCAACTAATATTTGCTATCTTTTTCATGACAGGGTCAAGGACTTAATCGTGTGGGGAAGATCAAATTCCCTGTAAAAGAGGATAGCACGATGGATGTAAATGAATTCCTTTTCCCCAAAGTCAAAAATTGGGGACCAATGTGGAATCAATTAAACTACCTAGAAATAAAGAGCACGTGGAGTTCAGAAGGAAAACTAAGGTTGAACCCAAGGATTTGAATCTTAAAATCATTGAAGATCCTGATCATATGGTGACGAAAAAACCTGTGTATGTGATGTGAGGAATATTATGGTGAAATGTGTCGATTGGTGGCTTAAATGGGAAAAAATCGACAAAAAAAGAACGACAAAAATGGGAATAATGGCAATACAATCAAAACCCCAATATTGCACAATCAGTAGGAGATATAAAGTAAGCCTTTTGGGAAAGTAACACCATTATTTAGTCATTCTCATCCAGAGGAATGCTAAGATACCAAGGATTAACCAATACGTCAAACCTCGCTTCAAGGATGATAAATCTTACCAGCTCTAGGCTAATTTAGGGCCAAAAAAGGTCCTAAAGTCATCCCTAGTGGTTAAAGGTGTACTTGATTGGTTTTTAGTTCAAGACCTAAAGGTTTCACAATAATTTTATGACATGCCAAAGAAACTAAGGCCAGTCAAACCTAAGCAAGTGGTTTCTATTATGTGGCATACAGCGTAACAGCCTAAGTCAAAGAGAAGAGAACCTGAAGTAATGATCTCTTGAACGCAGTAAAGAAGGATCCAAAGGAAGTAAATGAACTGGAAAGAGGATTCTAAGATAGTACAAATTAGTGGATCAAAATATTTTGCCTTTTCATCTTCGAAACCAAATCCAAGATTTAACGGGGAACTAGAAGGGGGTCAGGACTCTTCCGTCTTACTAGATGAAAGGCTACAGAAATTGGAAAAGACTATGAGAATTGATTAAGGAAGTTCATCTGAGGAAAGCTCTTTTGCATAAAAAGTAAAAGGAATAAATGATGGTACTTGATGCTACAACACCTGTTTTATAGACTGCACATCAGCAATTCATCCATTTTAGTTCTCTACCTCAGCAAGTGACAATAAATGTGGTTGCCATCCTCCCTAAAAGGTTCGAAGCTAAAGAAGGTCAAGAGAAACCTTTCATGGGATAGATAATTTAAATATATTTATCTCTACACTTGATGGTGCATATGTGTCAAAGAATCTACTAGACATATAACTAACCACATAAAGCCTTTGTTTATAAAATCTTAGGTAAATGGAGTTTTTATCAATAAAATATTGAAAGAAAATGGTGAAGTTGTTAACTTAATGCCACTTTCCATGTTATCCAAAATTAATAAACAAAACATTAAATTGGTCTGGACTAAAATTATTATCTCCAGTTTTGTTAGAGATAAAAAGTCTACCAAGGTTTTACATTGATATTAAAGTACGAACTAAAAAGTCTAAAAATGATTTCTTTATAATTGAAGGCAAACCAAGTTTTAGATGCATTATTAGGTAGAGACTGGATCCATTATAACAAATGTCCTCCTTCTTATATGCAGTATAAATTACATTTGATGAAGAAGGATGGGCTTCTGGAAGAAGTAGAAGCTGATCCACTACATTTTCATGTTAATTCCAACTATGTTGAAGCAGAGCTATATTAGGAAAATGTGGAGCTAGTGAAGGCAGAGGCTTTGGTTCGAGAGGCATCTAAAGATTTAGTCTAAAAAGAAAGTTGAAACGATTTAGGTTTTAGACTGATAAGGCCAACTAATGAAAATAAAATAGTTGTTTAATGAATAGTATACCCATAGACATTCGGCATACTAATCAAATCTTAGGCATGGTTTTTATAAGTTTAAAGATTTAGAATTGAGCTCTACAATTGTGAAAAAAAGACGATAAATTGGGTTGACTATGCGTTCGAAGAAGATGTGGAAAATGAAACTACTCAATGAAGTGGTGAGTTATCAAGTTCACAAATAGAGTATGAGGAGTTTATAGTGAATCGGCATGATCCCCTGATATAATTAAATTTGGGGGCATAACAAAAAAAAGAGTCATTTATATGAGTGTTAATCTTAATAAAGAAGACCGCTAATTGATCATAAACCTTCTACACTAGTACAGTGACTACTTTTTCTTAGGAATATGATGAATTATCTGGACTAGATAGAATATTAATGGAGCACAAACTCCCAATTTAAGAGGGCAACAAACCTGTTAAGCAGTTTCCAGGGAAAATGACTCTAGAGGTTGTAACCAAAATAAAAGAAGAAATTTGTAATACAGTGCCAGTAATCAAGAAGAATGGAAAATTAAGAGTTTGCATTGATTTTAGGAATCTTAATGCAACCATTCCTAAAGATGAATATCTAATGCCAAAAGTATATTTATTAGTAGATAAGGCAACAAGTCCTGATATCAAATTTATGTTGGATGGTCACTCTAGCTATAACTATATCTATATAGGTAAAAAAATATGTGTATAAGATTGCATTCAAGTTCTCTAGTAATTTGGGGACCTTCAAATGGATCAAAATAATATTTAGGTTAATAAATGCGGGGGATACATAAAAAAGGGGAATTAACATCATTTTCCATGATATGGTTGGCACCTTTTTGGAGTTTTATATGAAAGACATAATTATGAAGTCAAAACCAATACTGGATCATATAACATGCCTTAAGAAATATTTCAAAAGAATGAGGTTGTATCAACTTAGAATAAATCCTTCAAAATGTTCCTTTAAACTTTGTGTAAGAAATTTTCTTGGATAATTGGAGCATCAAAAATAAATTCATGATTATTAAAATAAGGCTAAGGTTATCATTCAAAGCAATGCACCCAGAAACAAGAAATAATTATAAAGGATTTTGGATCAAGTTAATTTTCTTAAAATATTTATTTATAATTCTATAGGAAAGACTAAAGTGATTACCATTTATTGAACATAAGAGACTAAGAAAAGTTGGTTTAGAAAGAGGAGCATGATCAGGAATTCCAATCACTTAAGAGATACATGGTCAATCCATCTATTTTGGCTCCACATAGGGAATCCAAAACATTGATGTTATACATTTTAGCCTCTTATGCATCCATTGGAGTATTATTAGTGAAAGAATTGCAACTGTCCAACCAGACTAACTGGGGTAGAAAATAATTATGAACTACACTAAATAAAAGAAACTACAATAAATGAGAGTAACACACGAGAGTTATAAACAATTAGGATTTTGGGTCCATTTATCACCTAACTAATATTGCGCACTATTTAATTTTGTCATTCCCTTATTATAACTCAAATTAAACCGAATCTTATCGCGTTTAATTCGAAAAATATGAAAGTTATATTTGAAATATTTTTAACGTCTCTAATAGACGACTAAAATCCCTATTCCCTTAGAAAATACAAGTTTTAAAGTTTGCAAATGTATTTAAGCATGGACTAACAAAACAATCAAAATGCAAGCATAATCCATCAAAAATTACTATTTTTAAATTTCAAAACTTGATTTGACAAAACAATCTTAAAGGTTTTAAAACACACTCTCATGCCGTTTTAAAATGATTGTCTAATCTTTGATAACAATTAGAACGAGTAGGGAATAAACAGCAATCAAATTAATGCGACAATATTAGCTAACTAAGATAAACTTCACCATAATCCTAATAGAATAATCAAGTTATCATAATGATAGAGAAATTGCAAGAATAATAAGGGATTTTCATTAATAAATAAAACTTACAATAATTTCTCTCACAATAATCTACAATCCTCTAAAAAGGGATATAAACTTGGCCCTAAAATTGTTTACATTCACTCAAAGTTTCTCCCTCAAATTCTTTTAAAATTGTGAGCCCAAGGGTCCTTTTATAGGACAGGTGGTGAGATATTTATGTTACGGTGGGACTCTCCCTGATTGGCCGAATATTGTCGGAAGGTATCTCCTCACCTCTCTAATGTTTGGATATGGATAAGGTACTGAATTTTCCCCCACTCGAAAAGTCTTATCTTTTGTTGCTGAACATGCATGCCTCATTTCATCTTTTTTTTTTAATATTTCATAAGTGTAAAAACAGTTTTTCTTTAACGACCGTAAAAATCATCTTTTTCGTGCCTTTTGTGAGTTGACCATCAATTTGCACCAAATTCCATCACCACCTGTAAAATTTTCACTACGTATTTTTTTCACAAATTATCACAAGAATATTATAAAATTATCGAAGTGCCGATTTTTTACTTAAAATTGCCATTTTGAACATGAATTCAATTATTCTTGAATTTTTTTCCTTTTTTAATAAAATGATCCTAAGAACTTATTAAATAAAATAAAATGGGACTAACATAGTATAAATCTGGGTATAAAATATACAAAATAATGCACTTGTCAAATAGCTCAAGACAGTCAAAGTCACAAGGAACAAACTATTTATTACTTTAGTAGATTCTTAAATGATTGTAAATGTAGATACTTTATGATGGAAAAAGTATGTTTAACTTTGTACTTTGCTGCTACGAAGTTAAGATATTATTTGATGCCTAGAGAGGTCTATGTTATCTTAAAGTTTGAATTGATTAAATACATGCTAACAAGACATATGTTAAGAAACATGATTGGAAAATGGTTGCTAGCTCTGTCTGAATTTTGCCTCTGTTATTTACCTCAAAACGTAATAAAATGTCAAGCTTTGGCTAACTTTTTAGAAGATATCCCATTTGAGGACTAACTAGATGGGCAATACGAAATAAGTTATATGTATCTAAACCTTGCAAAATTATGGTTTGATGGTTCGAAGAATGAAATAATGGAAGGTATAGGGGTAGTTATTAAATCCCCTAAACACATAAAAATAAAACTCAATTACAGGTTGAATGAAAACACATAATCTAATAATCAATTAGAATATGAGGTTATAATAATGGGATAGAAAATCCTTCGAAGTTGTAATGCCTCAATAATAGAAGTCTTTGGTGATTTTCAACTAGTTATAAGATAGTTATCTAGTGAATATAATTGTGTTCATGAGGGTTTGACTCTATATAATAAAGTGACATTAAATTTTCTATCCAAATTTGATGAAATCACTTTAAATTACTTCCAAGGTTTTTAAATCAATTTTTCACAAAGTGGGACGTGTTATTCAACATTAGTAGATGCGGCAATTCAAATTGGAGTGTAAGTTCACCAAAGCAAAAAAAAAGTCAAATAGGTGGGTAACCACCCAGCAGTTACCAAACAGAAGTAACATCACACGGCAAGAAACACTATAGATAAGCAACGAACTCAACAAGGAAGACAGGACTCCCTCCCCAAAAATGCATTTACATTATTTTTATCCTCGTTTTCATTTTCATTTTCATTTCCTTCTTTTTTTTCTTTTCTTTTCTTTTTTTTCTTATATTTAAAGCACTTCCTTCAATTTCGCAGTAGATTGTAAGGTATTTTATAACCTCTTTCTTTTAAAGTTTATTTAAAATTTCTTTCCTTTACATTTTTCATCATTTACTTTATTTCTTTACATTTCCTTAGTGTAATTATTTAATTTACCCTCACCTTAATTTCTTCCAATCCTTTACTTTAATCACATTTTCTTTTCTTATATTTACAAAGAATTACTTTTTCTTTCAGTTCATAAATGTATTATTTTTGTTTTACTTATTTACCCCAACTTAAGACTTACATCAAAGTCTTCCTTAAAGGAAGTATAAGTCCTCTTCATTTAGCCATCGAATGCAATCGCTTGATCACTAGGTTAAGAATTTTGGTTAGTAGGACCACAAATCTTACATGGCAGGCTCGTAACCCCAATTGATCACCAATCCTAGTGAAAAATTACCCCAAATAGTGTCTAATGATGGATTTTTGTATTGGAACCCGTTTTAAGCCACTAAACCACCTTTTTATCATCACTTGGACTTCATCGTTCAAAATTTAGATTTCTTTTAAGAACTCAGATATTTGCTTACCTTTTCATAATTTGTAAGTTACCATCTTCATTTTTGCTTAGAATTTTATTTCTCAATGTACCTTTATTTTCTGTGAATCTTCTTCTTCTTTTAGTTTAGAGAAATTATAAAATGGGTGTGTGTGTTATCAATATAAAATATCATATAGGCCTTTGTACAACTTTATGCCCCCAACTAGGTAACTGTTGGGATGGAATCTGGTACCATGGATTCCTAGAATGTTGCAAGAAGTCATTGAAATTTCTCTTAATTCGGGGTTAAGGTTGGGGTTACTTTTCCCCCGAACCGTCTCTTCTTTGAGTTTTATGAATATTTTAATATCGTCCCAGTATAGTTCTTGTCTAATACATGGAGAATTGTTAATGGTGTCAACCGCTTGAATGAGATTTATAGGACCTGTCTAGGGATCCCATAAATATTTTATTGAGACATGTGGTTAGTAACCTCTGAGAAATGTTACTACTTGATGGAAAGAAAGGCAGATAGAATTTTGGTTATTAACCTTCTATATTCCAGTAAGGAATATTGATCCCATGGCTTCACAACTAAGATCGGGAAGCATTTTCCCATCCTAGAGGGTGGAGAATCCTACAGTGGCCCAGATGACTTTGTGAGGGGAATAAAATAGGTTTATGCCCACTCTTTGGGTTCATATTTCTTTATTATAAAATGTCTTCTAATATTTCTATTTTTGCGTTTGGGTATTTTTGTAATACCCCCTTATCATTGTATAGTTCCTCCGAAGAAGAAACAGCTCAAACCAGAAGAAGCAATCTTTTCTACGTTAAAAAATATTTGAGCGATCAGATAGAGACTTGGAGATACCGATCATCCCAGGTTGGCTGTTGTGATGATTTATTATATTTCATCAACCACATATTTTTTTCTTAACCAATTGACAAGGACCTTGAAATCCTATTATGCTAATCACAATCCTTCTAGTGGTAGGACCTCATGATCTTTTGAGCCTTTCGATATTTCTGTAAATACCCCGCGTAATTTTTTTGATATTTTCAAAATATAGAGGAAAAATAAATTTCTGAATTTTAAAATTTTTATTAGTTAAATATGTTAATTATGATTTTAGAAGATTAGAACTTCAAGCGGAATTGAAATCGGATTTAAAATGGATTTTTAGTGGAATTTTTAATATTTTGCACTTTTAAGGGGAACTATCAGTTTTTCGGGGTGATCAATCGATCGATGCCTTCAGAAAATGTGCAGTTTTGAGAGTTTGTTTTGTTTCCAACTCTTTTGGTTTTGCCTTATAAAATAAGATCGTGGGTGACCCTTTTTTATACAACTTTTTGGCAGCAAACATATTTTTAATTCATCTATTTTATATACAAATAAGCCCTTTAATTTATGCATTCAACCTTAGGCTTTAGAGGTGTTCTTGGGGGCTGTTTTGAGGATGATTTTGGAGGAGTTTTTGATGATTCTTGGAGATGATTGTAATGGCTATTTCTGTGATTTCTGGGCAAATTTATGTTGGTTCTTTTGGTGGTTTGAGGTATGGGGTTTTACACAGTATGCTCCTTAATCACGCGAGAGTTATTCCCGTTGTTTTTCGATGATTATTGACTCATAATTGAATTGTTAAATTCATTGGAATCTAGAAATTATTTGTTGGAATCTGATTTTGATTCATGTGGTATTTTATTTGATGTTGAGCATGTTGTCATGAGATTTTAATATGGCACGGAGGTTGGGCACCCGCTAATATTTCTTTTTCGTATATGCTAAAAGATGCATAGGCACGGTACGGTGGTGAGGCCTGGTGACTCGGTTAATGTGTTGTTGAGAAATTATATTGATATAATTACTTATGAGATTCGCATTTGATTTTAATATTCGTACTCGTATTGTTACGTTTTATTCACCGCTAATATTTGTTGAGCATCGTCCTGTTGTATTGTGTACTTCCCCATATTTTCTTTTAGTGGAAGGTTAGCGTGGATTTTTGGGCGCTTGGGATTTTTGGAGATGGATTTTAGCGTGGATTATTTTTGGGAAGATTATTTGAGAATACAAGATGAGAAGACTTGTATTTATTTTTTATGTATAGAGCATTGGAGATTTATTTTAGATGTTGAATTTTTATTCGAGAGATTTGTTGTATTAATTTGAAGATCAGATTAGTGGTTTTGTTTCTTTTGTGGGTTTTATATGCTCTATACCTTGTTATATTGTGGATTAGTTCAGTTTTTATCGACAGTAGCGCTCCGTTCGCTCTCCCCGGGGGGGGGGGGGGGTGTTACAATTTCTTACATTCCTTATGTCATCCCACCTCCTCTAAAGATGACATGGACCTATAAAGAAGATCCCCAATCTAATGTATGGTGTCATTTGTCTTGCTTTTTTGAACAAATCCTAGGATAAACTTTTTATAATGCTCAAAATAAGTTAAGCTTTTCTAGAAAGACTTTTCTAAAAAGGGTTGAGATAAGCCTTGGTAAAGGTTAGATTTATTTGGGGCACGAAATATTTTACCAAGCACAATCATGGTACCCCTATCATGGAGGAAGGAGAAGAAGAGAAAGAAGAGATGGATAACCAAACCAAGGCCACAGAATATCCCAAGGAGAAGACTCCACCAATTTAGTATGTCTTAGGTACTTCTCATGATTTTAAATGTCTTATTCTTTTATCTTTTATCCATGTAATGTCCTTTCCCTACACATAATTTTGGAATGAAAAGGAATTTTTTTCTTCTTAATTGTTTTGTATGGATTTATTATTTTATACAATTCTTATGCATGTCATGTGCCTTGTTTTTATCCTTTTAATAATAAACTAAATTTATTCATTTTTAAAGTCTAGTTATTGCTTGCCCCTTATGCAATTGGTCCAAGATGATAACGACTTGAACTTTTTGCTTGGGGATGATGATTTTGATCGAACTAGGATGTCCTTCTCAGTTGTTCGCCAAGCACTCCATAGGATGATTGAATTTAAGATAATCATGAAGGGAAATATGTAAGTCTACAAGTTAAGATCAAGGAGATAAGGAACATATTCGATTTGCTCTAAAATGAAAATGCTTGCTTAGGGTAGGAGGTTGATAAGGCCGATTAAGCTTTTCTCCATTAGGATGTCCATAATGAAGTGATTTTATCCGATGGATGATAGGAATTACTATAAAGGACAAAATTAAAAACCACTATGTGAGAAAAAGTTAGGATTTTCTACCATTAACGATAAATTAAGAGAAAGTGGACTTAGGTGGTACCTACATGTGTTGCGTAGACCTGTAAGTGCACCTATAACAAGAGGAATATTATTGTAAATAGAGGGTAAAAGAGAAAGAGGCCTCCCTAAGCTAACGTGGGAGAAAATTATTAGGAGAGATCTTAAGGAATTAAACTTAAATGATAATATTTCATATAATACATTAGAATGGAAAAAGAGAATCCATGTGTCTGAACCCATATGATGATGATGATGATGATGATGATGATGATGATGATGATGATGATGATAAAGTAATCAGAAAAACTAAATCAGCAAATTATGAGGTTGAGATTCCAATTCGAGAAGAAACAAAATTCTGGATCAAAGGGTATGATGAAGGTATACTTAATGCTCCCATCCGCTTAAATAAATATATGAACTTGGCCTACAAAAATAGATGGTTGAACTCCTTAGCTGTCCTCAAATTTCAGCGTAATTTCTAAATGTAGTACTGGTACATTGTGGACTCCCCTTATAACAATCTTCCTCCTTTCAAGATTGAGGATTGATGTGTACCGATTGATGCAGTTCCACTGTCATTGATGGAGGATCATTTAGATAACCATAATAGTGATTATGTTATGCCCCCATCATAGTCCAAATTCTTCTTAGATGACGTCTAAGGATGGTTTTAGTGGTCCTCATAGATAATGTAATTATTTTATCTTGTAAATGATGAATATTTAAATGAAAGGAAAATGATATTTTCCAAATTTATACTGAATTTTGTCTTTTACAATATTGGTATGTATTATTGGTCTTAACTTTTAGGAGGTCTATTCACACTCTACCTTAGTCCTAGTACCAACCTTTGGTGAGAACGCATATGTTTGCTGGACTATCCACTCGTTCAGGATTTTATCCGAATAGTAAGGTTAAATTGTTAGGTACCTATGTATTCTTTGTAGGTCTTTTGCTTGCTGGGAAATACATTGTAATTTTGTGTTATACTGACGAAACATGTAACCTTAAGGCAGCGACCACGGATTGTAACCAATTCAATAAGATATCATTTAAACAAGAAAAAGATGACTATGGTCGAATACACATAATGAGATAACTTACTTTAACATTGGCATATCACTTGGAACAATCAAATCTAATTGAATTACTAAAAAATAAAATCCTAACTACCAAATTCAAAGAATTAATATCTAACTAAAATTTGGGCCAAATTTTTTTTTTAACAAATAAGGTTAGCTGCATTCCAAGTCTGGGTCCAAGTGATAGCAACCTTGGAGGTCATCTCTGATTACTCTGAATGGACCTTCCAACTTGGATCATAATTTCTTGCATAATAGATTCCTACCATTGTTGGCAATATTTCTTATAACGTAGTCTCTAAACTAAAACTTTCTTGGATAAACGCTCTTGTTGTATTATCTTGACAACTATTTTTGGTAAAATATTAATCTGATTATGCCTTGCTCTCTCCTCTCATCTTCCATGTCAAGTTCTACATCAATTATCTCGTTGTTCAAGCAATGGTTAGTTATGGTCATTCTCATGGTTAAAAACCCTAACTTTAGTGCGATAGTGGCATTCATTCTATTGCCTAAGGGTGAGGCTGGTTACCCCATTTACCTCCGTGGAGTTGTTCATTACGCATAGAGGACGTCGGGAATATCATCCACCCATGCACTTTTTACCTTTTTTAATTGTTTTTTCATTCCATCGAGGACTATTTTATTAGAAGCCTCCACTTGTCCATTACATGAAGGTAATTTGCTAAACTATAGTACTTTTTAATTTCATGGTTGTCACAGAAATCTTGGAAGGGATTTCTTTCAAAATGCATCTCATTATTGGTGATGTGGGTACTTTATACACCAAAATAGGTCATGATGTTTTTTCCAAACAATTATTGATCATATCAGCATCTCTAATGTTTTCTAATGGCTTTGTTTCAATCCATTTAGTAAAATAGTTTGTGTTGACCAAAAGGTAATTTATGTTTCTAGCAACAATGGTCAATGGTCCTACAATGTCCATATCCCACTAAGAAAATAGCCATGGTCTAGTTACATACTTGAGGTTGTTGGCTGATTAGTAGAGTAATGGAAAGAACAGCGGGCACTTCTTGCACTATTTCACATAGAAAATGTCATATTTCTCCATATAGGGCCACCACTACCCTTCCTTAATTTCTAAGAACGCTAAAGACCTTCCACCACCGTAACTTTTGTAAATTCCTTCATGTATCTCGTTGAATTTTTTATTGATGTCGTTGGGGTGGACACATTGTAAATATGGTTCAATTAATGATCTTTTATAAAGTTCTCCTTCAATTGATGAATAAAAATGAGAAACTTTTACCCTATTTTTATGGGGCTCCCTTTCATCGAATGGCAAAATATCTTCCCTCAAATACTTTACTATTGGTTTCATCTAATTGGGAGCTTTTTCCATGGTGAGTACCTAGTCGACATTTTTTTACTTTGGATGCACTAAGTACGATCCATGTATCATTCCATTGAGGTCGAACTTAATATCTTAAGACAATGTGGACAAGGTGTCTACATGTCTATTATGTCCCCCTGGGAATTTTTCTAATTAAACATGCTAGAATTGAGAACTCCCGATACTTTTCAAGGTAGGATAACATATGTTCATCTATGACATTGTAATCTCCTGATATTTGATTAAATATTTTCCTTCAGCCACAAATATGTTAAGGTGACAAGAACCCAGGTATATATCTTTCTTTTGTCCTCCTATGAGAGATATATACTCTTTTTCATTGTTCGATTCTCAAAGACAAGTTGTATGACCTATTCAAGGATTATGTGATTTGGGGTAACTAAAACTATCCCAACTTCAACCCCTTACATATTGGATTCTTCATCCATATAAAGGGTCCCTCAATTATCCTGTTCTGATCCCTCCACGGTTGTGTAATCTTCAAACATGATTTTATGATCAAGTTAATATTCTTCGACAAATTCTAAAATGAAATCTACTAAAATGTTTCCTTTAAATGCAGACCTTTGTTGATAATTCATATCAAACCTCGTTAATTCCATAAACCACTTAGAGATACGTGCAGAGAAGTCGTCTTTTTTTAGGGTTGCTTTTAACAAAAAAAAAAGGTTATAACTATGATAGAGTGTGCCTCAAAGTACTTTTTAACTTATGTGAGGCTATCACTGCTAATAAAATAACTTTTCTAATGAAGATATAGCAATTAGGTGTGTATAATGGTTTACTAATGTAGTAGATAGGTTATTGATACGTATTCCAGGATAAGTGTTTGATAACTATTCAAGGAAAACACAACTTTGCGGGTGTCAACACTGAAATGGGAATGTTTTCTCGAAGAAGTGCTAAAGAATATTCTGACTATCAACTTTAGTTTTAGTAACCGTGCTCACCAACACATTTTTGAAAACGAGTTTAGAATGTTAGAAAAACATGTTTTCATATCTTATTTAGTTGAACCAATTTTGATTATTATTTTTAGTGTGTGAATATATTATTCATATCAATAAATAGGATTGTTAGAGAAAGACCAAGCTTTAGAATATAAACACAGTAAAGTGCTCGATCCCCTGGTGGGGGCGAGTTATATTTATCTACGAGTATATGTATTCTAAGGTCCAACATTTTTTATAGATTAAGATGAAAGTTTAACACCTTTATCCTTGCAGCTTGAAAACATTTTCTGCATTGAATTAGCTTTTGGAGGAAATGGTTGTATAGTCGGGCAGAGGTCCGATCGATGAACTTTGAGTTACGAGATTTACACGGGGGAATGACACTTTTTAGGGCTCTGAAAGCCAATTTCAGAACATCTCTTTCGAAAGTCTGGGTTTTGCTCAAGAGTCTCGAGTCGAGGATCGAGGGAGAAGATTTTATAAAATTAATCAATGTTGCCTATTTACCAATAGGGAGGGTCCCCTTTTATAGGACTTGATTTGAGGCATTAACCACACGGTTAAAACGCCATGTAACCACGCGATTAAATATTTTAACCAATTGGCGATATTCTACTTGATTGTTTTCCACGTTATAACCCCCTAAATTAAAGTAAATTATATTGTGTGTAATATTTTATGATGACTAGTGACATCACTAAAATTATGGTATTATTTGATAATTGGTTGGAATTAAAGCAAATAAATATAATAATAATAATAATAATAATAATAATAATAATAATAATAATTTAATGACTAAAAATTATTATGTTCACAGAATAATTCGGGTAACTTTTGAGAAATGTAGATCGTCCGTTTTCACCTTAAAAAGTTCGGATTTTAAGGCCCATAGGATATTATATGACTTGGGCTAGACTTTAAGCTATTTGGTTGTAGTTTTGGGCTTTTTTAGTTAAGGTTTATGTGAGTCACAAACCCAAGTTCATGGTTAACCTATTAAAATACTCATTAGGCCATACTAAATTCTCTCTAATACCATTTGAGAGATAATCATAGAGACTAGAGAGAAGGATGCAATTTGGAAAAGAAGATTTATGATTATATGGCTTAGAGTTCAATCTACTAAACTTAAGAGGCAAGTTTATGTAGTATAAGGATATGATTGAAATTGAGATTATGCATTTTATTCGAAATATAATTGAATTAAACTTAAATTGTAGTAAAGTTCATCAACCAAATAAGTTATTAGTTATGTAATAAAATTGTTAAGTTAGGAGAAGTCTTTCGTGAAATTGGATTTAAATGAATTAGAATTATTAGAAATTGTTTTGGTATAGTAATTATGTTAAAATTCATTTGAGTTTGGAGATTATTGATATACATAATAACAGAATTTTTTAAAATTATGAATCTTCGATTATTTAATGAGCTTTTAAACATCCCTTGAATTTCATGCTAAAAAGTTGAGAAACTCATTGTTATATATTGGGAATGATATTCTCTTATGCGAATATGATTATAGTAATTTTAATTCATGATTTGAGATCTTGGATATTTTTTGTTGGAGGTTTGGAGATGCAAAGTTCGTAAGGAAGGAAATGAGGAGTCGGGAACTGTCGATCGATCGATGATTTGATTCAATTGATTAATGACATCGATCGGTCGACTATGGTCGATTGATCGACCGCTTCAGTTTTTCCCTTGTTTGGTTAAGGGTTTGATGGGTTAGATTATAATCCTAAGTTTGGATGGTCTTTACTTTTATTAAATTAGAATTAGAATTATGAATTGGTTAATAGCCTTAATTTATAGATGTTAATTAAGTAATATGATTGATATAAGTCTCGCAACCCTTAACTGTGTAGGATTACTTGATTGGTCTATTATGTGAAATATACCGAGAGTGTTTACTCATGGTATACGTACTTAAGGGGATATCCTTATGGAGATGCGATTGACGAAGACCAGTTCCTGCGATGATAAAAGGTTTGGCTTGGCTATATTTACCTTGAACATTACGTGTTGAAATTCCCGTTATATCTGTATAAGGTTCAAGAGCTAATCCTTTTACATAGTTTTGGGTATGGGGATATATAATTATTATGAAGGAGTATTGATTAACCCTAGTAGATTCTTGAGTGGTTATAGGTATGGGACAGCCTATAACTACGCCTGGTACGCACGGGCGATCACCAAAGACAGTAGGATAGGCCTTTGTTTTGTGTGGGCTTGTGATGAGGCCTTTTATGAGGTGCATATATTAGACCATACTTGTATTATGTGCATGTAGATGTGGGTACAACCTTCCCCTGTGACATTATACAATTGTAACATATAAATGGAAAAAGTGGAATTATTATATAAAAGTCTATCATGAGGAATAAGACTTAATAATGAGGAACATATGGGTTCGGGAGTAGACGCATGTGATAGTTAGGGTTGTTTTGGGTTGGGTTAACTTAAAAGCAACTAAAATACTAGAAGAGGTTGTGTGTTATATTTTAGCACAAGATCAATTATATGTTATACTACTTAGACTTGTTAACATCTCCTATTAACAATTTTCAAGACATATGCATATGTGTCGCCCCTACCCTGAAATTGTTTCGGTAGTATTATTTACATTGATACAATTGTAGTTACACGATGGTACTAGTAAGGATATTTGATTAGGTATCAGAGTTATGTGGTTCACCTATAGTATTTTTTATTTATTTATTTTATGCATTTAGTTCTATTACAGTCATGCTTAGAATAATATTTAATTCTTTAATTCCCATGAGTTTGTATTATACCTGACCAATCTATTATTAAATTTTACGAGGTGTCATAATTAGTATCAGAGCATTATAAGTTCTAGTGTCTTAGAGATCTTGAGTGTGTATGTCTCTTTTCCACGATGTGTTCTCTTATTTCTTTATTGATTTATCATTTAGGATTTTTACTCTTTATATTGACGGACATTTTGGGGGTTTCATGCCATTATTTAAGATGAATGATTCGAATAACATCGAGTGTATCAGGTTGTTTCCTTGTTTTGATTTCCTTTATGAGACGTCCCACGTATGAGGTTGATTTTAGTCGGGTGTCACGGACCTTTGGGCATGAGACTTTTAGCAAGTGATTAGCGTATACTTTGAGGGCAAATGCTTTTACTCACCTTTCGTAATAAAATTATAAGTATGGTTTTAAAGATCTCATCTGTAGGACCGTGTGGTAGATGGTATGAAGAAGAATTCGATTATCTTTCTCTTTCTCTTTCTTCAATGAAAGATATTGATACGGAGGCGAAGAAGTATTTTTGTGTTATTCTCTTTAGTGTGAGCACCATTTGTTTTGCTTTGGCACATACCTTACCAAGAGGGTTTGGTGAGTTTTATTAGGTAAACTATTAACCAACTCTTGTTTTTAAAAGGTGGGAGTTACCTTAACACATCAATAAGACTGCCATAACTATCTAAATCATAGATTTCCTAAGATTGTGAAGACCGAGGCTAAAGTAGGACCAATGACTGGAGACGGTGTAACATAGACCCAAGTAGGGAAGACCACACCAGCAAAAAAGAATCTCATAGGGGGATAATACCCCAATAGGTTCTAAGGGTAGAAAATATGATATATTATAGCTAGTAAAGCCAAATAAATCATTACTTGTGAGGTCACGACCAATGAAGTCTGACCCAATGAGGTAAGAGTTTTCCGTGATGACTATTTAGGCGACCGCTTGTAAAGTTGCCAATTTAATAGTTCCTTTCGAGGAATTTGTTACAATTATGGAAAGTAAGGCCACTTAGTTAGCTGATATCGTTGGGAGACTTGTATTATTGAGGGTATCATCGGGGGACGGGTGCGATTCTATTTATGGATCACATATACAAATTATTGTTTTATATCGAGGAGTTCTTATTTTTCATTGGTAGTATATTCACTATGATTTTGAGATATAGATATGTAGGTCACTAATCTTAGTCATATGTAGGTATCCCAGTGGGCAGGGATGCTAACTTACGTTATGATTATGGAGATGTAGTAGTGAGGTTGGTCGGTTGGATGTTTATCCACTTTGTTGACTCTTAAATTAAAGATAATAGTTTTTATTGAGCATCGGTTAGTCATTATAGTATGAGCTCATATCAATTACCAGGGATGGATTGTTATGATTGTTGTTTGGGACAGGAGTTGTTTTGGGTTACATATAGGCTGGAGGTAGGGTCTAGTGCATATAATTAAACTTATAGACTTGAGTACATCAAAAGGGTTATGGGTTCTTTGAGATGTTATAAATAGTCCATAATTTTTTTTATGGGTGAAGACGTAGATAGTTATCACTTGCACCAAAGAATAGTTTAGCCTTAGTGGTGTCATTATTGAACCATTCTGAGGGTAAATTGTATAGGTATGACACCGAATATGAAGCCCATTTTGAGGGCACCATATCGGATAGCTCCATTGGCAATGAAGGAGTTGCGTGAATAGCTTCAGTAATTTTTTAGCCAAGGGTTCATACGTAGGTGTACATCTTTGTGGAGAGCCTCAGTGTAATTTATGAAGAAAATAATTGTTCACTCCAATTATGCATGGATTATAAGGAGTTCAATAAGGACATTATACGCAAAAAGTATTAGTTATCGCGTATTGATGACCTTTTTTATCAGTTGAGGGGTGCGTTATTCTTTCCCAAGACTGACTTTATTCAAGATATCACCAGTTGCGTATTTGGGAGGAGAATTTTTCGAAGACAATTTTCTAATGCATTATGAATCGTATGAGTTATGGGTTATGCTAGTTGGTTGGCCAATGTGCCATCAGTGTTCATAGATTTGATCAACCGAATATTATGAATGTTCATAGATCAGTTCGTTATTATGTTCTTTAATGACATCTTGATATACTCGCGATCTAGAGAGGAGCATGCAGATCCATTGAGTTTGGTTTTCTAGACACTAAGGGAACATAAATTGTATGATAAGTTATCTAAGTGTGGATTTTGGATTCGATAGGTACAATTCTCGAGCCATGTTGTATCCACAGCTGGGATTTCGGTGGATCCTAGAAAAGTTTTTGCAGTTTTAAAGTGGGGCACCCTACAACACCTACGAAGGTTAGGAGTTGCTTAGGTCTGGCATGGTACTACATGATAGTCATTCATGGATTCTCAAAGATTGCCAAACCACTGACATATGTCACTAGAAAGGGAGTATCATTTGAGTGGAACAAGGATTGCCAGAGATATTTTAAATAGCTCAATAAAAATCTTACCACCCCATTTATCCTTACGTTACCAAAGGGCAGTGTGGAGTATTTTGTATGTACGGATGCATCATTATAGGGGTTAGGAGGTGGGCTAGTGAAAGAGGAGTGGCTGGTAGTTTATGTGTCTCTAAATCTAAAGCCTCATAAGGGTAATTACCCCACTCATGATTTGGAGTTGGCGGAGTTAGGATTTTCCCTTCATATTTGGAGTTCACATTGTATTCCGATCATAAGAGTCTCTAATATTTATTCATGCAGATTGAGGTGAATACGAGTCAGGCGATATGGATAGAGTTTATGAAGCATTATTATTTCATGATTTGGTACCACTGGGGGAAGTGAATGTGGTGGTAGATGTATTGAGTCGAAGATCGACAAGAGTTATAGGCAGAGCATGAGGTGGATTTGTCAGATATAGAGGCACCAAAGTGGAGTGCCAATCGAGATTTAGAATTATCATATGCCTTTTTGTGGGTAGTGACCATTACACCTATCATGGTGATACGGTTTTTACATTAATAATCTTTGGACTCATTCTTCCAGGTAAGCGTGCAAGCGTTGATGTCAGGAGGAGTTCCTTTATTCTTGGTCAATCTGAATAGTGGGTTAACAGGAAAAAGAGTAATTTTAGTCGAGGCTTACGGTTCATGTTTCACGATATGTCCCGGAGGAGATAAGATATACGAGGACATGCGCATAATGCATTATTTCACAATGATGACAAATGATGTTATAGAGTTTGTGTCCAAGTGTGTCACCTCTCAACTAGTAAAGATGGAACATCAAAGATCGACGAGGGTGTTACAGCCTTTGGAGATTACCGAATGAAAGTGGGAAAGCATCTCTATGGACTTCATAGTGGGAATATCGCGGTCCCAGAGAGGTTACGATTCGATTTGAGTCATCCTTGATAGGTTGATGAAGGTGGATCATTTTATTCCAGTTCGGACATATTTCACAACCACGCAGTATGCCAAATTATTTATAGCAAGGATTGTATGAATCCATGGTGGACCACATGACATTATGTCCGATCAGGACAGAACTTTCATATCTCGGTTCAGGGGGGGTTTAGGAGGTTATGGGAGTATAGTTGAGTATGAATATGTCTTTTCACCCTCAGTCTGATAGTCAAACTGAGCGACTAAACCAGATTTAGATGATATGCTCCAAGCTAGTGTGTTGGATCTCAAAGGAAGGTGGGATCAATATCTAACCCTCGTAGAGTTTTCTAATAACAATAATTAGCAGTAGACTATTGGTATGGAACCCTCGAAGAACTCTATGGATGATAATTTTATTCATCGAGTTTTTGGTTGGAATTCGGGGAGCACAAGAAGTTCGAGGGATATTATTTGGGACACCTCATAGTAAGTATAACTCGTTCGAGCATGGATGAATATAGCACAAGATTTTCAGGTAGGGAATCTGGTCCTTTATGGGTTTCCCCGAAGAAAGGGAACGTTATATTTGGATCCAAGGGGAAGCTGACACCTCGCTACATAGGCCCTTTCATGATTTTGGATAGGATAGGTGTGATGGCATATCGATTGGCCTTACCTGACCACCTGCGGAGGTTATATGATATTTTTTTTACATATCTCTCTAAATGACTCAATATCTAACCCCAAAAGGAGAAAAATTATATACGCTCGATGAACAAATATGTTATGTATCTTTGCTCGCTTGAATACTTTGCCACATGTTACAAACCTGCACACTTAAACACACCTTCAAATGCAAAGATAATATAACAAGTCTAAATCCGCACAAGAATAAACTTCCAACAATGTCCAAACAGTATCAATACAGGTAAGATGCCTCCCCCTAAGATAAAGACACCCTTATCATGAAAGGAAAGATACCAATGTAAGAATGCAGTCCGACTAGGCAAGGATAGTTCGAACAACCAGAAACTTCATTTTTGTATTTTACAAATTTATATATCAAAACATTAAACAAATAAAACCCAATAAAGTTATGCGACAATTTTAAACCGTTTGTTATGAAAAATTGATTTATCTAATTTTATGTTTTAAACCTAAAATATGCATCTAGGTGATAAGAAGATAAAATAAGTAAACATTCACAACACACTAATATATGAGGAAAACCACAAAGGGAAAAACCTCGAACGACCCAGCCAAATAGATCACTAAGATAAGGTTTTACAAAGACTAAACAATAGACTTACTCACTCGTAAGTTTTGACGCTCTTCTATCTTCAACCTCCCCTCCACGGTGCAACGCATGAGTCCACCTATGCAAGATTTCACAAAGCACGAGTCCACGCATGCCTCGGTCGGCTTAGCAACCGTTGACCAAATACAGAGTCCACTGCACTAAATCATTTCTCAATCTCAAGATGGTGAGAAAGAAGCTTTGGTGTGCAAACAGAAAGATCTCAAAGAATAAGAAAGATGAAAATTGAATCTTTAGACTTAATGGGTGAAACTAAGGTTTTGGAACTTTGGTAAATAGATATGAAAACAGTTTTTGCCAAAATTCTTAAAAAAAATTAGTCCAACATGCCTTAAATAGTAAAAAAACAAATTTTGAGGTAGAAAACTTGTTTAAACAAAAACTATAGTTGTTCGAATGAGATTAGCTTTTTGTTCTAACGAAACTCCAGCTCGTTCGATCATACTTCTAACGAGAGAGGCAATTTTAAACAAAGAGGCCTCATTAGATGTATGTTAAATGATTGCTCCAACGAAATTCCAATGTTATTCTAAAGAGATCGGCTTCGTTCGAACGAAAACTCAATTTCGTTCTAACGAGTTTAGAATCGAAAAAAATAGTTTTCTTCAAAAAAAAACTTTAGGTTAGAATAAAACGGTGATGCATTTATAGGTTAGGCAGGTATACCTTCCGCATGAAAGTGGGAGGGGGGATAATCATGAGTATGATAGGCACACGTAGAGGAGACTATTTGCACATCTCCCACATGCGTGCATGATAAGATTAATGCTGGCATCATACTATCACATGGTACATGCTTGCTTTGACGGTGTTAAGTAATAGTGTTAACTAATGTGGGCTAGTTGAGTTAACTTAATCACCTAAGGCGTTAGGGCTGACCACAATTACGCTGGACAACCAGATGGATAGTGAGCTAACCTCCTTTAAAGGATAATTGAGTCGATCTATCGCCTTTTGATTGGTTCCTGAGTCACTTCATATTTATGGTACAACATTCATAATGTCAATGGTTCGGGGACTAAACTCTAATAACTTCTACAATCGAGAGCATGCATCATTGAATTATATATTGGAACAGATAATTATTGAAATTTACTATCAAAAAAAGGCAAAATGCCCAATAAAGGGGAAAAAGAACGAAAAGATTTTTGAAATTTTTTCAATTTATCACAATAATAGCTTACTTGGAAAGAACAAGTGATCAAAATCGAAGAAACTGCCTATGAATGGGAAGAATATCCCACACACCCTAACTTAAACCTTGCTTAATCCTCAATATGAATCAAGAACGAAATTAAGGAGAGGAAAAGGGAAATATAACCCAAAATGGAACAATCTATAGAAAGCACAAGCCCAAAGATTCTACAAAACATGTTAGAACCAATCATAACAAAAAAGAATAATAAAAACTTAACTACTTAAATTAGACAATAAGTACAAGAGAAATTTCAACCTAATATCTAGAACCTACAATTTGAACTTCTAACAAAATACACACTACAAGTGGAAATTTTTTAAGATCCACCCAAAATACAATTTAACTTTGAGGGATCATCGGTGTTCCCTCATTTGAGTGCATATCTTTCAAAAAATAATATTTTCGTTTGAACAACGGAAGGCATGTGTACGGTGAAAAATGGAACAATCACCAATTCAAACAATATGGCAGATGATGATGATGGGTTTGGATTTAATGGGTGATGAATATACATCCGATCCAAAAAAATATAATTTCCTTCCAAATATTTTGCAATTGGAATGAGAGGTGGAGCACATGGAGGCAAGATTGCCTTCATAGAAAGCAACTCAAGCAAGTAATCCTCATCAGTAAAAGGGCTAAACATTTTAGAGTTTTGAACTGATTCATGGGATAATTGCAATGGTTCGATAATGGGGAATGATAATGGATAAGAAATAAATTCAACCCTGAGATATGACTCATCAACGCTGAAAGATGGAATTCAAAAGGAGAAATAGTCAATTTCAATGAAATTTTCTTCAAAAATTATTTGAGGTCAAACACAAGTCTCAACCTCCTTTTTGTTTTTAAAAGAAGAAATAATCTCATTGAAAAATGATTGAATTTCCATAACTCACCATTATTATTCGTTATTACTCTTTGGGGAGCTTTCAAAGTCGTTATCCTTTACTCTAGAACCTCAAATTCCTCATTTGGTTGAAAATATTCTCCAACTTCAAAAGTATCGGAAGAAAAATCATCATTGGATTCAAATAATAAATTCCAATCATTCTCCAAACAATGATTATCTTCCCAATAACGGTTTTCACTCTTTTCATTCTCAACAATGTGAATGCCCTCAAATAAAGTCATAGGTAAAGGCGCGAGTTCCACAAATTGATGTTCGGTCGATAGATTCAAACATTTCTTGGTGCTTAAATTTAGAAGTTCTATAAAAGTAGCTAATAAAGAATACAAATAGAAAGAAAACATTATGAAATACTACATCAATTAAATTCTTAAACAAAACAATCCTTGGTAACATCCCCATTTGATTCACATGGGATTTTAACCGAAGCATATGTGTAAGTTATGCTTGATCATTATTATCAGCACCCACCCCAAATGCAAAAACCTAAACTATTAATACACTCTTGAGGCAGTATAGTGGCTACTCCGGGTATCAAATCCACAGGGAATGGTGCTTGATGTTGATTAATTTATTACTTCTGAATTAAAGTATAAAAGATGATGAGATTAATAAAAGATTAATCTACGTATGTATTTAAAATAAGTTAAACACAGAAAGAGTAAAAACCATATATTAATGTCATATCCCTCACCTCGGGTTAATGAGTATAAATGGTTACATAGGAAGACAAGTTTATTAAGATTAAATCTCATTTCATCAATTAATTAAATCTAGAGTTGTCACACCCTACATTATCATAAATGTATACTATGATTTTGGCGTCAATAAAAAGTACGTATGCGAGGTTATAAATATAGCGGATACATGATATATACCGTTAAAACTCCTAGACGTAAAATCAAGTATTACCAAACTGATTTAAACTAATTTAATCCATCACCAAAGCAAAGCAACCCATTAATTCAAGGATAGTTCAATCATCTCAACTTAACCTAACTTAGCTAGAAACCATATTAAATGACATGGAATGTAAAGGAAAGAAATAAATTAAGTAATCAACCAATTAACAAAGCAAGAAAATACTTGTTTATATAAAAAGGATGATGAATAGTGCACTTATAAACCTAAAAAACAAACCCCATGAGAGGAAAGCTCCCACCCAAAATAACCCTCCAAACTAAAACCTAAGACAAAACTAGATAATTAACTAATAAATCCAACTTTATATATATATTTACAGAGTCACGCTCTCCAACATACCTCGGTTAACATATCAATAAACATACCCATTTTTTTAAAATAGTAAAAATCAAATTTTTTAACGAAACTCGGTATATCTTATCTACATAGTAAGAAGATCATCTACAAAAAAAATCATCAAAAAATTCCATCCGGAAGCAGGTGAGATGATGGCAAAATTTTTAACAGCCGAAAATACTCATATATACCCACTTTTCATTTCACCCATTTTTGGGTTGAATTTTTTTATGATTATTTTTTAAAATGTTGTCCTCATTATGGAGATTGTGTATACAAAATTTGGTCAAAAAATATATTTTTTTACTATTTTTAAAAAAATAGGTATGTTCATAGGTATGTTGCTAAGAGGTATGTTAGAGAGTCAAATTATATATATATATATATATATATATATATATATATATATAAGTTACAATGGTGTTTTTACTGTTGCATAAAGACATAAGATCGTTAATGGTTCAGATGTAAGCCATCAAGGTGTAACACCCTGCCTAATTAAATACCGAGTGATCAGTTCTTTATTAAATTAAATCAGAATATCCAGTTGGTTCAGATTATGCATCACTGTCAAAAAATTTATTAATAAATACTAACCACCTAATATGTAAAAAGGTTGATGTCAATATTTTCTTTTAATTAATATAAAACTAGGTTAATGAATAATTAAACATATACCATTCACACCAATAACCTATGATAGGAAGTAACTGCAATAATAAAAGTAACCAGAGTAAACACATCCAGTTTAAGTACCAAATACAATAATCCACGGAAATAAACCAACAACTGAAAGAAGTAAATAACTAAATCTAAAGTCTCTGAATATCCAAATAAAAAAGTGGCAACATGCCCTAACTGATCAAATAACTCAGAAGGAAGAAATGATGGACATAGAGGCGTCTACTACCATGGTCCTGTAACTTCCACAGCAGCTACAGCTCGTCGAATGAATGGAACTCCTATGCTTGGTGTCCCTGTGGCTGGGCACCTAAAATAATTTGACAAAGAAAAGAGACTTGTAGAAAATGGGTCAGAGCCTGAGTTGTAAAATAGTTTAAAATCAGCAAGTGCTTAAATGAATCAATAGCACATATATTATTCATGTTAGATTATCGCACTCTCACTTAAGATACTCACTTCTCAACTAATGTGCACACCTAACGCATGTACCAACCCACCCTAGTTATGCTACCCCGCCTAACTAGACTGATGATAAATAGAATTACACCAAGACTCTCAAGTGATTAACCATATCGCTCGTATCCCGCATGAACATATGTTAAGGATAGCTACATAAGTATTCAATTGTTATTCTCATAAAATTCTTTTTCTCATTAAGTTGATATGATATCTATTGTTATTTGCAAAACTAATAAACACACAAAGTAGAATAAACAACAAGTATACATATATCTATCTCTCTATAGATACATATACTAATACTGCACCCTTGGGTCATGGCCCCTTTGGTATCAGGCATACTCTGCTATCATGTCCCGGTGCATCGCTCATTGCATAAAGGACTATGGGTTCAATCACTCGCGAACCATCCAAACAAACACATATATTGGAGGCGAACATAGTTCCAAGCCAATGGGCTACGCACATACCTACGCACCCATACGGCCGTCATCACTATCATTCTCATAGATAGCCCATACCTAGGCTCTATGCTCTAGTGGTACAAATCAATATCCCACTCGAAGGCTCCTCAAGGCATGATCGTCCACAACGCGCAACCTCCACTCGATAGAAACCAGCGTAGGTATGTTATACATATAATAGTTCAATCAATACATATACATACAACTTATCATATTCATTAGGTATTCATGTAACCCAAATCCCCGAATTTATAAGTACTATTATCATCCCTACTACTCACAGTACACTAACCGTATGATTTATTTCTCTATCGTATATCCTCCTTAAGGCTCTCTTATTCCAACATATTCCTTGAGTAATCACATACTCATCTCGCCACTATGTGACACCATGCCTAATTAAATACCGGGCGATCACTCCTTTATTAAATTAAAATCAAGGTGAACAGTTGGTTCATTCTTAGCATCACTGTCGTAAAAATAACTTTTCCAAATTTAACACCCTATTTAATTCAGCTAAGTGTCAAAACCATTTTTTTAAACATTACTTTCCAATTTTATTTATTTATTTTATTAAACAATCAATCCAATAATTTAACATTTAACAACCCAATCCCAGCATTTAAAACTTAAAGTAAAACAAACATGCTGAATAAATCCCAAAGTAACAGTACTAGAAATAACTGAAATACAAATGTCCCAATAAAATAGATAAATAGTGGAAAGGGTGACACATGCCCAATAAGGAGAATGATAGAAGTGGAATCAAGTAAATGAAATCGTCTAAGCCACTGGCCTGCAACTCCCACCTAAGCTGCAGCACGGTCCTTCCAAGGGATCCTAAACAAGACGCCCCTGTTGCTGGGCACCTGTAATATATACATATATATACAAGAGAGAAAGAGGAATAGAAATGGGTCAGAGCCCGATAGTGTATATGATTTAAAAATTCGTTTAGCAAGTATTTAAATTGATACAGGCCAATGCAACAACATGTTAGTGCGACACTCTCTTGAGAAATTATCGCCTCTCTTCTAATGTGCACTCCTATCGCACCAACCTTACCAATGGTTTATCTCATCATATATCACACTATCCTTCCCCAAGGATTTAACTTATCATAGGTGACTCTCAAAATTTAAGATTTAACAACATCATGGTTTAAAAAGGATAATTTCATTTAGTACAAAACGCTCATTTTAACTTTATTGATTCATGAAGTTTTTTTTTCAATATCATATTATACTTTTCAAAACAAGTATTTCCAATTTGAGTCATTATACATGTCTTACTTACCATAACATAGTAGGCAGTTTCCCATATTTCAGAAGTTCATATATATATATTAAATACTCGTATAATATATATATTCTAACAGCACCCCACATAAAATTTTATGGTGCGGGCATACTCTGCTATCTGATCCCCGTATCAATCGTACTAAAGGGAATACAAGTTCGGAATCACTCTAGAACTGTATAAATACATACACAAATAATATTGAGGCGAAGCATAGTTTCCAAGTCCAAGAGGTCAATACATACCCTCACGTCTCTTAGGACCGTGACTACCGATTCGATAGCCTGTACCTAGGATTTCTATCTTCTAGGGTACGAGTCAATATCCCCCATAAGGCACACGAGATAAGATCGTCCCAGCGCGGAAACCTCAGGGATAGCAAGTAGCGCGGGCATAATTTTCACAAGTATATAATATATGCATACACAATCATATAAATATACCACTTTTATTATATCAATTTAGGTTTATCCAATAACCCACATTCACAACATTTATCCTTACCATTATTATTTATCAAGTATAATGGTTCGTTTCTAACTTTAATTCGAAGGGTTTTTCCAACTTACTACGTAACCCTCATGGACTCTATTCTTCCAAATGTACAATTCAGTAGATATCCATTTATGTTCCAACGTAACTCTCTCTTACGTGTCTCTCCCCTTTAATATATACTTACATTATCCCTTATGAAAAATATCCCAAAAATATAGATTTCGCCTTACATTAAAGGATTTTGAATTTTATTTTCAAAGATGAGAATTTCAAACGGTTTCGAAATCGGAATTAAAATGGAGTTTTAATTGAATTTTTATTCTCTAAGAGTCCTCAAAACATAAAACTGTCTAGCAAAAAAAATATTAAAAAATATTGAACGGTCCGATCGAGCTGAATTTTTTTCTGTAGCTTCCTCTCGTCTTCAACTAATTCTCTGTAAAATATCATCCAATTCCAACAGTCTGATCGTCCGGAATAAATTTTTTTTAGTGTTTTTATCTGATTAGAACTCTTTTTTAATCAAACTCTTAATCCATTACATGACAAAGGGTTTCCAGAATATCATATAAATCATCACTACATGAAAATTTCCCATCTCAAATTGGGTTTTTCTTCCATAAATCTCATCCTAATAACTCATAAACTAATATGGATGATGCATCAACGAAATAAGCAAGATAAACACTTGCCTGGGATTTTCATAAATCTGGTTTGGTGTTGAATTTGGTGTGGTTGCGTTCCCCGTCTCGCGATCTACGCATTGGCGGTGGCGGCGGTGCAAACGGGTGAGTTTTGATCCTTCAAATGCCTTGAGAGCTCTCTCCTCTCCTCTCCAATGGTCGTTCTAGTGTTTTGAGTTATCTAACCCTAGGAGATAACCTAAACATCTGATATAACCCCTTTAATTTTCGTGGGTTTAATTACCCAAAATACAAAATGACTAAAATGCCCGCCCGGGGTACTAATTAGGCCTAAAAACGCCCCAAGACCCAAATCAAACTCCCGGGTATACTTTTCTTGCTATCTAGACCATTTTTGACGCGTTGGCACACTCAAAATGACCATACGAACAACTTATAAAATATTTACTTTTATTTATCAATATTTAGTCCCGACGCGACACGGGCGGGTCCCGACTCAAATTTCTAAAATTATCATTTTATTCACTCGTGACATTTAATATGGCCACTATTATATATTACTTTGCTCATTAGTAATATTTAACAAATTTTCCCATAATTACTAAATCTCATCACGTTAATAATTATAACATAATTAATTTCTGAATTTTTATTAAATAATTAATTCACATTAATATTAATAAATCCCCAAATTAATATAGCATAAAAATACGAGGTATTACATACTTCCCCCCTAATAACGGAATTTCGTCCCAAAATTCGGAAAATAAGGCATACCTGATAAGAACAAATCTGGATATCTCTCGTGCATATCGGCCTCGCGCTCTAAAGTGGATTCCTCCACATTATGATGCTCCCACTGGACCCGTACAAGTGGAACTATCTTCGACCTCAATCTCCTCTCACTATAGTCTAGGATAGCCATCGGTCTCTCCTCATAAGAGCTGGCAGGCTGTAAGTCTATCTCATCTATCGCGATGTGAGTATGGGCCATATCATCCCGAAGATACCGTCTCAACGACGAGATGTGGAATACATCGTGAATGCGATGTAAATTCTCTGGTAGTCCCAATCTGTATGCTACCGGCCCAATCCTCTCGATAATGGGAAATGGTCTCACGTACCTCGGGGCCAATTTTCCTTTCTTCCCGAACCTCATCACTCCCTTCATAGGAGATACACGCAGTAACACTTGGTCCCCCACATTAAACTCCGGGAAGAACCGTTTCGCATCGGCGTAGCTCTTCTGCCTGTCCTGGGCTACTCGAATGTGACTCCTGATCATCTCAATCCTCGCGGAGGTTTCCTGAATCACCTCTGGTCCTAGTAACTTGTTATCCCCCACCTCGAGCCAACAAGTTGGAGAACGACAAGACCGACCATACAAAGCCTCAAATGGAGCCATACCAATTGTAAACTGATAAGAGTTATTATAAGCAAACTCTACCAGTGGAAGATGTGGCTCCCAACCTGCTCCAAAATCAAGAACACACATGCGTAGCATATCCTCTAACATCTAATTAGTACGCTCTGTCTGTCCATCTGTCTGTGGGTGATAAGCTGAACTCAACCTCAACTCAGTACCCATAGCCTCCTGAAAGCTTTCCCAAAAACGTGATACAAAAATCTAGTCTCTATCTGACACAATATTCAGGGGCACCCCATGTAATCTGACAATCTCAGTAATGAACAACTGAGCATACTGATCCGTGGTATAATCTGTCCGCACCGGCAGAAAATGAGCCACCTTGGTCAAACGGTCTACAATCACCCAGATAGAGTCGTGGACCCGCTGTGATGTAGGAAACCCTGTAATAAAATCCATGGAAATACTCTCCCACTTCCACGCGGGTACTTCCAATTGCTGAAGCAATCCTGACAGTTTCTGATGGTCCACCTTCACTAGCTGGCAGGTAGAACACTTGGACACGAACTCAGCAATGTCCTTCTTCATCCCACTCCACCAGTATTGCCTCCTCATATCCTGGTACATCTTATCTCCTCCAGGATATACCGCAAATCGGGACCCGTGAGATTGGGTCATCACTGCATGACGCAATTCTGCACCTTCTGGAACCACTAACCTCCCATTAAACCTCAAACCCCCATCAAAACTAACGGAATAGGACTCAGCACCCTCGGCTAAAAGTCGTACAATCTGTTCCTGGCAAAATAGGTCTGTGGTTTGGGCCTGTATTACCCTCGTAACAATCTCGAGTGTGACTGTCATAACAGATATGAAGGAACGGGTTACTGCGTCCTGGTGACCCAACTCCTTCCACTTCGCTTTCCAGATGTTCGCTACCTCATTTACCGGTCTACGGCTCAACACATCAGCAACTACGTTGTCTTTCCCCGGATGATACTGTATGTCGAACTGATAGTCCTTCACAAACTCTAACCATCTGCACTGACGCATATTCAGCTCTCGCTGAGTGAACAGATACTGCAGTGACTTGTGGTCTGTGAACAAACGGAACTTCTCCCCCAATAAATAGTGTCTCCATATTCTCATTGCAAAAATGACCGCTACTAACTCCAGGTCGTGGGTGGGGTAATTCTTCTCATGCGGCTTAAGCCTGCGAGAGGCAAAAGCTATAGCCTTCTCTTCCTGTGGAAGTACTCCCCCAAGTCCCCGTAAAGAGGCATCGGTGGAAACCAGGTACTCCACACTCGGCTTCGGTAAAGCAAGGACTGGTGCTAAAGTAAGCTTGTCTTTCAGCTCGTCGAAAGCCAATTGACAAGCATCATCCCAAATATATGGTACCCCTTTGCGAGTCAGGTTTGTCAATGGACCCGCTATTTTGGAGAATCCCCGAATGAATCTCCTGTGGTATCCGGCTAACCCCAAGAAACTACGTACTTCCGTCGGTGTCGTGGACTATCCCCACTCCCTCACCGCTGACACTTTACTCGGGTCAACTGCTATCCCCTGTTTAGAAACAACGTGTACCAAGAACTGTACCTCTCGCAACCAGAATCCACACTTCTCGTACTTAGCATACAACTGATGCTCTCGTAAAGTCTGAAGAACCTGCCTCAAGTGCTAGGCATGCTCCTCCTCGGAGTGTGAATATATCAAAATGTCATCTATGAAGACGATGACAAACTAATCCAAGAACTCTCTGAATACTCGGTTCATTAAGTCCATGAATACGGCTGGAGCATTTGTGAGATCAAATGGCATCACTCTGAACTCGTAAGACCCATATCTCGTCAAGAAGGCAGTCTTTGAAACGTCATGCTCTCTAATATGTAACTGATGGTACCCCGACCTCAGATCTTTCTTCGAAAAGAAAATTGCTCCCCTCAGCGGGTCGAACAAATCATCGATTCGAGGCAACGGATACTTATTACGTATCGTCACCTTGTTCAACTCCCGGTAGTCCACACATAACCTCAGTGAACCATCTCTCTTCTTCACAAACAAGACTGGAGCGCCCCAAGGTGAGGTACTCCTGTGAATGAAGCCCTGACCTAACAGCTGCTCTATCTGATCTCGTAACTCTCGCATCTCCGCTGGAGCCATACGGTATGGAGCGCGTGCTATCGATCTCGTATCTGGCAATAAATCTATGACAAAGTCTATCTCTCGACTTGGGGGTAGGCCTGGTATCTCCTGGAATACATCGGAATACTCACGAACGACTGGGATCGAGTCTAAAGGAATTACAACCTCCTTAGAGGTATCCTCCTCTATATAATACAAATGAGCGGCCGAACCTCCCTCTGGGGGAGGCATCGCCACTACAAACATCTCTTGCCCCGGAATGTCAAAAGTAATGCTCCCACCGAAGCAATCAATCATGGCTCAATAAGCTGCGAGCCAATTCATACCGATAATTACATCATGCTCATGCATATCTAAGACTAACATGTCTGCAGGTAATACCAAACTACCAATCTCTACCCCCACTCCCCGGTATATAAAGAAGATAAGCGACCCACACCCCAGTGGTGAGTCTACACACGTCACTGTGCTCTCTGCTGTGGCTAACAACCCTAAGGCCTTCGCAAAATGCGTAGCTATAAAACAATGTGTCGCCCCAGTATCAAACAAAACCCGACCTATAGTACCATGGATAGGAAACATACCCTCAATCGCGGGTGGTGCCTGTGGAGCTGCTGCCTGGTGGACGTTATAGACATATCCGTACTGTAACATCCCCTGCTGCACTGGAGCTGCTGGAATGGCTGGTAGGGCTGGCACATGGGCTGGAGCTGGGAGGGCAGCTGGAAAAAGTGGTCTCTGTGGCTCATTACGGGCACCCTGCTACTGTGGGGCCCTATTACCCTCTGGTCAATCCTGGCGCTTATGACCATGCTTGCCACATACAAAACACCAGTCTCTGAAGTTACCTCCCCTCTGACCCTGCTGACCACAGCCCTGCTGGCCGTTACCTCCCCGCCACTGGCCCTGTTGGCCCTGATTAGCACGCTGTTGGCCCTGTTGATTAGGATGGACCTGCTGGCCCTGCCTATAACCCCCAAATCCCTACCTGGAATCACCTTAATAGAATCGCTTAGCAGGGTCCCCCTGATGGGAACTCTGCTCGTGTTGACGAGTCTGTCCATGAGATGGTGCCCCACTAGCACTACTACCCCCGGTCCTGCCCTGCTGGCTGGACTCTCCTGCTTCCCTGCAGATGGAAGTGGTGATCCTGGCAATGTAGTAACGTAGCATTGAGTACATCAGTGAAAGTACTCAGAGATAGATTCCCTATAAGATGTTGACGGATCCTCCAAGCTAACCCGTCCACAAACAACATTATTTTCTTACTATTAGTAGGTGCCTCATCTGGCACTATGGTGAGAAGTCTCGTGAACTCCTCCTCATACTCAGCAACGGTAGAGTTCTCCTGTTTCAAATTCAGTAATTTCCGCCTCATCTCAGTCTGCACGGTGGGTGGAAAGTACTTGCGGTCAGACTGCTCCCAAAATGACTGAATAGGGACCGTGTCCCTCTCCTCCAAGGTGGTAGTGGACTCCCACCACTGCAAAGCGGCCCCCACCAGCTTAAAGGAAGCTAATAACTGCCTTTGCACGTCAGTGCACTCATACATACGAAGATGCCGCTGGATGTCTTTCTTCCATTGACTGACTGTGACGATATCTGAGCTACTAGAGAACTCAGGGGGATGCGCCTTCTGAAAAGCGTCCCTAACCCTCTCCCATGAAGATGGAAGCTGAGCTGGTACTGGCGCCACTACCTGCATCTGGGGTGGAGCTTGCTGAACCACCGCTAGCGCGGCATTCACCGCCTAAGCAACAATGGCGGCTACTTCATTAGCATTCATAGTGCCTTGTGTCGGAGCTGCTGGCTGCTCGGCCTGGGCACGCCTATCCTTCGGTACACGTCTTAGAGGCATCTGAAACATGAAGAAGTTTATTAGTCTCCAGTCATTATCAAATACCAAATGACTGGAGACGTAAATGTAAAAGCAGGAATACAACAATCCTAAAAATAGGGCTCTATAGCAAAAACGTTAAGCTGAAAGCGAAAATAAGCCGTACAGATCCAATAGACACTAGAACCTGATGCTCTAATACCACCTGTGACACCCCGCCTAATTAAATACCGGGCAATCACTCCGTTATTAAATTAAAATCAAGGTGAACAGTTGGTTCATTCTTAGCATCACTGTCGTAAAAATAACTTTTCCAAATTTAACACCCTATTTAATTTAGCTAAGTGTCAAAACCATTTTTTTAAACATTACTTTCTAATTTTATTTATTTATTTTATTAAACAATCAATCCAATAATTTAACATTTAACAACCCAATCCCAGCATTTAAAACTTAAAGTAAAACATACATGCTGAATAAATCCCAATGTAACAGTACTAGAAATAACTGAAATACAAATGTTCCAATAAAACAGATAAATAGTGGAAAGGACGACACATGCCCAGTAAGGAGAATGATAGAAGTGGAATCAAGTAAATGAAATCGTCTAAGCCAGTGGCCTGCAACTCCCACCTAAGCTGCAGCACGTTCCTTCCAAGGGATCCTAAACAAGACGCCCCTATGGCTGGGCACCTGTAATATATACATAAATATACAGGAGAGAAAGAGGAATAGAAACGGGTCAGAGCCCGATAGTGTATATGATTTAAAAATTCGTTTAGCAAGTATTTAAATTGATACAGGACAATGCAACAACATATTAGTGCGACACTCTCTTGAGAATTCTCGCCTCTCTTCTAATGTGCACTCCTATCACACTAACCTTCCCAATGGTTTATCTCATCATATATCACACTATCCTTCCCCAAGGATTTAACTTATCTTAGGTGACTCTCAAAATTTAAGATTTAACAACATCATGGTTTAAAAAGGATAATTTCATTTAGTACAAAACGCTCATTTTAACTTTATTGATTCATAAGTTTTTTTTTCAATATCATATTATTCTTTTCAAAACAAGTATTTCCAATTTGAGTCATTATATATGTCTTACTTACCATAACACAGTAGGCAGTTTCCCATATTTCAGAAGTTCATATATATATTAAATACTCGTATAATATATATATTCTAACAGCACCCCACATAAAATTTTATGGTGCAGGCATACTCTGCTATCCAATTCCCGTATCAATCGTACTAAAGGGAATACAAGTTCGGAATCACTCTCGAACTGTATAAATATATACACAAACAATATTGAGGCGAAGCATAGTTTCCAAGTCCAAGAGGTCAGTACATACCCTCACGTCTCTTAGGACCGTGACTACCGATTCGATAGCCTGTACCTAGGATTTCTATCTTCTAGGGTACGAGTCAATATCCCCCATAAGGCACACGAGATAAGATCGTCCCAGCGTGGAAACCTCAGGGATAGCAAGTAGCGCGGGCATGATTTTCACAAGTATATAATATATGCATACACAATCATATAAATATACCACTTTTATTATATCAATTTAGGTTTATCCAATAACCCACATTCACAACATTTATCCTTATATTCCCATTATTATTTATCAAGTATAATGGTTCGTTTCTAACTTTAATTCGAAGGGTTTTTCCAACTTACTACGCAACCCTCATGGACTCTATTCTTCCAAATGTACAATTTAGTAGATATCCATTTATGTTCCAACGTAACTCTCTCTTACGTGTCTCTCCCCTTTAATATATACTTACATTATCCCTTATGCAAAATATCCCAAAAATATAGATTTCTCCTTACATTAAAGGATTTTGAATTTTATTTTCAAAGATGAGAATTTCAAACGGTTTCGAAATCGGAATTAAAATGGAGTTTTAATTGAATTTTTATTATCTCTAAGAGTCCTCAAAACATAAAACTGTCTAGCAAAAAAAAATATTAAAAAATATTGAACGGTCCGATCGAGCTGAATTTTTTTTTCTGTAGCTTCCTCTCGTCTTCAGCTAATTCTCTGTATAATTTCATCCAATTCCAATGGTCCGATCGTCCGGAATAAAATTTTTTTAGTATTTGTATCTGATTAGAATTCTTTTCTTAATCAAACTCTTAATCCATTACATGACAAAGGGTTTCCAGAATATCATATAAATCATCACTACATGAAAATTTCCCATCTCAAATTGGGTTTTTCTTCCATAAATCTCATCCTAATAACTCCTAAACTAATATGGATGATGCATCAATGAAATAAGCAAGATAAACACTTGCCTGGTATTTTCTGATGTTGAATTTGGTGTGGTTGCGTTCCCCGTCTCGCGATCTACGCATTGGCGGTGGTGGCGGTGCAAACGGGTGAGTTTTGATCCTTGGAATGCCTTGAGAGCTCTCTCCTCTCCTCTCCTCTCCAATGACCGTTCTAGTGTTTTGAGTTATCTAACCCTAGGAGATAACCTAAACATCTGATATAACCCCTTTAATTTTCGTGGGTTTAATTACCCAAAATACAAAATGACTAAAATGCCCTCCTGGGGTACTAATTAGGCCTAAAAACGCCCCGAGACCCAAATCAAACTCCCGGGTATACTTTTCTGACTATCTCGACCCTTTCGGACGCGTTGGCGTACTCAAAACGACCATACAAACAACTTATAAAATATTTACTTTTATTTATCAATATTTAGTCCCGACGCGACACGGGCGCGTCCCGACTCAAATTTCTAAAATTATCATTTTATTCGCTCGTGACATTTAATATGGCCACTATTATATATTAATTTGCTCATTAGTAATATTCAACAAATTTTCCCATAATTACTAACTCTCATCACGTTAATAATTATAACATAATTAATTTTCGGATTTTTATTAAATAATTAATTCACATTAATATTAATAAATCCCCAAATTAATATAGCATAAAAATACGGGGTATTACACACTAGACTAGAAATTTAGGTCACTTAATGTTAACGTAGGTCATTTCTCTCACTTGAATCAACCTATAAGAATTTTAACTCGTCCGGGCAAAAATTAGAGTTTATGACTTCTCGTTAGAAGCTGGGAATTCTCGTTCGCATGAGGTTGTTCGAATGAGGGTCAAAATTTGAACGAACTATAAACCAAATCTCCTTAGTAATCTCATTGGAATTCTTGTTTGAACGAGGTCATTCAAACGACCTGGGTAGGTCTTCGAACGAAATTCCGAGATCGTCTTTGTCTTCCAAAAATTTCGTTTTCCCCATTCTTTCAACAACAAAATCACTTAAGATTCATCCTAATTCAAATCCAAAAACTCTAAACTATATCCCCTAGTATTAGAACACTTTCCTATCCAACATGAATTATGATTAATTTCTCAAATCTTCAAAACTTTAATTTCATATAATCACCATTAGTGACCAACTAAACTTAGAAATAATTTTGTGGTTTCAACAGATACAATTCAGATTTCTAATCCCTAATGTATAGTTATTCAATCATGAATCATATATGCTCTAAAATCAAGCAAGATAAACACTTGACTTTTTTTGAACTTCTGATTCGCTAAATGAAACTGGTATAAGGGTGATCCTCTCTTCACGATCTATGCATTGGTGTGATTTTGGTGTGACAGCTTGAGTCTTTATCCCAGGGCACCTATGGAGTTCTTCTTCTCCCTCTTTGGTTCTCTCTCTCTCACACTTAGGTTTGGAAACTGATAGATAACCTATTACCCATGTACACTTACCTTTTAATTATCTATTTTCATCCATTTTAATTCCCTAAAATCTCAAAAGACCAAAATACCCCTCTGGGGTGTAGATTTCGCCTAAATTGACCCGAAATCCAAATAAAACACTCGAGTATAGTTTTTGACTATTTCAGCCATTCCGGACTCATCAGCGCACTTTAAATACTCAAACAAGTTACTTAAAAATAATTTATTTTTTTAACCCAATAAAGTAATACCAACACGACTCACACTCGCGTCCCAACTAAGTGTATTGCAACTGTCGTATTTTTCACTCCCGACCATAATAATATTTTCATAATCATATATTACTTTACTCGCTAAGTAATATTCAACATAATTATCACAAATAAATACTAACTCTCGTCACGCTAGTAATTATTAAATTTAAATCCAAATTAATTATAAATAAATTTTCTCCATTTAAATTAATTAATCCTAATTCCATAATAAAAATATAATCCTTAAAAATATAATTAAAATAAAATCCCTAAAAAGTACAGGGTATTACACGGGGCAAAAAAGCAACGGTTAGATCTTTGAGATGTACGTGAAAGCTAGTTACTATGACATCGTCTAAAAAAAGAAATATGTCCAAGTTGGACTGATAAGAGAACCTGGCTCGAGGAGTAAAAGCTGGACAGATGGGATAAGAAGTGTCAAGTTCTCAAACCCATCTGTCAAAACTAATTATAATATTTATTTTACACGATATTATTTCATTTTAATTTGAATGTGTTCCCATTTTCAAGACACACAAATTCTTTTACACCCTCAAGCCCATTCTCTCTTTTCAAGATAGACGACCCATCACATAACGATCATCACACTCCTCTTTCTTTCCTTTCGAACTCCCTTTCTTCTCCATGGGGTTTCTTTTTTCTAACATATCTCTTTCTAAGTTTAACTCCCTCTCTCCACTCATATTCACCCCAACATGATGCGGGCCTCCTCCATCGGGTGCAACCCTCCTCCACCAGCGTCGACCACAACCCAATTGCTGACCAAAGCCAGTGGCTACCCTGCTCTTGCCGACATTTTCTTTTAGTAAGATGTCATTTTTCGTTGTTCCTTCGATCCTCCGTATTTTCAAATATCATTTTTATAATGAAGAACACCTTCTTCATTTAGATTTGATCTTTGTATCAAACAACCTTACATCCATATTTTTCGCTTGGGTTTCGTAGCTTTTGGGTTCCATCAAATCCCATATCTGATGAAACATCCCCACTTTATTTTCTCCATCTGCTAATATCAATCCGCTCAGACCCTCTGCTAGAATCCATCATCTAACAGATTTTGATGAAACATACTCTAGCATCATCTCTACCTGAACGGGTTAGATATGGCATTTGAGGTGGAGAAGGCGAAGAGGGTTTTAAGGTAAAAAAATTGGATTCCAGTCCTCTATTTAATTTGGGTAAGTTTTTTACCTGATTCTTTCACCTGTTTCTTAATTGTTAAAGGTATGTTTTTTAGGACAACCAAAAATGCCAACAAATTTTTCGGTGATTTAGACGTGGAAGTAGACAAATGGGGCGAGTAGTCCAGAGCGGGTCTCGACTGTGAGTATTTTGCAGGTTAAGGTACTTCTCACATTTTGGTACTTATCACACTTGGCATGAAGATGATTTATTCATTTATTTGGGTTAACATTGGTGTAATTGTGATTCTATATTCCTTATATTTTTTTCTCTTTGAGTTTATTTATCTTCTCATGTTCATTCCTCAATCATGGGTTGCACACCCACCCTCCGCACCTCTCTCCAGTTTACCACATTACTTCATTTGACAAGGTAATTAATGAAAACTTTTCTTCTTTGTTTCTTCTTTGCATCATTGTTTCTTCGACTTTGTGTTAAGGTTCTTGGGCTTTAAGACAAATCCTACTAATTCTTGAAAGAGTGCAATGGTTGTTTTCTTGAATGAACGCCTACCAAATCTGATAGTTTTTTAAGAACTCCTGCTAGCAAGAACACATCGTGTCCACGTTTCTTGATTTTTATTTTTCAGTTCCCTGAAATGGCAAGGAAAAAGCAAAATTTGGACCTTTGTGTTTTACAAACCACTATCTGAAAATGCCTTTTGATTTTTATACTTGGACATGTGGCACACATATAATGACTGTGTCATTAACAAGACCGAAGATTTTAAATTTACAATAACTCTATCATTTATCAATTCCTAGGATGTATCCAATGTGTAGATTCTTTTAATACACCTGCTAGATCGAAAGATTTTTGCACCTTTTTTTTCAGTTTTCTTATGTTGATTATTTCTCACATCCGATTGCTTATCTGATCAATATCAATTGGTTTTTGAGTAAATGTTGAATTTGGTTCATTAATTGATTCATATTGTATTGAAACACAAGAGCAAGTTACAAAAGAGGAAAAGAAATAAATGACAACTGAGGAAAGTACATAACCTAAGCCACCCTCTCTTTTGGTGTTGTTAGGGTATCTTTCATTGGCAGATGGTTTTGAAGATGAAAAATAGTCTCTTGGTCACTTCCTAAAGTATTATTTAATTATTCATGTATTGATGTTTCTTTTCAAGAATTGAGTTAAATTGAGTATTGATGTACTAGTAATGTTGGGGTATAAATTTAGTAATTGATATATTAGTAATGTTCGTGTAGGTTATATTAGTAATGTTGGGATTTAAACAAATGAAACTTTGTCTAAATTTTATTTATTAATGTATTGGTTGTAATTTGATCAGTTGAGTGCTATTGATGACGTTGTTTATATGAGTTCCAAGATGAACTATTACTATTGTTGTTGTTGGAGTATTTTATTTGTTAAATAGGGTGGATAGTTCTATAAATATGGGGAAATTTTGCTCAAATTTTTTAAAACAAAAGTCACATGGGGAATAATATTTTTGTCATTTTGCGATTACGTACTTTCGAAATTTTTGTCATTTCGCGATTACGTTCTTTAAAAATTTCCGTCGTGCCTTCAGGTACGGGTATCCGCTACTGTATATATATATATATATATATATATATATATATATATATATATATATATATATATATATATATATATATATATAGAGAGAGAGAGAGAGAGAGAGAGAGAGAGAGTAAAGGATTAAACAAAATAAAACAAATTAAAAATCTCCAAATATTTTATTTCTGCTGGTGACAATCGATTCTCAAAAAGTGAGAATCGATTCCCTTTATAAAATTCAGCAAAAATATAGTGAGAATCGATTCTCAAAAGGTGATAATCGATTCCCTTTGTAAATTTTATCTTTTGGAGCATCCGATAGGAATCGACATAACGTCTTCATCCGAACTCAGAATGACTCAAGGTCAGTGGCCTCGCAAAGCTAATTCATTGAGCTACAAAAATATATATTCAAATTCCCAAAATCTAAGGTTTGTAATTAAAAAAATTCCATTGAAGATGTATCGTACGTCAGAACTTTTCCAAATGCAATAAATTACTCTGCTAACCATTCCAATACCTACAAAATATCAAGTAAACCTTGCAAAGCATATATATATCGAAAACAAAGATTAACCAATATATGAGCACAAAAGTAGAAAATAATGGAAGCAATTGTGATAGAATGTATAAAAATAAAGGACATAAATATACAATATTCGTGACGTACACACCTTTTAACTAGATATTGCTAGTCCCTTGTGATGAGGAAAAACAAAACACGTCCAGTAGAGATAAATAAAAAAAATATGTAAGCATATAAGAAAGAAATGAGACTTTTGCGGGCAAATGATTGCATTTAACATATGCAATAAGCCTATAAACCCCTAGGTTACTCTAGTGGACAAGTGTTGTCTCATGAGTATTTTCAGAGATGAAACCCACAAACATCAAGTTTTCTAAAAAAGTATGCCCCCCAACAATCCAAATAAGGCAAGCTCAACAATAACTAAAAGGATTTAAACAAGTTATTTATTATTAACACTATAGACCAACTTCATATAATTGAAACCTTAAAAGTGGGACGAAGACCAAGCATATGAAAATAGTTTGATTTGATAAAAAATTATAAACCAGATAAATATTAAAGTGTGCACAGATATCAATCACCTCTAGTGTTTGCACTCAACGAATGAAATCACTGTGAAAAGAGGTGTAACACACACAGGACATGCGGGTATAAAGAGTAACTGTAAATGGAAACTAGATCACACACATTTCATTAATTAAAAAATGTTATACATAAAATGCAAAACATATAATCTCAATGAAATGATGTTGTTCAGTAAGGTAGGCGAGACGCATTTTCACAGATTATCGCAATCACTATGACATTTCAACCAAATTCATCCTAGAATCAGATAGGACTTTTATGGTTTATAATATAGGTTTGGGATTAAGGTCTATGAAAGAAAGGGACATTTACGAATTTAAAGGTGTTTGGGGGATCAAAAACTTGGGATAATTGGAAAATTGTAGGAAAATTTAAAATTGAAAAAATGATTTCTATAACAAGCCTTTGATATAACATTGGAAAGTGACAAAAATTATTGAACACTATTTACATTAAGGAAATACTTTCTCTTTCTCTTTCTTTTCTTTTCTTTTCTTTGCATCTTTTTTATCTTCTTTTTATTTTTTCTTTTCCCTTTCTTCTCTTTTGTTTTTCTTTAACTTTTCTTTTCATTCACAGTTTCTAGGGGTGTGCAAAAAAAACGACCGGCCCAAAAATCGAATCGAACCAAAATCGACGAGTTTTTTTGCCCGGTTCGGTCTAAGGTTTACAGATTTAAAAAACTGACCATGTCGGTTCAATTGACAGTTTGGACAAGGAAAAAAGCGATTCAAACCGAACTGACCCGAAACCAATATTTATATTAAAAAACCATAAATAACTTCTATATTTATATCCAAAAGCCATTAACAGCACTAAAAAACCGACCAAAACCGAAAATTAACCTTAAAAAACTGACCAAAACTGAAAATCGACCGAAACCGACCTGAACCAAAAACGATGTGAACCGAAACCCACGGATTTTTTCATCGTTGGTTTAGTTTCAGTCTGACTTTTTTCAAAACCGAACCGATCAGTTCGGTTTGAATTATGCCCCAATACCGAACCGAAATGACCCGTGAACACCCCTATTAATTTCATATACTTAATTGAAACCACATAGCATGAACATCATTCAATCCCACGTATCATAAGCAAACGCATGGAAGGTGATATGTATGGTTAAAAACTCCAATTTGGTGTTGGTTGAGGGAGTTTGGGTTATAAAATGAATGGATATATTTATGCTCAATGAGGTTGACGAGGGGAAAAATATAAAGGTCAGATCAAGGTCAATATGATTGTATCACAAATAGGGCCTGTGATCCTTTTTGATAGTTTATACAATTCTCGAGTCAAAATAACTTTAAAAATCATGCTCAAGTAACACATTTAGAAATGAACTCAATTAATAAACAATCAATGAAAGAATAGTGATATTACCATCGAATTTAACGTTGTCAAAGAGGAAAGAGTAATTTATAAACACTCACAAATGAAGAAAATCACAGTACTCACTTAATGTAGGTATATAAAATGCAACAAAAGTTTACTGTATTATAAAGGATTTAAATCAAAATATTTAAACAAAAAAGGGCGTGTGATCATGGGTTCAAAGTTTAACTCATAAAGTTTTTCATAATATCAATGATTTGAGGACTAAACTCTAGTAATTTCTAAAATCGAGAACAATCATCATTGAATTATATATTGGATTGAGATATTATTGAAATTTATCATCAACAACAAAGGCAAAATGCCCAATCATGAGGAAAAGAAAAGAAAATCTTTTTCAATATTTTTAATTTTTCACAACAAAAGCATATTTGGAAAGAACATGTGCTAAAATAAAATCAAATACTAATGAATGGGAATATTATCATACATCCCCTAACTTAAACCTTGCATCGTCCACAATGTTAATCAAGAGCGATGTTAAAAAGAGGAAAGGGGCAATATTACCCAAAATGGAGCGATTTTTGAAAAACACTAGTCCAAAGATTATACAAAACTTGTTAACACCAAGCATAACAAAAAGAATAATAAAAACATAACTAATTACACTTGACAATAAGTAAAAATGAAAAATCAACCTAATATGTACAACCTACAATTTTAACTTCTAACTAAATATACATTAGAAGTTGAAATTTTTGAGGGTCCACTCGAAATAAAATTAGATTTTGAGGGATAATCGGTGTTCTCTCATTTGATTTCATACCTTCAAAAAAAATAATTCCATTTGAATAATGGAAGGCATGTGTAGGCGTAATAAAGTAACATCATTAATTAAAAGGTTTTGGCATATGATGGGAGTTTGGTTTGAACGGATAATGAATAGACATAGGATCTAAAAAAATAGAATTTCCTTCCAAATATTTTGCAACTTGAATGAGAGGTGTCACACATGGAGGCAAGACTGCCTTCATTGAAAGAAACTCAATCAAGTAATCCTCATCAGTGAAAGAGTTAAACATTTATAATTTTGAACCGATTCTTGGGATACTTATAACGGTTTAATAATGGGGATTGACAATGGGGAAGAAATAAATTTAACCCTGAGAGATTACTTTTTTTCTTTTTTCTTTTTTCTTTTTTCTTTTTTTCTTTTTTTTATAGAAGAGGGATTAAACCCCCAGACATAAATTTATTAATGGAGAAAGAGCCTCTCCAAGGGCTTACAAGCAAAGGAGAACTAGAAAATGCCATGAAAGAATAAATATGTGAATTTATAAATATACCCATTACAAATTGATAAAAACTATCGAGTAAATTGGAAGCAAGATCTAATGCAGCTGCATACCATCTTATCAAGCCTATAGGAACCTCTAACAATAGAAGGAAGATCATGAGCATTGTAAAAAATCTTCAAATAATTAGCAACAGAACCATGATTGGCCAAATCATATGCAACCATATTAGATTCCCGGTAGCAATAAGAGAGTATAATTTAACATCAATAATTTTAACCTGATTTCATCAATCAAAGGGATCAAATGCCAAGGAGGTTTCCAATTTCTATTAATCAGGTTCACCACAAACTTTGAATCATCTTCAATCAGAACACTTGAAATTTGATGATCAGTACAAATCTTAATGCCCATGTAGAGACCACCAAGTTCAGCAGAAGAGTTGGAATTAACACCACCATATTGGGAAAAGGCCCAAATCATTTCACCCTTGTCATTTCTTAAAATACTAAAGCACCTTATACCCTTGACTCACTTGAGTCTATATTGTATAAGTGTTCATCTAGTTGGGAAATAGTGACAAAATTATGTCTTTCCTAGAAACCAAAGAACCTCAGAGATTGGTTTCCAAATTATTCCTCTTTATTGATTGATCTAGGTATATTTACCAACACTCACACACATTAGAATTGCATTCATACATTTTATATTGCATATAATTGTGTGTATACATGTTGAGTGTGTTTAAATCCCTAAAATTAATTCTTAATATTTTTGGGGGAATTTAATAAACTTTTAAAATAAGGTTTTTATTAATTATAATTTGGTTTTAAAAGTTTTGGGGCCAAACTGTTATTTTGGTTTATTGGTTTTATCGGCTAAAAGTTCACTTGGGTAGAATCCGAAAGCGCCAGAGACTATAAGGCATGCGATGTAATTATTTTTAGACACATGTGTATTATCCAATCTCATGCCTACACCTGTCGAGCTATAATCGTTCCAAATTGTGTTTTCTGTGTGAGATGATTGATGTGTGTTATTTAGACCCTTGGATTAGATTTAATCGATGACCTGCATGCGTTCTTATACAATCCTGGTGAAACCAATTTGAGCCAGTCAGAAGCGTTTTAATCACGCCTCTATTTAAACCATTGAATCAAAGTCAATCCTCCAAGACAAGATCGTAGCCCTTGATTTTGGTCAGTATTCTCGAATCTTCTCAGCCTCCAATAAAAAGAACCCTACCCTCAGCCATCTGAGACTTTTCCCACTTTTTTCATTCGAGTGAGAAAGAGAGAAGAGAGAAGAGAGATAGAGAGATAGAGAAAATAGAGTTAGGAAATCCTAGCCCTAAATCGTCCAAAACTATATTCAAACCATAACCTCCTTCATAAACAGTATATACCAAACACAACGTTACCTTGAGTGTTTGAGAGATTTTGAGTGCTTGGTTTGTTAGTTTTGTTGCTGTAACCTCTTCGTTCTCAGATCCTGTTATCAAATTAAACATCTGTTTAGATTTGTGGTTCTACTTTTATAAAAATCTTAGATCTAATTCATTGCATGTTATATTTCACATAGATCTGCATATTTAGTTTCTCATCTTGAGAAAATATTTGTTGATTTGTTTCTGTAAATGTTTTTATCTACGAAACCAACAAAAACATTTTCTGTTTCCAGTTCTTTTGAAACAAGACCTTCGACCTAGTTGGAATCTTACTTGGTGATTTTCAATCTCAAAAATATTTTCAAAACCTGAGATTGATTAAGATCTTGATACGTCTTCTGAGCAAGATAGCCGTGGATTCTAGGATTAAAATAAAGGTCAAATAAGGTTTAAGTTTTATAAGAAGAGAGAAATAGAAAATCACAGCATATAGATCATATATATAATTTTATAAGAATATTTTTATAAATCAGTGTGAGTGTGTGCATGCATGTGTTAGAAAGCACCTTCACAAACACTATCACCCTACCACACTAAAAGTGTTAGCAACAAGATCTCAAGAACAAAAATTGACATAAAGAACTTTAACAAATTGGAAGTTAGAAAACTGGAAGACAACATCAACAAATAGAACTGCAAAGAAGTTATAAGGACACCAGTGGGTAAATTCCTAAACTTGTATAGGTCTGATTTCTGTGCATATGTGTTATATAGTTTGTAACTTGTATATTTTGTTTTAATGGAATATTTTTGGTTTACTCTGTAGAGGGAGTCGTGGATGTTTCCTCAGTTGGGTGAGGTTACCACGTTAAAAATCCTTATTCTTAATCGTTCTACATCTCCTCATCTAATTCTTTGTTGTGATGGGTTTAAAGTTTTTTAAACTGATTTATTAAACCTTTTAACCAATCTTGAACAGATCTCGTACATGCTTTGTTAAACACATCTTGTGATTAATTTGATTTGATTTTAAGAAAAGAGTTTCTTCAAAAAACAGTTCGGGGTTACTTAAATAGTTTAATTTTATATTAAACGGCTTTAGTAACAACATTTCAATTGGTATCAGAGCTTTGTAAACTTCTTTTAAAAGATCCTGTGTTTCTGAAAATCAAACATGGACGAGAAAAATGAAATATTTGGTAACTTGACCAGACCTCCTATCTTTGATGGAACCAATTTTGCTTACTAGAAAGTAAGGATGATTGCTTTCATTCAAGGAACTTTGGGAGATGATGTCTGGGACATTGTTGAAAATGGTTACATTTACCCCACTAAACCAACCACTGAACGAAGTAATGAGAGGATTAAGAAAGTGTTAAGTGAGTTGACACAAGAAGAGAAGCAAGTTTATCGCAACAATAACAAAGGAAAGAATGCCATATTTATGTCCATAAATGAACATGAGTTCAAAAGGATCTCATCTTGTGTCACTTCTAAGGAATCTTGGGACACTTTGGTTACTGCTCACGAAGGTGACACTAGAGTTAAGGATGCTAAAACATAAATGATCATTCAATAGTACAACTCTTTAATTATGTCTGATTCTGAGTCATTTGATGACTTTTATATGAATTTGACTGATATTGTGACCAAACTGCATGCCAATAGGATAACATATGACAGATATGAAATTGTATCTAAAATTCTAAGATCATTACCACAGAAATTTGACAACAAAAGATATGTTATTGAGGAAAGGAGTGACTAAAATCTCACTCCTGAATTACTCAGTAGTAAATTAAGAACTGTGGAAATGGAATTAGAATTTAAGAAACAATTGACCCAGTCCCATAGGAAACAGACTAATTCCAATCTGAGATTTTCTTCTAAGTTGATTAAGCCTGAGCTTAACATCCCTAATTATGACTCTGATGAGGAATGTGACATAGAGAGTTTGGACAATCAGATTGCCTTAATGTCAAAACAGTTTGAGAAAATTATAAAGTTTAGAATTAACATGGCAAACAAACAAGGCAAGTACAATTATCCATCTCACTCTAATCACAAACCTCATGAGAAAGGTCAAGACAAACATCACAAGGACATTAATGCTAGACCTAATAAAGACTTTAAGAAGATTGAATGCTTTAGATTTGAAAAGCTAGGACACATTGCACAAGACTGTAGAGTTAATTTGAACACTCACAATAATCACACTAGGGACAACATTTGCAAGACATGGGATGATTCAAGCGACTCTGAAAATGAGGAACCTGAGTCATCTGATGCTTTTGATCCTTGCATGTCTTTCTTTGCTAAGATAATTTTTAATGATGATATGCTTATGTATGAGAATGATGATAGTATCACTAATCCTGCTGTTGTGAATCATGCTACTACTGGTTTAGATGCTTTACTTTCTAAAAATATTGTTAGCTCAACCACGGGGTGTATGAGTCGAAGACAATGCGATAATGACGATGTCCATGGGTGCGTGAGTTCAAGAAATGAAGCCTTAGGGGTCACTTCACACACTACACTTAGTGACTCGAACAATGAAGACCTCCCTGATATTCACACACTTTATGCGAAAACTCTCAAGAAAAGCACTAAACTAGAAAAGATAGTGAAAGATCTCACTAAGAAACTAGAAGATCTAAATCTGATGGTCAAACTTAATGCTGAAGAGTATACTACCCAATGTCTTACTCATGAAAGTGAAACCAAAATATTTGATCAAAAGATGAAAAATTTGACTGAAAGATATGAAACTCTGGAGAAAAAAATACAAAGGGACATTGTTAGAATTGGAACAAACTAAAGAGAAGACAGCAACAGTTTTCAAAAAATTTACAAAATTTGAAAATAACTCAAACTGTTTTGATGGATTTGTTGCTGAATCAAAAACCAATTCTGATGATCGAACTAGAATAGGGTTTTGCCCCAATTTAAAGGCATAAACAAAATCTTTTTAACGTATCAAGTTTGTGTCAGGAGGCAAAAGACCTATTGAGACCTACCCAGACTTTCATTCTCTAAAAACGGAGTTTGATTCGAAACATCAAAAGTTTGATATTGGGGAATCAAGTTACTCCAAACATGAAAGCTCACCTAAGGCTAAATATGTTTGCCCCTCTATTAGGAAGAGTGAATCTACTTTCAAAACTGTTCTATATAGGAATAGGGTTAAACCTAAAAATGCCTTAAAGCCTATGTTTAGAGACTTTCCTAAGGATATACCCTCTTCAAGCAATCTTTATTGCTCCTACTGCGATATATACGGTCATTCTTTTGATAGCTGTCATGCTAGAAGACTGATTAAACCTGTCTGTAATCCTCCTATCTATCAAAACTTTAACTATTCTAGAAGAATCCGTAATAATTATATTTTGCTTAGACAACCAGACAAAAACTCTAACTATAGGAAGAGAAAGACCAAACCTAAAAGGACATTCCCTAAAAGGATTCCTAAACAATTTCCTAAACCAAATGCTCATGTGTTTCATAAAATTCAAAATCATGTGCAAAACATTTTTCAACAAAAATCGAATGCTCGCAAATTTTATTAATTGAGAGCAAATAAGCGCAAAATGAAAACTAGAGCAATTTGGGTTAGAAAAGATGATCTGTTACCCCAGATGAAGTGTAACATTGTTATTACTGCTTTAAAAGATGAACACATATCTTCTGGTTGGTATTTAGATTCTGAATGTTCAAAACACATGATTGGTGATGATAGAAAACTCTTAAACAAAACCAACTTTGCTGGAGGAAGATTTATTTTTGGTGATGGAGTATCATCTCAGATCATAGGTAAAGGAACACTCCAAGAGAAAGGAATTCCTGTTTTTGAAAATGTTCTTCTAGTCAAAGGTCTTAAGGCCAATCTACTTATTATCTCGCAATTTTGTGACTCAGATCATACTGTTACCTTTTCAAAGAACAATTACAAAATTTTAAATGAAAAGGGTGAATTCATAATTACAGGATTTGGGACTCCTGACAATTGTTATACTGTCATGAATAGTTCTAAAATCTGTAATGTTGCCAGAACGGATGACAATGAGATATGGCATAACAGGATGGGTCACATAAATTACGATAATCTTAGTAGATTGACCTCTCAAGAAATAGTTAGAGGAGTTCCAAAAATCAAACCCATTTCAAATATTGTTTATCGTTCCTATCAAGAAGGAAAAATTGTTAAAGCACCTCATAAGAAAGTCAAACATATCCTTACCTCTAACCCCTTAGAGATCATCCATATGGACCTATTGGGCCCCTCTCAAACTGTTAGTCTCCGTGGACAGAGTTACATTCTTGTTATAGTTGATGACTTCACTAGATTTACTTGGGTAGCCTTCTTAAAACAAAAGTCTGACACTTTTCAAACCTTCTTAAAAATACTTCTTCGGATTGAAAATGAGAAGGACACTCAAGTAAATAGAATTCGTAGTGATAGAGGAGGACAATTCAAAGACACCGGAATAATAGAGTATTGTGACTATAATGGTTACAAACATGAGTTTAGTGCCCCTAAGACTCATCAACAAAATGGTATCATCGAGAGAAAGAATTGTACTCTTCAAGAGATGGCACGAGTTATGTTACATGCCAAGAATTTACCTAAATATTTTTAGGTAGAATCTATTCGTACTACGTGTCACATTATCAATAGGGTTTATCTTAGAAAGAATTCGAAACAAACTCCTTACGAGCTTTGGTATAAGAAAAAACCCAATCTTAAATACCTTAGATCCTTTGGTAGTACTTGTTATGTCTGCAAAGATAGAGAACACTTATCCAAATTTGAGAGTAGGGGAGATAAAGCTATTTTTCTAGGATACTCGCCTAACAGTAGAGCCTACCGTGTTTATAATCTTCGCACTAAGACCATGATTGAATCCATAAATGTAATTGTAAGTGACACTACCGTAGAGAGTAAGACTGGTGAATCAACTATTATGGAAGAGCCTACAAATGTTTTTGAAAATGACTCTCCAGAAATTAATGATTCATTACCAATTGAGACACCTGAAGTACCTAACTGGGTTTCTAAAGACCATCCCATTGATAACGTTGTTGGTAATCCTAGTGAGCCTGTGCGTACAAGATCTCAATTAAGAAATTATGCTCACTATGTATATTTTATTTCCCTTATGGAATCAAAGAATGTAAATGAGGCATTGAATGACTCTCACTGGATTTCTTCCATGCAGGAAGAACTTCTTCAATTTGTCATTCATGATGTTTGGTATCTTGTACCTAGGCCTAATCACAAAAAGGTTATTGGCACACGTTGGATATTTAAAAATAAATCTGATGAGACTGGGATAATCATTAAAAACAAAGCTAGATTATTTGCTCAAGGATATTCTCAAATTAAAGGAATATATTTTAACTAGACTTTTGCTCCTGTTACTCGTTTAAAATATGTTCATCTTCTCTTTGCCATAGCGTGCTACTTGCATTTTACACTCTACTAAATGGATGTCAAATCTGCATTCCTTAATGGAATATTGACTAAGGAGACCTATGTAGAACAACCAAAAGGGTTTATAGACCCTCAATATCCAAATAATGTATTTCGTCTCAAAAAGGCTTTGTATAGCCTAAAATAAGCGCCTAGAGCCTGGTATAAGCGCCTTTCCAACTTTTTCTTAGATAAAGGTTTTAAGAGAGGAGGAAATGATCAAACCTTATTTGTCAAAGATTTTGACAAACACATCATTATAGCTCAAGTTTATGTTGACGATATTATCTTTGGATCAACTTCTCCCTCAAAAGTTAAATCCTTTTCTAAAATTATGCATAAAGAGTTTCAAATGTCTCTTATGGACGAGTTGCAATTTTTCTTAGGTCTTCAAGTCAAAAAAAATTCAGAAAGATTATTTGTTTTGAAATCTAAATACGCGTTAGAGATTGTCAAAAAATTCGGCCTTGAGAGTGTTAAAGATGCAAAAACTCCCATGAGTACTACGGTCAAACTATCTAAAGATGTAACTAGAAAATCTATAGATCCAACTCTATATCGTAGTATGATAGGAACCTTGCTCTACCTTACTGCCTCGCATCCTGATATAATGTATGTTGTTTGTGTTTGTGCTCGTTATCAAAATAATCCTAAAGAGAGCCACCTATCTGCTATTAAAAGAATTATTAAATACATAAAAGGCACTCTGAATCTAGGACTTTGGTACACTAGTGATACATCTAGAACTATAATTGGGTACACTGATACTGATTGGGTTGGGTGTAGTGATGATAGTAAAATCACATCAGGATCATGTTATTATATTGGTAATAATCTAGTGGGATGGAGTAGTAAGAAACAAAACTGCACTTCTCTATCAACAGCTGAATCTGAATACATAACCGCTGAAAGCTGTTGTGCTCAATTACTTTGGCTTAAACAAATGCTAAGTGATTATGGTATTCAAGAAAACCAATTGCATCTCTATTGTGACAATCAAAGCGCGGTCAATATCTCTAAAAATCCTGTTCAACACTCGCGAACAAAACACATAAAATAAGACATCACTTTATATGCGAATTGGTTGAAACTAAGGAATTAGAAATCATTTATCTTCCTACTACTGATTTGCAACTCGCACATATGTTTACCAAACCTTTAGATTACAATAGATTTATTTCTTTGCATAAATCAATAGGTATGGTTTGTGCTGATTAATCTCTTTGGTCTCTATACATTTTTTTTCCTTTGTCTATTTGAGACAAAATGGAGGAGAAATTTGAGTCCTATGAATTTTTTTACATATTCTAAAAAGCTTGATCTTAGTGATTCATTGCAGGATTCTGTAGCATTATTCTCAACAGTTGGAATTTGTAATAGTGTATTCAATTGTAATTAGTTGAGTTATGTACTTTTGTTTTCTAGGAAATGGGTAGATAATTTTTTTATAGGAATAGGTTTTTCTTATTTTTGTTGCCCTACGAGTCCTAGATGACTCAAAGGAGATTTTGTCTCATATTTCCAAAGGGGGAGATTGAAGCACCTTATACCCTTGACTCACTTGAGTCTGTATTGTATAAGTGTTCATCTAGTTTGGAAATAGTGATAAAATTATGTCTTTCCTAGAAACCAAAGAACCTCAGAGATTGGTTTCCAAATTATTCCTCTTTATTGATTGATCTAGGTATATTTACCAACACTCACACACATTAGAATTGCATTCATACATTTCATATTGCATATAATTGTGTGTATACATGTTGAGTGTGTTTAAATCCCTAAAATTAATTCTTAATATTTTTGGGGCAATTTAATAAACTTTTAAAATAAGGTTTTTATTAATTATAATTTGGTTTTAAAAGTTTTGGGGTCAAACGGCTATTTTGGTTTATTGGTTTTATCGGCTAAAAGTCCACTTGGGTAGAATCCGAAAGCGCCAGAGACTATAAGGCATGCTGTGTAATTATTTTTAGACACGCGTGTATCATCCAATCTCATGCCTACACCTGTCGAGCTATAATCGTTCCAAATTGTGTTTTCTGTGTGAGACGATTGCTGTGTATTATTTCAACCCTTAGATTAGATTTAATCAATGACCTACATGTGTTCTTATACATTCCTGGTTAAACCAATTTGAGCCAGTCAGAAGCGTTTTAATCACTGCCTCTATTTAAACCATTGGATCAAAGTCAATCCTCCAAGACCAGATCGTAGACATTGATTTTGGTCTGTATTCTCGAATCTTCTCAGCCTCCTATAAAAGGAACCCTACCCTCAGCCATCTGAGCCTTTTACCACTTTTTTCATTCGAGTGAGAAAGAGAGAAAAGAGAGAAGAGAGAGAGAGAGAGAGAGAGAGAGAGAGGAAACCCTAACCCTAAATCATCCAAAAATATATTCAAACCATAACCTCCTCATAAACAGTATATACCAAACACAACCTTGAGTGTTTGAGAGATTTTGAGTGCTTGGTTTGTTAGTTTTGTTGCTGTAACCTCTTCGTTCTCAGATCTTGTTATCAACTTAAACATCTGTTTAGATTTGTGTTTCTACTTTTATAGAAATCTTAGATCTAAGTCATTGCATGTTATATTTCACATAGATCTGCATATTTAGTTTCTCATCTTGAGAAAATATTTGTTGATTTGTTTATGTAAATGTTTTTATCTATGAAATCAACAAAAATATTTTCTGTTTCCAGTTCTTTTGAAACAAGACCTTCGACCAAGTTGGAATCGCACTTGGTGATTTTCAATCTCAAAAATATTTTCAAAACCTGAGATTGATTAAGATCTTGATACGTCTTCTGAGCAAGATATCCGTGGATTCTGGGATTAAAATAAAGGTCAAATAAGGTTTAAGTTTTATAAGAAGAGAGAAATAGAAAATCACAGTATATAGATCATATATGTAATTTGATAGGAATATTTGTATAAATCAGCGTGAGTGTGTGCATGCATGTGTTAGAAAGCACCTTCACAAACACTAACACCCTACCACACTAAATGTGTTGGTAATAAGATCTGAAGAACAAGAGTCGACGTAAAGAACTTTAACAAATTGGAAGTTAGCAAACTGGAAGACAACATCAACAAACAGAACTGCAGAGAAGTTTTAAGGACACTAGTGGGTACATTCCTAAACTTTTATAGGTCTGATTTGTGTACATGTGTGTTATATAATTTGTAACTTGTATATTTTGTGTTAGTGGAATATTTTTGGTTTACTCCGTAGAGGGAGTCATGGATGTTTCCTCAGTTGGGTGAGGTTTTACCAAGTTAAAAATCCTTGTTCTTAATTTTTCTACATCTCCTCATCTAATTCTCGATTGTGCTGGGTTTAAAGTTTTTTAAACTGATTTATTAAACTTGTTAACCAATCTTGAACAGATCTCGTACATATTTTGTTAAACATATCTTGTGATTAATTTGATTTGATTTTAAGAAAAGAGTTTCTTCAAAAAACAGTTTGGAGTTACTTAAATAGTTTAATTTTATAATAAACGTCTTTAGTAACAGCATTTCAAATACCCCCTGAGCCAGGCAAACCTGGGTTTCCTTTAGAAGATCCATCCACATTCAACTTACAACAATTAGATGGAGGAGGAAGCCATTTCACTGATTTGAAATTTTGAATTCTCCTGAGAGTGGGAAGATTAATAATCTCTTGAATGCCCTTATCAAAGAATGAGATAGGACTCTTAAAAGTAAGATCCTTGCAAATATTTCAAATGAGAGAAATTGATTTAGAAATTTAACTCTGAAGGGACCACATTACAATCTCAAAGAAAGCTTTATTTCTTCCTTTCCAAATCTGCCAACAAGCCACAATTGTGATACATTTAAAAAGGAACTTAGAATAATCATTATGACCTGACTTTACCCAACACCTATGAAGCTAATAATGAATTGATACTTTATCCAGCGAAATGCCCATAAGATCTTCAAAAAACTTCCAAATAGGCTGGATAATGGAGCATTAAAGAAACACATGATTAAGAGATTCCTCATTGGATTTACAAGCTTTGAATCTAGAGCATAATTGAATCCCCAAGGATTTAACATTGTCATCCAGAGCTAAATAGTCATTGAGCAATTTCCACATAAAAATGGAACATTTTTTTGGAATATGAGGATCCCAAATAAATGTACTAACTCTAGAGGAAGGGTGATGAAGTTTGACAATGTCAAAAGTAGATGAGAAGGAGAACTGGCCTATAAATGTGGGCTTCCAAATCCATTTATCATCAATAATCTCCATATTAGAAGAACAAAGATCTTCTACTGCATTGATGTTCTTCCCAGTGAGAGAGCCCCTATATGAGGAAGCATTTGAATTTTTGTATCTATTTGACATGTAGGAAGACCATAAGGAAGATTCATACACTGACTTCCAATATAACTTAATCATTGAGGATTTTGAGATATAATTAAAATCTCTGAATCCAAGGTCGCCTTGAGATTGATCTCTACAAAGAAACTCCCAATTTTTCCACTGATATCTCCAACCAGATTCAGCATTACCACCCCAAAAGAATTTATTAAATAGCCTATGGATCTTTTGAATAATGGATTTTGGAGGAGATATAGAAGCCAGAAGGTATAGAGGAATAGAAGAGAGCACATGATTAATCAAAGTGTACTTACCTCTTGAAGATAAATATTTGGATTGCCACCCTGCCATCTTGGATCTTAAAGAATTAAGAAGAATCTCATAGTAAATAACCTTGTTCCTCCCTCGAAATAAAGGATAGACTAAGTATTTGATAGGCAAAGATTTTCCTTGAAGACCTATGCAGGTTGCCACTTTGCTTTTGAAACTAGGTGAACTTTTTTTTGTTAACTGTGAAGGGGATCTTATTAAAATTGATTCTCTAATCTGAAATGGAGGAATATTTAAGAAGGAAATTCATGAGACATTTGAGACTTATCTTATCACCTCTAGAGAAGATAATTACATCATTAGCATATGATAAGTGAGAAACTGTGGGACTTCCACTAGGCAAGTAATAAGGCTTGATTTTCCCTTCCTCCATTAATCTGTTTAAACCCCTCCTCAGGTATTCAGCAGTCAAGATAAAAAGACTTGGGGTGATAGGGTCCCCTTGTCTTAGACCTCTATTAGATTTGAAGAATCCACAACTTTGGTCATTTATGCAAATGGAGAACCAATTTCCAGAAGTAGCTCTCCAAATAAAATCATTCCATCTTTCCCCAAAGCCAAAACTCCAGACAACTGAAATTAAAAACCCCCAATTGACCCTATCATAACCCTTCTCCATATCCAGCTTACACACAACATTACCACCATGCACCTTCTTATCCAAAATTTTAACCATTTATTTTGCAAGGAGAATATTATCTTGAATTGATCTGCCTTTGATGAATCCACTTTGATTAGGAGATATAAGGACAAAAAGAAGCTTTGAAAGTCTGGTCACAAGGATCTTTGTGATTATCTTCATTGAGAAATTACAGAGGCTGATAGTTCTAAGATCCCCACAAGTCTTTGGATGTTCAATTTTTAGAATCAGGACTATTGAAGTGTTAGACCATCTCTGAGGAATAGTTGAACCTGCAAAAAAACTAATAATAGCAAGTACAAGATCATCCTTTATGATTTCCTGAGAGATTACTCATCATCGCTCAAAGATGGAATTTCGAAGGAGAAAAAATCACTTATAATCAAATTTTCTTCTAAATTTTTTTAAGGTGAAACAAAAGTCTTCACCTCCATTTTATTTTCAAAGAAGAAATAATCTGAGTGGAAAGTGATTGAATTTCCATTTCCTCCCCATTGTTATTCTCTATTACACTTTAGGCAAAAATAAGAATAGTTTCTTTCAAAGTAATTATCCTTAGTTCTAGATCCTAAGATTCCTCATTTGGTTGAAAATATTCTTCAACTCCAAAAGAAAAATCATTATTGAATTCAATAATAAATCTAAATAATTCTCCCAACAATGATTTTTTTCCTAATAACGGTTTTTGCTCTTTTCATTATCAATAATGCGAATGCCCTCACGCAAAGTCATAGGCGGACACGAGGATTCTTCAAAATGCAAATATTGAGAATTATCCTTGAAACTACTATCAAAATCATTATTACGGGAATTTTGAAAGTTGTTGCAACAAGTTTCAACATTTTTATTATAATGATCATGTGGCCCGCTATCGAAAAGATTATTCTCAAAATTCATGTAATCCATTACTTAACTTTTGCAATACTCACCCAAAGACATTTTAGATGTTTAAAGTTTTGACTTTGAGAGTATTAACCAAAAGTCGTAAGTTTAGGGGAATTTTGAGAATATCGTTGCGATAACGAAAAATAGAAGATTAAGACATGCTTACCCCAATAAGCTCAAGATGAAAAATTCCACAAAGTGATGTGCGGTCGATTGCACCAAGCATTTCTTGGCACTCAAATATAAAATTCATACAAAACTAGTTAATAAAGAATATAAATAGAAAGAAAACATTAAAGAATACTAAATCAATTAAATTCTAAAATAAAAAACTCCTCGACAACGATACAATATGATTCGTGTGGGAATTGAAATAGAGCATCTGTTTAAGTAATGCTTGATCGTTGTTATGGGCTCCCACCACAAATGTAAAAACTTAAACTATGACTACACTCTTGAGGGAGTATAGCGTCTAGTAAGGATATTGAATCCATAGGGAATGGTGGTAAACATTAATTCATTTATTACTTCTTAATAAAAGTGTAAATGATAATGAGTTTAATAAAATATTAATCTAGGCATGTATTTACACTAAGTTAAACACAAAAAGAGTAAAAACTATAGGTTGAAAGTAATATCCTTCATCTTGGGTTAATTAGTATGAATGGTTACATGCAAAGACAAGTTTATCAAGATTAAATCTTATTTCATCAATTAATCAAATCTAGAGTTATCACCCCCTAAATTATCATAAAAGTATACCGTTGATGTAAAAAATTAGATTACTCTAATAATTCAATCACAGATAAATAAATGAGACAAAAGATTTTAAAGTGGTTCAGCCTTATAAGAATGTCCTACGTCCACTGTTGCTTTATTGATGAGTGTCAGGAATTCTTGATTACAAATTCTCTCAAGAAATTCCTCTCTCGATTCCAGGGTTTGGATTCGGATCCCTTACAATAAGGATTGTACAATGTATTTATAGCCCTGAGGTTGTAATGTGAAAGGGTAATACATTAAATGATATACATATGAAAGGGTAATGCATTTAATGCCCTTTTTGCGTGTGCGTCCAAATGATAAGCATTTAATGAGCAATTAAAATATTGGTATCTTGCTTCTAGGTGCAGCTCGGACCGCCTGAGTTGCTCGGACCACTTGAGCTTCTCGGTGCTAAAGAGTTCCTCGGAGAGGTCTGTTCCTCGGAGCGTATGAGTTCCTCGGAGTAACATGGTTCCTCGAAGCGTGTGATCATCTCGAAAGTGCTTGTTGTTAGCCATGTGTCTTCATATGATTGATCCATGTCAGCAGATTAAATTTGGTATCAACAGAAGCCCCCAATGTTTCATAGTTCGAAATTTGAGGAGTATGGAACATTCTTTCTCGGAATATGGTAGCTTTAAATAGTCTTCCTAATTTTTAGGAGCGTTTCCCTTGTATTTATTTCTCCTTCCCAATTCGTAGAATCATGCTTTTTTGGACTTTTCTGCGTGCTTCGATTCCCGCGTCACTTTTCATCTTTTTAGCCGCTGTTGTCCGCTTTGATTCCCGCGCCACTTTTCATCTTTTTAGCCGCCGGTAATGTAATCATCCTTTTTTGTAATCATTACTTCACCATTTCCCAAGGCAATGTATTTAAACTTCACAGATACTCCCATCGTCTTCTACTTTTCAAATTTTTATCTTCGAGTTTTACGTCGTCTCTTCCTACTCTCTTGTGCGTTCATCTTTTCCGTTATTCGTTCTCAGCAGATCCTATCTTTTCCTGTAAGATCTTCTTCCTTCTTCTTTATTTCTTTATTCACCATGGTTTACCCTGTTGAGTCTCTTGAGAAGTTTCGTTCTGATTTCTCCATTCCCTCATGGGTTGTTTTGGAAGAGCTTTCTGAGCCTTCTAATTACTTCCATTTGGCTGAGGGACATTGGTTTCCCAGTCTCTTTTTTGCTGAGTGTGGATCTTCTTTTCCACCAAATCCCTTGTGTCTGGAATTTTGTCAGTACTTTGACGTTGTTCCTGCACGAATAGCCCCCAACACATGGAGAATAGTTAATGGGGTGCATAGGTTAAATCAAATTCATGGAACTCGAATGGGAATTCCAGAAATCATGTACTGCTATAGATGGGTAGTTAATGATAATATTTTTTATTTAAAAACTAGATTTTAAAATAGAGCCTTAGTAGTCAATCTCCCTAATGCCAATAGGGATTATTTTGAACACGGGGTTGTCATAAAAAATTGGCAACACCCTCCATTAGCTGGAGATGAGGTTTACCAGGGTCCCAGATGCCCGCCTTATGGCAATGGGATAGGTTATTTTTATTTTATTTTATTTATTTTGAAATCATGTTTCTTTTGTGTTTGATAAAATGTGCCACTGATAACAATGTTTATTTATTTGCAGTTGATAGCAAGAGAAAGTGTCCAAAAGATGCAGATGTCAATATAAGGCATTTGAAACTTATCTGGAGTCTGCATCAAAGTGTTGCCGACGAGCACATTAGATTAGCTTCGTATCTGTTGCAGTACAAGAGCTACACCACTTCTTTCACTGCTCGTCCAGTGATAAGTGAATCAGAGCCGGTACCAGCTTCCACAAGCTCATCGCCTGAATCCCATATTCCTTTAAGTGAAAGGATGAAGAAGAGAAGACCTCCTACCCTATTTGAGAAAACTGCCTCCGGTTCTGGGGAGGCAAAATGGAGTAGGGTTGATGTCCCAAGGGAGGGGACAAAGAAGACTGATGCAGCTCCTCCAGCTGCTCCTGTTAAAGTTGTCGAGAAGCCTGCAGTGGCTCCGAGAAGCTCTGCTGCTCCTGGAGAGGTGATTATGAGATCACGGACCAAAGGTTCTTCCTTGGTTGAATCTGTACCTATTTCCCTGAGGAGGCTGAAGAAGAGCTCCTCGGTCAATTTGGCTGACACCATTACTCAGCCCCCAGCTGTTGGAACTGGGGTTCCAACTTTTGTTCCTCCGAGCTCTGCCATGAGCTCGATAAAATCATGGATCATTCCCGAGGTCCAAGGTACTGAAGAAAACCTTACTCGGGATAAGGTCACCTCGCTAGCTCCTCGTCACCTTGCTTCTGTAAGTCTCTTTACTTTGAATTTTTCATATTTCCTTTGTCATTTATGTTTCTAACTTTCTTTCTTTTTCTGTTCACAGTTGATGAGCTGCTTCAATATAATCCTGAAGAAGGATGAAGCGATTAAGGCTTCTTGCTCCTCGTCCAGTGTGGAGGGAGCTCTGGAAGAAGCTACCAAGTCTCTGGCAGATTCTCGCCAGAAATATGCTGATGACAAAGCTGTCTGAGAGAAGAAGCTTGCCCCCTCCGAGCAAGAAAAAGCTCGGGCTGCTGATGCCTCCAAGGAGTTGGAGAAGAGAATAAATGCCTTGGAGAAAGCAAATAAGGAGCTTGAAGAGAAGCTCAAAACTACAGGAGAGTTAGAAGATAAACGCAAGGCTGCCGAGGAGGAGTTGGCTCAACTTCGGGAAGTAGGTCGGCAGAAGGAGGAAACAGAAAATAAATTGAAGGCTGCTGAGAACCTGCTGTCCGAGAAGCTCTCCTCGGAGAAATTGAAGAGGAAGATGGCTGTGAAGAAGTCTTTCATCTCTGGCTGGGACAAGAGGTGGAACAAGGGGTCGGCTGCCATGGTGTCACAAGTGGACTATGGCAGACTTAAATACTTTAGGGATGGAAGGGTTGCTTCCCTTCAGGAGATGAAGGTCGACGAGTCTTCCGAGCTCTTCCAGAGACATATCCATGGTCCCCTTCTAACTCTAGAAGAGTTAAAAGAGGACGAAGCTACCTCCGAAGAGTCTTCGATGGTGATGGGAGATCATGCCCTAGCCATCCATCCTGCTGTCGAGGAAAATCAGCAAATCGTTTCTTCCTCGGAGCAACTGTCTATTCTCCTCGAGCGACTATCCCTTCCCTCCGAGCAACCTACCTCTTCATCTCAACCTCCCGAGAAAGTTTTGGGAGATAAGGAAAAGGTGTAGTGTTGTTCGGGTTTCTCTTTATTTTGTTTCTCTTTATCAAATGTAACCCAGAAGATGTAACTCTGAACTATGATCTAATAAAACTTGAACTTTTTTACATACTGTTGTCTATCTTTCATTCATACTCTGCTTATTCTTCTTATTGATGATTGCTCTTCTTTCTCTGCTAGTTTTTGGCCAGGATGGAACTGCTATCTGCCCATGATACAAAGTTGTTACGACAATGTAATGAATACTTCGAGGCTGGTCACACAGACCTAAGTGCTGCACAGGTTGTCGACATCCTCGGCCAGGACGCTTCAGAACAGGCAGTGGAAGCATATCAGTATCTGAAGTGTATGCTTGATCGGGTTGTACCCAATAACGTTGCCTATTATGAAATGATCGAGGATCTTTAAAGCACCCTCGAGGACCTTCAGCTTCAATACAAAGAATCCACTGCTTTGTTGCATGAGGGGTATGAGAAGAAGTACCAGTAAATCATTTCCGACAAGGGCTACGAGAAGCTTTTTGCTGGGTACGATGTAAGAGAGAGAACCTTGAGAGGTGAGGTCGAAGAATGTAGACAGATTGCTGAGTTGCTGGAAAAGGAAAACAACAACCTGCAAAAGGAGATGTCACAATTGAAGTCTGCAGCTTCCACTTATAGTGCCTTGATCCTAGTGACCGACGAAGGATTTTCGTTCTTAGAGGTTGAGAACGCCAAGTTAAGGGAAGAGTTGGACACCTTGAAGAGGTCGAGCCCTTCCACATCTTCTCGGGGACGAGCAAGAGCTCCTCGGGGATGAGCAAGAGCAGCTCGGATTCTTGTCGAGGAACAGAGGACTCAGTCTGCCTTAGAGAACCAGGCTTTCCAATTAATGGCGAAGAACCAGGCGTTGTCTGATATGTCAAAGAAGATTAGGGACCTGGAAAAACAGCTCTCCGCGCAGAAGTCAGTCTTGAAGAATAAGGAGCTTTTCATCAAGAATCTCCACGAGCAGCAAGAAAGGCTAACATATCAATTCCACAAACAGCCCAGGGAGTTCTGGATGGCTGGATACAACGAAGCACTATTCCACTTGGACGATCGTATCCAGAATGCCAACAATGAGGGCTACAAGCAAGGTTGGCTGAATGCCTTAGGTGTCCTGAAGCTCGAACAAGGTCATTATCTGTGGTACTACCATGATCCCGGGTTGCTCGACTTGCCTGTGCCACCATACAATTTGGACATGGATTGGATCCCTGCTCGGGCCATTCCTCGGAGATTAATTTCAAAGTACCTCGGTGACTACAATTTACATTCTCAAATTGAGGTATCTCGTCCCGAGCATCTCTTAGATCGACCATCCGTGATGAATGTCAGGATGTTGAAGGATCTCAACTTCATCAATTCTCCTCTGTCTTTAAATGATCCGCCTGCTGGCAAGGAACCTGTGTCAAAAGTAGAGGGGAAGAGACCACTAGAATAGGAATTTTTGATGTAATAGTTAGTATACATGTCAATGTAACTGTAATTTCATTATCAATGTAATTTATTTTGAATTCAATGAAATCAAACACTTTATATTTATGCATATCTGTTAAAAAGATAACAATATTGTGTTGTTTGTCGACCAACTCAGTAATAATTAAAAAGTTTCAAGTTTCAATAATATTGCTCGATCACTTAATGATAAAGTCACGAGTATAAAATGTTTAAAAATTTTCCAACCAACCAAGGTCGTTAAATTATGCTTGTCGACCAACTACAGTTAGTGGGTTTTTATCCCCGACCAGCCATAGCTGGTAGACTTTTCTCTTAAATGTTTCCGACCAACCAAGGTCGGTAAATTTTCTTTGTCGACCAACTACAGTTGGTGGGTTTTTATCCCCGACCAGCCATAGTTAGCAACTTTTGCACTTTCTGGAATAATTTTACCTCCCGACCAACATAAGTTGGCATTTGCGAGAATATTTTGTTTCCTAGACTTTGTTTCCTAGCCAAACAGGTTGGCATTTTTAGGAATATTTCGTTTCCTAGCCAAACAGGTTGGCATTTTTAGGAATATTTTGTTTCCTAACCAACCGAAGTTGGCATTTTTAGGAATATTTTGTTTCCTAACCAACCGAAGTTGGCATTTTTAGGAATATTTTGTTTCCTAACCAACCGAGGTTGGCATTTTTAGGAATATTTTGTTTCCTAGCCAAACAGGTTGGCATTTTTTAGAATATTTTGTTGTTGAGCAGTCTGAGCTTTGCCGAGTTTTGCTGAGTAGTGTGTAGCACTAGTATTCCCCGAAAAATTCTCAATAAAAGGAGAGAATTTAGCAGAATATCTTCATATTATTCATACTGATGGAACTGTGTTACATATACATCATGATAATACTTGCGTAGGTACTCTGCGTTCCATATATTTTAAACTCCTCTCCCTCTAGAGTTGCTATTCGATAAGTTCCTGGTCGAACAACTTTTGTAACTCGGTATGGTCCATGCCAGTTTGCTTCCAGCTTATTGTGCTTTTGAATTACTTTCTTCAGCACATAGCCTCCTTCTTTCAGGTCGCACTTCTTCACCCTTTTGTTGTAGAACAAAGTTGTTCGCTGCTGGTAAGCAGCATTTCTAATGGTTTCTTCTCTCTAACTTCCTCGAGCATGTCTAAATCCAATCTTCTCATTAAGTCACTAATAGGGGAATTAAAATTTATTACCCTGTGTGTTGGGAGGCCCAACTCGGCAGGTATAACGACTTCATTTCCAAACGCCAGCATGTATGGTGATTCTCTAGTTGCTACTCGGGGAGTAGTTCGGTAAGCCCAAAGTACTGATTGTAACTCGTTGATCCAGTTTGCTTTTGCATCATCCAATCTTTTCTTCAAGCCATTTAGCAGCGTTCTGTTTGTCACTTCAGTTTGTCCATTGCTTTGAGGATGGCCTGGTGCTGAGTGGACCTTCGAAATATTTGATTGATGACAATAGGCGGCAAACTCCTCGTTATCAAATTGTGTTCCATGGTCTGTGATGAAGGCATGAGGTAGACCATATCGATAAATGATGTTCTTCCAAACAAATTGGTACACCTTCTCGTACGTCATGTCAATGAGTGGCTCAACTTCTACCCATTTAGTAAAATAATCCACTGCGACGACGAGGTACTTGAACCTTCCTCGGGTCGTTGGCAGTGGCCCAACCAAGTCAATTCCCCACATGGAAAATAGCCAAGGGGAAGTTATGGGCATCAACAATGCTTGTGGAGTTCTTCGGATGGAGGAAAAGCGCTGACACTTGTCACACTTCTTGGCGTAGGCTATACAATCAGTCCTCATCGTCGGCCAGTAGTATCCTTGCTTCATTACCCTTTGTAAAAGCGTTCGACCTGCTACATGTGCTCCACAAGACCCTTCGTGGATCTCTTCAATTAATTCTTTCACCTCGGAGGGGTGTACACATCTCTGCAAACCTACCATAATTCCTCTTCTATATAAAACACCATTAGTTAATACATACCGAGCAGCTTTAAACTTCAATTTCTTGGCAGCGAGCTTGTCAATTGGCAATTCTCCCTCCTCGATATACGCCCTAATGGAATCCATCCAAGATGGTCCTAAATCAAGGGTGATAAAGTTCATCGTCAGATCTTCATCTATGCTCTGACCAGCTAACACTTCAATTGGGATTGTTCGTCGTAGCTCGGTGCGAGTTGCTGATGCTGGTCGAGCTAGGGCGTCTGCTCTCGCATTCTCCATTCTTGGTATTCTAACCAGCTGAATAGCGGCAAATTCTGACACCATCTCCTTTGCCTTTGCATGATATCTGATCATTAATTCTCCTCTAACTGCATATACTCCCATCATTTTGTTTACAATCAATTGAGAGTCACTGAAGATCACAACCTGCTGCGCCTCCATAATTTTTGCCAAATTAAGCCCTGCAATCATGGCCTCGTATTCAGACTCATTGTTGGAAGCTTTGAATTGGAAACGCAAGGCGTATTCCATGTCGACCTCGTTCGGAGTGCTCAAAACTATCCCCGCCCCACATCCTGTAATACAAGATGAGCCATCTACATATAGCCTCCATATAGGTAACTCGTCTTCGAATTTATAATCAGTTAGAGTTCCTTGGTGAAATATTTATTGCTTCATTTCCTCCTCGGATTTTTCTTGTTCTTCATCGATCATTTCTTCTTGACCTTTTACCAATCGGAGTTGGTCTGAGCCCGAATTTAATGATCTTGTAACATTCACTTGTCCTTTTACCAACCGGAGTTGGTCTGAGCTAGTGTTTGTTGATCCTGTAACATCCACAGGTTGATCAGTGAGCAACTCTTGTTTCTCGTCCGGAGTCCTCACAACTATCTCTGCATCACATCCTGTAACATCCACACGCCCTTTTACCAGTCGGAATTGGTCTGAGCCTGTGTTTGTTGATCCTGTAACATCCACAGGTTGATCAGCGAGCAACTTTTGTTCCTCGGAACTATCAGGATAGGTGAACTCCGCTATAAAATCTGCTACAGCCTGCCCTTTAAGCGATGGTCTGGATTCATAGACTATATCATATTCACCGAGCTCTATTGCCCAGTACATCAATCTTCCTGATTTTTCTGGCTTATATAGGGCTTGCCTCAATGGCATATCAGTATATACTACTTTGGTATGAGCCTGGAAATATGGCCTCATTCTCCTACTCGCCTCAATCAGCGCCAGTGCCAATTTCTCCAGCCTTGGATATCTGATCTCTTCTCCTCGGAAGGCCTTACTTGTGTAGTAAATTGGCTTTTGTACTCCATTCTCCACTCTGATCAACACCGAGCTAACTGCATTCTCGAACACTACAAGGTACAAATATAATTTTTCTCCCATCACCGGCCTGGACAACAGTGGAGGTGCTCCCAAGTATTCCTTCAAGTCTTAAAAAGCCTTCTCGCATTCATCATTCCACTCAAAAGTCTTTCTGAGTGTCTTGAAGAATGGGAGACATCTATCAGTTGCTCGTGACACAAATCTGTTGAGTGCTGCTACTCGTCCTGTGAGACTCTGTACTTCCTTCTTCGTCGTTGGAAATCGCAGCCCTAATAGAGCTTTGATCTTTTCAGGATTTGCCTCAATGCCTCATTGATTCACAATGGACCCGAGGAACATGCCTTCTCGTACTCCAAATATGCACTTCGTCGGGTTCAGCTTCATCTGATATTTATCCAATTGATTAAAAGTCTGACTTAAGTCAACTAGATGGTCGGCAGCTTTCTTGCTTTTTGTCAGCATGTCGTCAACATAGACCTCCATGTTGTAACTGATTTATTCGGCAAAGACTTTGTTCATCAGCCGCTAATATGTCGCACCTGCATTTTTCAAACCAAAAGGCATAACATTATAACAATAAGTTCCCCGAGGGGTAATGAAAGAAGTACTCTCCCTGTCTTCAGGTTTCATTTTAATTTGATTGTAGCCAGAATAAGGATCCATGAAGCTCAGCAACTCGTGTCCCGAGGTAGCATCCACCAGTTGATCAATTCGGGGCAGTGGAAAGTGATCCTTTGGGCATGCTTTGTTGAGGTCGGTGAAGTCTACACACATCCTCCACTTGTTGTTTTTCTTCTTTACCTTACCACATTAGCTAACCAATGTGAATATTTAACATCTTCAATGAAACAAGCTTTCTGGAGCTTCTCGACTTCCTCCTATATAGCTTGATTCTTCTCGGGACTGAATACTCTTCTTCTCTGCTTCACAGGCTTGATCTCCTTATTCACATTGAGCTTGTGACATAAGAAGTTTGGGTCTATCCCAGGCATATCTTCATTACTCCACGCAAAAGTTTGTCTTCTGCTTCTAAGGAAAGTTATCAATTACTGTTTTAATGAGGCTTCCAACGATGAACCTATTTGAGTAGTTCGCTCAGGGTGCTCGTCGTCCAGAATGATGTTTTCAGTAGTTTCCATCACTTAACCCTTCACGAGTTGCGACTCATCTCGAGGATCCAATGTTTTAATTTCTGCACCTTCATCCACTTGATATGTAGTAGTCTTTTTCTTTGATTCTTTCGGTTCTTCTTGCTCGGCGGATGAATAATAGCATTCCCGAGATACTTTCTGATCACCTTTCACAACTCCCACTCTAAAGTTTCTTGGAAATTTTAGGCACTGATGCACTGTAGATGGTACAACCTCGAAATTCTTCAATCCTACTCTTCCCATGATGATATTGTACGATGATTGGACATTCTTATCCATCACGAAGAAACGTATTCTTTCTGTCTGACAAGCAGGCCACGTACCAATGAATATATCCAACTTGACCGTCCCAAGTGGAAATACTTTCTCGCCAGCAAAACCAATGAGGGGTCTGTGGTAAGGCTCCAGTTGAGATAGCTTTAGATTTAAACTATCGAAGCACGAGTAGAACATGATGTCTTCTGAGCTACCGTTGTCGACCAATACTCTTGAAATCATGACCTCCTTCATTCTCATTTTGATCACCAGCGGGTCATCATGAGGATATAAAACACCTGCAAGGTCATTTTTTGAAAAACCGATAACCAATTTCTCCTTGTTCACCTTTCTCGGGCGATCTTACTCATCTAGATTTATTCGCTGAATGTACGAGCAAGCTTGAGCCTCACCGAGGTAAGCTTTTCTTTCTGCAGTAAGATCTCCTCCTCCTGCATCTCCTCCTGTAATAACATTACAATCAAATGACCCAAAGCGTATTGAAAATACCTCTCGTTCTGGCTGCCTTGGTTTTTTGGGAAGATCGGGGTCATCCTCTGGATCAACTTCATGGTTTCTCTTCTTATTCTCCTCTACTCGACGAGGAGATCTAGACCTCTCTCTAGTTCGATCGTTGTTTCTTCTTTCGCCTCCCCGATCAACATACTTTGCTAGCTTTCCTCGTCGGATGAGTGTTTGAATCTCATTCTGAAGAGCTATGAAATTTTTGGTCATATGGCCATGATCCTTGTGGAACTCGCAATATTTTTCCCTATTCCTCGTGTCAGGGTCTGCCTTCATTTTCTTTGGCCAGTTTAACTCCTCGCTGTTCTTAATTTCTTCCAGGACGTGGTTGATGTTTGCCTTCAAAGGTGTGTACTTATTAAATTTCCTCAAGACTTCCCATGACGACCTATTTTTGGATTGTTTGTCACCACCATTGTTCTTATGTTCTTTCTTCTTAACTTTATCACTTTCCACCTTGGTTTCTTTGGCATCCATATTCTTCTTCCCAGATATAGCTTCCTCGGCATTCATAATCTTGGACGCTTTTCCCATCAGGTCCGACATGGTTTGAGGTGGATCTTTGGCCAAAGTGTAGTACAACTTGTTTGGCAGTAGTCCACTCGTCGTCTCCTCATAATCAAGGACTTCGAGTTTCTCGTTATTAAAACGAGTTATATAATCTCTAGTACTCTCACTAGCTTTTTGTTTAACACTTAACAAATGTTCTACTCGTTTAACTGGCTTTGCTCCAAAGCAGAAATTCCTAATGAATAGCTCGACCAGTTGAAGAAAAGTTGAGATCTTACCCCGAGGAAGACTATTATACCATATTTGAGCAGATCCGGTAAGTGTTCCCGAGAATGCTCTACATCTCATCTCATCTGGGACAGCATAGATGTCGGTTGCAGCTTGGTATTGTTCTATATGAAGGACAGGGTCAGTCTTTCCATCATACTTGGGAGTCACAACAGGTGCTTTGAACTTTGATGGTGTTGGAAAATCAACAATGTCCTGGATAAAAGGTGTTCCTCGAACAAAGGTTCGTTGTAGAGGATTCTTAGCCTTAGCCATTTCCCCTAATCTATTCTCCAGCCTCTGAATAGATCCTTTCCATGCATTATTTCCTTCCCCTGGCCTATTGGTTCGAGCAACTGATTGCGTTGAAGTGGCCTCCTGGGATTTATCTTGACGAGCAGCTGGTCGGTCATAGGATCTATCTTGATGAGCAGCTGGTCTCGACTGGGCATATCCTTCCCTTAAATCTGATGGGCGTCGAAAGCTCCTTGACGCTGGATTAAGAGGACTTTTGTTCCTCCTAGGGCCTAATCGGTTGAAAGGAGAAACCCTACTTAATCTTTCCAATGCGCTGGTCCTTTCTGGGGAGAGGGTGACACGTTGTTCAGTATCTGTGGCTCGCACCGACGAAGTTCGCCCAGGTTGATAAGAGAAATCATCAGATTCCTCATTACGATGTGAATCGGTACGCCTAGTACGTGAGGATGGTGCGCGGGTATTTCTTTGAATGCTTCGTTGTCCGGAATGGGCTGATGCACAGCCATGGAGGGTTTGGATGAGTTATCGCATTATTTCTTGCAAGACGGTCTGGCCCTGAGCCAGATTTGCCATTATTTCAGTCAAATCTGGAATAATTAGTGGAGCAGATGGATTTGGAGGGGTTCCAGCGTTTCGATTGCTGGATTCAGGAATATCCGCCATTGGTAATGGATTGTTTTTTATGAAAAACGATATTATCAGTCGTTTCCCACAGACGGCGTCAATCTGTTGATGTAAAATATTAGATTACTCTAATAATTCAATCACAGATAAATAAATGAGACAAAAGATTTTAAAGTGGTTCAGCCTTATAAGAATGGCCTACGTCCATTGTTGCTTTATTGATGAGTGTCAGGAATTCTTGATTACAAATTCTCTCAAGAAATTCCTCTCTCGATTCCAGGGTTTGGATTCGGATCCCTTACAATGAGGATTGTACAATGTATTTATAGCCCTGAGGTTGTAATGTGAAAGGGTAATACATTAAATGATATACATATGAAAGGGTAATGCATTTAATGCCCTTTTTGCGTGTGCGTCCAAATGATAAGCATTTAATGAGCAATTAAACTGTTGGTATCCTGCTTCGAGGTGCAGCTCGGACCGCCTGAGTTGCTTGGACCGCTGGAGCTTCTCGGTGCTAAAGAGTTCCTCGGAGAGGTCAGTTCCTCGAAGCGTTTAAGTTCCTCGGAGTAACATCGTTCCTCGGAGCGTGTGATCATCTCGAAAGTGCTTGTTGTTAGCCACGTGTCTTCATATGATTGATCCATGTCAGCAGATTAAATTTGGTATCAACAGAAGCCCCCAATGTTTCATAGTTCGAAATTTGAGGAGTATGGAACATTCTTTCTCAGAATATGGAGGCTTTAAATAGTCTTCCTGATTTTTAGGAGTGTTTCCCTTGTATTTATTTCTCCTTCCCAATTTGTAGAATCATGCTTTTTTGGACTTTTCTGCGTGCTTCGATTCCTGCATCACTTTTTGTCTTTTTAGCCGCTGTTGTCCGCTTTGATTCCCGCGCCACTTTTCATCTTGTTATCCGTTGTTGTCCGCTTTGACTCCCGTGCAACTTTTCATCTTTTTAGCTACCGGTAACGTAATCATCCTTTTTTATAATCATTACTTCACCGTTTCCCAAGGCAAGGTATTTAAACTTCACAGATACTCCCATCGTCTTCTACTTTTCAAATTTTTATCTTCGAGTTTTACGTCGTCTCTTCCTACTCTCTTGTGCGTTCATCTTTTCCGTTATTCGTTCTCAGCAGATCCATTATTTTCCTGTAAGATCTTCTTCCTTCTTCTTCATTTCTTTATTCGCCATGGTTTACCTTGTTGAGTCTCTTGAGAAGTTCCGTTCTGATTTCTCCATTCCCTCATGGGTTGTTTTGGAAGAGCTTTCTGAGCCTTCTAATTACTTCCATTTGGCTGAGGGACATTGGTTTCCCAGTCTCTTTTTTGCTGAGTGTGGATTTTCTTTTCCACCAAATCCCTTGTGTCTGGAATTTTGTCAGTACTTTGATGTTGTTCCTGCACGAATAGCCCCCAACACATGGAGAATAGTTAATGGGGTGCATAGGTTAAATCAAATTCATGGAACTCGAATAGGAATTCCAGAAATCATGTACTGCTATAAATGGGCAGTTAATGATAATATTTTTTATTTAAAAACTAGATTTTTAAATAGAGCCTTAGTAGTCAATCTCCCTGATGCCAATAGGGATTATTTTGAACACGGGGTTGTCATAAAAAATTGGCAACACCCTCCATTAGCTGGAGATGAGGTTTACCAGGGTCCCAGATGCCCTCCTTATGGCAATGGGATAGGTTATTTTTATTTTATTTTATTTATTTTATTTATTTTGAAATCATGTTTCTTTTGTGTTTGATAAAATGTGCCACTGATAACAATGTTTATTTATTTGCAGTTGATAGAAAGAGAAAGTGTCCAAAAGATGCATATGTCAATATAAGGCATTTGAAACTTATCTGGAGTCTGCATCAAAGTGTTGCCGACGAGCACATTATATTAGATTCGTATCTGTTGCAGTATAAGAGCTACACCACTTCTTTCACTGCTCGTCCAGTGATAAGTGAATCAGAGCCGGTACCAGCTTCCACAAGCTCATCGCCTGAATCCCATATTCCTTTACGTGAAAGGATGAAGAAGAGAAGACCTCCTACCCTATTTGAGAAAACTTCCTCCGGTTATGGGGAGGCAAAAAGGAGTAGGATTGATGTCCCAAGGGAGGGGACAAAGAAGACTGATGCAGCTCCTCCAGCTGATCCTGTTAAAGTTGCCGAGAAGCCCGCAGTGGCTCCGAGCAGCTCTGCTGCTCCTGGAGAGGTGATTGTGAGATCACCGACCAAAGGTTCTTACTTGGTTGAATCTGTACTTGTTCCCCCGAGGAGGCTGAAGAAGAGCTCCTCGATCAATTTGGCTGACACCATTACTCAGCCCCCAACTGTTGGAACTGGGGTTCCAAGTTTTGTTCCTCCGAGCTCTGCCATGAGCTCGGTAAAATCATGGATCATTCCCGAGGTCCAAGGTACTTAAGAAAACCTTAATCGGGATATGGTCACCTCGCTTGCTTCTCATCACCTTCTTCTGTAAGTCTCTTTACTTTGAATTTTTCATATTTCCTTTGTCATTTATGTTTCTAACTTGCTTTCTTTTTCTGTTCACAGTTGACGAGTTGCTTCAATATAATCCTGAAGAAGGATGAAGCGATTAAGGCTTCTTGCTCCTCGTCTAGTGTGGAGGGAAGTCTGGAAGAAGCTACCAAGTCTCTGGCAGATTCTCTCCAGAAATATGCTGATGACAAAGCTGTCTGGGAGAAGATGCTTGCCTCCTCCGAGCAAGAAAAAGCTCGGGCTGCTGATGCCTCCAAAGAGTTGGAGAAGAGAATAAATGCCTTGGAGAAGGCAAATAAGGAGCTTGAAGAGAAGCTCAAAACTGCAGGAGAGTTTGAAGATAAACTCAAGGCTACCGAGGAGGAGTTGGCTCAACTTCGGGAAGTAGGTCGGCAGAAGGAGGAAACAGAAAATAAATTGAAGGCTGTTGAGAACCTGCTGTCCGAGAAGCTCTCCTCGGAGAAATTGAAGAGGAAGATGGCTGTGAAGAAGTCTTTCAGCTCTGGCTGGGACAAGGGGTGGAATAAGGGGTTGGCTTCCATGGTGTCGCAAGTGGACTATGGCAGTCTCAAATACTTTAGGGATGGATGGGTTGCTACCCTTCAGGAGATGAAGGTCGACGAGTCTTCCGAGCTCTTCCAGAGACATATCCATGGTCCCCCTCCAACTCCAGAAGAGTTAGAAGAGGACGAAGCTACCTCCTAAGAGTCTTCGATGGTGATGGGAGATCATGCCCTATCCATCCAGCCTGCTGCCGAGGAAAATCAGCAAATCGTTTCTTCCTTCGAGCAACTGCCTATTCTCCCCGAGCGACTATCCCTTCCCTCCGAGCAACCTACCTATTCATCCCAACCTCCTGAGAAAGTTTTGGGAGATAAGGAAAAGGTGTAGTGTTGTTCGAGTTTCTCTTTATTTTGTTTCTCTTTATCAAATGTAACCCAGAAGATGTAACTCTGAACTATGATCTAATAAAACTTAAACTTTTCTGCATACTGTTGTCTATCTTTCATTCATACTCTGCTTATTCTTCTTATTGATGATTTCTCTTCTTTCTATGCTAGTTTCTGGCCAGGATGGAACTGCTATCTGCCCATGATACAAAATTATTGGGACAATGTAATGAATACTTCAAGGCTGGTCACACAGACCTGAGTGTTGGACAAGTTATCGACATCCTCGGCCAGGACGCTTCAGAACAGGCAGTGGAAGCATATCGGTATCTGAATTTTCTGCTTGATCGGGATGTAGCCAATACTGTTGCCTATTATGAAATGATCGAGGATCTTCAAAGCACCCTCGAGGACCTTGAGCTTCAATACAAAGAATCCACTACTTTTTTACATGAGGGGTACGAGAAGAAGTACCATCAAATCATTGCCGACAAGGGCTACGAGAAGCTTTTTGCTGGGTACGATGTAAGAGAGAGAACCTTGAGAGGTGAGGTCGAAGAATGTAGACAGATTGCTGAGTTGCTGGAAAAGGAAAACAACAACCTGCAAAAGGAGCTGTCACAATTGAAGTCTGCAGCTTCCACTTCTAGGGCCTTGATCCCTGTGACCGACGAAGGATTTTCGTTCTTAGAGGTTGAGAACGCCAAGTTAAGGGAAGAGTTGGACACCTTGAAGAGGTCGGGCCCTTCCACATCTTCTCGGGGATGAGCAAGAGCAGCTCGGGCTCTTGTCGAGGGATCTGCCTTAGAGAACCAGGCTTTCTAATTAATGGCGAAGAACCAGGCGTTGTCTGATATGTCAAAGAAGATTAGGGACCTGGAAAAACAGCTCTCCGCGCAGAAGTCAGTCTTGGAGAATAAGGAGCTTTTCATCAAGAATCTCCACGAGCAGCTAGAAAGGCTAATATATCAATTCCTCAAATAGCCCAGGGAGTTCTAGATGGCTGAATACAATGAAGCACTATTACACTTGGATGATCGTATCCAGAATGCCAACAATGAGGGCTACAAGCAAGGCTGGCTGAATGCCTTAGGTGTGCTGAAGCTCGAACAAGGTCTTTATCTGTGGGACTACCATGATCGCGGTTTGCTCGACTTGCCCGTGCCACCATACAATTTGGACATAGATTGGATCCCTACTTAAATTCATGATTTGTGAATTTTTAAGTTTGAGGAACTTATTAATTTGGCGAATTGAGGATTAAATATTTTAGACTATTTTATGTCGCCTTTTGAGGTCCGATTGAGTCCGAATAGGTCAAAATATATCGAAACGAGTGTCCATATGTATATATTGGGTTTCGAGACTTAATTAGGCATATTTGAGATAAAATAAAGAGTTTACACCATTTTTACGAGGCCCATAGGCCCAAAAACGGGATTTGAGTTTTTAACCCTAATTGTGTAAGGGTGAGGCAACTTAAAGTCATTTTTGAAGACTAAATTTGTGGAGAGCTTAAGAGGAGAACCATTAGAAGAGAATTTGGAAATTTTGAGAGATAGCTTCAAGAACAAGAGGAGATCCTTGAATTCCATCCAACATCTTCATCCAAAGGCTTTGATCTACAAGTTAAGGCAAGTGGTTTAATTTGCAATTATTAACTTGTATTTACCTATTCATATTAAAGGAGGTGGGAATGAATTAATATATTAGGGTTTGTGTGCATGAGAAATTTGAGACTTCTTCGATTGGGAATTTATAAATATGTAGAGGTGTTAAGATTGAGTAATTTGATGCCCTAATTGATGAAATTGTTGGGGTTAGATAGAATATGATATAAGTGGGGATTTAGGATGAATCTGGGGAAGTTTTGATGAAGAAATATGTACAAAATGAAGCTTTTGAACATGTTAATGGCGGACTGGGTTTTACTGGACAGATTAGGGGTGAAGATGATACTAGGGTCTTTTAAACGACCTAGTATCTCGTTCAAACGAGATCCACTATCGTTCGAACGACAGGGCTATTCGTTTGAACAATCTGTTAAACCCTGTTAAATTTTCTTCTTCCCCTGATTCAGACCTGTTATGTGTTTTGAGATGCACAGTCTCTCCATTATGTGATTCTGTGATTTTGGATATAATCTAGGGTTTAAATTGGTGAATGTTTATCCTTGATTTAAGTAGAAGATTTGTTAATTTAAAGGTTTAAGGTTCATGATTTAGTGAATTGTAACCTTGTTAATTAAGTGGGTAAACTTGGTTAAATGAAATTGAATGATGGATTATAAATATTAAATTTCGAGCTAAGAGAGAGAGTCTGGGTATAATTGGTAGGGTGACACCAAAATACTGAAAATTAATTAGTGTGTAATTAATTGAAATGAAGTCGAACCATAGACTTTCATGTTTTAGGATTGTGTATGGACATAGTACACCGGTAGCCGAGTTTTCTATATATGGCGATGTGTAGTATATATATGATTTATAAATATTTGTGTGAATAATATTTATAGTAAAGCATACTAATATTAATGATATCTTAGTAGGTTGAGCGATGTGGGTGAGTCCCCTGACTAGCGAATGCAGGGCGAGTATATTCCCCAGGTCATAGCATCGGTTTTTAGGGGTGGGACGTTATGGTATGGAACGGGCACTTACGGGAGAAATTATGACCGCCTCCTATGCGTTTGGTGATAGAATTTATATTCGAAATTCATGTGAATGTTGAGATATAGTTATACGTATATATAGTGCAGAATTATATATGGATATATATACATGGTGTAAATGTATAATTAATATAACTTGTGAAACGGTTATATGGTATCAATGGGAATTGATTTAAATAAGTTAGTGTGAATAATAACTTATAACTCATATACGTGATGTAAATTGCATAAATGATATAACTCGTGAGAATGTTTTATGGCACTATATGAGAAACGACTTAAATAAGTTAATGTGAGTAATAACTTATAAAGTAAACTAAGTCCACTAGGGATAGAGTAGTGAGAAATTGTGGGATATATGTGGCAAGACTAGTTATGGGGTGGTTAGCTAGGTAGGTTATGTATATAACATTAGGCATGCACATTAGTGGAGGGGTGAGGTGTCCTCAAGAGAGTGTACGACACTAACTTAAATATGAAGAGCATATTTGCATTTTAATTTACTGCAATTAAATTCACTTGCTAAATATTTTCAAAATATTTTGGGTTCTAATCCTTACTATAAAATATTTTCAAAACCTTTTAGGTGTCTAGCCATAGGGACGCCAGAATTGTTCTATTCCGGGTTCACACAGTTGCGACACATGTGGATGTTGCAGAATTTTGACTTAGCCACTTCACTCATTTCATTCCTAGAGTAGGATGGAATTAGTGTCCCATTTGGTCATGTCTAGTTGTTCCATTTTATTTCAATTAATTAATGTATTCAGTTATTACTCTTGTGATTCATTTCTTTATTTGATCTATAGTCGGTGGTTATTTCGACAAGGTTTACATCTATTTTATTTATAGTGCTTGATTCAGTGATTGCATGATGGTTAGTTATATATATTCTTTTGCATATTGTTTTGGGGATGTTAAATAAAAAGATAAAATTTGGAACAATATATTTTGAATACTAGGTGGTTAGTAAGTTTTAAAAAGTTTTCGATGGTGATGCTAAGAATGAACCAGATAAGATTCTTGTTTAATTTGGTATATGACTGATCACCCGGTATTTTATTAGGCGGTGTGTCAAAAACATCCTTATATTTTCTCGGCTGAGTAGTTGGAGAAATAGGGCAGAGTGCACCCCTCGTCAAATTGGGGATCTTCCTCTTTAGTGTTATATCATCCTCAAAGGAAGTAAGGGTAATTGTTCGGATGGTGGAGATGTCAACAAACTTAAAAGCTATCATCGTGATGGTTGTTAAAAGTTCATGATCAAAAAATCCTTATAGTATATATTATTCTCGATCCACAGGGCGAGCAATAAGTGAAGTAGTGGAGGAGGTGTAAGATAGAAGGAGTAAAGTTTACCTCTAATGAACAGAAGCCAATTGATATTGTTTGAGCGGCCAAACCTTTTCAAATCAACAAAGTTGACATATATGGAGCTATTTTTTCTTGTGACAATTGGCACATTAAAATATCAACATATCAAAACAAGTAAAAGGTAGGGTTATTAGAAAAACTGGGTAGAGGAAAGGCATTTTAAAGTAGGTCAGACCTATTTCACAACCACCCCTGGGGAACCTAAGTCCCGTGTAGGATAACCACCCTTTGGGATGGGGAAGTATTCCTATTCCTTAACTACGAATCCATGGAACGAGTACTTCTTTTTGAAATTAGATAAATTGGCCACCATAGATCTCTTAACCCTTCTTTCCTTTAGATAATAGACACATTCATTGGTCTTTGCTAATATGTAGAAAAAACAAATCTCTAGGATCCCAAGTTGGGTCCTAAATATTTATTTATTCCATTAACGTTTCTCCAAGAATTGGGAAAACATAAGGCAGTAACAACGTTAAAAAATTATTAGAACTTAAAAAATAGTCGATTGAGAGGGAAAGTGATTCTGTCATCGTCCACAAATTTGAATAAAAGACAATGTCATCTATCGATATCGTACCAATTTAAGGCACTAGACCATAACTTGAAGTTGACCCATGAAAGGATGTAACATCCCCTAAAGGATTCTATGGTGTTTTGATTGATAATATATACAATTTTCTCCCAGAGACAACAAAGAACATGAAGAAATATAGGATTTTTTTTGCTAACTTACATAAAATACAAAGAGCAAAAAGGAAGAAGAGACTTGCAAGTTAGGGAAGCACAAATGTATTGTGGTACTCTTGAAGATGAATAAAAGCGTTGAATAAACAACCGAACTAACGGTAATGAGGGTGTTAATGGTCTGGAACAACTTCCAAGGCAAAACCTCATCTGTAATTAGCACACCCCCAAATGACAACTTGAGCACGCAATCACCTTTTGGGTTATTAGTTTCCTAATTCCTAGTGTTCCCTTGAAAATGCTGGGGAATATTAGTGAAGTTGCCCCCCAAAAGTTAGCTGGGAGAATAGAATCATTATATTCAAACACAATAGCAAATGTGCATCCTCCGACCATGGCATTCGTGAACAACCATTATTGTCAGCAATCTCGACCTGGATCCAACTAAAGGAATGAGCAAAGATTTTTACCTTCAACCAACTACAAATCTTTGGGGGAAATTGTGCGAGATAATTCGACCACGCATAAGTGGAGGACACATGTCTGTTGATCCTACCAAACACTTCACACCAAAGAATGAAGATTTTCGATCTTACCTGGAATAAATCTCAAAATTAAATACAACTGATTAGTCTAGATATCAATCTAAAGTCAAGGAATCCATCATGGCTAAATATTATTTCCTTTTGTTTATAAATGTAACCCTTAACCCAGGTAAAAAGGGCATGCAACCATTGTTATCAAAACAAGATCAATAAAAAAAGACCCCGTGAATCTAAGTACATTGTTTAACCACGTAAATATATCCTATAAGGCTTGGGCTTTGGGGGTTGACTTTGCATATTTATGGGAGTGCACATATGATTACGAGAAAATTAAGGTTTTCTTATGCCTGAATTTAGGATTATTAGGAAATTTCCTTGAGTGATTTCGGGAGGCTAGTGGGTTATGAAAATAAATCACCATTAAGAATTAGAGTATGAAAATGAAGCACCATTAAGGATTGGGGTATTCACAAGGGGGAATATGTCTTTGGGATATGCGTTATTAAGGTCGGTGAAGTCAATTCCATCTCTCCACTTCCTATTACTCTTATTGACTACGCCCGAATTCGAAATCCATTTAGAAACTTGAATTTCATATATGTACCTTCCCTTAAGAATTTTCTCGACCTCATCTTTTATTGCCCTTGCTTTCTCAGGGGTTATTAGGCAAGCTTTCTACATCACCGATGAAAATTCTGGATTAACATGAAGCTTTTGGCACATTACCTCAGTATCTATATCGGGCATACCAAATGGTTGTCATGCAAACACATATTGATTATATTTAAAGAAGGATATCAACTCTTCATTTTCTTTTTGTGAGAGAGTTTCTACTAAGGAAGGGTGAGAATCATCAATCGAAATCTCTTGGAGTGGTTCCATTACCCTATCAGCAAAGGCTACTCTCGTATCTTTTTTTATTTAGTTATAATGGCTATGCTAAAGTATTATTGAGTAGAAGCTTGATTTCCACATATCACCATTACTCCCCAGATAGTAATGTATTTGAGATTTTGATGATAGGTGAATAGGACTGCCTTCATTACGTGAACCCATACTCTTTTAAGGATTGAATTTTATGGAGATTTAGAGTCAACAAAGAGAAATTTAATAAGATTTTATATTCTTGCAAACAACCTTTCCCAATGGCATTGCCATTTTTCGTGCAAATACGATTAAATTGATGGTTGATTCCTTTAGGTCTTCCATTCGTAGGTTGATCTAGTTGAACAATTTGATGTACATGACCTCTGAGGAGTTTTGAAGTCCACTAGCAACTTGTCCACATCCTAATTAGTAATTTTGAGCACGCTTAATAGCACATCATGATGTGGAGTCCTAACTCTCCTTAGTGAAGATGATATGCTTGGGATAGTCTATATCCTCATGTCGACGACATTTGTTGATGGTGGTCTTATTAGGATCAATATTAAAATTATCCATGACAAAATTAATCCTTTTCATCTCCATATTACATCATTTCCCTGATCTGGTTAAGGCTTGACGCTCCATCAATAACTACAAACTTGTGTCCTAATTCATCTTCTTCGATGTTCTTATCTGGCTTTTGATTGCGTTCTACCGCACTTTCCCATTCTTTTTTTTGACAAAATCATCAATATGATTTGCTTTGGCTAGCTCCTTTAAGTGTGATTTCAGCACTTTGAAATTCTCTATCTTGTTCTCGTTTTCCTTATGGAGAATCATCTCAGGTCAACTGTCTCCATCTAATTTCTCAATGATTTAAAATATTTTTGGTTCTTAATCTTATTTAAGATTGTATTGGATCCTTAAAGGCAGTGTTGTGGCACGATAAGCTTTGCTGGGATATGACTTTTTGTCTCCTTTTGGCCGGTGTTATGCTTCTTCCCCCTTCTTGGGAGTAATATATTTGTCTTCATTCTTGCTCGCCATTAGTCGACCATTATACTGGTTTACTCGTATAATTACATCTTTGACTTTTGCATACTTCTCAATTCTCGACATTAGATTGTCTATGGTGGTTATTTCCTTCTTGGTGAGTACGTAGTGGAGTTATTTTGTACGTCGATCCCAAATGAGGCTATTATGACCTTCTTAGTGTACTCATCCACCTCATTGTAGACATCCTAATATCTCATGGCATACTCATATAGGGTTTTTAGGGCTTTTACTTCAGCATAAGTATTGAATCCATCCTCTTTAAGTGGATGTTTCTTATAATTAATCTTGTAGTAAAAGTTTTCATGGGTTGTTTGAAGTTGGAGATGGATCTGTGAGATAGATTTTTTAACCAAATTTTGGCTACATCCCCCAAGCTTTAGGGAAATATCTATCACATTATAGGCTCATTGTCTTTTCAGATTGCCATGGGTTTACGGTAGTGCTGAACATAGTTGTTAGGATCTGTCTTCCCAATATTTTTTAATCTTGGAGCGGTGAACTTCTTCGATTATTCAAAGTCTTCGATTGACCAAGTGAACAGCAACTTCATTTAGCTGATAATGGCTCTTTTGGCTAGTTCGTTGGTAATCATATCCCCTCGATGATTTGGGCGATTGTTTATTTCCTTTCGTATGAGATTACAAAGATCTTACTTTACATGGAAACTTCTAGGTCGATCCCTCATTTCTTATGATCTCCATTGGTGGGAGAGATCCTGCTCTTGTCGTAAACAATTTCCTTGGTTTCCAATTTTACTCACCTGAGGGATATTGGTGTGGTTGGTCCCTTGGATCTTACGTTTATCCTTCTGGATATCATGCTCCATCATTGTTAGATGATGTTTAAGGCAAGAATTTTCTTCATGTTATTGGCGTGTAGCGGCCTCTTGCTCATGACGGCATTACTCATAAGCATTTATGAACCGTGATATCCAACTATATCTTAGTGCCTTATTAATTTCCATCATTTTCTCCTCACGATGATAGTAGTAGGAGTTGGTAATACTCTAATTTTAGTGGATCCTAATCACAAATTTAATCCTAAGAGGAACGTGTTCATAGTAGTCATCTTAATGGTCGTTGCGAGACGGTGAGTGCTCATTCTTTGGAAGACATGATCTTCATTATCTAGTGAGATTGAGGAAATGAATTTGCTTCCCATAAACGATGCCAATTGTAGGTGATAAAATCCTAGTAATTGATATTCAGCATAAATCATCCAAATAGAATAAAGAAATCATGCACAAACACACAATAGTTATGCGATGTATATGAGAAGGATATGAGGATAAGAGGATTAACAATGAGATTTAGATGGTTAATCCATTAATAATGAGCCTACGTTCATAGAGTGTTTGGTTGCTTTTTCATTTAGATCTATAACATAGAATGTTACAATATATAGGTTTCAAATTATAGGGATGTATGAGTATGTTCTCACAAGTTGGTGTGTAGTTTCTATGGGTCACCCCTATCCCTGTAGGGGATTCGTCCTTTTTTAATGATTCTTGTATATTGAAAAGATGTGCTAGCAAGCATGGGCCAAATAGCAGCATCTTTGATTAGTGGAGCACTTCAGAGTTATTTAGGTTTTCACCCATCAAATGGAGAATTTGTCACATGATGGACATCTAATAAGCCAGGTGGGTATTATTGGTCAGCTGCCAAAGTTCTACGATATCAATTTGCCTTGCTGGCATATATATCCAGGTGTGGATACGGTCGAGCTCGTGGTGCAGTCTAGCTCATTCTCTATAATCTCTTCAACTAGGGGTGAGATCTTCAGACCATATTATATTCTATAGATATGGTATAACAAAATTCCCTAAGACTTTTCTTAAGATTTCAAAGGAGTGAGTAAGTTTTGTCAATTATGGGACAATATTTGTTGGTTTACAACTTACTGGTTATTCTGCTCGGTGGGCTAAACTGGTCACCTTGTATGTTTCTTACTTAAATTTCGTGGTTTTCTTAAATAATACAAATGTTAGCCATCCAGTAGGGTTTTAAAATACTTCAAGCACGCATGCTTACCTTAAGTATAAAAATGGGGAAAAAATTAATTTTTCCTTGTTTCAAAACAAAAGCGATCCAACTTCTTGAGAGAGAGAGAGAGAGAGATACTCAATCATCCAGATTATTCCTGGAATTCTAGCACTTTCCTTCTTTAAAAATGATCTTTTTCTCTTATTTTTTAGGTGTTTTTTAAAAACTCTCTTCTTTTTACTGAATGAAGATTTTTTTGTTATACTGTTTACTTTATGTGGCTTTTCTCGATCGTTAGTGTCTTTTCTTGGGAGGGTTTTCTGGATTGCTAAGATTTGTTGGTGTAGTGGTGAGTGCCCTGCATGAGTGAATTGACTAGAATTTGGAAATCTTTATAATCTTCACTAACCTTACCCTAAGGCCTATTCTAATAGGTTTCCCCCTTATTTGCAAGTTTTCCACCTAAAAGATGACCCATAAAACCCTAACTTCGTTCCCACACTAGATTCTTCTTCTACGTTAGCCCCCAAACCCCCAAGTGTTTAACAGAGTACCTCGGAAAGTTTAGATAGCACAAACATTAGAACTAGAGGAAAGAACTACGCAAATACTAGTAACACCACATTTTTTATCAATATAAACTCTAAGGAGAAAGCTTTGTTGTCTAAAAACTCCATCCATATCACCCGTTGTGGTTCCTCTTACAGACGAGGTCACGGACTTGGGAGAAATTTGCACCCCCACTTTTGATCCAGACACCTTGGATACTAAGTGGTATATGAGTGATGTTAAAGCCGAAGACTTGACTGACTTGGGGGTCTTGTATTCCATCCCTCATGACATATCCACTAGAATTCCCATTATAGAATAGAGGTCTTATGATAATAAGAACAATGATGAAGTTTTTTTCCCACTTAGGGTCGTTTCAGGTAGGAGTTTGACTCCCCCTATATCCTTCATGTAGTCCCCTTATTTTTTTTCAAATCAGACTTTTCTTTAAGGATGATGAAACACTTTTTCTTTTTGAAAAACTCTTTTTTAAATTTTATGTGCACAAATTTTAACTCAACCAAATTTATCTTGATTAATCCTAAACATGCATCTAGTGGTTAAAGCAACTAAAGTAAGGAAAAGAATGCTCACAACGCGGAATGTACGAGGAAACTACGATGGGGAAAAAACATTGGACGACCCAAGCCAGATAATCACTAAAAATGTGGATTTACAAGGAACAGACACAAGTATTACTCCATGACCCAATCCCCATAAGACTTGACGCTCTTCTGATCTTCAACCACTCCTCTCACAGTGCCCGCGTAGAAAGTCCTTCTTTCACGATGCTCGTCCATAACACATGCATCCACGTATGTCTCGGTGTCCACCGATATGGCTTGTAAAATTTACGATGTTGAACACGGATCTTTCGCTTCTCCATCGCAAAACCCAGCAAAGTTTTATGCTGAACAAACTCTTATTGGTGCAAACAAATATCATAAAAGAATATAGTAATGAAAACTCGAATCTTTGAAACTCTAAGGATGTTTTAGACTTAGAAAACCTTAGAAAACTTTGTGCAAAAAATGTACTGGTTCGTAAACTGTATTTAAAACTACACACCTTTCAAAACTCTGAGAAAACATGACTTAAATAATATTTTTTTAAGTCAGTATCTCGCTCGAACGACATCCCTATGTCGCTCAAACGACTAACAGAGACGTTTGAACGAAAAAAACACGTGTGTTTGATTTTAACACAACTCTAAACCATCTTTATCTCAGGATAAACGAAGTGCAAACGTTTTCAAACTCTTTTGAAAACATTTCTTTAACAAAATAACATCCTTAAACATTTTAAAATAAATTCTGAATCCCATTAACATTACGCATTCATACCTGAGTGATCTCAGAATGCAATTGAACTTGAAGACGAAATATGGACCATAAAACGACATAATAAATTCTTTAAAGATTTGTCGCAAAGTCTTCAATAGACTTCAATAGGTCATAGTCTGTGTGGGATCGTGACAATATAAATCTACCTATGACTCAAACGTGTCTTGTTCAGGAAATAAGTCAAATAAATATACAACAGACTCAATTGTAAATTTTATCCTTACAAATCTCCCACTTTGACTATTTAGAGACTAAACCAACAGTGAAATGCCTCAGTTGGGCCGTCAGGCCGTATAATGCCTAAATCCCATCCCATAAACCCAAAATCAAAAATTATAGGACAAGACTACTTAATGATGGTTCGGCAAGCATTGATTGTCTGAATGTGATGTAGTCTTGAAATGTCGAATCTCTTAAGCATACCTACACACATGAATCAGACAAGTACCACGAGAAGTATGGAGGAACAAATGACATAAACCAATATGTAAAATCAAATCCAAATCATTTGTTATATATGCAAAACATGATATCAATATGTAAACAACATCTAAATCAAGATACTAATTTGTACCAATGCAAAAACAATATGATACCTATTTGTGTAAACCAATCAATATAAACATGAAAGCATATGATCACAAATATGATACAAAAAAGTAATGCCAACAAATGTATTTTCTCATCAAACAAACTCTCCCCTGACATCACAAACATCTCTCCCTCTTTTGTCTCGAATAGACAACCCAGTGAAAAGATAAACAAATTTAGCGTAGGATAATCAATGAAGTATATCTAGATATCAACGAAACAACCAGCTAATAAAGATTAAGTATTTAAAATTCATAGCTAGAAAATAGTAATCACACAATAGGAAGAGTCATCTAAGCAGGTGTGATTAAACGAACATAAGGCAGCAAATAATCAAATTTATCAGAGTGAACTGCACAACAGAAACTCAGAAGTAACCCAGCAGTACCAAAAAATATGTCAATATGAACCAGGGTACTGAAATAGAAGGAAAAAAATTCCAGACTAATCGCTTGAATGAAACAGCTTGTGGCTCGAACGATAAAGGCTTCTCACGACAACGACTTCGCGTGACAGCAGTTTCTCACTGGAACGAGAGAAACAAACTCTCACGACCAGTTCTAAAAATTAAAAAGTTTCGCCTAGCGAAAAAATTTCTTGAAAAAACTAACTAGAAGTGGCAGAAAACTGCAAAACATTTGGAAAACAGTAGAGAAAACAACAAAAACAATATGATTTACATGCTAACATAGTACCGATGTTCTCAAACATGAACATCGAATGTGTGGGCGTGAACTACAACAAATGAATCACAATTCCAACACATCGAAACGATCACGAACCTCTAATTGATAACAAAAAATTATCAAACATTATTTTACCCATATGGGACAATCAAAGTGTAAGCTTAATGAACTAAACAAATATCATGCACAAAAATCCGAAAATTTGATGATTCTACAAACAATAGCGTTATGATACAATTTTTCATTATTAGGATTCGTTGTGCAAACCCGTTTAACTTATCCATCCAATCGCAAATATCTATATCATATTTTTCTTTTGGAATGAACATAAACTAATTTGGCTCATTTTGGCATATGATTCTTTTTGTTGCCTTTAATTTTTCCGGGCACTTTTAAATGGTGGCTTTCACGACGAGTAATTTTACACCCTCGCAACCCTTTCCCGTGAACACTCATCATTTTTTCAATTTCAAACCTCACGGTAAACAGTTCTTACTTGCACACCTCCTCCTTAAGTCTACTTATGCATAGATGACAAAATTGAGATAAGAACGTCTCACCAAACTCAAATATGCAAGAGAAGTCAAACATCCATATAAACTCGTACATGTGTGCAATTATGGCATATAAATAAAGTCGAATCAAAATGCATATCAACTTCAAAACAACCCCATAATACAATGGTTAAGATCATTCTAAGCATAAATAACTACGACCAAATGTCCTAGCCACATGGATAACGAACGGAAGGGGGTCCAATCACACCAATAAGCCACATGAAACATGTAAACTCATGACATAAAAATAAAATGAAATTCTTTTTATGTTTTTCAAAAAATATTTTTAACCCGAAAAGTAAAATCTTTTTGTATTTTTCTAAAAATATTTAAAACCAAAAATCTTTTTGTATTTTTCAAATAAGACTCAATAAATAAAAAATATAATACAAAATGATACACAAGTCATAACACTAGCAAGATATAAATCATGATTCAAAGACTAGCGTATGACAAACATGGTCGCAAAATCATCCTATAGATCTACCATGGGAATAATTAAGTGCAACCAAATGGGAACCATGAAATTTTAGTCCTAAAGCCACTATGTCTGATTTCCTAACCCAAGTAGGTGTGACATGACGCATGGGGGTTTTGGGAACCGACACGACTTTATTCCTAAACTTCCTAGGAGCATTCCTAAGGTCATAGCAAAAACATGTAAGGTGACCTCTCCTACCGCAAAGGGAACAAGAATAAACACGGCATGAATGATTGCCAAAATTTTGACCTCTCCTCACGTTCCTAGTGGGCTCCATCATAGGGTTAGTATTGGCTTTGGGAATGGTAACAACTCTATCATCATAACCTATACCAAACCTATCACTTTTGACTTGGACGGTGCCTAACATCCTATCTGACTCCTCCGAACTAGATTCCAATTCAAAATTAACCTTACTCGAGTCTTTCAACTTCTCCTCCAACTCACAAACCCTAGACTTAAGCACATGCCTAGACTCCTCAAACTCTAACACTTCTTTTTTAAAGCCTCCATCAAACCATGAATTCTATCTCTCTCTTTATCAACGCACTCTAGCTTCTCCCTAAGCTTCTTCTCCCATGCCTTAAGACACTCAATCAAAATATCATTATTTTCTACGGCACACTCATTCAACTTTTTTTGCAATTTAGAGTTTTCCTTTTTCACTTTCACCGCCTCAGCATATAATTTATTAAATGCAACTTGTAACTCTTTCACATCAACCTACTATTCCTCACTAGATTCTCCCTCACTCCCTTGGGATTCATCGAACTCGAAAGTGTCATGAATATGAGAATCTTCACGGGAAGATTTATCGTCGTCGCTCACATTACATGCCAAGAAAGTAACAAACTTGCTTTCATTGGGGGAACTCTCTCCCTCTTCGGATCACTATCACTTAAGGAGGCACTATAAGCTATCAGTTTCTTTCCCTATTTCTTAAATCTAGTGGGACACTCGGAAACCTTGTGACCATACCCCTCACACCCAAAACACCTATCCGACTCAACCCTATTACATATCTTTCTCTTATTTTCAGGGGTGGAATCTACCTCATTGTTCTTAAATTTCTCAAACTTCTTGGCATCTTTCGATTGCTTTTGAAATTTAAGAAAAATTTTGAACTTCTTTGCCAACAAGGTGACATCCTCAAAATCGGAATCAGAATCGGCATCCAAAACTTTAGTCTCCTCCTTCCGAGCTTTCAAAGCACTGTCCTTTTCTTTCTTTGGCTCTTGCTTGGAGGTAGACATATCGAGTTCATAGGTTTGAAGGTCACCTACAATCTCTTCTAGTTTCATCGACTCTAGCATACCAAGTGAGTTTAAAACAGTCACTTTTGCATCAAACCTTTTAGGCAACGACCTTAAGATTTTCATGATGACTCGGTTATCGGGTATCTTCTCTCCTAGGTTAAATGACGCATTGATAATAGTGGACAACCTAGTGTAGAACTCATCAAATGTCTCACTCTCTAACATCTTAATCGTCTCAAAATGTGTAGCGAGGTTTTGCAACTTAGACACACTAACCGTGCTTGTGCCCTCGTGAGTGAGTGCAAGTGTATCCTCAGCCTCTTATGAGGTTTCACAAGTCATGATTCTACTGTACTCTTCAGGTGTGGCATGTGAGGAAATAACGTACATACCATTAGAGTTGTATAGTGCGAGCCTATATTCAGCCTCGGTCCATGACTGAATGGGTTTCAAACTAGTGACCTCACCCTCTCGTGCGACTGGTGGAGACTAACTCTTTTTAACCGCTAACCACACATGCTCGTCATTGGATTTTAAATCACTTCTCATTCTCCTCTTCCAATAATCATAGTTTGTTCCATCAAAAATAGGAGCACAAAAACTTTTAAAACCACCAAAATTCATCCTTAACAGTAAAAAGGGATCAACATAATAAAAATATGTTTCTTGCTCTCATACTAATTTGTAGGCCACTTATTTTTTTCAAATCAAACTTTGTTTTAAGGATGATGAAACACCTTTTTTTGTTTAAAAACTCTTTTTCAAATACTCTCAATGCATAATGAACGAGGAAACCCCAACGGAAAAAAAAAACTCGGATGGCCCAAGCCAGACAATCACTATGAATGTGGATTTACAAGGAACAGACTCAAGGCTTATTCAACGACTCGATCCCCATAAGACTTGACGGTCTTCTGATCTTCAACCACTCCTCTCATAGTGACCATGAAGAAAATCCTTCTTCCTCGATTCTCATCCACAACACACGCCTCCATGTATGTCTCGGTGTCCACCGATATGGCTTGTAACGTCTACGATGTTGAGCATGGCTCTTTTTCTTCTCCGTCGCAAAACCCAGAAAAGTTTTATGTAGAACAAACTCTTCTTAGTGCAAACAAAGATCACTATAGCATATAGTAATAAAAACTCAGATCTTTGAAACTCTAATGATGTTTTAGACTTAGAATTCCTTAGAAAATTTTGTGTAAAAAACGTATTGGTTCATAAATTGTATTTTGGACTGCACAACTTTCGAAACTCTGAGAAAACATGACTTAAGTAATATTTTTTTAAGTCGGGATCCCGGTCGAACTACATAGGCATGTCGTTCGAACGACTGACAGAGCCGTTTGAACGAAAAAAACATGTGTGTTTGATTTTAACACAACTCTAAACCATTTTTATCTCAGGATAAACGAAGTATAAACATTTTCAAACTCTTTTAAAAATATTTCTTTAATAAAACAACATCCTTAAACATTTTAAAACAAATTTTGAGTCCCATTAAAATTACGCATTCATACCTGAGTGATATCAAAATGTAATTGAACTTGAAGACAAAATATGCACCATAAACCGGCAAGATAAATTCTTTGAAGCTTTGTCGCAACGTCTTCAATAAACTTCAATACATCATAGTATGTGTGGGATCGTGATAATAAAAATCTACTTATGACTAAAACATGTTTTGTTCTGGGAATAAGTCAAATAAACATACAACGGACTCAATTTGAAATTTTGCCCTTATATTTCAATATGATCTATCTTGAAGGGGTTTAGACTAACTCTTACTTATTTTCCCCCAAATGCTCATAGGTCCATTGTAGGAGCTATGATTTACTAGAAGAAGTTTTGAGGTTTTGATATAACTGGTGATTTATTTATGTTTGTTTATGGCTTGAAAATTATAGCACCCCAGGCTATTACTATTTTTCCCCCAGCACATCGAGTACTAAAATGGTCTAGGTCTCCCAAACCAGTAACCACAACTAGAAGATAAAAAAATTATATTTTTGGTGCTTAGGAGTTTTTCCAAATGATCCTGAGAAAGGTATTAGTATTCCTAGGGATTGGAGCCCTCTAACCTGATTACCAAGAAGTTTCCTTCTTTGGACAACAGTTTGGTGAAGCTTATTAGACAAGTTTGCACCTCGAACCCTATGTATTTTGAAGATGTATATACTTGAAAAATATTTGGCAGTTGAGTATCAATACTATTGACCTTGATACCCTATAAACCACCCAAGCCTGCAGATAGTAGTGAATAAAGTTCTGAGGAGGAGGAAATGGCAGAGGTAAAGGTAGGCCCATAAGGATATGACAATGAGGAAGCCGACCTGGAGGTAAAATAATATTAGATACTTCTCATAAGTGTTAGGTTGTCCATAAATTTCTTTTCTCTTATTTAAAATTGTACTTTATATTTTACTTGTGTACTGACTTATCGTTATCCATATCTTGATGCAGTTTCCACTTCGGACTCCGACTCTTTTATCATGGGCAATTTTTTACACAACATGATAACCTGACATGAACTCGACGTGAAATTAGAGGGTTAGGGTTAACAATTTCTTGACACAAACTAGAATATGACACAACCCGCAAACACAAATAATAAATGGGTTGGGTTAGTGTCAAATACGTATAACTCAAAAATGACATAAATAGACTCATTTAACTCATATTTGTTGGAGCATATATCAGGTAATTTATATATCTTGATAAACATTATATAAAATTTATGGAGAATTGGATGATAAATTATTTATATGCTGCAAGAAATTGAAATTAATTAAATTTTAAGTTATCGTAGGCTTGTAAGTATTATGATCGGTTAAGAGAAAAGAAAAAAATAGTTTTATGTTTTACTTAATGGGTTATGTAGGTCAACCCGAACACAACACGATAATAAATAGGTCATGTTAGTGTTTTCATGTCAGACACAATTAATTAAATGGGATGGGTTAGGATTTAGTAATAATTAAGACGAACTCAACATGACATGACTCAAACACGACACGACGCACACGAATTGCCACCCCTAGACCCAGCTAATTTTTTCCATGATAGAATATAGGATAACAAATCCATGCAACTACATGATCTGGTTAATAAAGCAACTACTAAAAAGTCTAGAGAGGAAGCTTGTACCAAATAATGCAATGACAATCATCCTCGGATCTCCAATGTTGAGGCTACAAGATTGGCTGTTAAGGAAGCTAATAAGAAAAGGATGTTGACAAAGGCAAAGGAAAAGTCCTTGAGTGACAAGAAGGATGGAGGAAGAGATAATTGGAGAACCTTACCTTTAAAGACCCAAAACTGCCCAAACACACAACTCAGTAGTTAGTCAGACATAGGGATTCTTCTTTTCCCTATGGTCCTGTGGAGACTTTCGAGATGGATCCACTAATTACCAAGGATGAGATATTATTAGACCCCAAATCCATTATGTTCAATGATTCCAACACTCCTGCAGTTCTTGGGTACGTGGCTTATAGTCCTGATTTTAGATTTATATGAAGCCTGGATATGGAATACTAATGGAATTTTGCTTCCCGTAAGGCCTTTCTTGTAAGTTAATGTAGTTTATTTATTTATTATGCTTTGATTAGCTAATCTCATTGACTTGTAATTAACTTGTTTCATTTTTATTTTACAGAGTAGCGTGGCTTCTTTCGTCTTGAGGGAGAAGGATAAAATGGTTGAGAATGACTATGATGATCTCAGGGCTATTAAGGAGGACCTTGAGAATAAGATAAAATCCCTTAAGGATGACTTGACAAAGGCATATAACAAGCTGTAAAAGAGTGATGAGCTGATGGTGCCAAAAGTTGAGGAGCTCAGGAAAATGTAACGAGATCTTAGGTCTAGTAACAACATACTGGAGGTTATCAAGATAAAACTTTCCGAAGCCCTGGTGGCTACATTCATAACTGGGGAACAGGATATGAAAGCCTTTAAAGAGTCTAAAGAGTGCATCATTGACACTATTATAGACTTCCTTAAAGGATATGATGAGCTGAAGAAGAGTGTAGCTAAGCAATACCCTGACAATACTGAAACCGTCATGGCTTAGGAGGTGAATGATGACGAGGCGAAAGCCATGGATGAGGAAGAAGAAGCCACCCAATGAGATGAGGCAGATTCAAATTTTGAGGATGATCTCCAAGTTCTTAAGGTGGTCAAAGGGAAGCCAACTGATGATAATGAATCATGGCCCGCTCAAAGGATGTTATTGAGAATTTAAAGATTGTCTCCAAGGATGTTAGTGCCTCTTAGCTCATTTCCTTTGCATGTGCAGTTTTTATTCAAAATAATTGTATTTTATCAAGGGAAGTTTGAATATTAACAGTTTTATATAACATGAATGGTTTCATATTTATCTTTGTTCATTGTATTCCTATTAATTTGATTGTTATATGGTTTTAAATACTGACTACCATTTATTTTATGAATCAATATTCTAGTATTTCATAGCATTTAGCCTACTAGTTATTCTAAGGATGGGGAGTAGTCAAAGACGAGTAGTAGATCAGTGGCATTAGCTGAAGCTGACCTGATATGTATTTACTTGGTGAGATGAAAGACATGCATTTCCAAATAAAGTTTTTATAGAGTCAAAAGGGTGCAATAAATCAATTGGGTTGGCCTTAGACAACCTAGTCTATATTCATTTTATGCAGTCAAAGACATGAATTTCTAAATAAAGTTTTTATGGAGTCAAAGACGTGCAATTAATCAACTGGGTTGGCCTTAACCTACTTGATATATATCCATTTGGTACAGTCAAAGACATGCATTTTTAAATAAAGTTTTTATGCAATCAAAGATGTGGAAATGATTAATTGGGTTGGCCTTAGTTGATCTGATCTGTACTACAATGAATAGGTAAACGTTAATAAATACCAAAGAGATAACAAATATCTTCATATAATGAATTTTTATTTGTACAATTTTGATAATCTCCCACTGTGAGATTTTTTAATGATAATACTTTTTTATATGCTTAGAATTCCATGGGTTTTTAATGGCTCCCCCTAAAGGTTTCTATATGGTATGTGCCTAGTCATACCACTTCAGCTATGCGATAAGGACCATGCCAATTTGCTTCCAATTTATTGGGTTTCTGTGTAACTTTCTTGATTACGTAATCTCCTTCTTAGAGTGTGCTCAGCTTAACCCTCTTGTTATAAATTTAGACGTGAGTTATTGATATTATGTTACTCTAAGCGTGAACGCCTCTCAATTTCGTCTACCAAATCTAAATCCATCCTTCTCGTAAAGTCACTTCTAGGATAATTAAAATTTAGCACTCTATGACTAGGCAGGTCGATCTCTACTGGAACCATGGCTTCACTTCTAAAGGCTAACATGTGAGGTGTTTCTCCTGTCGCTATTCATGTTGTTGTTTAATAGTCCCATAGCACACTTTGTAGCTCGTGTATCCAATTTACTTTAGTTCCTTCAAGCCTCATCTTCATCCCATATATCAGAGTTTAATTTTTAACCTTTATCTATCTGTTACTTTGTGGATAAGTTGGTGATGAATGGAACTTTCTAATTTTTGTTTTGTCACAATATACTTAGAAATCATCATTATTAAACTGGGTTTCAAGGTTAGCGATGAAAGCGTGAGGGATTCTATACCTACTGATCATATTCTTCATATATGAACCAAAAAAAATTTGCATTGGTTATCTCGATAAGTGGTTCGGCCTCCGCCCACTTCGTGAAATAATCCAATGCTACCATTAAATATCTGAATCTTCATTTGATCTTAGATAAAGGGTCAACCAGATTCACACCTCGAATAACAAAAGGCTATAATGATTTGATTGGCGCTAGCTCCGCCCCTGGCCTTTTGTGTATTACTCCAAATTTTTTGCCCTTGTCACATTTATGCGATATTCTTCACAGACTTTCCTTATTATTGTCCAATATCCTTGGATGTCTATCCCTTTTACTAATGTTTGTCAAACTTCATGAGCTGTACATGACCTTTCATGTACTTTTTTGCTATAATTTTTACCTCCATAGGATGTACACATCTCATCGTTGAGACTGTAAATCATCTCTTATACAACACCCCGTTGTCCATAGTGTATTTGGTAGCCTTATAACGAAGCCTCCTTGCCTCCTTTTAGTTGGTTATAATAATGCCTTCATCCAAGTAACTGATGATTAGATCCATCCATGATGGGCCCATGGTCAGTTCAAGGTATTTTACTTCTTCGACAGTAATGCTCATTTGCACTAAAATTTCCACAGACGATTCTTTTGAGATTTTCTCTGGTGGCTGAAGCAAATCGAGCTAAAGCATCTCCCCTGGTATTTTCAGCTCTAGGACTTATAACCATTTGGAGTGCTTTTAACTTTAGGATTAACATTTTTACCTTTACAAGGTACTTCAACATGTTTCCCTCTCTTGCTTCATATTCTCTTAACACTTGGTTTACTACCAGCTATGAGTCACTCTGAGCCTTTATCTGCTCGGCTCTAAGTGATATAGCCAACTCTAATTCAGTAATTAAAACTTCGTACTCATATTCATTATTGGAAGCATCAAACTTGAATCGTAGGTCATATTTTACGTCACCTACATCAGGTGTGTTGACTATTAGGCCAGCTTCGCTACCGCTAGCACACGATGATCCATTCACGAACACATTCCATATCGAAAGTTGTTCATTGAAGACTTATTCTAATAGGGAACCACCTTTAAGCAAATTAGTAGTAAAATTTTCATTGCAAACATTCTGGTTATTTCTAGTTTAGGATTCTCTTGGGCTTTGGTCCTATTTGTCTAGATCCGCTTTAACATGTTCGGTTGGCTGTTGGATCTGCTTAGTTGGGATAACAAATGCAAATTCAGCAGTTCTTTTCTCCTCATAAGTGAATTCTATAATAATATTTGCTACATCTGGGCCTTTGATCGCAGTTCTTGGTTCATATCAAATCTCATATTCTACAAGTTATATGGCCCTTGATATCGACTTGCTAAATTTTTTAAGTTTATGGATGGTTTGTCAAAGTGGGAGATCAGTGTAGACCACTATATATTGGGCATGAAAATAGTGCTTTATTTTCCTAGATAATTTTATCAATGTTAGGGCTAGATTCTCCTGGAGTATATGATTTCCACACCAACAAATGATTTTCTTGTGTAGTACATCAACTTATAAAATCTTTCATCATTTATAATCAGAGTCGAGCTCACTGCTGACTCTGAAACTACCAGTTATAAGTATAACTTTTCTCCTAGGACTAGCCTCGACAATAATGGGGCTCTTCCTATGTATCTCTCTTAGCTCCAAAAAAGCGTTCTGACATTCTTCCTCCATTCAAAAGAGTTTTTAATGACTTTGAAGATTGGGAAATATTTTTCTGTAGCTCTGGATAGAAATCTTTTTAAAGCTACTACTCAGCCTGTCAGGCTTTGCATTTACTTCTTTCTTTTAGGCAGCATCATGTTGATCAACGCCTCTAGTTTATAATGAAGCCCATAAATTTTCCTACTTTGACTCCAAATACACATTTGGATGGATTTAGCTTCATCGATTATTTTTCTAATTTATCAAACACCTGACCGAGGTCTTTTATGTGGTTATCTGCCTTGATGCTTTTGGTCAGCATGTCATTTACATAACCTCCGTGTTTTTTCTTATTTTTTTAAATAATTTGTTCACCAACCTCTAATAAGTATCACCTGCATTTTTTAGTCCGAAAGGTATAGCATTATAACAAAAAGTACCCCGGATGGTGATAAAATATGTCTTCTCCTTATGTTCTGGATTTATCTTGATCTGGTTATACCTGGAGTATGCATCCATGAAGCTCAACAACTCGTAACCATCTATTACGTCCACTAATTGGTCTATTCATGGCAGAGGATAATAATCCTTGGGACATTCTTTGTTCAGATCTATGAAGTCCACATACATTCTCCATTTATCATTTTTTTAGCACAATGACTATATTTGCCAACTAATCAGGGTACATAACATCTTTGATAAACTCATCTTTCTTCAATTCAGCACTTCCTCTTATATCGCCATATTTTTCTCTTTCAAGAAAATTCGTCGTTCCTGTTTGATAGGCTTGGATTTTTTTATTATGTTGAGTTCATGGCATATAATGGTAGGATTTATTCCATGCATGTCTTCATGACTCCAGTCAAAGACATTTTTTTTAAATCGAAGGAAGTCCTCTAACTACTTCCTGAAGATTGGGTCCAAGTATGAGCCTATCTGGGTTATCCTCTCAGGGTGCTGGTTTTCCAACACCACTGGCTCCAATTCTTCAATGGACTCTCCAGTTATTAACCTATCTTCATCTCGAGGATCTAATGTCTTGATCTGATAAGTTTGGACTAACTTCTTCCTCTCCTTTTCGTCGATTGAGGTTTGATAGCACTCGCGTGCCACCATTTAATTTCTTTTCACCTCATCCATGCCAAAATTTATGCGAAACTTAAGGCATTGATGAGAAGTAGAGGCTACAGCTTCAAATTTCTTCAGGCCCACTCTTCCAAAGATGATTTTATAGCGACGATGAGATATTCTTGTTAAGGACTAAGAATCTCATTTTTTCTATTTTGCAGATCAACCAAGTCCCTATTATGACTTCAAATTCAATGGTGCCCAGTGGGTACACTTTTTATCCAAAAAATCCAATCTAAGGATGATGGTATGCCTCTAGTTTTCTGTCAAATAGTTTTAATCTTTGGAAATATCATAGAACATCACATCAGTTGAGCTCCCATTGTCCATCATAATCCATTTCACATTTCTACCTTGTATTATCATGGTGGTTGCTAATGGATCGTCATGAGGATACAGTAACCCTGAGAGATCGTCCCTGGAGAATCTTATGATCATCCTATCTTGGGTGACCTTGCGGGGTCGGGTGTCTTCCACCGCAGCTATGTTGACATCATTGTTGTTGAAACAAGCTCTCACTACATTGACGTACGTTTTCTTTTCAGCTAGTTCATCACCTACGCCATCACCTCCTACTACAATGAAGTTTCATCCAATAGAGATCATATGCAATTCTTTTATTGTATCTATAGGTCATGGTAGGAGATTAGGATCCTGCTCGTCTTTACTTTCCCGTGCTCTTTTTTATCCTTAGTTCCTGGTATGAGGTTATCTTAATCTCCTCCTAATTTTCCGATCTTCATAGGTTTGTTTTGATCTACCCTTCTTCTCCATGTATTTATTGAGATTCCCTCTTTTGATAAGGGTTTCAATTCCATCTTTCAAGATTAAACAATCATTGGCTTCATGCTCATGATTTTTGTGAAATTTGCAAAACTTGATCTTGTCTCTTCTTCCACCAGGGGTTCTCAACTTTTCTTTCCACTTCAGTTCACCATCTCGAATATCATTGAGGAAATGATGTAATCCTACTATTAAGGGGGTATATTCACCGAACTTCTAATATGGCCTCTTCTCATTGTAACACCTCGTATTTCTGAGGATTTAGAACTTTAATTAATGTCGTGATAAAGGATTTAAATTATCTGTGGGATTTAATTAAATTACTAAATTAAGGATTTAATTAATTCGGGTTACCTTAAAAATTTACATATGTCGTAATTTAAGGAAGATATTGGAGATTTTAGTAAAGTAACTCGGATGACAATTCTGAGGGCATGGTTGATTCCAAATAGGTCGAGATAGTCGGAAAAGAGTATTGGGGTACTAATTGGGTCTCGGGACATTTTTAGGCATAACCAGGCTCACACGTGGGTGTTTGGGTCATTTTAATTTGGCTCAAAGGCTTAATTTCGGGATTAACAATTAAAACCTACAATAGAGAGTTTGTGGCAAACACAATTCAATTGAAAACCTTAGTTTTACATTGGATAAAAGAGGGAGGATTTGGAAGAGCTTTTGGGAGCCAAACTAAGAGAAGAGGGGTGCGTTTTTCGTCAAATCTTCATCTAAATCAAAGGAAATCAAACCCTACGAATTTATCCATGCAAGTAGTTAAACTTTCTTTCAATTTAATGGCAGTATTTCAATTCATATCTTAGTGGGTGTAAATCAAATTCATTATGGGGTGGGTTTTCACATGAAAAATGGGTGTTTATGAATTGGACAAATTATATAGATTAGAGACTCGAATGATGTGGTATTCTTATTCAAAGGTGTGAGAATCCAAGTTGTATTTATAGAACTGATAATCGAGGTTGTTAATTGGGAGTATAAAATTTAACCTTGAGGGAACAATGTAGGAGAAATCGTATTAACCCAACTCAGATTATTATCGGTGTTACAAATCGATGATTATGATATAAATGAGCAATTGAATTTTTGGAAAAGGGTTATATCACTGGGAATTAACAGTCATCATTTCTGGGTTTAAGTTTAGAGAACTGGGTTGAACAAAAATGACGGAACCTGTATCGTAAGGAAGAAGAGAAGTTGAGGAAAGGTAAAGTCATTCAAACGACCAAGTGAGTCATTCAAACGATGGTTAAAGTCGTTCGAACGACCACTAGCCTCATTCGAACAATGGTGGAAGTGATTTTTGCCCAGTTCCTTAGAAGAATTACTTAGGTGAAAGAGAAAATGGGAGATAAATCTTAGGGCCTAGGGAGGTGGATCTTAAGATATATTTTATTTAGACAAAGTGTCAATCTAAATAGTGGATGTTGCATGAAATAAATCCTAAAAGGTTAAATTACAGACTGAGCAAAGGAGTCTGGGTATTTTGGTTGCGTTACGCCACTTAGGTAATATTATTGAAGAGAAATTTTTTATTAAGGCTCGGGGATTCGATTCGGATATTTTTAGGCTAGTGCGACGGGGTTAGGCACGGGGTAGCCAGTTTAATTTATTATAGATATATATAATAAATGTATCGAATATTGAACTTGATGTGAGGCATTAACCTTAATAGTGGAATTTTGGTTTAATAAATTCTAGGGGTGAAAATACGAACCGAATGAGTGAGTCTAGGTATTTTAGTTGGGTGACACAACTTAAATAACAAAATAATTAATGTGTGGTTAATTAAATTACAATTAGGGATATAGACTTGGGTATTCTTGGGCTAGTGCTATGGGTGCAGGACCTTATTAAATATATGTATACGGTTATGTGTGATAGTATATATGTATATATTTGTGTGCTCTATACATATCGATGTGAATGATATTTGTAGGGATACATACCCCTCTAATGCTATCATAGGAGGTTGCGCAATGTGGGTGAATCCCTTGGCTTGAGGAGCAGGGAGAGTATAGTCCCCAGGTCAAGTCGCTTATTTTAATTGCGTGATTTATTTTTTGAGGTGAGACGCTTTGGGTATGATTCGGTTTTACTTTCAGGGGAATATGATCGCCTCCACTACGTTTGCAATTTTTTTGCCCAAGTTCCGTGTGAGCTAGTCCAACTTGAGGTGGCCGAGTTCGAGTGAGCATGCCTGGAACATGATAGTATTTTGGAGAAAGCATCTGGTGAGTTGTTACTCAGGAAAGGATTGTTATTATACACGACATGTGTGTGAATGTTGTTGTATAATTGTATGGATATAATATGAGTAGATAATTATATACGGGATTAATACATAAGTGTGAATGTATTACTTATATAACTAGTGTGAAACTTATATTATTTAAAAGGGGGATTTGTTATACAACTAGTGTGAAAGCTACATGATTAAAAAGGTGTTTCTTATATAACTCATGTTAATGTTATATGATTTAATATAGTTGAATCGATTAATAAGTTAATGAGTAGATAACTTAATAATCAAATTATGAATACTCGGGTTAGAGTAGCATGGTGGCAAGAGGAGTGATACGGCTAGTTAGGTGGGGTAGCTTAGCTAGGAAGGTTAGCAGGTAAGCGTTAGGTGTGCATATTAGATGAGGGGTGAGTTATAGCTCGAGAGAGTGCGGCACTTGCTTAAATATGAAGAGTGTCCATGCATATTTAATTATTGCAATTTAACTGCTTGCTAAATAATTTCAAAATATTTTACTTGGGCTCTGACCCGTGTCAAGATGTTTTTCAAAACCTTTTAGGTGTCCAGCCACAGGGTTGCCTAGTTTAAAGATTCTATCCAGGGATACGCAGTTGCAGCTCATGTGGAAGTTGCACGACTTTGCTATAGACACTTCGTTCATTTATTCCTAGTGTATAATCTTTACTTCAGTACTCATTTGGACATGTGACCCTCAGATTTGTTATTCAGTTATTTATTTAACCTTGTGTATCCAGGTTATTGTTTCAGTTTACTGTTGTAATTTATTATTGAACTAATAGTTTATTCGGTCCTATTTATTCATATTGTTCATCTGTGTTGGATTCAGTTATCCATTTGTGTAGATGGTTTAATTATTATTTATTTCTGCATGTTGTTAATTAATGAAAGATAAAATCTGGCACCAATCTATTTAATTTACTTGGTGGATAATAACTTTTAAAAAAATCAACAGTGATGCTAAGAATGAGCCATATGAGACCAACGTTTTATTTTGATCACAGGTGGCCACCCAGTATTTTATTAGGCGGGGCGTCAAAAATGGTATCATAGCATTGGATTCTAGAGTTCTTAGGATCTTTGAAGCTTATTACATTTCATTTCCTTCACGTATGTGACTTACGTTCTCCTGCTATTAAGTATAGGTTTTGTGATTCATAGGCAAGTTCGATTGGGCTTCATACACCAAACAATTTTGGTCGACTGGCGAGGGCTGTTAGAAGGAATGCAGGGGGAGGGACTCAGCAAAAGCCATGAAATATTATGGGAATGGTTACCGCGAGAGAAGTCACCATGTCAATGGAAGGAGAAAACCCAAAGGCAATTGTGTAAGGTGTAGTGCAGTGGTACCCAGGACTATATTTTGGGCAAAAAATATTTGGCTCAGAGGAGCGTTGTTGTAGTGATGGGAGTCAGTCACAATAACTATGGAGAGATACCATGAATAACGAAGAAGTTGGGGTGCGGTTTGATTGCAAATCCTCTCATCAATTATTTAAACAGAAAGGGGAATAACACATAGAGGTGTCTTATGTGTAAATAACAGTAACACATATGTGGATATTATCCGCGGTGAATTGGGGGATAAAGACGGGATGCCCAGAAGGGGAAACATTTATACGAAGTTTTTGGTTCAGTTGGGACGGGGGTGTTATGTCTAGGAATCATTTAAACCACGAGTGCTATTAGCAATTAAAAGTATGAATTTTATCCTAGGGTGATTGGGGTATGTTTTGTGTGACACGAGCTAGTCATAATAGTTTATTAGTACGAGATTCGCATATAAAATGGGTTTACTAGAGGTATCATTAATATTACAACAGTTGTATATATTCACCGTTGAGTTAGCGAGGCTATCTTTAGTTCAATCTGTAGGGGAGCAGGTGTGGACACTGACAGGATATATTTTATGAGGATAGCTTATTTTGAGACGTGATATTTAAGGTATGGTTTTATCCTGGGTACGGACTGTTGAGCGATGGTGGGCGGTTATAGCAAGACTATTGTATTCGCTATTCTGGGCAGGATGTATATTTTTGCAATGTCTCACTTGAAAGAGGGTCGAGATCGCGGAGATATTTTTATAAAGTAGACTTTGGAGAGTAAAGTTGTCTAGTTATATTGGATCCCGGTGTGTAAGGACTTTGAGTGAGGTGATTCAGGGTATATCGAGTTTACCGTTGAGCGGAGAGATTTAGATCATTAGTGTTTACATGCTGAGAACTTAGTGATAGTGAGAGGCTCGTATTGTGTGACACCTAAAAAGACATGGGAATAGACTATTTGATTTATGTGTCGGGAGACAGAATTTGTGATATCTTAGTTAAGTGCTTTAGACCCACGGATTTTGATGATCGACAATTCTAGGGGATAGGGCATTGGAGAAAGTTCTTTTGAGCTTTGTTGCGGGATGTTATACGCATGGACCTTAATAAATGTTGGGAGTAGTGAGACGCTATTAGACGCTAGTGCATTGGTTTAAAAATGTTAAATTATTGAGGGTATATAGAAAACACTTTAAGCTGAGAGCTATTACAATATATGGTCAGTGGAGCCGGTAGTGCTGCGAAGGAAGCACCGAGAAAACTTATGAACCACAAGTTAATGGGTGGGGAAGTATCGATAAGAATTAAATTACAAATTAGGGGGTAATCGAGAATACCTATATGATATAGCCACGCCGAGAGTGTTGAGCTGAGATTGAGATAAATATATTAAGTACGAGATGGTATTAATAATTATGCTGGGATGTTTAGTATATAGTATGGTGAGCCTTTGTGTTCGCTGTTCCGATATATGATTTACTTGTGTTAGTTATCACCTAAAAGAGGGTCCAGTCTATATATACGTGTATATATGTTATGGTGTGTTGCATAATAGACTTATAAGAAAGTGTTTGTATTGTTATATTTAATCACAGGGAGTGGTGACGTTTAGTGATGGGATTCAGGGTGGATAGGCTTTTATCAATCGGGGGGATATAGCTCGTGATTGATTAACGCTAAGAAACTAATGGTAGTAAGGGGCATCGTGTTGTTTGATGTCTTTTGTAACAAGAGAGTGGACGAGTATAGTTTTACATCACGAGATGGGAATTTGGGGGTACGTGCTATGGAATAGGGTCCTAATGGATCTCAACGATTGGCAATGTTAGGTAGTAGTGTATCGAGGGGGTTCCTTATTTGGATTTCTCTTTGAGAAACGTCCCACGCATAAAACTTAACGCAACGTTGGAAGTGGGGAGATGTTTGGTTATTAGGACATGGGCTTAGTACCCTAGTTATTATACATATATGTAGTTATAACTATGAGTTGAAAGTTATATTACAATTTAAAGCTAGTGGAGTCGCGTAACATTCGTGCGGATGAGCATGGGTACAGGGTGTATGGGCAACCTGTGTAATTATTTTAATATTTAATATAATTCGTGATTAGAAGGGGTAAAGATATGTGTAGCGATCTTAGAGGAATGTGAGTAGGGAAGTATTCGAGGCTTCGAGTACTAGACTTATCTTAATTTCGAGGACAAAATTCTTTTGTAAGGGGGAAGTATGTAACACCTCGTATTTCTGAGGATTTAGAATTTAATTAATTTGGTGATAAAGGATTTAAATTATCTGGAGGATTTAATTAAATTAGTGAATTAAGGATTTAATTAATTTCGATTATTTTAAAATTTTACATATGTTGTAATTTGAGGATGAGATTGGATATTTTAGTAAAGTAACTCGAATGACGATTCTGAGTGCATGGCTGATTCCGAATAGGTCGAGATAGTCGGAAAAGAGTACCCGGGGTAGTAATTGGGTCTCGGGGCATTTTTAGGCATAAACGGGCTCACACGGGGGTATTTGTGTCATTTCAATTTGGCCCATAGGCTTAATTTTGGAATTAACAATATAAAACCAACATTAGGGAGTTTGTGACATACACAACTCAATAAAAAACCCTAGTTTTGCAGAGGAGAAAAGAGGGAGGATTTGCAAGAGCTTTTGGGAGCCAAACCAAGAGAAGACGGGTGCGTTCTTCATCAAATGTTCTTCTACATCAAAGGAAATCAGATCCTATGAACTTCTCCAGGAAAGTATTTAAACTTTCATTCAATTTAATTGTAGTATTTCAATTCATATCATAGTGGGTCCTTTTTTGGGTGGGTTTTCGCATGAAAAATGGGTTTTTATGAATTGGATAAATTATATAGATTAAAGACTCTAATGATGTGGTATTCTTATTCAAAGGTGTGATAATCCAAGTTGTGTTTATAGAACTGATAATCGAGGTTGTTAATTGGGAGTTTAAAATATAACCTTGAGTAAACAGTGTAGGAGAAATCGTATTAACCAAACTCATATTATTGTCCGTGTTACAAATCGATGATTATGATATAAATGAGTAATTAAATTGTTGGTAAAGGGTAATATCACTGGGAATTAATAGTTAGCAGTTTGTTCGAATGACCATGTGAGTCATTCAAACGACAGTGAAAGTCATTCGAACGACCACTGGCCTCGTTCGAACGACGGTGGAAGTTATTTTTGCCTAGTTCCTTAGAAGAATTAATTAAGTGAGAGAGAAAATTGGGAGATACTTCTTAGGGCCTAGGGAGGTGGATCTTAAGATATATTTTATTTAGATAAAGTGTCAATCTAAATAATGGATGTTTAATGAAATAAATCATAAAAGGTTAAATTACGGACTAAGTGCAGGAGTCCGGGTATTTTGGTTACGTGACGCCACTTAAATAATATTATTGAAGTGAAATTTTTTTAGATTAAGGGTCGGGGATTCGATTCGTATATTTTTAGGCTAGTGCGACGGGGGTTAGGCACGGGGTATCTGATTTAATTTATTATAGAGATATATAATAAAGGTATCGAATATTGAACTTGATGAGTGGTGTTAACCTTAATAGTGGAATTTTTGGGTAATAAATTCTAATGTTTGAAAATACGGACCGAATGAGTGAGTCTAGGTATTTTAGTTGGGTGGCACAACTTAAATAACAAAATAATTAATGTGTTATTAATTAAATTACTAGTCGGGATATGGACTTGGGTGTTCTTGGGCTAGTGCTACGGGTGTTAGGCATGGGGTAGTCGGGCCTTATTAAATTTATGTATATGGTTATGTGTGATAGTATATATATATATATATATATATATATATATATATATATATATTTGTTTGCTCTATAGATATCGGTGTAAATTATATTTATTGGAATGCATACCCCTCTAGTACTATCATAGGAGGTTGCACGATGTGGGTGAATCTTCTGGCTTGAGGAGCGGGATGGGTACATTCCCCAGGTCATATCGACTATTTTTATTGCGTGATTTATGTTCCAAGGTGAGACGCTTTGGGTATGATTCAGTTTCACTTTCGGGGGGAATATGATCGCCTCCATGACGTTTGCGATATTTTTGCCCAAGTTCGGTGTGAGCTAGTCTGAGGTGCCCGGGTTCAAGTGAGCATGCCTGGGACATGATAACATTTTAAGGAAAATATCCGGTGAGTTATTACTCGGGAAAGGATGGTTATTATACACGGCATGTGTGTGAATGTTGTAGTATACTAGTACGTATATAATGTGAGTAGATAATTATATACGGGATTAATACATAAATGTGAATGTATTTCTTATATAACTAGTGTGAAAGTTATATGATTTAAAAAGGGTATTTCTTATATAATTAGTGTGAAAGTTATATGATTAAAAAGGTGTTTCTTATATAACTCGTGTTAATGTTATATGATTTTATATAGTCGAACCGATTAATAAGTTAATAAGTAGATAACTTAATAATCAAAGTAAGAATACTCGGGTTGGAGTAGTATGGTGGCATGAGGTGTGATACGGCAAATTAGGTGGGGTAGCTTAGCTAGGAAGGTTAGCAGGTAAGCATTAGGTTTGCACATTAGATGAGGGGTGTGTTACACCTCAAGAGAATGTGACACTAGCTTAAATATGAAGAGTGTGCATGCATATTTAATTATTGCAATTTAACTGCTTGCTAAATATTCTCAAAATGTTTTACTTGGGCTCTGACCCGTGGCAAAATATTTTTCAAATCCTTTTAGGTGTCCAGCCACAGGGACGCCCAGTTTGAGGATTTCATCCAGGGATGCGCAACTGCAGCTCATGTGGAAGTTGCAGGACTTTTCTATAGACGCTTCGTTCATTTATTCCTAGTATAGGATCTTTACTTCAGTACTCATTTGGGCATGTCGTCCTCAGATTTTTTATTCAATAATTTATTTGACCTTGTGTATCCAGGTTATTGATTCATTTTACTGTTGTATTTTATTGTTGAATCGATAATTGATTCGGTCCTCTTTATTCATATTGTTCATCTATGTTGGATTCAGTTATCAGTTTGTGTAGATGGTTTAATTAATATTTTTTATCGCATCTTGTTAATTAAGGAAAGATAAAATTTGGCATCGATCTATTTAATTTACTAGGTGGTTAGTAACTTTAAAAAAATCGACAGTGATGCTAAGAATGAGCCATATGAGACCAACATTTTATTTTGATCACGGGCTAGCTACCCGGTATTTTAGTATGCGAGGTGTCACACTTGTTCTTCCTTTTAGGTACCTCTTTGGGCTTCTTTTTTTTTACCGAGCTCTTATTTTCTTCAAATTTTTTATGGTTGAACTCCTCTGCAACCATGGCTTCATCTGCGTTCATGGCCTTCCCTACCTTGGCTAAGATTTTGGCTATATGGTTTAGAGGGTCCTTAGCTAGTGTTCAGAAGAGTTTCCCAGGCAATAGACCACTCAAGATTGCTATCAAAGCCACCTTTTCATTATAATCCACCACTTTTAATTTTTCAGCATTAAATCTTGTAATGTACTCCCTTATTGTTTCATACTCACGCTGACGGATACTTAACAAGTGAGCCACCCTTTTACCAGGTTTTGCTCCAAAGTAAAAATTATTTATGAAGAGGTAAGTCAGTTGTTTAAACTCTGAAATTTCTCCTCTGGGTAACCCATTGTACCAAATTTGAGCATGGCCAGTGAGAGTGCTTGAAAAATCTCTACAGCGCATCTCATCGGCTATATAGAATATGTTATGCGCAGGTTGGTACTGCTCCACATGCGAAATGGGTTATGATTTTCCTTTATTTATGGGAGTAATCACAGGTGGAAGGAACTTTGCAGGTGTGGGTTAACTGACCACTGAGGTCGTGAACAAAATTTCCCTACAATGAATGTATATTTTTTATGAGATCACCAAAGTGGTCCTTTATTCTCTTGATAGATCCCTTTCATGGCTAAGCTTCTGCAGTTTCCGTATTAGGTCGTTTGTGACTTTTCATCGATCATTCTTTCCTTGGACTAACTTTCTCGCATCGATTGGATGCTCTAACATTACCTTTTGAACTATTTTCTCTTCTAGGATCATGTCTTATATATTATGCTCGTCTTATGCCTTCTTCGGGGTGAGGATGTTCTCGGGCCCCTCTTCTTCCCAACCTATTGAATAATATCAGTTTACTAAGCCTTTTGAAGGTTCTTACCCATTCCTCTGAGTACATTTGGTCATTATCATCAATAGTCCATATAGTGAAGGTCTTAACCGGCTGGTAAATAATTCCCTAAGTTTGGATCCACGTTTCCAAGCAAATTTACTCGTCTCAGGCCCTACATTTAATCTTCTGGGATTTTTCAAAGCTTTTCCTCAGTTATCTTGCCTCCTATCTTGATAGGAGGAAAGTCGAGGCGATTCTTTTTATTTTCTAAAATTTCTTTCCAAGGTTGGAGTGATTGGAGGCGATTATGGTCATCTTTGTGATTCCAGCACATTTTGGGTGAGTTGTCTCATATTTTCTTGCATAGCCTCTTGGCTTTTAACTAAGCTACGCATGAATCCAGCTAAGTCTCTTATTCCAATGTGTGTGTAGAGTGATGCGTCCTCCTTTTCCCTGCTACTCTCCGAGTGCTTGGCCATTGTTGAAAAATATGCCCATAAAAACAGAGTGTATGTGCTAAAAATTAGAGTGTGGTTGAATTTCTTTGGGTTTTGACAGTGTGATACTGTTTTAGGCTAGATATGAGAATGCAGGGCAAATATTTACACAGAGATTTATCAATGAAGAGCAAACCAGGGATTATAAGAAATAAATTGAGTGACGTTACTGGTAGAATCAGTAAAATGGTATGTGATGGAATTGGAAATTGGGTAAGAAACAACTAGGCTTTAGATGTTTCCTACAGAAGGCGCCATCTGATTATTGTCTAAAAATGGATTCAAATTGTGTCTTAGCCAAAAGAAACCAATCGGGGATAACAGATAATAGTTATGCAATGTATATAAGAAGGGGATGAGGATGTTAACACTGAGATATAGGTTGTTCAGCCCTTAAGAATGAGCCTACATCAACAGGGTGTTTGGTCGCTTTTCCATTTAGAGTTATTCCATAAAGTGTTACAATATCCAGGTTTCAGATTATAAGGATGTGCGAGTATGTTCTCACAGGTTGTTGTGTAGCCTCCATGGGTCTCCCCTGTCCCTATGGCGGATCCATCCTTTTATAATGAATTGGGTAAAATGAAAAGATATGCTGGCAAGCATGGACCAAGTGGGAGTGTATTTGATTAATGGAGCACTTATGGGGTTATTTAGGATTTCACCCATCAAATAGGGAATTTATCACATGTTGGCTATCTGATAATCCAGGTGGGTATTGTTGGTCAGCCGTAAAAGTTCCATGTTGCCAATTTGCCTTACTCACATATGTCTAAGTGAGGATACGGTCGAGCTCGTAGTGCATTCGAGCTCATTCTCTAAAATCTCTTCGGTTGGGGTCGAGGTCTTCAGATCATATTTTGTTCTACAAATATGGTATAACAGAAGTACTCTGATTTTGGTGGGGCCTGATCACGAATTTGATCCCAGAAAGGACGTGTTCATGGTAGTCGTCTTGATGGTCATTACGAGATGGTGAGTGATTAATCTGTAAAAGATATGATCTTCGTTGGCCGATGAGGTTGGGAAAATAATTCTCTTCTCACAAAAGACGCCAATTATAGGTGATAAAATCCTACTAATTGATATTCAATACAAATCATCTGAACAGAATAAATAAATCATGCGCAAACACACAATAACATGATATACATGGTTCGGCAATGTATCTACGTCAACGGGAGTTTCTACTTTATTATTAACAGAGTTTCAATAATCTTGATTCCATTCCCTTTATTCCTAGGGGATATGTTTCCATATATAAGAGGAGGTGATTGAGCCTTTTATACCCCAATCACTGCTCTAGTTATCCCCAATTGATCGATCATATACTCTCTCTTGATTCTCATAAGTTGGTTATCTTCAACAGTTCGTATCTACATAATTGGAGTGTTTGACCGGGTCAATATCGCTCATCCTCCCTTACCATGTGTGGCGGATTATTTCCCTCATAAAAATTTCATACCAATATGTTGATACTAAATTTAGTCTGCTGACGTGGACCAGTTAAGCAGAGACGCGTGTCAATCTACATGGCACTGACAAACATTTCTGAACAACACCTTGGCTTCAAGGAACTCAACCTCCCCGACCAACTCAGACACTCCGAGCAACAAGTATACTCCGAGCAACTCGTACATACCGAGCTACTTAGGTGGTCCGAGTTGCACCTCGATCAGAGCATTCATTACTGAATAATTAAGAGGATTGAATGTGCATTAAATGCTGATTATTATCATACAGATGTACACGCCTATGGAACAACTATGTATTACCCTTTCACATTTACAGCCTGAGGGCTATAAATACATTGTATTATCCTCATTATAAGGAGACTCGAAATTTCTTGGTAAAACCTATTATCGAGATTTCCCAAACAGTCAGCAATAACAAAAACAGTGGACGTAGGCCATTCTTATAAGGCTGAACCACTTTATAATTCTTTCGTCTTATTTATTTTTATCTGTGATTGATTAATTATAAATAATCTAATTTTTTACATCAACAGATTGGCGCCGTCTGTGGGAAATGACTGAAACTATCATTTTTCACCAAAATAATTTATCCTCAATGGCTGATAATCCTGAATCCAGTAATCGAAATGCTAGAAACCCCCCAAATCCATCCACTCCTCCAAGTGTCCAAGATCTGGCTGGAATAATGGCTAATTTAGCTCAGGGCCAGACCGCCATGCAAGAGACTATGCGACAACTCATGCAAACTATCCAGGGTGGAGAGCCGACCCATTCAGGACAAAGAAATGTTCAAAGAAATACCCGTTTAGTTTCTTCGCGTATTAGGCAAAGCGATTCATATCGCACTGAGAGATCTGATGATTTTTCTTATCAACCGGGTCGAACTTCGTCAGTACGAGCCACAGATACTGAACAACACATCACTCTCTCCAGAAAGGACCAGTGCATTGGAAAGATCAATTAGGATCACTCCTTTTGATCGATTGGGACCTAGGAAGAATAAAAGTCCTCCTAAGGCTGTATCGAGAAACTTTCGACGACCATCTGATCTAAGAGAGGGTTCTGCCCAATCACAACCAGTTGCTCGATAAGATAGATCCCAGGAAACGACTTCAACACGATCAACTGCTCGAACCAATAGGCCCGAGGAGGGAAAGGATGCATGGAAAGGCTCTATTCAAAGATTGGAGGATAGACTAGGGGAAATGGCTAAGGCCAAGAATCCTCTACAAAGAATTTTTGTCCAAGGGACGCCTTTTATACAGGCAATTGTGGATTTTCCCACACCATCGAAGTTCAAAGCACCTATTGTGACCCCTAAGTATGATGGGAAAACTGACCATGTCCTTCATATAGAACAATACCAAGTTGCTGCTGACATCTATGTCGTGCCGACGAGCTGAGATGCAGGGCATTTTCGGGAACTCTTACCGGATCTGCACAAATATGGTACAATAATCTTCCTCGGGGGAAGACTTCAACTTTCTTTCAACTGGCCGAGCTCTTCATTGTAAATTTCTATTTTGGAGCAAAACCAGTTAAACGAGTGGCACATTTGTTAAGTGTTAGACAAAAAACAGGTGAGAGCACCAGGAATTACATAACTCGTTTCAATAACGAGAAGCTCGAAGTTATTTATTACGAAGAAAAGACAGCAATTACTGCTTTGATGAGTGGACTGTTGCCCAATAAATTATACAATACTTTGGCCAAAGATCCACCCAGAACCATGTCAGAACTAATGGCAAAAGCGGCTAAGATCATGAATGCCGAGGAGGCTATGGCTGCGAAGAAGAACATGGACACCAAAGAGACTAAGGTGGAGGTTGATAAGGTTAAAAAGAAAGAACATAAGAACAATGGTGGTGACAAGCAGTCAAAAACAAAGCCATCCTGGGAAATATTGAAGAAATTTGAAAATTATACTCCTTTGAAAGTAGACATAAATCATGTCCTGGAAGAGATCAAGAATAGCGAGGAACTAAACTGGACTGAGAAAATGAAGTCAAATCCTGACAAGAGGAATAAAGCCAAATATTGTGAGTTCCATAAAGACCATGGTCACACGACCAAAAATTGCATAGCTCTCCAAAATTAAATCGAACCACTCATCAGACGAGGAAAGCTGACCAAGTATGTTGATCGAAGAAATGAAAGAAAAAGCAATGACCGAGCAAGATAGAGGTCTAGATCTCCTCGTCGATCAGAAGAAAACAAGAAAAGAGATCATGAAGATGATCCAGAAGACAACCCTGATCTCCCCAAGAGACCAAGACATCCAGAACGTGAGGTATTTTCGATTCGTTTTGGATCATTTGATTGTAACGTTATTACAGGTGGAGATGCAGGAGGTGGGGACCTTACTGCGGAAAGGAAAGCTTACCTCAATGAAGCTCAAGCTTGTTCATACATTCAGAGAATAAATCTAGCTGAGGATGATCGCCCGAGGAAGGTGAACAAAGAAAAACTGGTCATTAGTTTCTTCAAGAACGACCTCGCAGGTGTACTATATCCTCATGATGACCCACTGGTGATCAAAATGAGGATGAAGGAAGTAATAATCTCAAGAGTACTGGTGGATAATGGTAGCTCGGTGGATATCATGTTCTACTCATGCTTCGATAGTTTAAATCTAAAGTTGTCTCAGTTGGAACCTTATCACAGGCCCCTCCTCAAGTTTGCTGGCGAGAAGGTCTTTCCACTTGGGACGATCAAGTTGTATATGTTCATCGGTACATGGCCTGCTTGTCGAATATAAAGATTAAGTTTCTTTGTGATGGATAAGAATGTTCAGTCAGCTTACAATATCATAATGGGAAGGGTAGGTTTGAAGAAGTTCGAAGCAGTACCATCTACTGTACATCAATGTCTGAAGTTTCCAACCAATTTTAGAGTAGGAGTTGTAAAGGGTGACCAAAAAGTTACTCGGGAATGTTATTACTCATTTGCCGAGCAAGAATAACTGGAGGAATCAAGGAAAAAGACTACGACCTACCAAGTGGATGAAGGTGCGGAGATTGAAACATTAGATCCTAGAGACGAATCGCAGATCGTGAAAGGTCAGGTGGTGAAAGCTACTGAAAACATCATTTTGGACGACGGGCACCCGGAACGAACAACTCAAATAGGCTTGTCGTTAGATGCCTCACTAAAACATGAATTGATAGTTTTCTTAAAAATCAGAAAACAAACTTTTGCTTAGAGTCATGAGGATATGCTAGGAATAGATCCAAATTTCTTATGTCACGAGCTCAATGTGAATAAGGAGATCAAGCCAGTGAAGCAGAGAAGAAGAGTGTTCAGCCCCGAGAAGAACCAAGCTATACAAGAGGAGGTCGAGAAGCTCCAGGAATCTTGCTTTATTGAGGATATCAAATATCCAGACTGGTTGGATAATGTGGTTATGGTGAAGAAGAAAAACAACAAATGGAGGATGTGTGTAGACTTTACCGACCTTAACAAAGCATGCTCAAAGGATCATTTTCCTTTGCCCCGAATTGATCAATTAGTGGATGCTACCTCGGGACACGAGCTGTTGAGCTTCATGGATGCCTATTCTGGTTACAACTAGATTAAAATGTAACCTGAAGACAGGGAAAGTACTTCTTTCATTACCCTAGGGGAACTTATTGTTATAACATTATACCTTTTGGTTTGAAAAATCTAGGTGCAACATATCAGCAGTTGATGAACAAGGTATTTGAAAAACAAATCAGTTGTAATATGGAATTTTATGTTGATGATATGCTGATGAAGAGAAAGAAACCTCCTGACCATCTAATTGACTTAGGCCAGACCTTTGATCAACTGGATAAATATCAAATGAAGCTGAATCCCACCAAGTACATATTCGAAGTATGAGAAGGCATGTTCCTCGGGTATATCGTCAACCAACGAGGAATCGAAGCAAACCCAGGGAAGATCAAGGCTCTATTGGGACTACGGTCTCCAACAACGAAGAAGGAAGTCCAAAGTCTAACAGGGCGAGTTGCAGCACTTAACAAATTTGTATCACAAGCAACTGATAGATGCCTCCCATTCTTCAAAACACTCTGAAAAACATTTGAATGGAATGAAGAATGCGAGAAAGCCTTTCAAGAATTGAAAAAATATCTGGGAGCACCTCCACTGTTGTCCAGGCCAGTGATGGGAGAAAGATTGTATTTATATTTGGCAGTGTCGGAGAATGTAGTTAGCTCGGCATTGATAAGAATGGAGGATGGAGTGCAAAAACCGATCTATTACACTAGCAAGGCCTTCCGAGGAGCAGAGATCAGATATCCAAGACTGGAAAAGTTGGCACTAGCATTGATCGAGGCGAGTAGGAGAATGAGGCCGTATTTCCACGCTCATACCATAGTCGTGTATACTGATATGTCATAGAGGCAAGCTCTCCATAAACAAAAAAAATCAGGGAGATTGATGTATTGGGCAGTAGAACTTTGTGAATATGACATAATTTATGAGCCTAGATCGTCGCTAAAAGGGCAGGCAGTGGCAGATTTTATAGTAGAGTTCACCTATCCGGATACCTCCGAGGAGTAAAAGTTGCACACCGACCAACCTGTGGATGTTACAGGATCATCAAATTTAAACCCCGGTCAACTTAAGGTGGTCGGCGAGCAAGAGAAGATGGTCGAAGAGCAGCAAGAAGTGCTAGAGGAGGATAAAAGGGAGCAGCAAATATTCCACCAAGGAATTCTGTCCAATCAAAAATTTGAAGACGAGGTACCTATATGGAATCTATATGTAGATGGATCTTCGTGTACTGCAGGTTGTGGAGCAGGGATTATTTTGAACAACCCGGACGAGGTCGATGTGGAGTATGCTTTGCGCTTCCAATTCAAGGCTTCTAATAATGAGGCTGAGTATGAAGCTATGATTGCAGGTCTTAGTTTAGCAAAAACTATGGGGGCAGAGCAGGTCATCGTATTCAGTGATTCACAACTAATCGTGAATCAAATATTGGGGGTATACGCAGCCAAAGGAGAATTAATGATCAAGTATCATAAAAAGCAATGGAGATTTTATCAAGTCTGATGGAAGTGAAGATAATTAGAATACCAAGATTGGAGAATGCTAGAGCAGATGCCTTAGCTCGGTTAGCTTTAGCCACACGTACCGAACTACGAAGAATAATCCCAATAGAAGTCTTGGCTAGTCGAAGCATAGATGAAGATCTGATGATGAATTTTATTACCCTTGATTTAGGACCATCTTGGATGGATCCTATCAGGGCATATATTGAAGAAGGGCATTTGCCAACTGACAAACTCGTAGCCAAGAAACCAAAGTTTAAAGCTGCTCGTTATGTGTTGACCAATGGTGTTCTATATAGGCGAGGAATTATAGTTGGCTTGCAGAGATGTGTACATCCCACCGAGGTGAAAGACTTGATCGAAGAAGTCCATGAAGGGTCTTGTGGAGCCCATGTAGCAGGTCGGACACTTCTACAAAGGATAATGACTCGGGGATACTATTGGCCGACAATGAGGGCTGATTGCATAGCCTATGCCAAAAAATGTGACAAATGTCAACACTTATACACCATCTGAAGAACTCCCCAAGCATTGTTGACACCCATTAATTCCCCTTGGCCATTTTCTATGTGGGGAATTGACTTGGTCGGGCCACTTCCAACGACCAGGGGAAGGTTTAAATATCTCGTCGTCGCAGTGGATTACTTTACTAAGTGGGTGGAAGTTGAGCCCCTTATCGATATGACATATGAAAAGGTGTACCAATTTATTTGGAAGAATATCATCTGTAGATATGGTCTTCTTCATGCATTCATCACCGAACATGGAACACAATTTGACAATGAGGAATTCGTTGCATATTGTCATCAGTCAAACATATTAAACCCACTCTGCACCAGGCCATCCCTAAAGTAATGGGCAAATTAAAGTGATGAACAGAACGCAGCTGAATGGCATGAAGAAAAGATTAAATGATGCAAAGGAAAATTGGATCAATGAGCTGCATTCTGTACTATGGGCTTATCGTACTACTCCACGAGCAGCCACAGGAGAATCTCCATATATGTTGGCATTCGGAAGTGAAGCTGTTATACCTGCCGAGATGGGTCTCCCCACACACAGAGTGCTGAATTTCAACTCTCCTATCAGTGACTTGATGAGAAGATTAGATTTGGATATGCTCGAGGAAGTTAGAGAAGAAGCAGCAATCAGAAACGCTGCATACCAGCAACGGACAGCTCTGTTTTATAACAAGAGAGTAAAGAAATGCGACCTAAAAGAAGGAGACTATGTGCTAAAGAAAGTAATTCAAAAGCACAACAAACTGGAAGCTAACTGGCATGGGCCCTACAGAGTAACAGAGGTTGTTCGACCAGGAACGTATAGAATCGAAACCTTAGAAGGAGAGGAGTTTAAGAACGCATGGAACCCAGAGCATCGGCGCAAATATTATCAGTAATTTAATCTCTATGTAATGTAGTTTTCTTCGACATGAATAAAGTTTTGGATATTTCGCCCAATTCTCTTCTTTTGTTGAAATTTTTTTGGAGTATTAGTGCTACACACTACGCATCAAACCCAGAAATACCAACTACGGTTGGTTAGGAAGAATATCCATCAACTATAAGTTGGTCGGGAATAAAAAAATTTCCCAGAAATACCAACTACGGTTGGTTGGGAAGAAAATCCATCAACTATAAGTTGGTCGGGAATACAAAATTTCCCAAAAATACCAACTACGGTTGGTTGGGAAGAAAATCCACCAACTATAAGTTGGTCGGGAATATAAAATTTCCCAGAAATACCAACTACGGTTGGTTAGGGAGAAAATCCACCAACTATAAGTTGGTCGGGAATATAAAATTTCCTAAAAATACCAACTACGGTTGGTTAGGAAGAAAATCCACCAACTATAAGTTGGTCGAGAATAAAAAAATTCCCAGAAATACCAACTACGGTTGGTTGGGAAGAAAATCCACCAACTATAAGTTGGTCGGGAATACAAAATTTCCCAAAAAATACCAACTATGATTGGTTGGAAATAAAATCCACCAACTATAAGTTGGTCGAGAATAAAAAAAAATCCCAGAAGTACCAACTACGGTTGGTTGGGAAGAAAATCTTCCAGCTATAGTTGGTCAAGAAAGAAAATCTACCAACTAAGGTTGGTTGGGAACAAAAACCACAAACTCTGGTTGGTCAGAAATAATTGATTAAATAAATGAAAGTCATTTCAGGGCTTAAAATTAAAAAGATAAAGTTCTTGAAACTTATGGCATTTTAAACTACCACCGTAGTTGATCGAGAAATAAAATATCACCAACTCTGCTTGGTCGACAGATAAATTCAGATAGTCGACAATAAATTTCCACCAACTCTAGTTGATCGACAATTTAAAATAGCACGAAATATCTTTATCTTTTCAACAGATATACATGCACATTCATTAGAAAATGTCTTACAAAATATTTCCAAAGACAATGACAAATTGCAAAGAAAACTAGAATTTTTTCATGAAATCCAAAACAAAATACATTGAGAACGAAATACATAAAAAATTGTTACATCAAGAATCCTATTCTATTGGTTTCTTCCCCTCTTCCTTTGAAATAAGTTCTTCACCAGCGGGAGGATCGTCTAAGGCATAGGGAGAATTGATGAAATTTATATCTTTAAGCATCCTGATATTCATTACTGAGGGACGATCAAGTAGGTGTTCAGGGCGAGATATCTCAAAATTGGAATGAAGACTGTAGTCATCGAGATACTTTGAAATCAGACATTGAGGAATGGCCCGAGCAGGAATCCAACTCATATCCAGTTTGAAAGGTGGCACCGATAACTCGAGCAACCCAGGGTCATAGTAATCCCACAAATAGTGACCCTGTTCCAACTGCAGCACGCCCAAGGCATTCAGCCATCCTTGCTTGCAACCCACATTATTTGCATTTTGGATCCGATTATCTAGATGGTAGAGGGCTTCATTATAACCAGTCATCCAGAACTCCCTGGGCTGCTTGTGGAATTGATAGGTTAACCTCTCCTGTTGCTCGTGGAGGTACTTTGTTAAAAGTTCTTTACTCTCCAAGGCAGACTTTTGTGCAGAAAGCAGCTCGTCCAGATTCAGAATCTTCTTGGACATCTCAGCTAATGCTTGATTCTTCTCCATTAACTAGAAGTCCTGATTCTCCAAAGCTGATTGAGTTCTTTGTTCTTCAATAGTAAGCCGAGAAGCCCTTGCTCGTCCCCGAGAAGATCTTGCTTGTCCGCGAGCAGAAGTAGAGGCTCCAGTTCTCTTCAAGGTTTCCAATTCATCTCTCAGATTGGCATTTTGGACCTCCAAGAAAGAAAAACCCTCATCGTTGGCAGGGACCAAGGCTCCCGAGGTAGAGGCTGCAGATTTCAGCTAAGATATCTCTCATCGCAGGTTATTATTTTCTTGCTCCAGCAACTTAGCTATCTTCCTGTGCTCTTCGACCTCGGTCTTCAAAGTTCTTTCCTTTATATCGTAAGCAGCAAACAATCTATCATATCCTTTATCAGCACTTAGTTGCTGATACTTCTTCTCATATCTCTAGTGCAAAAGGGCTGTAGATTCCTCGTATTGTTGTTGAAGCTCCTTGAGAGTGCCCTGGAGGTCTTCAATCATCTCATAATATGCTACATTGTTAGCCACTGCCCGGTCGAGCAGACACTTTAAATACTGGTAGGCTTTAACTGCTCGCTCTGAAGCATCTGAACCGAGGATATCAACAATTTGAGCTTCAGCCATATCTGTATGACCAGCTTTGAAGTATTCATTTCATTGTTTCAGCAATTTTGTATCATGAGCTGATAATAATTCCATCCTGGCCATAAAATAGTAAAAGGAAGAGATAACAAGAATCAATAATAATGCAAACAGAGCAAGAAGAAGAGAATCAATAGTATGAACAATCAAAATTTCAAATTTTATTGCATCATAAAAGAGAAGTACATAGTTCAGAGTTACATTTGACAAAAATAAACAGAGAGAAAAGTCCGAACAACTCTACACCTTCTCCTTGTTTCCTAAAACTTTCTCGGGAAGCTGGGACGAGGAGGTAGGTTGCTCGAATGGCATAGAAGGTTGTTCGGTGGGTGCTGGAAGTTGCTCGGCTGAAATATTGGTTGATTGAAGCTGCTCGATAGAAGTAATAGTGGGTTGGGGCTGTTCGTAGCGAAGTTCAACAGTAGGGACCTGATCCCCAACCATCATAGAGGATTCCTCGGAGGCAGCTTCGTCCTCTTCTTCCCCAAGAGTAGGAGGGAGGGCCAGGAATGTGTCGCTGAAATAGGTCGGAGTTCTCATCGACATTCATCTCTTTCAGAGCAGCCACCCAACCATCCCTGAAATATTTAGGGCTGCCATACTCCATTTGTGAGACCATGGAAGCCAAACCCTTATTCGAACCCTTGTCCCAGCCATCACTGAAGGACTTTTTCACAGCCAATTTCCTTTTCACCTTCTCCGAGTAAAGCTTCTCAGATAGAAATTCCTCGACAGCTTTCAATTTCCTTTCTGCCTCTTCCTTCTGACGACCAGCGTCACGAAGTCTACTTAGCTCTTCCTCAGCAGATTTGAGCTTGTTTTCAAACTCTCCAGCATGTTGGAGCTTCCCCTCGAGCTCTTTGTTTTTCTTCTCCAAGTCTTTTATTTTCTTCTCCAACCCCTTGGAGACTTCAACAGCCTGATCCCTCTCCTGCTCGGTGGAATTAAGATGCTTCTCCCAAGCAGCCTTATCATCGACATACTTCTGACGAGAATCCTTTAAAGACTGCGTCAGACCTACAAAAGCCTCCTCTACACCACCCGAGGAGATGGACAACTTGATGGCTTCGTCCTTCTTCGGAATAGTATTAAAGCAAGTTACCAACTGGAAAAAAGAAAATAACTGTAAGTCAGTGCAAGGACATAACATTGAAAATGAAAGTTTAGATTAGCAATACTTACTGAGGCAATGTGTTGAGCTGCCAAGGTGGTAACCCTATCCCGAGAAAGATTTTCTTCAATACCTTGGATCTCGGGGATGATCCAAGACTTCACCGAGTTCATGGTAGAGCTCGGAGCAATGAAAGTGGGAACACCACTTCCGGTAGTTGGAGGCTGAGAGATGGATTCAGCCAAATTGATCGAGGAGCTCTTCTTCAACTTCCTCGTGGGAGCAGGAGCATTCTCGACCAAGGATGTCGTCTTGGTCGGTGATATAACTATAACCTCGCTTGGAGGTGAAACAGTTGCAATCTTTCTTGGAGTCACAGGGGGCTTCTCGGTAACCTTCTTAGTAGCAGTGGGAGGAGGTGCATCAAGTTGTCTTGTCCCTTCTTCCGGGACATCCTGCTTACTTTTCTTCGCCTCTCCAGCAATAGAGGCAGATTTCTCGAAGAGGGAAGGAGCTCTTATTCTCTTCATCCTATCACTAAGAGGAATATGTGACTCAAGAGAAGAACTTTCAGAAGCTGGTACTGGTTCTATGTCACTTATCACTGGACGAGTAGTAAAAGACGAGGTGTAACTCTTGTACTGCAACAAGTATGAAGCTGATCTGATATGCTCGTCGACAATAGTTTGATGCAAACCCCAGATAAGTTTCAGATGCTTTAAATTAACTTTTGTCTCTTTTGTAGACCTTCTTTTGCTGTCAACTGCAAATAAATGAAAATTAAAATATCAGTGACATATTTTATCAAACACGGAAAAAGCATAATTTCAAAATAAAGTAAAAACAACCTATCCCATTGCCATAGGGAGGACATCTAGGACCCTGATACACATCATTTCCAATTAGTGGAGCATGTTGCCAATTTTTCATAACTACACCATGTTCGAAGTAATCCCTGTTGGCATCTGGGAGATTGACGATTAAAGCCCTATTTAAAAACCTAGTTTTCAAATAAAAAGTACTGTCACTGACAGCCCATCTATAGCAAAACATAATTTCTGGAATTCCTATACGAGTTCCATGAATCTGATATAACCTATGGACTCCATTAACTATTCTTCATGTATTAGGGGGCTATTTTTGCAGGAACCACGTCAAAATATTGACAGAATTCCAGACACAAGGGGTTTGGGGGAAAAGAAAAGCCACATTCAGCTATAAAGAGACTGGGGAACCAATGTCCCTCAGCCAAACGAAAATAATCTGAAGGTTCAGAAAGTTCTTCCAAAATGACCCATGAAGGAATAGAGAAATCAAAACAAAATTTATCAAGCGACTCAATAAGGTAAACCATGATGAATAAAGGAAATAAAAAAAAGGAAGGAGATCTTACAGAAAAAGGATGGATCAGTTGACAACGAACGATGGAAGGAATGAACGCACAAGATAGAGAGGAAATGGAGAACTCAAAGATACAAATTTGAAAAAGTAAGAGACGATAGGATTTTCTGCAACGCTTAAATACCTTACCTTGGGAAGGGGTAAAAATAATGATTACAAAGAAAGACGTTTGTGCTATCAGCGGCTAAAAGGACAAAAAAGGCACGGAGACCAAAGCAGGGGGAAAATTCAAAAAGTCGGATTCTATGAATTTGAAAAGAAAATTAAATACAAGGAAAACACTCCTAAAATTCAGGATAACTATTTAATCCCGCCATACTTCTAGAAGAATGTTCCACACTCCTCAATCTCGAACTGTTAAACATTGGGGGCTTCTGTTGATACTAAATTTAGTCTGCTGACGTGGACAAGTTAAGCGAAGACACGTGTCAATCTACATGACACTGACAAATATTTCTGAATAACACTGTGACACCCCGACTAATTAAATACCGGGTAGCTACTCCTTTATGAAATTAAATCAAAATGCCAAGTTGGCTCAGTTAATAGCATCACTGTCGAAAACATTTTATTATTACTAACCACCTAGTATTTAAAAAGTAAGTTGTCAAATTTTAATTAAAGTCTGATTAACATGCAGTAAAAGATTTAAAGCAAGAATAATATCACCATTCACCATAACGAAATAATAGAATAACCCTCACATGATATAAATAAATCCGGAGGAAAAACTCCTCACAAAAATTCCCACAACTGAAATAAGTAACGAAATACTGAACACTGAATTAATACATGCCAAAGTCTAAAAAACTGAAATGGAAATGTCTCTAATAGAATTTGAGAAACATGCCCTACAACTGAGGAATACTGAACATGGAATCCAAATGATAGAAGCGTCTAAAAGAAAATCCCTGTAACTTCCACAAACAGCTACAGCTCGTCATCGAAATGAGAATCCTATGCGTGGTGTCCTTGTGGCTGGGCACCTAAAATGGTTTTACAAGAAAATAGATTTGAAAGCAAACAGGTCAGAGCCCGAATGTGGAGATATTTTAAAAGCCTGCAAGTGCTTTAAAAACATTTAAAACATTAAATGCAAAGTACATGTTAGGACGTGCACTCACATGAAATTCTCACCTCTCGACTAAATGTGCACTCCTAACGTAAGTACCCATCTAAAATGACACTAATCCCTAGCTAAGTGATATCATATCTAGCTAGACTGTCATAGGTTCTACTCTTATTATTCGGTTCCCATTTACATTATAACGATCTAATTTAAATAGGGGCTTAACGTAAATTCAGTTTCTCCCATAAAAGCAACACAACTCATTTTAGATTATCCCTTTTATATTTTCCAAATTTATACACACAATACCATATGAAAGTTCCCATAATAAAGTGTATATTTTCCACAACATAAATATACAATATAAGCACCCCGAGACTAAGTTGCGGTGCACACATACTCTGCTATCCATCCCGGTACATCACGTACATAAGGATTACATATTTCGAATCTCTCAGGAATAGTTCACAGATAACAACATCACAAATAATAGAGGCGAACACAGTCACATCACATGGGTCACGCACATACCTGCGCTCCCACGATCAGCAGACTTATTAACATCCCAATAAGTCCTTCTTTGGCCTATGTTCATCGAGGTAACCAGTCTAAATCCGGGCAACACAAGGATTAGAGGGCCCTAAGCGAACGCAAACCTCCCGTGATAGCAAGTATGGTAGGTATGTCATACACACAAATCATATATCAATACTAAGTAAACACGCATCTTAGTAATCATCGTAGTTTAATTGTAGTACTTATCGCATTCTCGTACCAACTTATAATTTATACAATTTATATAATCCTGGTTCATAATCATACACGCCATAATTTATTCTCACGTCGTAGTAGGCACTCACGTCTCGACTCAAGTGTCTATTTGATTCATTCCATAATTTTATTTTACTCCTCATTATATCCCAAATGTCCCAAGCATACCAATACATCATCAAAGGAATGTTATCTCTATCCTCGAACAAGTTTACGGGACTCCCAAAATCAAAACAGGCCAAAAAGGCCTAAACTGCCAGCTCGTTAGAAGTCTCGTTCGAACGAGGCTGTTCGAACGAGATTTCGTTCGAACGAACTGGGCTATCTAACGAAATCTCGTTCGAACGAGATTATCGAACGAACATCCCTCTCGTTAGAACCCCAAACTGTCAACTCGTTAGAAGCTCGTTCGAACGAGCTCGTTCGAACGACCTGGGTAGGTCTTCTAACGAGTGACCAAATTCAAGCCCAGAAATCCCATCTCGTTTTTCCAATTTCTCTACACCTCAAATCTCATCCAAACCTCAATCTAACAATTGTTTAAGGTCTCTAATCGTCCCTAAACATGTTAAAGTCACATACTAACGTATTTTAAAGGATTAATTCTTCCTAAACATCATCAAATCACAAGTCTCTACTATTTTCCCTAATTTTTCAAGAACATAAACCCTAGAATTTATCATCATCAATTCCCAGAATTTAATCTGTTTTTACATCACATAAATTTGTAATTCTCTTAATTCAATCTTCCAATAACGTTTCTACATGCAAACCTACATCCAAAATTAAACTAACAACTCCAATTTCATGGGTTTTCCTTCATCTCCCAAACAAGAATGATTATCAAGATTTCTAACATGGAAGAAATATTTACTGCATAAAATGTAAATTAAACCACTTGCCTTGATTCAATCTCAGATTTTGATGACGATTTGAAGGAGTTCCCTCTCTCTTTCTGCAGAATTCCCTTCTATCTCTCTCTCTCCAAGCTTTCTTCTCCAATGGCTATGGTGGCTAGGGTTTTTTTTTGGGAAAGGAATAAGAAACCTAATTCTTATAACCTACGTAGCCTATTGGGTTAAATGGGTTGGTTAGTGGTTTAGTGGGTCAAATCCACATCAGATATAATTTACTAATTTTCGTCACTTTTAATTTCCAAAAATACAAAATTACCAAACTACCCCTATATGTTGCCGGAATGGCCTAAAAATACCCCGGGACCCAAACTAAACCCCCGGCTAGTGTTTTCTGACTATCTCGACCCTTCCGGACGCGTTGGCGCACTCAAAACAACCATACGATTAATAGAATTTAAATTCACTCTTATAATTAAAATAATTATATCCTGACACGACTGTCACACGCGTCCTAATAAAATGTCCAAATTGCCGTATATCAATCTCACGACAACTTTCATAATTCAATATTCATATATCATCATATATACTCAATATAGTCAAATACCAACTCACATCTCGCTAGCATTTTATCCGGATTAATTCCCAATTAATTCTCATTTAATTAATTAATCCCAAAAATAAATATCGCCAAAAATACGGGGTATTACATACTTCCCCCCTAATAACAGAATTTCGTCCCGAAATTCGGAACTAGAAAGTACCTGATAAAAATAACTCTGGATAACGTTCGCGCATCTCATCCTCGCGTTCCCATGTGGACTCCTCGACATTGTGATGTCGCCGCTGAACACGCACTAACGGAACTATCTTTGACCGCAGCTTCCTCTCACTTCGGTCTAAAATAGCAATCGGCCCCTCCTCGTAGGAGCTATCAGGCTGTAAATCAATCTCCTCCAAAGCGATGTGAGAATGAGACAAGTCGTCCCTGAGATATTTCCTTAGCGAGGAAATATGAAACACATCGTGAATCCGGTGTAAATGCTCCGGTAACCCGAGTCTATACACAACTGGTTCAATCCGCTCAATAATAGGAAACGGCCCCACATACCTCGGTGCCAACTTCCCCTTCTTCCCGAAACGCATAATCCCCTTCATAGGAGATACTCTGAGCAAAACCTGGTCCCCCACTTGGAACTCCCTGAAAGATCTCTTCGCATCAGCATAACTCTTCTGCCGGTCTTGAGCTACCCGAATGCGACTCCGAATAGACTCAATCCTTGCCGAAGTATCCTGAATCACTTTCGGCCCAAGTAGTTTGTTGTCCCCCACCTCTAACCAACATGCTGGGGAACGACAAGGCCTACCGTACAACGCCTCAAACGAAGCCATGCCAATAGTGAACTGGTAAAAGTTATTATAAGCAAACTCTACCAGTGGAAGGTATTGCTCCCATCCACCTCCAAAGTCAATAATGCACATGTGTAGCATGTCCTCCAACATCTGATTTGTGCGCTCTGTCTACCCATCGGTCTGCGGATGATAAGTCGTACTCAACCGCAATTTCGTGCCCATGGCCTCCTGGAAACTCTCCCAAAACCGTGATACAAATATCTTGTCTCTGTCAGACACGATATTTAGGGGCACACCGTGAAGTCTCACAATCTATGAAATGAAGAGATGGGCATACTGTCCCGTAGTGTAGTTAGTCCTTACGGGTAAAAAGTGAGCGACTTTGGACAACCTGTCCACAATTACCCAAACGGAGTCGTGACCCCTCTGCGACGTAGGAAACCCCGTGATAAAGTCCATGGATATGCTCTCCCACATCCACCTCGGAACCTCCAACGGCTGTAGAAGTCCTGTCGGTCTCTGATGATCCACTTTTACTAGCTGACAAGTGGCGCATTTCGAAACAAATACAGCGATATCTCTCTTCATACCGCTCCACCAATACTGGCGTCTCATGTCTTGGTACATTTTGTCCCCTCCGGGATGTACCGCGAACCGTGAGCCGTGCGACTCTGCCATCACCTCGTGTCGCAATTCCTCCCCTTCCAGAACCACCAATCTCCCATTGAAGCGTAATCCCCCATCTGAGCTGACGGTATAGGACTCGGCTCCCTCTGCTAGTAATCGAACTATCTGCTCCTGACAGAATGAGTCATTTGCCTGTGCCCGTACTACCTTCGTGACAATCTGCGGTGTAACGGTCATCACAGACATGAAAGATCGGGCCACTGCATCCTGGTGTCTCAACTCCTTCCACTTAGCCTCCCACACCCCTGCCACCTCATCTGCTAGCCTACGGCTCAACGCATCTGCTACCACGTTAGCCTTACCCGGGTGATACTGGATATCGAACTGGTAGTCTTTCACAAACTCAAGCCACCTCCTTTGTCGCATGTTCAACTCCTTCTGTGTGAACAGGTACTGTAGGGACTTGTGGTCCGTGAACAATTGGAACTTCTCCCCCAAAAGATAGTGCCTCCAAATCCGTAAGGCAAATACCACTGCCGCCAACCCCAAATCATGCGTGGGGTAATTCTTCTCATGAGGCTTAAGCTTACGGGAAGCATAAGCTATGGCCTGTCTCTCCTGCTGCAATACACCTCCAAGTCCTTGCAAAGACGCATCAGTGTAAACTAAATACTCAACTCCCGGTCTCGGCAATGCTAACACAGGTGCTGAGGTCAATTTATCCTTCAATTCATCGAATGCTAACTGACAGGCATCACTCCAGATGAATGGCACACCCTTACGAGTCAGATGTGTCAAAGGACCTGCTATCTTCGAGAAACCCCGAATAAACCTCCTATAGTATCCTGCTAGACCCAAGAAACTACGAATCTCCGTTGGTGTCGTGGGTTGTCCCCACTCCCTCACCGCGGATACCTTCCCCGGATCAACAGATATTCCCCGGTCGGAAATAATATGTCCCAAAAACTGGACCTCCTTCAGCCAAAACCCGCACTTCTCAAACTTTGCATACAGTTTGTTCTGACGTAGTGTCTGCAAAACTTGCCTCAAATGCTCGGCGTGCTCCTCCTCTGTCTGGGAGTAAACCAGAATATCATCGATGAAGACAATGACAAACTGATCTAGGAAATCCCTGAACACTCTGTTCATCAAGTCCATAAACACTACTGGAGCGTTGGTCAAACCAAAAGGCATAACCCAAAACTCGTAAGAACCATATCTCGACAAGAACGCAGTCTTCGAGACATTCTCCTCCCTGATACGCAACTGATGGTATCCCGATCTCAAATCAATCTTCTAGAAGAAAGAAGCTCCTCTCAACTGGTCGAATAAGTCATCGATTCGAGGCAACGGATACTTATTCCATATCGTGACCTTATTCAACTCTCGCTAGTCCACACACAATCTCAGTGAACCGTCCCTCTTCTTCACAAACAAAACTAGAGCGCCCCAAGGTGAGGTACTCCTGCGAATAAAGCCCTGACCTAACAGCTACTCTATCTGATCTCGTAGCTCTGTCGGAGCCATACGATACGGTGCGCGTGCTATAGGTCTCGTACCTGGCAATAGGTCTATAACAAAGTCTATCTCTCGACTGGGGGGTAGGCCTGGTATCTCCTGAAACACATCAGAATACTCCCTGACAACTGGGATCGAATCTAAAGGAATCACAATCTCTTTAGAGGTATTCTCCTCTAGGTAATACAAATGAGCGGTCGAGCCTCCCTCTGGGCGAGGCATCGCCACTACAAACATCTCTTGCCCCGGAATGGCAAAAACAATGCTCCCACCGAAGCAGTCAATCATGGATCTATAATCAGTAGCCAATCCATACCGATAATCACATCGTGCACATGCATATACCAACATGTCTGCAGGTAATACCAGACTCCCAATCTCTACCCCCACTCCCCGGCTTATAAAGAAAATAAGTGACCCACTCCCCAATGGTGAGTCTACACACGTCACTGTGCTCTCTGCAGTAGCTAATAACCCTAAGGCTTTCGCGAAACGTGTAGCTATAAAACAATGTGTAGCCCCCGTATCAAACAATACCCGACCCATAGTGCCATGGATAGGAAACGTACCCTCAATCCCGGGCGGTGCCTGTGGAACTGCTGCCTGGTGGACGTTATAGACACGTCCATACTGTAGCTGCCCCTGCTGAGTTGGGACTGCTGGAATGGGTGGCAATGCTGCCATCTGTGGCGGTGCGGGGAGAGCGGTGGGAAACATAGGCCTCTGCGGCTCATGGCTAGCACCCTACTGCTGCTGCTGTGGGGCCCTACCCCTATCAGGACAATCCTGTCGTTTATGGCCAGTCTTTCCACAAACAAAACACTTCCCTGGGAAGTTCCTTCCTCTCTGCCCCTGCAGTCCCCGACCCTGGTGGCCGTTACCGTTCCTCCCTTGGCCCTGCTGGCCCTGCTGAAACTGCTGCCCATTCTGCCCCTGTTGGCCCTGATGGCCGTTTGGACCCTGATGGCCCTGGCAGAAGCCTCCCTGTCCGTGCCTGTAATTCCCTGATCTGAACCTCTTCTGATCCCCCTGCTGGGAACCCTGCTCACCCTGTCTCTGCCCCTGAACAGATTGTGCCCCACCGACACCATGTCCTCCAGTCCTGCCCTGATGGCTAGACTCTCCCGATCTCTTGCCCTCAGCCATATGAAAGCGATGATCCTGGCAGTGTAACAAAGCAGCGTTAACCACATCAGAATAAGTGGCCAATGAAAGGTTCCCTAACAAATGCTGACGGATCCTCCATGTCAACCCGTCGGTGAATTTCTCAATCTTCTTCTTTTCTGTCGGTATCTCATCCGGAACGATATTCAACAGATTCATGAACTCGGCCTCATACTCGGCCACGGTCTTACCCTCTTGCTTCATATTCATCAGTTTCCTCCTCATTTCCGTGTGAACAGCTGACGGAAAGTACTTGCGGTCGAACCGCACCCAAAAGTCCTGAATAGTGAGAGTATCTCTCTCCTCCACGGTGGTAATAGACTCCCACCACTGCAGCGCAGATCCAACTAGCTTTAAAGTAGCTAGCACCTGCTTCTGAACGTCCGTGCACTCATACATCCTCAAGTGCCTCTGCATATCCTTCCTCCACTGGCTCGAGACTACCACATCTGAACTACCTACAAACTCTGGCGGATGCGCTTTCTGAAAAGCGTCACGTACACGTTCCCAAGCAGACGGGAATGCATTTGCCTGTACTGGCGCGGCAACCGGCGCCTGAGGTGGTGCCTGCTGAACTACGACAATTGCGGCATTTACCGCTTGGGCTACAATGGCTGCAACCTCAGCGGCGTTCATCATGCCCTGAACTGGAGCGGGCTGGGGTTCTGGCGTTGCATCCCTGGGAACTCGTCGTTCACGTCGTGGAGGCATCTGAAATAAGTATAAAGTTTATAAGTTCACAGTTTATAAACTTACAATAGCTGAAGAACGAAGCATACACAAAAAGAGTACAACGGTCCTAAAATATAGGGCTCTATATCAAAGGAAACTTAGCGAAAACATAATAGCCGTACAGATCCTAAAGGACACTAGAACCAGATACTCTGATACCACCTATGACACCCCGACTAATTAAATACCGGGTAGCTACTCCTTTATGAAATTAAATCAAAATGCCAAGTTGGCTCAGTTAATAGCATCACTGTCGAAAACATTTTATTATTACTAACCACCTAGTATTTAAAAAGTAAGTTGTCAAATTTTAATTAAAGTCTGATTAACATGCAGTAAAAGATTTAAAGCAAGAATAATATCACCATTCACCATAACGAAATAATAGAATAACCCTCACATGATATAAATAAATCCGGAGGAAAAAATCCTCACAACAAATCCCACAACTGAAATAAGTAACGAAATACTTAACACTGAATTAATACATGCCAAAGTCTGAAAAACTGAAATGGAAATGTCTCTAATAGAATTTGGGCAACATGCCCTACAACTGAGGAATACTTAACATGGAATCCAAATGATAGAAGCGTCTAAAAGCAAATCCCTGTAACTTCCACAAACAGCTACAGCTCGTCATCGGAATGAGAATCCTATGCGTGGTGTCCTTGTGGCTGGGCACCTAAAATGGTTTTACAAGAAAATAGATTTGAAAGCAAACGGGTCAGAGCCCGAATGTGGAGATATTTTAAAAACCTGCAAGTGCTTTAAAAATATTTAAAACATTAAATGCAAAGTACATGTTAGGACGTGCACTCACATGAAATTCTCACCTCTCGACTAAATGTGCACTCCTAACGTAAGTACCCATCTAAAATGACACTAATCCCTAGTTAAGTGATATCATATCTAGCTAGACTGTCATAGGTTCTACTCTTATTATTCGATTCCCATTTACATTATTACGATCTCATTTAAATAGGGGCTTAACGTAAATTCAGTTTCTCCCATAAAAGCAACACAACTCATTTTAGATTATCCCTTTTATATTTTCCAAATTTATACACACAATACCATATGAAAGTTCCCATAATAAAGTGTATATTTTCCACAACATAAATATACAATATAAGCACCCTGAGACTAAGTTGCGGTGCACACATACTCTGCTATCCATCCCGGTACATCACGTACATAAGGATTACATATTCCGAATCTCTCCGGAATAGTTCACAGATAACAACATCACAAATAATAGAGGCGAACACAGTCACATCACATGGGTCACGCACATACCTGCGCTCCCACGATCAGCAGACTTATTAACATCCCAATAAGTCCTTCTCTGACCTATGTTCATCGAGGTAACCAGTCTAAATCCGGGCAACACAAGGATTAGAGGGCCCTAAGCGAACGCAAACCTCCCGTGATAGCAAGTATGGTAGGTATGTCATACACACAAATCATATATCAATACTAAGTAAACACGCATCTTAGTAATCACCGTAGTTTAATCGTAGTACTTATCGCATTCGCGTACCAACTTATAATTTATACAATTTATATAATCCCGGTTCATAATCATACACGCCATAATTTATTCTCACGTCGTAGTAGGCACTCACGTCTCGACTCAAGTGTCTATTTGATTCGTTCCATAATTTTATTTTACTCCTCATTATATCCCAAATGTCCCAAGTATACCAATACATCATCAAAGGAATGTTATCTCTATCCTCGAACAAGTTTACGGGACTCCCAAAATCAAAACAGGCCAAAAAGGCCTAAACTGCCAGCTCGTTAGAAGTCTCGTTCGAACGAGGCTGTTCGAATGAGATTTCGTTCGAACGAACTGGGCTATCTAACGAAATCTCGTTCGAACGAGATTATCGAACGAACATCCCTCTCGTTAGAACCTCAAACTGTCAACTCGTTCGAACGACCTGGGTAGGTCTTCTAACGAGTGACCAGATTCAAGCCCAGAAATCCCATCTCGTTTTTCCAATTTCTCTACACCTCAAATCTCATCCAAACCTCAATCTAACAATTGTTTAAGGTCTCTAATCGTCCCTAAACATGTTAAAGTCACATACTAACGTATTTTAAAGGATTAATTCTTCCTAAACATCATCAAATCACAAGTCTCTACTATTTTCCCCAATTTTTCAAGAACATAAACCCTAGAATTTATCATCATCAATTCCCAGAATTTAATCTGTTTTTACATCACATAAATTTGTAATTCTCTTAATTCAATCTTCCAATAACGTTTCTACATGCAAACCTACATCCAAAATTAAACTAACAACTCCAATTTCATGGGTTTTCCTTTATCTCCCAAACAAGAATGATTATCAAGATTTCTAACATGGAAGAAACATTTACTGCATAAAATGTAAATTAAACCACTTGCCTTGATTCAATCTCAGATTTTGATGACGATTTGAAGGAGTTCCCTCTCTCTTTCTGCGGAATTCCCTTCTATCTCTCTCTCTCCAAGCTTTCTTCTCCAATGGCTATGGTGGCTAGGATTTTTTTTTTGGGAAAGGAATTAGAAACCTAATTCTAATAACCTACGTAGCCTATTAGGTTAACATGGGTTGGTTAGTGGTTTAGTGGGTCAAATCCACATCAGATATAATTTACTAATTTTCGTCACTTTTAATTTCCAAAAATACAAAATTACCAAACTACCCCTATATGTTGCCGGTATGGCCTAAAAATACCCCGGGACCCAAACTAAACCCCCGGCTAGTGTTTACTGGCTATCTCGACCCTTCCGGACGCGTTGGCGCACTCAAAATGACCATACGGTTAATAGAATTTAAATTCACTCTTATAATTAAAATAATTATATCCTGACGCGACTGTCACACGCGTCCCAATAAAATGTCCAAATTGCCGTATATCAATCTCACGACAACTTTCATAATTCAATATTCATATATCATCATATATACTCAATATAGTCAAATACCAACTCACATCTCGCTAGTATTTTATCCGGATTAATTCCCAATTAATTCTCATTTAATTAATTAATCCCAAAAATAAATATCGCCAAAAATACGGGGTATTACAAACACCTTGGCTTCGAGGAACTCAACCTCCCCGACCAACTCAGACACTCCGAGCAACAAGTATACTCCGAGCAACTCGTACATACCGAGCTACTTAGACGGTCCGAGCAGCTTAGGCGGTCCGAGCTGCACCTCGATCAGAGCATTCATTACTGAATAATTAAGAGGATTGAATGCGCATTAAATGCTTATTATTATCATACAGATGTACACGCCTATGGAACAGCTATGTATTTCCCTTTCACATTTACAGCCTGAGGGCTATAAATACATTGTATCATCCCCATTGTAAGGAGACTCGAAATTTCTTGGTAAAACATGTTATCGAGAATTCTCAAACAGTCAGCAATAACAAAAACAGTGGACGTAGGTCATTCTTATAAGGCTGAACCACTTTAAAATTCTTTTGTCTTATTTATTTTTATCTGTGATTGATTAATTAGAAATAATCTAATTTTTTACATCAACACAATGGAAGCTTGAAATTTTGTTGTATTCTACTTGGAAACTAAAAATTGTTATCTACTATAAGGAGCTAAGATAGTGTGGTAGTACACTGCAAATTTTGAAAAAAAAAATGAGTACCTTGTGTTGCACAAAAAGAATAAAAAAAATTAGCAAAAAAAATAACTAAAGAGTAAAGATCGTAAGTGAGATTAAGGGGGGAAGAGAGAGAGAGATCATTATCATATGGATGATAGAAAGAGGGAAAGTGGAGAGAAAGATGAGTATAATGAGTTCTACTTATGGCTTTGTTTTGTGCGTATAAATAGATTATTAGAGAGGGAGAAAATTTAATGAATAATTGTTTTGGTACCATTTAAATTCAACTTTTATTCTTTTTCCAAATATGATTAATTTTTCAATTCCTCCCAATGTAGAGAGAATCGAAGGGTTGCACACATCACAATTTTTTTATAATTTTTCTAACCAATGTTAGCATTTAAAAAAATTTGTTCATTTAAAAAACTAATATATAGCACATATATATATATAGTACATATTTAGAAGTGGCCCCTTGCCTTTTAGGGGTCCTAGGCACAAGCCTTGACTACCCAAGGGAGGAGCCAGGGATGTGTGATGAATTGAGTAAAGTTTGGAGTTTATAACAACATCAAAACTTAAAATTAAATCAACCATCAAAAATAGCATAGAATTCCACATTATATTTTTTAAGAGTAATTCTAGAGAGGCACACAATTCGAATATAGTTTAGAAGACACGCTGATGTGTCGAGTTCACTAATTTTATGCAAGAAACCAACTAATGCATACACGATATGTCAATGTATCTACCAAATTGTATCTCCCTCTATAATTGCTCTTTTTTTAGTGTCATCTATTTTATCATCTACCGAAGATCCGTATTTACCACTATTTTAATATAGACTGCATTTGCATGCAAGGGCGGAGCCAGTCCTGGGCAGACCAGGGCTGTAGCTCAGGGTAAAACTAAAACTTCCTTAATAAGCAGATAATCCAAATTGATCCTGCTAAAATAGCTCACCCCATTGCCCAACCATAAAAGTATTTCAATTTGGCTTTGTATAAGGCATACAAATAAATGGAATAATAGATAACTAAGCACCTCAGCATAAACCAGTGTGTAGGCAATTAAATCTGAAAATTTAGTATAGTAACGTTCTTGTTCTCTTATTTCTAGACTAGAAGGTTTAATTGTTTTGTTTTCAACTCCTGGTGGCACATTGTTACCAAAGGCTACTAACAGAGGAACATGTCTCTGAAACAACGTTGCACATGACTCTTAAGATAAGTATGTAGTTGCTAAAAGCCTAAAACTTGTATTAATTAGTGTAGGACAAATAATCTATATCTATAATTACTTGTACCTTTATTATATATCTAAAATATTAGAAGGCAATTGGTGCCCTTTTCTAAGGCAAGTTATTTTTTTTTTTACTTTTCCTTATTTTCATTTCTGTCAAAAGAATTAGAATATATTACGTTTTATTATATTATATATCTATATTTATGCCTTTGTATTAGTTTAATGAATTACTATAACTATTTAGAAACTTTTAGAAATATACATATTTACCAAGATTAAAAACTAAATTAATTCTAAAACTAATTTATAATTAAGGAAATATATAAAAACACATGCATGACATGTACCATTGTTTTATATTAATTTAATCAAATATAAAATGTTTATCTGAATTTGAATTTGATCATTTTTTATTTTGTTATACATCACCAAAAATTTCTAGCCCACCTCTCTAAAAAAAATCCTGGCTCCGCACTTGTTTGCGTGGTCGTGATCATGAGCTTCAATTTGAGCAAAACCTTCTTCAATTTCAATATGACCCTTTTCAATGACTTTATTAATCTCTTCCTCGATAGTGTTGTATCTCCCTTGAGAATCATATCTAACTATGTCTTTTTGTTGAATCCCCCCCCGCCCATTTTTTAGATTGGCAAGAAATTGTTTCTTGAACTCAATGACCACTTCAAAAATGAGGTTCGTATCAATTTGAAAACTTACTTTAGATTCATTACTAGTATTTCCTTCATTAGAGAACAATAGTATTCACCATCACTTTCATTTAAATCGTGTGCACTAGAAATGATGTTCGTGGAATCATTAATGTTGGTTTCAGTGACTTGTAAAATGGGAGATGAGAACGCAAGCCTATTAGCATTCGTCTCATTGTGTTTTTTAGCCCTCCATCATTGAAATTGACTAGCCTTTGAACCTTTGTAGCTGCCTTTTGTGATTTAATGAGAGCTTTGCATTCATTTAATGCATGGCCAACATTTTAACAAAATGAAGGAATGTTCTTATACTCAATACTGATAAAGAAAGTTATGAAATTTATGTTATTTAATTGACTTAACAAAATCGAATTTTCATTTTAGGATCAATTTAATATGGAACTCATATATCTTTTGAGATGGTTTGAAGTAGTAGCTCGTTTTTCTCCATGAGAAGTATAACGTGGGATATTCACATATATAAAATCATAAATTAATGAAAGAGAAATTGTAGCTCAAAATACTAACTTGTAACATGAAATTTGGTTGAAATGTTTTGTTGAAACTAAAGTTTCATATATAGAATACAAGGAATGGGTGTGGTATATAAGGACCGATTCGTGGGCTTTGGGATTGGACAAAATATTAACTTTTGAGACATTTTATTTAATTTTTTAGTCCATTTTTTTGGTGTGTATTTTATCTATTTCAGGCCCAACTTTAATTGCGTTTAACAGTCTTTTATTCCCAACTATTGTGACAGTTAGGAACGATTTTAGCTGTTTTAACCACCAATTATTTTACTATAAATTGGTGATTTTAAGACATCATTTATGTCTACAATCAGTCATATTTCATGTTCATAAAAAGAATTTTTTTTATTATTAGTTCGATTGTAACTTGCAATTTGCAATGTTACTATTTCAAGTCGTGATTGTTGTATTTTCGGGGACGATTGTCACTGAGTCCGTAGAGCACCATTATGGAACAAATCTTAAAGACACGGTATTAATCGATAAATTATGCATTATTATCATTGTGAGTTTGTTTATATTTGTCAAATTCTTATACATGTATTAATTACTGTTTATATATTGTGAAAATTAATTATAAATCATTTTGGATAACTGAAAAAGCTGTCAGCTCTCTACAACAAAAGAGAAGCTAATGGAGCCTATGACAAATCTACATCAATTAAAACTCTTGTAAAATGTCCAAATCTGTCATCCATAATAGACTTGTCAATTTATAGAGGAAGTGCAACACCTGAAATGTATCAATTTGGTTTGGACCAATAATCTGGGATCCCAGTAATCCTGACATCAAGCCTAAAGGTGCCAATATCCCAAACACTATTCTTCTCTTCTACACAACTAAAATGAGTATTAAAAAAAAAACCTTTACCAATGGTTGTGAAAACCTATTAAGACTAAGGTGTCGTTTGTTTTTATCTCTTAAGTTTGAATTTGAACCATTTAGAATTAAGAGGTGTCAAAAAGTGTTTATTTTTTTAAATGATTAAGAGGTTAACGGCTATATTTAACTCTTAATGATTACGAGGTAGAGTTATATTTGAAATCTGAATCAGTCTAAATACATTCATTCAGACGTATATTCAGACATAAAAACAAACATATTTTTCAGATTCAGATCTCAGACTTCAGATTCAGTCTTCAGATTTCAAATTCAGACTTCAGATTCAGATTAAAAAACAAACGTAACCTAAATTTGCCACAAATTTGCAATCATCAACTTAAGAGATTAAATCTTCAAAGGTTGTGAGCCTTTTACCAAAATCAACCTACCAATGATATTGACACAGCACAACAATCCTTGATTAAGTTTCTTCCTTAAGTTGAACCGTTAAGTAATCTCCCACATCAAAAGGATTTGTGAGTTCGTCAAGGTGCGTATGGTATTTGAAGGTTGAAACAGTATTTGCACCAACCTTCACATTATTTTTAAAAATATCAGGAAATTATATTTTTTTCAATATCAGTAATTATATGACGTAAACTACACGTCAATGACCTAAAAATCAAGACAATACGATTTCTAGAGAGAGAAACAAAGAATTTCTTATATTTCAAGAATTGAAGTTATGTTCAAATGAAGACTACAAAGCTAGTTAAAGGTTGGTTATTACTTGTTAATCAAGTAATTACCTAAAATGATCAAAAAGGACAAATACTAATAAAAGCATACCTAATTAGTCCCAAACATGCTTGGAGACCAATTAAAAGGCTAAAAAAATAAAAGAACTAAAATAAAAGAAAGACTAATACAAAATATTAAAATTGATAATTAACCCTACTATAACCCATTTCCACCATTCTTCCCATCTTCGAAAAAGTTCGTCCTCAAACTTGAAATGGAAATGGCCAACGTGGTGAGGCATCCTTCCAAGAAAATATTCAATTTGATGCGGGAGAGGCCCACGTACGCGACTTGCGTATCTACTTTCAAGAAACCCAATAAATATAAGGGTTTGGTTTCCTTGATTTTCTTTTGTTGCCGAGGGAGGCGGGTCGAGGGTTGGGGTGGTATTCCGGGTAGGACAGCAGTGGTGGGGTTGTCTAGGGCAAAATAGGATTGGGTTAGGGCTTTCTTGGGGTCGTTTTGGTAGGTATTTGGGGCAGAATTGGGTCGGATAGTATTTTGGCCGGAGGCAGGTCCATCGTGGGTCTTTTTGAAGGCGGAACAGTGATGTTATGCCTAGAAACAGGGTTGTTTGGTTGGTTGGCAGCAAGGGCAAGAGGACAGGAGCGGTGGTCAACGGTGGTAAAGGGTTTCTTGGATTAGGGTTTTCAAACGGTTGGATATGATTTTGCAACTTGAAAAATTGTTGCATTAAGGTTTCAAAATTTTCTTGTTGTTTTCTTGCCAACTCCCCTATTCGTCGTTTCAGTTCTTGATTACTTTCTCTTAACTCTTGGTTAATCTTGTCTTGAAATCGAGTCGTCTTCTTCGAGGCCATCGAAAGTAGTGTACGATTTTGATTACCAATACACCAATTGGAAAACGACACCTCACTGTGATACCAATTTGACGTAAACTACATGTCAATGACCTAAAATCAAAACAATATGATTTCTAGAGAGAGAAACAAAGGATTTCTTATATTTCAAGAATTGAAGTTATCTTCAAATTAAGACTACAAAGCTATTTATAGGTGGATTGTTACTTACTAATCAAGTAATTACCTAAAATGACCAAAAAGAGCAAATACTAATAAAAACATAACTAATTAGTCTCAAACATGTTTGGAGACCAATTAAAAGGCTAAAAAGAAAATAAAAGAACTAAAATAATAGAAAGACTAATACAAAATATTAAAATTGACAATTAACACTAATATGACCCATTTCCATCATGATAGTTTAATATCATCAATGAGGACAATATAATCATTGTTGATGACAAAAATGGAAGGATGTGAATCAAAGTCAGAAGAGTCCTAGTGATGAATAGAATATATTATGACTAAAATAGTGAAAAAAAATGAAAGTCAATGGATATTCTAGAGAGAATGAGGAGCCAAGTAGAATTGATATGATAGAATCCAACATATTTAAATAGTATTTTTGACAATCTGTGAGGGTGCAGACCGTGACAAAAATATATTTTTTTTAGATATAATTTTTGTTAACACCAATGGTCTTGAAAAAATATAGCCACCAAAAATTATCACGGTGTTAAACTATAACAAACATTAATATCAATCATAAGAATTGTCCCTAGCACCGTGACAAAAATAAAAAGGGGAAATGGTCCCATATAAGATGATTTAGTTGCATCCAATCTCATTCATTTTTATTTTTTATTGTTGGTCATACTAAGTGTTGATTAAATATTTTATAAGACATGTGCTAGTATCACCAAGGTTTCATATTATCTCATTCCACGGTTATAGGTTCAATGAAAAGGGAAAAAAAATTGGGATGCGGACCTATAAAATTACTTAAATAGGACTACACTCAAATAATCTAAAATAAAAATAAAGTTTCACATTCCATTAATTGTGACGAAGATAAAAAAAATGTCTTGGCTAATGATAACCCAGTGATGAAAAGAAGATATGTGTCTGAGGGTCCAATTTCAATTAATTAACTTCTTGATTGATCAGGACGTGAAGCATATCGAAACATTTTTAATATGAACCAAGTTTTAATTTTACTGAATATAATTATTTAGTCCAAATTACACGCAATTGACAATTAAACTCAAAAGCAAATAAAAAGAAACACACATGAATTTTAGAGTGAAAACCCTTACGGAAAAAACCACTACTGCCCCAACCCACAACAAGCTCACTAATATCGATATATGATTACATGACTTAACAAGGACTTATCCATGACTTACATATACGACAATGATAATCGTCACGATACCGCTCCCTAGCATTCTGCTCATCTACCTCTGTTTGTACTAGAAATAGTCGCTCAATCCAGGAAAACAGCTACACATCCTCTAATTCAGGAACGATCAGCTCACATGTAATCCAACGTGTTATCCTCTTCAATATAAAAGATCTGAAGGGATTCATAAATTTAGAGTCTACTTTACTTCTTAACACACTCTCGAAAGTAGGAGCAAAACCCAAATCAAGGTTTTAAAAAAAAACAGAATTTCATTAATTGGAATAATCGTTTAAAGGTTAAATAGTTTAGCAGTGGAAGAAATCTAATTAAACACATTTTTTAAGATAAATGTACTCGTTCAAAGCATGGAGCCATCATTCGAACGAGAAATTTCGATTTAGAGGCTCTCAATTGATTAAAATTTTGATCAAGTGTCATTTTTGACAAATAGTGTGCCCTTGTTCAAAATAGACTTTGATCGATGGATCCTCGTTTGAAGTTTTCTTTCAATCAAGGTCCACTGCCTCAAAAAATAAGTTCTCGTTCGAAGACCTCTTCGATCGCGGGCCACTCAAGTTTAATCCTTCGCAAAATTTTATAAAAAAAATATTTTAAAATTTTTTTCCAAACTTTTTTTCATTAAAGTCTCGTCCCGTCGCCTCCTAGCAATAAAGTAAACTATAAGAAAATAAAAATCTTTTGAAAACTTTTTACCTTTACCAAATCTCTTATATGCAATGAGTTTTTCCAATTCGGTTAGGTAATTTCAATTGTGGGGCATTGTCTCTTTGTCTTCAATTAATTTAGTATTATTCCACCCCCTTAAGCAGGTTTGTTTTATTAAATCATTTACTTATCAAAAAAAAATTAATGTGGTATTACAACTCAATAGACTCAATATAATGGTAATACGACTCAATGATTTATTTTGAAAATAAGCCAACAGAAAGTAAAAATAAGTGAGTGTAAACATATCCTTACATGTGACAACTAAAGTTTTGCGATAGTGGGTTGTGACAAAACCATATTAATTGGTTATTCAACCCATGCTTATTTTTTAGCATCTTTATGACAATGTACAAAACCAACTAAAAAGAAGTACTGTTGCAAAAATGAGGGTACAATATAGTTGTAATTCACCATACTCCCATCCTCTTGTTTGGTTAACTAATAGATTCATATTATGAATCAAAATTCAGTGGTTAATTCATGCATGAAAAGTGATAGGAATGTCACCATATACCAATAATCTCATTTATCAATTACTATTCTATATATTTTAAATCACCTTTTTTTTTGTGCGTGTGTTTGGGAGGGGGGGGGGGGGGGTAATTACTGAAACACAAGTATACATTTGAACACAAATATGTCTAAGAAAACATAGTAAATTGTTGTTGATGTGCATATTGTAGAGTAAGAAATCAAACCATTGCTTGTGAGTTCAAAAAGGCAAAAAATACATATATAAAAATTATACCAAGTCTAATTTTACTACAAATTGATATGACCAAATTGTTTTCACAAATTATACTCTCCCTCCATCCTTAAGACTTCTCTATTCTATTTTGATTGTCCCAAATTAAGAGTCTTACTGTTCTTTTGTTTAACATAATCAAGGAACAAAATTCTATAATAATAAACAACAGTCAGTCTAGACCATTCATTAATTGTATTCTTAATTTATGCAAAAAAAAAATATATATATATATATATATATATATGAACTCTTAATTTGGGACTGAGTGATATTTAAGCTTTAATGGTAGTTTTATAAATTTTATATTTGTAATATATGGCCACTTTTTTTTCAGAAAAAATATTTGTAAAAATTTTTATAAAAAACTATGAATCTCACCCATATTGAATGAATTTTGAGTTCACTCACTTTCCCATCAAAGATGGAATATGATTCCATTAGAACTTGCATTCTTATACAACTTAATCTCATATCAAACTAATTAATCTTATAGGTTTTTTTACTTTAATCCCATCTACAAATATGTATTTAGGCGCCACTCTTATGTGTTTTTAAAATTATAAAAAGTCCCATAATCACCAAAGCGTCGGATTTCTATCAAAGTGTAGGATTTCTAAACTTTCATAAGGCGCCCCAGAATTTCTTCTAGAGCCTGTTGTGATCTTCTTTTTCACATTCTTGGGCTAGCTTATAAGTAAGTTTACGCATTTGTTCTTTCAGTTAATTAAATCATCATTTTTGGGATCTTCTCACCTTTTCTTGTTCAACGCTCACTAAGAAGCAATTTTTAAGCTTAAAAATGTTGCACGTGATCAAACAAAGATTCACTAAACAAACAACGCATTATTTATTTGGGACCTTCCTTTCTTCAAGCGTAACAAACAAAGATTAGTTCGTGCTCCCAAACCAAATTTGGGGGCATGAAATTTGCAGTAATGTCATTAAAACCCTTTTCACCAATTGATAGGGGATAAATTAAATGCAATGGAAAATTGTTCATGGATTTTTTTGGGCAAAATTTCAAGTCCTTTGAGGTGCTTGCAACTAGCGTGACTGTTCAGAATGTTCCTTGCAATTTAGCCTGAACATCAAAACACAAGAAAATTGAGTGAGGAAATATAAAACATTAAATTTTGGGGAATGTTCCTCCCATTCCAAAGTATCAAACTATATCCATCCCCTTGGAGAGGAGCATTTTAACAAAATTAGGACAACTCTAACAATATAATTTGTGTGCGGGTAGATGGGGCAATGGTGTTGTTTCTAACATCAGATTATTTTTTGTTAAAATAAAAAATAAAAATTCCCGTTATCAATAACACTTGTATGCTCAACTTATACTCCGTAAATGGTCAGACCTTTTCATTGATATCAGAAGATTCAGGTAACCCACTGCCGTGCTTTTGCTGGCTACTACGAGGCAATGAGTGGCTGCGACGCTCCTTCCCACCGGGTTTTGACGAGGCATTGCCATACCAGATCATTCCCATTACGGCTATCACCATGCCGATGATAACATGTAGATTCAGACCCTCTTTGCCGAAGAAGAAGAAACCGAGGACCAAAACAAGGATGGTTTTCATGTGGCCAAGGACTTGGAACGATACAGCTGTGAATCTGCCGATGCAGATGAACTGGCTCAGGTTTGTCCCCACCGCGATGGTGCACGAAAGGATTAGGAAAACCTGCACAAACAATCATGAATATAAAAATGTGACACCAATTCTCCTAGAGGTTGCATATAAAAGATGTGTTCTCAAAATGGGGAAAAGAGGCAAGAGAGGCCAACATGATGGTATCGTATTATCATGACGGTCCCTGCGTGCAGTATGTTGCTCAAACTCGCCTTAAAAAGATTATTTATTTCTAAACGAAGTTTGAGACTGACTCATTTATCTCACAAGTCGATCTTGAACCAGCCTCGCGGATCACGAGCCAACTCATAGCTTGGGACTATTTTAATACTGGCATAGTATGATTACTGACTAGGAAAACTTTATGGCCCACCATTCTGAACCAAATTGAAACCAAATGTGTATGTCGTAATCACAGTTTGTGACCCCACTATTTATCCACCTTTTGTGCAGTCAAAAAGAACAACTGATTTACACTTTAATATTTGGTTTCGATTTGGTTCCAAAAGGTATTCTGTGTCGAAGCCCTGCTACATGTACTGTGTTTTATCAGATCCACTATAAACTACCAAATTTTCAAACAATGAATGTACATATACAAAGCATCTCTTAAGCGGACATCAGTTAGTAGACCTTAAAACAGACCAATTTTTCAAAACAATAAAAAATACAACCAAACTTCGTAAAAATGATTTCCATAGTGGAGAGATCGTCTACAAAAATTCAACCGAGAAATGGATGGAATACAAAGATGAAAATAGATGCACATTTTGCTGTTGAATTTTTTGCTAATCAACTCATCCACTTCCCCATTGGATTATTTGATACAAGAATGAGAGGGAACACACCAACAAAAAAGCGTAAAAAGAAAAATATGTTTAAATTTGTGAGTATTGATGACATTGTCTAGAGTGAACTCATTAGAACTTGTAAGATCATATTATCTACACTAATTATTAAGCGCACGCAAGCGATTTTCAGTCCGCACTTAAAATACCAACTATAGCCATGGTTCCTACCCACCATTAACTACCAGTTTTTAAAACTTCTTACATCTAAAATGTGTAGTTTTTTATTAATGTGATGACATTTGTTGGGGCACACACCCTGCTTGCAAGGGTAACTAGTATAACTATTGCGCATACATCATTAAACTCTAAAGCTAGGTTGCAAACAGAATATATATTGCCTGACAAAAGCCTATAAACTAGTACAGTCAAATAAGCAATCTTGTTTTCCTTGAGGTTGCTGCCATAAATATATATAGGCTCTCCAACATACCTCTTAGCAACATACCTATGAACATACCCATTTTAAAAAAATGCATTTTTTAACCAAATTTGGTATACAGGATTTACATAGTTAGGAAATCATTTACAAAAAAAAAAAATATCAAAAAATGCACGTATATACCCACTTTTTAACCAAATTTGAACAGTCGAAAATGCACGTATATACCCACTTTTTATTTCATCCACTTCTGGGTTGAATTTTTTTTTTTTATGATTTTTTTTTGTTGAAGATCTCCTTACTATGTAGATCATGTATACCAAATTTGGTTGAAAAATACATTTTTTTACTATTTTTTGAAATGGGTATGTTCATAGATATGTTACTAAGAGGTATGTTGGAGAGCCTAACTATATAAAGAGAGAGAAATATATAGCATATAACTGGAATAGAAAAAATGGCCATTTTTCGGCAGCTTTCAAACCAAATTCGTCTCCATAACAAAGGTGAGTTAGGAATATCAATCGCATGGCTACCTTACCTTGTGGTGTTACCAACAGCCAAAGTAACTGAATATAGCAACCAACATGAAAAGTGTACCGCCTCTATACATGCTCAAAGTATAATGCAAATTGGAAAACCAATTAAATACAAAATCAGCTAAACCCCTTGTGGACACCTTCCCCCAAATTTGCAACTTAAGATGTTATCTTAAACAGAGTTAAATCATATACTTGAATTCAATTAGAAGAGAGAATGCAACAGGAAAATTTGTATCAGTTATTTACTTTTTCTTAATAAATATACATGTAAATTACCTATTCCATCCCTGAACTATTGCCTGAATTTCAAAAAGGTCGTCTATGATCTCTTTCCTGCAACATTTTTTTCTATCTTTTTTGTTTGCAATTTAATTAACATAATTTGAGGGTCGATGATAGATTAGGCTTTATTGGAGTTGATTTGTGAGTTAATTAAACATTAATGTAAATTAGGATTAAATAAGTTTGAATTGACAATTTTGCCCTTTGTTCTATCAAATTTAACAAAATAACTTAACGGAAGGACCACATTAAACCAGATTGATCAGGTGAAGGATTAAATTGGGACAATTTAAAGTTGAGGCACCATATTGAAACTCGGGCAATAGTTTAAGGATTAAGGTGATCTAATCTAAATATGCTTCGCAACTGTTACTTTTTAGGTCATATTTACAAAAATTTAAACTGAGGTCATATTTATTTGTTACTTATTAATACATTTATTTGCATTAGAGTTGATTATCACATACTTTTCACAAGTACATGTATAAATAAGTACAAAATAAAATCACAACCTGTATTCCATTTAACATCGTGCCCAAGATAAGACCTAAACCATGCTAGCAGTCCACATCCTTAGGTTACCTAGTAGCCATCTCATTTAGATTCAAGGGCGGATCTGGGCCTGGGCTGACCAGGGCTACAGCCCAGCCCAAAAAAAAATTATGTTAGCTATTAGAAGTCCAAACAAAAACTAGCCCAACCCATTTTTGAAACTTAGCCCAACCCAATACATTTTTCTGGTCCGGCAGAAGCAGCGTTAAAAACTAGAACCAAATTCTACAAAATAAAAAACGTGTACAGCTGTGCACCCCAATCCCACAAACACATGTATAGCTATGCAACCTTTTTGACCCAAAAAATAGCTGGGTATGCTTTGTAACTACTCCAATCCAATCAAAAGAACCTTTGGTCCATTTCACCAAACCCAATTCACAATCCCTAAAAAAGATAAGAATATTGTTTCACCACCTGCTGCTCAGGTATGGAATTTCTTTTCTTTCTTTTTTTCGTTTCTTTGCTGCCTTTTTCCTTCTTTTTTTTTTCTTTCAAGATTAGATTAGTGGAGTTTTTTCTTATGAAACAGATTTATACATTTAATTAATTGATATGCATTTAATTAGTTGATTGATTATTCAATTTAGGAAAATATATATTCTGAAATATTAGAATTTTTGGGTTTGAACTTTTTAGGTTGATTCACAAGACAGTTTTTTGACATGACATGATATGGTTTCGTGTTTTTTTAAGCCGACACGAACACGAACGAAATAAAAATGACACGACAGGAATAACATGATTTCTTAAATTTTACACTAAATTAAACATAAATAGATACGATAACCTAAATTAAAAAAACGATTAACACGACAAGACACGATAACACCACAAATACGACTTATAATTTTGACACGAACATGACACGACACGACTTGGTGTTCAAAAGACCCAACACGAACACGGCATATCGTATCAATTTCGTATCGTTCCATGTCGTGTCTTTTATGTCGTTTAAAAAATTATCACCCCTTCTAATTGCAGAGTTGGGATTATTATTATCTTCGGGTTTTTTTAAAGATTAGGGGGAACAATTTCGATAAAACTTATTTGTTTAATTGTGAATGAATTCTATTATTTAACTAAGATTTGTCATTATTTTTCTTTCCTTGTTTTTTTTATTTAATTTTATTTTTTATAGACTTTGACTTGTTGTTAGCCCACCCCTTCCGGTAATTCTGGCTACGCCCTTGTTTAGATTTAGAATAAAGTGCAAAAAAGACCTTGACTATGCAGTTTCCTAAGAAAGCCCCGAAGTATTTTTATGTCAAACCCCACAACGAAATTTACATTTTGTTGCAAACATCGTTATGTGTCTGTAAAGATTGTCATAAAACGTCTCCAGAATGAGGTATTCGCAACAAAATCCATAGTTTTTGAGTTTTTGAGTTTTTGGATTAAAAATAATTTAGTACTGACTTGCAAAACTGTATAATGCATTTTTATTTTCACACTTTCCCCTATTATTTACTTTGACTGTCAGAAAGAGAAGTAAGAAGAGCAGTATAATATATCGTTTACATATTCAAGTACGACAGCATGAGAATTGGATAGCACTGGAAGCTATACACTGATGCAATCACCTTGGCTTGATTCGTAGTGACAATAAACCAAAACTTGAAGCAAGTGTGTTTTAACTTTGGAAGTGGTTGTTAAACTCAACTATGCAGTATTTGCAAAAAAACACCCTGAACTAATTTTAATGCACAAAACAACCTAAAATAAAATATAAAAATAAAAAACTTGAATTATGCATAGTTTAGGCGGTTGTAATTACAATATCTCAGTGGAATTTCATGCAAAAACTTTTAATTATTTTTTTGACGCTTTTCGAGAAAACATATTAAGCATAGATAAGATGCATGTAAACAATCCATGATTTACAGTCATAAATGGATAAATAATTCAAATAAAGGGACCTATAGATATGAGAGTTATAAATATAGGTCGTACAAGAACTTACTGTAGAAGGAAAAGTGTAGTCAAATGCATCAACTCTCTTGTTTGTCAACCAATAATCCAAAAACGGGCCTATTAACAGCAAAGATGCAGCCTGGGTTGGTGCAGTATGTCCCAACAGATTAAATGAACTAAGTGAGTATTTCCGCTGAAGGAAATGAACATACTGCACATGCAAAACCATAAATGTTAGTGTTATATGGCAACCTTCCAGTTATGTTATCTAGACCTTTGAGCAAGCTATGCTAAGATAGAACTAGGATATCTTATTTTCACTTGGACAAGACGATAAATAGAATTGATACTTACATATTGTTGCAGAGCAGTGCTCCAAACTGCAATGAAGGCTGCAATAAAACCTCTGGCATTAACACTCACATCAGTAACGGTGCAGACTGCAACACCCATGAGAACAACTGTGATGCTGAGTTTTGTGTCCCTTGAATATCGGATCTTGTCCAAAACAACTTCTAATAAGCAGGATACAGGTATCATACTCAGCTTTGCAATCTGAGAGTTACATTAAATAATGTGTTAGGCTCTGCATTTCTATGGAAAAAGTGTGCTATCTCAAACATTAGTACAGAAAACCAAATAGAAGTTCAAAGTCAGAACATCAGAATTACCTGGTAGAATCCGACCGAGTTCCACATTAGACTAACATTCATCCCAACTATAGAAAAGTTTGCGAATAGGACAAATCTAAGAAGCTCTAGAATGGGTAGATGAGACGGTTGAATGAATCCCAACCACCTCAAAACAGCCGTCATCAAGGTTGTGGTAGCAAAATGTAAACCAGTTAACGTTGTAGCTGCAAGGATTATATAAATCAAAAGCTAAAACAACAAGATAATAAACAAATTAGATAGTAAGCATAATGACACAAAACTTATCTATCTACTCAACAAATGATGCTCGTCCCAACTATTCAACATCAACCGCATCTTATAATTTCACATGCAAACTATTTGCAATGATTTTTTTCTTCAGTTCTACCCTTCAATCTAACTCCTCTTTGTTTTTCTCCCTCCACACAACTGTTTTTTCCCCAAAACTCCTTAAACTTAATTTATTGACATCGTTTATCCATAGCCCATCTCTGGTTTTCAGAGTAAAGATGTAAATTTGATCCATCCATAATGAGAAAAATGTCTGAAGTTCTCTGATCATTTGCAGGTGACAGTTCTAGTGAAATTAATCATTAGCCCAAAAACTTTTAAAAATCATTTCTTTAGTTTGTTGCAGTCAAAGATTAAAACTTTAAGTTACGGAGAATATGTGAAATACATTAACAAACAAATAAAGGAATGCTACTAAAAATCAGTGAAAGGGGAAAGATCTTGATAAGAACTTTACCAAAACTGAAGCCATATGTAGCCATTAAGGCTTTATTGACAATGATAATCCCGACGGAGGTGACTACATTGAACATCCAAGCAGCTGCATCGAGTGCAGCCTTCTTATCAGCCTTGCTAGCTGGCGCCATTTTCTTTTATTTGTAATCTGGGCTACAGCAGGATCTTTACCTCTCAAGCACCATAGATATAGCCTTGCACCATCACATTAAACCCCAAGCATTTGTGTCATCTTTATCACCAAAAATTCCTGAAAAAATACCATTGAATTTGAGTATAAACAAAATCGCACAGCTCAAAGTTAGTGATTTAAAGTTTTAAACAAAGCTTTGTATATTGCATTAATGAGAGCATTTCAATACAAGAAACTGTCAGCACAGAAATTCAGCAATTAAAGTGTTGTAAATATTTGTTTTACTCAAAGCATTTCCGATGCAAGAATAATATTAGTGAGAGCCTAAAATTTTACCCTTTTTTGTGACCGCCCGATATGTCAAACACACATTGGGTGGTGTTTCAAAGGAACCCATGTGAATTACAAACACCATCCAATGCCACATCAGCCAGATCACCAAAAAGGCTCCCATTTTAGGGTCTCCCTAGTATTACTCCCAATGCAAATGTGGATTGGCAGAATGTGATACACAATATATGTACAAATATCCCTCTAATCCAACCTGCTAAGTGACATGGCAAAAAAAGGAGTATCCACAGTGTAAAGTGAATGACACATAAAATTCATAGAAACTTAAAATCACTTCTCCAATACTAGCATGAATATCTTAAAGTTAGAATATAGACATTTGCACTCGATGATAATTATTTTATAAAAAAAGTGTAATTCCCACATAAGATTCTCATGTCCTATTACACGTCCCCATAAGCAAAAATCAGACATTTGAATCAGAAAATCTCTTAAATTATAGAAAATCATTAACAAACAACTTAAAATCTAAAACTTGAGATATGATTTCAGATAGTTTAAAACTACAAATAATTATGCATGTGTTGCTTGAATGTAAATGTATATTGATATTGATAATTACAATCATTACCAGTTAATTCAAACAAAAAAAAGCCAAATTCAGAAATAACTTTACAAAATGATTAGGTAAATTCACTCAATTATGAATCATCTCAAATCTAAGGAAAATTACAGTAGCCATGTCAGATCTGCATTTACCACCAAATTGCAATTACAGATCTGATGATCAATATATTGTATAAACATATATGTAAATAATATGGAATTGGACGTTATTTCGTACCGATGGAAGGTAAACAGGATGAGGAATAATGTAAGGTGAAATTGAAAGGTAAGTTTAGGGTTTGTTGAAAAAGTTTTTGCAGTTGGTTTTGTTTTGTATTGTTTGGTTTGTTGAGTGCCCAGATATTGGGGGAAGAGAGAGAATTATATGAAGGGGGGAATGAACCAAATCGATACATGTGCTTTGAAGTGTGTACAAATTCTTCCAACTTCTTGTTTCTTACATTTTCGGTCCAAAACCTTTGTTTTTCCATTAATAAAATAAAATATGAGGCAATAAAATAGGATTTTTTTTACTGTGACCCTCTATTTTACGAAGATATTTGTGTTTGCACTCATCTTTATTACTTTTTTGTGTTTGCGCTCTACCATTACTAAAATCTGTAAGTCGGTGCCAATTTTTTTAAAAAAGACAATGATTTACTTCACGTGCGAGATTTCTAGCGCAAGTCTAGGATGGCCCATCTTACCTATCTATGTGTATATATAAAATAGTAGCCTGAAACCGTTCTCAACTTACACCTGGCCACTGTATTAATTAAACAATGTCATATTTAAGCATGTACTCCAACAGACAGGAGCCCAAAAGACAACCTTTGAACCGTTGCAACTCAATGTTTTTTATGCACACGCGGCATCCAATGTACCCACTTTCCAAGCTCTCACTTATTTCTTCACAATTCTCTCTTCCTTACCCCCATCATTACTATTGTCATTGTGCCGATTAAATGTCAAATCTCCATACTCCGTCTACATAATCGTATATCTTTAGCTTATAACATCTCTTTCCTCAGGAGCTGTTCAACTTTCCCTTCTCACAAAACTCAGAGCATTTTCCAGTCAGTGTTGGATTGTAACTAGGGATTCAAACTTCCCCATTTTCCTAACAAAACCCAACACAGAAAAGCGACGAATGAACAGCCAACGTATTAACGCTCATGACTTCAGGCAATTCCCAAACTCTCAATTATTTCATTAATTTCACTGCAAACTGCCCATACCAAATTTTAATTAGAAACTGACCTCGTTTTTTAGTAATTCTTTTGTGTATTTCACTTCAGATTTTGCCTTGAAAATATCGACAAAGCTAGAATCAGCTTCGCGGTTGAGGTTCTTTATAACACAGAGGCCATGGCTTGGTAATGCCCTTATACAATTCACTGTTTTTTAGGGTTTGGTTGCCTATTTTGTTATGTTATTTATGTCCATACTATCATGAGGATATGTTAATCATTATCATTTGATTACAAAATTGGAGAAAGATTTACACTTATAAAATCGTTTTTATTCCTTTTTCTAAATTAATATATTATGATAACTGCTTTCTATTCATCTCATTCCAAACGCACCATCTCTACTGTTTTTTTATATGCTTTACGACCATCTGCAAAATGGGTGAAGAGAGAGATAAATTTTCATAGTCTTTTTTTCCATCCTTTTTTGTTCTCTTCGATATGTGGATGTTGATCAGTGGCCACAGGTAAAGTAAACATATTTGCTTAGAATTTTATTTTTTTCAAAATACTTTTCAAGCATGGGTTTATTTATTTGGTGTTCAAAGATTATATGAAAAAGGCACCGATGGGGATTTATGGGCACCGGACACTCCTACCAATGGATTATTGTCGCACGCAGCTTCTGAAATGGATGATTATTGGAGGATTGTGGATGTTCTGCACAAAAGGGTAGTTTTTTTGTGCTTTGTATTTTTAATAGACTGGTTTATTTATTAATTCAATTCTCTCGATACATATATTGTGTTGTGTGTGTCTGGTTTACTTTTGTTAATTGGGTTGATTAAACTATTTGTATATTTGAATCAAAAAATTATCATCAAAGTATTCAAATAACAAAAACATTTTACACACCGAGTGAACAATACATGCCTTTGATTTGTTCGAACTTTAAAATTTGAATGCCCAAACTTGATATTTTTCACGTATTTAAAAATACCTAATTAATAATTTGTATCTCATAATTTTAGTTCTAAAAAGGATTTATAGTTTTAACTATTATATTAAACTATCTCAATAATGGAAAATAATTGTTTTCTTTGTTTAGTGATCATAACACTGAACGAAAATTCAGTTATAATGTATTCTCAAAATTAAAAATATCGGTTGCACTTATTAAATGTCATTCATATGACTTTTGATATTAATTTAAAATACAATTTAGATAAATACGGTCATGAGTCGCGTGGTCTGCATGCTAGCGTTTTAATATAAAAGTTTTAAAACATAAAAATTACATAATAAATCATATTTGAATATTTGAAAATTATAGAAAATATTTTTAAAATATGGAAATCAAGAAATTAAATATAAATCAATTCAAAATATTATATATTTCAGAATAATAGAAAAAATATTTTAAATTAAAAAATTAATTTAAAAAACTATCATTTAAAAATTCTAGAAAACATCAAAATATTTATAAAAAAAATTAAAGAAAAAATAAAAATACTGAAAAAACTAATAATATGTTAAAGAAAAATTAATTTTTTCCTTTAACGACACTTATGTAGTGCAAGAATACCAAAGTGGGTGTCAATACCTACATCCTAAATATTTTCTTCAACATACTATATATAAATAAAAAAGTTTCAGCAACAAATTACAGTATTTAAATCTAATTATTGTCAACTTTATAAAATTACTATAAGTGCAAGGGCCATCATTTTCGTCACTATTCATAGCACCAGATTTAATCGTATATTTGAATATTTACCCCAAAAAAATATTTACATTTTTAAAACATGTTTACATTTCCATAAATAAATATTTCACCAATATGTAGTAAAAGTTAACGAACGCATGCTTGCATGAATATTTAATAATACAAAACAAGTTAACTAACGCATGTTTGCGTGAATATGTAATAGGATATAACGGATGCTTGAGTAAATATGTACAACACAAAATAAAATACAGCTCTTGTTTGCATGAATATGTACAACAAAAATAAAAATACAATGAATGTTTACATGAATATGTTCCAAATGGTTCTTCTCGTTTGAGGCCTGCAAACAAAACTTCAAAAATGTCCCAATTAGTAATCCCAAAATGAATGCGGAATGCCTACATAGCTAAAACTAGCATCAAAGTCCACGTAATTCGTAAGATGAACAAGGTAGGGGACTAACCTATAATTTGAATCTAGGTTGTCTCATTTGATTTACGAAAATTTATGCAAAATGTGTTGAAAGTGTAGAAAACTACGAGAACAAGCTAAATTGAAAATTGTTGGTTATTTATTTAAGAAAATATATGTTAATACAAAATTGCGAGAACACTCAAAATTGAGTTATTTTGTGTTTTCACCCTTCAACGGCATGTTTTCAAACCTCGGTCTAACTATTTGTAAGTTTTGATCATGTACTCGAACCGAGCATCCCGTGATTACACACTCAGTTGCTAGGTGTTACGTGAGTCTTGTGTGAGGTGTTTGTGCCTCTTGCGGGACCATTTAGAGTTTTTTTGTATTTTTGCCCTTCAACGGCATGTTTTCAAGCCTAAGTCTAAATATTTGCAAGTTTTGGTCATTGTGACACACCGCCTATTCTAATCCTGGGTAATCAGTCCATTATTAAATTAAACAGGAATTATTAATGGTGTCATTCTTAGCATCATTGTCGAAATTCAATTTATTTTACTAATACCTTAATGATCCTTTGTCAAAATTTTAATCTTTATTATTAACATTCAGTTTAATATAGATAGAATAAATCACATTCACCATTCCAAGCACAAAATAATGGATGATAAGATAACGGAATAAATAAATAAATAAATAAATAAATGAGTGTGAAATAACACTCCAGATAAAATCCCAATACAGTCATCAATAAGTAAAGTCTAAATCAAGTACTGGAAATAACTGGAAATACAATGTCTTTGTAAATAATAACCAACTAGGAATGGGCGACATGCCCGATTGAGATAGATAAAGATAAATAAGAACTGAATAAGTGCGGAGGCGTCTAATAGCAAGGTCTTGCAACTTTCACAGCAGTTGCATCACATCAAATCTTGGAACTCATATGTCTGGCATCCCTGTGGCTAGGCACCTAAAATGTTTTTACAAAAATGGATTTGAAACGGGTCAAAGCCCAAGTAAAATAGTTTGAAAATATTTAGCAAGTATTTAAAATGCATCAAGATAAGATATTATATACATGTTAGCTCCGCGTGATCTCACTTGAGATCCTCACCTCTCAACTATTGTGCACGCCTAACGTACTACTCGAATCCACATAGTTATGCTACCCGCCTAACTAGTCTGACTTACATCTCTTCAAGTCTAATAATATATAGTGCCCACCCGTATTGCCCATACAATACTATACTACATTTCCCATATTTTTTATTTATTAGGAGTCACCAGTTTATGAATAAGTTCTCATACACTTAGGGTAATTCAGATATCACTATATATCTTATCTACCAATACACTCGTAGTAGAATCAATCACGTGAATATATATTTACACCACTATTGTAATATATACGTATACGACATCCCTAGGTGGAGACCTGAGATGCGGGCATACTCTGCTATCAAGTCCTGGTACATCACGTACTAAATAAGGACATCGGTTCGGATATCACCTTCGAACCATAAATCAAATCACACATATTGGAGGCGAACATAGTTCCAAGTCTATGGGTCACGCACACACCAAACGTACCCAATTGAGCGTCAAAACTATTATACAGTCACACCAATGGGCTCATCAGGATAAGAATATCTGCGGCGCGAAAACCTCTCGTGATAGCAAGTAGCCTAGGTATGTTTTCACATAAGAATTTACACACTAGGCATTCACACATCCTATGTATGTGTGTGTGTGTGTGTGTGTGTGTGTGTGTGTGTGTGTATATAACATCATTATTGGTATATATATGTCTCATACGTAGAATATACAACTCCCGAATATCCTACGTATTATCAATTCATTATTTTACTACTCATCGCATTTTTCCTGAGTGTTTTTCCAATACTCGAAGAGTCCTAACCACCCCCATTAGATTATTTCAGTAGTTAAAATATCCTTCTACCATTGGTCCGGTCATAAGTTCACTCACACTCTCTGTGACCCATTCTAATTTATGAAAGATCATTTAATGTCAATCTAAGCCCCGTGGTTCACTCGTATTCAACATAATTTTTGTGAGACCAAATATGAAATATTATACATACTTTCCTAACCATAATTCTCTTCAATTGGAAATAAATTTCAACTCTAACCTCCCAAAAATGTAAATAAATCGAGACCCATATTACCAAGTCCCCCGAACCGATTTGGGGGAACAGGCGAACCAGTTCGGGTGTATAACCGAACCAATTTGAGGGGCATATCGAACCGGTTCGTTGTACCTGGCACTTCATCTTCTTCGTTGTTATGGATTTTTACCATTGTTAACCCTTAAAACCTCTATGATTAAATCTCAAACTCCCAGCACTTTATACCCAACATTATACACGCGCCCATATTGTAATTGCCCCTGTTGGGGTGGGGCTGCTGGAACGGTTGGTGCTACAGGCAAGGCTGGTACAGGTGCTGGTGTTGGGAGAGCGGTGGGGAAGATAGGTCTCTGAGGCTCCTGGCGGTCTTACTATTGGTGCTAAACCCTGCCCTTATAAGGGCAATCCTGACGTTTGTGGCTAGTCTTACCATATATGAAACACCAGCCTGTAAAATTTCCTCTCCTCTGGCCCTGTTGGCCATTACCACCTCTACCCTGGCCCTGATAAAAAACGTTGTTAGCCCTGTTGTCCCTACCTGAATCCATTTTGTCCCTGTCTGTAATCCCCCCAATGAACCGCTTAGCAACACCCCTTGGTGGGGACCCTGCTCACCCTGCCTAGGCTGACTCTGAGTAGACTCTTCCCTTCTAACACTGCTACCCCTATCCTGCCCTACTGGTTGGACTCTCCTGAGCGCTTGATTCCCTTAACATGAAAGCGGTGGTCCTGACAATGTAGTAGCTCTGCATTCAACACCTTCGTATATTTCTTTAAGGTATTTTTACCCAACAAATATTGTCGAATCCTCCAGGCAAGACCATCCACAAACAACTGAATCCTTTTCTCTTATGTGGGAACCTCATCGAGAAAAAAAATTTGCAAGTCGGGTAAATTCCTCCTCATACCCTGCTATAGTCCTCCCCTCCCGAGAAACATCCTAAAATTTCTGCCTCATCTCAGTCTGGATGGCGGAAGGGAAGTATTTATTGTCGAACCGCTCCTAAAACTCCTGAATTGTCAAGGTGTCCCTCTTCTGCACAGTGGTGATGGACTCCCACGACTGTAATGCTACCCCTACTAGATTAAAGGTAGCTAGTATCTATTTATGTACCTTTGTGCACTCATACATCCTCAAATGCCTCTGGATATCCTTCTTCCATTGGCATGCTGCAACTACATCGGGGATCCCCTAAAACCCTGGAGAATGTGCCTTCTGAAAGGTAACTCGAAATCGCTCCCAGACAGAAGGAAATAAGTGTGCAGGTGCTGGAGCAACAACCTGAGGCTGGGGTGGCACATATAGTGTCGGCTGGGCGAAAGTACTCACGGTTTCATTAACCGCTTGTGCTACAATGGCGGTAACCTCGGCAGCATTCATAGTCCCTGGGGCCTAAGTTGGTTGTGGCTCGGATTGTGCCTCTAGGGTGGCTCGTGGTGCACGTCGAGGAGGCATCTGAAACGAAAAAGAATTTTTCATCAGTCCATAATTCAATATCTCTTAAAATAGCTGAAGACGTAAATGCGTAACAAAGAATACAACAATCATAATAATAGGGCTCTATATCAAAGTACGTTACACTATAAATGTAATAAGTCGCACAGATCCTAAGGACACTAAAACCTGGTGCTCTGATACCATCTGTGACACCCCACCTATTCTAATCCCGGGTGATCAGTCCATTATTAAATTAAATAAGAATCATTAATGGTGTCATTCTTATCATCACCGTCGAAATTCAATTTATTTTACTAATACCCTAACGGCCCGGTGTTAAAATTTTAATCTTTATTAACATGCAGTTTAAAATGGATAGAATAAATCACATTCACCATTCCAAGCACAAAATAATGGATGATGAGATAACGAAATAAATAAATAAATAATTCTGGAATAACACTCCAGATAAAATCCCAATACAGTCATTTATAAGTAAAGTCTAAGTCAAGTACTGGAAATAACTGGAAATACAATGTCTCTGTAATAATAACCAACAAGGAATGGACGACATGACCGACTGAGATAGATAAAGATAAATAAGAAGTGAATAAGTGTAGAGGCATCTAATAGCAAGGTCCTGCAATTTCGATAGCAGTTGCATCACGTTAAATGTAGGAAATCTTATGCTTAGCATCCCTATGGCTCGGCACCTAAAAGGTTTTTACAAAAATGGATTTGAAACGGGTAAAAACCCAAGTAAAACAGTTTGAAAAAGTTTAGCAAGTATTTGAAATGCATCAAGATAAGATATTATATACATGTTAGCTCCGCGTTCTCTCACTTTAGATCCTCACCTCTCAACTATTATGCATGCCTAACGTACTACTCTAACCCACCTAGTTATGATGCCCTCCTAACTAGTCTGACTTACATCTCTTCATGTCTAATAATTTATAGTGCCCACCCGTATTTCCCATACAATACACTACTACATTTCCTATCCTTTCTATTTATTAGGAGTCACCAGTTTATGAATAAGTTCTTATACACTTAGGGTAATTTAGATATCACTATATATCTTATCTACTAATACACTCGTAGTAGAATCAATCACATGAATATATATTTACACCACTATTGTAATATATATGTATATACGGAATCCCTAGGTAGAGACCTGTGATGTGGGCATACTCTGCTATCAAGTCCTGGTACTTCACGTACTAAATAAGGACATCAGTTCGGATATCACCCTCGAACCATAAATTAAATCACACATATTGAAGGCGAACATAGTTCCAAGTCTATGGGTCACACACACACCAAACGTGCCTAGTTGAGTGTCGAAACTATCATACCCTTAGATAGCACTTACCTAGGTTATATGTTCTTGGGGTACAAGTCAAAATCCCCCCCCCCCCCAGTGGGATCATCAGGATAAGACTGTCCACGACACATAAACCTCTCGTGATAGCAAGTAGCCTATGTATGTTTACATATAAGAATTTACACAATAGGCATTCACACATCTTATGTGTGTGTGTATGTGTGTAACATCATTATATGTATACACTCAACCTATAGTATATGTCTCATACGTAGTATATATAACTCTGAATATCCTACGTATTATCAATTCATCATTTAACTACTCATCGTATTTTTCCCGAGTGTTTTCCCCACAACTCGAAGAGTCCTAACCACCCCATTAGACTATTTTAGTAGTCTCACACCCTCCGTGGCCCATTCTAATTTACGAAAGATCAATTAATGTCAATCTTAGCCCCGTAGTTCACTTGTATTCATCATAATTTTTGTGAGACCAAATATGAAATATACCATATACTTTGCTAACCACAATTCTCTTCAATTGGAAAGAAATTTCAACTCTAACCTACCAAAAATGTAAATAAACCAAGACCCAAATTACCAGGTCCCCCGAATCGGTTTGGGGGAAGAGGCGATCGATTCAGGTGTACAGCCGAACTGATTTTAGGGCTATACCTGGCACTTCATCTTCTTCGTTGTTATGAATTTTTACCATTGTTAACCCTAAAAACCTTTATGATTAAATCCCAAACTCCTAGAAATTTATACCTAACATTATATTAACACAGATCCATGATTTCTAACGTAAATGAATCTCTAAATCATCAAGAAAATCCATGAAATAGAATTTATTCAACACTCAACTTTCAGAAAACCCTAGATTATCATCCTTATCCAAAAACATCATCAAAACCCAGATTTCTTCAATTATTATTCACACATATGATCTGAGTTCATGTTCTAATTATATAAGGGTTTTGTCTACATGTGATTCCTACCCAAATTCATCATCAAATTCTCAAATTCAAGGACATATTCATATTTCCAAAATTAGTATTCAATCCTACTCTAACATGGATAATACATTTAATCAAAATTCAGCAAGATAAATACTTGCCTCTATATATAGGTCTGAATCTCTGCAGAAAAATGATTGGGTTGGGTTCCTCCCCTCCCGATCTACACAACGGTGGTGGTGGTGGTGGTGCTAGAATGGTGGTTCTTGGCATTGGAACACCTCTCCTTCTTCCTCACGTGGCCTCTCTTTATTTTGCTAACTGATAAACCTAACCTCTCTTACGTATCTGATAATATAACTCTCCAATTTTCGTAGGTCTCTATTTCCTAAAAGACCAAAATACCCCTCTGAGGTGCCGGTTTGTCCTAAAAATGTCCCGGGACCCAAACTAAACTCCTGGGTAGACTTTTCTGACTATTTCGACCCTTCCGAACACAATGGTGCACTCTAAATGACCATTTTAATTATTAGAATAAAATTACATTTTATTTCCCAAAATTAAGTTCCGACAAAACTGACACGCGCGACCCAACTAAGTTTACCGTAACTGTCATATTTCTCACTCACGACAATCATAACATTTTCTTATCATTATTATTACTCATTCACTAAGTAATATTTAATATAAATAAATATTAACTCTTATATTGCTAATTTATATTTATTTTACTGGATTAATTTTCCAACTATAATTTAATTAATCCCAATTAATTCTCAATATAAAAATCAATAGAATCACGGGATGTTAGAGTCATGTTCTCGAATCGGGCATCCCGTGACTACAGCGTCAGTCGCTATGTGTTACGTTAGTCCCTTGCAAGTTTTTGGTGTTTGCACCCTACCGTTAGTCAAATTTGTTAGTTGTTGTCAAATTTTTTTAAAAAGACCATTTTACGGTACCTCTGTTTTAATTCAAAACAATATAAAAGTTTTAAAAAAGTAAATTTACGTAATACATCATTAAAATCATATTTTAAAAAATAAAAAATTATAGTTTGGGTGCAAAACCATAAAGGACCAACTTTCGATAGCCTAAACAATCCCAACGTGTTACCCAGCGAAGATTTAGCATCACGTGGATAATTACAAAAATATATTACGTGGATAATTATGAAGACTTGTCTCGGTTACCTTCATTCTCAGAGGAAATAAATAGGAATCATAAATGAGCCAATAAGGAGCTAGAAGAGTTTTTTCATAGTTCAACTACTTTTTATTGCTATAAATAGAATCCTCACCACGAGGCAAGGGGCGTGTAATTCTGAACCTCTTAAGAATTAATAAAAACCGAGAAACCCTCTGTGGACGTTGACAGTTGTCGACCCACGTAAATCTTATGTGTTGTGATCATTTCTTATGCTTTTAATCCCTTTGATTTTAGAATTAGTAATTGTGATTTCTTGCACTCGCAATTGGCACCGTCTGTGAGAACGATTCTCATTTTTTAAAAAGCAACTTGGAACCAAATACTGAAAATAATGTCTTATCACCCATACAGTGCACCCATTGTTGGTGACTTACCAACTGACATGTACCTACTCAGAGTCAGATCTGAGGTTTATTAAGACAAAAATCCACGATTTCTCCCAAAGGAGCAATTTTTTTAGCAAAGCAATGAGCAGCCTGGATCAACACAGATTTCACGACTGATCAACTCTTATGAGGAGCAGCTCCACTAGCAAGAGGAGGCAAAATGCCTCCAAATGGAATAAAATGCATGTCTCTAGTGAAAACTGGAGAAGATGGACAAAAAACTTTGTGAGGGAAACTACAAGTGCCGTGATCGGACGCCTAGTCCTCGGGCAAGCAAAACTCCCAGTCGCGAAAGGAGTATCGGTCACGAGTAGGATCGTTCGGAGCATGGGAGTCATCTGAAAAGATAAAATCGGGATGAAGAACGTCACAAGCAAGATATACGAAGCTTAGTCCGAAAAGAGATGGACCAACACCCAACTCATCATGGGGCTAGATCCGTAAAAGAGATGGCTAGAAAGGTCATCATTACATAGATGCAGTCCCTTCTCAAGGATAATTGAGGATGAGGAGCCTTCAAAGAAGTTCACAGCCCTAAGGTTCAATCTATACACTGGAAAGATTGACCACATAGATCATGTTCACCAGTACAGGGAAGAGATGACTATATAAAACCACAACGATGCTCTTAGGTGTCGAATATTCTCATCCAGCCTTACAGACGTCTCCCAAAATGGTTCAAAAGGCTATCTCGCAAGTCGATCAAAAGCTTTAAGTCCCTTACAAAGGCTTTTATAGCTCATTTCATAAATAGCTGCTCGCATCCGAAGATGATGGACTATCTCCTTACCATGAGGAAAAAGCCACGTGATACACTATGAGAATATGCCAAACGCTACTGGGAAACCTTCAATGAGGTTAAAGATTTCTCAAAATAGGTTGTCATAGCATATTTCAAGATTGGCCTTCCCCCTAACTCCATATTGCAGCAGTATTTCACCAAGAATGAGGTAGACACCATTGACGATCTCATGTCGTGTATTGAGGAGAATGCCAAAGTGGAAAATATGGTCAACCTCAGCCAATGAGAAAATAATTGTACGAAGATGACCAATGGAAATGATAAGGAAAATACCCCAAAGAAGGAGAACAAAAATAAGAATGGGGGAGCCAGAAATGGGAACAAAACAGACTCATCCAAGGCATTCCAAGCCATAAATACGATTTTTAAGTAATCGATTTACAAAATCCTAAGTAAGATCAAGGTCCAGCAATTCCTCAAATGGCAGAAGAGAATAGGAGGTGATCCAATCAAGAGGAACAATGCACTCAGATGCGTCTACCATAAGGAAAATGAGCATAAGATAGATAATTGGAAAGCCCTTAAATCCCATCTGGAGGAGATAGCCCAGGCAGGGCATTTGAACGAGTACATTGAAAAAAAATTGATCAGGTCGTTGCTAACGATGACCCAAAACTAAATAACGTCATTGATGATGAAGTAGGCATGAGAAATATATTATTCATGGGGCATCTGACCCCAAGAAAATTTAGGGCAACTAAGTCCGGATAGAACTCGAGAACGTCAGAACAGTGATGGAGGCCTTTTATATTGACCCTGCCAAAAGTCAAGCTGAAAACGTAGACGACCGGAGGATGTGGACTATAGCAAGAACATAGTCTTAATCGAAGACGATTTGACCTAGGTGAGTATCCCACACCATGATTCACTAGTAGTCACTCTCAAGATTATAAACCGGGACGTGGATAAGATATTAGTGGATAAAAGTAACTCCTTTGAGGTAATATGTCTGGAGATTTTCCACAAGCTCAAACTAAAGATGATATACCTGAAGGAAATGATCGTCCGACTGGTCAGCTTCGCTGGAAAGATGACTATGCTATTAGGGAAGGTAGTTCTGCCAGTAAGGGAAAGAAATGTATTTAAACTCATTAAGTTTATGGTGGTGGATATTGACTCGATCTACCACGCCATCCTTAGAAGAGGGTGGCTGCAAGCCATGACGGCAGTGACCTCAACCTACCATAAAAAAACTCAGATATATCAAGGTTCTAAAAAATGCGAGGCGTGACCAAGGCGTGGAGGCCAAGCCTTAAGCCTTAGAAGCCTAGGCGGGCCTTGGCGTAAAAAGGCGTGAAAAGGCGTTTAGGCATTTTTTAATATATTTTAATATTTTTTTACTATGACAAGGCTATTTAAAATACTAATTTGGTACATACCTTAAAAATATGTCTAAATATTTGTAAATTAAAATAATATTTTTTAAAATACAAAAAAAAAAAAAAAATTGCCTCTTTTCATGCCTTACTTCTAAAAAACTCGCGTTTTTTCACGCCTTACCCCCAAAAAATGCGCGTTTTTTCACGCCTTGCCCCAAAAAACGTTGACCATCGTTGACCACGCCTTGATCCACGCCTAAGGCCAAAACTTGGCGTATCTAAAAAGCCTCGCGCCTAGGCGCATTTTTTAGAACACTGAGATATATTATGGAGCGAGGAATAATGGAGATCAGGGGCGATCAGGCCATTGCTCGAAAGTGCTACATTGCCACCATCAAGCCAAAATAAGAAAAGAAGGAAGAAAAGGAAGTCATCCCTGAAATATCTCAGGACGGAGACACTCCATCTAAATAGGAACTAAAGTATGGCAAGACAGGGGTAAAAAGATAAGAGTTAACCCCACAGACAGGGTGATGAAAATACTAGAGGAAGTAGCTTTTGATGAGAGCCAACCAGAAAGGAAATTTCTAATCGTCACCGCATTTTTCTACCAAGAGAGAAATGAATTGACTATTTTTCTAAAGAAAAACCTATCTTTTTTTTGCATGAGAACCCTATGAGGATCGATCACAGAGTTACCTACCATCAACTTCACGTTGACCCAATATTTTCATCAATTATATAAAAGGCTCGCCGCACTGTCACAGAAAAGGCCAAGGCAGTGGAAAAGGAAGTAGGAAAACTTCTGAAGGCAAGGTCCATTAAAGAAGTTTAATTCCCACAATGACTCTCAAACCCAATGGTGGTACAAAAGAGTAACAGTAGCTGGAAGGTATGTGTGTATTTTATCGACCTCAATAAGTGATATACCCAAGTATAGCCTCGTACTCAGCATGCCTCAGCTCAGTTGAGCTGACCCATGTTTACTCTTCATGGTAGATAGACATGAGCTCCTCAGGAGTGATCCCTCCTCAGAAGTCTCGGCCTCGTACCAATTTTATATGTCGATACCTATCACTTGGTCCATTTGAACCTCAGCAGTCTCATCCCGACTTCATACCCCTTAAGACAGTTGAGATCATACTTCAATTCATCTCAATAATTGCTCACCAGGACATTAAATATGTCAGTCTCGCCCTGGGCGAGACCTCTTAGGACGATATATATCTTACATATGACATAGGGCTCCAGCATGACTAGTGCATGTGGACAGACAATTATAATAAGATTTCCATGAGCACGTGAGGAAATATTGCATCATCATAACATATGTGTGCCAGGGATGGGTGGCTAGACTTGATTGGAAACTTCACTCTGGACATGCCTTTTACGTGCTTGGGGGTACAATGTGCACCCCAAGGACTATAAATACTTTTCACCTCCTTTCTTGAGGGAGATCGGAAAATTGAAAACCTAGTTAAAGATCTGTAAAATCTACTTTAGAGAGAGAAAGTGTGAGAATTGTACTTAGAGCCATTAGAGATCACTCGTTAGTATAAAAACACACAAAGAGCCTGTATAGTGGAGTAGGCCAATGGCTAAATCACTTACATGATTGTGTCCGTCCTCTTCGTCCCATCCCCTTCTTTATTACTTTTACTGTTCATCATCTCTATTATTATAAATTTACTAGTTTAAGCTCATTATAAATTTAACTGTTGGTATCTTCTGGTATCATCATTTTGGCGCCATATGTGGGAAGCGTGGTTTCATCTCCTTTATTTTTTTTTAGTTTAGTTGTTACTTGAATCTCTGATGGTGATCCAGCTCCACCTTTACTGAGCCTGTATTACTGTTGAAAGAGTTATAGTTGGTACCTTTAAGTTTTTATTAGCTCATCTAGTTCATCTACACTCTCACCAAAGATATGGCTTCAGATCAGTTACTGGGAGTTAGCCCCAGCTCAAGCCATGTTCCACCTCAGTCAGAAATGGCAGATGTGTCAGCGGTGCTGCCCTCGCTGGTGGCCAACTAGCAAAAGATGCAAGAACAATTTATGGCTTTCAATTAAACCATGATGGACAGGACTCCAGGCGTTGTAGCGGAGAGGATCACTCCGTCCACTAGAGATGTTATGGATGCAGCGACAAGGGGACCCCCTCCGGACCCACACTAGGAGGCACAATGCCACCGGAGGAAGAGAGACGTGGCTGACCCCAGATAACTCCACTTGGGAAAATAAGTGAAAGAGGGTCCAGATGATCAGGATTATGACAAGGATGACTGTTGGGAACCATATGAGATTTCTGGCGACATAGTTCACCCAGCATCAACTAGCAGGGGAAACAGTGCAAGGCCGACATGAGAAGGCCGACCCAGAACGTTTATTTTTAATAGACTTAGCAGAGGGTCAACTTTTGACCCTCTTAACCCAGTAAGAGACCTACGAGATCGACTTTCCCGTTCATGCAATAACTTCGCCACTAGAAGGAATGGTCTATGTGGTGATCATCAGCCTCAGCAAGGCCGAGAAGGAGAACAGAGGGAATTGAACAGTCGTCAGAGGAATGTTGGATGAGATCAAATGCCTAATTAAGGCGATAAAGAGGTAGGAGGAGACAATACGGCGACAGTAGAGAAATTATGGAACAGTTCAATTTAGAGGTTGGAGGATAAGATCAACGATCTATTGAAGGGATGAGAATTAATTCACAAGGGCTATGTGGAAGGATCTCCCTTCGTGGATAAAATAGTAAACTTCCCCACTCCATCTAAGTTCAAGCCTCAAACTATGACCCCAAAATATAATGGGAGCACAAATTCGATCCAGCATATTGATATGTACCAGTCGATAGACATTTACTCTGTCTCAAAAGAGATAAGATGTTAAGCCTTCTCTGACACTTTCACTAGTGCAGCTAACGTGTGGTACACGTCTCTACCAAAGAATTTAATCAAGAATTTCAAACAGCTGGCAGAGAGGCTCATCCAAAACTTTTGCTTTGGTATGAAGCCCCAAAAAATTGACTCATCTTTATTTGTGAAACAAGGGAAAAATGAGTCACTGGGAGACTACATTGCCTGATGTACCAAGAAGAAACTTGAAGTGGAAGACTACGAGGAAAATATTACTATGACAGCTCTCATGAGTGGGCTATAGAAAGGCAAGTTGCTCTGAAAGCTGGTCGAGGATCCTCTCAAGTCCATGGCAGAACTTTTGGTTACGGTCAGGAGAGTCATGAACTCCGAAGAGGCCATGACGGCCAAAGGAGAGGATGAGAAAGAAGTTGGTGGGGGGAAATCTTAGAAGGCGAAATGAAAAGACGAAAAAAACATATCAGCTGATAACAAATTTGCCAGTTATACCCTATTGATAGTAAGTCCTGACCTGATCTTAAATGAGATTAAATATGACAGAGCTCTCAGGTGGCCTGAAAAACTTAAGTTCCCTCCTCACAAGAGGGGCAAAAGCAAGTGGTGCGAGTTCCACCAAGATCACAGACATATGATAGATAAATATTTTTCTCTCAAAGACAACATTGAGAAGATGTTGAAGCAAGATCACGGCCATACCAATATCACGGCCATACCCTGACAGCCTTAGCCCTGCTAGCCTCCCCCTTCATTCCCTTGGCCCTAACGGCCCTGAGGAACCTGTTGTTGGGAACCCTGTTATCCCTTCCTGTCAGGTTAATGTCGCCCATACCTAAATATTTTGGCAAAGTTACCCTGCCAAGAATTCTACCCCTGCTGACCCATTGTTGGTTGTTGCAGTGTGCTGCTGTCCCTACCCTCATTTGCTATGCCCGGCTGGCAGGGCTCACCCCTCTTGCTTCCCTTTACATGGAAGCGATGATCCTGATAGTGCATTAGTGCGGTGTTGATGATGTTTATATAAGTCAATAGTGTTGGGTTACCGATCAAATATTGCCTGATCTTCCAGGTCAAACCATCCATAAACTTGGACTTTTTTCGTTCCTCGTTGCTCACCTCTTCTAGCATAAAATTAGCCGGGAGGGTGAAATCCTCCTTATAGTCAGCCACTGATCCTTCACCCTGGACCACCTCACTAAATTTCTTCCTCATATCTAAATCTACTGTAGGCGGGAATTACTTGCGGTCAAACCGCACCCAAAACTCAGAAATCATCATCAAGTCCCTCTCCTCTGCAGTGGTAACTGATTCCCACCAGTGTAAATATGCTCCTGACAAACGAAAAGTAGCAAGCATCTACTTCTGCACCTCGGTACACTCAAGCATGCACAAATGGCGTTGTATGTTCTTCTTCCAGTAACAATCCTCTACCACGTCAGTACGACCCTAAAACCCAGGCAGATGGCCCTTCTGAAAGGTTTCCCTGACTCGCTGCCAAGAAGGTGGACCTGTCGGGGCCTGAACTGCTAGTGCCACTGGAGGTTGTACCTGGGGATGAGGAAAATGGGCTGCCATGGACCTCATGGCTGTCTCAACTGCCTGAGCCACTATCACTGTCACCTGAGTAGTAGAAATCAGCTCGGGAGGGGGTGGGTGGGAGTGCATGTGGCTCTTGATGAGCCTCCCTCACCTCATCTTTGACCTCGGCCCTCTCTGCTCATTTTCTCCTCAGTGGCATACTGAAGGTAAATCGAATTGTATAAGTACACAGTTTATACAAAATCTAATAGCAGAAGTACGATACTTTAAACACATAAGGACAAAAGCAACAGTCCTAAAATAGGGCTCTACATCAAAGAACAAAACACTAAAATCGTAGTAAGCCGCTCAGATGCTATGGAGACTAGAACCTGATGCTCTGATACCATCTGTTACACCCTGCCTAATTAAATCCCCGGTGATCAGTCCTAAATTAAATTAAAACAGGTTTCTCAATTGGTTCATTCTTAGCATCAGTGTCGAAGAACTTTTTAATTACTATCACCTAAGTGAAAGTGGACCGGTGACAAATCTTATTTTTCATTAACCCAAGACAAAATACTCATGCGAAAGTAAAAGATAACCATTCACAATAAACTATAAGTCAAACCATGAGCAATATATAAAGGATAAAATCTTGCTGAGTCAACATTGGGATATAAATCCAAAACTGCTAAATAAAATCCACATAATCTGAAACTGAATCTAAAATAAAGATTGTGGACAGCATGTCCCAATAGAGATATTATAATGAGATCCTACACCAAATCTGGATACATGAAGCGTCTATGCAAAGTCCTGCCAGCCTTCACAAAGCTGCAACTAGGAGTCCCTGGACAGAATCTTCAAGTCTGGTGTCCCTGTGGCTGCACACCTAAAAGGTTTTGAAAATATTTTAATAGCAAGAGTTAGTACTCATAACGTTTTCAAAATATTTTGCAAATGATTATCACAATAAGATGAGTTATTGATTACACATGTTAAGATCTCGCGTACACTCTCTTGAGTTACCTCACCCCTCATCTACCGTGCACGCCTAACGTCTCGTACCCAGCGAACCTAGCTATACTACTCAAGCTAACTGAACTATGGTATCCAACTGAACTGATCTATGCTACTAAGTTCCCATTTCACCCACTTAATATGTAATAGTAACTATATCTCATGATTTATATACTTAGATAACTGTTCACGCCTTGTTATCTTTCACCATTTTATAATTAAGTTTTCCTACTTAATTTGCTTTTAGATGTAATCGCGGCATCTCATTATCTACTAACTCGCCCAAGTAGATTATTAATACAGTATATATTTCACACACAACATATACTTATAAACTCATTTATTACTAATATGTCCTCTTAACACACATCAAGGAATCTTGGTTCGGAATGGTCCATCGACACCAAGTTAGAGTTTGGTTTAGAATGTCACCTCGACCCCAAATTCATTTCATGAAGTGGTTTGAAATAATCACCTCGACCCCACTAATGAAATTTATACATAGATTGGTTCGGAACTCTTTCGTCACGTCCCTAACTTACTATTTCCATATATTAGTTATGAATCCTACCTCGACCCTAATATAGACAATTATACTTTAGGTATTATCACCACCTAAGTATCTATATAATTCAGTAGGTATACACATAACCTAATAATAGTGTTCGTACGTAATATTTTCTCTTTAATATTCACCATACTTATTTCTTTACGATTTTTCTCACTATCGTATTTTAATTGAGTATTCACACAACTCTAAGGCCCTAGTTACCCCTCTATTCATTTCAGTAGTTAAGCTATCTTTAACCTACTGATATACCCCTAGGGATTACGTTTACTCCCACCGTAACTCAAATCCCAAATTTTTGATATACTACTCGATTGGTATATCCTTGTCGGTCCATCACTTCGAATCTTGCACTCTATGATTATAACGAACCTCCACTATATACCTACTGGTACTCTCTAAGTCCCTACATAGGTACAACATCATCCCTAAGGTTTCCCCCCAATCATTGGCAAACGATTAGAACTCACCCAACAAAAGAACCCAGAATCAGCCTGGTTGATCGACCGACCAGGACCGTCGATCGATCGATCGACATTCAAGGGTCGATCGATCGATCGAGCAGGTGCAGGTGCAGTTCGTCTTCTTTATGCATTTTCTCACCATTCTCAATTTTCTAACTTACATGATAACACACCAAACTTGAAACCAAGAATTTCTAACCATTTCTACATACTCTAGGATGATTTCCAATGATTTAAAAGTCATAAATACTCACAAATTTAGCCCAGAGTAATACAAATCCTCTAATTATTCAAGAACCCTAAAAATATGTTCTTCCCATATTTTAAATCATAAACCCAGATTTTAAATCACATGTATCTTTGAATTCTCGAATATGGAGATATGGTTTTTCAGAATCCATCCCATGAAATGTAGGAAGAATTTGAATCATCCCATTATGAAAGTGGAACTGACCGGCATTATACGGGAGTAAAATGCAACCAGGGGTAACAGTTCGCTCCGAAAATAAAAGATCTTTCATGGGAAGATATGGTATCTCTTCCTCTCTAGTACCAACACCAACACTACCGTGCACGGACATATTGCTACCGGAAGATTCAGAATTCACACTTAGTGTTTGACTCAAAAGTGTGGAACGTCGGTAGTATGAGAATTGTGAGAGTTAGCTTCAGCAAAGGGATTTTCGTGAAATTAGGTTGGAGACAACAGAGGAGTTTGCATGAACAACTTATGAAAGATGAGATGAGATTTTTTTTAAAACTTTTTTTAAGGTCAAATTCGGGATTAACCAACCTAACCTAAAGTCTACCTAATTCCCCGGCAACGGCGCCATTTTGATCGAGTGAAAAAATCGAGCGTCCGTGTAATACGCTAGTCGTTGTTATCGGCTTCCAACCTCAATACAAAAAAAAACTAAACTTGTAACTACACTTCTTAAGGAGTATAGTGGCGAGTCTAGGTATCGAATCCACAGGGAATTAGGACGTGTGAACGTGACGACAAAGGTAAGGTAGTTTAATCCTAAAGTTGATGTTAAAATAAAAGAAAAGAAAAATATGATTGATGGGTTTAAATTTCCAATTGGTGATGAAATAATATGTGCACAAAAATACTAAGAATTGTAAAGAAATTAGATTTGAAAATGAGAGAAAATAGGGTGGGGTACAATCCCTCAAACCTTAACAAATTACCGTATAGAATACTAGAATTGTAAATTGAAATTTTTTACTAAATCCAGTCTTTATATATCCTAAGCATTACATATATGAAGGATCTTGCCCGCATCATATGAAATCAAAGGCAAATACAAAGCGGTGAATGGAAAATTACACTTGCATAGCATTCTTAAACATCCCAAGTACCTAGGGCAAGAGGGATTAAAATATCGGCTAAGTTTGTATAATTTCCATACACGATTCGGTCAATATTTAATTTATCCTCTATTTTCTACATGGGTAATTCACCTCGGAATGAATTCATGTACCCCATCCCTTGAGAATTTAGCTGGACATGATTTTTCTAGGAAACAAATTCATACCAATACATGGAATTATGGATCTAGCAAACATTGGTAACAAATTGCAAAACAATTGAGAATTGAATTGAAAATAAAATAAAGAATAAATAAGAGAATGAAAAATTGATACTTGTATTCAACAATAGGGAAAAGAGATGAACTTGAATCCAGAAAAATTCTTCTTCTTCAAACTTACAAAAAGACTCTCTAAAAACTAATTCTCTCTCTAAAATTCTATTCTACTCTCTAGAATTTGACTCCCCTTGAAATGAGGTAGGGCTTGGTCTTTTATAGCACCAAGTAGCACGAATTTGACAGCTAGAATCGCTTGTTGCGCAAGTTTTCACCAGCTAATCACCTCAAAATTTGCATAATTAATGCCAGCAATTCGCACCGTCGGACCGGTCCGGACCCGGATCGGTTTGGTACTGGATCGGTTCTTTTTTTCCTGACCGGATCGGTCCTGTTCCATCCGAATCGGTTTGGTTTCTGGTCCATTTCTCTTCATTATCGCGCAACTTCAAAACATCGTAACTTCTTCATCGTAGCTCGGATGGAGGTGCCATTTTTTCCAGTGTTCTTGTAATTTAGAGCTATTCAACTTTGTAGTTGGCCCCACCTCCGGACTAAGGCTGAAAAATTACAAAAATTCCCTTTAACTCTCCATTTCTTGGTTTCTTTCACTGTTTTGAGTTCTCCTCCGCACTAATTTGCATGAAATACCTATAAAACACATGAGAAATACACAAAACACAAAATACTTTCCAAAATAGGTTAGTAGAATAAATACGAGACAAATCCAAGCTATTTACACTGCATGAGATCATAAAAATACCGAAATTAAGGGGATAAATGTGAAGAATATGTGCCTAATCAATTATGGTGTCCCCACTGTACTCGCACCAACGGTACCACCTTGGATTGAAGCTTATGCTCGCTATGATCTAGGATAGCCACGGGTCTCTCCTCATATGAGACATTTGGCTGAAATCAATCTCCTTAAGTGGGATGTGCCAGAAGGCTCTCTCGCTCCTCCTGTATTTCTTCAGCGACGCCACATGGAACACGTCGCGTATCCATTGAAGATGCTCTGGGAGTCCCAATCTGTATGCTATCGGTCCCACCCTCTCACTAATAGGGAACGGTCCCACATATCTCGGCGCTAAGCTCCCCTTCTTGTCGACCCTCATCATCCCCTTCATAGGAGATATCGAATCAACACCTGGTCGCCCACCTCTAGCTCCACGTGTCTCCTACCGGTGTCAACATAACTCTTCTACCTATCTTGGGCTATTCGAATACGTCCTCAAATTAACTCTATCTTGGAAGAAGTTTCATGTATCATATTCGGCCCCAATAGCTTATTGTCCCCCACCTCTAACCAGCAGGCAGACGAACGACAAGGCCTCACATAAAGTGCCTCAAAAGGAGCCATACCGATAGTGAATTGGTAAGAGTTATTATACGTAAACTCTACCAATGGGAGGTATCGCTCCCATCCTCCCCCAAAATCTAGGATACACGTCCTCAACATATCCTCAAGCATCTGATTCACCCTCTCAGTCTGCCCGTCTGTCTGAGGGTGATACGCCATACTCAACCGTAAATTTGTACCCATGGCCTCCTAGAAACTCTGCCAGAAGTGCGATACAAATATTTTATCTCTGTCTGACACAATATTAATGGGAACCCCGTGCAGCTTAACGATCTACAAAATGAAAAGTTGTGTGTACTGCAACGTATCAAAATCAGTACGAACCGGCAAGAAATGGGCTACCTTGGTCAGCCGATCCACTATCACCCATATGGAATCGTAACCTCTCTGAGATGTCGGTTGTCCGATAATAAAGTACATAAAAATGCTCTCCCACTTCCACACGAGAATCTCCAGTGGTTGTAGCATCCCTGAAGGTCTCTAATGGTCAACTTTCACAAGCTGACGTGTAGCACACTTCGAGACAAACTCTGTTATGTCTCGCTTCATACCCGACCACCAATACTATCATCGCATATCCTGGTACATCTTATCCCTGTCGGGATGTACCGCAAACTTTAACCCGTGCGACTCTATCATAACTGCATGTCTCAAATCTTCATCCTCGGGTACTACCAGTCTCCCATTAAACCGAAGTCCTCCCTCTGAGGTGATGGAGTAGAACTCTACCCCCTCGCCTAGTAACTGTCGTACTCTATCCTGACAAAATGGGTCCTTTGCCTGTGCTCTCACCACCCTCATAACACTCTCGAGGGTGATAGCTAAAACTGCCATGTATGCTCGGGCTACCTCATCCTCATGTCGAAGTTCGCTCCACTTTACTTTCCAAACCTTTGTCAACTCTCCTGTAGGTCTTTGGCTCAACGTGTATGCCACCACGTTAGCCTTGTCATGATGATACTGCATATCAAACTGGTAATCTTTCACGAATTTGAGCCACCTCCTCTGCCTCATATTCAAACCCTTCTGGTTGAAGAGATACTCAAGTGACTTATGATTCGTGAATAGAGAAAACTTCTCTCCCAGATGATAATGTCTCCATATCCTCAAAGCAAAGACGATCGCTGCCAACTCGAGGTCGTGGGTGGGGTAATTTTTCTCATGTGGCTTTAGCTTTCGAGACGCATAAGATATAGCCCTCTCCTCCTGTTGTAACTCACCCCCAAGTCCCTGTAAGGATGCGTTAGTATAGACCGGGTACTCCAATCCACTCCTAGGCAATGCAAGTAGGGGTGATGATGTCAACCTGTCCTTTAACTCATCAAACGCTAACTGACAGTAGTCTCTCCACATAAATGGTACTCCCTTATGAGTCAAGTTTGTCAAAGGACCAACAATCTTTGAGAACCCATTGATGAAGCGACGATATTAACCAGCCAATCCCAAAAAGCTCCGAACCTCGATCGGTGTCGTGGGTTGTCCCCACTCTCTCACCGCTGATACCTTACTCAGATCGACAGTTATGCCTTTGTCGGACACAAAGTGGCTAAGAAAATGAACCTCCCGAAGCCAAAATCCACACTTCTCGAATTTGACGTACAATTGATGGTCCCATAATGTCTGAAGAACCATGCATAAATGCTCGACGTGCTCCTCCGTGTGAGAGTAAACCAGAATATCGTCGATGAATATGATCACAAACTGGTCCAAAAACTTCCCGAATACCCTATTCCTGAGGTCCATAAACACTCTAGGTGCATTAGTGAGCCCAAATGGCATCACTCTAAACTCGTATGACCCATACCGCGACAAGAAGGCAGTCTTAGGTACATCCTCCTCTCGAATGCACAACTGATGGTAACCTGGCCTCAAATCGATTTTAGAGAAGTACGCAACCCCTCTTAACTTATCAAATAAGTCATCAATTCTAGGTAATGAATGCTTATTACGTATCGTCATCTTGTTCAGCTCCCTGTAGTCTACACACAAACGGAGCGAGCCATCCCTTTTCTTCACAAATAACACCGACGCACCCCATGGAGATGTACTCCTTCGAATGAAACCTTGTCCCAAGAGCTGTTGAATCTGCTCTCTCAACTCTCGCATTTTCGAAGGGGCCATGTGTTATGGTGCTCTGGCAATCGATCTCGTCCCCGGTGCCAAGTCAATAACAAACTTAATCTCCCTACTGGGTGGTAACCCTGGTATCTCCTGGAAGACATCCTCGAAATCCCTAACGACTGGGATTGAGTCCAGAGAAACAACCACCTCCTGTGAGGTCTCCTCCTCGATGTAATACAAATACGTGCGTGATCCTCCCTGGGGAAGAGGCATCGCCACTAGGAACATCTCATGTCCCGTAATGGAGAACACTATAGTCATCTCATAGCAATCTACCATCGCCCTATAACCCGCCAAACAATCCATGCCTAGGATGACGTCATAGCCCTCCATATCTAACACTAGAAGGTTTGCCTCTAAACTCAATCTCCCGATCATAATGTCCACACCCTTACAAATCAAGTGTATAAGGGACCCACTACCCATCGGTGACTCAACACACATAAGTGAGTGTTGGTTGTCTCTAAAAGGCCGGCTGCTCGTGTAAATATAGTGGCAATAAAAGAGTGTGTCTCACCCGTGTCAAATATAATACCACCCTCATGCCCATAGATAGGAAACGTACCTGCGACTGCCGACGGTGCCAGAGGTGTTGGCTGAAAAGGCACGTCTAGAACGTTTTACACACGCCCCTAGTGCATCTGGCCGACTGCTGCTATGGGGCTTGTGCTGGTGCTGGAGCTAACGGATCCTGTTGCCCTTGTTGGGCACCCTTCTAATGTGTCCTATCTCCCTGTGGACAAGTCCTACTCTTGTGAACCTACTGGCCACATGTGAAACACCACCCTTGGAACTCTCTCTACCCTTGGCCCTGCTGTCCCTAACGGCCTCCCCCTTGGTTCCCTTGGCCCTGACGGCCCTGAGGAACCTGCTTCTGGGAACCCTGTTGTCCCTGGCTGTCAGATCGATGTCGATCATACCTAAATCTCTTGATAGAGTTCCCTTGTTGGGAATCCTGCCCGTGCTGACCCGTTGTTTGTTGTTACGGTGTGCTGCTATCACTACCCCCATTTGCCCTGCCCGGCTGGCTGGGCTCACCCCTCTTGCTTCCCTTCACATGGAAACTATGATACTTACAGTGCACTAGTGCGGCATTGACGATGTCTATATAAGTTAACAGTGTTGGGTTACCGATTAAAAGTTGCCTGATCTTCCAGGTCAAACCATCCATAAACTTGGGATTTTTCTACTCCTCGTTGCTCACCTCGTCTGGCACAAAATTAGCCAGGAGGGTGAACTCCTCCTCATAGTCAGCCACTAATCGATCACCCTGGAATATCTCACCAAATTTCTTCCTCATCTCTAACTCTACTGCAGGCAGGAAGTACTTGGGATCAAACCACACCCAAAATTCAAAAATCGTCATCAAGTCCCTCTCCTCTGCGGTGGTAACTGACTCCCACCACTATAAAGTTACTCCTGATAGACGAAACCTAGAAAGCATCTACTTTTGTGCCTTAGTAGACTCAAGCTTGCGCAAATGGCATTGGATGTTCTTCTTCCGGTTGCAACCTTCTACCACGTCAGTACTTCCTTAAAACTCGGGTGGATGGCCCTTCTGAAAGGTCTCCCTTACTAGCTACCAATAAGGTGGCCCTGTCGGGGCCTGAATTGCTGGTGCCACTGGAGGTTGTACCTGGGGCTGAGGGAAATGGGTTGTCATGGCCCTCATGGCTGTCTCAACTGCCTGAGCCACTATCATTGTCACCTGAGTAATAGAAATCAGCTCGAGTGGGGGTCAGGGTGGCGGTGCCTGTGGCTTCTGATGAGACTTCTCACCGTATCTCTGGCCTCGGCCCTCTCTTCTCGTTGTCTCCACGGTGGCATACTGAAAACAGATCAAATTGTATAAGTACATAGTTTATACAAAATCTAATAGCAGAAGTACAATATTTTAAACAAGTAAGGACAAAAGCAATAGTCCTAAAATAGGTCTCTACATCAAAGAACGAAATGCTAAGATCGTAGTAAGCCGCTCAGATCATATGAACACTAAAACCTAATGCTCTGATACCATCTGTGACACCCTGCCTAATTATATCCCGAGTGATCAGTCCTAAATTAATTTAAAATAGATTTCTCACTTGGTTCATTCTTAACATCACTGTCGAAGAACTTTTTAGTTACTAATCATCGAAGTGAAATTGGACCTGTGCCAAATCTTATCTTTCATTAACCCAAGACAAAATACTCATGAGGAAGTAAAAGATAACCATTCATAATAAACTATAAATCAAACCATGTTGCAATATATAAAGGATAAAATCTTGCTGAGCCAACAATCGGCTAAAAATCCAAAACTTCTAAATAAAATCCGCATAATCCAAAACTGAATCTGAAATAAAGACTGGGGACAACATGTCCCAATATAGAATACTATAATGAGATCCTACACTAGATCTGAATAGGTGAAGCGTCTATGCAAAGTCTTGACAACCTTCATAAAGCTGCAGCTACGAGTCTATGGACAGAATCTTCACGTCTGGCATCCCTGTGGCTGGACACCTAAAAGGTTTTGAAAATATTTTCATTGCAAGAGTTAGTACTCCAAGCGTTTTGAAAATATTTTGCAAATGATTATCACAATAAGATGAGTTATTGAATACACAAGTTAAGATTTCATGTACACTGTCTTGAGTTACCTCACCCCTCATCTATCGTGCACACCTAACATCACGTACCCAACCCACCTAGTTATACTACTCAAGCTAACTGAACTATAGTATCCAACTGAACTCATTTATTCTACTAAGTTCCCATTTCACCCACTTAGTATGTAATAGTAACTATATATCATGCTTTATATATTTAGATAATTGTTCACGCCTTGTTGTCTTTCACCATTTTATAATTAAGTCTTCCTACTGAATTTGCTTTTAGATGTAATTGTGACATCTCATTATCTACTAACTCGCACAAGTATATTATTAATACAATATATATTTCACACACAACTTATACTTATAAACTCATTTATTACTAATATGTCCTCTTAACACACATCAAGAACTCTTGGTTCGAAATGGTCCATCGACACCAAGTTAGAGTTTGATTCGGAATGTCACCTCGACTCCAAATTCATTTCATGAAGTGGTTCGGAATAATCACCTCGACCCCACTAATGAAATTTATACATAGATTGGTTTGGAACTCTTTCGTCATGTCCCTAACTTACTATTTCCATATATTAGTTCGAAATCCTACCTCGACCCCAATTTAGGCAATTATACTTTAGGTATTCTCACCACCTAAGTATCTATATAATTCAGTAGGTATACACACAACCTAGTAATAGTGTTCGTACGTAATATTTTCTCTTTAATATTCACTGTACTTATTTATTTATGATTTTTCTCACTATCGTATTTTAATTGAGTATTCACACAACTCTAAGGGCCCTATTTACCACTCTATTCATTTCAGTAGTTAAGCTATCTTTAACCTACTGATATACCCTTGGGGATTACATTTACTCTCACCGTAACCCAAATCTCAAATTTCTGATATACTACTCGATCGGTTTATCCTTGTCGGTCCATCACTTCTAATCTTGCACTCTATGATTATAATGCACCTCCACTATATACCTATTGGTACACTCTAAGTCCCTACATAGGTACCACATCATCCCTAAGGTTTCCCCCGAATCATTGGCAAATGATTAGAACTCACCTAACAAAACAACCTAGAATCAGCCTGGGTTGATCGATCGACGAGGACCGTCAATCGATCGATCGAGCAGGTGCAGGTGCAGTTCGTCTTCTTCATGCGTTTTCTCACCATTCTCAATTTTCCAACTTACATGATAACACACCAAACTTGAAACCAATTATTTCTAACCATTTCTACATACTTTAAGATGATTTCCAATGATTTAAACGTCATAAATCCTCACAAATTAAGCCCAGAATAATACAAATCCTCTAATTATTCAAGAACCCTAAAAATATGTTCTTCCCATATTTTAAATCACAAACCCAGATTTTAATTCGCATTAACAAACATGATTCCTCTAATTTTCAGTCCTCCACAGATATAAATCTAACTACATTCTATTTTTACCCAAACATGCAATTAATCAATTCTTTTTCTCCAAGAATATTAATCAAAATCGATTATTCATAAATCATACGCATGGATATTATAAATCAAAATAATTTGCAAATAATCACTTGCTTTATTCAGAGATGATCTGATTTCATGATTGATGTTGGTGATTGATTGTATTTATCCTCCAATCTTCCTTCCCAACTAGTTTGTGATGCAAGATCCCTTTGAATTCTTCACCAATTCCTCCTTAAGCTTTCAGAATAATCTCTCGTCTCTCTCTAATATATTTCCTTTGTGTTATGAGGCTTCTAACCCTGACCCCACTTTTAATCAGCTGATAAAACACTCCAAAATTCGTAGGTCTCCTCACACCCATATGCCAAAAGACTAAAATGCCCCCGTACAGTCTCGGTTTAGCCCAAAAATGTCTCGGTACTCGACTAGTTCCCCGGGTATTGTATTCTGACTAACTGACCCATTCGAAATCATCTGTGACCTCTAAATTATCATTTGAGTCACCAAAAAAAATTTCCTATTTCATCCTCAATTTAGTCTACACGCGACACTCAATTGAGGTATAATCAAGTATGTCCATATCTCTCGCTATATCGTACAATTTAACTATCAACACTTACTATTCACACTTAGTAAATTTGAATCATAATATTAATCAATAACTATCCCTCGATTAATATTTAATAATCACAATTATTATTTACGCTTAATAATCATAATTATTCTTAAAACATATTAAATTACTCTACCCGCATAATTTAAATTAAAACGTATTTTCTATTTAATTACCCAATTAATTAAATTCTAAATACGCATAAATACGGGGTATTACAGAGGTCTTCCAAGAAGAGGTCAAAAAGCTCTAATATGCTGAGTTTATTTGCGAAGTGCACTTCTCGGATTATTTATCTAATATTGTGATTGTGCCAAAAGATAATGAAAAATGGAGAATATGGGTAGACTTCACAAATTTAAACAAGGCCTGACCAAAAGATAGTTTACCTTTGCCTCGTATAGATACGATGGTAGATGCCACAACTGGGCATGAGCTGATGAGATTTATGGACGCATATTCAAGGTACAATTAGATATTCATGCACAAGGATGATGCCGAGAAGACTTCTTTCATCACTGACAAAGGAACCTACTGCTATAAGGTCATTCTATTTGGCCTTGAGAATGCAGGGGAAACCCACCAAAGGTTGGTCAATAAAATGTTCAAAGATCATATTGGTAAAACTATAGAGGTTTAGTTGATGATATGTTGACGAAGAGCCTCAAGGCTGAGAATCAGGTGGCCTACCTTGAGAGTACGTTCAACACTATGGATATCTACAATATGGAGTTGAATCTGGCAAAATGCATGTTCGGTGTCAGGGCAAGAAAGTTCCTCGGCTTTATAGTCAATGAAAGGGGAATTGAGGCAAACCTAGAGAAAATCAAGGCATTAATAGAAATTAAGACACCGAAGACTATAAAAGACGTGTAGAGATTGACAGGAAGAGTTGTTGCTCTCAATCGCTTAGTCTCCAGAACCACGGATAAGTGTTTGCCTTTCTTTAAAATTTTGAGAAAAGAATTTATATAGGATAAAGAGTGTGAGAAAGCTTTTTAAGAACTCAAAACATATATGGGATCCCCAATACTCCTATCTCGGCCCATCCAGGGGGATGAATTTTTCCTATACCTAGCAGAGTCAGTATTAGCCATAAGTGCAGATATTGTCCAAGATAGTTGTAGGGACACACAATTTAGTATGTCATATACCGCTACAAGTTACTACAAGCCCTTGAAGAACGTTCAAGATCAGATATGCATCGAGACGGATTCGAATATCAAGTTCTTCAACATTCAAGCCCCAAAAGGATGAATTTGGTAAAATGTGTTTAATTTTCATTTACATTTCACATTAAAAGTGTTGGGATATTTTTTATAAAAGTTAAAATGATTTTTGGAATTTTTAATAAATGATTTTTATTTTTCGAAAATATTTTATCATAAAAGTTTTGGATAAATATCTTCTGATCCCGTGAATAGTTTTAAGATTTGAGGATTCCAAGTTATTTAAAACTTTAAAAGTCTTGTTTTAAGGGTGTCAGTGACTGTCGTTCAAACGACGTCATATCTCGTTCGAACGAGATGGAGGTTTGCTCGAATGATACCACCTGTAACACCCCACCTAATTAAATACCGGGTGGCCAGTCCCATACCAAATTAAAACAGAATATACAGTTGGCTCATTCTCAGCATCACTGTCGAAAACATTTACAACTCACCCAATACGCAATCAAGTTGGTGTTAAAAACTTTCCAAATTTTAATTTCAACAAAATTCCTTTTTAGTTTACGAATAACACTACACATATTATTCTACAACACTAATAAACAAACAGATAACACAAAAGAATTTAAATGCATTTGGAATAAACATTCCCAAGTAATAATCCAATACAGTAATCTCAACAATAACAAAAGTATTAAAATGACACGAGTACAAGACTACATGACTCAGATAGAAAAGAGATAACTGAATTCCTTTGGGCGACATGCCCTAAATAAAAGAACACTACATAATGTGAATCAAATGAAGATAGGCGTCTAAGGAATACTCCATAGCTCCATAGCTCGACATAATCCTCTAAGGTTGGCGTCCCTGCTGCTGGACACCTGATATAGAAGGTACAACAGAAAAGAGAATATGTGTAACAACCCGCGTAATTTTGGGCTATTTTAATTAATTTGTGGAAAATGGAGGAAAATAAAGTTTTGATAAAATTATTTTTATTGCTCAAATATGTTGTTTTTATTTTTAAAGGTGAGAATTTCAAACGATTTCGAAAATGGAGTTAAAACGGATTTTTAAATGATTTTTAAATGTTTTTAACTATTGGAATTCTAAGTTGGCGAACATTAAGTAATTTTCAAGAGTTGTTTTGACTTCCAACTCTTCATTTCTTTTCCTTATTTAAAGGAGTCTTTTGGCTTCCAACTGTTCATTTCTTTGCATTATAAAAGGAAGTCGTGGGCAACCCTTTTAACCTACTTTTGGCACACATTTTGGCAGCAAATATATTTTATATTCCTCTTCTTTTTATATACACATTGGCCCTTGATATTTGTGAGTTCCAACCTTAGATTAGAGGTGTTCTTGGGGCTATTTTGTTGGAGTTTCTTGGAGGAGCTTTTGTAGATCTTTTGAGTTGATCTTGAGGATGTGATCATTGGTTTCTCATCATGGTTTAAGGTATGGGATTTTACACAATATGCTCCATAAATCTCACGAGTGTCATTATGTTTGAATTCTTGTTTAATTGAACTCATACTTGAATTGATAAATTCATTGAAATCTGGAAAATAATTGTTGAAATTATTTTGATTCATGTGGTACCATTATATTGTTATTGAGCACGTTTTCATGAGATTTTAATATGGCACGGATGTTGAGTACCCGCCAAAATACCTATTCCCGGGCTATGGCTTGATAAAGCATATGCGGATGGGGTGAGGCCTGGCGACCCATTGATGTGTTGTTGAGAAATTTATTGATAAATTTTATTGAGATTCGCATTTGATTTGAATATTCGTACTCGTGTTGTTACGTTTTATTCATCTCTAACATATATTTGTTGAGCATCTTTCTTGTCGTATTGTGTACTTCCCCATATTTTCTTTTAGTAGGCAGGTTAGCGTGGATTTGAGCGTTATGGACAAATTGGGATTATTTTAGCGAGGATTATTTGGGAAGAATTTTTAATACAATTTGGAAGATTTGTATTAATATATTGAGAATTTTTATTTCAAGATAGTTGTAATTTTAATTCGAGAGACTTGTTGTAATTGAAGAGATTGAGATTAGTGGATTTATATTATTGTGGGTTTATTTAGATGCCCTATACCTTGTCACTTGTGAATTTGGATTTATTTTATTGCATTAGCGCTCCGTTCGCTTTCCCCGGGCGGGCGGGGTGTTACAATATGCAAGGAAACGTGTCAGAGCCCGATGTGAAAATGATTTTGAAAACAGCAAGTATTTAACAAGTGCAATAAAGCATTTATTATGTACATGTTAGTATCCAGACTATCACTTGATATTCTCACCTCTCATCTATAGTGCACGCTTAACGTTTCTTATTAGCCTCTTAATTAATGGTTCCTCTTATCTAGTTTCCATCATATGATTCCATCCCATATCATAACCCCGTATGTCCCATACCATACGTAGTATAATCATTCATATACATTTCCCATTAATATGAATTAAACTCTTCAAATCTATAAGAATAAATATTCATTAACTTAATTCAATTCTCCTTCTCTATTTACCGTCATCTACAATTATCACACAGTAGATTGATCTAAACCACTATATATATACATTCATTCAATTCATTATATATATACATATATAATACGGCCCCCTGAGTCGCAGCTGTGGTGCGTGCATTACTCTGCTATCACATCCCAGTATCGCTGGTCGTCGAATAGGGGACTAAAGGTTCGGTAAGGATTCCTCGAACCACAAACATCAACACAATAATTTGGAGGCGAACATAGTCCTTATACCCACGGGTCACGCACATACCTACGTTCCCATAGTCAGCAGACTTATCAACTCCCCGATAAGTCTTTCATAGACCTATGTTCTCGAGCGACAAATCAAAAATCCCATGGATTCATTAGGATATGACTGCCCTCACGCGCAAACCTCCCATCGATAGCAAGTAAGCTAGGTATGTCATAAACATAAATCATCAATAAATCAAATAGGCATTATCATCTACCTATATAAATATAATATCAACAAGGTAATCACACTACCCTAAGATAGTTCCCATACGTAGCATTATATCTCTTTAAATCCTACGTATTAAAATATTATGACTTTACTTCTTTAATTCAAGTATTCCAGAGTCTTACTCATTACTCAAGGTTTAAATAGGTTTTTCCTCAATATATTTATTCATTAATAAATCACTAATATCCTAATGGTCCATATCATCTTATCTCCCAAATTACTACGAATTAAACTCTCCTTTAATTAGGGTTATAACCGATGGTTTCTAATCTCTTATAAACACATCTTCTTTCACCTAGGATTGGACCCTCTTGTAAACCTAAAGCTGCCCAGGTGATATAACATTTTCCCCTACTGGACCTATCCTTAATCCGTATGCATACAATGAAAATCCAACACATGAATCTAGCAACCGAAATTTCTTTCAATTTAATTATCATAATTCTAATATATTAAATCCCAATCACATTAATTCGATTCTTATCTGGGGCTTACTGATCTTTCCTAAGTCCCATTATATCCAATTAATAATCACCAAAGATTTACAAAAGGTTTGGGATAAGAACAAGCATTAAAAAGAAACAACTTCATAAATTCTGGGGAGGTCGATCGATTGAAGGTAGGGGGTCGATCGATCGATCGCCCAGATAACAACCCAGTTTTCTGCATTTCTTATGCTACGGGTTTCATCACTTTTGATCATTCAAACCTTCATATTAACCACCCAAATTTCTTATAATCCTTACTACATGATATAGCAACATATGTAAATGATTTCTATCTAAATACCCTAAAATCATCAAGAGTTTGAATTTAAAAGCATAGATTTTTCCGCTTTTTTTTCAGAAAATTATATACATGATATCTTCAAGAACACACCAATGATTCTCAGAATTTCTTCAATAACTTAATGATTATTTCGTGGATTACTATCTACCTACAACATGAGTTTGATTTCTATATATATTTCCATTTTTCAGAAATCAATCAACAACTCTATCTTTATCATCCAAACATGAAAAATCTCATCTTTTTATAAATATCCTAACATGGACAATATACACACTTAGATTGCAATTATCAAATACTTGCCTCTAATGAAGGTCTGGTCCTTTGGGGTTGTATAACACAGGTGGTTCTCCCCTTCTCCGATCACTTTCGGTGGTGGTGGTGACCTTTGGTCTTTGGTTCTCCTCCTTTCCAAGCAAACTTCTCTTCTCCCAAGCACCCTTTCACTCTCTCTAAAAAGGTGACCTCTCAATTTTGTGTAGAAGAGATGAATAAACCCATGTACAACTAATCTCCAAATATTTATAATAAGACAAAATCCGAAATTACTATTCATCCCCCCTTTAAAAATGACCAAAATGCCCTTTTCGGTTGTCTATTCATTTTCAAATGACCCGAGACCCAAAACCAACATCCAAATAAACTTTTCTGACTATTTCTACCCTTTCGGATGCAACGACGCACTCGAAATGACTATGAGGTTGATGTAAAAATAAGTTTCCTTTTTAATTTAACAAATTTGTCTTAACACGTCCCATACCGCGTCCGACTAAAAATTCAAATTACTGAATTAATAACTCACAGCAATATCAATTACATCTCATTCATATATTACCTAAATATCTTTAAGTAATATACAGAATCATTCATTTTAAAAATCTACAATTTGGATAAAACCCAAATGAATTAATTTATAATAAAATTCAATTAATCCATTAATTTAAAATATAACCCATTTTTAAAAGTCATTAAAATTACGGGGTATTACATACTTCCCCCCTTATAACAGAATTTTGTCCCGAAATTCGGAAAGATAAATCATACTGATAAGGTCAACTCTGAGTATAAATCTCACATCGCAAGTAATCTATGTCGTACCACCCATACAGTACATTATCAAAAATCCCCATTGATGTTACACCAAGTCTCACCATATAGTTTCAACTGAATCGAATTTAGACTATACCTAATCTCCCCTATACTATCCTCATGACAAACTTCCATTATAAAATGGATATGGTTACCCGCATAATAGTCTGATTTACCGCAAAGGTTATAAACTCATATCCTAAAGACCTAACTTACTTCGACTCCCAACGTTTGTTAGTTTCATGCGTGGGGTGTCTCGCAAGCGAAATCCAAACAAGGAACCCCCTCGATACACTACTACCTAAAGTAGTCGGTCATAGAAACTCTGCAGGTCCTTAGTCAATAGTATATAACCTCTCTACAGGTTTTATCGATTTCAAATAAAAGTCTACTCATCTACCCTCTTGTTAAAGACAAGATGTTGGCTATAGTAGTACATACGCTCTCATATACCACAAGTCAATCCACACCGCTAGTCACATTATGTTCGGATATGCCTAAAGTAAGTAATTACATGATAAAAATCAGACCCACGTGATGACATGTAAAAATATTAGTGTCCCACAACCCTTCGGTGAGTCTACGTAAATATTAGTGCTATAGGCTAAGTTTAGTAAGCCTTTTGCCCATATAATATTAATTGCTATAAAAATCAGTGTGTGCCTCATAACTCCTTATATAAAAAAACATACCCTCATTCGCGGGTGGTGGGTTGTGAATCACTGTCTGATGGACGTTATATACACGCCCATACTGACCCTGTTGCACGGGAGCTGCTGGAATGGGAGGTAGTGCTAGCACCGGAGCTGGAGCTGGAAGAGTGGTGGAAACACTGGTATCTGTGGCTCTTATCGAGCATTTTGCTGCTGAGGGAATTTGTCTTTATCAGGACAATCTTATCGTTTATGGCCATACTTGTCGCACAGGAAACAAATTCCTGCAAACTTCCCACCATTTTGTCCCTGTTGACCCCGACCCTGTTGGCCATTACCTCCTCTCCCTTGGCCCTGATAAGCCTGCCCCTAGCCCTGATGGCCCTGCTGTCCTTGCCCATTACCTCTATCCTTAAATCGAGAATCTCCAGATCGTAAACGCTTAGATAATCCCCTGTCTGGGAACCCTGCTCACCCTGACGTTGATGACTCTGTCCTGGCTGAGTCCCACTAGAACTGCCCCCATTAGTCTTGCCTTGCAGGCTTGACCCAAACCCCCGCTTGACGCCCTGAGCATGTAAGCGATTATCCTGGCAGTGAAGCATTGCAGCATTAAGAACATCTTCATAAGTTCGGAGTGAAATATTTCCTAATAAATGCTGGCGAATCTTATAGTTCAACCCATCAGTGACTAATAGGATTCTCCTCTCCTCAGTGGGTACCTCTGCTGGTACCAAATTAGTTAGTCGCGTAAATTCTTCCTCGTATTCTGCCACTGTTTTCTCTCCCTGTTTCAAATCAAGTAATGTTCGTCTCATCTTTATCTAGATGGCGGAAGGAAAGTACTTCCGATCAAACCGTATCCAAAAGTCTTGGATAGTCACTGTGTCTCTCTCCTCGATAGTGGTCGTAGCCTCCCACCACTGCAAAGATGCCCCTACTAACTTAAATGTGGCTAGTATTTGACGTTGAACCTCAATAAATTCTAGCATTCTCAAGTGCCTTTGGATATCTCTCTTCCATTGGCTAGCAGTCACGACATATGATCCTCCCTGAAACTCAGGTGGGTGTGCCTTCTGAAAGGCATCCCTCGCTCGTTCCCATACAATAGGAAACACATGCCCTTGAGCGGGTGGCACAACTGGTGCCTATGCTGGAGCCTACTGAGCAGCAGCTAAAGCTGCATTGACTGCTTGAGCGACAATTACAGCAGCTTCGGCCGCAGTCATTGTACCCTGAGCCGGGGCGGGCTGAGGTGCACGTCGAGGAGGCATCTGAAACGAGAGTATACTATCAGTATTTGATATAACAAAATAGCTGAAGAACGTAAGCGTAAATATAAAATCAATAATCCTACTCATAGGGCTCTACATCAAAGAACGCTAAGCTAAAAACACAGTAAACCGTACAGACCCTAAAGGACACTAGAACCGGATGCTTTGATACCACCTGTAATACCCCGCCTAATTAAATACCAGGTGGCCAGTCCCATACCAAATTAAAACAGAATATACAGTTGGCTCATTCTCAGCATCACTGTCGAAAACATTTACAACTCACCCAATACCCAATTAAGCTAGTGTTAAAAACTTTTGCAAATTTTAATTTCAACAAAATTCCTTTTTAGTTTACGAATAACACTACACATATTATTCTACAACATTAATAACTGAACAGATAACACAAAAGAATTTAAATGCATTTAGAATAAACATTCCCAAGTAATAATCCAATACAGTAATCCCAACAATAACAAAAGTACTAAAATGACACGAGTACAAGACTATATGACTCAGATAGAAAAGAGATAATTGAATTTCTTTGGGCGACATGTCCTAAATAAAAGAACACTACATAATGTGAATCAAATGAAGATAGGCGTCTAAGCAATACTCCATAGATCCATAGCTCGACATAATCCTCTAAGGTTGGCGTCCCTACTGCTGGACACCTGATATAGAAGGTACAATAGAAAAGAGAATATGCAAGGAAACGGGTCAGAGCCCGATGTGAAAATGATTTTGAAAACAGCAAGCATTTAACAAGTGCAATAAAGCATTTATTATGTACATGTTAGTATCCAGACTCTCACTTGATATTCTCACCTCTCATCTAGAGTGCACGCTTAACGTTTCCAATTAACCTCTTAGTTAATGGTTCCTCTTATCTAGTTTCCATAATATGATTCCGTCCCATATCATAACCTCGTATGTCCCATACCATACGTAGTATAATCATTCATATATGTTTCCCATTAATACTAATTAAGATCTTCAAATCTATAAGAATAAATATTCATTAACTTAATTCAATTCTCCTTCTCTAGTTATCGTCATCTACAATTATCACACAGTAGATTGATCTAACTACTATATATATACATTCATTCAATTCATTATATATATATATATATATATATATATATATATATATATATACATACATATATAATACGGCACCCTGAGTCGCAGCTGTGGTGCGTGCATTACTCTGCTATCACATCCCAGTATCGCTGGTCGTCGAATAGGGGACTAAAGGTTCGGTAAGGATTCCTCGAACCACAAACATCTACACAATAATTTGGAGGCGAACATAGTCCTCATACCCACGGGTCACGCACATACCTACGTTCCCATTGTCAGCAGACTTATCGACTCCCCGATAAGTCTTTCATAGACCTGTGTTCTCGAGCGACAAATCAAAAGTCCCATGGATTCATCAGGATATGACTGCCCTCACGCACAAACCTCCCATCGATAGCAAGTAATCTAGGTATGTTATACACATAAATCATCAATTAATCAAATAGGCATTATAATCTACCTATATAAATATAATATCAACAAGGTACTCACACTACCCCAAGATAGTTCCCATACGTAGCATTATATCTCTTTAAATCCTACGTATTAAAATATTATGACTTTACTTCTTTAATTCAATTATTCCAGAGTCTCACTCATCACTCAAGGTTTAAATAGGTTTTTCCTCAATATATTTATTCAGTAAGAAATCACTAATATCCTACTAGTCCATATCATCTTATCTCCCAAATTACTACGAATTAAACTCTCCTTTAATTAGGGTTATAACCGATAGTTTCTAATCTCTTATAAACACATCTTCTTTCACCTAGGATTGAACCCTCTTGTAAACCTAAGGCTGCCCAGGTGATATAACCTTTTCCCCTACTGGATCTATCCTTAATCCTCATGCATACAAATGAGAATCCAACACATGAATCTAGCAACCGAAATATCTTTCAATTTAATTATCATAATTCTAATATATTAAATCCCAATCACATTAATTTGATTCTTATCTAGGGCTTACTGATCTTCCCCAAGTCCCATTATATCCAATTAATAATGACCAAAGATTTACAAAAGGTTAGGGATAAGAAAAAGCATTAAAAAGAAACAACTTCATAAATTCTGGGGAGGTCGATAGATCGAAGGTAGGGGGTCGGTCGATCGATCGCCCAGATCACAACCCAGTTTTCTACATTTCTTATACTACGGGTTTCATCACTTTTGATCATTCAAACCTTCATATTAACCACCCAAATTTCTTATAATACTATCTACATGATATAGCAACATATGCAAATGATTTCTAACGATCTGAACACCCTAAAATTATCAAGAGTTTGAATTTAAAAGCATATATTTATCCTCTCTTTTTTTCCAGAAAATTATATTCATGATATCTTCAAGAACACACCAATGATTCTCAAAATTTCTTCAACAACTTAATGATTATTTCGTGGATTACTATCTACCTACTACATGAATTTGATTCCTATATATATTTCCATTTTTCAGAAATCAATCAACAACTCTATCTTTATCTTCTAAACATGAAAAATCTCATTTTTTTATAACTATCCTAACATGGACAATATACAAACTTAGATTGCAATTATCAAATACTTGCCTCTAATGAAGGTCTGATCCTCTAGGGTTGTATAACACAGGTGGTTCTCCCCTTCTCCGATCGCTTCCGATGGTGGTTGGTGGTGGTGACCTTTGGTCTTTGGTTCTCCTCCTTTCCAAGCAAACTTCTCTTCTCCCAAGCACCCTTTCACTCTCTCTAAAAAGGTGACCTCTCAATTTTGTGTAGAAGATATTAATGAACCCACGTACAACTAATCTCCAAATATTAATAATAAGACAAAATCCAAAATCACCATTCACCCCCCCTTTAAAAATGGCCAAAATGCCCTTTTCGGTTGTCTTTTCATTTCCAAATGACCCGAGACCCAAAACCAACATCCAAATAGATTATTCTGACTATTTCTACCCTTTCGGATGCAACGATGCACTCGAAATGACTATAAGGTTAATGTAAAAATAAGTTTCCTTTTTAATTTAACAAATTTGTCCCGACACGTCACATACCGCGTCCGATTAAAAATTCAAATTACTGAATTAATAACTCACAGCAATATCAATTACATCACATTCATATATTACCTAAATATCTTTAAGTAATATACAGAATCATTCATTTTAAATATCTACAATTCGGATAAAACCCAAATGAATTAATTTATAGTAATATTCAATTAATACATTAATTTAAAATATAACCCATTTTTAAAAGTCATTAAAATTACGGGGTATTACAGTCACATATCGTTCGAACGAGAGTTGTTTTCAGCTGACACGTCATCGCCTTGATGTTTAATAAACAATGGTGTCAGTCTACTAATTTTTGTGTAGAGAAACACTGGTTTTAAACAGAATACGATTTTGAGTGTTTTGGTTTATTCTCCGACATTGTAAGAGTTCAATCTCTTGTATTACAATTCACAAAATCCCAAGTACTTTTGTGTGAGTTGTTTTGTGGAACCCAAGAACATTACTTTGCTATTGTTCATTCTTTGTGGGGAGATCTCTACAACCGAGAGCTACGTGATATTATGGAGGGAGTCTCTATGAAGTTTATGACTGCGTGTCATTGAGGATCTTATGCGTGTTAATTCTTTGCTAAAGACTACGTGTCTGTTGTGGTATAGCTGCGTGTGAACCACTACTAATTTCTAGCCGTTGCTCTGAAGGTTTGACGAAGACACCGTGCGTTACACTTGTGGGTGATTATCAGGTTGTATGTAAGTCAATGGTCTTGTAAACTTGTCAAAGTTCTAGAAATAAAAAGTTTTGTCCCTGTAGGGGATTTTTCCTGAAATTTGGTTTTGCCGGTACAAAATAAAAAAAATCTGAATTATCAAATAAAAATTCCTATACAAATCTAATACCCTCCTATGAACCCAAAAGTGAAAAGGTATCAACTGTACAAGTCTTGAAACTTTTCTTCAAAAATCTTCAACTTGAATTCTTCAAACCTTTAAGCTTTTCTCATCAGTTTGTGCAACATAATGATCATTAATCTTTGTACCTACACACATGAGATCAAGCAAATACCATCGTGACGCATCTAGTTTGAAATGATATAAGAATAAATCAATAAATATAATCAAATCTTCCCCATAATGCAAAACTCCCCCATAATTCGTTCTTCCCCTTTTTATTTGACTGAAATAGATATGGAAACGAATAACAAAATACGCATGGAGTTGTCACAACAAGCAGAACAAGTATGGATCAAACCACGTGCATGCAGAGGAAATGCTTAAAAGACTCACAAGCTATTTTTGATTTTTGATTTTTTCAAACAAAATTAATTTACAAAAATAAACACACCATGAATAGCATTAAGACAACCAAATCATGGATATGGAATGAATGGGTGTGAACAAATTCAGTAGATAATAAAACCAAATCAAGCATATGTGCACGATGCATACGTGTACTCCTATCGAATGAACATCAAAATCGTCCTTAGGTGTAAAGTTGTTGAATTTAGATGATAACGACTAAATCAAATCAACAAATGAAAGCCTAAGTGATTTTCACACCAGTAACGTCCAAAACTTTTTAGTGTCGTTTTGAGAATTTTTTAAAGGACGTGCAAACCCATTGATTACTTTCCAACTAAACTCCCTCATATAAAATATTGCAATCTTTTATATCTAAAGAGGTTCTAAATTCTCAACTTAGAGAAAAGCTATTGGCCCAAATTTTGGCATATATTATCTTTTTATTGCCTTAATTTTTTTGCGGGCTCTTTTCAACCGGTGGCTTTCACGCAGAGTCAATTTACACTCTCGTAGCCCTTTCCCGTGCACTCATTATTTTTTAAATTTAAACAAATTCCTCACGGACAATGGTTTTTACATGCACGACTTTTATTACTCTCGTATTATTGCACTTGGTTTATTTTATAGACATGATTGAGATGAAAACAGTCGGCCAACATGTGAGACAAGTACAATAATCAAACAAATCCGTGCACGTGTGCAGTAAAGGAAATAATGAGTCAAACGTGTAGGAAGTATCATCTAATAACATCTCAATGACTCCAAACATTGTAAAGAACATGGATGACATGATATATTGTCTCAAAATACTATCAAATAGTCACGTGGATAAATGGAATGAAATTTTGACTCGGTCTTCCTAAGTGTCGATCCATAAACGGTGTAAAACAAAATACAAAACTCTTTTTGTCTTTTTCATTTTTTTTTTAAAAAAAGTGAAAATCTTTTTGTATTTTTCAAAAAATTTCAAAAACAAAAACCATAAATACAAGCATGGTACACACTAGAAATAGGCATAATATCGGCATTAGCAACCTCCTATGCTAGCAAACAGTAATCACACAAATGAATCAATAATCTAAGCAGGTGTGAATAAAATGAGTGTCGGTCCCCAAAAATACCCAACTATGGAAAAGTGTGTTTTAAACCAAACCAATTTCACTATGCCAATTTTATCTTGGTTAAGTCCTAAACATGCATCTAGTTGATAGGCAAGTAAAATAAAGTAAAGAGTACTCACAACGCCGGATGTACGAGGAAAAATCCTAAACGGGAAAGAAACCTCGGACGGCCCCAAGCCAGACAATCACTATGAATAATGGTTTTATAAATATAGATTATCCTTACTCAACGACTCGATACCCACGGGTCTTTACACTCCTTCTGATCTTCTACCGTTCCTCAATAGTTCCCAAATAGAAATTAAATCTTCCACGATACTCGTCCACAACACTAGACTCCACTAATGTCTCGGTATCCACCGATACGACTTGATACATCTATGATGTTAAACACGATGTTCGTTGCTTCTCCATCATAAAACTAGCAATCACAAGTGTTCAATGATGAACAAACTCAACTTGGTGTATCAAGGATCATATAAACATTTTATAATGAAAACTCGGACCTTTGCAAACTCTAAGGATGTGTTTAAGCTTTTGAAACCTCAGAAAACATGTGCAAACAGGTTTCTGGATCGTAAACTATTTTTCCAGAATGCACACACTTCGAGGAAACTGGACACCTCTATTTATAATAAAATTGAGTCGGTGTCGGAATCTCGTTCGAGCGAGATGCCACGTCATTCAAACGATAGTGGATCTCGTTCGAACGACATCAAATGTCGTTAATTTAAGACGAGTTTTTATCAAAACTAACTCTTATCTAATTCTCATTCGTCCTTATCTGACAAAAATGAAGTGTAAGCAATTAAACATCTTTTAAAAATATTTTCTTTTAAAAAAAATAACATCCTTATTTTATAAAATGAATTTCGAGTTTCATTAACATTATGCATTCATACTTGTGTGATCTCGGAATGTAATAAAACATTGAAGACGAGAAATTGCACCAATTAAACTTCAGCATGATTGAATCTTTGTAGCTTTGCCGCAACATCTTTAATAAATCTTCAATACGTCATAAACTCTTGGGATCAGACAATAAAATACTATTTATGACTCAAACATGTTTTGTTCCAAGAATAAGTCAAAACTATATTAAGACTCAATTGGAAATTTTGTCATTACAAATCTCCCCCTTTGACTATTCTGGGACAAAACCAACAGTGAAATGTATAAGTCGGGCCGTCAAGTCATATGACGCCTAAATCCTATCCCATAAAACCCAAAATGAAAACTATACATCACCAGTATAGGATAAGCTTCTTCAATAATGGACCGGCAAGCATGAAACTGTCTCAAATGTCTGAATGTGATGTAGACTTGAACTCTCAAATATCCTTAAGCATACCTGCACACATGAAACAGACAAATACCCAGTGAAGTATGGAGGAATAAATGATATAAATTAATATGAATACCAATATGTCAACATGGCATAAAACTCCCCCTACATCAAAGACATCTCTGCCCCTTTTTATCTTGAATAGACAATCCGGTGAAAAGATCAACAAAACTAGCATGGGATATACCAATATGATTTCTTGAACACATATTATGCTAGATAAATATGAAACTGCCAGCGAAATATGATCAAGAAATGTCAAATCAGTGGCTAGCAAGCAATGAATCACACAAAAAAATATACCAATCTAAGCATGTGTGATAAACGAACCAATGCAACAAAATATGTCAATGAGCAATATAAACTGCATAATAAATCAATATGCAATAGGGTACTGAAACATAAATCAACCAGAAAAAAGTCAAGCTGGTCAAATAGGCTGTCGTTCGAACAAGCCAGGGACGTCGTTTGAACGAAAGATGACATCGCTCGAACGAAAGACAGTGTCATTATAACGACATATCGAAACCTTTACAGTCTCCCCAGAAAGTTAAACAGCGTTGCCCAGTGAAAAATTTTCATGAAAATTCAAACTGAAAGGGGCTCAAAACTGCGAAACAGTAACAAAACATTAGGAAAACTAAGAAAACTCAAGAAAAAACAAATATGAGTAACATGCTAACATATAATAGATGTGCCTAAACGTGAACACTGAATGAATGGGTGTGAACTACAAACAAATGAATCACAATTCCAACATATCGAAATGATAAAAAAGATCTAATTAATAGCAATCTATCATCAAACTTTATTATAGCCATATGTGACAGTTAAAAGTGTGAGCTTAATGAACTAAACAAACATCATGCACACGAATCCGAAATTTTGATGATTCTACAAACAATAGCGTCATGACACGAATTTTTTACTATAGGATTCTTTGTGCAAACCCGTTTAAATTATTAATCCATCCAAACTCCCTCAAATATATCATATTTTCTTTTGAATGAACTAAACTAATTTGGCCCATTTTTGTCATATGATTATTTTTATTGCCTTTTGATTTTTTTCGAGCTCTTTTAAACGGTGGCTTTCACGACGAGTCAATGTTACACTCTCGCTGCCCTTTTCCGTACTTTCATCATATTTTCAATTAAATCCTCATGGTAAACGGTTTTTACATGCATACTTCCTCCATATGTCTACTTACGCATAGATAACAAAATTGAGATAAGAACGCCTCACAAAACTCAAATATGCAAGAGTAGTCAAACATCCATATAAACTCGTGCAGGTGTGTAAAGATGGCATATATGTAAAGTCGAATCAAAACGCATATCAACTTCGAAACAACCCCATAATAGAATGGTTAAGATCATTCTAAGCATCGCCAAATGTCCTAGCCACATGGATAATGGAAGGAAGGGGGTCCAAGAGCACCAATATGCCACATCAAACATGTTAAATCAAAAACAACACTAAAAATCTTTTTTGTATTTTTCAAATAAAATGCAATAAATGAAAAATATAATACAAAAGATAAACATGTCATAACACTAGCAAATTATAAATCATGATGCAAGGGCTAGCGTATGACAAAACATGCAAGCTACTATCAATAAGAAATAGTAAGAGAAGAATCATGCGAGTGCATGTGAGAATCAACCAACAAAGCATTTAGCATCTCCAAGAAGGATTTCCTAACCCAAACTGGTCTATACCTAATAAAACGGGTTTTGAGAATCGACGGGACACTACGTTTAAAATTCCTATGGTATTTTCTAAGATCAAAACAAAAACTCCTAAGGTGGACTTTCCTATCACAATGCAAACATGTAAAAAAATGATGAGGAACGGGACCTTTCTTACCACAATGCGAACAAATTCAAAAGTTTTGGATAAATATCTCGTGATCCCGTGAAAAGGTTTAAGATTTGAGGATTCTAAGCTATTTAAAACTTTAAAAGTCTTGTTTTAAGGGGATCAATGACTGTCGTTCAAATGACGTCACATCTCGTTCGAACGAGATGGGGGTTTGCTCGAACGACGTTGCATGTCGTTCAAATGAGAGTTATTTTCAGCTGACACATCACCGCCTTGATTTTTAGTATAAATAAGGATGTCAGGCTACTGATTTTCATGTGGAGAAATAATGGTTTTAAACAGAATATGATTTTGAGTGTTTTGGTTTATTCTACAACATTTTAAGAGTTCAATCTCTTGTTTTACAATTCACAAAATCCCAAGTACTTTTGTGTGAGTTATTTTATGGAACCCAAGAACATTACTTTGCTATTGTTCGTTCTTTGTGGAGAGATATCTACAACCGAGCGTTGCATGATATTATGGAGGGAGTCTCTATGAAGTTTATGACTATATGTCATTGAGGATCTTCTGCGTGTTGATTCTTTGCTTAAGACTTCGAGTCTGTTGTGGTATAGCTGCGTGTGAACCATTGTTAATTTCTACTCGTTGCTTTAAAGGTTTGATGAAGACACCATTCGTTACACTTGTGGGCGATTATCAGGTTATATGTAAGTCAATGGTCTTGTAAACTTGTCAAAGTTCTAGAAATAAAAGGTTTTGCCCATATGGGGGATTTTTCCTGAAATTTGGTTTCCTTTGCATGCTTATTTCTTTATGATTTCATATCTCTTAGATGCTTGTGTTAGGACTGAATTAACATTAAAATCGATTTGGTTCACACACAATTAAAATTGATTTATATGAGAAGTCGCATTTATTTCGCTGTAGTACTTTCAATAATGGAGGGGTTCAAAAGCTTGTGTACTTCAATAGCAAGGCTCTTCAAGGGGCCGAGCTAAAATACCCAAGGATTAAAAACTGGCATATGCTTTGATCCATGCCTTTAGAAAAATAAAGCCCTATTTTCAAGCTCATACCATGGTGGTATTCACTGACACTCCTGTGAGGCAGTTATCCAAAAACTTGAGAAATAGGGTAGACTGATGGCTTGGTCAATTTAGTTAGGAGAGTTTGACATCTCGTATCAGCCAGGAACTGCAATCAAAGGGGCAGACATTAGTCGATTTTGTGGCTGAATTCACTTGGGTCAAGGCTGATGTTGGAGAAGATGAGGTTACAGTATTACCTTAAGAGACAACCCTAAGTTCAACCCTGACTGATAGAACTAGAGCTAACACTATAGCGAAGTATGTTTCATTAAAAAATAGGGCAGTGAATGAGGATCATTTTATGAATAACAGTCCAATCTGGAGTTTATTTGTGGACGACTTCTCTTGTAAAAGAGATAGCGGGGCAGGACTCATATTCTCGGCTCCATATGGAACTGATATTGAATATGCCCTAAGATTCAGTTTCAAAGCTTCAAATGATGGATCTGAGTATGAGGCCTTATTGGCAGGTCTGTGCTTGGCCAAAGTGTTGATCGTCGACCACATAATAGTACACAGTGACTCTCAGTTAGTGATGAACAAAATATTGGGGATGTACGAGGAAAAAAATGAGAAAATAGCCAAGTATTTAGCAAAGGTGAAGAAGGTCTTGACCAAATTCAAGGAAGTGAAGGTAAAGAGAGTCCCTTGGCTTGAGAATAGCTGAGTCGGCGCACTGGGAAGATTAACCTCGACCACAAGAATAGAAATTAGACTAACTGTTCCTGTGGATATTTTGTATAGAGACAGTATTGAGGAAGACGATAATGGTGTGGAACTTTTTTTGAACCTGAATTTGGGAGACTCTCGGATAGATCCTTTGATCAAATACATCAGAGATGAAGAACTCCCAAACACTAAAGCCGAGAGAAAGAAACTCGTATACCGAGCAAACGAGTTTACTTTTATAGGAGATGTGCTCTACAAAAAAGGTTTCATGTTGCCTCTCCTCAGATGTGTCCATCCTACAGAAGTTGACTATCTCATATGTGACATCCATGAGGGGTCAAGTGCAAGTCACATTAGAGGAATATCTTTCGCAGAGAGGGTTATGACACAAGGGTATTGGTGGTTGACCCTTACAAGAGTTGAAACTGATCATGTGAAAAAATACGATAAGTGTCAGCACTATGCGAATATTCCCCACCAGCCTCATCAGTCGCTCTCGTCAATAACTTCTCCATGGCCATTCGCAGTTTGGGGGATTGACCTGGTCGACCCACTCCCAAAGGCACCAGGTAGATATCAATATCTGAATGTGGCCGTTGATTACTTTTCCAAATGGGTGGAAGCAGAGGCCATGATCGTCATCACTTATGTGAAGACCTTTAAGTTCACTATGACACCATGCCTATTTCAACCACAGGTGATCGGTCATTTATCAAAATAAAGAAGAATCTCATTTGGTTTATTCTTAGCATCACTGTCAATTTTTTTTTTCAAAATTACTAACCACCTATATTAAATTAAGTCAGTGCCAAATTTTATCTTTCATTAACATATAACAACATGCGAAAATAAATAATATAACTCAACATGCCAAATTTTATCTTTTATTAACTTATAATAACATGCGAAAATTAATAATACCTCCCGTGATAGCAAGCATCGTAGGTTTGTTCACACATATAACAAAGCACATAATAGGTATTCAGACAACCTATATATATCTTAAGTATATGTATACACACAACCTATATTATATCCCGTACGTAGTATTTATATCTCTCGAATACTCAACGTACTAACGATTAACACATAGTATTATTTTCATAGTTTTTGAGTATCACTCACTACCCAAAGGGTCCCAATCATCCCTTAAGTAAATTTTAGTAGTAAAACATCATTATCCTATCGGTATTGGTCTTATGTTATAGTTTACTCTTCCCGTAACCCAATTTGTAACTTCCTGATACACAACACAATTGGTTATTTATCGTCGGTCCTAATCCTAATTTTACACTCATTAAGATTAAACTAGGCCTTAACTATATGTCTACTGATATCCTCTGAGTCTTTATATAGTTAAAATTACATTACTAAAGTCCCCCACAATCATCGGCAAGGAGAACTATTTAAATAAACAAAAGAGGCCCATTTCATCTTGGTCGATCAATCGACAAAAGTTGGTCAATCGATCGATCAATGCCCCACGATTGATGGATCGATCCTGGGTTTTGGCAGCTTCATCCCAAACTCGTTTTTCTCCATGGTTAACACCTTACACCTCCATGAAATTTACTAAACTCCCATACAACATACTGAAACGTCAAATATATGTCCAGTGACAATTTCAAACCTAAATAATACATCAAATCTATAAGAAATCTACCCAAGAACAGATTAAATTCCAAAGTACATAAAACTCGAGTTTATGTCGTTTTTCATACATATTCATCAATATACTCAGATTTCTTTCAAGTTACTCATCACATAATTTTAGATTTCATATTATCTACATAGAGGGATTAATTCTAACATGAATCCTACCCCAAATCACGGATTATACCCAAATAAATTCCAAGCATACACGCAAATCATGTCATTTAAACCCTACACTACATGGGTATTATAACATGCTTAAAATAATTGAAAATAAACACTTGACTTGTAATAGAAGGTCTGATTTTTGTTCTAATATGATGAGGATGTGCTTCCCTTGCTCCGATCTTGATTCCGGCAATGTTGGGGATGCGAAAAGGCGTGAAATAGCCTAAGTTTCTTATTTCCTTCTTATCTTATGGCCTCCTGTATTTCGCAAGTGTTGTAACCTTAGCCTATAACTCAAAGGGGATGATATAACACTCCCAAATTTAGAGTTCCTTCTACCCTAGGCTGCCAAATGACCTAAACGCCCTTATGTGGTGGCGATTTGGTCTAAAATTGCTCCAGGACCCAATCAATACACCCGAGTATACTATTCCGCCTATTTCGACCCATTTGGAATCAATCGTGACCTCAAAATCGCCATTCGAGTTACTCTAGATAAATTTTCTATCTCGACCTCAATATAGTCTACAAGCGATTCATATAGCACGGTCATATCGATATCAATCACTAAATTGTATAATAATTATTGCAAGTTATTTACTACTCACTTAGTAAATTTATTCCGTAAATATAAATCATTATCTCTCTCCAATTACTATTTTAAATAAACACATAATATTTAATTCAATTCAATTATGACAGACGTGTAATTTAAAAATAATCAAATTAATTAAATTCTAAATACTCAGAAATATAGGGTGTTACACTCATCTGGAGAAACATCAGCTGAAAGTATGGTCTACCCAATACGCTCATCTCAGACAACGGGAAACAGTTTAAGAATAAATCATTAGAAGCAGGGAATAAAGCAATTTTATTCTGCACCTGGCCGACCTTAAGCTAACGGCCAAACTGAAGTAAAAAATAGGATGGTCTTATATGGAATTAAAACGAAGCTGGAAGATGCTAAAGGCATGTGGACGGAGGAGTTACATGGAATTTTATGAGCCTATAGGATGAGAGAGAGGACACCTGCAGGGGAGACACCTTTCATGCTGGCCTATGGGTCAGAGGCAGTATTCCCCACTGAACTCGGCCTACCCAGTCATAGAGTCCAGACTTACAACCCTGAGACCAACAATGAAGAAAAGAGGTTGGACTTGGACTTAATAAAAGAAAGAAAAGAAGACGCCAATGTCAGACAAGCGGCATATCAATAAAGGATGTCCAAATTCTACAATAAGAGGGTCAGATCAAGGCCAATTATTGTGGGAGATTTGGTGTTAAAAAAGGTTTGGCAGAAGCCGAACAAGTTACATCCTATCTGGTACGGCCCATACAGAGTCACTAAAGAGGTCTTCCCTAGGACCTACAAATTGGAGAACCTAGCGGGAAAGACTTTCTCTAATCCATGGAACGCGGATCACTTAAATAAATATTATCAATAGGTATGAATGCCATTTATATGTCATCCACTTTGTATACAGAGTGTTTGTATTTGGAATATCTCAAAGTAATGAATGAAAGAACGCAAGTGTTTCCTCATATCTTTTTATCCTATTATCCCATGCATGGTTTGAATTGCTCTATGCTAAATAACATCATTCGTATGGTGAATTAGTTTTTACTCACTCTCGGTGATACTAAAACCATGGGAGATTTATCTCGTCAATGAGCTCTCAATAGCACCGAGAGGGGGGAATAGTGTGACAACATCACTTAGGTGGTGAAAAACACAAAAATTCTGTTAAAATCATATTATTATGGTTGTTAAAAACGTCATTAATTTGGTGGATTAAAATCGTGCCTCTTCCTCAGTGAATACGAGAGTGCATGAAGAGACGAAACTCATCCATACACTTCCAAAAACGACGAGAGGGACTTATGATCAGCATCATTTATTTGGTGGTTTCAAATTAATAATCATCCAGTGGTTATATGAACACCACTACGTGGTGACTTCTCACGATTAAGACGAGAGTGGACTTGTGAAAATCATTTAATGGTTATAGGAACACCATTAAGTGGTGACCTCTCTCGGTAAAGACGAGAGTGGGCTTATATTTAACATCATTAACTTGGTGATATAAATGCCACTGCATGGTGACCATTATCGGATAAGACGAGAGTGGACTTGTGAGAATAATTTGAGTATGCTTATACAGACACCATTAACTTGGGATTAACATCATTAACTTGGTGGATTTAAATTTTAAATCATTTATTGGTTATATAAATGCCACTATGTGGTGACCTCTCTGGACTAAGAGGAGAGTAAAAATCATTCAAGTATGGTTATATAAGCATCATTAAGTGGGGACCTCTATCGGCTAAGATGAGAGTAACAGTTGTATAGACGTAGACAATGTAAGTTGCAAGTTCATTGATAGTTGTACAGACGTAAACATGCACTTTAATAAATTACAAAGCAAATATGAAATTGTAATGAGAATGGAATGTCCATTCATCAGATCGGATAATTATAAGAAGAGAATTTTTATTCATCAAACTTCATACATCACATGTCAAGTAACAATTAAGGGAAATATTTTTCAAAAAATATTACAGACGGAGATCAAAGATGATTTTTCATATTGTTAAAAAATTATTCATAAAATGTTACAAGTGGAATGGGCATATGTCAGGCCATAGGCGGCCACCCAGTAACTAGTACAAAGAAACTAAGTTGTCTCTTGTGGAAGATCCTCGACTTAGTTGGAGATGACTTTGTCCGCCGCAGGCCGAGTTTCAGCTTCATCATCGTTCGGGGGCCTGCAGTTGTCTTGACCCCAACCTGCTCTATTGTCTCAGTAATAACATGCCCTATCATCTGAGTAGGATTAGCAGTTGCAGCCTCTACCTCTTCTAAGACAGCAAAGATAAGAGGATTTGAGAGGTCAAGAGCTTTAAAGTCCTTGGGTGTTAGGGCTCCAACCTCTGGAAGTTTAAGGACGACCCAATGATAAGTCGTACTTACCCCCCTTTCAAGGTATTGGAAGGCATACCCAACAAACTCCATAGATATCATAAAGTCAACTATCGCCTTCGCTTTAACCTCATCCTCAGCTGAGGCCATGAATTTAGGTAAGGACTTCTCCTTTGCCTCATCCATGGATTTTTTCAAAATATCATCAACGTCATATTGTTCTTATCGGCCAGGGCCTTTAGAGCGTCGTTATTCTCCTTCTTAAATTTGGCCAAAACATCTGAATGTTTCTACTAGAGCGCGGTCATGGCCTTCTGATGATCAGTGTCCTTATAGTTTAGCTCTCTCCTCAAGTCCATCTCAGTCTTGTGGGCATATAGGCCCTTTTGGATCAAGGGGAGCTTCTTCTCAGCCCACTCACCAAGACGTGTAAAGGTGAGTAGAGACTGCAAAATAATAAAGAATATGGGTTAGTACGAGATAACACTTTGAACATTCTGCAATAAAAAAATATCAAACAAGTTTGACATAATTATCTAAGGGGACTTGTGAAGGCCAAATCGAATGAGACGAGAGGCGTCCATAACCTCCAAAAAATGCCTATCGACCTCAGGCATCATTGAAGTTGCAGCAGCTCTGACCCACTTAGGGTCGTCGATCAAGGTATCGTCACTGCAGGTAAGCTGATCGAGACAGGCTGCCATAGCAGTATCGGACGAGATGGGGATCGCTTTGTTTGACCCCCCCTTGGACGAGACATCCTTCTTATTTTTCTTATGTGCATGAGGGAAGGGGGTATCGTCAACAACTTCCTTCCTCTTTTTAGATGCCTCGGTATTATCAAGGCCACTGATGGTTGATTTCTTTGTGGTCGAGACTGTCGGCTTATTTTTGAGATTATTGAGTATATTAGAAAATTTGGGAGTCGCCATCTTCCAAAGAGCCTCTAGAGTATCGTCTGGATGATTTGTAGTAATTAAGGAGAGGTTAATATAATAAGAGATCAAATAAAGGCGACAGCACAGTTCAGATGGGAAATTCACGCAATTCAGTAAGGGGATCAACCCCCAATCCCGTCTCGTCCATGATTTCAGGGATTATAAGCTGCTCGAATTACACGAGTCCACCATCCTCCCCCTGACGTCGAATTTATTCAATCTTATCACGATCGTCTATGCTCAAGTCGGGATCAAGCTTAGCAGACATTTAAGCTTTCCCCCACTTTTGTGGGACCCTCGACTCTATGACAGAACATGTGATATTTGGCAAAAACTCCCATGCACCAAAGACAAAGAAATATCGTGGTTTCCACTGTTGGTTAGATGTTTGGTTAAAGAGAATAACCTTATTTATGAATATCATGGCTACGAGATGTTAATAGCCAAGTTGGACCTTCGTGTATGATATGTTGTAGCACGCCTTGAATACGTTAACTGGAAGGTCGTAGCTATAACAAAATTTTCGAAGAGATATGAAGTCGAGAAAAATCCTCCACGCTTTGGGAGAAAGTTAGGCTGGGGCCAGGCGCATACTGACGAGTATCTTCCACACAAAAAGGTGGACATGAAGGTGAAAGCTGACCTTAAACATCTGTTCATAGACAATAATCTCGCCCTCACGATCATCAAAATCCCTCTCGACCTCCTCAAGAATCCTTATATGAACATCGTGATCAATCTTGTATAAGTGCCTCCAGTATAGAAGGTCGACGTCTCTCACAGTACTTTTGAAGGTTTGATCGTACAATGTATCTAGTGTTTCCTCATCCTCAAAGTCAACGATTTCTACGATCGGTACTCCACTAGGAAACTTGTTATGGAACTCTCCCTTGGTCATGGTCGAGAGGGGAACTGCGAATGAGAGAGATGTTTGAGCAACAGTTACTCTCGGTCCCTTAGGGATTAAGGACTCGGCAGCCTCATCATAATCACTAGACACGGTTGCCTCTATATGAGAAGAAGGGACTTATATGGACTCCTCATAAAAGTTAGCCTCCCAGACACCCTAGATGCAGAAATGCTACAGCCTGTGAAGACGAAGACAAGTGGGAACTCTGAGACGAGTTTCCACTCATGGAATACTCACTGTTCTCAATTATCGAAAGATAAATGACAGCTAAGGGAACAAGTAATATAGGGCATACATGGTCAGCCCTGATTTTCCTCTTAGCCTCAGCCTTTGTCTCACCCTTTCATATTTCCCTAAAAATACGACCCTAAAGATAGAGAAATTAATCAAGGAGTTCATATAAGGTTTTAAATATTCAAACAGGTCATAGGTTTGACTCAATTGACCTAAAGATCAAAGGTAGAAAGATAAACATTTCCAAGGAAGAACACCAAGAACAACTGGAATTAAAGCTCATCGGAGAAGATGAACGAGCCGGCACCGGTGACTCTTACAGTGGACAAGGAGGGCAAATGACGGCCCATAAAACCCATAAACACCCACCTAGCCACTAAACCACCTCAAAAATCTCCTAAAATGACCATAAAACCTCCCACCAAAGTCGCCGAGAAAAATGGAAGTTGACCGAAAAAGTAAAACAACTAGCAAAAACTAGAAAAAAAATGATGAAATTTTATGAAAAAGGTAGAAGAAGGTCACCTGGATGGAAGAGGATACTAGAGGAGTAAGAAAGAACCCTAAAAGTAGCCAGAAAAGTTTAATAGAGGTAAAAGAGAGAGAGGTGGCCTGGTTTTCTTAGAAGGGAGATAGGTTTGAGCGCGAATGTAAAGTGAAGAAGAAAGACAAAAGGAGATTTTTAAACTTATTTAAATGGTTTAATGATTGCACACGTTTTCCCACGTAATCACTATTAGGGCACATCTTCCTAAGGTAGACTGGCAGCCATCACTCTTAGGCAACACGCCAACCCATATGATGACTCCTAAGTCTCCGCTCAAGAGATCATGTCCAACGTTCTAAACCTGACATTGAAAGGACATCTTAGCCTTTAATCAAGAAGTCTCGTCAATATGGGGGGTCAGACATTTTTACCCCTCAATCTTCCATTCACATTGAAGACTAAGGGATAAGGGGTGGTAGATATACCTAAGTTTATCCCCATTCTCAACAAGCCTCAGCTCAGTCGAGCCTACCCTTGCTCACTCTTCAAGGTAGTCAGATGCGAGTCCCTCCAGAGTGATCCCTCCTCACTAGTCTCGACCTCATGCCAATTTTATAGGTTGAGACCTATCAGTTTGTCCACCCTAACCTCAGCAGTCTCGTCTCGGCTTCATACCCCTAAAGACAGTCAAGACTATACTTCAATCCAACTTAGCAGTTTCTCACCAAGACATCGAACATGTCAGTCTCGGTCAGGCCGAGACCTCTCGGGATGACATATATCTCACGTGCGACCCAGGGCTCCAACATGACAATAACACGTGGGTAGACAGTTATAATAAGATTTCCATGAGCACGTGGGGGAATATTGCATCAACATGACATATTTGTCCAAGGATAGGTGGCTAGACCTAATTGGAAGCTTTACCCTAGACATGCCTCTTACATACTTGGGGGTACACTGTGCACCCCAAGGTTTATAAATACTTATCATCTACTTCCTTGAGGGAGATCAAAAAATTAAAACTGTAGCCAAAGCTCTGTAAAATCTATTTTAGATAAAGAAAGTGCGAGAATTATACTTAGAGCCATTAAAGCTCATTTGTTAGTATAAAAACGAAAAAAGAACATGCACGATGGAGTAAGCTAATGGCCAAACAACTCATATAATTGTGTTCATCCTCTTCTCCTCATTCCCTTCTATATTAATTTTGTTGTTCATCGTCTCTATTTTTCTAATTGATTTACTAGTTTGAGCTCACTATAATTTCAAGTGTTGGTCTATTCTGGTATCATCAATAAGGTTTGTCCCAAAGACAGCTTTCCTTTGCCAAAGATAGATCAATTGGTCGATGCCACAACAACCCACAAGGGGATGAGCTTTCTGGATGCCTACTCAAGACACCACCAGATCCTACTGCTCAACCCCGACCAAGATAAGATTTCATTTATCACTCCCTTAGGTTTGTATTGTTAAAAGGTCATGCATTTTGGGCTAAAAAAAGCTAGAGCTACATACTAGAGATTGGTCAGTAAGATATTCAGTAAACAGTTGGGAGAAACCATGGAGGTATATATCAATGATATGCTCATCAAAAGTAAGAATAAGAATGATCATCTTAAAGATTTAGCGAAGACATTCGAAATCCTCGAGCACTACCAAATAAATCTCAACACAAGTAAATGATCCTTTAAGATTCGATCTAGAAAGTTCCTTAGCTCCTTGGTCAACAAAAGGGGGATTGAGACAAACCTTGACCAAATAGTCACAATCAACAATGTTCAGCCGCCAAAGACATTGTGCGAAATTAAAAAAACTAACATGGATGCTGGTAGCTCTGAATAGTTTCATTTCCAAATCATTTAAACGGTACCAACCATTCTTTCAACTATTGAAAAAAGGAAAAAGTCCTCACTTAAAATGACGAATGATAAAAGACCCTTAAAGAAATCAAATCCTATCTGAGCAAACCTCCTCTGATAGCCATCCCAAACTTGAGAGATCCTCTCTATCTCGATTTAGCAGTCTGAAGCCATGCGGTCAGTTCAACCATGGTTTGCGAAAAGGAAGGGGGATAATCCTCCGTTTACTATATCAGAAAGACGCTCATAGATGTCCAGCAATGCTACCTCCCACTGGAAAAATTTCCCTATTATTTGGTAATCGAGTTTCGCAAATTGAAACACTACTTTGAGGCTCATTCGATTATATTCATCACTGTATTACCTCTCAAAGTTTTTCTTTGTAAGGCCTACCTATCTAAACGTATGTCCAAATGGTCAATTGAACTTGGGAGGTGCAATATACACTTCTAAACGAAAATAGCGATTAAGGAACAGGTGTTGGCTGATTTTATCATAAAATTTATAGGGGAATAAACACCCTGCGATCAATAGATTTTTTATTAATTAAAATGTAATGAGATTGACCAATCCAGAAAATGGATATCGTACGTTGATGTTTCCTCTAAGTCTAAAGAGGCTAGAGTAGGGATCATACTCATCCCGTCGGAGAATGCTATGGTCGAGCTAGGAATCAGGTTAGGCTTTGAAGAATTCAACAACAAAGCTAAGTATGAACCCCTCATAGCTGCACTACATAAGGCTCATTTGTTGGGGGGTAGTCACCTTGATGTGAATTGTGATTCAAAGCTTGTGTCCAATAAATTAACTAGAGACTTTAACGCCAAGGATGAAAGATGACAACATACCTACATGTGGCTCGTGATTTGATGTCAAAATTTGAGGAATTACACATTCAACAGTTCCCCCAGGGGAACATTAGCCATGTCGATGCCTTAACAGCCCTAAGCTCAGCAATGGACTCCCATCTAAGGAGAAAGATTGAAGTGGAATTACTCAACAAACCTAGCATTATGAATCCACTAGTCTTCGAGCACGTTCTCACTGTGGAAAAAAGTTTGAGCTGGATGGACCCAATAATTGCTTACCTGCAGAATAATATCTTGCCAACTGATAAAAGGAAAACCCATAAAGCCAAGGTAAAAGGTGCTTGATTTTATTTGGGCCAGAGGGAAAACTTTACAGAAGGTCTTTTGCAAAACCTTAACTCCAATGTATGCATCCAAATGACATCAACCAAGTTCTTTACAAAATACACGATGGAATTTGTGAAAGCCATGCAAAAGGAAGTTCTCTTACTTTTAGGGCAATCAAATAAGGGTAATAGTTGCCATACATGCAGAAATGCGCAAGCACTTACATCTAAAAGTGTGAAAAGTGTCAAAAGTTCTACCCCATGCTTCATCAACTAGCCAGCGACTTGAAGTCACTAACTAGTCTATGGTCATTCGCATAGTGGGGGTTGATTATTATGGGACCACTCCCAGCAGCACCAGAAAAATTACAAGAATCTATTGGTCGGTACAGATTACTTTACAAAGTGAATTGATGCAGAACCACTAGAGAACATCAAAGATACTGATATGATCAGATTCATCTAGAAGAACATTGTAACACGCTTTGGGTACCCAGGACAATCATCATAGACAGTGGCACGCAATTTGAAAGAAACCCCTTTTAAGATTTCTGTGAAAACTATGGCATCAAACACCATTTCAGCTCTGTGACATACCTCTAAATCAATGGCCAAGTAGAGGTTTCCAACAAAACGATGCTCGACGGCATGAAAAAAGATTGGAGAAGGCAAAGGGAGAATGGGTGGACGAGTTTCCCCATATTCTGTGGACGTAGCGTACTACACCTAGGAGGCTTAACTAGAAATCACTCTAATAGGTTGTGATCCCCCTAGAAGTCGGTCTGCCAACCATGAGGTCCACCATTATTGACAATGGTTTGAACGATGAAGCTATGAGCACTGAACTTGACCCAGTGAAAGAATGAATGGAACATACCATGATAAAACTGGCCTTCTACGAATAACAGTTAGCCAAACAGTATAACAAGGGCGTCAATCGAAGGAGCCTATCATTTGGAAACAATAAAGGGAAGGGAGATACTCAAGGCTTGGAATGCTTCTAATCTCAAGAAGTTTTTCTTTTCACACTTGCCTAAGTTATTTCTAGTTTAATTAGTTTTGTAAATTTTTATTTCAGAACTTAAGATGCTCGCGATTTGATCTAGCATTTTTATTAAAAGTTCAAGAGGTTCCGTTAGTTGCTTAACATTATTCAAATATAGAATGCTTACATTTTAAATTAGCAATCACAGTATCAGTCAGCATTGCCTTTGATTTATTACAATTATGAATTGGTTAATTACAATTAAACCTAAGTTCTCCAAGTCTTCATTACGAAAAATACAAAGACCTCATAAATTATCTAGACAAACAAAATACCTACGGGTGGATGGCCCTAAAACCAGGTGCATTTTTGCATAGTCTGTTCTAGGCCCTAGGTAATGCGACAACACAACATAAAGTTAAGAAAAGATAATAAAATACATGCTCGACGTAATGGCATGGGAAAATGCAAAACGGTGATATTAAGCAAATAACTTCTTATAAAAAGTTATAAGTTATAACAACAAAGGCACAAAAAAGAGACAATAGTTATTATTGGTTGGCAAGAGCAGCAGATATGGCTCTTCTTCGACTGTCATCAGGGTTTGATCGAAACTCGTCGTCGCTCCCATAAGAAGACATGTAACTCTTGGCCAACTGGAGAGGAACAACATCTAAGGGAACCCAACTTTTTTCGTTGCTAAAGGGTGGATGCCTATAAGTCGGACAATTAATTTGGTACATATACCAAACTGGATTCCTTAGAGACTTTTAACACCTCTAAGGCATTCTGCCAACCATGCTTATAAGTTAGTTACTTTGCCCTATCTGACTTAATAGGGCCATTCATCCACCCTTCCTCATAGCCAGTAGACCATGACGCAAGTACCCATCCTAAAAAGATAGCGTTGTTTGATGATGTAGCGACTGATGCCCAGCGTCACGTGAGACCTTTGGTTTCCATCCTCCGCCTCAACAAGTTTTTCCTTGAGGAAGTCATTTTCAGCTTAGAGAAAGGCCTTAACATCCCCAATATACTTTGCCTCAATAAGTTACGCTTTCAAAGAATTTACTTCCTCCTCCATGAGAATGCCCACAGCTTCGAAGTATTTTATATCATCTTTCAGCTTGGCCACTGGGGAAGACTAATCTTTGTAGGCATCAGTCATCTTTTTTTGGGCCTTAAGAACAAAAACAAAGGCATGACGAGATTGAGCGCTTGCATCCCGACCAAGGATGATGTCGAGATTGTCGACAAAAAAAATATCCTCGGCAATATTGGTTATAGAAAGTAGGAATAAAAATGGAGTATTTAGCAATAATTCAAAACAGGATTTGAAATTCACAAAAGTCTTTCATTGATAATAAAAACGGATAAAGCTCTTACAAGGAGATAGTAAGGGGAAAATATAAGAGTATATAAGCTAATCATTCTTAACTAAGTTCGTTAATCTCACCCAACTCCTGGGTGTCTTGGGCTTTCCCCTTGGTAGTTGCAAAAGAAGTTTGGTCGCCTGGAGCATCTGTGGTAGCCTCTTCATCAACTTTTGGTGGGGAACGAGGGTTATGCTCACAAGAAACTCAGAGTCAGCGGGGAAATTTGCCCTTACCAAGGCTGCATCCAAACCCTTCTTGAAGCTGGACTTCCTGATGTAGCCCAGCTGGTGCTTGGCGTCCTCGAAGGCCTCAGTATAGCCCTTATTATAACTATACCCATTAGTTGCAGAGAGATCTTCATAGTTGATTAAACGTGAAAAGTAGCGCGTGTCAAACGCTGATCTTTATTTTCTGTTCACCGCCTTAATACAAAAAACTAAACTTATGACTACACTAAAAAGGGGAGTATAGCGGCCGAGTCTGGTTATCGAAAAATTCACAGAGACGAATTGCTAGAATTTAATGGATTTAATACTTCTAAAATAAAAGTGAAAAAGATATTTGCTAACAAAATAAAAGACAAATAAAGGAAAATATTATACTAGGCGAGAGTGTATTTAAACTAAATTAACAAAATGAATAAAAACTATAAGTTGCGTCTAATATCCCTCACCCGAGATAATTAGTATAAAATGGATACTTAGGTCGGCGAATTACTAAGATTGAGTCTCGTTTCGATAATTAATTAAACCTAGAGTTGTTACACCCCTAAATTCGCATAAAAGTCTAATAGGATTTTGGCGTCAATAAATACCCCGAAAATTACGCATGCAAGGTCATAAATACGGAGCATACATAATATACCCCATTAAATCTCCTAGGCGTAATAACTAGGACAATCCACTCGAAATAAACCCGTAAAACTCCAACACCAAAGCAAAGCAACCAAACCAACCCTGAGTGAGTTTAATCCAACACAACCTAGATCAAATTACCCCCTAAACATATTAAATGACATTAAATAAAATGCAACTAATTAATTAAATCATGCTAATTAAATTAACACTAATGAAATTAGCTACACAATTAATCTAGACAAGAAATAATAAATAAAGCATGGAATAAAAGTAAACAAAGATAAGAAAAGTAGGAAAAAGTGATAATGAATAGTAAACTTACATTAATGGAGGAATTACACAACAAACAGGGAGGAGAGGGGTGTATCCCCAAATAAACCCCAAAAATATACTAACCCTAGGTTCTGAGAGAGAAGAGAACTAAAAATCTAATATATGTTGTGAGTTAAACAAGTCTCCCCACTTATATACTAAGTTACAATAATGAATTAAAAGAAAAAGAAAAAGAAATAAAAAGGGGATAAAATTTAATTAAGGAACAAAAGAAATAAGAAAAAGAAATTAAAAAAAAAGGAAAAAGAAAAGTGGCAGCAAAATATCTTGGCCAAAACAGGACACCGTTCAACCAGGGGTAGTGACCGATCGACCGCAAAAATGGAGGGAGGCACACTGTCTCGGCACAAAGGGTAAAAACCAAAACTTGGTCGATCGCCGGAGCATGGCCGGTCGACCGGTCGCTGTTGAAATGCTGTAACACAAAACTGAAGACCCAAATAGGCAAATACCCATACCCCCAATGTTGTAAAATTGGGCATGCCATGGCTGCACCAACCAAGAACAAAATCGCAAATGGGTAAAACCCGAGACCCGCCAAATACACGTGTCCATTTCTGGTACAAGCAGAGACCCATTTTCAAAGACCCAACACCTTCATTTCCATTAATGGCCAAAAGCTCCAAAACCCATCAATGGTGGAAAACACCAAACCAAAACCCATTTCCAAAAATGCCAACAACCTCTATGTGAGCGTGTGGTCAATATTCAAGCTCCAATTTCACACGAAAGTCCTCAATTTAAGACGAACCCAAAACCCGAGCAAAATTCGAGCCAAAAATCCCGAAGTATGAAATTACGAAAATACCCACGAACGTGCGAATCGCAACGGAACTTTATCGGAACGCGCCCAAACTTCATAGTAAGCACTTTAATACCTATAAAATCTCAATTACACCTCAAATAACATGTTAGCAAATAAAACGGAGGTTGTCTGATTAACGAGCATAATTATAGGCATTAAAGTACTCGAGGGGCTAAAATGCCAAAGTTAAAAGGGCATAAAGTGAAATATTCGATAAAAATCAGACCCCCTAACTTACACATTGCTAGTCCCTAGTAATGAAATTCAAAGCAAGAAGAACTATAAGAAAACTGCAAAATGGGATATATATATACAAAAGATATAAAAGGGATAAGAGCCACTTTCGCGGGCGAACGATTGCATTTAGCGTATGCAATAAGCCGTTAAACTCCTACGTTACCCTTGTGGACGAGTGTCATCTCGTGAGGATTTTCAGGGATGAAACCCACAAACATCATCTAGTTTTCTCAAAATTAGCGATGGCAACAGGGCGGATTTTGGCGGGGACCCAATACGACCCCGAACCTAATGGGGGAAATTTGGAGTAAATAAACGGGGCGGGTTCGAGGTCGGGTTTGAAATATAAAAAACCCGTCGGGTTCGGGGTGGGGTCGGGTTTAGTATACAAAAACCTCGAACCCGCCCCGTTTAGGGGTATTATTACAATTTTACCCTTCTATATATATATATATATATAGGAATAAACTCTTAGGGTCTTCATTTTACCCTTTAACACGAATTGATCAGCCGCTCTCCCTCTCTTTCTCTCCGTCCCATGCTCTACTGTTCATCTCTCTCTCTCTCTCTACTGCTCCGTTCGGCAACTGCTCTACTCCGGTCGACCACTGCTCTGTTCTTTTTCGGTACGCTCTATTTTTTTCATTTCTTTACTGCTTTACTGCTTCATTTCTCTACTGCATCATTTCTCTATGGTATGATTTGGGTTGTCTCTCTAGTGCTTCATTTCTTTCATGAAGTATATATGTATCTTCATTTCTTTCACGATGTAGATATATACATATATGTAGTTTTCTACAGAAGTAGTTCTTAATATGGGTTTGTATTCTCTACTTCAAAATATGGGTTTGAAAAAAAAATCAAATTTTTTTTTGAATGGGTTTGGGACAGGTTCGGGGTCCCCGCGGGTTTTTTAAACGGAACGGGGTTGGGGTAAACGGGGATGGGGCGGGGTCGGGTTTGGGGTGGGGTAAACGGGTTCGAGGTCGTATTTGGACAAACCCAGCCCAAATCCGCCCCGTTGCCATCCCTACTCAAAATATATTGAATCAACATGCGACAAGCCCAACAATGCGAACAAGATTTTATACACATTACTAGCACAGTGAATGAATTCACACAAAAGTCCGTGTTATTAACATTATAGAATGAACTTCGTTAAATTAAAACCTTAAAATGTGGGAGGGGAGTGAGCACAAGCAAAGTATGATTTGGCAAAAACTTAAATAAATCGGATAAGCATTAAAGCATGCATAAATGTCATTCCTTTCCGAGTATTAAACTCATCAAATGAATTCACTCGAAATAGGGAGGTAACACACGGGACATGTGGGCATAAAGAGTAAATGTAAATGGAAACTAGGCCGCAAACATGTCACAAATGAAGAACGCTATATAGAAAATGAAAAATTATAATCTCAATGAATGATACCGCTCATTAAAGGAGGCGAAATGCATTTTCACAAATTATCAAAACTATTTAAACTTTTAAATTAAATTCACCCAAGGATCACATAGGACTTTATAGGGTTGTGATGTAGGCTTGGGTTAAGGTATGAAATGAAAGGTATATGTACGGATTCAAAGTGTTCGGGGATGAAAACTCGGGGTGATGAAAAATGCGGGCAATTTCAAAATTGGAAAATGCAATCCATAAAAGGCATTGAATATAACAATGGGCAGAGTAATCAAAGCTTATTTAACACTATAAACAACATATACATATTTATATTTCTTTTATTTTCTTCTTTTTCTCATTTTTTTTTCTTTTCTTTTGTTTTGTTTTCTTTTCTTTCTTTCTCTTTTTCACTTTTTCTTCACTTTTTCTTTTCTTTACTTTGTATACTCTCACATGCCTAAATTGCAATCGCAACACAACAACATCATTCAATCCCAAGTAACATTCCAAACAAAGGTATGGAAGGTGTGTGTATGGTTTTAACTCCAATTGAGAGTTGGTTATGGGATTTTTGGTTAATGAAAAGAAAGGTTATATTAAGGCTCAAAGGGGTTGACGAGGAAAAACATTTAATGTGAGGTTAAGGTCAATATGGGTGATATAACAAATATTTCCTATGATCATTTCATAAAGTTTGCGCAATTCTCATGTTAAAACAAACTTTGAAAATCAAGATCAAGTAATACATTTCATAAATATGAACCCAAATAATGAACGATCAAAGAAAGAATAGAGAGATTACCAACGACAGTAACGTTTTCAAAGAGGAAAGAATAGTGTATACACTCGCAAACGACGAAAGGTACAAAGCTTACTCGGTGTAAGTATATACAATGCAATAAAACATTACCGAGTTATAAGAATCTTAAACCAAATCAATAAAGCAAGAAAAGTGCATGTGCTCATGGTATTAAATTTTAATTCATGAATTTATTCATAATATCAATAATTGAGGACTAAAGTCTAATAACTTCTAAAATCGAGAACCTGCATCATTGAGTTATCTATTAGATCGGGCATTTATTAAAATTTATCATCGTAAACAAATGCAAAATGCCCACCGAAGGAGAAAAAAAAGAAAAACTTTTTGAAATTTTTAATTTTTACAAGAAAAGAATGCTTGGGAAGAACATGTAATAAAATCAAAGAAACTACAAATGAATAGATAGAATATCCCACACCCCCAAACTTAAAACCTGACATTGTCCTCAATGTAAATTAAGAACCAAGTTCAAGAGAGGAAAAGAGCGATACTACCCACAATGGAGCGATCTCCGGAAAGTACGAGTCCAAAGATTCTAAAAAACATGTTAGTACCAAAGCATAACAAAAAGAAGAAACAAAACTTTAATTATTTACATTAGAGAAAAAGTAAGAATAAAGAAAAAAAAACTAACTATTTACAACCTACAATTTTAACTTCTAACTAACTATACACTAGAAGTTGAAATTTTTTAGGGCCCACCCAAACCACGATTTGACTTTGGAGGATAACTGGTGTACCCTCACTTTCATGCATACCTTCCAAAAAATATGAATTCCGTTTGAACAACGGAAGGCATGTGTAAGGCGTAAGAAATGAACCATCCCCAATTAATATTTTTTGAGGGAGGATGGGAGATTTGGATAAGACAGGTGACAAATATACATGGGGGCCAAGAAAAATAGCATTATCTCATAAATATTTTGAAATTGGAATGGGAGGGGGCGCACAAGGAGGCAGAGATGCCTTCATGGAAAGCAACTCGAGCAAGTACTCCTCGTCGGTGAAAGGGTTAAACGTTTTAAAGTTCGACACTAATTCATCGGGTACTTGTAACGGTGTGATAATGGAGAACGAATAGGGTGAGGAAAGAAATTCAAACTCAAGAGATGAGTTATCATAGCTCAAAGTTGGAATTTCAACGGAGATGGGATCATTTTCAATGAAACCTTCTTCTTTGGGATCCAAAGATGAAATCATTTCATTGCAAATGGATACTATATCCATTTAATCCTCACTTTCATTCTCTATTAAATCATGGGCCAAGTCAAGAATGGTTTGTTCCAAAGTAGGCAAAAAGTACTCATTTGGTTCAAAACATTCCTCGACTTCAAAAGTTTCGGAAGAAAAATCGTCGTCGAATTCAAATAATAAATCCAATTCATGTTCCCATAAATGATTTTCTTCCCGATAACGGTCTTCATACCTCTCATTCTTAAGCATGAGCAAACCCTCACCGAAAGTCATAGGTCGGGGTGTGGATTCTTGGAAATGAGAAGTTTGAAAATTATTATCGGAACTATACTCAAACTCATTATTATAAGAATTTTGAAAACTATTGCAATTTGTTTCAAAATTCCTATTATAAGGGATTAGAGGCCCAAAATCGTTATCATCCTCCTCAAAATACACGCACTCCAAAGCTTGACTTTTGTATTACTCGCCCAAAGTCATTTTTTGAATTTGTAATTTTTTGGGACTCTAAGTATTGACCAAAAGTCATAGGTTTACGGGGATTTGGAGAATTATCATAATGATTACCGAAAGGATTGGAATAAGACAAGTTTACCCCAAAGATGGATCGAAGCGGCGAAATCCACAAAGTGATGCGCGCGTGAAAAATTCAAGCAGTTCTTGGCGCTCAAATGTAGAAGTCCTACAAAAATATTAGGGAAAAAATACAAATAGAAAAGAAAAACAATACTACGAAATACTAAATCAATTAAATTCTGAAACATCAAGTCCCCGGCAATGGCGCCATTTTGATTAAGCGTGAAAAGTAGCGTGTGTCAAACGTCGCTCGTTGTTTTCTGTTCACCGCCTTAATACAAAAACCTAAACTTATGACTACACTAAAAAAGGGAGTATAGTGGCCAAGTCCGGGTATCGAAAAATCCACAGAGACGAATTTCTAGAATTTAACGGATTTAGTACTTCTAAAATAAAAGTGAAAAAGATATTTGTTAACAAAATAAAAGATAAATAAAGGAAAAGATTATACTATGCGATAGTGTATTTAAACTAAATTAACAAAATGAATAAAAACTATAGGTTGCGTCGAATATCCCTCACCCGAGTTAATTAGTATAAAATGGTTACACGGGTCGACGAGTTATTAAGATTGAGCCGGGTTTCGACAGATAATTAAACCCAGAGTTGTCACACCCCTAAATTCGCATAAAAGTCTAATAAGATTTTGGCGTCAACAAATACCCTGAAAATTATGCACGCAAGGTCGTAAATACGGAGCATACATGATATAACCCGTTAAATCTCCTAGGCATAATAACTAGGACAACCCACTCGAAATAAACCCGTAAAACTCCATCACCAAAGCAAAGCAACCAAACCAACCCTGAGTGAGTTCAATCCAACACAACCTAGATTAAATTAGCCCCTAAACATATTAAATGACATTAAATAAAATGCAACAAATTAATTAAAGTATGCTAATTAAATTAACCCTAATTAAATTAACTACACAATTAATATCGGCAAGAAATAATAAATAAAGCATGGAATAAAAATAAACAGAGATAAGAAAAGTAGGCAAAAGTAACAATGAATAGTAAACTTACATCAATGGAGGAATTACACAACAAACATGGAGGAGAGGGGTGTCTCAACAAATAAACCCCAAATGTTTACTAACCCTAGGTTCTAAGAGAGAAGAGAAATAAATATCTAATATATGTTGTGAGTTAAACAAGTCTCCCCACTTATATACTAAGTTACAATAATGAATTAAAAGAAAAAGAAAAAGAAATAAAAAGTGGATCAACTTTAATTAAGGAACAAAAGAAATAAGAAAAAGAAATAAAAGAAAAGAAAAAAAAAAGTGACAATAAAAGATCTCGGCCAAAACAGGGCACCGGTCGACCAGGGGTAGTGACCGGTCGATCGCGAAAATGGGGGGAGGCACACAGTCTCAACACAAAGGGTAAAAAACAAAACTCAGTCGACCGTCAGAGCATGGCCAGTCGCTGTTGAACTGCTGCAACACAAAACCAAAGACCCAAATGGGCAAATACTCATACCCCCATTGTGGCAAAATCGGACCCGCCATGGCTGCACCAACCAAGAACTAAACCGCAAATCGGTAAAACTCGAGACCCGCCAAATACACGTGTCCATTTCTGGTACATGCCGAGACCCATTTTCAAAGACCCAACTATAACACCCCGCCTAATTAAGTATCGGGTAGCTACTCCTTTATTAAATTAAACACAATATACAGTTGGTTCATTCCCAGCATCACTATCGAAAAACATTTTTCTTTTTAAAATAACCCACCCAATACTTAATTAAGTTAAGTGTTAAAAACATTTTCCATGATTAATAACAATTTAAAACTATTACCACAATACTGAACAAGAATAGAGTAGTCTCATACCACAACTGAATAATGAAAACAAGATTAAATGTAACTGGATAAAACTTCCCTGTTTAAAACATCCAACACCATTCCAACAAAACCGAAATAAAAGTACCAACATAAACCCAATACAATATCTGAAAAGGTAAATGGAATAACTAGAATCCTGGGAAACATGCCCTAAAGAAGAGAAGTACTACAGACATAGGAATCGAATAAATGAAGCATCTAAACAAGTCTGCCTCTCCAGGAACAGCAACTCATGATCAAACATCCATACCTTAAGCTGCACGTCCCTGATGTTGGGCACCTGTTAATATAGATATAGTAGAGAAGAGAATATGCAAGGAAATGGGTCAGAGCCCGATTGTAAAAGATTTTAAAATAGCAAGTGTTTAACAAGTGAAATAAATCATTTATTATGTACATGTTAGATTCCAGGCTCTCACTTGATATTCTCACATCTCATCTAGAGTACATGTCTAACGTATTCGAGTAATTTCCTTTTAACTAGTTCCCACAACATGATTTTATACCATATAATAACCCCGTATGTCCCGTACCATACGTAATATAATTATTCACATTTTATTCTCTTTAATATGAATTTCCAAGCCTTAGGATTAAGTATTCTTTTACTTAATTAAATTAAATTTCTTTTATTCTCAATCAACTACAATATCACGCAGTAGATTGAATCACAGTATATATATTCATCCTATAATATATATTAATATAGCACCTACCAGTCACAGCTGCGATGCATGCATACTCTGCTATCATGTCCAGTTACAATTCTCATTGTCCAAAGGACAAATGGTTCGGTGTCTTCCCCGAATCATAAAAACATAACACACATATGTTGGAGGAGAGCATACTCCCCAGCCAAATGGGTCATGCACATACCGACGTTCCCATTCAACCGTCGAAACTATCAATCTCACCGATAGCACGTGTCCAAGGTCCTATGCTCAGGGTACGAATCAAAAATCCTCCCAAATTGGGAGCACGGGATAAGACCGTCCACAACGCGAAACCTGCTCCCCAATAGCAAGTAACGCAGGTATGTCATACATATAATAAACTATAATATAGGTATACATCCACCTATATATATATAATATCAACAAGGTATTCACACAACCATAAGATAATTCCCATACGTAGTATTATCTATCTCTCAAATCCTACGTATTAAATATTATGACCTTACTCCTTAATTTATTATTCCCGAGCCTATATCATTACTCGAGATGTTAAATAAGTTTTCATTGATATATATTCAGTAAGGAACTCACCTATACCCTACTGGTCCATGTCATCATACTCCCCAAATTATTGTGAATTAATCTCATCTTTAATTAGAATTATATTCGATAGAACCTATTCTCTCATAGCTATATATTCCTTCACTTAGGATTAATCATACATGGACTTAAGATTTTCCAGGTAATTCAAATGATCCCCAACCAACTGGTCCTATCCATATTCCTCATATAAACGAATCACAATCCAAAACGTGAATTTAACAACCGTAATTTATTGGATTAATTACCCTAATTCTCTCCAATTTAAATCCCAAACATAATGACATTAATCCGGGTTTTACCTATAACCTACTGCCCTCCCATAAGTCCATTATATTCAAATAATAATCACTAAAAATTCCTAAAAGTTTTGGGATTAAATAAAGAATTAAAAAGGAACAAGTTCATCAATTCTAGGGAGGTCGATAGATTGATGGTCAGGGGTCGATCGATCGATCACCCAGATATCTGCCCAGATTCTATAACTTTGTTCTACGAGTTTCACATCTTTTGATCATTCAAAACCTTATTTTAACGTCCCAAATTCCTTATAATTCATACCACATGATATAGCAACATATGTAAATGATTCCTACTATTCTAAACAACCTAGAATCATCAAGAGATTGGATTAAAGTGTATATATTTCATATTTTCCAGAAAAACTAAAATATATGTTATCTCAAGAACAAACCTATAACTTTCTGAATTTCTCCAACATGTGAGTTTTATTTCATGGATTAATGTATACCAACAACATGAGATTAATCCTACATATCTCTACTTTCCAAAAATGAATTAACATCAACTAGTTTATCTTCAAAACATGTAACTTCTCCTAATTTCTAATCATCCTAACATGGACATTATACTAACTCGATTGCAATTATCAAATCACTTACCTCTACTTAAGATCTGATCCTTTGGGGATGAATGTCCACTGGTGGTTCTTCCCTTCTCCGGTCAACTTTCGGTGGTGGTTGGTGGTGGTGACCTTTGGCACTTGGTTCTCCCACAAAGACTCTTCCTTTTCCCCAGCGAACTCCTCACTCTCTCTCAATTTCTTTCTCTATAAGTTTGTAAAATGCATGAATAATCTAAACCCTTTAGACTTGTAAATAATCTCCTAAATTCGTGTACACTATTCACCTTCCAAGTGAAATGACCACATTACCCCTTCGGGGTGACTATTCGGCTCCAAAAGGCCCCGAGACCCTATACAAACGTCCGAGTAGACTTATTTGACTGTAAAAACACTTCCAAACACTTTGGCGTAGTCAAAACGACCATTTGGATGACATAACAATATTCATCATTTTATTTTTATATAAATCCAGTCCCGACACGCGTCTGACTTATTAACGAAAAGTGTCGTATTAACTATTCGTGACACATTTCTAAAATTAATCATAAGTAAAGTCATAACCACATATTATTTTGATTCACTAAGTAATATTTAACATATGTCATATATTACTATATTCTCAAGTAATAACTAAATCCGAATTAATCTCAAATATTTAATTATTTCCATAAAAAAATATCGTTTGTAAAAGTTATCAAAATTACAGGGTATTACATCAACACCTCCATCTCCATTAATGGCCAAAAGCTTAAAACCCCATCAATGATGGCCAACACCAAACCAAAACCCATTTCCAAAAATGCTAACAACCTCTATGTGCGCGTGTGGTCAATATTCAGGCTTCAATTTTGGACGAAAGTCCTCAATTTGAGATGAACCCAAAACCCGAGCAAAATCGAGCCAAAACCCAAATCGCCATTCCATTTGCTGTAAAGGGACATGGGTGGAATTATAGGGACATGGAAGCAATTATAGGATTTTTTATAAAAGAGAAAAGGGACACGGGTAGAATTATTAGAGTTGTTATTAATTTCTTATAATTCTTTTTTCGATTAAAGGTCCGTGTTTTCTTCGTTCGGACTCCGATTAGAGCATCATTTACGGCCACGTGAGCTTAGCCCGAGGGATAATGCTTCTGTGAATACTTTGGGCAAAAATCTCGAAGTGTGAAATTACAAAAATGTCCCTGAACGTGCGAATCGCGACGAAACTTTATCAGAACGCGCCCAAACTTCATACTAAGCACTTTAATACCTATAAAAGCTTAATTATACCTCAAATAACATGTTAGCGTATAAAATGGAGGTTGTCTGATTAACGAGCATAATTATAGGTATTAAAGTACCCGAGGGGGCTAAAATGCCTAAGTTAAAAGGGCATAAAGTGCAATATTCGATACAAATCAATAGGCCCTCTTCAAACTATAGCGTTAATCCACAAGTTGGTCATTAGTGGTCTTCAATTGGTTGTGATACGTCTTCATCGTGCTCATGGCATTAGTGGTGGACTTTTTCTCATCGTCGTACGCCCTTCTGGCAGCAATAATGACCTCCTTGGACTTATCCAAGGTCATCATCAGATCATTATTTATTCTAGATTGATCTGAGCGAGTCTCCGAAATTGCAACGAAGTCTGCCACAAATTTCAAATATATGAACAAAAAATATGTCAAAACATAAAATGAATGATCCAATAACTTTAGGCATGAACAAAAAGAAATTCGGCTTACAAAATACAACGCCTAAGCGGTGTGAGTTGAGAGTTGGTTATAGGACAACTGGTCGACCTGCTCACGGTTAGATGCGAGCACACCCCCTTCAGCAGGCCAAAGGCCAATTAGGGTTCTTATCCATTGACATCACCTGTTGGGTTCTCCCGGGGTGTGGACATCACCCTTCTTGGAGGGTTGTAGAGGCAGTAAAGAAGGGATGTTGTCCTTTTTTCCCCTCTCTCGAACTTATAAGTCTGATTCAGTGGCAGAAGGGCCCTCTTGTTCGGTCCTCTTCGAGCACTTGGCCTTAGGGGAGGAGGGATTGACATTATCATCTTTAATAAACAAAAATATTTTTTGGGAGCCATTGAGTGTTCTTCCTTGACAGGGATGGACTCGACGTTTAAGGATTCAAACGAGGAGGAAGTGAAAGCTTTCTCACTTACTGAAGGAAATGGAAGATCAAAAATTTTGTCTATTGGGCGAGCTGTGAAGTTGCCTGCAGAGTTATTGTACTCAAGAAGAATGGGGATGATCACCACCTTGGACTAGGGGCTTTTTCAACTTCTAGACCTTGAGCAGTTCCCCTTTTAATATGGGAAAGAGAATTCTCCTTATTCTTCAATCGATCTAGTCAGAAAAAAGGAATAAATTTTATCAGCAATCAAGGAAAAATTCTAAAGCAATAAATAAATAAAGTGTTAACCTATATCTCTCCACCACTATGGGCACAATTGCTCGCCCGCTGGGAGAGGAGGATGTTGTCAATTTGGGGCAATAAAACCCTAATCTTAATACCCATTATTGGATCAGGGAGATTAACTACCAAAACCTTGTCAGCCTTCCTCGCCTTCAAGTACAAAATACCATCTATTGTGTGGGACCATGAATAACAAAATCTAATTTTTCGAATCCTTTTGTTGGTCCCATATAGTTCATTTATTCTATGGACTCCGTTTATAATCCGCCATGTGTTTGGAGCACATTGGATGGGAACGATGTCAAAAAACTCACAGAACTCTCAAAAAAGTTGGTTTGGGGGAAATATTATTCCCCCTCGGGCACTGAGAGAGTATGGATCCAATGGCCACCCTCAATAGCAATGCAATTTCTAGGCATTAGGGTACATTCAATCGTAACCCATAGGGGATTTGACTGCATTTTTCAAAAATCCCCTAAGGTCCTCTCACTAATAGTATAAAGCATTTTCAAAGAAGAAAAGAACGGAAGAATACTACGTAATGAAAATAAATAGAAGGAACTACGAAAATGGAATAAGCAACAGAGAAAAATGAAAACTTATAAAATGAACCAAGAAAATAAGAGCTCAAGGAAGTCTTTTTGAGCAAGAGGAAGAGGAAGCAAATTGAGGATACATAGTTTGAAATGAGTGAGGATAGAATTCCAAGAGTTCAATCATAAGGAACATGACTCGAGATCAAATTTGGTGGTTCATTTTCTGCATAAGACCAGAGTAACCTTGTTATTTCAAAATATTTACGGATATGTTCAAGCGCATATCTCGGGCTTTGAACTCAACTTAGGCCAGCACATGATGTAAAATTCTTCAACCCATTTTTGACAAAGAATTTTAAGGGAAATTGTGGGTGCAAAAACATAAGGGCCAAACTTTTGGTAGCCCAAACAGGCCCAATGTACTGCCCAATGCCGATTTAGCATCTCATTAATAATTACAAAAATATATCACATGGATAATTATGAAGACTCGTCTCAGTTACCTACAATCTCGTAGGAGATAAATAGGAATCACCAATGAGCTAATAAGGAGCTTGAACAGTTTGTTCACACCTCAACTACTTTTATTGCTATAAATAAAATCCAACCCCCCCCCCCCCCCCGGGGGGGGGGGGGTCAAGAGGCATGTAATTCCGAACCTAGAATTAACAAAAAATGAGAAACCCTTCGTGGATGTAGATACTTGTCAAACCACGTAAATTTTAAATGTTGTGAACATTTCTTACTCTCTTAATCCCTTTGCTTTTTATAATTATTAATTGTGATTTCTTATAAATCTCTGAAAATATTTGGAAATTAGAGAAAATATTTAGAAATCTGAAAATCATGAAAATAAATATAAATTACAAAAAATAAATTAAAAACATTTCAAAATCCAAAAATAATAGGAAAAACATTTTAAATTACAAAAAGTATCATTAAAAATTCTGGAAAATGCCAAAATACTTTTAAAAAATCTGGAAATAACAGAAAAAATTAAAGAAAAAAATGAAAAAACATATAATATGCTGAAGAAAATTTAGTTTTCTTTTAGCGACACTTATGTAGTGCAAGAATACCAAAGTAGATGTGTATAGCCACACCCTTAATATTTTTTCAACATACTAGTTATAAACAAAAAAGTTTCAGCAACAAATTACTATTAAATCTAATTGTTGTCTTGTCAAATTTATAAAATTACCGCAAGTGCACGGACAATCATTTTCGTCACTATTCAGGGCACCGATTTTAATCATATTCTTTACCTCCAGGACTTTGAAATCACATTTTCACTCAAACTACAATGTTGTGAATCTTGAAAGATCTTTTCAAAAACTTATAGCACAACTTCAACGGACACTCCAGTGAATTTATAAAATTCTTTTAGTGCGTCAGTCTTAACGTACAGTTAAAGATTTTTATAATTTTTTATAAATTCACTCGAGTGTCCGTTCGTGCCATAGCTTTTCAGAAGGTCTTCAAAATACTCACAACTTTGTAATTCGGACAAAAGTGAGATTTTGAAGTCTTGACGATCAAACATGTGATTAAAGTTGCTGCTGTAAATAGTGATGTGAATAGTGAGAAAAGTATTATTTATATTATTTTTGAATTTATGAGAGTTTATTTTCAATATATTTCATACTTTGTAAATGTTTTCTCTATTATTGTTAATTTTTTACAAGTTTTTCCTATCTTTATAAGTTTTTTCTAATTTAAAATATTTTTGCTATTATTTCTAGATTTTTAAAATGTTTTACTATTATTTATACTTATTTTCATGATTTTCATATTTTAAAAATATTTCCAAATTTTTAATTGTTTTTGAATAATTTTGAGATTTTGAAATATATTTTTAATGATTTATTAAGTAGTTTTTATTTTTTACATCTTTTATATTATTTTGGATTAAAACAGGTGTAAGGTGGTCTTTTTTTAGAATTTTGAAAGCAACTAACGGTGGTGCGCAATCACAAATATTGTTATAAAATATGGGGTGGCAAGTCAAAAAACTTCAAAAAAAAATGTACTCCATTATTAAAAGATTTGTGTTTCAGACATCCCATGTTTTTTTCTTTAATGATTCAAAATATATTTTTCAATGTGTTCAAAAAGTGGTATTGTGATGGAATAGATAAAAAAATGGGATGTCTTTATCATAACTAGAATTGCCAAAAAATAGCACAAAATGGTTAAATCTGACCATATTAGCCCAATCATTAAAATATGGTGTTATTCTTAAAAATGTGAATCAAATGAGAGCCCAAACATTAGAAATGTCTAAGCCAGTCATGGGCTTTCATTTCACATGAGACTTTCATAATACACTAACCCTTACAATTTAAGTGTGGTCATTCCTTTCTTTCATCACTTTACAAACAGCCTCACATCCCCCCTCCCTCCCGATACACACATTCTCTCTCTTTTTGTCTCTCTTCAATGAAAATCACTCCTTCAAAACTTAATGCTTCCCTTTACTATTACCTTCATTGCTCTTATTTTCCCATTTTTATTATATATCTCTAATCTCACCGACTTACACCATATATAAACGCGACACACACACACACACACACACACACACACACACACACACACACACACACACATATATATATATATATATACATATATATATATATGTGTGTGTGTGTGTGTGTGTGTGTGTGTGTGTGTGTGATATGTATTGTAGGGAGTTTCAACTCTATGATATTTTAAATTGCCTAAAATAACCTCGAATGCAATTTAAAAAGTAAATGATGTCAAGTATATATGGTTCATCCTTAATCGACTTTCGTCCATAAGGTAAAAGGGTTTATTGCACTAAATGAGGTGAATGTTAGTTAAGAGCCCAACATTCGAGTACAAAGTATCTTCTTATTGAGTTTCTATTAATCACAATCCCTCAAAGATAGGGGTTCTTATTTATTGATACTAAGAGTGCTATCAACCTATTCTACCTTGGGGAACAAGTGAAACCCTAGTAATCCTAATTTGCATTTATCTCTTGTATAATTGATTAGTTATAATGGGGTGATGATGTTTCTTATGAGTGATTGATAATTATCTCATTTATTTGACATAGTCCAGTCATAATCGACCTTTACTTAATTGTTTAGCCAATTTCACCCACGGTTATTCAGGTCAATTTGTGTAGCGTGTCACCTTTTGGATAAGGTCGATTTCATTTCCCCTTCGTTTTCCTCCATAACTAGGTCGCTTAGTCCTTAGGCTTAGTTGACCTGGTTATGTCTTGTAAATGTACTTTTCTACATATAATTTTTTAGATGTAGGTTTCTTACATGACATGTTTCCCTTTTGGATCTAATGGAGAGGTAATCATTGAAATGATAGGCACGTGATCCCTAAATATAGGGCTACGTGCGATGTATCTAGCTTGGCTCAAGGTCATTAATATGCGTGAGCGCACACCATTATGAGGGAGAGAGTGTAGCTCTCTTAGACAAAGAGTTGTTACTTATTCTTCCTTATTACGGCAAGGGATAAAAGGAACTCGATGTGACACCCCGCCTAATTAAATCCCGGGTGATCAGTCCTAAATTAAATTAAAATATATTTCTCAGTTGGTTCATTCTTAGCATCACTATAAAAAACTTTTTAATTACTAATCACCTAAGTGAAATTAAAACGGTGCCAAATTTTATCTTTCATTAACCCAAGAACAATACTAATGCGGAAATAATTAAACATTCACACTATACAATAATTCAAACCATCACGCAATATATAAAGGATAAAGTCTTGCCGAGTCAACAATCGGCTAAAAAATCCAATGCTTCTAAATAAAGCCAATATAATTTAAAACTGAATATCTGAAATAAAGACAATGGACAACATGTCCCAATAGAGAGTACTAAAATGAGATCCTGCACTAGATCTAAAAGAATGAATCGTCTATGCAAAGTTCTTCCAACCTCCACAATGCTGCAACTACGAGTCCCTGGACTGAATCCTCAAGTCTGGCGTCCCTGTAGCTGGACACCTAAAAGGGTTTTGAAAATATTTTGATAGCAAGAGCTAGTACTCAAAACATTTCGAAAATATTTAGCAAGCGATTATCACAGTAAGCTGAGTTATTGATTACACATGTTAAGATTTGCGCACACTCACTTGAGTTACCTCACCCTTCATCTATAATGCACGCCTAACGTCCCGTACCTAGCCCACCTAGCATTACTACCCAAGCTAATTGGACTATAGTATTCAACTGAACTTGTCTACGCAACTAAGTTCCCATACCACCCATATAGTATGTAATAGTAACCATATCTCATATTGTATGTTCTTAGATAACTGTTCACGCCTTGTTACCTTTAACCGATTTGTAATTAAGTTTTCCTACTTAATTTGCTTTTAGATGTATTCACGGAATCTCATTATCTACTAACCCGCATAAGTAGATTATTAATACAATATACATTTCACACATAATATATACTTATAAATTCATTCATTACTAATATGTCCTCTTAACACACATCAATGACTCTTGGGTCGAAATGGTCCATCGACATTAAGGGAGAGTTTGGTTCGGAATGTCACCTAGACCCCAAGTTCATTTCATGTAGTGGTTCGGAAAATCACCTCGACCCCACTAATGAAATTTTATACATAGATTGGTTCGGAACTCTATCGTCACGACCCCAACAAACTATTTCCACATATTAGTTCAGAATCCTACCTCGACCCTAATATAGGCAATTATACTTTAGGTATTCTCTCCACCTAAGTATCTATATAATTTAGTAGGTATACACGCAATGTAATAACAGTGCTCGTACGTAATATTTCCTCTTAAATATTCATCGTACTTATTAATTTGTGATTTTTCTCACCATCACATTTTAATAGAGTATTCACACAACTCTAAGGGTCCTAGTTGGCCCTTCATTCATTTCAGTAGTTAAGCTATCTCTAACCTACTGGTATACTCCTTGGAATAACGTTTAATCTCTCCTAACTCAAATCCCAAATTCCCGATGCACTACTCGATCGGTTTATCCTCGTCGGACCATCACTTCAAATCTTGCACGCCATTATACACCTACCGGTACTCTCTATGTCCCTACATAGGTATAATATCATCACTAAGGTTCCCCTCAAGTGTCTGCAATTGAATAGAACCCAACAAATAAAAGAACCCAAAATCAGCCTGGGTCGATCAATCGACCATGAGCATCGATCGATTGACTCCGTCGATCGATCGACATTAAAGGGTCGATTGATCGACCGAGCAGTGACAGACGCAATTCTTCTTCTTTTTCATGCATTTTTCACCATATTAAATTAACTAACTCACATGATAATCCACCAAACTTGTAACTAACGATACCTAAACATTCCTACATATGATAGGATGATTTCCAGCGAATTAAACATTATAAATCCTTCCAATTTATCCCAGAATAATTCAAATCTTCTAATTATTTAAGAACCCCAGTATGACATGTTCTTCCCATGTGTTCAATCATCAACATAGGTTTTAATTTGTACTAACAACCATGATTCCCCTAATTTTCAACCCTCTACAGATATAAATCTGACAACATGTTATTTCCACCCAAACATGCAATTAATCCATTCTTTTTCTCCAAGAATATTCGTCAAAATCAATTTATTCATAAATACTACGCAAGGATATTATAACTCAAAATAATTTGCAAATAACCACTTGCCTTATTCAGAGATGATACGATTCCGTGATTGATTATCTTTCTCCTCCAATCTTCCTTCCTAACTAGTTTGTGGTGCAAGAACCCTTTGAATCCTTCACCAATTCTTCCTTAGGCTTTGAAAATAATCTCTATCTTCTCTCTCTAATGGCTTCCCTTTGTGTTATGAGGTTTCTAACCCTAACCCAACTTTCAATCGGCTGATAAAACACTCCAAAATTTGTAGGTCTTCTCACCCCCATATGCCAAAAGACTAAAACGCCCCCGTACGGTCCCTATTTAGCCCAAAAATGTCCCGATACCCGACTAGTACCCCCGAGTATACTATTTTGACTAATTCGACCCTTTCGGAATCATCTGTGACCTCTAAATTATCATTTGAGTCACTTAAAAAATAATTTCCTATCTCATCCTCAACTTAGTCTATACGCGACACCCGGTTGAGATATAATCAAGTACGTCCATATCACTCGCTATGTCGTGCAAATTAACTATTAATATTTACTATTCCCACTTAGTAAATTTGAGTCGTAATATTAATCAGTGTCTATCTCTTAATTAATATTTATTAATCATAATTATTATTTAATCCCTTAATAATCATAATTATCAATAAATCGCATTAAATTACTTTACTCACGTAATTTAAATATTAAATCACATTAAATTACTCCACTCACGTAATTTAAATTAAAACGTATTTTATATTTAATCATTCAATTAATTGAATTCTAAATATGCGAAATACGGGGTATTACACTCAAAATGCATTTGAGAACTTTTTCACCCTTATTCTTGAAGGTAACTCATTTTCTCTCTATTTCTGCCATAGCCATGGAGCTTAATCTATAAAAATCTTCATGTTTTTTATCTTCCCACTTGGACATATTAATGTCTAGGAGACTATGCAATATGAGGCTTCTTCTGAAAATGACTTCAGGGCTTTTAAAGACAAATATCTAGTCCCCGATGATGTAAAATCAGAATTCATGTGGATGATAACCTTATAAACCTAGGTCCTAATGAGGTTATTATGTATTATGACGATTATAAAAGTGGTGGGGGGGGGGGGGTAAATTCATTCTCCACCCTTTGTTGGTGGAGAAGCTCCATCACTATGGAGTTTCCCCTCTCTAATTAAACCAAAGATTTTCCATATCATCGTGGGAGCGATCGCCATTAATCAAATTTGCAAGATGAATCTCGACTTACATGAGATCGGTTATTATTATCACATGAACATCGTCACTGGGGCTACTACCCAACATTTCAAGTCTAAAGATAAGTTAAATAAGTTGGTTATATGGATACTTAACTCTCACAAAGGCACGGACAATGACATGTTGGTCGTTTTAAGGCATTTCCATGATGGGAGCCCAGATTATAAGTGCCAAAAAGTGTCTGGGATATTTGGATACTCTATTAATATTCATTTTTCCCTTAAGTTTAGTAAAAAATAATTGTGATCATTGTTTTAATCGGCCTCATCCTTGTGAATATCAGCTGATTGAGAAAAAAACCCAAGGATTACCAAGTAAGACTCTGGGATTTGAGGAAGGTACGGGTAAGGATGCCCCCCAATGCATTAGATGTTATTGGAGATATTCTCACACTCAATTATGGTACGATTTGACAATGGCATCGCCTAATAACTTCACAACGATCCGTGAGGCTTCCATTATTGAATACTTAGCAGTTTTTTACGACTCCATCCCAACTGCACAGTCGATTATCGATTCCGACACAGGAGGAGTGCATCTCCACCCATGTTATCTCCAATGATACTTAGGCAACAAGGTCAGTTATGTAGCATGAATTATACCACTTTCTTTTTTATAGAATCCAGACGAATACTTCGGATCGATTTAATGAATAAGTAAAGGTAAACTCTCACACAATAGTTAACATCTCTAATGATTCAGACATTATGACGAAAAAGTGTCACCCCCATCACCAATAGATCTCCATGCGTCCAGGTTCAACCTGGATAAGGAGAAGTCCAATAGTCCCCCTAAAAAATATTATTGGAAATAAGTGGGGGAGGATTATCTCCGAGGGGGAATGGGAGGAGAAAAATATGGATAAGGCAACCGAGAAAACAAAGAAATAGAAGACCTTCCACCTCCACCCTTCCCCTACTTCGAATACCCCTCTGCCTCCGAAAAATAAGTCTACTGGTTCCCCTAACACTTCGTTTGTAGTTTCTCAAACCAATAATATACCCTTCCCATTACATTCATCAGAGTCTAGAGCTCAACCTTTGGCAATGGCTTTTATGAAAGGAAATATCTCATCATTATTGAGGATTCCTCTTTTAGGGATTGTGATGTAGCATTTTCCCTAAGAAAAGTCGGACTCCTGCCTAATGACATGTCATAGTTGAGGTATTTTAGGACTGTTCGACTTGTCAAATAGGGAATACGCCAATTGGTATTGGTAAGCATTCTCAATATATGAATTTGTACGATTTACGTTTCTAGAATAATTTAAAATATATGACAATAATTTGACGCCATACTAGATACCTCATGAAATAATATTCACTTATCCTCCTTCTATAGGGCATTTTGACTCCATGTGCCATGATTATATATATTGAGAAGTATACTCTTGGGAGTATTAAGCTTTATTCAAAAACCCCATACAATGTGTTTTTTATGATTAAATGTTTATAACTTAATCATACTTACCAGCTCACCTTCTTTACTAAAGTTTCATAGAATTACATTTCCGGGACTATGTTTTAGTTGTATAATCATTATAAATATATTAATACTATACTTATTATTTGAATGAAATATTGATCCAACAAGTTCAGTTCCATCCGAGGGAAACACAAATATATAGTTGAGAACCCGAGATGAGTTTACTCCCTGGAATTATGAATATGCATATTTTTATTGTTATGATTGTGCCATTATGAATTTGAAATTTGTTTCATTTCGATTTACTAAAATGGGATCTTACTTCCCGGCCCAGAATGCGCAAGGATTGTCCATTACAAATAAGAGGGTTACTCCCCGGCCATGAATAAGGGAGGATTATTTATTATCGATAAGGGGTTACTCCCTTATTAAGAATGGAGGATGATTTCATATTACAGACATGATCGATGAACCATGGTTCGCAAAGTTGGGACATTCTTTATGAATGGACCGAACCAGTCTATACATTAATTATATGGATATTATTTATTGCATTTAATTTTATGTAATAGTATAATAGTGATGCATTCACTGAGTTATTTTTCGCATGGTTCTAATGTTTATATGTTTCAGGTCTTGTAATTTCACTGCCAAAACTAGGAGGTCAGATTGGGTTATCAGGAAATGAATAAAACAATAAGTTTTGTTTTAATGTAAACGATATAATTAGGCTAACTTTTCTTTCTAGCAATTTTTCATAAGTATAAGTATTTTAATCTTGAAATCTTTTTTGTTTTATGAATTTTCGTTAATGACTTTATTGATGAGACACATGTTTGTGGTTTTGTTAATTGAATTATGGTTTGACTCACTTTGACTTTCAAACTTAATTATAAGTAACTAGGTTGGGGTGTGTCATGATATCTCTATGTTTTATACATATATAAGAGAAAAGTGAGAGCGTTAAATATGATCATCGATGGTGTGATTATATATGTTATAGCTACACAAAAATTCAATAGCAATGATACTATAATTCATGTACTATGAATGAATGCCGACAAGAAGTATATTAGCAAAAATGAGAAAATTCCATGATGGCATAATTCGAGTCTTTTAATATATGTAGTGTACTTGGACTCATCGTATAAACCCCATTAATTTTTAACCCAGAGGATTATGAATGGGTGTTTATAAGAAACACTACAAAAAAATTACTTTATGAGATGGTGCTCCAGTCGTCTTAAAAGGTCCCCTGGTCATCTCAAATGCCTTTTGGGATGTCATTTGAGACGGCAAAGGGGGGTCAGATTAGACCCCCGTTTTAAAAGATTTTGAGATGACACTAGCTACCTCAAAAGGTTTTTTCGAAACGGGAAAAACGTTGTCTCAAAAGGTCGTTGCTTATAGCTTTCGAGAGGGCAGAAAAGCCATCTTTTAAGCCTAATTTTTTAGATGGCAACAGCCCTCCCAAAAGACTTTTTTGTTGCCGTCTCAAAAGAATTTTTTGAGACGATAACTTAGCCGACTCAAAAGGTCCTCATTTATGGAACAGTTTTTAGACGGCAAATAAGCAGTCTTTAATAATTTTGGTACCAAAATTAGAATTTCATCCATTCCATAATATACTCTATATAATTATAAACAAAAATTCTTAAAAATAACATATGACATATTTGGCATCCCATTTCAAGATACAACATACAATTTTCCATTCAAATATAATTAGAGTTCATACAAAGAAAAAATACACAATTTCAACATCGTGTCAACCAACCTAAATATCTCTACATAATTTCACTCGTCTCATTAGAAAAAATCATAAAAACCCAACTGCGCCTAGATGTAAGCAATGTAAACTCGCAATCTTAAAGCATACGACCTCCAGTAAAAAAACTTCAATATCTTGCCTTGCCCACAAAATATATCCACCTATAATAACATTTATTTAGTGTCAGTTACCTTAAACAGAGAAGTAATATTTTTAATAGTTTCTATAGATGACAATCTTTAAAAACCCTATCAAATTTTCATATCTTCATATTATTTAATTTTAAAAACAAATAATATATATATTTTTAAATTCGGCAGTGTCTCCTTTATTTATTCACAAAAACCAATTCGTTTAAACATAAAAATGAACTAAAAAACAACGACAGAAATATCCACAATACTGTAAACAACTACATTTAATTGTTTTCAACACAACACAACATATAAATAACTTTAACCAAATCGTGGCTTCAGTTAGTGTGTGTGTGTGTGTGTGTGTCTATATATATATATACCTCTCTATATAATGATCCATCTTCAACATTGAAAGTTTTATTATTCGAAGCCCGAATGTCTTGACACATGTTGATATCGTCAATGGGATCCCCATTTACCCTATAATAAAAAATATATATATATGTACATATAACATACACAATCAATGTACAATTAAACTAATTAAAAGTCAGTATATGCAACATACCATGCCTTGCTTGTTTGCGAACACCAAGATGATAATGTTGAGCATAAATGGATCACTGATGATGGCCTGAAATAAAAATAAGTAGATCAGATGAGAAACATCACCTCTAACTAAAATTCTCGAATTATAAACCACCAAATATATATATATATATATATATATATATATATATATATATATATATATATATATATATTTGATCATGAACTCCAAGACTACACTAAATTAAATGTGCTTAATATAGACATTATCGCATATCAAGTCTAATTGGCATAAACTGGCTAGAAAGGAATAATAACTTGTACATAAAATTGTGACACCCTGCCTAATAAAATACCGGGTAATCAGTCCTATATCAAATTAAATAGCAATCTCCTCTGGATCATTCTTAGCATCACTGTCGAAAAAATTTTAAACTTACTAACCACCTAGTAATCAAAAAAATATGGTGCCGAGTTTTATCTTTTTATTTAACATCCCAATAACAACATGTGAAAGAATATATAACTAACTATCATACAATCACTCAATCAAACAATACTAAAAATGGAATAAATGGAATCCTTGCCGAGACAACCATCGATTACAATTCAATAACAAAAATGAACCACAAGAGTATTATACTGAGTACAACATCTAACTAAAATAAAATGGAATAACTAGGGTGACATGCCCAAATAGGATATCGAATACATCATACTCTAGGAATGAAATGACTGAAGCGGCTACGTTAAAGTTCTACAACATCCACATGTGTCGCAGCTGCGTAACCCTGGAAGAGAACAATATTGCCTTCCCTGTGGCTAGACAACTAAAAGGTTTTGAATTTTTTTTATAGCAAGGGTTAGAACCCAAAACATTTTGAAAATATTTAGCAAGTGAATTTAAATGCAGTAAAATGAAATGCATGAATGCTATTTATATTTAAGTTAGTGCCGCACACTCTCTTAAAGACACCTCACCCCTTAACTAATTTGCATGCCTAGTGTACCTATACATGACCCGTCTAGCTATCTACCCCGTAACTAGTCTTGTCATATCTACATATATATTCAACCTTCCCCACTACTCTACCCCGAGTGAGTTTAGTATACGAGTTATAAGTTATTAATCAAACTAACTTATTTAGATCTCTTCTCAATTAATACCATATAATATTTTCATGAGTTATATAATTTATACATTGCACATCATGTATTTACCTGTATATAAATCTGCACCATATATACATATCAGTATATCACAACATTCACACCAACTTATTAGGTCATTTCTCATTTGATATCATATGACAATCTCTCAAGTTATATAATTATACATTCCATATCGTGTATTCACCCGTATATAAATCTGTACCATATATACGCATCACTATATTCCAACATTCACACGCATGTCGTAGATATATAAATGCTATCACAAACGCGTAGGAGGCGTCCATAGTTCCCCCCGAAAGTGACCGTCCCATACCATAACGACTCACCCCTAATAATAGACGTTATGGCCTGGGGATTATACTCACCCTACATTCGCTAGCCAGGGGACTCACCTACATCGCGCAACCTCCTAAGATAGCATTAATATTGGTATGCTTTACTATAAATATTATTCGCACAAATATTTATATATATATATATATATATATATATATATATATATATAAATCCAGGCTACCGGTGTATTACTTACATACACAAGCCTAAAACATGCAAGTCTATGGTCCGACTTCATTTCAATTAATTATACCCTAATTAATTTCATTATCTTAGTGCCACTCTACCAATTATACCCGAACTCTCTCCCCCCCCCCCCCCCCCCCCTAAATTCAATACTTCCAATCCATCATTCAATTTTATTCAATTAAGTCTACCCACTTAATTAAAAAGATTTCAAATCACTCAATCATGAACCTTAATTCTTCAAATTAATTAATCCTCTAATTAATTCAAGGGTAAACATTCATAAATTAAAACCCTAGATCATAACCAAAATTGCAGAATCAACTAACGCATAAACTGTGTATCTCAAACACATAATAGGTCTGAATCATGGGAAGGAGAAAATATGATAGGCTTAACAGGTCGTTCAAACGACCAGCCATGTCGTTCGAACGATAATAGCTCTCGTTTGAACGAGATACCAGGTCGTTCGAACGACCCTGGTATCATCTTCATCCATAATCTGTCGAGTAAAATCCAGTCCGCCATTGACATGTTTAAAACCTCCATTCTATACATATTTCTTCATCAAAACATCCCAACATTCATCCTAACCCCATCAACTACACCAAATTAGGGCACAAATTAGTCAAATCTTAACACCTCTACAGATTTATAAGTCCAAATCAAAGAAATTCTCAATTTCTCATGAACACAAACCCTAACATATTAATTGATTCCCACCTCCTTTAATATGAATAGGTAAGTGCAACTTAACAATTGTGAATTAAACCACTTGCTTTAAATTTTAGAATCAAAGCCTTTGAATGAATATGCTGGATTGAAATCAAGGATCTCCTCTTGTTCTTGAAGCAATCTCCCAAAATTCCCAAATTCTCTTCTAAGGGTTCTCCTCTTAAGCTCTCCCCAATTTTAGTCTTCTAAAATAACTTTAAGTTGCCTTACCCTTTCACCATTAGGGTTAAACTCTCTAATCCCATTTTTGGACCTATGGCCCTCCTAAAAAGGTCCCAAACTCTTAATTTGAATCTCAATTATGTCTAGAAATGTCCTGAAGTCCAATATATATTTATGGTAACTCATTTCCAACTATTTCGACCCATCCGGACTCAACCGTGCACTCTAAATTGCCATCCGAATTAATTTTTAACATTCTCCAAATTCTTAACCTCAAAATGAGACACAAAATAATCCAAAATATTAAACCTCAATTCATTAAATTAATAAACTCTTCAAATTTAAAAATTTCACAAATCATGAATTTAATTCCTCCAAATAAAATAAATTACTTTTCTCCAAAAATATTATTTAATTAAAGGTCCTTATATTTACAGGGTGATACATACTTCCCCCGTTACAATTGAATTTCGTCCTCAAAATTCGAATGGGCCTAGTAATCCCAGTCTCAAATAGCCCCGCAATCACTTACCATTAGCATTGCTACACAAAGTTATTAAACGAATGTAATTAACCAGAGCGCCTATACACCCTGTACCCATGCTTACCCGCACGAAATGAAACCCGACATTTACTAGACCTTCATAGGTAATATAACTTCAATCCCACACTTATAGCATTCCAAATACCCTCCTCTCGGCATGAAAGTATACATATCCACTCTTATGCTAAAAAACAACATATACTACCGCGCCCTTACTATCACTAGTTTACTTGCGCGAAAATAAAACCCGAGTTATATCTCCCCACTCGAGAATCAGTCCAACCACTTTGAATCACATCATAAATGTCCCTACTCCCTGGGATTTCAATTAACAATTTATACATCAATATGCATCACATTTAACATACATAATCGTATATATGCGCTAGACCCTATCTCAGGTGAAACCTAGCAACTATAATTCATACCCTAGTTCCGCGAACACCCAGTCTTACATTGACTATCCCGTATAGACCCAAATTATAGCTACACGGTTGAAACTTGAAAAAACATCCACGCTACTCCCATAACTCTCGAAAGTAGGAATCTCTCGTATAATGCAACCTTCCTCTTAGTGTACCTTCCAGTGTTTTATGGTTAACACCAAATAACCACGCTATCCCACGATACTTAAATATATACACTATGGATATTTCAGCCAACACATCCACTAATATTCGTCTCACTCGCGAATCCTAGTGGTAAAAAACCACAGGTTGTGACGCACTCAATGTCACTTCCAAACACACCCGCGCTCAACGTTTCATAATCCGAGGGACATCTTATTCCATTCCTCTGAAATATACCCAAAATCATCGCCTTTGCGTCTCCTCCCCGAATTTGCAAAGTATCTACATAGTAGAGACTCTGGCTCCTCACAGGGTGACCATACACCCCATATCTCGTGAATAATTTCACAAACCTTTGATCATCATATATGTAGCATATTTATCCCAAGTTCGTCCCCCCGCATTCTCAGCGTGCCTATATCCTCAAAATGTTTTCGATGACCTTATAATTTACTATTTAATTTTTCTCGATATTACCCCACCTATCAACTTGTGGTGCAAAACTTCGCAGTGTTTCTTTCGTAACACTTCCCTGCTCCACTGGCCCTATCTCTTTACGACTCTCTACTAATCGTATTTTCTCCACACGATCACTAATTATCATTCAATCAGATGACCTAGAATTCAATAACGTCTTCCCACTTTCGGTATTTTATCAAGGCTTATGCGTATAACACCTCACAGCAAAGTCCAAAAGAGCTTTTGCCAATGCTCTATTCCTTAGCATTGCCGATCCTCGATTTTTACAGAACCCAAAGCATATCCCCGGGACTCCCAAACCTTGCCCCTATGCTCGCAAGTCTAATCATGGACTCCCGTGTCTCTAAAGGAGTCATATACTACCGCTCGCATTATCACTAAGCCCTTAGCGCTAAATATTAATAGAATAGCAAAATCTCTCCACTCCACGGCAACCCAACATACCTTGAATATCATCGGTAAGAGTCCTATGCACCAGGATCAAATATAACTAAACAATGGCACTCTAAGAAGCCTACTTCACATAATATCACCACGAGATCGATCCTCTTTCAGGTGGGACATCACACAAACATACCTCCCGTCTTGGAATAACGAACACGATAGCCTTGATATAATCCCCCACCATTGCAAACATGTCTATACCCAGGATAAAATCATACCTCGAATATCACCTCTCAAAGGATTTAGTCCTCAAGAAATACATCGTCTCAATGTACCCACCCATTCCTTTCAGGTGGAACCGCAGAGTACCCCGCTACTCCATGGTAAAAAAATACACATAGTAGTGATACTAATGAGACCTTCAATAAATTCATTTCTCATGCTAATTTAGTACTACTACATTACCGTGACCCGCTCGTACCACACCAAACAGGCCTTAATCATCTCGGAATAAAATTTGTAGTTTCAGTTGCCCATAACACTGTCGGCTCAACGGTTATTAGACATAACACCCACGTCCTAACCAAACCAAAAACTTCTCCAACAGATGCCCTTACTAGGCATCTAGCTCCTATTCCCTGACTTTCCACAGACAAGATCCATCCATGTGTTTCCACTCTTTTACACATACGATACCTCTCTGTGTCATCCTCCTTTTCCTGTCCCCACTGATCCTTTTGGGGTTTCCCTTCTCACAAACCTGGTAATCTTGACCCTGATGCTACCCGAATTGTCCCTTTAGATCCGTTGATCCAATAGAATGGTTCCTGGCCTTGATGGCCCTAACTAAACCCACTGTCACTCGGTAGAGATTTCATTAATATCGATCATTAATCTGGGTCCTCTACTGGGTATCCCTTCCCTTGATGCCTCACGAGCAAAAAAAATTCAATCTTACTCTTCTGATAGATTCTCTAACTCCCTTAGCTCCCCTCTCTCGAGAGCATTGATACCAATTATAGTTGTACAACTTTGATGACAACGACATCAGTCATTTTAGTCAGATCTCATCTTTGTGCTTATATTTTTTACCCATGGGTCTTTCTTCAACTTCCAAACCCTTTTCAATCTTCGTATCCCTCTTATCGATTATGAATTTTGTGTATTTCGTCAACTTTCCTTCACTTTCGGCCATTGCCTGACCCTTTTGGAAAATTACTGAAGTTTCCCTTGTCTCTCAATTTAACCTCTAGTGAGAAGATTTTGTAATACTCCACACACCAAATCCCTTGCTATTCATGGTACCTCTCTATGAATGTGGTGACTGGCTCCCAACACCCCATACTGCTTCTAAAAGCAAACTTCTTCGCTCGAAATTTTGACTTTAGTGTCACTACACTCCCCCACATGTGATCCCAATTGGATGTTATCCATCCATTGATAAATCACCCTTTCGTACCTCCCTCAAATTCTAACGGATTGTTCTTCTGAAACAAAATCTTCTCCCTCGCCCCTTGTCATCTACACTTGGGGTTTTAACTTGCACCATTGTCCTTCACGACGATTCTTGGGGAAACTACTGCACCCCTGTGGTTTCTCCAACTTCAGTTGTTCAAATAATATGGTGATGACGCGACTGAAAATGTGTCTCAGAAATGCGTTCACTCGAGGCTCAAGTGCAAGCCTGTCGCTCAAGTAATAATCCGACAAGTCGGGTATCGATTCTCTGGGAAAAAGGACAACGAAGTTGTGACGACGGGAAAAGACGAATGAATCCTATCTTTGACTCTAAAAAGAAAAAGAGAAAATAATTTGGTTTTGGGAATGATTAAACTAAATGCAAATATGAAATTATGAAAAGTGAAACTACAATAAATTACCTAAAATATGATTGAAAGATGAATGGAAAAATTTGAACTAAGTGATGTGAAAAACAGGACGGGAATACAATCCCCCAACCCTAGTGTATTGCAGTTATAATACTAATCGTAAATTTAACTGATTAATTTAACCCAAAATTTAGTACTCCCAAGCATTACGTATACGAGGTTCAAACCCGCGTCATACTTAATCTGAGGACGAGTAAATTGGTAACGCGATAGTGACACTCGAATTGCATTCTAAATCATCCTGATTACCCAGAGGCAAACGAGATATAAAGATCTACAATTTTTGTGTAACTACGCAATACGGATGTAATAAATCACTAAATTCAGAGAATTAATGTTATACATATGCAACTAACACATCAGGCTGGGTTCATGTATCCCGGCCTTAGAAAATCTAGCCTAGCATGTTGAAAGTGATGAAAACAGTATTGGATTTGTAGAAAAACATGATTAAACAATGGAAAATTAATGGAATGATGTAAAACAGAATTAAAAGAGGAAATAACTCACTAATTTTTACCAAAGCAATAACAACAGCAATGAAGAACACAGAATTCTGAATTAACCTTCAATCTTTGGAATTAAACTGGAAATTGTATCTAAATTAGGGTTTGCTGGAAAGAAAGGAAAAATCTATTATTCTCCCTAAAATCTCCGTCCAAATAATGATAATAAAATGGGTTTTTATACCCTACAACAATTCAAGAGTTTCAGCTGCACAAGGATTCTTTTTCGGAGAAGATAAGATTTGGAAATCTCGATAGTCGGATCGGTCCGGGCCTTAGGCGGACCGGTCTACCTCCCAAGCGTATCGGTTCTTTTTATTTTTAGGCGGATCGGTCCAGGGGAGGACCGGTTCTTTTATTTTTAACCCTTCTTCGGTTTGCTTTTGATCCGAGGTCTACTGGAGGTTTGCACGGACCGGTCCGACTGTTTGACTTTTTGCTCAACTTTGACTGCTCATATCTTTTATTCCAGGACTCCGATTGAGGTGCCGTTTCTTCCTATGTGCTCATGAATGATATCTCTTCAACTTCTCTTTAGGTACCTCGTCCGAATTCCGGATAAAAATTATGCTTTTGCCCTCTTAACTTTCCTTCTTATCTTTCTTGATTCTTCCGATTTCCTTCTTTCGTTTCTTGACATCAAATATCTGCAAAACTCATACAAAATACTAGAAACTCGGTGTACTTGTTAGGATAAGTTAGTAGCAAGATTATGAGATAAAGTCAAATCGATTACGTTGTTCGAGGTGCTAAAAGTAGCTAAATTAAGGGATAAATTAGGAAGAATTTATGCCTAATCAGGTGACTTCTACTGCGTCACTTTTTCCAGAATGCTCTAGGGCTCTTGCTGAGTCCTCCCTCATGCAAATCCTTCTATATCGCACGCTTGTCGTTCTATGATGTTCGATCTACCATGCTTGACCAAAACTATATATGAATCACATGAACTATACCCTATAGCAGTAGAACGTAAATCACATACGTGAAGGAATAGGATAACCTTATAATAAGGCACTATATCAAAGAACGTTACGCTGAAACGTGAAAAGCCGCACAGATCCTAAGGTCACTAGAACCTGATGCTCTGATACCATCTTTGACACCCTGCCTAATAAAATACCGGGTGATGAGTCCTATATCAAATTAAACAGGAATCTCATCTGGATAATTCTTAGCATCACTGTCGAAAACTTTACAAAACTTACTAACCACCTAATATTAAAAAAAACATGGTGCCAAATTTTATCTTTTTATTTAACATCCCAACAACATGTGAAAGAATATATAACTGACCATTATAAAATTACTAAATCGAACAATACTAAAAATGGAATAAATGTAATCCTTGCCAAGACAACCACCGGCTACAATTCAATAACAAAAATGAACCACGAGAGTATTAAACTAAGTACAACATCTAACTGAAATAAAATGGAACAACTAGTGCGACATAGCCAAATGGAATACCGACTGCATCCTACTCTATGAATGAAATGACTGAAGCGGCTAGGTTAAAGTCCTGCAACATCCACATGTGCCGCAGCTGCGTAACCCTGGAATAGAAGAATATTGTCGTCCCTGTGGCTGGACACCCAAAACATTTTGAAAATATTTAGCAAGTGAATTTAAATGTTGTAGATTAAAATGCATGGATGCTCTTCATATTTAAGTTCGTGTCGCACACTCTCTTGAGGACACCTCACCCCTCGACTAATGTGCACGCCTAGCGTACCTATACATGATCCATCTAGCTATCTACCCCGTAACTAGTCTTGTCGTATCTACATATACATTCAACCTTCCCCACTACTCTACCCCGAGTGAGTTTAGTATACGAGTTATAAGTTATTAATAACACTACCTTATTTAAACCTCTTCTCAATTAACACCATATAACATTTTCACGAGTTATATAATTTATACATTTCACATCATGTATTTACCTGTATATAAATCTGCACCATATATACGTATTAATATATAGGGCTGTTAATGGATCGTATTTTATCCGAATTTGAATCCGATCCATTTAAGTGGATATGGATCATGCCTAAAATTCGATTACCCGATTGCCCATTTATTAAATGGAGCGGATTTGGATTCATATACTCCAATTCGTTAATAATCCGATCCGATTAATATTTATAATATATATATATATATATATATATATATATATATATATATATATATATATATATATATATATATATATATATATATAGAGAGAGAGAGAGAGAGAGAGAGAGAGAGAGAGAGAGAGAGAGATAGAGAGAGCGGTTCTCATGCATACCCCAGTTTGCATACCGCTGGCGCGGACCAATTTTGATAAAATAGTAAAAAAAATATTTTTGATGTAATTTTTTTTTATAGTTTCTAAACATTTCAATAGGACCATAAAAAAAATTCAACTCAAAATGAATTTTTTTGCTATTTTAAAAAAATCGGTCAAACTTTGTCAGTTTTTAACAACTTAAAAACAACTTAAAAACTGACAAAGTTTGACCGATTTTTTTAAAATAGTAAAAAAATTCATTTTGAGCTGATTATTTTTTCATGGTCCTACTGAAAAGTTTAAAAATCATAAAAAAAAAATCAGCCCGAAATTATTTTTTTTACTATTTTAAAAAAATGGTCCGCACGGAGGGTATGCAAACTGGGTATGCATGAGATCCTTTCTGTATATATATATATATATATATATATATATAAAATATTTTTAATTAATATATATTGTATTTAATAATATTTTAAATATTTTTTATAATAGTTCTTTATTTCATTATCTATTTTTTTTGGAACATTTGCAAAATAAATTTATGAAGAGATGAAAATAAAAATGTTGCAAATAAAGTTTAACATAAACGGATAATCGGATAAACGGATCGGATCCGAATCCGTTTAACATAAACTGATATGGATTTGGATTTGCCTGATCCGATCCGATTAATAAACGGATTATATCTGAATCCGTTTAACATTAACGGATATGGATATTCGATCCGCTTACAGGCCTATCAGTATATCACAGCATTCACACTAACTTATTAAGTTGTTTCTCGTTTGATATCATATAACAATCTCTCAAGTTATATAATTATATATTTCCATCATGTATTCACCCGTATATAAATCAGCACCATATATATGTATCACTATATATTCCAATATTCACACGCATGTCGTAAATATATAAATGCTATCACAAACACGTAGGAGGCGGTCATAGTTCCCCACGAAAGTGACCGTCCGATATCATAACGACTCACCCCTAATAACAGACGCTATGACCTCGAGATTATACTCACCATGCATTCGCTAGCCAGAGGACTCGCTCAAATCGTGCAACTTTCTAAGATAGCATTAATATTGGTATGCTTTACTATAAATATTATTCACACAAATATATATATACACTACACATCATCATTTATATATAAAAATCCAGGCTACCGGTGTACTACTTCCATACACAAGCCTAAAGCATACAAGTCTATGGCCCGACTTCATTTCAATTAATTATACCCAAATTAATTTTCATTATCGTGGTGTCACTCTACCAATTATACCCGGACTCTCTCTCTCTCTCTCGGCCCGAAACTCAATACTTCCAATCCTTCATTCAATTTCATTCAATTAAGCCTACCCCCTTAATTAACAAGGTTTCAAATCACTTAATAATGAGCCTTAATTCTTTAAATTAATTAATCCTCTAATTAACTCAAGGGTAAACATTCACAAATTAAAACCCTAAATCATAACCAAAATTGCAGAATCAACTAATGCAGAAACTATGTATCTCAAACACATAACAGGTCAGAATGAGGGGAAGGAGAAAATCTGACAGACCTAACAGGTCATTCAAACGACTAGCCATGTCATTCGAACGGCAATGGCTCGTTTGAATGAGATACCAGGTCATTCAAACGACCATGGTACCATCTTCATCCCCAATCTGTCCAGTAAAATCCGATCCGCCATTGACATGCTTAAAACTTCCATTATGTACAGATTTCTTCATCAAAACTTCCCAAGATTCATCATAACTCCATCATTTTATTATATTCAATCTAACCCCATCAATTACACCAAATAAGGGCATTAAATTAGTTAAATCTAAACACCTTTTCAGATTTATAACTTCAAATGAAAGAAATTCCCAATTTCTCATGAACACAAATCCTAATATATTAATTGATTCCCACCTCCTTTACTATGAATAGGTAAATGCAAATTACCAATTGAGAATAAAATCACTTGCCTTAATTTGTACAATCAAAGCCTTTGGATGAAGATGTTGGATTGAAATCAAGGATCTCCTCTTGTTTTTTAAGCAATCTCCCAAAATCCCTGAATTCTCTTATAAGGGTTCTCATATTAAGCTCTCCCCGATTTAGTCTTATAAAATGACTTTAAGTTGCCTTACCTTTTCACCATTAGGGTTAAACTCTCAAATCCCATTTTGGGCGTATGGGCCTCCTAAAAAGGGCCCAAACTCTTAATTTGGAGCTCAATTATGTCTAGAAATGTCTTAAAGCCCAATATATATTTATGGCCACTCATTTACAACTATTTCAACCCATCCGGACTGAAGCGTGCACTCCGAATTCCCATCTGAATTAATTTATATTATTCTCCAAATTCTTGACCTCAAAATAACCCAAAATATTAAACCTCAATTCACTTAATTAATAAATTCCTTAAATTTAAAATTTTCTCAAATCATGAATTTAATTCCTCCAAATAAAATAAATTCCTTTTCTCCCAAAAGGTCCTTGAATTTATGGTGTATTACATACAGCCAAGTAAGTTGTACAAAATCTTCACATTTCCAAGTTGACAAAGACTGCAAATTTGAGGAAAATTAAATATTTTACATATATATCAAGTGTCACCATGGTGCTACGGAATAAGAAAATCAATCAAGAATGTACAATAGGTTGTATCCCCCCCCCCCCCTCACAACCCCAAAAAAAGAAGTTTAATATTGTAGTTAAATCCCTGTTAGATTCAGGGTCAAATGTATCTTCACTTTCAAATTCTTGCTTCATTGTTTCCCATGAGATACTTTGATAACATTGGCGATTTTTTTCAACAGTGATGCATGTTTGAATTAATTTGGGTCCATCACAAATATCACAAAATAAAATCATAATCGAATAGTAAATCAGATTAATGGCATTGACTACTTGCAAAGGACGTAAATTAATTAACACAAACAAACATATCAATAATTCTAACTAAAATTCCCACCAAAAAGAATACAAATATTTTCATAAATGGATCTTGAAACTATACTACAATAATAAGTTGACAATCTGAATTTTCAATTGCCTCGCCCTCAACCTCCTGTCACCAATACAAATTAATCGAGTACAAAAACTAATGATATTAATCAATGACCAAGAATTAAGATTATCTTTATTCGTATCAATTTGACGATACTATAACTTGAATGTTTGGGACTAGATTAGCTCAGTCGATCAGATCATTTAGTTTTTCTTCCTGCATCATCCAAAAAGCATATTACAAAATTTAAGGTCAACCATGTGTCATTGATTGCAGCAGTTGAAGCACAAATAGAATAAAACAAACCCTAATTATTAAACACATAACTGAAATAAAATTGCTAAAATAAATAGTATATCTACTAATTTAATAAAACTAGTAATTGCTCCACTATTTAATCAGTATGACACTACTCGCCCCCTCTTATACAGTCTTCCAACCAATTCAATTAAGAACACTGTTGATGTCCAAAATTAGTAGAGACTTTATCTTAACTAGTAATTTCCATTCTTGTAATCACAGATAAAATGTAAATGAAAGTAACAAGGAACAACAAAGATTTTGAAAGTGGTTCAGCTTAGGAAAATCCAACGTCCACTGTTATGGCAATTCTATTGAAGGTGGTTACATAGAATTTAGGATAGTCTTGCATATATGAGCTAGAATTATCCCTTGAGCTAAGGAAAATGAGATATTTATAATGGTCCAGAAACCAAAGGGTGGAATGCCTTTATTTATCCAGGCATTTACACCAGTACATAATGAATGAGATTATTGACCTTCTAGACACGTATGGAATGTCTCTTGATAATTCATGTGTAAGTGACTTTTCTTCTTCCTGATGGTCCACAACATCATAGGTCCACGTGGCATGAATAATTTGGCCCACAACAATAGCTCACAATGCTCCATGCTTGTTGTTTTGTTGAAAGGATGAAGTATTAGTTCTAAACAGTTGCTCGGCTCTCAAGCATGATGGTGACGACAACCGACCTCTTGGACTTGTAAATTTTTCATCACTTTATCAGGCAGTGGCATTTTTGTGAATAATTTAAAAAACAGCGAACCACCAAAGGGCATGCTAGTCTTTTCACATATTTGGAAACCGTGCGGTCGTTGTTAGTTCATTTAATCATTACATTTAAACTTTTGAGGTGAAACTATAAAAGGACGGAGATTTCCCCCTTTTTCTCTTCATCACCAATCTTCTGAACTTAAGCTTTCTCTTTCTTCTCAAGCTTTTTTTCTCTGTTTCTATTATTTGCTCTTTGTCGTTGTTCTCAAACTATGTAAGCTTTATTTCCTTCTTCTTCCCCTTTTTGATTTTTCTATATTTTAAACATAGTGTATATTGTAGATGAAGGTTCCTTAAAGGAGTTTAGGGAGAGAAGTAAAATCCCTAGTTGGGTAGGTTTAGAAATAGCAAGTGGCCTTGTTAATGTGTCGTCATTGATTGAGGGTCATTGGATCCCCACCTTATTCATTGCTGAGTGCGGTATCACTTTTCCCCAAAATCAACTTTTTTTTCAATTTTACCAGTATTTTGATGTAGTCCCAGCAAGGGTAGCCCCCTATTACTTAAAAACCAAGCAGGATAATATGGCATTAGTGGTCAATCTGCCAGACTCAAACAAGGATTACTAGGACTATGGTGTAGTAGTGAAGAATTGGAAATATGCCCCCCTTCTTAAGGGGGTAGAAACACTAAACCCAAGTGCCCCTAGGAAGGATGTAACATAGGTGATACAATATTTTGATTTTCCATCTCCTTTCCATGTGTACTAAATGTTTGATGGAATGCCGACTAATTGTTGTGCTTTGATCTTGTGTAGAGGAAAGAAAAAGGAAGTGTACGAAGGAAGGGGAAGTTTATTATGAGGATCTTTGTAGAAGGGTGTCTACCTATAAAAAAGTAAAAATATTATTTTATTAGAAATACTGAGAAGAAACCCAGGGTCCCGGCAGAAACTCATATTGAGCAGGAACCCCCTCGGGGTCCCGACAGAAAGTCATATTGAGCAGGAACCCCCCTTGATCCCGACAGAAACTCGTATTAAGAAGGAACCCACCTAGGGTCCCGATAAAAATGCATAATTGAGAAGGAACCACCCCAGGGTCCCAACAGAAACTCATATTCAGCAGGAACCCCCAGCGCCGCTGCGAGCGTCAGTGCCAGTGCCGCTGCAAGTATCTGCGCTATTGCAAGAGTCTGCGCCGCTGCAAGTATCGGCGCCACTTCAAATGCCAGCGCCGCCGCAATCTTCCGCGTCGCTGCAAGTGTCGGCGATGTTTCAAGTACCAGCGCCGCTGCAAGTGCCAGCGCCGTTGCAGGTGTCCGCGCCGCCGCAAGGGTCTGCGCCGCTTCAAGTGCCAGCGCCGCTGCAAGTATCTGCGCCATTGCAAGGGTCAGCGCCGCTGCAAGTGTCGGCGCCACTTCAAGTGCCAGCGCCGCTTCAAGTGTCTGCGCCGCTGCAAGTGTCTACGCCGCTGCAAGGGTCAGCGCCGCTGTAAGTGTCGGCGTCGTTTCAAGTACCAGCGCCGCTGCAAGTGCCAGCGTTGCTGCAAGTGTCAGCGCCGCTGCAAGTGTCGGTGTCGTTTCAAGTACCAGCACCGCTGCAAGTGCCAGCGCCACTGCAAGGGTCGGCGTCGCTACAAGTGTCCGCGCCGCTGTAAGGGTCGGCGCCGCTACAAGTGTCCGCACCGCTGTAAGGGTCGGCGTCGCTACAAGTGCCAGTGCCGCTTCAAGCGTCCGCGCCACTGCAAGTGTCGGCGCCACTTTAAGTACCAGCGTCGCTGCAAGTGTCCGCGCCGCCACAAGGGTCGGCGCCATTTCAAGTGTCAGCGTCGCCGCAAGTGTCAGTGCCACTGCAAGTGTCGGCGCCACTTCAAGGGCCAGCGCCGCTTCAAGTGTTAGCGGGGCTGCAAGCGTCTACGTCGCTGCAAGGGTCAACGCCGCTTTAAGCGTCAGCGCCACTATGACAAGGGTCACTACTGCAATAACATTCGAGAGGTGCCCGCGGGAGTCACCACAGAAGTCTAAAATTGAGAAGTACCACTACAAGGGTCAGCATCGCTACGAGGGTCACTGCAGTAATGACAGTCGAGAGAGTCAGCGTCACTGCAAGGCTCAGCGCCACTGCAAGGGTCACTACAGAAATGTTATTCGAGAAGTGCTTCTACAGGAGTTTTGACAGAAACTCATATTGAGGAAGTAGCTATCGCGAACAACTCCTCATCATGAAACTTCAGTCTCTAAATGAACAACAGCACTAACACTTTACTTTCTTGTACAGGTTGCCTAGTCGAGCAATCAGGGCTCGAACAGGCGCGTTGGGACCTCCTGAGAGTTTTGGCTTGGCGGCTGAGGGACAAGGTATGTTGAGCAAGCTCAACCACTTAGCACTATAGGATTGAGAGAATACTAATAGGAAGAACCACGAGTCACTCGAGACTACGCACACTGCACACTTAGTCACAAGTGAAGTGAGCAGCCAAAGAGATGGCTACTCACAAGAAATAAACTCTTTACAAGAAAACGACTTTTCCAGAAAAGGGGGTCCTCGAGGTCCCTCTCAAGAAAAATAACACTTTTAGAGGAGATGAGTCCTTAAGGTCTCCTCACTCAAGATTTGCAAAATTCCACCACAAGTTACCGTTTCAAAAGATAACTACCAAATCTGATATTTTGTCTCCATTAGGGGACATATGTGCTTTTTGAGTTTTGGTCGGCGCCAGGTGGCGCCTGCAAAGGGGACAGGCAGGCTGCCTACAGGTAGGGACAAATGGTACACTTCAGACATTTTTCCCCACCAACTCTCTCAGTTTTGGCACCCAAAAATGCCAACTCACCCCTAACGCCCTAGTATAAATAGACCTCTGGGCAAGGTAAAAAAAAGGAAGATAGACAATAGAAATTGCACTGTTACTCTGCCAAAACATCACCAGACCTACCTAAGTATTCTCTCCCTGCTCATTCTCATAGTGATGAGTGCCTTGTTCATTCACTCCCCACTGACAGCCATCACTCTTAGGTGTTTCCCTTGAGAAAATTGCTATTTTTGTTGTGAAAGTTCATCTTCTTGCAGGGAGTGAGTTGAAGCTTGAGTTCCATTGTTACCAGAAGGAGAAGTTTTCTTCAAAAGTTGCACCAGGAGACCTTGAAGACCTTGCAGGCAGCGTCCATTAGAGTGGGTCACGCCTCACCCTTTCCATTTATTCATAGACCCCAGTCTCACTACCCTCCTACAATCTTAAATATTTATGGGTCATTCACAGGAGAATTAGGATAAGAACATCCCTGAGCAACCTCTATCTTGTTGGAATACAAGAGCTCAATTACTTCATTTATTCCTCGACCAGTAATTATTCTACCTCAGTCCCCCATAAACTTGGACAAGGAACCAGTTTTAACCTCCTCTCCTACTTAGTCAACTGGAGTAGAGATGCACAAGGAGGAACATCATCTTCCTTATAATCCCTTGATATTACAACCATCCTAACTTCACCTTTTGCAGAAATGGTGAAGAGAAGAATCCCAAACATGTTGACTGGATCTGGATCTCCTCTCATGATAAGAAAAGTACAACCACTAACAAGAGATATCAAGTCCTCAATGTGGAGGAAATAAGATTGATTGAGCCTAAGTTCAAGAGGTTAAAGAGAGGTATACCCAATCAACAGGAACTGGCCCAAAACGTTCATGCTAACCAGGGTGGGGCTGAGTCTGCCTCTGTGGCAGTAAACCCTGGGTTGGCCAGGGGTCTGATTAAGGATGGAACTCTTCCAGCGTATTAATCAGCGATAACCCCGATGTCCAGAGCCCGATTGGTTGAAAGAGCTAACCAAAACTTGGCACTTATAAGTATTTAACTTTTTTATTTGTCTTCAATAATTTCTATTGAACTTCTTATGTACTTATGTTGTGTATTTCTTATTCTACAGTTCTTGATTGATGATAACCAAATCCTGGAAAAGGACGATTAGCTGAAATCTTCCTCACCTGATGTAGAGGAAGCCTTTGAATGCTTGCAAAAGTCCTTGAAAGAGTATGGGGAGGCCTTAGAGAGAGAGAAAGGCTTGACAGAAGAAGTTGAAGGTGGACGAGGATTATGCAACTGGGCTAAAAAATAAAATAAAGGTCGCCGATGACAGAGCGGATGTTATCAAGGAAAACTTGAAGGAAACAGAGAGCATGACAAAGGCTGTTGAGGAGAAAACCACCAATTTGACTACTGAACTGGCTACTAAAGGAAGAAATTATTAAATTTGAAGGTCACGAGCAAGAAAGATAAGGATGAGGCCTATAACAAAGGCGGGGATAAAGCGTTCATTATTGTTGCCATCCAGATTGAATATGCCAAGAAATTCTCTTACAAAGATGGTTGGTCGGACGCTTTGAAGGAGGCGGCACACATGCAGACTTTAAACTATTCCAGAGGCATGATCCAGGCAATATTCCCAACCTTGATGAAGAGTTTAATGATAAGGAGGGTTCTGTAGAGTCCTCTGCAGTGCTAATTATTATGACGTACCTACCTACTCTTGAATTATCTGCCAAAGATAAGGAGAAGGTGTAACTCCTTTAGCTAGTTTTTGTTCGTTTTTCATTTGAATGTCTCATTTTTGTTTTCTTCATTTGTAATAAAAACACAGTTGTAACCCTTGGCTTGGTAATGAAATAAAAAAATTATTTGATCATTCCGATGTTCTTCACTGTTTGATTGCCATTGTTTGCTTTCCTTAGTCGGGCTTATATTCTTATACTTGTGAATTTCCAGTTTGGTGCCAAGAAAACTATGACTATGTTGACTGAATTCGACATGCTTAAACTTTGTAATAGTCTACTTGAAGTTGGCTATGTGAGTTTAACTGAAATATAATTAGAAAGGTTGCTCGGCTCAGATGCCTCAGATAAAGTGAAGGATGCCTATGTACATTTGCATAGTCTTTTTGATAGGGCAGTGGTGAATAACGTTGTATACTACGAGATGATTGAGTAATTATAAGATGATCATAATCTTTCTCGGGTTTTACTTCACTTTGACTACGAAGCCAAATATGAGGCATTAAGTGCAGGTTGGAGCTTTGATAGGAAGCTGCAGGAGATTACATCTCCCTTTAAGAAGATGAAATTTGTGGGTACCATAGAAGTGGAAAGTGCCCGGGAGGTTGCTACTCATCTTGAGAAGTGGAATAAAAATTTGAGGAATGAGTTGGAGAGCTTAAAGAATTCGACTGAAGTAACACCGAATGAAGGTGCCTCTTTCCTAAAACTTGATAATGCCATACTGTTAGAGGACCTGGAAAACTTAAAGAAGAATAAAACCAAGTCTAGCGAACCCTCTAGATAGGTAATTATTGCTCGGCCAATTATGGATAAAGAGAGAACTAAGAAGACATTGGTCGACCAAGCAACTTTGTTACATGAGAAAGATAAAGCCACAAAGAAGCTTCAAGACAGAGTAGACCGACTAATTTTTCACTTTTTATAAATAATCCAAAGCTATCTGGATGGATGGCAATGATGAAGCCTTAACTAACTTGGATGATCATCTAGAGCAAGCTCGTCGAGAAAGATATAAATGGGGTTGGTTGGACATACTGGGACTGCTAAAGATAGATTATAAAAGTGATTTATGGTATTGGCATGACCTAGGCCTATTGGACTATCCCGACCTTCCATCCATGATTGATGTCGAATGGATACCGATCGATGTTATTCCCTAGAGCTTAGTGCGAATATAATTAGAGGATTATGGCTTTTAAGGTGACGATGAATACCTTTGTCCCCTCATTTATTAGACCGATCGAGAAGCAACAAACAAAGTAGACCAAGAGATTTTAAAGCTATAACTTTACCCAACACTCTTTATGATCCTCCTACTGGGATGAGTAAAGTTGAATGCAAACGCCTAGTAGAATGAACTTTTTTTCTTATTTTTTCTCTTTTGATGGAATAAAAAGACTGTTTTGTAACATACATGTTAATCTATGTATTTTTGTCTTTGATCCATAATTAGGCTTTATAATTAGTGTACTAACTATGTAACCCACTAACTTACTTAACTACTTTGATCAAGTTATGAATTTGAGTTATAGGGCCTTAAGATCTACTAGTGCACTCAGGTTAAAAAATTTTAGAAATAAGTGTTTGCCTTAGTTACTAGTGATGACCAAGTGTATTAGGAATGTAGGCCTTTTCCTGAATTTAATTTAGTCGGGTAAAACTCCTTGTTCTTGACTTTGAGTTATACATAAAGTTTTAAGGACTTATTGTTCATGAACCGTCAAAGACGAGGTCATACATGAAGTTTAAAAGAAATTTAAAGTTGGAAAAGTCTCTTTCTTTCAAGTTGATCGGCTTGACCCTCCTATTTTAGAGTCCATCAATCCTTTGTTGATAAGCAGCCATTCGAAATGCAACATCCTCTCTGACTTCTTAAATCATGTGTAAATCCAATATCCTCATTAGATCACATTAATAGGCCCTCCCGACCCTCGGTTATGGGAGGTTTTAATTTCAAAGTCCTACATTAATAGGCCCGCCTGACCCTCGGTTATGGGAGATTCTAATCTCAAAGTCCTACATTAGTTGGCCCGCCTGACCCTCGATTATGAAAGATTTTAATTTCAAAGTCCTACATTACTAGGCCCGCCTGACCCTCGGTTATGGGAGATTTCAATTTCAAAGTCCTACATTACTAGGCCTGCCTAACCCTCGATTATGGGAGATTTTGAGCTCAAAGCCCAATATTACTTGGCAAAATTAATAAATTTATATGCGGTAGAAAGATAGAAGAATGGAAATACCTCTTGAAGCCGCTCGTCAGCAAACTCGCGAGTGGCCATCTTAACCACATCTTTTTCCTCAATAGGACCCGAATCTATCAATAAACGTTGACTTTGGGGGGCAATCACATCCCCCCGACCTCAGCAACCTCCACTGCGTTAACCACACGTTCTTATTTGCCCTCACCTTAGGCAGCTGTAGCATGCTCAGTACCTTCTTAGTTTAGAATGGAAGGCCCGAACACAAATACAAGCATTTGGTCATTCGAAGGAATGTGGGCTGAAGGAATAGCTTGAACAAGTACGGGCGCCTGCAACGTAGAAGTTAAAAGTTAGAATAACAAGATGAAAGAGCAACAACAGTTCAAATAAGAAAGCAAACTGACCACAGACAACGAAGGGACAAGCACAGGGGACTTCTGTACATCCTCAGTAGCTCTCACATCTGGAACATTCCTCTCAAGGACAGACTTCTTGCGCAAAAAAAAGGGATCAGGAGAATAACCGCTATTAGACTCAGACGAAGTATTAGATATAACTTCCCCTAGGGGGAAATGGGAGATTACCTTGGAAGTAGTAGGGGCAACTCTCTCGACGAGACGATCCTCTCCAGCTCCATCGTGCGCATCACCTCACGCATCAACCTGAAAAAGAGACATGGGAGTATTAGTATGAAAAGAAAAGAAGTAGGAAGACATTCAGAGTAAGAGAGATTAAGGAACTTACGTCTCCTTCTAACACATCCTCTACACTCTCGTAATCATGAGGGGGCGAGGTAAGTTTTAAAAGAGAGACCATCCTCCTCAGCCTATGCCGCCGCACCAATGCAGTCTCTTATTCTTCTTCTTCTTCCTCTTTTTCGGCTTCATCCTATTTTTTATTATCTTATCATCATCATCACGAACATCACTACCAGACACATGCTCCTCAAGCAACTCCTCCTCACTGGACTCACTCAACTCCTTCATCACAAGCTTGTGGGGGCTAATCGTTTTCCACTTTTTACCACCCCCAACAAATTGAGGGTCATAAGAAAATCTATGAGCAGACATCTCGGCCGATATGAAAACTCTATCTTCTTCATTAAAATGCTCCCAAGTTCGACGAAGATGATCCCCCATCTGGATTACAGCCTCAGAAATCTTTGGGTCAGAAGTAGAGGCTATTGAAGGCTGCGTAACAGTTTTGAGACTCTTCAAGGTTCTTTTCGAGTGGCCCTAACTTCCACTCCCGATGAGGCAACGCAAAGAGACTCAGTCCTTCCAACTGGCCTAGAAGGACCAGAGGTAACATCTGCTTAAACAGAGGGTTGAGAGGCTTTCTTTCTTTTCACAACGGCCTGATCAATAGGCGCTAGCGGAGGCAGCTCGGGGGGCATTAGTATTGGCCTTACTAAGAGGATAAACGGAGCACTAGGTGGTGAAATTCCTCAAACCCAACTCAGTCGGTGGAAACCTTTTAACTTAGGGATGTCTGGGCTCTTATAAGAGGTTGGTTTGAAAATGTACATAGCTGACCTTCCTCCTCGAGCTTTTTTTCTTGGGATCACGGCATTGGCTGGGTAGTTGGCACACAAATTGACAACGGTGGAGGTCAAGTAATTCGAACAGGCAAACGAAACATTGGTGGGCTTCTGTCGAGTAAAATGACTTAATAAGGGGGCCTCTTGGTCGTAACCAAATCGCAAGGCAACCCGATGTGGGATATATATAGATTAAAAAGACGACCATTCGGTGTAGGAAGGAGGATATGAGGGGATTAACAGAAGGGGGACATTATTCTCTAGGAAATTCCTAGCAAGGGCTTCGTCAATGGGAGCAACGGGACGCTCCCCTTCAGCAAAGAAATTATTAGTAAAAAACTGACTCACCCCAACATAAGGGCGAGGTATGAACCTCTCGGCCCGATCAATCAAGGTAATCAAAGGATTCTTGACACTTTTATTCTTCTAATAACAGATTCGGAGGATCTTCACGGGCTGTAAACCAGGGTAATTACCGGCAGGGGTGTAATCTAAAAAGTGGGCATATAAAAAGGCTGTTAAGAGAACATTGCTGGCATAATTATAAACATCAAACCTTTTGATGCTTCGAGAGGAGTTTGTCACCACACGGTACAGCCAAGTATATAAGGAGCCAAGAATAATGACAGCAAGGGGGATTTTTACACCATTGGCCATGCGAACGGCCATGTTGGTCAAGTCCTTCTGAGGATAGTCATGAGGCTTTCCTGAAAGATAAACCTTCGATAGCATTACCCAGATATAGCTTGCCAACTCAATCTTGGATCCATAGCCTTTTCCAGTTGGGGGTTGTTCAAATACCTCCTTCCTTCGAGGGTTCTCCCTAGCTGCTTCGTGGGCTCTAAGAAAGGGCCTTATCCTCAATAAAATAAAAGTAACGAATTACTTTGGAGTAGGTTCACTTATTACAAGTGACCATGCAGTCCTTCACCACCGCCTCCAGTTCCTCTCTTAAAGTCTTTTCTTCACTAGAGACGGCCTCCTCGAAGAAGGTGTCAACCCCAACAGCCTATAACCCTAAAAGTTCACATACATCTTCTAAGGTGACAGTAAACTCACCCCATGCAGCCACAAAGGTGTGTGACCTGTGGCTCCAACGAGAAACCAACAGTTGTAGAGCAGTATTGTTCTTGGCAAGAGTAAGGTCACCCATCCAAAGAGAGCAAGATAAGCCTACAAGGGCTAACTGGACGGAGTATTTGGAATTAATATACTTAGTCTAAGGGACCCACCCCTCGCTGGCACTCGAAGAAGCTTCAAATTCCCCCTTTGAGTAGGGAAAATCACCATGCTCAATTCGAAAGCGGGTAACAGTGGCAGTGGGGAAGTAAGCGAAGTCTTCAGCATCCTCACCTTCCTCCATCAATAGGTTGGGATTTTTAATCGACACAAAAGCACCAGGGAATCGCTCCGCCGTTGCCCAAAAGTGGTCATTATCTCCTAAATAAGGGGCACGACAGTATCATGCCCATTAAGCTTGGCGCGCCTGAGTTACAGGAGAAGCGCTTCTGACGGAGAGAGTTCTTTTCACTGGTGCCAAGAGATATGAGAAAAAGAGAATGGAGAATAACCAAAGAAGTGCAAGAAAGTTAAAGGAAGCAAAGTTTCTTTTCTAACTCTCGCATAAAAGCTGAAACCCAAAGGTCAAGTTAGAATTGAGAATGCACCCCCTTTTATAGGGGGAACATTAATCCCAAAAAATGGAAAAAAGCGACGCTTTGGAAAAGTGTAATGATGGCTCCCTGGAACAGTCTAGCTAGCGTGGATATTAAATGCGTGTGGCCATAAAAAACCAAGGGTCGTAATGATGACGCTTCGGAGGACGACGCGATGATCAGCAGCGGTGTTTACACGTGCATGTCCTGATGCTGCCACGTGTGATGAACAAAAGTGCAAACGACGGTTACATTTAATGCGACTTGCTTGGGGTCTTATCTGCCTTGGGAAACGAATAGCTTTGGGAGAAATTTGAATAAATATCTTCATTTTCTTTAAGAGAGAAGATCAAAGATTTACAAAAAGGTTTCATATAGATATTTCTTCATAAAATAAAAAAATATCTCTACGAAGGGGTAAATGTAGGGGGTGTCCCTCCTTGATGAGTGATTAATTTAGCCAGCCAGATCGATAGTTTACAAATAAGGATGTACCACAAACACACTTCGAAGATTCTTCATAAAAGTGGTTCGCAAGACTCACCTCGAGGATCCCTCACAGCAAGTAGCTCGCGATGCCCTGCCTCGAAGAGCCTCCAACGGACCTGGCTCGAAGGATCCAATCCGAAGAGGAAAGTTACCTGGATGATAGTAGTTTGTAATAAGAAATATAATGTTGCATTATGTATTATCTTATGAATATATATGTCGAGTGAGGTTGTTTTGTACCCATGAGGGACCATGCCTGGCAGGACATGGGAGAGCTTTCATGCTCTATCAAGCAACCTCCTCTTGGGAACTTCGCAGAGACATGGTTTAGAGGATTGAGAATAAGCCAACGTTGGGAATTATGACCAACCCTCTTGGCACACTTGGACAAAACTTCACTCAGGACAAATGTCACTCGAGCCTACTCATTGCTTACCTATTCGAGTGAACATCCTCGAGTTACTCGTTCTCCCATAATACTTTCCCCTTGAGGTTACCTCCCCGAGTTAACTTGGGTGACAGCCCGCCTGACTGATGTGACCAGATACATAACAAAAGTCACTATTTGAACCACTTACTGACGTCACGACGTCTGACGTTCAGGGACTCAAGAATGCAGCACTCAAGTGCCTTTATCCTTAAGATGACAGGTCTAGTTCACCAAATCTGACCACCTAGCCATCCTAGATTAAGCCTCAATCCGACGAGTCATATCCCTTATTAATGCTCTCAATACTTCCAGTCAATAAAATGGTTTCCCACCAAAACTATCAGATGCCATGCATCAAATGCAATATCCCATGCATTAAATGCAATATCTCATGCATTTAATGCACTGTACCAGAGGGATCGAGGGCATGCTGACTCGAGCAACCTCTCCCTCATATAAATAAGACCAAACAAACAAATCAAAGGGATCATTCGGAGCCCAGAATTGCTGCCCAAATTTCCTCATGCCAGAGAACCCTTACAAGAACATTAACTCCCATGCACATTTAATGTACTCGTCATTGGGCACTAACTGAGGTTGAAGTTCCTGCATTGTCTTTATTGTGCCTAGTGTGCTCGTTCTTTCTCCCTCCGACCACGCCACCTGCTGGTCCCATTCATTTATTGGGCTTGTCTTATATTTCTTGTGTTAATATGCTCTTGAATGCGAAACTGAATATCGAATATCTTTGTCTCTGATTTACCCGTGATCACTGTTTATATTGCGTACCTAACGGTGTTCGTCCAGATCTTGATAAGGGGTTACACCTCACTCAATACTAACTGTATCCGAAGAACCCACATCTTACAAGGGGAATAAAAGTTTAACACACTGTGATTCAGCAGACTTACCTCAACTGGTATCATGGCTTCTATATTAAAGGCAAGCATGCATAGAGTTTCATCGGTGGTTGTCCTTGGTGTAGTTCTATATGCCCAAAGAACGATGTGTAGTTAATTTATCTAGTTTTCCTTTGCATCATCCAACCTTTTTTTCAACCCATCAATTATGGTTTTATTGGTAACTTTTATTTGGCCGTTGCACTGTGGGTGTCCGGGGGCTAAATGAAGTTTTTGGATCATAGATTAAATACAGTACTCTTCAAACTCCTCATTGTCAAACAGAGTGCCATGGTCAGTGATGAAGGCATATGGCATTCCATACCTGGATATAATGTGTTTCCTTATGAATTGAAAAACCTTTTCATAAGGAATCTCAACCAATTGCTCAACTTCCATCCATTTAATGAAGTAATCCATGACTACCACCTGGTATTTGAATCATCCTTTGTTCCTCGACAATGGTCCGACCAAATTAATTCCCCAAATAGCAAAAGGCCAAGGGCAATTGATAAAAGTTAAATCAGCTCCCGGTATTCTATGAATCGTGGAAAACTTCTGACATTCATCACACTTTTTTACAAAGGAAAGGTAATCAGCTTCTATAGTCGGCAAGCACTATCCTTGCATAACTATCCTGCGTAGTAACGATCGACCAGCATAATGAGCCCCACAAGAACCTTCATGCATTTCTTTGACCAAGTTTGGTACCTCGACTGAGTGAATACGATGAAGTAATAAAATAGTGTATCCTCTTTTGTATAAGACTTTTTGTTCTAACATGTAATTGGTTACCTTAAACCTCAACTTCTAGGCTTCTTTTGGATTAGTAGGTAGTATGCCTTTGTCAATATAATCTCTAATAGTATCCATCCATGAAGGTCCTAAATCCATCGTCATAAGACTGACCATAACTTCCACACCTACGCTCATGTGTACAAGAATTTCCACAGGGACAGTTCTCTTGAGTTCTTTCCTGGTCGTTGTGGCCAGCCGAGTAAGTGCGTCTGCTTGGGTATTTTCTATCCATGGTATTCTCATTATTTTAACTGCGGCAAACTTGGAGATGACTTCCACAGTTTTGGGCAGGTACCTGATTATGATATTACCCATTTACTTCGTATATTTGAAGCACTTGGTTGGCAATGAGCTGGGAATCACTATGTGCCATAACCTTCTCGACCCCTAATGATAAGGCTAGATCTAATGCTGTGATCAATGCTTCGTATTCTGCTCCATTGTTTGAGGTTTGGAACTGAATAAGGTGCATACTCCACATCAATTTAGTTCGGAGTGTTGAGAATTAGACCTGCTTCACTTCTAGTAGCACATGATGATCCATCTATGTACAACTTCCAGAATGTAATGTCGTCATCAAAGTTCCCTTCATGCGAGATTCCTTCTTTGAACAACTTTTTGCTATATTCTCTTTGTCACTAGGTTATCTCTTGCACAATTGAAGTCTCTAGTGTAATACCCCGTAATTTTTATGACTTTTAAAATGGGTTATATTTTAACTTAATGGATTAATTGGATTTTATTATTAATTAATTCATTTGGGTTTTATCTGAATTGTGGATATTAAAATGATTGATTCTGAATATTACTTAAAGATATTTAGGTAATATATGAATGTGATGTCATTGATATGACGGTATGATATAAATTCGGTAATTTGAATTTTTAGTCAGACGCGGTATGGGACGTGTCAGGACTAATTTATTAAATTAAAAAGAAAATTTATTTTCGATCGACCTTATAGTCATTTCGACCGCGTTGTTGCGTCCGGAAGGTTCGAAATAGTCAGAAAAGTCTATTTGGATGTTGGATTTGGGTCTCGGGTCATTTGGAAATGAAAAGAGAACCCAAAAGGAAATTTTGGTTATTTTTACAAGGGGGAAGAATAGTGATTTCGGGTTTTGTCTTATTATAAGTATTTGGAGATTAGTGTATGTAGGTTCATTTCATCTCTTCTACACAAAATTGAAAAGTCATCTTGTTAGAGAGAGTGGAAGGTTGCTTGGAAAGAAAAAGAAGTTTGCTTGGGAAGGAGGAGAACCAACGGTCAAAGGTCACCACCACCATCACCACCTGTGTTATTCAACTCCAAAGGGTCAGATCTTCATTAGAGGCAAGTGTTTGATATTTGCAATTTAAGTTTGTATATTATCCATGTTAGGATAGTTATAAAAAGAGATTATTTTCATGCTTGGAAGATGAAAGGATATAGTTGTTAATGGATTTTTGGAATCTAAAAATATATAGGAATTAAACTCATGTTGTAGGTAGTTAGTAATCCAATAAATATTCATCAATCTGTGGAAGAAATTCTGAAAATAATTTAGTGTTCTTGAAGATAATATGTTGATAATTTTCTAGAAAAAGAGGCAAAAACGAGTGGAATGAGAAGAGACAATTTGGAATGTTTAGATCTCCTTTTTGAGTGCATTTGGATGAGATTTAAGAAAAACTCAAAACATATACCCGACTCAAGTTTTCGAGTAGAATCCAAATCTGAAGTCGGATTGATGATTCGAATAATTTTTGGATCTGATTTTTCTGAGTATTTAAAATATGAGAATTCATGATGTTATTTCTTTTTAATGTTGGTTCTTATCCCAAAACTTTTGTAGATCTTTGGTGATTATTAATTGGATATTATGGGACTTAGAGCAGATCAGTAAGCCCTAGTTAAGATTCGAATTAATTTAATTAGGATTTAATTGATTAGAATTATGATAATTAAAGTTAAAGAGATTTCGGTTGCTAGATTCATGTGTTGGATTCTAATCTGTTTGTATGAGAATTAAGGATAGGTCCAGTAGGGGAGATTTAATATAACACCTGGGTAGCCTTAGGGTTACATTTGAACATCAAGGACTGAGTTTAAGATCATTATAAATTGCGAAAGAACTGAGTGTAATACGAGCGCTTAGCAGTATGACTCCTAAATAGAGATGGGAGTTTAGAACACATTTCGTTGAAAGAAGGTATGAGGTTATCCCGATCGCATAGTTGAAGTTGACGGACCTCCTCGATCGGCAAAGTTAAGTAGTTGTGTATTGGAGGGGTTCCTTGTTTGGATTTTGCTTTGCGAGACGCTCCGCGCATGAACCTTAACGACGTTGGGAGTGGAGAGATGTTATAGGATGCGAGGATAATTAAATTATGAAGTAAAGATATGACATTTTAATACGTGGGATTTAAACAGATATAATGCTACGTAAGGGAATAATTTAAGGTTAATGTGAGTACCTTGTTGTTAGTATACTATAGGTATGATAATACCTATTTGATTGATTAATGATTATGTGTATGACATACCTAGCTTACTTGCTATCGGTGGGAGGTTTGCGCGTGAGGGCAGTCATATCCTGATGAATCCATGGGATCTTTGATTTGTCGCTCGAGAACATAGGTCTATGAAAGAATTATCGGGGAGTTGATAAGTCCGCTGACTGTGGGTACGTAGGTATGTGCGTGACCCATGGATACGAGAACTATGTTCGCCTCCAATTTGTTTGTTGTTGTTTGTGGTTCGAGGAATCCTTATCGAACCTTTTGTCCCCTTTTCGGCGACCAGCGATATTGGGACATGATAGGAGAGTAATGCATTGCACCGCAGCTGTGACTCGGGGTGCCGTATTATATATGAATATATATATATAATGGATTAAATGAATGAATGGATATTTATTATGGTTAAATCTATCTACGGTGATAATTGTAGATAACGGTGAATAGAGTAAGATAATTGAATTAAGTTAATGAATGTTTATTGAAAAACTTAATTCATATTAATTGAGAAATGATTCATGTTAATGAGAAACGATGAGAAATGTAAATGAATAATAATGTGACGTATGGTATGGGACATATGGGGATTATGATATTGGGATGGAATTATAATATGGAAACTGGAAAAGAGGAACCATTAACTAGGAGGTTAATAGGAAACGTTAAGTGTGCACTCTAGTTGAGAGGTGAGAATAGCAAGTGAGAGTTGGATCTAACATGTACATAATAAAAGATTTATTGCACTTGTTAAATACTTGCTGTTTTAAAAATCATTTACACATTCGGGCTCTGACCCGTTTCCTTGCATATTTTCTTTTCTATTGCATCTTCTATATCAGGTGTCCAGCAACAGGGACGCCAACCTTAGCGGATTACGACGAGCTATGGAGCTATGGAGTATTGCTTAGACGCTTATCTTCATTTGATTCACAGTATTCTTAGTAGGGCATGTCGCCCAAAGGATTCGGTTATCTCTTTTCTATCGAGGTCAAATACTATGGTATTCGTGTCATTTAATAAATTTGATATTGTTGGGATTACTGTAATGGATTAATATTATTTGGGAATGTTTATTCCAATTGCATTCAAATTATTTTGTGTTATCTAATTGGTTACCAGTGTTGTAGAATAAAATGTGTTGTGTTATTCTTAAACAGGAAATGGATTTTGTTGAATTAAAATTTGAAAAGTATTTAACACCAGCTTAATTGAGTATTGGGTGAGTTGTAAATATTTTCGACAGTGATGCTAAGAATGAGCCAACTATATATTCTATTTTAATTTGGTATGGGACTGGTCACCCGGTATTTAATTAGGCGGGGTGTTACAAATGGTATCAGAGCTTAGGTATACGGCAACCCTCGGGGCTTGGGTTTTGGGTTCATTGCGTGGTTAGCAATTTTTGGAGATAGTAAATTTTAGGTGATATTCGTGTTAGGTTTCGAGATTAGATGTGAGGAATTTATTTTTGGAGTTAGTGTAGTGGCTTGATTTTGAGAGTTAGGCATTCGGCGAATTTCGAGGGCGAAATTTCATTGTTAGTGGGGAAGTGTAACAACCCGCATAATTTTGAGTTATTTTAATTAATTTTTGGAAAATGGAGGAAAATAAAGTTTTTGATAAAATTATTTTTATTGCTCAAATATGTTGGTTATTATTTTTAAAGGCGAGAATTTCAAACGGTTTAGAAAACGGAGTTAAAACGGATTTTAAAATAATTTTTAAATGTTTTTAACTCCTGGAATTCTAAGTCGGCGAACATTAAGTAATTTTCAAGTATTATTTTGACTTCCAACTCTTCATTTCTTTGCCTTATTTAAAGAATTATTTTGGATTCCAACTCTTCATTTCTTTTCATTATAAAAGGAGTCGTGGGCAAACCTTTTTAACATACTTTTGGCACAAATTTTGGCAGCAAATATATTTTATATTCCTCTTCTTTTTATATACACATTGGCCCTTGAGATTTGTGAGTTCCAACCTTAGATTAGAGGTGTTCTTGGGGCTACTTTGTTGGAGGTTCTTGGAGGAGATTTTGTAGATCTTTTGTGTTGATCTTGAGGATGTGATCGTTGGTTTCTCATCATGGTTTGAGGTATGGGGTTTTACACAATATGCTCCTTAAATCTCGCGAGTGTCATTCCCTTTGAATTCTTGTTTAATTGAACTCATATTTGAATTGATAAATTCATTGAAATCTGGAAAATAATTGTTGAAATTATTTTGATTCATGTGGTATCATTATATTGTTGATAAGCACGTTGTCATGAGATTTTAATATGGCACGGATTTTGGGGCGCTATGGAGATTGATTTTAGCGAGGATTGTTTGGGAAAGATTTGTATTATTTTGATGTATAGAGCTTTGGAGATTTTTATTTTTATTCGAGTTAGATAGTTGTAATTTTAATTCGAGAGACTTTTTGTAATTGAAGAGATTGAGATTAGTGGATTTATATTATTGTGGGTTTATTTAGATGCTCTATACCTTGTCACTTGTGGATTTGGATTTATTTTATCGCATTAGCGCTCCGTTCGCTCTCCCCGGGCGGGCGGGGTGTTACATCTAGTTGGTCGACTGTCAGTTCCGTTTGCTTTGGAGCTAATCTCTCATTCAATGAAGTATATTCGGAAGGCAAACTAGGATTATTGATGCCTCTTGATATGTGAATTCGATAATAAAGTCAGTTACGGCCTGTCCCTTCAATGTTGTCCTTGGATCATACAAGATTTCGTATTCTCCGAACTCAACTACCCAGGACATCAACCTCCCTGATTTATCCAATTTGTGAAGTGTTTGGCACCGAGGTAAATCTGTGCACGATGGTATGTGCCTGTAAGTAAGGTGTCATTCTCCTTGAAGCTTTAATAAGGGCAAAAGCTAGTTTTTCCAGGTGGGGATACCTGGCATCAGCTCCTCTGAATGCTTTGCTTGTGTAATACACTGGTTTTTACCTGATTAACGCCGTGCTAATAGTTAATTCTAAAATAGCCAAACGGAGATACAAATTTTCTCCCAAAACTGGTTGGGAGAGCAGTGGTGGGGACTTATAACACCCTGTGCGTTCTGGTAAGCGAGGTGGCCAGCCGCTGCCACCGCCAAACGATGTCGGGCATCACTAAATAAGTTATCATTCTATGCATGTAACAGATATATGAGACATATAAATTTTTTCCACGAGATAATATTCAAATGTAATCCTATAAATATAAACATTCATGCAATATTAAAATCCATCACCATGATATCTCCAAAAAATCCAACTCCAAATATATAAATAAACCAAAATGAAATAATCCAACTGAATCCCTAAACAATTGTGGAACCGAGTGGCCCACCAAATCCATAACAAAAGTCTCAAAATAAAGCAACGAAATGGAAAGTAATCCTAACTACTCAAGCATCTAAAATAAATCTCCAGTTGCATCTCCAAAAATATTTCCAATCAATCTTATGCAGTTACTCCAGCGCTTATACCTGAAATGTTAGTCCACGCAATGGGTCACAACCCACTGCATGAATACTAGTTACTTTTCCCCATTAGGGTCCGTGAATCCAGACAGTAGCATTATACATGATAAACATCATAATAAAGTATTTTAAATTAAACGAGATATATAATAGCATGCGAGTAAAAATAAATTGCCACTATTTATCCACATAAACACCTCACCAATCTATAAGTCCAATTATTATTTCCTTTCATTAAGTTATATTAGAGTGATTAATCCCATTTAATCAAATTAATCAAATTATGATTATAGCGAAGCCGTCATAGCCAACCAACCTTCCTATTAGTCCTGCACTTATTGAGGTCTTTCACCACACACATTCCTCTCGTTATAGCCAGCTCGCCCAATTTCGTTAGCCCTGCACTTATTGACGAGGTCCCACGCCCGACACGCCATAATAGCCAGCTAGCATGTATTTTATCAGCCATGCACATATTGATGATGCCAATACACACTCACGTCGTAATAGCCAGCCAACCCGTACTCTGTGAGTCCTGCACTTATTGATGACACATATCCATTTTAATACCCGTTTATTATATTATGCATTAATTATCAATTTCTTGAGTTATCATCTTTCTATTAGCCCTGCCCTTGTATCGGGTGTAAATCCTCAAGACCATCCCTAGTTCCATACCTAGAGGTATCCAAAGCAAAAGTATGTACTACCCTATCATATAAGATAAATTTCTACCCTCAAGTACCTCATAGTCTCGTGTCTAGATTATCAAATCAACGGAACGATACAAAAATCAGCTCCACCCCGGAATATCCCCTATGTAGGAGTCTACACTAGCTAGTCCCATAGCTAGGAAGTCTTAACCACTACTAAGACATACTTACTAGTCCCATACCTAGCAAGCACTCCTAAAATTATGGTGAGAATATAACTACCCAGAAATCCCGTCGTCCCCGTGGTGTCAAATATAATTAAATCGATAAGTGGCATAAGATATTTTATCAACAATTCTACCAATTTCTCATAAGATCACAAATTAGTCTAATTTTATTCTTCCATTCGATCTTCATAATTAAATAACTTATTTTATTAAACTATGCAAGTTCATGGTGCACACAACTTTTCTCTTTTATCACCCTTACATAATTTATATAATTTCACGAGTCACTTTCTAATAATAAGGCTATTATGATTTTCTAACATGCAAATCTACATCCATATTAGCGAAAATTCATCCTCTACCCTAAGAGCACAAGGGTTACAAGTCTTAATTCATATTAAGATTTTTCATAAAGACAGTCCCAACATAGATTTCACTTTTCCTAATTAAGGTTTCTAGTTTATTTTCAGAAAACCACGTACATTAATATTTAGGCGATGTTAAAGATGCATAATACTTAAGAGAAAGGATATAAGTATCCATGTCTTAGAATAATCGTTTGAGACTTCTGAATTCATGGTCATGTTGCTCTTGAGAAGATGACAAAAATGTGTTCTTGGATGATCTTGCGAAAACCCGAGTTGAACCTCTAAATCTTGGCTTGAATCTTTCCTTTAAACGGGGTTAGGGTTTTGTAGATGGAAAATGATGAAAAAAGGAGTTTAATGCTCTTAGGTTTTACGTAAATGCATTTTTGGAAGTCTAACTCCGAAATACATTTATATAAATAAGTGGAAGTGTTTTAATACAACTCAAACTCGGCAAGAAGAAGCGAACTACTGAAATTCTGACTAGGCGAACCGGTTCGCTAGCCCATCCGAACCGGTTCGGATGTGCCGAATGACTTAGTTTTGCTACAGGTTTATAAAAAGTTTAAAATCTCTAAATTTTAATCCGATTTTAATTCCGGTCGAAACTGTCATTTTCTAAAAATCAAAACAACATTTTTCATTAATAAAAGTAATTAAATCCCACAAACATATTTTTCGATTTTTATTTCAAAACGAGTTATTTAAGGTTTGAAATATTACAGGTATTACATATTTCCCCACTGGAACATAAATTTCGTCCTCGAAATTCGACGAAGCATAAATTCGCAAAATAAAAATAAGTCTCACACATGCCTACCCGTAGAAGGCCACGATTAAGGCCCATACACCCAACCCTACACGCACATACCCCACAAACAAAGATGCAATATATATCATAACTATATATATACGCATAACTATGAAAATAACGGCGTACCACGCTCTCCTACGAATCACCATTGGATTCTATCTCCAAAAGACACCGCAAGCTTAAATCCTCAAATCAAATCACATCACTGCATCGATACTAGATGTACCCAAAATTTGTACTAACGATCTACCAAATAAATATCATTTTCAAAATCAACTCTAAGGATCCTCAGATCAAGATTACTATTTCTAACCTCAATGCCTACAACGTCCTTAACACAAAACTCCCTATCTCCAAGAAACAAAGCTAACACGTATGCTAGACCCAATATCTTAAGGAGTACGAATCAACAAAGGGGATCAAATATCGATAACATGAAGGCTAAATGGACTCACAACCTTCGATGCCTAAGACCATGCTCTGATACTATTTGTAACACCCCGCGCATTCTGGCAATTGAGGTGGTCAGTTGCCGCTGCCAAATGACACCGGGCGTCACTAAATAAATTATCATTCTCAACATGCGACAGATATATGAGACATATAAAATTTTTCCATAAGATTATATTCAAATTTAATCCCTTCAATATAAACATTCATGCAATATTAAAATCCATCACCATGCTATCTCCAAAAAATCCAACTCCAGATATGTTAATAAACCAAAACGAAATAATCCAACTATAAATATCTGACTGAATTCATAAACCACTGTGGAACCGAGTGGCTCAACAAATTCATAATAAAAGTCTCAAAATAAAACGATGGAATGGAAAGTAATCATAACTACTAAAGCATCTAAAAAAATTCCAGTTGCATCTCCAAAAATATCTCCAATCACTCCTATGAAGCTACTCCAGCGCTTATACCTGGAATGTTTATCAATGCAATGGATCAGATCCCACCACATGAATACTAGTTGTTCTTCCCCATTAGGGCCTGTGAACCCATACAATAGCATTACACATGATAAACATCACAATAAAGTATTTTAAATTAAACGAGATATATATTAATATGCGAGTAAAAATAAATTGCCACTATTTATCCACATAAACAGGTCACTAATCAATAAGTCCAATTATTATTTTTCTGTCATTCAGTCCCATTATAGCGATCAATCCCATTTAATTCAATCAATCAAATTATTATTATAGTGAAGCCGTCATAGCTAGTCGACCTTCCTATTAGTCCTGCACTTATTCGGGCACGCTAAAAGTTTTTCACCACACACATTCCCTTCGCTATAGCCATCCGACCCAATTTCGTTAGCTCTGCACTTATTAACGGGGTCCCATGCACGACACGCTATAATAATAGCCAACTAGCCCGTATTCTGTTAGCCCTGCACTTATTGATAGCGTCAATACACACCCACATCGCAATAGCTATCCAACCCATACTTTATCAGTCCTGCACTTATTGACGATGCAAATTTGTTTTAATACCCGTTTATTATCTTAGGCATTAATTCTTAATTTCTCGAGTTATCATCTTTCTATTAGCCCTACCCTTTTATCTGGTGTAAATCCCCAAAACCACCCCCAATCCCATACCTAGAGGTCTCCAAAGCAAAAGTACGTCCTACCCTATCATATGGGATTTCTACCCTCAAGTACCTCATAGTCTCGCGTCTAGACTATCAAATCAACGGAACGACACAAAAATCATCGCACCCCGAAATATCCCCTCCATAAGAATCTACACTAGCTAGTCTATACCTAGAAAGTGTTAACCACTATTAAGACATACTTACTAGTCTCATACCTAGCAATCACTCCTAAAATTAAGGTGAGAATATAACTACCCAGAAATCTCGTCGTCCCTGCGGTGTTAACTATAAATAAATCGATAAGTCGCATAAGACATTTTATCAACAATTCTACTAATTTCTCATAATATCACAAATTAATCTAATTCCATCCGTCCAATCAATCTTCATAATTAAACAACTTATTTTATTCAACTAATATAATTCCAGCATCGTGAAAGTTCATAGTGCACACAACAATAATTTCTCTTTTATCACCCTTACATAATTTATATGATTTCACGAGTCACTTTCAATTAATAAGGCTATTATGATTTTCTAACATACAAATCTACATCCATATTAGCGAAAAATCTGTCCTCTACTCAAAGCACACAAGGGCTGTAAGTCTTAATTCAAATTAAGATTTTTCATAAAAATAGTCCCAATATAGATTTCACTTTCCCTAATTAAGGTTTCTATTTTATTTTAAGAAAATCATGTAAATTAATGTTTGGGAGATATTTAAGACACATAATACTAAAGAGAAAGGATATAGGTATCCATGCCTTAGAAAAATCATTTGAGAATTCTGAAGTGATGGTCACGTTGCTCTCGAGAAGATGACAAAAATGTGTTCTTGGATGATCATGATAAAACCTGGTTTGAACCTCCAAATCTTGGCTTGAATCTTTCTTTTAAATGGGGTTAGGGTTTTGTAGATGGAAGAAGATGAAAAAGAGGAGTTTAATGCTCTTAGGTTTTATGTAAATGTGTTTTTAAAAGTCTAAACCCGAAATACATTTATATAAATAAGTGGAAGTATTTTAATACAACTCAAACTTGTCAAAAAGAAGCGAACTACTGAAATTCTGACTGGGCGAACGGGTTCGGATGTGTCGAACGACCCAGTTTTGCTACGGGTTTATAAAGGTTAAAATCTCCAAATTTCAATACGATTTTAATTCCGATTGAAACTCTCATTTTCTAAAAATTAAACCAACATTTTCATTAATAAAAGTAATTAAATCCCACAAAAATATTTTTTCGATTTTTATTTCAAAATGAGTTATTTAAGGTTTTAAAAACTACGGGGTATTACAGACCCTAGGTGCTTCTTCAGCTCCTGAAAAGAATTTTCGCACTCTTCATTCCATTATAACTTTTTTCTGAGTACTTTGAAGAATGGTAGGCACTTTTCACTAGCTCTAGACACAAATCAGTTGTAAGCAGTCACTCTTCCAGTTAATTTCGGCACATCTTTCTTGCATGTGGGAGATTGCATCTCAATTAGTGCCTTATTTTGTCTGGGTTAGATTCGATGCCCCCTTAATTCATAATAAATCAAGGAATATTCCTTCATGTATGCTGAACACGCACTTGGTCAGATTTAGCTTCATTTTATGTTTTTTCAACTGATCAAATGCCTGACTCAGGTCTTTATGTAGTCTACAGCTACCTTGCTCTCGAAAAGCATGTCATCCACATATACTTCCATATTCTTCCCAATTTATTCTTCAAAGACCTTATTCACCAGTCTCTGGTATGTTGATCCCGCATTTTTAAGCCCAAAAGGCACAACGTTGTAGCAGTAGGTACCTCAGTTGGTGATGAAAGACGTATTTTTTATATTCTCATGTTTTATTTTAATCTGGTTGTAACCAGAGTAGGCGTCCATGAAGCTCAACAACTCATGACATACTATTGCATCTACCAATGGATCAATCCTTGGTAAAAAAAAAAGATCTTTTGGGCATGCTTTATTGAGGTCGGTAAAATTCACACACATTCTCCATTCATCATTCTTCTTCTTTACCATTGCCACGTCGACCAACCAATTGGGATATTTGTAGTTTGTAGTTTGTAAACTTCCTCTTGGATAACCACATTCTTCTCAGGACTGAATATCCTACGTTTTTGCTTGACTTGTTTAGCATTTTTATTGATGTTGAGCTCATAACATATGAAATTAGGGTTAATTCCTATCATATCCTCATGGGTCTATGCAAACATGTTATTTCGCAACCAATTTTACGCGCCCTTTGACTAAATCAGCTTCCTAGTGTGGGTTCAGAGTGTCAATTTGATAGGTAGTAGCGCTCTTCTGAACTTCTTGTTGTTCGACAGAATTATAGCAACACTATCTGGCCTATTTTTTATGGCCCTTTACCATACCGACCTCATAGTGAGTGGGGAATTTCACATACTGATGAACTGTGGATGCCACTGCTTTGAACTTCTTCAACCCAACTTTGTCGATGATCATATTATAAGATGAGGGAATGTTTTTATCCAGGATGAAGAAGTGAATCTTCTCTGTTCTGCTTGCTGGACAAGTGACTATCAATAATTCTAGCTTGACAGTCCCCAAATGATACACCTTTTCTCTAGAAAAGTCGATTAAAGGTCGATGGTAAGATTCAAGCTTGCTATCTATCAGCCCCAGGCTATGAAAGCAGTTGTAAAACATAACATCAACTGAGCTACCATTATTTATGAGAATTCTCACTACCTAGAGTGATGCACCCGACAGGTAATGACTAGAGGGTCGTCATGAGGATACAAAACTCTTGATAGGTTATTTTTAGAGAAACCGCTGAACAACTTATCTTTTTCACCTTTTTGGGCCAACCATCTATTTTGTTTGTTAAATTAATTGGTTTAATATAGGAGCAATCTTTTGCCTCATTTACTTTAGCCTTTCTCTCAATTGTTTTGTCTCCGCCTCCAACATCTCTTCCTGCAATGAAATGACAACCAAAAGATATCATACCTACATCAAGTTCAGGCTCCCTAGGTTTCTTCGACAAGTCAAGGTCACCCTCAGAATCATCATCTCGACCTCTCTTCCTGTTGTCTTTGTTTTTACAAGGGGATTCCGATCGTCTTCTTTTGTCCCAACCTTCAGTCTGGTCAATAAATTTGGTCAATTTTCCTTGACGGATAAGAGATTCAATCTCATTCTTCAAAACAATACAACTATCAGTGGTATGTCCATGATCTTTATAAAAGTTATAATACTTGGACTTATCCCTCCAATTGGTTGGTGATTTTAGTTTCTTGGGCCATTTAAGTATTCACTGCCCCTAATTTCATCCAGAATGTGGTGCACACCTATAGTGAGAGGGGTATATTCCTCATACTTTTTAGGTTTCTCGAATTTCTTGTCTTTCTGCCTTTTCTTCTCAAAACTCTTCTGGTCCTCAGATTTTGCCCCGAGAGTTTACTTAGCAGCCATAGCCTCTTCGGCATTCATAATTTCCTATATTTGGCCATCAATTCAGTCATGGCTTTCAAAAGTTCCTTTGTCAGTCCGTGATACAACTTCTTAGGGAGCAACTCGCTCATCAAAGCTTCGATGGTTATTTTCTCCTCATAATCAACAAATTTCAGTTTCTCATTATTAAAATGAGTGATATATTCCCCAGTAGTTTCTCCTGGTTACTGGCGAACACTGAATAAGTGGGTTACTCTCTTAACTGACTTGGCCCCAAAGCAGAAATTACTAATAAATAATTCAGTGAGCTAATGAAAATTGGCAATCTGTCCCTGGGGGTAATTTATTATACCAGATTTGAGCTGGACCAGTGATAGTACTTGAAAAATAATTACATCTCATCTCATCGGGAACAAAGTAGATATCAGCGACAACTTGGTATTATTCGACATAGACATGATCAGTTTTATCCTCATATTAGAGCGTGACCACAAGCGATTTTAATTTATAAGGTGTAGGGTAATCTATAATAGCCTGGATGAGAGGAGATCCTTTCACAAAACTCCTCTACGAAGGATTTTTAGTCTTGGCGATTTTCAACAAACGATCTTCCAATCTTTGTATGGATTCCTTCCAAGATTGCTCCTCTGGTTTGGACTTGTCTGAAGAAACTTTGGTGGCTTTACTGTGCACTTATACTGAGCTCTTTTTTTTATAAGTCTACTCGGCACGCACAGATCCTTTAATGCTAGCCTTCTACTAAAAACCCTTCCCTATGCTCGCGGGATCGGAATGGATCTCTGCGATAACCTTTGGTTGCTCGAGGACCTATGCGATCAAAATTAGATGCCTTGCTTAAACATTTTAAGACGCTCAGCCGCTCATAAGTGAAAGACCGACTATCATAGTAAACAGTAAATCGGATTGATGATGTTGCCCCTAGGCGGTAGGATTTGTCACGAGAGGACCTTGAATAACTGCTTCTCTCATTTTTTGTGGGATAATGTGGCATATCCCTCTGGGATGGTGGGGTGGTGGAATTGTCTTGCAACATTCGAGCCAACTGCCTGACCGACTATTGCATTGTTTCTCGCCCTTTGGCCAGGTTAAGTAAAATTCCTTGAAGATCCACCACGCTAGGAGGAGCAGATGAATCTGGAGCGTTGCTTGCAGCCACAAAGCCACTCTCAGGAACGTTCATCATCCCTTAAAGAATTTTCTAAGGGAACAAGTGTATATGACGGGTAGAGAGCTATGACCAATAGTCGTTCCCACAGACGATGCCAATCTATTGATGTCCAAAATTAGTAGTGACTTTATCTTATCTAATAGTTCCTAATATTGTAATCATGGATAAAATGTAAATGAAAGTAAAAAGGAACAACAAAGATTTTTAAAGTCATTTAGGTTCCATTATTATGGTATTACTATTAAAGGTGGTTACAAAGAATTTAGGTCAGACTTGTGTATGTGAGCTAGACTTGTCCCTTGAGATAAGGGAAATGAGATATTTATAATTGTCCGAAAAGTAAGGGGTGGAATGCCTTTATCTATCCAAGCATTATACCAGTACATAATGAGTGAGACTATTGACCTTTTAGGGCATGTATGGAATGGCTCTTGATAATTCCCATGTGAATGACTTTTCTTATTCCCTAGGGTTCAGATTCTTAAGTTGGTCGTACGATACGCTGACCAAGTTATTCTGGATCCGACCAAGTATAAATAAAGCACTAAGGTATCTTGTTGAAACAAAAGGCCCCCGATTTTAAATTCAAAAGTAATTTCCTTTTACAAATATGCGTATGCGGAAGCGTTAGATGATGGTTCAATTAAACAAATTACAAATTTTAATTTCTTTTTCAAATTAAAATTAAACAAAGTGAAATTAGATTAAAACACACACACAATTCAAACTTCACTTAAACCATTATAATTAACCCCAAGTCCTAGAAATTTGTTTAAGTAATATTTTCCATTTAATCAAATTCGGCCAAATTAAATTTTAACACATTAAATTAATGACTTGAATTAATTACACATTACCCAATTTAATTAACACCAAATTAAACATGTAGTGATTAAAACCAAATTTTATCTTTTTACCTAAGCATGCATTTTAGGTGAATTTGCAAGATAAAATAAACAATGAATCACTACGCTGCGATGTACGAGGAAAAACCCACAACGGGAAAAAAAACTCGGACGACCCTAGCCTCAAATTCACTAAGTATGGTTTTACAAATACAAGATAAAAAGACTTACAACACTCTACTCGATCCCTCTCAAGCCCTGACGCTTCTTCTTGTAGACACCTCCACCTAGCGAATAACCACGGAGCTCCACTGCGATCTCAGAATCCACCGATCGGACTTTATATGGTCACCGTCACTCAAACTAGGAGCCTTTCTCCAAGTGTATAAATCAACGCAAACTTCTCCTTCTTTGTGGGATGTAGAAGAAAACCCAAACGTCTCTTCGAACGGTAGGGATGAAAAACCGGTGCCAAACACTCCAAGCAAGGTATATATATATATATATATGAAACTTGGATTAAACAAACAATTGGGTGCAAACTAGAGTGTCAAATGAATTTTTCTTTAAAAGATGAACACTCAAAACCATGAACTTTTCTTGGAAGAATTTGCTCTCAAAAACTCTCTCTAGGAGTTAGAATGGAATGAAAAGTTAAGTTAGAAAAGTTCATTTCCGCACTTAAGAAGTTCTGTCAAAAGATAGCGGGAAAAACAAGTGGGAAAGTGGGTCAAAGTTGCTTAAAACTACCAAATACCTGTTCCCGTCAAATCTCGTTCGAAAGATATTTTCGTTCGAACGAGGCTTCTAACGAGGTTCCAGTGTGAACTCGTTAGAAATATCGTTGAAAATCTCGTTCGAACATCATGTTCGTTCGAACGACACTTTGAACAACATTTCAGTTGCCTAATGGGGAACTTCGTTGGTAAACTCGTTCGGACGACTTTACTGTTTGAACGACAATCTCATTCGAATGACACTTCGAACGAACTTCCAGAAAGTTTAAAAAATTCAATTTTTAGCCTAAAAACTTTATAAACTTGATTTTAAAGTTTTAATAAAATCTTTCTGAAATTAAACAACAGTTTTAAATAAACTACACCCAATATTAAATGCTCCAAGCTCCTATATATATAATAAAAATGCATCCATACCTTAGGAGCAATGAAACCATGTTGATGACGTAGAAACGAGGCACAAACAAACTCGGCAATGTGATGAAGCTTTATACTCTTGGCCGCTACGTCTTCAACAAGCACGTCATAGGCTTGAATAAAGATTAATGAACTTCCTATGACTCAAACATTTTTGTCCGAAATTGAGCCAAAACTACAAAGGACTCAATTGAAAATTTGTGTCCTTACAAATCTCCCCCTTTGGCTATTCCGGGACAAAAACCAAACAAAAATCCTAAAGGTCCGTCAAGCTCTACTAGACTGACAAAAAGTCCCACCCAAAATAAAAATGCAATGCTTGACTCAAACAACCCAAGGATCACAATCTTTGCCAGTGAAAGTTTCCACTTATAATATAATTCCTGCACACTTAAGCAAACACATTACACGCATAGGGAATATCAAATCAAAATATTTAATGCAAGTAAAGTAAGTACTCCCCCTAAATTAATACTCTCATTTATCAAACATGATCTACCTAAGAAGGTCGCGACTCTCCCCCTAAGTAAAATCTCCCCCAAACTAAGATACGATTGTAATAGGAATAGATAGCATTTCTCCCCCTATCATTCTCCCCCTTTTTGTTCAGGAATAGAAAAATGCTTAAGAATAAAAAATTAACTTATATCCCCCAATTAAAGCATATTACCCTTAAACTAAACAAGGGATAAATAAAATGGGATAACAAGCTAAACATGCAAATGTGCAAAAGTGATGAGAACATTAAAGCATATGGGCAACAAAAGCACAACTAATCCAACAAATAATAACGGATATCAACTAGTATGCAAGAAAATAATGCCAAAAAGATACATAAAGTATTAAGCATGTAATATCAACAAAGAATGCAACAAGATAGATACCAATTATGAATTAAAGCATATATGGACTAGAAATTAAGGCAAAGACCAAACAAAAATATCATATATATACGTACTCTATATATCCCAAAGATGCACACGCACACACACACACACACACACACACACACACACATATATATATATAAACACAAATGACACACATAAAATATAATAGGAGTCTTCCACACTCGTATGACAAAAATGTGTCATATGGAAACATAAGTGTTGGGGTGTGAACTAATAACGATTAAATTTAGACCCAATCACTTAAAACATGTTCACGAAGTTCTCAATTGATTACAAACTTCATCACATTTTAATATAACCTCATGTGACAATATAAATTGAACTCAATGAACAAACATACACAATGCATACAAGCCTAGCATGTTGATGATTCTACAAACCAATAGAGTCATGACAATGAAAACGCAACTAGGGTAAACGGACATTGTGTAAACCGTTGATATATCATCCAAACTCCCTCAATAAGCATATATATTATTCTTTTGAATGAATAAATCAACTAAATACTGGCCTTGGCAATTATTTTTTCTTTTAATGCCATATTTTATGTTTTTAAGCCTTTGGACCATGTATTTATTTTAGATCCCAACAAACGGTGGCTTACTATTCGCAAAGGATAATAAATCCTTTCGGAGCCCTTCCCCATGCACATTTATATTTATCATTTTTTATATTTTTCACACAAAACTTACGTGCAACGGATTTTGACATGCACTAGTCCTCCTATGTCACAAATATGTAGATGACAAGATTGGTAGAAGAACACCTCACAAAGCTTATATATACATATGAAGTTAAAATTTCAAATGAGCTCGTGCATGTGTGAATTGAGGCATATGAAAAATAGAATCCATTTAAGCAACACAAAATTCAACTACTCTATGTATGCATGGTAAGGAACATAATAAGGATTGACAATCTAAATCAAAAGTTCTAGCCACATGGGAGCATAAAAGATGGGATTCAAACACAAGTATATGCCACATAAAGTGTGTCAAAGTAAAATACACAGAAAAAAATCTTTTTGAGTTTTTGAAATTTTTAACCAAAAATAAAAATATATACTCAAAAGACAAACGAAAATTATTTGAATTTTTCATTAAGCTTAAATTATTAACAAGGTAAAATACAAATGATAAACAACAATCTTTTTATATTTTCATTTAAAGCAAACAAAAATGAAGAAAATAAAATACAAAAGATAAACAAGTCATGATTGCATAGGATATGAAATAAAGCAATGACTAGAAAATGACTAAATATGCATACACCTAACAATGATATATAATATGAAGCACAAAAAGCTAGAGTATGCAAACAAAACTAACACATTTAACCTTTAAATTTAGAAAGGGAGGTTTCATGTGAAATCAAATGAGAATCAATAAATCTAATATCTAGTGTGTCTAAAAACGATTTTCGAACCCATATAGATTTATATTTAAAATGATGGGATTTGAAAACTAATGAAATGCTAGACACAGACTTCTTAGGACTTCTTTTAAGATCAAAACAAAATGACCTAAGGTGATCTTTCCTACCACAATGCAAGCATGTGTAAACAGGAGGAATGGTACCTAAGGTGTGACATTTTCTAAAGTCTTTGGATAAAGTATACCCTCTAAAACAAACAATGGTTTTAGCTTTAGCAACGGAAGTATTTGAACCCGATGAGCTAGAACCATTATCACAACTACTCGAGTCTTGTAAGTCATTTTTAATTTTTAAACTATCAGACTCAAGTAATAAATTAGACTCCTCAAATTTACGGGACTTCTTCTTTAAATTTTCAATTACACCTAGAAGGTTATCACGCTCCCCCTCAATGTGAGCAAACTTGTCCCTAAGAGTCTTTTCTCGACTATCACTCTCTTTCTTGGACTTTTCTAAAATATTAAAATTATAATTTAGGTCCGTGATCTTTTCACGAAAAATATCTTTTTGAGATAGCAAGGTTTGCAAAAATTCAACTTTAGCTTTAAAACAAGAATTTTCATCTTCAAAAAATTTAATTCTTTTTGCAAATCTCAAATTTAATTCTCTTAATTTTTCGTTACACTTATTAAGCTCATTGAATTCCTCTCGAATAGCAAAAACTTCATTATCATTAGAAATTCACAAATTATCATTAAGACACCCCATCGAAAGATACAAAAAAAATAAGAGTGAGTAAAAAATGAACCACCTAAAAATGTAAGGAGCACAAAAATTATAAAAGCCGAAAAATGGATATTTGACGCGATAAATTAGCGCTTTGGCTCTGATACCACTTATTGAAACAAAAGGCCCCGGATTTCAAATTCAAAAGTAATTTCCTTTTACAAATATGCGTATGCGGAAGCGTTAGAAGATGGTTCAATTATACAAATTACAAATTTTAATTTCTTTTTCAAATTAAAATTAAACAAAGTGAAATTAGATTAAAACACACACACAATTCAAACTTCACTTAAACCATTATAATTAACCCAAGTCCTAGAAATTTTCCTAAGTCATATTTTTCATTTAATCAAATTAGGCCAAACTAAATTTTAACACATTAAATTAATGACTTGAATTAATAACACATTTCCCAACTTAACTAGCACCAAATTAAACATGTAGTGATTAAAATCAAATTTTATCTTTTTACCTAAGCATGCGTTCTAGGTGAATTTGCAAGATAAAATAAACAATGAATCACTACGCCGCGATGTACGAGGAAAAACCCACAACAAAAAAAAAGCTCGGACGGCCCTAGCCTCAAATGCACTAAGTATGGTTTTACAAATGCAAGACAAAAAGACTTACAACACTCGAATCGATCCCTCTCAAGCCCCGACGCTTCTTCTTGTAAACACTTCCACCTAGCGAATAACCACGGATCTCCACCGCGGTCTAGGAATCCACCGATCGGACTTTATATGGTCACCGTCACACAAATTATGAGCCTTTCTCCGAGTGGGTAAATCAACGCAAACTTCTTCTTATTTGTGGGATGTAGAAACAAACTCGAACGTCTCTTCAAACGGTAGAGATGAAAAATCGATGCCAAACACTTCAAGCAAGGCATATACATATGGAACTTGGATTAAACAAATAATTAGGTGTAAACTAGAGTGTCAAATGAATTTTTCTTTAAAAGATGAACACTCAAAACCATGAACTTTTTTTGGAAGAATTTTCTCTCAAAAACTCTCTTTAGGAGTTAGAATGGAATGAAAAGTTAAGTTAGAAAAGTTCATTTCCGCACTTAAGAAGTTCTATCAAAAGATAGTGGGAAAAACAAGTGGGAAAGTGGGTCAAAACTGCTTAAAACTGCCAAATACCTGTTCCCCCCAAATCTCGTTCGAACGACATTTTCGTTCGAACGAAATCTCGTTCGAACGAGGCTTCTAACGAGGTTCCAGTGTGAACTCGTTAGAAATCTCGTTGAAATCTCGTTCGAACATCATGTTCGTTCGAACGACATTTCAGTGGCCTAATGGGGAACTTCGTTGGAAAACTCGTTCGAACGACTTTACTGTTCGAACGACAATCTCGTTCGAAAGACACTTCGAACGAACTTCTAGAAAGTTTAAAAAATTCAATTTTTGGCCTAGAAACTTTATAAACTTGATTTTAAAGTTTTAATAAAATCTTTCTAAAATTAAAAAACAGTTTTAAATAAACTACACCCAGTATTAAATGTTCCAAGCTCCTATATATATAATCAAAATGCATTCATACTTTAGGAGCAATAAAATCATGCCGATGACGTAGAAACGAGGCACAAACAAACTCGACAATGTGATGAAGCTTTATACTCTTGGCCGTTACGTCTTCAACAAACACGTCATTGGCTTGAAGGAAGATCAATGAACTCTATGCTATGATTCAAACGTTTTTGTCCGAAATTGAGCCAAAACTACAAATAACTCAATTGAAAATTTGTGTCCTTACATGTATACTTATGAGGACATGTGTCATAACATAATAAGTTTATATGGCATGAATAATTTGGCCCACAACAAGAATGGCATAAAAGATAAAAATAGTAAACAAAAAAATAATACCTGAGTAATTCTTTTTAATATGATTAAACCAGTGATATGGGCGATGGAGCGGGTTGGTGCTAGGGCTAGAGCGGCTAGGGCTAGGGATAAGGCGACAAATGTGTGCGGGTGAAGAATAAGGAGAATAACGGTTGGGTTTTTTCGTTTCCTTTTTTATTTTCTTAGGATCTTAGGGTAATAGAATAAGCGGGAGAGTAAAAATTGACAAGGGGAAAATAGAAATTTGTTTTAGCCGTCTCATAAGATATACCTTTTGAGATGGCTACTAATTTCCAGTCTCTACTTTCCGAGACAGGTTATAAAAGGGGTCTTAAAAATAATAGTTTTTAAAACTGCTAATTTTACCCTCCTCAAAAAGTGGGTTATAGAGACCCAAGTTTTAGCCGTTTCAAAAGGTTCAGTCTTAAAAAGTATTTTTGTGTGTGAAAGAGAAGTGAGAAACTCGCTAAAAAGTGCACAACTTACAACAGAAGGTTTTTTTATAGAAACCATATATTAATTACATACGAACATACATTTCGTTATGACCCTAAATACTTTTCAGATATCATGACTAGCTTAACAGTTTTGAAATATATTATATATGAGGCTAACGAATATTATAACTGCTTATTTATACGAGGCTTAGACAAAGAATACATATGAAAATCCCATAAAGATTTTCTTTACTTGAAGCAAAGATAAAGAGTACGTACTTATATACACTAAGACGTTCATTGTACAACAAGCAATCCAGATGGATATAGGTACAACCGTCTTAGCAAATACTTGTCCAAGGAAGGGTATGCAAACAATCATATATGCCAATGTGTCATTGTAAAAATATCTTTAAAAGGATGTGCTCATAAATAGCTTAGCTGAAATACATAATACCCAAATAAGGAATTCAAAAATGAATGACCTTGGGGTAATTAGTTATTATCTCGATTTGCATATCGAGAATAATTTGGTCAAAAGACTGATCCATAAATGGAATGGATTGAAAAGTATTGCAATACTTTGGCATATATTAAGAACACCATTTTGTATATCCATGGTTCCCGATCTTTGGATATTATAATATTTATATCATCCTAAATAGGATGACAAATATATTTGGTCTAGAAGTATCATATTAGCATGTTCTTATTGCATTGTTAAATTTAGTACAAAAGAACCATACATGTACATTATTAGTATATATGTGTTAATACCAAATTTAGTCCGCTGACATGGCTCAATTGGGTGAAGACACGTGGCAATCTACGTGGCAACAACAAACACTTCCGAGGAACTCAGACGCTCCGAGGAACCATGCTGCAACGAGGAACACTGCTTCCCCGACAAACTCAGACGTTCCGACTTACAAGAACTCTCCGAGGAACTTTTGAGTACCGAGGAACTTAGGCGGTCCGAGTAGCTTAGGCAGTCCGAGCTGCACCTCGAACAAAGCATTAATAGCAGGATAACCAACAGTTTGACTGTTCATTAAATGCTTATCATTCAGATGTATACCCTTAAGGGGAATTTAATACATTACCCTTTCACATGTACACCATTTAATGTATTACCCTTTCACATTACAGCCTCAGGGCTATAAACACATTGTATTACCCTCATTGTAAGGGGACCGGAATTTCTTGAGAAAACTTGTAATCGAGAATTCCCAAACAGTCAACAATAACAAAAACAGTGGACGTAGGCCATTCTTATAAGGCTAAACCACTTTAAAACTTCTTTGTCTCATTTATTTTATCTGTGATTAAATAATTAGATACAATCTAATTTTTTACATCAACAGATTGGTGCCGTCTGTGGGAAACGACTGGTAATATCATTTTTCATCAAGAACAACTCATCACAAATGGTTGATATTCCAGAAACCAGCAATCGAAATGATGGAAGCCCTCCAAATCCATCTGCTCCGCCTAATATTCCAGATTTGGCTGGAATAATGACAAATCTAGCCCAGGGCCAGACAGTCATGCAAGAAACGATGCGACAACTTCTATAAACCCTCCATGGCGGTGCACCAACCCATTCAGGACTGCGAAGTATTTAAAGAAATACCCGTTTACCTTCTTCACGTACTAGGCGTACTGATTCATATCGTACTGAGGAATCTGAAGATTTTTCTTATCAACCTGGATGAACTTCGTCAGTGCGGGGCACAGATACTGAACAACGTATCACTCTCTCTCCAGAAAGGACTAGTGCACTAGAGAGGTTAAGCAGGGTATCACCTTTTGATCGATTAGGACCTAGAAGGAGTAGAAGTCCTCCTAAAGTCGTGTTGAGGAGTTTTCGAAAACCATCAGATTTAAGGGAAGGATCTGCCCAGTCGCGACCAGCTGCTCGTCAAGATAGATCCCCGGAAGCCACATCAACACGATCGGTTGCTCGAACCAACAGGCCCGAGGAAGGAAATGATGCATGGAAAGGCTCTATTCAAAGGCTGGCGGATAGATTAAGGAAAATGGCTAAAGCCAAGAACCCTTTACAACGAACTTTTGTTCGAGGAACACCTTTTATCCAGGCCATGGTAGATTTTCCAACACCATCAAAGTTTAAAGCACCTGTTGTGACCCCCAAATATGATGGAAAGACCTACCATGTCCTTTATATAGAACAATACCAAGCTGCAATCGATATCTATGCTGTTCCAGATGAGATGAGATGCAGAGCATTCTTGGGAACTCTTACCGGATCTGCTCAAATGTGGTATAATAATCTTCCTCGGGGTAAGATTTCAACTTTTCTTCAACTGGCTGAGTTATTCATTTGGAATTTCTATTTTGGGGCAAAGCCTGTTAAACGAGTAGCACATTTGTTAAGTGTTAGACAAAAAACTGGTGAAAGTACCAAAGATTATATAACTCGTTTTAATAACGAGAAACTCGAAGTCATTGACTATGAGGAAAAGACAGCGATTACTGCCTTGATGAGTGGACTATTGCCCAACAAGTTGTACTACACTTTGGCCAAAGATCCACCTAAAACCATGTCAGACCTGATGGAAAAAACGTCCAAGATTATGAATGGCGAGGAGGTTATGGCTGCGAAGAAGAATATGGATGCCAAAGAAACCAAAGTGGAAGGTGATAAAGCTAAGGAGAAAGAGCATAAGAACAATGGTAATAACAAACACTAAAAAACAAGGTCGACTTGGGAAGTATTGAGGAAATTTGATAATTATACTCCTTTGAAGAAAGACATCAACCATGTTCTAGAAGAAATCAAGAACAAGGAGGAATTAAATTGGCCAGAGAAAATGAAGGCAGACCCCGAAAGGAGAAATAAGGTAAAATATTGCGAGTTTCACAAGGATCATGGCCATATGACTAAAAATTGCATAGCTCTTCAGAATGAGATTGAAACACTCATCAAATGAGGAAAACTGGCAAACTATGTTGATCGTAAGAATGATAGAAGAAACAACGACCGAGAAAGAGAGAGGTCCAGATCTCCTCGTCGGGCAGAGGAGAACAGGAAGAGAGACCATAAAGTTGATCCAAAAGACGACCCCGATCTTTTCAAGAGACCAAGGCATCCAGAACGTGAGGTATTTTCAATACGCTTTGGATCATTTGATTGTAATGTTATTACAGGTGGAGATGCAGGAGGAGGAGACCTTACTGCTAAGAGAAAAGCTTACTTCTGTGAGGCTCAAGCTTTCTCATACATTCAACGAATAAATATAGCTGAGGAGGATCGCCCGAGAAAGGTGAACAAAGAGAAATTGGTCATTGGTTTCTCAAAGAATGACCTCGCAGGTGTTCTATATCCTCATGATGACCCATTGGTGATCAAAATGAGGATGAAGGAGGTAATGATTTCAAGAGTACTGGTCGACAATGGTAGCTCGACAGACATCATGTTCTACTCATGCTTCGACAGTTTAAATCTAAAGCTATCTCAACTGGAGCCTTATCATAGACCCTTCCTCGGTTTTGCTGGCGAGAAAGTATTTCCACTTGGGATGATCAAGTTGGATATATTCATTGGTACGTGGCCTGCTTATCAAACAGAAAGAATACGCTTCTTCGTGATGGATAAGAATGGTCAATCATCATACAATATCATCATGGGAAGAGTAGGATTGAAGAAGTTCGAGGCTGTACCATCTACGGTACATCAATGCCTAAAATTTCCAATAAATTTTGGAGTAGGAGTTGTGAAAGGTGATCAGAAAGTAGCTCGAGAATGCTATTATTCATCCGCCGAGCAAGAGGAACTGGAGGAATCAAGGAAAAAGACTACTACTTATCAAGTGGATGAAGGGGCAAAAATTGAAACATTGGATCCTAGAGATGAGTCGCAACTCGTGAAGGGTCAAGTGGTGGAAGCTACTGAAAACATCATTCTGGACGACGAGCACCCTGAACGAACTACTCAAGTAGGTTCGTCGTTGGAAGCCTCACTAAAACAAGAATTGATAACTTTCCTTAGAAGCGGAAAACAAACTTTTGCGTGGAGTCATGAGGATATACCTGGGATAGACCCAAATTTCTTATGTCACAAATTCAATGTGAATAAGGAGATCAAGCCTGTGAAGCAGAGAAGAAGAGTATTCAGCCCCGAGAAGAATCAAGCTATACAGGAGGAAGTCGAGAAGCTCCAGAAAGCCTGCTTTATTGAAGATGTTAAATATCCTGACTGGTTAGCAAATGTGGTGATGGTGAAGATGAAGAACAACAAATTGAGGATGTGTGTAGACTTCACCGACCTCAACAAAGCATGCCCAAATGATCACTTTTCGCTGCCCAGAATTGATCAACTAGTGGATGCTACCTCGGGACACGAGCTGCTGAGCTTCATGGATGCTTATTCTGGTTACAATTAGATTAAAATGAAACCTGAAGACAGGGAGAGTACTTATTTCATTACCCCTAGGGGAACTTATTGTTATAATGTTATGCCTTTTGGTTTGAAAAATGCAGGTGCGACGTATCAGCGGCTGATGAACAAAGTGTTTGCAGAACAAATCAGTTGCAATATGGAAGTCTATGCCGACGATATGCTGACGAAGAGCAAAAAAGCTGCTGATCATCTAGTTGACTTAAGCCAAACTTTTGATCAACTAGATAAATATCAAATGAAGTTGAACCCGACGAAGTGCATATTTGGAGTACGAGAAGGCATGTTTCTCGGATACATTGTCAATCAGCGAGGCATTGAAGCTAACCCTGAAAAAATCAAAGCTCTGCTAGGGCTGCGATCTCCAACGATGAAGAAAGAGGTGCAAAGTCTTACAGGACGAGTAGTAGCACTCAACAGATTTGTATCGCGAGCAACTGATCGATGTCTCCCATTATTCAAGACACTCCGAAAGACTTTTGAGTGGAATGATGAATGTGAGAAGTCTTTTCAATACTTGAAGAAATACTTGGGAGCACCTCCACTGTTATCCAGGCCAGTGATAGGAGAAAAATAATACTTGTATCTGGCAGTGTCCGAGAATGCAGTCAGTTCGGCATTGATAAGAGTGGAGAATGGAGTACAAAAACCGATCTACTACACAAGTAAGGCCTTCTGAGGAGCAGAGATCAGATATCCAAAGCTGGAAAAATTGGCACTAGCATTGATCGAGGCAAGTAGAAGAATGAAGCCATACTTTCAAGCTCATACCATAGTAGTATATACTGATATGCCATTGAGGCAAGCCCTTCACAAACCAGAAAAGTCAGAAAGATTGATGTGCTGGGCAATAGAACTTAGTGAATATGATATAGTTTATGAACCCAGATCGTCGCTAAAAGAGCAAGTTGTAGCAGATTTTATAGCAGAGTTCACCTATCTTGATACCCCCGAGGAACAAAAGTTGCTCGCTGATCAACCTGTGGATGTTACAGGGTCATCAAATGCAAGCCCAGACCAACTTAGCTTGGTAAAAGGGCAAGTAGATGTTACAGGATCATCAAATTCAAGCCCAGACCAACTCAAGATGGTAAAAGGGCAAGAAAAGATGATCGACGAAGAGCAAGAAATATCAGGGGAGGATGAAAGAAAGCAATAAATATTTCACCGAGGAACTCTGTCAGATCAGAAATTTGAAGACGAGTTACCTATATGGAGTCTGTATGTGGATGGTTCATCTTGCACTATAGGAAGTGGCGCAGGGATAGTTTTGAGTAGTCCGGAAGAGGTCGACATGGAATACGCCTTACGTTTCCAATTCAAAGCTTCGAATAATGAGGCTGAGTATGAGGCCATGATTACAGGTCTTAATTTGGCAAAAATTATGAAGGCGTAGCAGGTTATTGTCTTCAGTGATTCTCAATTGATCGTAAATCAAATGTTGGGGATATATGCAGCCAAAGGAGAATTAATGATCAGATATCATGCAAAGGCAAAGGAACTTGTGTCGGAATTTACTGATATTCAGCTGGTCAGAATACCAAGAATGGAGAATGCGAGAGCAGACGCCCTAGCTCGATTAGCATCATCTACTCGTACCGAGCTACGAAGAACAATCCTAATTGAAGTTTTAGCTGGTCGGAGTATAGATGAAGACCTGACGATGAACTTTATTACCCTCGATTTAGGATCATCATGGATGGATCCCATCAAGGCATATATTGAAGAAGGAGTATTACCAATTGATAAGCTCGCAGCCAAGAAATTAAAGTTTAAAGCTGCTCGATATGTATTAACTAACGGTATTCTATACAGACGAGGAATTATAGCAGGTTTGCAAAGATGTGTGTATCCCACCGAGGTGAAAGATTTGATTGAAGAGATCTATGAAGGGTCCTGTGGAGCCCATGTAGCAGGTCGGACGCTTTTGCAAAGGGTAATAATGCAAGGATACTACTGGCCGACGATGAGGGCTGATTGCATAGCCTATGCTAAGAAATGTGGCAAGTGTCAGCGCTTCTCCTCCATCCGAAGAACTCCCCAAGCATTATTGACACCCATTACTTCCCCTTGGCCATTTGCCATATGGGGAATAGATTTGGTTGGGCCACAGCCGACGACCAGGGGAAGGTTTAAGTATCTCGTGGTCGCTGTGGATTATTTTACTAAATGGGTTGAAACTGAGCCTCTCATTGATATGACGTACGACAAGGTGTACCAATTTATTTGGAAGAACATCATTTGTCGATATGGTCTTCCTCATGCCTTCATCACAGACCATGGAACACAATTTGACAACGAGGAGCTCGCTGCCTATTGTCATCAATCAAATGTTTTGAAGATCCACTCAACACCAGGCCATCCTCAAAGCAATGGACAAACTGAAGTGACAAACAGAACACTGCTGAATGGCTTGAAAAAAAGATTAAGTGACGCAAAAGCAAACTGGATCAACGAGTTACAGTCAGTACTGTGGGCTTATCGAATTACTCCCCGAGTAGCAACTGGAGAATCACCATATATGCTGGTGTTTGGAAGTGAAGCTGTTATACCTGCCGAGTTGGGCCTCCCAACACACAGGGTACTGAATTTCAATTCCCCTGTCAGCAACTTAATGAGAAGATTGGATTTAGACGTGCTCGAGGAAGTTAGAGAAGAAGCAGCCATCAGGAATGCTGCATACCAACAACGAACAACTTTGTTTTACAATAAGAGGGTGAAGAAGTGCGACCCGAAAGAAGGAGACTATGTGCTAAAGAAAGTGATTCAAAAGCAAAACAAATTGGAGGCAAACTGGCATGGACCATACCGAGTTACAGAAGTTGTTCGACCAGGAACCTACCGAATAGCAACTTTAGAGGGGGAGGAATTTAAGAATGCATGGAACGCAGAGCACCTGCGCAAGTATTATCATGATGTATGTTCTCATGTAACGCAGTTCCGTTAGTATGAATAAAATGAGGATATTCTGCCAAATTCTCTCCTTTTATTGAAAGTTTTTCGGGGAATACTAGTGTTACACACTACTCGCCAAAACTCACCAAAACTAGGATTACTCAAATTTCTTCTCGAAAACGCCAACTAAGGTTGGTCGAGAAACAAATGTATTCCTCCGGGAAGTAAAACTATGTATTCCTCTGGGAAGTAAAACTGTATTCCTCCGGGAAGTAAAACTATATATTCCTTCGGAAAGTAAAACTGTATTCCTCCGGGAAGTAAAACTGTATTCCTTCGGGAAGTAAAACTATGTATTCCTCCGGGAAGTAAAATAATGTATTCCTAAAAATGCCAACTTATGTTGGTTAGGAAGTAAATGTATTCCTCCGGGAAGTAAAACCATGTATTCCTCCGGGAAGTAAAACTATGTATTCCTCCGTGAAGTAAAACTATGTATTCCTCGGGAAGTAAAAGTATTCCTAAAAATGCCAACTTATGTTTACTCCTCGTAGAGGAAAAATCCACTAACTATGGCTGGTCGGGGATAAAAACCCACTAACTGTAGTTGGTCGAAAAGGAAAATTTACCAACCTTGGTTGGTCGAAAACATTTTATGAATACGAGAAAATGATCAAGCAAAATTATTGATACTCGTGACTTTTTAAAATTATTACTAAGTTGGTCGAGAAACAACTTAGTAAGTTGGTCGAGAAACAACTTAGTAACTTTTTAAAATGACTACCACAAATTCAAATTACTCGACAATAAGTTGGTCGACAAATAACACAATATTGTTATCTTTTTAACAAATACACATGCACAGATGTAAAGTGTTACAAAACAATAGCAGTCAAGATTTGCAAATAAAATTATTTCATTAAATGTAGAACAGAATACATCAGGAATGAAATATAAGTTTATTACATCAATACTCCTATTTTATTGGTTTCCTCCTTTCTGATTTTGAAACAGGTTCCTCGCCAGCAGGCGGATCATTTAAAGCAAGAGAAGAATTTATGAAGTTAAGATCTTTTAACATCCTGATATTCATCACGGATGGTCGATCCAGTAGATGCTCGGGATGAGATATCTCCACATTGGAATGCAGATTGTAATCGCCGAGGTACTTGGAAATTAAACACCCAGGGATGGCCCGAGCAGGGATTCAACTCATATCAAGATTGAATGGTGGCACGGGTAGGTCGAGCAGCCCAGGATTATGGTAATCCCACACATAATGACCCTGTTTGAGTTGCAGCACACCTAAGGCATTCGACCATCCTTGTTTGTAGCCCTCATTATTTGCATTCTGGATACGGTCGTCCAAGTGGTAGAGAGCCTCGTTATAGCCAACCATCCAGAACTCCCTGGGCTGCTTGTGAAATTGATAGGTCAATCTTTCCAGCTGCTCGTAGAGGTTTTTGATGAAGAGTTCTTTATTTTCCAAGATAGATTTCTGCGCTGAAAGCTGCTCTTCCAGGTCCCTGATTTTCTTAGATATCTCAGCCAATGCCTAGTTCTTCACCATCAGCTGAAAGGACTGGTTATCTAAAGCAGATTGAGTCCTCTGTTCCTCGATAGGAATCCGATCAGCTCTTGCTCGTCCACGAGAAGAAGTAGAAGGGCCAACTCTATTCAAGGTCTCCAATTCGTCCCTCAAGTTGGCGTTCTCGACCTCCAAGAACGAGAATCCCTCATCAGTCACTGGGACCAAAGCATTTGAGGTGGAGGCAACATATTTTAATTGAGATACTTCTCTTTGTAAGTTGTTATTTTGTTGCTCCAACAACTCGGCTATTTGCCTGTGCTCCTCGGCCTCGGCTTTCAACGTTCTCTCCCGCACGTCATAAGCAGCAAAACGCTTCTCGTATCCCTTGTCGGTAACGATTTGCTGATACTTCTTCTCGTACCCCTCGTGCAAGAGGGCAGTGGATTCCTTATATTGTTGTTGAATGTTTTCAAGAGTGCCTTAGAGATCCTCGATCATATCATAATAAGCTACATTATTGGCCACCGCAAGATCAAGCAGACACTTCAGATATTGGTAAGCTTCAATTGCCTGTTCCGAAGCATCTTGGCCGAGGATGTCGACGATTTGTACTGCACTCAGATCTGTGTGACCAGCCTTAAAGTATTCATTGCATTGCCGTAACAGCTTTGTATCATGAGCAGACAGTAATTCCATCCTGGCCAGAAACTAGTAGAGGAAGAAAAATCAATAATCAATAAGAAGTACAAACAGAGCATGAAGAAGAGAAACAACAGTATGCATAAATAAAAGTTCAAATTTTATTATATCATAAAGTTCAGAGTACATGTTCAGGGTTACATTTGACAGAGAGAAATAAAATAGAAAGAAACCCGAACAACTCTACACCTTTTCCTTGTCTCCCAAAATTTTCTCGGGAGGCTAGGACGAGGAGGTAGGTTGCTCGGAGGGAATAGAGAGTTGCTCTGGGAGCGCTGGCAGTTGCTCGGATGAAGTAACGAGTTACTGAAGTTCCTCGTTAGCAGGCTGGATGGCTGGGGGATGAGAAACTTGATCTCCCATCACCATGGAAGACTCCTCAGAGGCAGCTTCGTCCTCTTCTTCGTCTTCAAGAGTTCGAGGGGGACTAGGGATGTGTCGCTAAAAGAGTTCAGAAGTTTCATCAACCTTTATCTCCTGAAGAGTTGCGACCCACCCATCTCTGAAGTATTTTAGGCTGCCATATTCGACTTGCGACATCATGGCAGCCAAGCCTTTGTTCCACCCCTTATCCCAGCCAGCGCTGAAAGATTTCTTCACAGCCGATTTCCTCTTTAACTTCTCCGAGGAAAGCTTCTCGGACAGAAGATTTTCAGCAGCCTTCAGTTTATTCTCAGCTTCTTCCTTCTGCCGACTTACTTCCTGAAGCTGACCCAACCTTGAGTTTATCTTCAAACTCCTCAGCATTCTTAAGCTTTCTTTCAAGCTCTTTATTCTTCTCCTCCAGACTATTTAATTTTTTCTCCAACTCCTTGGAGACTTCAACAACTTGAGCTTTCTCCTGCTCGGTTGAGGCAAGTTTCTTCTCCCAAGCAACCTTATCATCAGCATATTTCTGGCGAGAATCTTTCAGAGACTGCCCCAAGCCCATCAAAGCTTCTTCTACACCAGACGAGGAACTGGAAGCTTTAATAGCTTCATCCTTCTTCAAAATTGTGTTAAAACAACTCACCAACTGTGAAAAGAAAATAAAAGCAAGTCAGAGACAGATATAACAAGGGAAAGATGAAAAGTTCAAAATAATAGAACTTACAGAAGCAATATGGCGAGCTGCCAATGAGGTAACCATGTCCCGAGAAAGATTTTCTTCAATACCTTGGATCTCGAGAATGATCCAAGTCTTCACCGAGCTCATGGCAGAGCTCGGGGGAACAAAAGTGGGAACTCCACTAGTCGGGGTTGAGAGACGGTGTCAGCCAAATTAACCGAGGAGCTCTTCTTCAGCCTCCTCGGAGGAACAGGAATAGTTTCGACCAAGGAAGAACTCTTGGTCGGTGATATGACAATCACCTCTCCTGGAGCAGCAGCCTTGCTCGGGGTCACTGAAGGCTTCTCAGTAACCTTCACAGGAGCAGTTGGAGGGGCTGCATCAATTTTCTTTGTCCCTTCTGGGATATCATGTTTACTTCTTTTTGCCTCTCCAGCACCAGAGGCAGGTTTCTCGAACAAGGTGAGAGGTCTTCTTTTCTTCATCCTTTCACTTAAAGGAACGTGTGACTCAGGCGAAGAACTGGTAGAATCCGGTACTGGCTCTGTGTCGCTTATCACCGGACGAGCAGTAAAAGAAGTTGTGTAACTCTTGTACTGAAGCAGATATGAAGCTGACCTAATATGCTCGTCAGCAACAGTCTAATGCAAACTCCAGATAAGTTTTAAGTGCCTTATATTAACGTTTGCCTCTTTTGGACACTTTCTTTTGTTGTCAACTGCAAATAAATCAAAATTAAAATATCAGTGGCACATTTTATCAAACATAAAAGAAGCATAATCTCAAAATAAATAAAATGAAATAAAAATAACCTATCCCATTGCCATAGGGAGGGCATCTGGGACCCTGATACACTTCATCTCCAGATAAAGGAGCATGTTGCCAATTTTTTATAACAACTCCATGCTCAAAATAATCCCTATTGGCATCCGGGAGATTGACCACTAAAGCCCTATTTAAAAATCTAGTTTTTAGATAAAAAGTATTATCACCACGACCCATTTATAACAAAACATGATTTCTGGAATTCCTATGCGAGTTCCATGAATTTAATTTAGTCTATGAACCCCATTAACTATTCTCCATGTATTGGGGGATATTCTTGCAGGAACCACGTCAAAGTATTGACACAATTCCAGACATAGAGGGTTTGGGGGAAAAGAAAATCCACACTCAGCAACAAAGAGACTGGGGAACCAATGTCCCTCAGCCAAACGAAAATAATCAGAAGGTTCAGAAAGTTCCTCCAGAACAACCCATGAAGGAATAGAAAAATCAGAACGAAATTTATCAAGAGATTCAACAAGGTAAACCATGATGAATAAAGGAAATGAAGAAGAAGGAAGAAGATCTTACAGAAAAAGAAGGGATCTGTTGACAACGAACGATGGATGAGATGAGTGCACATGAGAGAAAGAGACGATGGAAAACTCGAAGATACAAATTTGAAAAAGTAGAAGACGATGGGAGTTTCTGCGGCGTTTAAATACTTTGCCTTGGGAAACGGTAAAGTTAATGATTACAAAAAGAAACGATTACGCTACCGGCGGCTAGAAGGATAAAAAATATGCGGAGATCGAGGCGATTATAAAAATTCACAAAAGCCCGATTCTACAAATTTGGAAGGAAAAATAAATACAAAGGAAACACTCTTAAATTTCAGGATAACCATTTAAAACCGCCATATATCGAGAAAGAATGTTCCACACTCCTCAAATTTCGAACTATGAAACATTTGGGGCTTCTGTTGATACCAAATTTAGTCTGCTGACATGGCTCAATTGGGTGAAGACACGTGACAATCTACGTGGCAACAACAAACACTTCCGAGGAACTCAGACGCTTCGAGGAACCATGCTGCAATGAGGAACACTGCTTCCCCGACCAACTCAGACGCTCCGACTTACAAGAACTCTCCGAGGAACTTTTGAGTACCGAGGAACTTAGGCGGTCCGAGTAGCTTAGGCAGTCCGAGCTGCACCTCGAACAAAGCATTAATAGCAGGATAACCAACAGTTTGACTGTTCATTAAATGCTTATCATTCAGATGTATACCCTTAAGGGGCATTTAATACATTGCCCTTTCACATGTACACCATTTAATGTATTACCCTTTCACATTACAGCCTCACGGCTATAAATACATTGTATTACCCTCATTGTAAGGGGACCGGAATTTCTTGAGAAAACTTGTAATCGAGAATTCCCAAACAGTCAGCAATAACAAAAACAGTGGACGTAGGCCATTCTTATAAGGCTGAACCACTTTAAAACTTCTTTGTCTCATTTATTTTATTTGTGATTAAATAATTAGATACAATCTAATTTTTTACATCAACAATATGCATGACATGTGATATAATATTTGTAGTCAATTTCCTGAAAATAAATAATTACCAAAATCAATTATATTAGGTGATACGTTTATGGAATTATTAGTGTGATTGTTTTAAATCTAATAATCCACGTCTAGTTAGTCATATATATGCATGTTATCTCTGGTTTCCTCACATGAAACAATCATTGTACGTTATGTAGTTATGACTTGCCTCAAGGAACATCAGGAGAGATATGATCGACACGTTTTAATTTTTCTTCATACATGAACTCCATAAGCGTTATGCAACACATGAACTCTAGAAGAGTCATGATATTGAAGTCAAATAGATTTAATAAAGTTACATGTTTACCCCTCTACAAAAAAATCAAGCTTCAAAAGAAAAATTAGACCTGAAGTAAAAACTCATTTGATGTCTTCAATAAGTCATTGCCAAAAGCAACACTGTGAAAGCTTGTGTATAAGACTGATATGCATCGACTTAATAATTAGAGAAATGCCACAACGAGGGGGAATATCCAATTAGAGGGCATCTTATCAGGGGGAGAAAATAACATGATACTTTTTGACATATACGTGTTGTCCTCTTTTTACTAACTAGTTTTTTTCCCATTGGATTTTTTCGTTAAAAGTTTTAACGATGCAACACTAAGCGCGTCCAACACCGATTCAATGATCACAAAAGCTGTAATATTTTTCCTTCACTTTGTTTTTTTCCCTCCAAATTTTTCCTCATTAAAGTTTTAATCAGACAACAATCATTGAGTGATGAAAATAGTGTACATCTAAGGGGAGTGTTATAAAATATGTATTTTTATTGATATTCGCTAGTATTCCTCATTATTAAAGGGTCTTTTGAGATAACATAATTTGTACTATAAATAAAAACGATACTCCTCGAGTATACAACATAATAAAATAAATAGTTTTTTCTCCCTTAAAATTCTCTCTCTGTCCCTTTATCTTATAATAATACAATAGAGTATTCTTAAATATAATTGCAAATTCATTCAAAAATTTTAGTTGAAATATAGTTTTGACCTAAAATTCGACCAATAAGGAGGTTAGGGGTGACAAATTGTCACATGACTCGATAGTACGACACGACAAGACACACATGACTTTTTAGCGGGTTTGGGTGAAGCCTTGATGAATACGAGTGCCTAACACGTGGCCTGCTAAACACGACAACTTAACGAATCGGGTTAGGGTTTAGTCATTTAGTGTGAATACACGATACGACCCGTTAAAGCATGACTTGAACATGATCCAAACACGAAACGGACCCGATAAGACACGACATAGTAAATACGAAAGACTTAACGGGCGAGTTTGAATAGAGATGATTTTGACATGAACTCGATCACACCCGATATGAAAACGACACAACACGATTTATACCCCAAAAGGAGGTTGGTGTCCGAGACCAAAATATTCTGAAACGTGTAAAAACCTAAGGGCCCATTTAGTTGTGAAAAACTGTTTTTTATTTTTTATTGCCACTTCTTACTTTATATCTTTGCCAATAGACAATTAAAATGAGATTGAGGAGTGGAAAACTGTTTTTCAACTTAAGCAATTATAGAAAACATGTATTTTATAATTTCTATATTAGCTTAAGTTGAAAAATAAGTTGTTGGGGATAGACGCGGGGGATCTGGTTTGAAGGTTGTGTGTTTGCATCCTAAAGCAAACAACAAACCCAACCCAATCGCTTCATTCTAATCTTTCCGGTTCTTTGTTTATAAGTTGAAGCTTTTATCCATCTTGTTTCTTAATAGAAGATGGCGAAGAAAAGGAAGTCTCAGGCGATGAACCTGGAGGAGGCGGATCGAACCATCTACTCAACCTTTTGTAGCGGTGCCAACTCTTTGTCACACCTCTACTCTCACGCCATCAACCACCAAAGACTCTCATTTCAAGCCGGCCAACGCCACGGACTGGTATACACCCATTTACCCATCTTCTTTACTTCTCATTCCTTTTCTATCAAATTTATCCCTTGGCCACAACGCAAAAACCTTAATTTCACCTTCCAAACTCTGTTACTAGATCTATCAAAATATCATTCCTTTGTTTGAATGAGTGAATGATACGCCGGCATTTTTTCAATATATTAGAGTACAACATAAGTTAGAATATGATTGTAAGTACACACTAGTTTCTAATAACAAAAAGTGCATCTAAGTTTTTCAAGTGCAATCAAATATATTTCTCAATGAAAGAAAAAAACAGCTTAAAACATGCTATATAATAAGGTATTTAACCATGTTAAAATTAAAAGTAATTACAATAATTTAACTCATTTGTACATGTATAATAACATGTATAGAATATGATTGCAAGTACAAAAAAAATCGAAACTTGATTGTAACATAAAAACCAAACTCAACTTTAAGGGAGATTTCGTTGGATATGACCTATGTTTTACTTAAGAGTTTCTGTAAGTGCTAATCTTAAAATTACATGTAAAACAATGAGATACTTGACAGCCTAGCCACTTGTACTATAATTGTACAAAGCACGATGTTATATCCAACGATGTTACAATAAAAATAATGTAGAGTTAACTGTACAAAGCACCATGTTACAATAGATCAAAGTATAAATTACTAACTCAAATTAGATTAAAAAAAAGGTGAAATGAAAGGAGATGATTACCTACTTTCTTGAGATACTTTATCAAACAGTTACCGGGCAATTACATGTACTTGGATCTAATACTCAGGTGGATCCAACAGAGAAGCACATTTGAGAATCCAATCATGGTCCTGATGAGGTCCTTTGCCAGCTACTATTTCTTCATCGATGACGGTACAAAAAGGTGAAGTATCGATGAAGAAAGTTACGGGATATGAAATGTGTAAAATAATTATACAACAATCAAAATATAAGGAAGAATATTACCTGATAATATCTTTTGTAGATGTACTCAACCGCGAATACATCTTTCAAAATAGTTTGCTAAAAGAAAAACTAAATTGTCCAATACGTTTGCAGAATAAACAAAAGTGAAGGGAGTAAAAAATCCAAGCTGCAAAGAGTGAAAAACCCAAATGAATGGAGAAATTAAACTATTACATATAAAAGAGAAAAAAATCAAGTGAATGGAGTAACCCAAATAATTAGAATATTTAAAAGATTACCTGTAAAGATATATGCTTGATGAGGATGCTGGGATATAGGAAGGGAGATAGGCGCACAAAGCAAAATGAAACGGTTTCCAAGTCTGAAAAGAAAAAAAAGGTGAAAGGGATAGAAACCGGTGAAATAATATAGCAAACAAATGGTGTTTCACTTCATATTGGAGAGGAGAAAGGAAAGTTAATGCCTCCACGTGTCCATCCATAATGAAAGCCAGGTTAAAAAAGTGAATAGTTGTCTGATATAGAGGAGAGAGGCGAAGTGACTGAGTGATGGTAATTGCTAGCTGGGCACGAAATCAACTCATACAGGGATAATGATCCTGATTTGGAGGGATAAAAAAGTCGGAAAAGTGGCTAAAAGTTGGAAGAAAGAGCAATGGAGCAGAGAAGGAGATGATCAAGAGTCATCTCGAACGTTGCCATATTTAATTTCACGGGTGAGCTGAGTCAGTTTGTCCAAGGGTTACGAAATTGAAAGAGGAGAGATTTGGAGATATAATGATTTGGGCTGAAATAATATGCCTACTGAAATTTATGATTCATTTATCACATGACATGTGTCAAGCCGATGTTAGACCTACAACTTTAGTTATATACTAAAGATAAAGAAGACAAAATAAGAAAACTAAATGCTTTATTACCTAATATAATTACATGACCTTACGCAAATTCCTAAAAGGTAGCTAACTAAAAAATAGAATCAAAAGTAAAATTCAAAATTATTTTCTCTCTCCTCTTGGCTGGCCTCTCCCATGCCTTCATTTACTACGTCATTTAATGTTATCATTTTTGTTGTTAATCTGCAATACCTTTTCTAATTGGACTGTATCATCGTTGTCTACATTTTTGTAGGACAAACTCTATCAATGGATTTTGCGGAAACAAGAGGGAGGATCAAGAGTGACCATAGTTGACATACTCACCCATCTCCAGGTTTTATTTCTTTTTATTTTTTTAAATTTAAATTTTAATCGGTAGTTTTTATGAATGACTATATACCTTACTCATTATAATGCTAGGTGGTTGCTACCCGTTGGTCGTTAATCTGCACAAGTAATGATTAAATGCAAGTGATAAGTAGCAGACTTGGGGCCTGTTTGGTTGTGTGTTTAAACACAATTCTGGTTACAGTTTGCTTTTGGTAGGCCTGTTTTTAGAAACCGAGTTTTAAAAATCTTGTGTTTAAACTCATGTTATCAGCAAAATGCTGTTTTCAGAAACTTGTTTTTTAAGTCAGAAGCGTTCATTCTACTTAGTTTCATTCATTTATACTTCAATATATAATTTACATATATTTAATATATATACAAGTACATATAGTTACGTGTATATTAAATAACATTGTCAATACATACATGATATTCATATATATGTTATACTTAATGTATGTATATAATTGTTATTATGTATCATACATGCAATATTATAATAATATATGTGTATACATATTGCTTGTACGTGTATATGGATACATGTATATATGTATAATATAAAATATACATGGATACATGTATATATGTATAATATAAATTATACATATATTAAAAGTAAAATATACATATATTATTATATGTTTACGTATAACTAAATAAATGTTATATGTACAATATATACATACAAATGTATGTATAATTCATATATTATATATTTTTACATATATGTGTGTGTGTGTTTACTTTTTAAAAACTGTTTTTAAATCAAGATTACCAAACGCTTAATTTGAAGAAAGAAAACTGTTTTAAAAACCAGTCTTTAAACCAAGTTTTCTGTAAACATAACCAAACGGACCTTTAGTTTCAAACCTTCCTTCGTACATTTTGATTTGTAATAATATTTTTATTTGTTCTTATTGAACTACAGTAATGCTAGGCACGCAAATCACTACTCAAAAATTTACTCTACAAACTTGTGTGTTAATATTTGACTTAGATGGGTACACTAGACGGACCCCTCTTGTTAGGCATGCGTACAGATTATTCGCCTTTTGTTTTATATATGACACCAACAGTCCCTCTTGCTTTAAATATTACTCTTAGCATCCCCCTTGTTTTATCATTGTAACACCAGATAGCCCTACTTGCATGAATCGTGAGAGATAGTTTTGTGCAAATTTTAAAATTACAAGGGGAGAGGGGGGGGGGGGGGGGGGGGGATTCTTAAAACAAGAGAAGAGGTGGGTGTCCTCCTCCTCCTCCTCCTTGCCTTAATCCCATCACATGGGATCGGCCACATGGATTCTCTTTTTCTCTTTTAATCTATTATAAGCAATATTATCATTAAAATTTAATTCTTTAAGATCTCTCATAATAATTTCTTTCCAAGATAACTTAGAACGCACCCTTTGTCTTTTACCCTCTATTTTCAATAGTCTTCCTCTTTGTTATAGGTGCATCTAATGGCTTATGCAACACATGTCCGTACTATCTAAGTTACTTTCTCTTAATTTATCACTAACGGGAGCTACTTCTAATTTATCTCTCACATATTGGTTTTTGATCTTGTCCTTTCTAGTAATTCTTATCATCCATCGGAGTATTGTCATCTTACTAATATGGATATTTTGCTCACGTTTTTTCTTTAAACCCAACACTCCGCTCCATAGAGGGTCGCTTGCCTAACAACGTTTTTATAAATTTTTTTCTTTTAATTTATTAGTTATCGTCTTATCGTATAACACCCCACTCGCTTGTCTCCATTTCATCCATTGACTTGCTATTCTACTCGTAACATCCTCATCAATATCCCTATTACTCTGTATCACTACACCTAAATAACGAAAATTATTAGTTTGGTTTATCACTTTTGCTTCAATCTTTAACATTATGCTATCAGGCGACTCATTATTAAATTTACATTCAATATATTTAGTTTTATTTCTATTGATTTTCAGTCCCTCAGACTCATAAGGCATTTCTCCAATCATGCTAAGGCCTCATTTGAAGTGTCTACTAAAATTATATCATCCGCAAATAACATACACCATGGGACATCTACTTGTATGTCCTTAGTAATCTCATCCAATACTACGACAAATAAGTAATGACAACCGATCCTTGATGTAGGTCCACTTTAATCGTAAAATCATTAGTATCTCCACAAATAATTCTTATCCTAGTCTTTGTGTTATCATACATATCTTCAATAACTTTAATATAAGTAATAGCAATGTTTAAAAAGGCGCCCGAGGCGAGGGAAAAACGCCCTGAGGTTTAAGCCTCAGGCCATAAAATAGAGGCTTACGCCTTTTTGGATGAGGCGCAACGCCTCAAGGCTGACCGCCTCAAGGCGGTGAGGCGTACGCCTCTAATACGGGGCTTAAAAAAATGAAAAGAGAAGATAGTTAAAAAAAAAAAACGTACGTTAGAAATAAACCCAAAACTGTTATACGAAACCCTATTATTCAAGTCCTGCTTACTCTCTCTCTGCTCCGAAACCCTCTCCTTCTCCGAAACCCTAATTCGGCCATCATTCTCCTTCCATTCTTCAAGTCCGGCCCTCGGTAAGACCAAAACCCTTTAATTCTTCAACTCCGGCCCTAGTTTTTTACTAAAAACTATTATACGAAAGTGTTTATGTTATTTGTTTTTTAGTTTTAGTATTAGTTTTAGTATTAGTTTTCGTTTTAGTAGATTTTTTTTTGTAAAAACTTTGGTTTTAAGTTTTTTTACCTTTTTTTTTTCCTGTAAAAACTTACATTGTAAAAACTTTTTTTTTCCTGTAAAAACTTGCATTGTAAAAACTAATTTTTTTCCCTGTAAACTTAGTTTAGTTTTCTGTTTTTTTTTCCTATTTTTTTTCTTCTTTTTTTTTTTTTTTTTTTTCTGTTTTGTATTATTTTCTATAAAAACTTATATTTTTAGCTTAGTTTTTAGTTTTACACTTTTTTCTGTTTTTTTTCTGTTTCTCAATATTTTAATAAAACCTGTTTCACAATATTTTTTAACTTGTTTTTTGTAATAACTTTGTTTTATATATATTTTTTTAGTTGAATTATGTCTAGAAAGGATCCCGCTTGGAAATATGGTATGAAGGTTGACAATGGGAAAGGATATGTCTATATCCAATGTAAGTTTTGCAATAAAGTTATAAAGGGGGGTGTCAAACGAATGAAAGATCATCTTGCGGGAACGAAAAAAAATGTTCGAGAATGTGATAGAGTTCATACGGATGTGAGACAGGAAATGGCGGATTTCTTGAAAAATAAAAACTTTGAAAAAGATGTGGCCCGAAGAAAATCCGAGGAACATATTGGGAGTGGTGCGTATTTTACAAGTTCAAAAGATGGTTCAAGTATGGGTAGTACGGCTAGAGGGATTAGGGACCCATGGATAGGTTTTTAGTTGATCTTGATGATGAAGGTTGTGATGATCAACCTAAGCCTAAAACTGAAAAGGAGGCTAGAGATGAAGCATGCCTTGATATTGGTAGATTTTTCTTTGAAAATGGTCTTCCATTTCATGTGGCAAATAGTCCTTCCTTTATTAGTATGGTGCGAGCAATTGGAAAGTATGGTCGCGGGTTGAAACCTCCTACCGCATACGAGCTTAGCACGTGGATATTAGATGAGGAAGAAAGGCATGCCAAAATTGTAGTTGATGAAGTAAAGAAAACGTGGATGCAAACAGGGGTGTCCATATTATCAGATGGTTGGAAGGATATTCGAGGTCGCCATTTGATAAATTTTCTCGTTAATAATCCACATGGAACGGTTTTCTTGCAATCAGTTGATGCGTCGGATGCTATAAAGGACGCAAACATGTTGTTTAAGCTTCTTGATAGTGTTGTTGAGGAGGTGGGGGAGGAGTTGGTCATTCAAGTTGTAACCGACAATGCCTCGAATTATAAGGCGGCGGGAAAGTTGTTGATGGAGAAGAGGAAACGTCTGTGGTGGACACCATGCGCCGCCCATTGCATTGACCTAATGTTGGAGAAAGTTGGGGAATTACCGCAACACAAAAACGCCTTGATAAAGTCAAAGAAGGTATTAATTCATCTTTAATTTTTATTTTTTACTTTTTAATTCGTTTCACATATTAACAACGTGATATATAATTGTAGGTGAGTAACTTCATATATAATCATGGGTGGGTTTTGCAACTCATGAGAGATCATACGAAGAAGGATCTTATTCTCTCGGCTGCAACGAGATTTGCTACCGCTTATTTGACCCTTCAGAGTATGTATAGCCTTAAGGAACCATTGGAGCGTATGTTCACTTCTCCTGAATGGGCTAGATCAAGCTGGGCAAAGAAGGATGAAGGGAAGCAAAAAAAAAAATCATTTTGTCGGATCGAAATTTTTGGGATAGTATGTCGTACGCAATTAGAAGCACAAAACCTCTTGTGGGGGTTTTGAGAATGACTGATTCAGAGAAGATGCCAGGGATGGGTTTCATTTATGGTGCCATGGACAAAGCAAAGGAGGCCATAGCAGAAAATTTGGGAGGAGATGAGGGGTCTTATAAGGAGATATGGAGCATAATTGATACGAAATGGGAGTTTCAGTTACATCGCCATTTGCATTTTGCGGCATATTTCTTAAATCCACATTTTCAATATGAAGAGAACTTCTCTAACCATCCTGAAATTAAATTGGGTTTATTGACTTGCATGGAAAAGCTTATTTAGAATGAGCAAGATAGATTGAAAGCGGATATACAATTTTAGGAATAGAAAGGGGTTTTTCTCATTTGCATCAGCAAAAACAAGTTGCAAATTGCGTGAGTAAGTAAATCTTTTGTTTAAGTACGATTTGCTTTTGATTAATACCATTAAATACATTTTTGAACTAAATTTTACTTCACTCTTATTTTAGCGGATTGGTGGATTCAATTTGGAGATGGAACTCCAGAATTGACTAGTTTTGCGGTGAGGGTTTTGAGTCTTACATGCTCTTCGTCCGCATGTGAACGCAACTAGAGCACATTCAATCAGGTATTTGTTTGTAAAAAAATATTATTTGTAAAAATGATTATTTATTTTATGACTAAAAAATTATTATTTGAAAAATTTATACAGCTCCATACGAAAAAGAGAAATCGTTTGTCAACGAAGAGGTTGAATTCATTGGTGTATATAATGTATAACAAGAAGTTAAAGACGAAGTTTTTGAGAAAGAAGGCGCTTAAAGAGGATGAGGACCCATTGGTTATTGATCATCTACCTTCAGATGATGAGTGGGTAGCGGGGCAAGATGATTCCCATTCGACAGATGCCTCTGTGGTTACGGATGCCTCAGGAGCGATGGATGATGTGACAGGGTTAGGAGAGATTCCCATTCCCATTCGACGTGAACGTGCTAGAGGGAGACGAGGAAGAAAGAGAAATAATTCACAATTTAACACTTCAAAAAAGGGTTAGTATTCACAATTGTCTTTTTTACATTAAATGATTATTTTAAAGAGTTAAAATAATTATATTTTATCTTATAGGTAAAGGAAAGCGGATCTTGGTAGATGAGGAAGATGAATTTGTTGATGTTGACTCGGGTGATGATGATGACGAGATGACCATTTGATATGATGATGATTCAATGGACGATCCTATTAGCGATGGTGATGATAGCGGCGATGAGGATGGATTAAATCCGCTTTTCAAGCCTTTGGATACGGATGATCCATTATTGTTTTAGTAGTAAGCTTGAGGGGATGCTTTGTTTTTCTATGTTTTTGTGATGAACAATATGTTTTTGTGATGAACAATATGGTAATGATGTAATGGAGATGAACTTTTAGTTTGATTGGTTGATGGATTGAATGATTATGGACCCTTTTGCATCATTTAATGTGTTGGATTGTTTTTTTGTGAAATTATTAGACTTTTTATATTTTTTTCCCTTTCTTTTTTTCTTTTCGGTGAGGCTTACGCCTCAAGCGCCTCGAGGCTTACGCCTCGCCTCGTCGCCTGACCAACGCCTTTCGCCTCGCCTCGCGCCTCGTCGCGGCCAAAACGCCTCGCCTCGCCTCGCCTTTCGCCTTTTTAAACATTGGGTAATAGGGATTCTTTTCCTCCTTAAAGCCCACCATATTATATCCCTAGGTACTCTATCATATGCCTTCTCTAAGAAAGACCATGTGTAAATTTTTATTCTTACTTCTACATTTTTCTATTAGTTGTCTTAGTAAGTAAATAACTTATGTGGTGGATCGCCCCGGCATAAATCCAAATTGGTTATCAGAAATAGTTGATTCATTTCTTAACCCTTGTTCTATAACCTTTTTCCATAATTTCATAGTGTGATTCATCAGTTTGATTCCTCTATAATTACCGCAGTTTTGTATATCCCCTTTATTTTTATACAAATGTATTATGGTGCTTTTCCTCCGCTCATCTGGCATACTTCTTTCTTTTAAAATTTTATTAAATAAACATGTTAACCACTCTAACCCTAGACTTCCAAGGGTTCTCCACACTTCTGTTGGTATTCTATCCGAGCCAATCGCTTTATTCTTTCCTATTTTTTTTATTAATATATAATAATCCTTGAAAATACTCTTTCCATCTATCTAGAATTCCTTTATCATTAATTAATATATTTTGGTTTATGTCTTCTATACACTTCATTGGACCTATATCCTTTGTCACTCTATCCCTATTCCTTGCCAATTTATATATCTCCTTCTCACCTTCCTCTGTACCTAATTTATTATACAGATTATCTAGTGCGTTTTGTTGCGCATTTCTAACAATATTTTTTGCTTCACTTTTTAATTTCTTATACCTTTCGGAGTCTTCTTGGATTTTACTCTTTTGCCATTCTTTAAAACTTATTCGTTTCTTTTGTATTATCTGTTGAACTTCCTGATTTCACCACCAAGTCTCTATTTTAATGAATCTTTTCCCTTTAGTCTCACCTAAAATTTGTTTACCTATTTTCTCAATATCAGTCTTTGTTCTTGACCAAATGTTGTTAACATTGCCGTCCCAATTCCAGTTCATGTTTAACAATAATTTTTGTGTAAATTCTATCTCTTTGCATCCTATTAAATCCTTCAATTTTATATTTCGATAACCTATTTTCTCTTTTCGGTACTTAAATCCTTTAATGACTAAATCTATTACTAGTAGGCAATGTTGATTTGTTAAGCTTTCACCTGGTATAACCTTATAGTCTTTGCATGTCTTTAAGTCTCTTCTTCTAAGTAAACAATAATCTATTTGAGTTTTATTCTCGTCGCTTTTAAATGTTATTAAATGTTCTTCCCTTTTTTTTTTAAATATGTGTTTGCTATCGTTTGGCCTTTAGCAGATCTTAAAATAGTTTCCTATCCTACATTTCTCTCACCAAAATCGTAACCCCCGTGTATCCTTGGATAACCGTTCCGCTCTACTCCTATATGTCCATTCAAGTCACCTCCTAAAAATATGTTTTCATGCGTTAGAATTTGTATTAATATTTCATTTAATAATTCCCAAAATAGTTTTTTTACATTTTTATCTAAAGCTCCTTGGGGCGCGTAAGCACTTATAAGATAATCTTAATACTCATTAATCTATCTTCCCATCTTTCAACATCCACCACTTTATCTTTCATAAAGTGATCGACGACGACACCTACCCCATTTTTATGATTTTCCACCCCTCTCGAATAAAATAATTTACAACCTTCTCCCATCTTTCTAGCCTCTTCTCCCTTCCAGTTAGTTTCTTGTAGACATGCTATGTTGATTTTTCTTCGTTTCAAGGTATCCATAAGTTCTTTACACTCGCCCGTCAGTGTTCCTAAATTCCACGTACCAAATCTAATTTTATGTATGTTATTATTATTTACGTTTCTTTTTTAACAAGAAGAGGTGGGGGTACTATTTATAAAAAGAGAGGAGGTGGATGTACTATTTAAAATAATATTACCTGGTACGTGAGTCGCTCTCGTACGCGAAACGGGAATAGGTACGGGTTATAGTGGGGGATGGCTTAATTGTTTCACTAGACATGATTATGTTGCTAAAATAACACCAACGAAAGTTCGTTAATAATGTATATAATGTATAATCTCTACATTCTACAATATATTAATAAAATATGTGAATCATTCTTGTATTGTATTAGTTGAGAAGTCGTTTTTCTTCTCATTCATTTTGTTATTGGACTCAAAAGTTCCATTATTATCATTAATAGCTAAAATCGTCAATGTTAAATTTGAAAATGCCACATTTAGAGATTTAGATCGTGAACTAACCATGTTTCTGATCGTACGACCCCGGGTCGTGGTACGTAGAGGGGTATAGTGATTCTGGTAACTATGATTTAAAACATAAGGGTAGGCATCCATATTTGTTTTGATAAGTAGGGTAGCCATCCATAATTACTTGTATTTGGGACCCATTTAATTTTAGGGAGCTTTCCAATTCAGTTATGTTTAGTAAGAATTTTTGGCAGTACTCCGCTAACAATTTTTCGACGCTAAGGTCCCTCATCACCCTTATTGTATACGTTATATGCTAGTATGTACATAAAAATTCGCGTCTACATTACGAAAATACATGTATAGATAACAAAAATTCATGTATACATTATGAAATTTCACATATACATTACAAAAAATTACATTGACACCAAGTCATCAACACACATGGACTACATTGGAAAACGCTATAGTATCGTTAAACCTTATTTATAATTTTTTTCGGAGTGTCCTAAATTCCCCCAAAAATAACTAAAAGGAAGTAGGTCAAATTCACCATTTATGACCAATCACACAGACAAGTAAGTTTATGGAGTAACAATTTTTTGGATATTTTATGTCTAGCATTATTATAAAAACAAAAGACATTTGACAAGTAAATTGGGTGTTAAACACATTAGTTATCTTGTAAGTTTATCTCTTAAACGTTGAATGGTCTGAGAGAACTTATAAGGTTGGCAATACAATTTTATTAATTCTACTTTGGAAGGGAGGCAAGACTAAATGTGATCTTCAACACGGTATTTAGTGCGGGATTCAAGATTCTCCTTATAGTTTAATGTTTTAAAAATCAGTGTGAGGCGTCGCCTCAACACGAGGTGTTGAAAAAATGCCTTGAGGCGAAGCCAAATGCGACAAACCTCAATCGATGGAGGCGGGTGTCTTGAGGTGTTTTAAGAAGTTAGATGGTCGTTGAGACAGTCATTAAGGCTAATGCGGCTGAAGCCTCAATTCACATTATGTTTTACTATTTTACTTTTATATATATTGGTTAAAATATTATTATTTTATAATATGTTATTGTGGGGTCAAGAGTTTCGTCGACACGTGCGCCTACAATCAATGAAGACTCGAAGTCAGAGAAGAATCCTTTAACTCAATCACTTGTAATGGTTGGTCGTGATAAAGGATAAGGAGTTCAGTGATAATTATTAACGGGGCTCAGAACCCTCCTAAGTTGCTTGATAAATGTAAACTTGCCCCACATAAATGGGGCATGCATTATTGGAACGTCGAGCAGTACTACCACTCTGCCAACCTGAGTTCTTGAGTTATATAGAACAAACCTTTGCATCCCGTGGACGTATGCACGTTGTCGAACCACGTACATCTTGTGTTGTGTGTAATTTCATACTATTTATGATTATTATCTCTGTGTGGGTTGTTATCATTGGATATCATTACTTGTAACAGATTACCACCTACAATTGGCACTGTCTGTGGGAACGACCTTAGTTCTTTGCCACTAACCAAATTTCCTATGATGTCTCACTCACCCAACCAAGATCACCAAAATCTTGATGACGAAGAGGATCATCACCAGCATAGTCATGGAGGACCAGGAGGGTGACCATCATGACTAAGATAGTCATGACGACCAGGAGGGCTGTCAACCGTCTCTTCCATCCTAGAGGGTTAGGTTGGAGATTGACAACTATTACCAATCTCTTGATGCACACTATCGTCTTCGAAGGAGAGGACAGACAAGAGTGATGAGCCCCAACGATCTTAACCAAAATTCTAGGTTCATTGATAACTACAAGAAGAGCCTTAGAGATGAAAGGCCACCACCAGATATCAGCAGGAGCAGAATGCTGCGCTCTAACGATGCCTAGATAGGTTGGAGAGAGAGGCTCAGAAATAGAAGCGTAAGTGTACCCACAGATCGCGTACTCTTAGTCCTTAGGCGAGCAGAGCTCGGCGGTGCTGTAATGCCCTGCCCGGATTTATGGGTTACCCGCGAGTTAACCCAATCTGACCCGAGCGTTAGGTGTGAAGTGCAATGGAACAACCTATATAATGTTGCTAATCCAGTTTATTTTAATTAACGTTTAACTTGTTTAGCATGCGATACCAGTTTCAAGTTAAACTACATGAGGGTCCCGTGGGGAGCACCCGAAGTCCAAGTAAACAAAGCTACTAATGTAAACATAAATAGAATATACTTACCTATATAACGCCCTCAAAATACGAAACTGCTCCCAACCTGCCGTAACAAAGTGGGGATGTGAGCCTATGCCCAGTGGGATTTATACAACAGTATAGAAACGAACGGCAGAAAGGAATACTCACATGCTACATGCATGCGAAAATATGTATATATATCTACATACGTATACCTTTGTTAAATATACGTACCACCGTTTTACTTTCGAAAATCTTACTTATTCAGATTAATTTACCTTAATCTAGTAAAGACTTCATTTATTCATACTTTAGCATTTTCACTTTATGTAACACACCTGGTTCAACATTTGAAATTATTTCACTTGATTTATTCAAACCCGTTCCTAACCGGAATTTAGCCCCTTTCATTCATTTCACTACGCTTCAGTATTTTCGTCGAAAATCACCAATCAAACACACGCACTCACCATGTTCGAAAATACTTATTTAATCTTTGAATTCCTTTTTACAACACATTCTTGTGTTAAATATGGGTTTAACCATTTAGGTTGCTTAACTGCCCATTTATTTTCTTACTTTTAACCCGTTTTCCATTCCTTTATGGACATCAATAGAATTAAGCATTTACTTGCCCATTTTACCTTTACCGGAACATTTATTACATTCATTCAAGTTAGGTTGTATTAATATATTTTACCACACAACCCATTTCTTGATATGTTTCATATTTCCTTTATCTTTTCTCGGAATCTTCCTATACCGCATATGTACACGCGCTCCACATCGACGACTATGCGCACCATATGCCCTGGCCAATGATTTGGGACTTTTCATCCAAGGGCCCTGGGCCCTTCTTGCTTTACCCCGGTGTCATCCGAGTTCCTTTTATGTGTTTTAACATTTAACAAATGTTCACATTATTCCACTTTTATCGGCCGAAGCCAAAAGCTAAGTCCGTTTTTTCGTTAACACTTGGAAAATGATTTCTTTCTTCTTCAAGTCCTTTATTCACCCACACGTTAATTTAATACCAAAGCAATCCACGTTTTAGGACTTAATTTATTTTTCAACCCACACTAGTGTAAAACCATTCTTTGATATTTTTATACCATAAAAATATCCCATTTCAAGTAAATTATCAATTTACCCTTCATTTGCCAAAACTTACTATTTGGTCCCTTTCAAGTGTTATATTTTTCAAAATGGTTATTAAGTTCCCACTTAACATTTTAAACACCTTTTAACCATTTTAACACTAGTTCAATATCATAATTACCCCACTTTCTTACTTGCTACTTTAACATCTTTAATATATAAAATCACATCTTTTTACATATTAAAGTCCCATTTTCTCAAAATTTGAAACACACACTTTATTTATGAAATTTTGCATCTTTACACCCACTTCACTTCTATTCACACATTTGAACCCTTTATTTCTCATTATTAACTTTTATACCACCATCCATGTAAAATCATACCTTTCATACATTTAAAACATTAAACCCACTTTATTTTCTACACGTGTTTCACACACTTTAAATATTCATCAAAGTGAAAGTTTCTCCTTCTCATTGTGACACCCCGCCTAATTAAATACCGGGCGATCACTCCTTTATTAAATTAAATCAAGGTTAACAGTTGGTTCATTCTCAGCATCACTGTCGATAAAAATAAATTTTCCAATTTAACACCCTAAATAATTAAGCTAAGTGTGAAAAACATTTTTTCATACAAACTTTCCAAATTTTAATTAAAGAAAAAGATTTATTTATTTAAAACAACATTTCTACAATTAAAAATCACACCACGATAAACCAAATAATATAATACATTCGTCAATCGAATGTCAACATATGAAAACTAAAATCACAAGTCCATATTGAATAAATCCCAAAGAACAATACTGGAAATGACTGAAATATAAATGTCCCAATAACAAATAAATAATGGAAAGGGCGACACGTGCCCAATAAATGAGAGTGCTAGAAGTGGAGTCAATAAAAGAAGCCGTCTACTCAAGTGACCTGCAACTCCCACCTAAGCTGCAGCACGTTCCTCTCAAGGGATCCTAAGCAAGACGCCCCTGTGGCTGGGCACCTGAAAAATATACATATATATACAAGAGAGAGAGAGAAAAAGAAACTGGTCAGAGCCCGAAAGTGTGTTTGATTTTAAAATACGTTTAGCAAGTATTTAAATTGATACAGGCCAATGCAACAACATATTAGTGCGTCGCTCTCTTGAGAAATACTCACCTCTCTTCTAATGTGCACACCTATCGCACTAACCTTCCCAATAGTTTGTTCTTATCAATATTAACATACTAATCTTCTCAATAATTTAGCGTATCTTAACTGACTCATAAGACTTCAAAACCGAACAATATTTTGTTTAAAAAGAATGTTTTCAGATTAACAGCACAACTCTCGTGTTAGCTTTTATTAATATAAAAGTTTCTCAGTAACATATTATACTATTTCAAAACAAGTCTTATTATCTGAATCATAAACCATGTCCTACTTATCAAATCACAGTAGGCAGTTTCAAATTTCCAAATCTCATATATATATTAACTACTCGTATAATATATATAAAAATAACAGCATCCCACATAAAACAATGGTGCGTGCATAATCTACTATCCAAAGCCCCATATCACTCATATTAAGGGGAATACATTCGGAATCACTCTCGAATTGTATTAACATAAATACACAAACAATATTGAGGCGAAGCATAGATTCCAAGTCTCTAAGAGGATGGCACATACCGGCGTCTCTTAGGACCGTCTGAACTATCACATCGATAGCCTGTACCAAGGATATCTATCTTCTAGGGTACAAGTCAATATCCTCCATAAAGGTCCCATCGAGATAAGACTTGTCCCAGCGCGGAAACCTCAGGGATAGCAAGTAGCGTGGGTATGATTTTTCACATGCATATAATATATGTACACACAATCATATAAATATACCACTTCATCAAATTAATATAGGTTCTTCTCATCACCCGTAATTATACCATTTATCCTTAATTTCACATTTATAGAATTACGCATAAGGTTTCATTCCTAACCTTAACTCGAAGGGTTTTCTCACTTAGTACCTAACACTCGTGGGCTATATCCTCACAAATCTGAAATTCAGTAAGTGACTTTATTAGATTTCAACGTAACTCTCTTTCGCACCTCACCCTTTAAATTCATAAATCTACCAACCCAAAGTAAATATCCCATAAATACCATTCTCGTTGAAGATTAAAGGTCCCAACAATTATTCATATACCCTACTGGTCCTCAATGTCTCCCAAATTATTTTATCAAGAATGCCCAAAAATTATATCACGACAATTGGAATTTAACTCATTTAAAGAGGGAATTAAGAGTCTGCCAGGAGGGGTCGATCGATCGAAGCTTGGTGCTCGATCGATCGAACCTTCGATCGATCGAAGCTTTAGGCTCGATCGATCGATCAAGCAGGTCTGGGCAAAATTCTGCAGAATGCAGTTACGGGTTTCATCACCAAAATTACACCAAATCCATATTTTCAAGTTCCAATCGTCCCAGAATTCTACTACTAACATTATAACAATATACTAGATGATTCTAACGTAAGGCATGTACATATTCATCATTTAAACATGGATTTTCAACCTAAAATCATGTCCAATCATCAAGAACCCTAGAATTTTCTTAAACAGATTTCTAATGAATCTTTCTCCAACATTTCTTTCTTATGATCACCAAATTTCGTGGTTTATTACTTCTACATGGCAAGAGTTTCCAGAATCAACATATACATCAATACTACATGGATTTTTCCTATCAAAGATTGGGTTTTCTTCCATAATTTTCATCACAATTCAATCCTAAACTAATATGAAGATTGCATTAACGAAAATACGCAAGTTAAACACTTGCCTGGGATTTTTGGTATGCAGATTCACGGTTGATTTTGGTATGGCTGCGTTCCTCGTCTCGTGATCTACGCGGTGGTGGTGGTGGCGGTGCAAACCGGTGGCTTTTTGGCCTCGAATCGCCTTGGAGCTCTCTCCTCTCTTCTCCAATGGCCGTCACTTGATTTGTGAATGTTCTAACCCTAAGAGGCTAACCTAATGGCTGATATAGGTTGGCTGAAATTCGTGGGTTTAATTACCCAATTATGTAAAATGACTAAAATCCCTCCCGGGGTACTAATTAGGCCTAAAAATGCCCCGAGACCCAAACTAAACCCCCGGGTATACTTTTCTGACTATCTCGACCCTTCCGGACGCGTTGGCACACTCAAAACGACCATACGAACAACTTATAAAATATTCATTTTTTATATAACAAAATTAGTCCCGACGTGACACGGGCACGTCCCGACTTAAATTTCCGAAATAGTCATTTAATTCACTTATGACATTCAATATAACCAATATAATATATTACTATGCTCATTAGTAATATTCAACAAGTTTCCCATAATTACGAACTCTCGTCACGTTAATAATTAAAACATAATTAATTTCCGGATTTTTATTAAATAAAATAGTCACATTAAATTTAATAAATCCCCAAATTAATATAGTATAAAAATACGAAGTATTACACTCATATTCATCTTCATTATTCATTTAGATAATCCCCTCTGTCTCACAAAAATGGTTTATACAAGCCTAATGCTTTTATTTGCATAAAATCACATCATTTATACTTTAAACACCATTTTAACATATTTGATTACTTCAAATGTTAAGAGCACATATTCTGAAAATTTCTACATTTCAAAACCCATTTAAAATCATATTTTTGGAACCCATTTTCATACAATTGATAGGATGATTACTAACTAATATATGGATGCAAACTAACATCAATCCTACATATATTTAGTCTAATATATGTAACTAAACATGCTGCATTTATACTATACTAAACAAACATAAATCAAAGTTAGTTTCCCACCTTAATAAGCTCTAACAATGATGGAGATGGTGAAGAAGATGGAGGACCCTCCACCTCCAAAGGTGGCCTCAAGGGGTCTCTAAAAGCCCTCAAAAGGTACCTCCAAGTATGCTCCACGAATTTGCTTCTTCCTCCTCAAGAACAACCTTCTTCAAATATCCATCAAAACATCTCAAGAACATTATCTTCTTCCTCTAACAACTTGCCCTGAGGATTATACAAGGGTTTGGGAACTTGGTTGTGGTCTTTAGTGGTGGTGAATAGGCTTGAGTGTGGTAGGAATGGGTGACAATGATCTGATACAGAAGGTCTCCTCCTATGGAAGCTCCAAGCTATAGAGGAAAGAGGTTAGAAGTCTGATGGGTTTTGTGTTCCTCCCTTTTACAATTCTCTCTCCTTATAACCAAAACTTTAGTTCTTTAGGTATTTATGGAAAGATTCCTAACACAAAACACTACTATATCAGTTATTGGGTTGCCTAAAAACCGACAACACATGAAATCTAACGGGTATCATTTAGACAACGTATAAGTCCTTCCTGCGTGGGCTGCCTTGCTAGGCGCGGTCGACCCCGGCCAGTGGCCGGTCGACCTACCAAGGTGGAAAAAGTTTGCTCTTCTTGTTTCGACCCCATGGACTTTTCATATAAATTTTTAGTACCCCTAATAAATATTCAAACTATTTTTATAGTCCGCGAGGAACTCTACAAAAATCGCGTAGCTTTCCAATCTTAATCACTTCGTTCTTCCAAAAGCTTCGCTGTTCTTCCTAGAGAAATTCCGAGCTCTCCTTCTGCTCGGTGTTGGGAGAACTATCAGATTGGTTGTTAGGAGTCGTGGTGGAAGTAGATGGGGACGGAAAGTGGGACTAAGTAAAAAAAAAGTCCCGTTCTGCGCTTTCTGAGCTTGAGGCACGACCCTCAAGAGAAGTTGAACGAGACGAAGACCCCCTGTAGACGATGTAATCAGTACCCCGTAGAGAGGATTCTACGCGTACGGTCAAAAGTAGGCATTGTATTTACCAAATCCATTTCGCGTCCGTTCCTCGCTTAATTCTTGTCGTACTTCACCAATGTATTCGTACCAACTAATTTAACACGGATATTCATCCATACGGACCAAGCAACATAAATTTTTCTTTTTAATCCCTCCATGCGACGTGTCACTTTATGTATAATTTAGCGTCTTTTCTTATGCATTTGTTTCTCCAATAATTTCTTGAGATAAACTATTCAAATTGTAATTAAAATATATATTTCTAGGGCGTGGTATTACATGTACCTCGTGACGAAAGGAAGATTCTCCTCGCAGCAAGTCACCAGCACGTAGATCCCGTTGTAACGAGGGACAAGGAGAAAAAGATCTTTGTGATCTGATCAGAATAGAAGTGGACAGGCACCCTGCCCATCAAAGAGCACGGACGACGAACTCTTGTTATCCAGTATGAGGGGTTTGAACCTCCTAAGAAGTTTGTCACTCCACGGTTCAAGGTTTACGATGGGAAGACAAATCCCACCAACCATGTTAGGCAATATCGCTAGGCCATGTTGCTTTGGAACAACGAGAGTTTGATGTGCCGCATATTTCCCTCCGGTCCTGGAGACTTTGTTTAGAAGTGGTTCTAGAAGTTACCACACCGGTTGATCACTTTCTTTAAGCAACTCGCCGAGGCCTTTACGGCCAGATTCATCGCGAGCAGTACCCATCCTAAACGGATGGACTTGCTTCTCATGATGAAAAAGAAGCCTTAAGAAACACTCCGAGAGTATGCTAGAAGATACTGGAAGGTGTACAACGAAGTGGAAGATTGCACCGAGCAGGTCGCGGTGGCTTCCTTCAAGATTGGGCTACCGAGCAACTCCATGTTCCATCAGTCCCTCACCAAGAAAGAGGCTATTACAATTGACGACTTCATGGCAAGGATTGAGAAGTACACGAAGGTGGAAGGATATAGTGGCAGAATTTGGCCAGAAAGCTGATCGACCAAAGCAGCCTAAAAATGGAGACAGAGAAGGAAGGGGCAAGAAAGGAGGGAAAAGCAAGCCAAAGGCGATCGAGAAGAAGGATCCCGAGAAGGTGTTAAAGGCCATCAACACAGTCTTCACCGAGCCAATCTATAAGATCTTTTACAAGATCAGGGGTTAACGGTATTTTAAATGGCCCGATTCGGATACAACCAGTTTCGGATGAAGCCTTCCGATAGGGAGAAAACTTCTTTCATCACTAGTCGAGGTACTTATTGGTATAATGTCATGCCCTTTGGTCTAAAAAATGCAGGGGCCACTTATCAATGACTGGTGAATAAAGTCTTCGAAGATCAGATTGGGGTAAACATGGAGGTTTATGTAGACGACATGCTGACGAAGAGTAGGACTGCAATCGACCATATTAGAGATCTCGTGTAGACGTTCGATCAACTAGAGAGGCACCGGATGAAGCTTAATCCAACAAAATGTGTTTTCGGAGTAAGGGAAGGAATGTTCCAGGGTTTCATTGTCAATCAACGATTGACGGGCGCTTCGCCGCCCTCAACAGGTTTGTCTCCACAGCCACTGATAAATGCTTGCCCTTCTTTAAAGTTTTGAGAAAATCTTTTGAATGGAATGAGGAGTGCGAGAATGCCTTCTTAGAACTAAAACGGTACCTAGGGTCACCCCCACTGCTATTACGATTTGTTGCGGGAGAGAAGCTCTACTACCTATGTCTCGCTGTGTTCGAATCAGCCGTCAGCTTGACATTAATACGGCAAGAAGAAGGCATCCAAAGACCAGTTAATTACACTAGCAAGGCATACCAAGGGACAGAAATTCGGTACCCAAAGATGGAGAAGCTAGCGCTGGCATTAAGAGAAGCATTTAGGAGGATGAAGCCGTACTTCCAGGCTCATACCATCGTAGTCTACACCGACCTCCCACTGCGATAAATTCTCTGCACAAGCTTGAAAAGTTTGGTCACTTGATGGCCTGGGCAGTAGAACTTGGCGAATACATTATTCAGTTAAGCCACGAATGGCCATAAAGGGGCAGGCAGTGATAGATTTCATTGTCGAATTCATGTACAAAGAAGCATCACCGGAGCAGACTCCTCCAGGAGAGAGCTCCACCTCTAGGAAGCAGACTTCTTCGGAAGATAACTTTTTCACAAATGATGCCGAGCAGATTTCCTTTAGGAGAGAACTCACTAAACAGAACATAAGCACTATAGGGCGCAGGATCTCAACGAAAATTGTTTAAATTTGGAAAGCTCGAGGAAGCCGATTTCAGTCATAACAGTATCATATGGAAGTTATACGTTGATAGATCTTCTTGCGTGTCCAGTAATGCTGGAATCATTATCGCCACCCTTGATGAAATAGACTTGGAATATGCCCTTCGTTTCCAGTTTGACGATTTCAATAATGAGGCGGAATATGAGGCATTGATAGCAGGTTTCGGATTGGCCCGTCATCAGGGGCTGACCACATAATGGCACATCGTGACTCCCAGCTTGTGGTCAATCACTTGCTCGGAACCTACGAGGCCTGGGAGGAGTCCATGATTAAGTACTTGGCTATAGTAACACTGGTTGAGAAAGTTCTCAGAGGTGAAGATTGTGAGGATACCCCGATCAGAGAATGCTCGAGCAGACGCCTTGGCAAAACTGGCTTCGGCAACATGGACCAAATTTGGACAAAGTATCCTTAGGTGTCATGGAAATTGGAAGCAATATCTCAGACACTTAAGGATATGGAAAAACTGGTTCCAATTTAGATATTGCTTCGAAGAAGTACGGGCAAAGTATCCTTAGGTGTCATGGAAATAACCCTCGGTCCATCTTGGATGGACCCTATACGGGCATACATAGAAACCGACGAGCTCCCTTCTGATCCAAAAGAAGCTAGAAAGCTGCGTTATAAGGCAACCACTATGTGATGGAGGCTGGGGTACTGTACTGGAAGGGGTATATTATCTCATTGCTAAGATGTGTTCACCCTAGTGAAGTTCGCCAACTGATCCATGAAGTACACGAAGGATGTTGTGGGGCACACTCTATTGGAAGGTCGATGGTAAAGCGAATCGCGACCCAAGGCTATTACTAGCCGACTGCTTTGATTATGTTAGAAAATGCGACAAGTGCCAGAAATAGGCAAAAATCCATCGCACACTGGAAGCGCCACTTACCCTAATCACTTCTCCTTGCCCTTTTGCAATATGGGGAATTGATCTAGTCTGACCACTCCCCAAAATGAAAGTGCGATTCAAATATTTGGTGGTGGCGGTAGATTACTTCACCAAGTGGGTTGAAGCCGAGTCGTTAGTCGAGATGCCCTACGAGAGTCTTTCAATTTATCTAGAAGAATATATGTCGCTACGACATGCCCTATGCATTCATCATCGACCACGGTACACAGTTTGATAATCAAGACTTCGAAGACTACTGCGTCTGGTCCAACATCCGAAAACTACACTCTGCCCCTGGACATCCACAATGCAACGGACAGACAGAAGTAACTAATAAAACATTTCTGGATGGAATCAAGAAGAGATTGGACGATGCTAAAGGCAATTGGATCAATGAGCTGCACAATGTGCTTTGGGCCTCTAGAGCTACTTCGCGGATGGCGACATGAGAGACACCGTACATGCTCGTATTTGGCACAGAAGCAGTGGTTCCAACTGAAACTGGGCTTCCCAGCCATAGGGTGCTCAACTTCGACTCTCCCAAGAGCGATGTGAAGGTTGGATCTCGACTTAGTAGAGGAGGTAAGAGAGAATGTGGCTCTTCGTGTAGCGGCCTATCAATAAATAACGGCCCGATTCTATAATCGTCGGGTGCAGCCGAGCTATCTGAAAGAAAGAGATTACGTTCTGAAAAAGGTGATCCAGAAAAATAACAAGCTAGAATCTAACTGGCATGGGCTGTACCGAATAACGAGTGTAGTCAAGCCAGGAACTTATCGCATCGAAACGCTGGAGGGTGAGCAGTTAAAAACCCCCTGGAATTCGGAACATTTGAGAAAATATTATCAGTAGTATCTTAAGTTGATCATGTACTCAGCAGTTTCGTATGAATAAAATGTCACTTTCTTTCATTTCCATTGATTGTGTTTCTTTTATTTTTTCGGGCATGAGATATGTATACACATCTCTAACCAAGCAGAAAGCGAACTCTTGTACAGTCTTTTTGAGATTGCGAATAGGATTTGTGACAATAACAAAATTACTGTATGACCTCATCTGTTGCGAACATAAAACTACTGTATGACCTCATAAGTCGCGAACATAATCATCCCGTATGACTTCGTTGAACAAACAAGTCACGAACAGAACCCGTATGACCTCATTAAACAAAACAGATCACGAACAGAAAACTAGCTTCATGTACGATCTTGTCTTCACACAAATCGTGAACAAGAAGCTCGACTTAATCTCTGTACGATCCAACGGGTCGAGAATGGAAAATGATCAGCTGTTAAAAAAAAAAGTACGGGGTACTCCCGTACTTAAAAATACAAAAGTAAGCACATGTGACTCTTTTGCAAAGCAAAAAGAAAGTATTTTGACATCAACACATAGTAAAAGCAAACAAATACTTAACAGAAAGAACACTTTACAATATCAGCACCCAAAAAGTTGCTACAACCAGTTTGAAAGACGAGTTACATCACCCCAAAAGAAGATAAAGCAATAAACATGAAGCTTCACGAAAGACATCAAACAACAAGAGTATTATCATCATCAGGACCAAGGGCATTTGGAGTTGGAAAAGGAGCATCACCACCATCCTCTCCTGCCAGAGCAGTTGCTTCTTCATCATTTCTTTCCACGTGCTCACTTCTGCAACAATATTCGGATAGTGGGTCATGACCCTCTTCTCCAGCTCTTCGTACCCATCCAGAAAAGAGCCAACACAATCTACATTATACTCAATCGAAAATTTATATTTATGTACTCCAACCTCCTCGGCAGACGCTAGAGCTTCGCGAGCACTCTGCACGTCAACTGTCATGACTGCTTATCTTGCTCTGCCTTCTGTAACGCCTCCTTGGCAGCAGTTAGTGCTTCATTAAGACTTTTGATGGTGGCATCATCAGTAACAAACTTATCCTTGAGCTTGGTGATCTCTGCCTCGGCCGAACTTGGGCCAGTCGTTTTCGACATTAGCTAGTTACCCCTCTCTTCCAACTCTTCGGCCGTCTTCTTCAAGTCACCATACACCTGCTCCAGATCAGCCTTTAGTTTCTTGTTCTCGTCGGACATCTCTTCAAAAGCAACATGGTTAACCACAACTTTCTCCCTCGTGACGGTAGCAATCATGACAGTGAGAAGAATAATCATCATCATAACAAGAATTCAGTCCGATGTACAGAACAAATAAATAAAAGAAGAGCTTACCACCGAAAGTCTATGTTGAGTCAACATCCACAAGAAATCAGGGTCGTAACCCCTAAAAAATTCGAAGTCCTTATTATGACCATGATAATCGAGCAAATCAGTAGCGTCGTTAGAATGGTGGAAAATAGAGTCAGGATTGGCCCTCAACTCCTCGGATGTAATCCTGTGAGCCGGATCAAAATTAAATTCCTCTAACTCTAGAGATAGGACCTTGACCCCCCTCTCACCAACCTGTGAAGAGGAGGCCTAGTCTTTTTTATTTGGGGCATCTTAGTAACATTCTGGGCAGTAGGAGGATCCAAGGGCCGTTTCTCCCTGACAGTGGTGGCTTGCGGGTACATGGGGGCTTTCCCCTTTGACTTAGCCTGGGTGGCTGCAACTTCATCATTCTTTCTACCGAAAAAAGCTCTTCAAAAGTAAGGGGCTTCTTCACTAAAAAAGACCAAATACGAAAGATTATTAGTACTAAGAAATGAGCAGAAATATATAATCCAATCATAAAAGAGAAGAATGCAATACCTATTTGGTTGGGATCGTTCCGTTCACGGGGGATCCTACACAACCTATCTATCTCATGGTGCTTGGGCTCCCATTCCCCCCTTCGCAAACACATATTGTTGTCTTCCAGCTCTGATTGTTGGTCTGCACCATTGTCACTATCCTATACAGGGACTTGCGAGGGGAAAAGTAGTAGTAACCAGGAGCTTTAGCGTTGTCTTTGAACCCATGAACGTATCTAAATATATCCCCGGTTAGGTCAAATCCAGTCCTCAATTTCTAGAACATCATGGCCCCCAGCATCGTCCTATAGGCATTAGGGGGGAGTTGGGTCAAGGGCGCTCCATACCCTCTCAAAATAGATCTGATCACTGGATGGAGGGCAATCTGAGCCCCAGCCCCACTTACAGAGCCCAGAGGGACAAGGAAATTTCCTCGGCATCATTCACATCATAAATCCTCTCCTCAGATGAAGGGATCCTCATTTGGATAACTATAGGAATGTTACATTTTTCTCTCAAAATGTCTAGCTCATCTTCAGTAATAGTGGAGGGATACCACTGAGCATCCGTCTGAGCAGGGTCATAAGAATCAGAGGACTCTGAAGAGCCCTCCTCATCCTCTTCTGCTGCCTCGGGAAAAGACCCCTCTACTGGGGATGTTAATGGAAAGGGACCTACACTACCCGGTCTAACATCTTCAGCCTGGTCAGACCCAACGACTTCGGAAGGTGACTCTAAATTAATGCCTGACAGCCTGACATGGATTCTTTATTCGCGGGATTAATGTTTGGAGATAGGGGGAAGAGATTGGTTACTTCTGGGCTATTTACAACAGGTGAGCTAACGAAGGGTTCGTTTGGACAAGGGGCAAAACCACTGCTTGATGGGGCCTGAGGTGTATACCTAGGATGCCCTGGTTCATCTTCTGGCCTAACCCGTTGAGGGCGGGGTAAAAGTCGGGCTGTAATTCCTGGGCGTTTTGCCTCAAGTCCGGGCACAAAGCCGTATACGCACTGACCGCCAGGTGGAAAATTCATAAAGGTACCAAATTGTTCCTAAAAAAAATAAAAATAAATGGAACTACCACAAGGGAGCGAGGGGCGTTTGATGACAGGTCACGAACTCAACAATATGACATTATAAAACTCACACCACCCAAATCCTAGGCCAACCAACTCAATGGCCGTCTAATTCGCTGGAATCCACCTGAAATCCTCCACAACATTCGGTAAACCAACCAGAAAAGATAAATTTAGTCTACGGTGAACAGTGAAACCCTAAAAGAGGTTGTAAGGGGTGTACCTGACTAGCGAAACGAAAGATGAAGGAAATAGGCAAGAAATCGCACTAGTAAAGATCACCAAACACCCAAAAGACTGGAAGTAGTCACAACAGACGAAGGGCCAGGCGAAGAGGAACGAAGAAATATTTCCTTTTCTCTCTCTAAAAATCAAAACGTATGGTGTTATGATTTTAAAGGAAACGCAAAGCACGTATTTATAGTTTCGAAAAGGCGGCATAAAGGTCACTTCCTAGGGAGACACAGTGCTTGCATACCAATCAGCGGTGTCGAGAACGTGTACACGCGCTTGACAATAATCATTATAGAGAGACGATCCAGTTACCCGCCACGTGTCATTAATGTTTCCACAAAAACCAAAGGCAATTTGCTCGGCACAGGCCGACGAAATGGTAAGCTGTCCAACGTGCCTCTACGACGAGCAGAAGTAAATACTTCGTCCACTCATTCTGAAGCGACAATTACTCAAAGAGGTTCACCACATCGAATCTTGTGCATGAAGTCTTGGGGGCTTATTGTTACACCCTTATATTATCATCTCACGAGGAGTTCAGGTGGCACAAGGAAGGTCAACCTCATTTATATATAGGGTCGACTCAGGCACTCATCTGGTCGGCCAAACCCCTTATGACAGCTGCCCTCTTATTGGCATATCATTTCACTCGCACCTTATCTCCGTATTCACATACATACTCAAGGGAGCCCTATAAATCACATGGTAAATAAGGGGTACGTGGTGGTTGCCCACTCACGCCCTCGACGCACGAGCTGTATCTAATGCATATCAATCTGTTATAACCTCTGTATTGGTGTAACTACCTGACCTATAAACGCGGTCCACCTGTCCCTTACGATTCCCAACCAACCACTTATGAATAGGAGGGGAACCCACATAGTAAGGGACGGTTCAATTGCAGATTAAGGAATAGATTAAGGAATAGTGGCATCCGTGGATGTAGGTTTCCTTTTTGGCCGAACCACATAAACCTCGTCTCATTCTTATTGTCTCTCACCCCCATTCTCAGTTCCATTGTGGTTATTATCCTTTTATTTGTTATCATAAATCCCGACTAAGACATAAATTACCTCACCATTTTTACACGATAACAATAATAGTGATGTATATATATACGTGTATGTGTGTGTGTGTGTGTGTATGTGTTTAATCTTAATTATAAATTAATATATACATATAATTAATACATATACGTATATATGTGAATATACACATATATATTCATATTTAATAAATATATATTATAGTTATATATACATAGGTATTACATATATATACATATACATTTAGCCTTAAATTTATTTTAAATATGTAAAAAAGTAGGATAATTGGGATTTTCGGATTAGATCGGATTTTTTGGATCTTTAACGGATTCAGATTCGGTATAACAGATCAATGATTCGTCGGATTATCGGATTGGATCTGAATCCGTTAACACCCTAACAAATTGGATTAGGGTCACCCCTGATCTGGTCCGAATACCCCTAGTACTACCTAGTGTTTGTTTTAAATTATGGATTACTTGTGTGATCATGTGATGATAATTATTATTAAAATTTTAATGCTGTATGTAGCTATGATGTTATATATATTTGTTTATAATTTATATATTATTGGAATTATTTTACTACTTTATAATGTTATAATTATGTTTAATATATATCTGTTATATACTATATGCACTTTTTTTTGACGATTTGATGAAGTAATATATATTGTTGGTTTTAATTATGGATTACTTGTATGATCATATCATATATTATTTATTGTGTTGGTGACGGGGATTAGGGATCGCGATTATGAACCTTTTCTTGTGAAGATAGCCATGATACAATATTTTGCAATTTTATCATATTTAAAATAAAATAAAATAATATATAGTGATTTTGTTTTTCCAAATTGTGGCTAACGCCTCGCCTGACTAGCACAAAACATTGTTGTAGTGATTGGGGCTTTAGGAAGTACCTCTGTTTTCTTTTAACACAGGACTGTAATTGATAATTAACCATTTGAGCATATGGCCCAAGACCAATTGACAATGGGTGTAGGGACCCTTGGATCTTATATATTACTTTGCAAGAGTTTGAATCTCAGTGTGGGGCTTATATATTCTGAACACACCCCGCCACGTGTTGCATGACTTGCGTAACACCCGGACGGATTATATAGGGTAGCGTGGAGTGTTTGGGCTGTTTGGCCATGTGTAAGCTGCCCTGATATTATGTTAAATACAAACATTTGAGTCTCAACTGAAAACCAATTGACAATGGCGAGAGGGCCCCTGTATTACTTTGCAATGATTTGATTTCATGATATCGGACTTGTATATTCTCAGCAATAGTGGTTTTCACATTATTAGCTTTGACGTGTTTCTCTAATTTCTTCTTTAGTCATAAATGTCTTCATGGTCTGCATTATACATAACTTTGGAATAGGAGGTATAAAAGATAGTACATTGTGCTCTCTCCATTCCAAATTAAGAGTATATACTTAAAATTCACAAATTTTAAACACGACTGTTAATTCCGGACACACAAAAGAGAAAACGTGACTCTTAGTTTGGGTTTAAGATGGATGGAGTAATAAATATGAATTCATGCAGTAAAAAAATTAAGTTAGTTCAGAGATTTTCTTAATGACTGATGAATTAGTTCACCATGTAGTCCTGACTTATGGACCAACTATTATGACAGTGCCATTGTATTTAAATTGTTCTTTTGCCGTCAGTGCTAAAAACACTTGATTATAGCATGACATTCCTCTCTGGGAGTGGATGAAAAGGGAGATATTGATCTTGCGAAATTTTGACATTCTTCTCTGTCTAAACACCCCAAATTATAGCGAGCAAGCAACTATTGCAAATAATTTTTCTACATGTCAGCTCTACCAAACCCCAAAAATTTCTATGGAGCAAACCCTTTAAAGAAACAGGACACACCAAATGATCCTCAAAAAACCCAAGGAATGCCAAGATCACCAAGCAACAGGATTGTAGAAAAAAAATGGGCCTGGGTCTCATTTTACTAGAGGAAGAGGCCTTATAGGGGTTTTCACTTGCAGAAAATCATCAGTGGTGAGCCTGTTGAAAACGAAAGACTATGCACAAGTCTTGACTTTGAGGGAAATATTAGCTTTTCCATTACCAAGGGGAGTGAGGGGTATTATGAGTATGACAAGATATAACAATAGCAGGAATTTTGCGTGTAAAGGCTACTTGAAAATTAGAATTCTGAAGGGGATTAAGAATGTTGGTCAATATCACCAGTTCCTCTGTATCATTATTATTCACATCCCTAAAGAAAAGAAGTGAAAAACAGTAGACAAGATAGAATTCAAAATCCAAATATCCTCTCAGAATCAAATATGTGATCCATTCCTAACTCTATATATAACAAAGAAGTAAAAGAATGATACGCGTGAACGATGTACTTTTAGGGACTTAAATGAGTGGAGTTACACTTTTAGCATCCCACTCCCACCCATTCTTTTTGCCTTGTGCCATAGGTAATTTGGTTCTAAAGGGACCTCCATAACCACTCTCACCTGAGAAATCTTCTTTAGAGACCATGTCGCTGAAAACCAAAACTTGCCAAAGGAAATTCCTTGTCAGTTTCTCTATCTTTTCTGCAATACATATTGGTAATCTAGAGAGAGAGAGAGAGAGAGAGAGAGTAAGGATTGAGGGACATACTTGAACCCAAGTGATACTTCCTCCTAGAGAAGGAATTAGCTTTCTGCGCATTAAACCTCCTGAATATCCTCGTGTCCTATGATGCAACTAACTTAGAATAATCCCATAAGGCCACTCCTAAACACGCCATCAGCCATCCTTGAACGCCCCTACTAGCTAAAAAGTCATAACTCAAAAGATCTCGGGGTCCCACATAAATAGAGAACATTTTATCCATTTATTTATTTATCTTTTTGATTTCTTGGGGTTTCCACAAATCCCTCCAATCTGACATACCATGACACACTATGGGAGGTTGCCAGAAGAAGATTTGAACACTTGACCCCCAGGGTGTGAGGTAAGAGCCCTGCCACTAGGCTATCTCCTTGGGGTTCGTAAATTAATTCCACTCCTGGACAGATTGACCTTCAAGTCGAACTTTTTCTAAAGAATCTGCACATCCACCACATAATACAAAAAGCTTTTCTCGCCATATGACAAAAAGAAAATAGAATATTAGCGAACTGTAGACGAGACACTTGAATATCCTCACCCCTATTGATTTCCTGCTCAAAACATTTTCCAGAAATGTGATAATAGGCCTTTGCCCTAAATCCCTCTACACCTGAAACTGTAACAAGTACCTATTAAAAGGAGAACTTTAAACAACCGGAAATCCACCTCCAAAACCTTTCATCCCCACAAACTTTCCCTAAAATGTCAAATCTACCCAATCACGGGCCTTTTCAAATTGTTTTTTTTCAACATTAAGACTCTTTTTATCCCCCTCTCCTTACACCTTCTAATACATTTGCCACAAGAATAGCATCTAAGATTTGCCTTCTTCAAATGCAAGCACTCCTAGTAGAAGAGATGATATTACCAAAACACTCAAATCTCCTCGACGAGACTGTAGTAAAAAATTTAATCACACTAGGCACCAAACTTATACGCGTAAACCTTAAGTTAATAGATCGATTCTTCTTTGGCACAAGTGCAATAAAGTCAGAATTAATACTTAAAAATCATAATATTTGCATAAAACTCTGAAAAACTCTCATAAAATCATCTTATAATGGTTTCTCAGCTACTTTGATAGAATGACAAAAAAATCATTGGGGACTTGGAGCCTTATCCTCTCCATGGAAAGAACAACCATTCTAACGTCCTCCCCGTCCACCGTAAAAGGCCTCTATAATAAGTAATCAATAACCGTCTTATAAGATATAACCAGTATATCCTGGATCATTTGTTTAACTTAGTCTACTCTTACAAATTCTGATTAGAAAATGGGTGATGTCTTCAGTTTAAAGAAAATAATTCCTCACAAATCCTTGAAAAGCCAGTTCTAGCTCATCAGTAATAGCAGTCTTTGTATAACCTTGTGACATTTTTGTTGTTTTACATTCACTTCATCACGTTTGGGGCATCTCACTGGATGCCTCCAACTGACCTCCTCCCTCTAAACTACCTTTTCAAATTAATTTTATAATTTAGATCTCATTTCCAATTACCTATTAATTTCAGACTGATTATCTGTTAAGTTCTCTGGTAGGGCTCAATTTGAATAAAATTATATCTGGTTGGTTCCATATAAAAAGCATCTTTGGTACTTGTAAAGAGGAAAAAAGAACAAGCATATTTTGTGAAAAAAAGAGTGGTTGGTCAGGAATAAGAAGGTTGCATTTAGTTAACCAACAATATAAAATCTTTAGTAAAAGACACTTGGGATTCGAATCCCAAATTTTTATTCTTATTAATGGTGATATATGGAAAATTAGCCTCTTGATTAGTACAGGCAAAACTGGCCCGCAGACACTGAAATCACCCATAACAGCCCTTACATTTAGTTATGGGGCCCACATTTTAAAACCAGGTGCCAAATATGGGCCCAAAGAAAAATGCACGGGTCAAATATGGGCTAACAAATCACCATCCATATTATAAGCAAAAGATTTATTAAAAAAAAAGCTAGCGTCATCCATAGTTTTAAGCCAACACATCAGTGTTGCTGCACCCATCTGCTCCTTTCGATCGAGACTTCATCTCTCTCTCTCTCTCTCTCTCTCTCTTGAATGTTTTGAAATAAGCATTTACTTTTGAAAACAGAACATTAGTTTATTGAAACAAAGTAACAATTATTTTTAAAGTTTAGGTTTTAGTTGAGAAAGGACCCAGATTTTTCATATCAAAACTAATATTACTTTAGAACAGTTTTTGAAGGAAAAAAATCGGCTGCTCGACCCAAACCCATCCTGTCCCGCTATTCAACCAACACTTGACCTGCCCAAATAAGGCCCAACCCATATTTGGCCCAGTACAAACCTGCCCAACTGCCAGTACTACTCTTGATGATGCTAATTGATATTATATCTGGTGTTCTTAACCCAGAAAAGTTCAGACTTGGTATGGTTCGTGATTGGCGGTCAGCCATTCAAACACTATACAGTTGTTTTACTTTTTTATTCTTCATATCATCGTTATCATTGTTATTATTATTATGTTGTTACTTCACAAGCTTTTTGGTCTTTGAGACTGCATATCCGGATGCCCTGAAACAAAAGGGGTCATTTGGCTTTTGGCTTCTCATGCTTAGATCAAAATTGGTTTTTGCCCTCAAAGCTTTCAGTTACTAGACTTCGGCCCTGTTGTTGCGGTTCTGTTAGCTTTTGTTACAGAATATAATGAATGACTAAAATCGGTTTTAGCTCCCTTGTGTATGATTAGACTCAATTCCCATTGCCTATACATCACTAGGAACTAGCACTGGCAAAATTATGGGCTGGGCCTAATTTGGGCGGGTCAAATATGGGTTGGGCTAAATGTGGGTTGGACCAAATGTGGATTTGGTTAAATGTGGATCGGGCCAAATATGGGCGGACCAAATATGGGTTGGGCCAACCCATTATTTTTCTACTAAATTAAGTATTACAATTCGAGGTATATATAAAAAAAACTCATATTTTACTCATAACTTTTTAAAATGAGTATTATATTTGATTTGTATCTTTTAAAATTGAGCTCCATATTTGATTTTTTTGCTTTCAAATATGGGCTCATATTTAACTCATAGCTTTGAAATATGGGCCCCATATTTAACTCATAACTTTTAAACATGGGCCCCATATTTAGATGCCTGGGCTAATATGGGTTGTTTTATTATTTGGGCCGCATTTTGCCACTACTACTAGGAACTAATCAGGTATATTTTGGTCATAATTAGACTCAAGTCTGCGTACTCTAGTTTTACACCAAGAGTTGAATGTTGTTTCTGAGACATTTTGTAATTCCCCCACTCCCGGTTTATCAGACTGATCTGGACTGTTATGGAGAGGAGCCGTCTATGTCACCTAGAGAACCACCACATAGTCAACACTCACAAGAAACAACGCACTTCACAAATTCAACTTTGCTGGGCTCTTCAGGCCCATCTGCCCCACCAATTGCGGGCCATGATTTTCGGTCTGAGCGCTCCAAAACTTACATTTCCTCAGATGCCCTTTCAAGCCCTGTTCGTCTGAGCCTCCAAAACTATCACATTGCTCCGGGAGGTTATCATTCAAATGGTGTTCAACCCTCTTCTGATCCCTTCAACTCTAACGATTCATCTATGGACATGCACGCAGATAGTCCAGGTCATCAATCTACTCACTGGTAACTCGTGGAAATTATTACTTCCTACAAAAATTAAACAGGGTGGTCTTGATATGATTTGTGTGAAAAGAAAAATACTGTAGTAATGTTCTCATTGCACAGATGGCAATTTGATGAGCACAGAGCCCGTCAAATAGACACTGGTTTATGCTGCATGTAAATTGTTTTCTGTCTTTTATGAAAGAAATGTAAAGTATATTTTTCTTTTTGGAGAGATGCAGAATGTATTTGAATTGCTATTGTTTCTCACTGCCTCAGGTGCTATCTATTTGAAATTTGTCATTGTGAATGTAAAATATACAGTGGATGGGTGTATCTCTTGAACTTTGAAATTTGCTCTTCAAAAGGGTTTCTGGTGTACTCATATCATATATGAAGTAATTGACTTCATGTAAACGACCTTCAATGGACTAAATCTAGGTTTGACATTTTCGGGAATTTAAAATATCTTTCTCATATGTTGTCTTTATTGCAAACAAAATAACATAAAGGGAACTTAAGTACTTAATTTCATTTATGATGAGTCATTTGCAGCTGATCCTATTTTCCTTTGTGTTTTTTATTCGTCATGTTGCAACTACCATAGGATGTATCATTCTCGAACAAATGAAGAGGCATGAAAATAGCTGCGTTTAGGGACAGTTATGAGGTTGATACCGATCCAAAATAAAAAATAAAAAAAAGTGAGATTTGTGCCAAATGAAACTTTTGAAATGGGATAAAACCTATTTAACTATAAATTTTATTATGTCTTTTAGGTGACATGATTATATGCGTTATATATTATCTTTTAGTACTTGTTTGATTTTGAGTTTTTGTGATATCTTGTAATTAAAGATTGGTTATTTAACATATTAAGTATCATAATTTATGTTGAGAGTTTGAATTACAAGGGCCTCGAATCTTTTGGAAACTTGGGAAAAAACATGATTGAAAAAAACTCTCCCTAGAAACCTCCAAAACCTAAACCTCCCTAAGTAATCTGCCTTCGCCAAAATCGCCAAACCCAAATGAACCAACCCAGCTCACAGAGATAACCATGGAAGACAGTACAACTGATAAGGGAAAAATCAAGGCCGCCATGCAAACGATGCACATGACGTCTTATCGTGATAAGGTGCTCAACAAACCATTTGACAACTTGCATTGAGGTATGGATGACACACAAATCCATTAGGTAATCAAAACAGCAGCAACAACGCATGCGTTTTTCTCGTCCTGAGAAATGGGACTCAACCAGGAAGATTATGAGTCTGGATGAATCAGGTGAAGGGGAGTGGAATTTGGAAGCCAAGAACTTTAAAAAGTGAGACAAAAATGGAGAAACTCCCTAATCATCAAACTACGAGGGAAGTTTTTATCGTTCCAACGACTAGCATTACGGCTAACGTGACTCTGGAAGCTCAAAGCAGGCATTTTTATAACAGATTTAGGAAATAATTTTTATCTCGTAAATCTCCTTACTAGACGATTACATAGAGCAGTAATTGTGGGAGGTCCATGGTGCTTGGAAGACCACTCTCTCTAGAGATGGGGAAAAAACTTTCGGCCATCATCGGAAAATATAAAAAATATGAGTTTGTGGATCCAAATCCATGAACTACCCATAGAATATTACGATCGTGATTTTCTTCAATACATTGCGTCCTCCTTGCATAAGCCATTAAAATTCGACCTTCATACGGAGTCTATGGGTCGGGCTCGATACGCGCGATGTGTGGAATTTAATGTCGAAAAGCCTCTACCTCACAAAAATCAAAATTGGCCGTATTTTACGTAATATTGTGTATGAGTTAAAAAAGGATATTTGCTTTGCATGTGTCCTTGTGGGACATATAAAAGGACAATGCAAAAATATATCACCGCACCTATTGGCAAAATAGACGATGCGAAGGAGCAACAATGGCACGTGGTTTCACGTCGACCCCCTCGTCGGAAAACACAAATGGAGCAAGGTAGTTCTAGCCGTCGTGATAACACGAACGGCAGTTCAGAAATGCAGAAAAAACAACGAAAGCCTAGGGTTGCATGGCAACGTAGGCGGATAAAAAATAGAGGGACAAACTGGTCATTTCGAGCATGGATTAGTATCCGATCTCAATCCTCAAGTACTTATCAACAACCCGGACCCACATGGGTTAAAAATCGAGCCATTAAAGGCGCTTGAAAGAGCATACAACTAATATAAGGACAAATCTTTTACAAACTCGGATTTTACCGACTTGGATGTGGATAACAACAACAATACGCGTGGCCTCCTAAAATCAAACGTGGCAGCACGGTAAAAAGTTTGCAAAACCAATTGCATGCGCATGAGCTATGCAAGTTGGTTATAAATACCAACTATAGTAATCTCGACGCCCAGCATACTTAAATCGCTATCGAGTAGGAAATCCAAACAACCGACCAGCATGGAACACCGGAGTCCTAGTTTCGACTACCCAACCATTTCAAACAGCCCACCGGGGTAACCGAGTTCAGACCTCTTCCAATGACCCCCGCCGAGACCAGACCTGAGAACACCCCGTTTGTGAACCCTCTGTACCTCCTGCCTTTGAATTTGCAGCCCAGAAACTTGCCACCACGTCTCCGTCCCCTACACCCAGGCAGCACAAGCACGAAAAACCAACCATAACTCGATCCCAGGTCGCCACTAAACACTCAAAAAATTATTCAACGAAACCCACACGACCTAATCATCCAGGCAAATTGCACCATATGCCACATATTTCACTACGAACTGCAACGACACCGCGTTCACATAGAGGCCGTGCAACACCGCGATAGATTTTACCCAGAACCGGAGTCGATTTTCACGTTTCATGCCCACTAGGTTCCAAACGAAGCACAACTGATGATCAACCCGCTATTACCAAACGAATATGTATACATTCTCTCGGAGCTGATCCTGATGCGATCACACCTTCAAATCCACCTCACGAAGATTTTACCGTGGAATGCTAGGGCGCGAGCCGCCCAAATTTCCTGTCAGAATTTATGCATTTTGTTCGTCGCCATCAACCCCATATTGTCGTCATTTTGGACACTCGCATGGATGCAAGTCGGTCCCTCGTTGAGATAGGCCATTTGCTTTTCTGCAATCATATTGTATCGCATGCCCTTGGAAAATCAGGAGGAATCTGGATACTATGGATGGAAGGACCTACCATAGCACACGAAATCGTCATTTTCCCACGGTTTATACGTATCTTGGTTGAACATGATCCTGTAGCGACTCATGGAGCTCACTGCATTTTACATGCCTCCCCACCCTCCAACTCAGACTTAGGTATTGAAACAGTTACATTATTTATCAACTTCTGTTACGAACCCTTGGCTACTCATGGGGGATTTAATACTATTTTAGGCCCGCATGAAAGCTAGGAGGGCAGGGTTTCTAACCCTGCCGGGCAAAACCCTTAAGAAACTTTATGATGATACACAATATTTACGATTTAGGGTTTAGTGGCCCCGTCTTTTATCTGGAAAGCTAATACATCCTTAGCCATCATGTGCGCAAACGGTTGGATAGGGGCCTTGCGAACATGCAGTGGTTGGATTTATATCCTAACACAAGGGTTACCTACCTACCTAATGTAGGCTCTGACCACTGTCCGCTTTTAGTTGACAGCATGCCCACCTGCGTAAAAACGGCGCAACGTTTTATTTACTGCAAGGAATGGGCTTTGTATCCATCTTTCCATGAGCTGCTCCATAGTCAATGGAGTTGGCCGGTGGCGGGACCACCGGACAGTTGCTTCCTTAGAAAAACCCACCTCTTTCGTCAAGTGGCTATCTCGTGGAAAAAATATGTTTATGGAAACATGGACACTAAAGTTTTTAATCTCCAACAAGCTCTTTTGCAAACTCGAAAGCATATAAAGAGAAATCTTGACGCCGCATTCCTCTCTCGCGAGAAATCGATTCAGGAGGAATTGGCTCATAGCCTAGGACAGGAAGTCTTGTATTGGAAAAATAAATATAAGCTCAAGTGGACCCTAGAAGGTGACAATAACACTAAATTCTTTCACGCCTGTGTTTCTCATCGACGTCGTATAAATACAATTCAAGTTGTGTTCAATCCTGATTCTGGGTGGCAAAAAACTCACACTGGTATTAACACAGTTCCAGAGGTTTTATGAAGCTCCTTTTCAAACAACTAACTCGCCACCGGTGTCAAAAAGCTATCCATTTGTACAAATCACGGACTCTGACAAAGACAATTGTTAGAATCTATCATGGAAAAAGAAATACGGTCCACCCTCAAGCGGATGGGAAAAAATAAGACCCGGGACCGGATGGTCTTACGACGGAATTTTATCTAATCCATTGGCAAGTGGTTGGACATACAATGTGTGACCTTATATTTGACTTTTTCTATTTCGGTCGAATGCCGCATGCTATAAACCATACCTTATTGATTTTCATACCTAAACAGCAGAATCCAACACAAGTATCTCATTTTCGTCCTTTAAGTCTTTGCAATGTGATTTATAAGCTCATCTCATCCATCCTTGTGGCACGACTGCGGCCCCTCTTACACTATCTGGTATCCCTTACCAAGCGGCCTTCGTTGCACAATGACACATTCATCATAACATTCTTATTGCGCATGAGAGGTTACACACTATGCGAAAATCGAAATCTAAAAAAGGGAGTTGTGCCATAAAAATTGATTTATCATAAGCGTATGATCAAATGGAATGGCCTTTCATTCGTTGGGTGCTGAGGCAACACGGGTTCCAGAACAATGGATTACATACCTATCTGCTTGTATCTCCACCACTTCCTTTCAGACACTGATTAATGGACACCTTGAGGCCAATTTTAGGCCTTCAAGAGGTCTTCGACAAGGAGACCCATTGTTTTTGATCTTCTTTATTCTTGGCTTGGATGTCCTCTTGCAAAAAATTGAGTAGGATTGTCATTTGAAAACTATGACCTCCCTTCGGCCCTCTTTAACGGGTCCCAGGATCCCGGGGCTTGCTTTTGCTAATGATTACATCTTTTTCCTTCAACCAAGCCCTCATATGATCAGTTGATTTAGGATGGTCCTGGAAGAATTCTCCACCTCTCTAGGGTAAGATATTAATTGGGAGAAACCCATGATAACCTTTGACCCCATGACTCCACACTTGGTCATGCATACAACACGGACCATGTTAGGTTTTCATCACAACCCAAGTAAGGAAAAATACCTCGGTCTTCCCCTTATTACTGGACGGGTCACGCGCAGTCTCTTTCTTGCCCTTATCGCGGACCTAGAGACCAGATTGCAAATGCGGTATTCACACTCTCTCTTATGCGGGTCGAGCTACTCTCATTAACGCATTATGCACGTCCTTACCTGCATATAGTATGTCGGGTTATCCGCTACCCAAGCATTCTTCATATCGCGACCTAAAAAAAATTAAAGCATTCTTCTGGAATACCACCATGACCTAAAAAAAATCCCAACCCTCCTCCGGTCTATCATTACCTTTCCCAAAACAGACTGGGCATTAAGAACCTACACACGCTCAATACCGTGTTCATGATTAAAATCCTGTGAAAGTTGTTCATCGAACCAACTAATCTCTGGTTCCGCATAATAAAGCATAAATACTACCCGCATTCCATGTTGGTGTGACACCCCGCCTATTTTAATCACGGTTGATCAATTCTTTATCAAAATAAAACAGAATTCTCATATGGACCAGTTTAAGCTTCACTGTCGAAAACCAAATTAATTACTAATAACCTAGTACTCCGGTGTCAAATTTTAAACTTTCTAATTCTTTTACTTTAAACCAAATAATAAATCCATCCACACAATAATATACATAACAACTGAAATAAATAAACAATAACTGATAACTCTCGGTAAAGCATTAATACAACCATATCGAATAGGCGCAAACGAAAAATCGGAAAATAATATAAATGACAATTGTTAGGCAACATGTCCGAATATAACTCACAATACCTCCTATCTTGATCACAAGGATAGAAACGATTAAACAATCCCTGCTAGCATCCACAGCTGCTGCAACATCGTCTGACTCGAAGGAATAATATCATCCAGGCGTCCCTGTGTTTGGACACCTAAAAGATTTTTAAAAAAATATATAAAAGCGGGTCAGACCCCAAAGCGTTTTGAAAATATTTAACAATTGTTTAAAATACTTTAACATTTACAATATGATATTCTCCATATTTAAACCGGTGTCGCATTCCCATGAGAGACCCCTCACCTCTCATCTAACAGTGCACACCTAACACATGTATTTTAAACACCCTAGTTATGCTACCCAGCCTAACTAGCCTCTCAAAATCTCTAAGTGACCTTACGCTATATCATGCTCCGCGTATATATCTAAGCTTTTGCGCGAGCTTATGCATTATAAATTCCCACTTATAATTTATCCGGTCATTATGAATAACTTTCACTAGTTAGAATACACTGTTAACGTTTTAGTGTTATTAGTCTCGTACATAATATTCTCATCTTTATATACGTATCTCACATTTTATTCCGGATTTTATTTTCCCGGATGAACCAGAAATTATTTCGCATCTCTCTCTCTCTCTCTCTATATATATATATATATATATATATATACACACATCAAGTATATCCATACTTATATATCACACACTATATAAGTATAATAACCATCCCTCAAAGCTATAACTCAATGGATGCAGTCTCTAGGATGCTATCATCTTCCAGGGAACACACATCATCCTGGGTACCACCGGTCGGGGTCTCACACCAGCCTGATAAAAACAAATACAAACATAGGGGAAGTAGTCATAGTTCCTCACTTGAAAGTGAGACCGAATCATACTGAAGACATCTCACCCATGATAAAGAGCCACACTGCATAAATAACTGGACGCTATGACCTGATGACTATACTCACCTTACTCCTCAAGTCAGGGGATTCACCCACATCGCGCAATTTCCTACGATAGTACTAGATGGGTATGTTTCACATAAATATATCATACACACATAAATATATTTATAATCATATCATATATATATCGTCTCTATACCCGTATATATATATATATATATATATATATATATATATATATATATATATATATATATATATATATACAGAGAGAGAGAGAGGATCAACTGAGGTCTCCCTGTTTGAGGCCCTGAATGATGACCATTTTTTTAAAATAGTAAAAAAAATATTTTGGAGCTGATTTTTTTCCCATGATTTTTAAACATTTCATTTGAACCATAAAAAAATAATCAGCTCAAAACGAATTTTTTTACTATTTTTAAAAAATTGGTCAAAATGTGTCAGTTTTTAACAGCTTAAAAACAACTTAAAAACTGACACAAATTGATCGATTTTTTTAAAATAGCAAAACAAATTCATTTTGAGCTGATTATTTTTTTATGGTCCTACTGAAATGTTTAAAAATCATAAAAAAAAATATTCCCAAGAACATTTTTTTTACTATTTTAAAAAAATGGACCTCATTCAGGGTTCTTAAACTGGGACCTCACTTGATCCTTTCCCTATATATATATATATATATATATATATATATATATATATATATATATATATATATATATCTGGCTATTCATGCCTATCTCACGTGGCATTAGCCTATAATCCCAAATATACCAATTCGTATTTATTCATAAGTATACACGCACTTATTTTAATCCCATAAGTATTCTCTCACTTATGATAGAATTCTCACATAAATAAATTCCCGAATATTAGCTTATCACAACTAGCTAGTATTCTAATTCCATCCTACTAACGCCTTCAGATTCACTCATATACTATCGACATATACATACTACACGCATATATATATATATATATACCCGCCGAAATAATTTTTTTGAGTGCCGTTCATCCCAAACACTCCTAAAATTTATAATCTAGATCTTATTCCCGCTAACCCGAGATTTATATATTACTCGATTAATCTTTTAGAGGCCCTCACACTCTATTTAAGATCCCCTAATATTTATCTCCAAAAACAATTCTTCTTCAATCCTTTAAGTCCAAGAAAATTTCTCAAGTTGAACTGTTATATGTGAACCGAACCGATGACTCCATAAACGAACCGATCCGGTTCTCAAACAAATGAATCGAACTGATGACCAAATAAATGAACCGATCCGGTGACCAAACCAAATCGCAATTTACCGATTTGACGTGATCAGTTTGGGAGTTCATCATCTTCTCCAACTCCAAAATTTATGGTTTCTAACATCATCAACCATCATTATAAACATCTACACACTTATTATTAACCAACACAACAATTTATTCATGGGATCCATCAATATAACTAAGATTTAAACTCTATCTTAATTAAACCTCAATTTTATTCAACTCTTCTAATTTCTCACCAAAAATTACACCATTAACATGGATTTGAGCTCATATTTCATATGGAGTTGTTATCACCTCAATTTATATGAAATCATTAAAAAAAAAAACCATTTTGGTTCAAGAATCCGAACCCAAAATCATATAGTTTACACAAACTATAGTATGAACTATAAACACACATAAATAGTTAAAGCAAGTTAAACACTTGCCTCGTTGGATAAATCTGACGACCTCGTGCCGGGATTCGCCGGAGTTCTCCTTTTCTTCTCCCTTTATCTCTTTCTTTCTTTTCTTTCTTTCTTTCCTTCTTTTTGTTTTCTTTCTATCGTGGCCTTATAAGAGAGAAATAAGGGTTCTCCACTTATTAAACCCAAAATTGATTCATATACTCAAATGCGAGTCCCTACTAGTCCAAAAAGTCCCCAGAACCCAAACACTACTCCCGATTACTTCATTTAGATTATTTCGACCCATTCGGGATTAACCGTACACTCAAAATCCCCATTCGAGTCACTTATAAAAAATTCAGCTTTTTAAATCCAATACAACTCCGCACGTATTTTCCAAATAAAATATTATTACTTGTCTCTTTTCCCAATCCCGACATGATATAAAATAATCCAACTTCATTTACTTATTCCCGTAAGTAAATATAACACACATCGATAATAATTCAAAACTCGCCAATTAATATTTAACCCACACTTCAAGTTCTCTTTCACTTAAAATTCTCAAATTAATAAATTACACATAACCAAACTGATGACCAAATAAATGAACCGGTCTCACTACACCAAATCTTCCGGATTATCACGGTCATTGACCTTGACAAGTTGGACTTGTCAAAGTCAATGACCGTGACAATTCTGGGGGTGACAACGCTTGTTGTCACGGACTTGTCACGGTCATTGACCGTGATAAGTTCATTAGACATGTTACGGTCTTTGACATTGACAAGTTTTGTCACGGTTTAGGACCGTGACAAACCCGCGACAATATTTAAAGAATTATCACGGTCATTGACCGTGATAAGTCCATGAAAATTATCCTTTATCACGAACTTGTCACGGTCAATGACCGTGACAATTCTGGATAGAATTGAAAAAAAATCTACTGGGCAGTATGGCCACTGCCACTGCCCAGCAGTATATTTGTACCTTTTATAGCAACGTTGTACCTGTTCAAACATCATATATCCAAATAAAATAGAGATAATGCAAATATACATTCAAAACAATATGCATCACGATATAATCCAAATATAATTCAAATGTAACAACTTAAAACAATTCAATTCAAATAATGCCACTACATGTCTGGGGTAGGTGTAGCTCTGAGGAGGTGAGTAGGCCACACGATATACGAATTGACACACCCTAAAAATATACATCGTGCCGCATTGTTCGCGCAACCACAATGGGAAGTTCTGCTTCCTGGGTATCACATGCATGATGAGCACCTTTGACTTGATGTCTTGAAGCAAATGTCCACGAACTGGCATACCCTAGACGGTATTCGGGTCCCTCAACCCCAGCCGTATTCGCTGGCCATCAAATATGATCAGTATAAACACGCTCGGTCAACCAAGTGTCGACATCAGTCGGTCGAAGGGAGCCAAATAGGGGACTGGATCATCAAAGTTCTCACGTGTCGGCGATGAAGCAGCGAGGTCCACCTCCTCATCATCCTGCACCTCGTCCTCCTTCACCTTCTCCTTCCCTTTCCCCTTACGATTTCCGCCCAACGAATGCTTCACGAATGAGAACATATCTTGGACCGTCGCCTCCAAACGGGATAACTTCGAGTCATGCGAGTCCACCGTTCGAGCCAACTCGGTGTTGCTCGTCTCCAAGCCGATGATCCTAGAGTTGTCCACCGACGAGCTCACCCCCTTGTCCTCCCCTTGCGATCAGCTCCAAGCACTTGGCTGAGTGCGTCTGTGGACAAAGATGCCTTGTCAGCATCAGACTGCGACTCATGTACTTCCTTAAGCTTTGCCTGAAACGACAAAAAATACATGATTAGTTTAATAAGTAAATAAAAACATTACAACATAATTAAGAAAAATTAAACTGTCGGATTACTTACAATCGTGGACGCGATAATCGGGGACACCTCCTTATCCTTCCCTTCGTCCGAATAGCCACATAAGTATCGAGCCTATGTGGCATACCCCCAGGGCCACTCCCCGTCCCCTGAAATAAAATAATGCAAAATTAGTATCGGCCCCGTAAAGTAAAATAATGCAGAACAACATATTTCTGTAATTATAGAAAAATTAAATCTTACCATCATCCTATGCTCCACCTCGGCGTAAGACGTCCGACCGGAGTAGTGCACGTCCGTCTTTTTTACCCGATTTTCCCTCTCCGATTGGCGAGATGCCAATTGTCGCTCCCCGATCTCATTGTCAATGAACTTTTGCCATTGTGTCAATGAGATTGGCTCCTTCGGCGGGACGGAATCACGCATTCGGATAACAGACTCTCGGGTCTTTCCAAAGTGCCGGATCCGCATATTTTTCTTCCACGTCTTGTGTTGCTCCCTTAACTGCTCCAAGACGAAATCGCGTAGTTTTGGGTCCAGGCTGAATTGTTCCTCTCCAACAAATACAATGTTAGTTGCGAATGAGTATAAATATAAATATAAATATAAATATAAATATAAATATAAATATAAATATAAATATAAATATAAATATAAATATAAATATAAATATAAATATTAAATGAAATTGAAATCAAAATTTGAATTTAAATATTCATATAAATACATTACCTGTAGTGCCACCCAAATAGCTGACTTGAGCTCATTTGGCACCTCCCTCCAACCAGTGTACCTCGGACCGATGATAGTCTTTACCATCTCGAGGGATCTCGCTAACAGTCCCGTCTTGTTCTCGATGGCCATCCCCAATTTGCCCCATTTGGGGAGCCATGGGGCCGAGGAGCCATCCTCGCCTCCGCTACCATCGAGCCCAGACGACATCATCATAATCAACATAATCATCCTCGCCTTAATACCTGAAGGATACATTTTCTGTAAAAAAAATGTTATTAGTACAAATCCAAATGAATTTGAAAAAGACATGAAAATATGTACAATTACTACAAATCCAAATGAATTATTACTGTTTAATACCTCAATTCATAATATGTACAATTACTAAAAATTCGAAACATCCCCCCCCCCCCCCCCCCCCAACACACACACATACATATCCAAAGGAAAGAGACAAAGATAAAAAGAGTCAAAATGATAAGTTCAAATCAATTAAAAGCATTAAAAATGGATTGATGAAGTACAAATTGGAATATTTATTACAAATTGAAAAATTGCTTCAAATTCGGGTTATCATAAAAAATGGATTGATATTCAGTAGGAGCAGCCAAGTTATCCACATTACTATTTAGACGTTTTGGCGCATGTAGGACAATCGACCACATCTCGTTGTTGATATACTCCGAGTAAAACACTTGGTTGACCTTTTGAAATGCACAAACAAACGGCTCATCGCTCACGTGGTCGTTGCTCTTCAACTTGGACAAGTCAACCATGATCAAATTGGTGTCAGGATCAACTTTACAAGCATTTTTATCCTTAACTCTTACCCAGTCACAGTAAAATACAACCTCTTTGAAGCTTATATAATCCAATTCAAATATATTTTGAATTACACCATAGTAAGTCATTTCAGCTTCAACGAGATTTTTATCTTTTGCGCTCGCTCGAAAGAAAGTAAGAGCCTTATATGAAATTCTCGAGTTCTATACATTGTACTTTCCTCGTACACATTTGCGCCGAATACGTAACCGTTCAATCGATACTTTTTGTACTCTTGTGCCATGAACAAGGGTCCACTGGCTAGATGAGCAAGCCTTGATGTCGCATCACCTGTCTTTAAGAAATGAGAATATAGATAAATTAATTAGGTTAGTTGTAAAGTTAGAGTGTAATGTAACGTTATATAACGACCATTTTCATTATAATTACCTCTTGTGACAACCACAACCTAAATTCGCTGTCTGATTGTACCATTATTTTTCGTCTTTTATTATTCTCACAGGGTTCATATTTTCTGCATATTACAAAATTAATCATGTATAAAATAATCTAAAATATTCTAAAATAATGTAAAACTTAAAATAATTTAAACTTAAGTTTTCCATTCTTTGACATCTTCATGTGTGTCAAATAGATAACGAGCTACTTGTTCATGTTGCAAACTCGTTAATTTCACTTGTTTTAAAATCACATGACCACCATCATCGACGAACTCATTAGTGTCATCAACGATGGTCGAGTCAGGCATATATTCCCGAGTATAGATTGATGACTCCACGATGATGTATTCCTCTGCAATTGAACCTGCAATGTATCGCATATTCTTGACGTAATATTTAGAAACTTTCATCAATCTTTCAAATGGATACATCCACCGATATCTAACTGGACCACAAAGAAGTGCCTCGTCGCATAAGTGTACCAACAAGTGAACACTTATATTAAAGAATGCTGGAGGAAAGTACTTCTCCAACACACAAATCGCTTCGGTCACCGCCAATTTTATGGCCACGATGAGACCAAGCTCATGAGCTTATTATCCCAGGTTGGAACAAGTTGATAGGATCCACTTTTTTACGTCCCCATGCCCCCCCGGGTGGCGACATAGGGGCGAAAAAAGGAAGATGAGGTTTCTGTCGCTTTTGGCATAGCATGAGCGTGAAAGGGGTTCAAGAATTAGTTTTCTTTTTATAAGGGATAAAATCAATTATTTTGGGTTTTTTACCCCGTATTGTAGGGTGGATCTCGAAAGATATGAAAGATCTTCCTCCAAGCCGTACATAAGACTTTCATCGAATTCTCGATTGGCTACCTTCTCACACAAAAGTGAGAAGGTAATACTAATTTGCACAATAGCCCTCCGTAAATCCTTGTGCTTGGAGAAACAATGCTTAAATAATAGAAGAACCAATTGCATGATCACATGCCAAACTTGGGACTTACACTTATGTAAATCATGCGTAGCATAATTCACAATCCTTTGCAAGTTGGATGAAAAATTAGATGGACCCTTCAAATTATATATTGTGTCTAAAATCACATTCCTTTCCCCACTCGTCAAAGTAAACGCACTAGGGGGAATTATTGCCCTTCCCCTACTATCTTCTTTCGACCATAGTTGTGGCTTAAGTTTCAACAATTTAAGGTATTTTTGTGCATTTTCTCCATCCTTCGAATGACTCTCCCCAAGACAAGTGCCCACAATATGTTCAACGACGTTCTTCTCTGCATGCATCTCATCCAATACATGGCGCACTGGGTTATTCTTCCAATAAGGCAAGTAAAATAAAATTGACCTTCTAGACCATTCCTTTCTTGTCTCAGTTTCATTCTTAGTTGGGGTATTCTTATGCTTGACATTCTTAAATTTAGGATTCTTACCGGCATATTAGGACCACATTGAGAAGATTTACTTTCAATTTCTGAACCTGAAAGTTGTCTCGGCGGTAGCCTATGTTCAACCCTTCCCGATAAAAAATTGGAACCTTTCTCAAATCTGAAACTATAAGTCGGGGGTAAAAACCTCCTATGGCAATAGTATACATTTTTTGAGCTAGCGGAGAGACGAAGAGATTCAGTCTCCTCTCCATAAATAAGACACCCCAAATGACCATGTACTACACAACCGGATAATGTCCCATAAGTTAAAAAATCATGAATTGCCCACATCAACATAGCTTTCAGTGTAAACTCTTCTTTTTTAAAAGAGTCAAATGATTGCACACCCTCTTCCCACAACTCGTTTAATTCTTCTACCAAAGGAGCCATGTAGACGTCGATGTCATCACCTGGTGCCTTTGGCCCAGGTATCAACAAAGATAGCATCGAAAATTCAGGTCTCATACACTATGAAAGAGGAAGGTTGAGTGGGGCTAGGATCACTGGCCATACACTCTGATTGGTGCTTAGATTTCCAAATGGATTGAAACCATCTATTGATATGGCCAAACAAATGTTGCGTTGTTCTCGAGCAAAATCGGGATACTCATAATTCATCCTCCTCCAAACTGTAGAATCAATAGGATGACGCATGAGATTACCCCTACTTCTGCTCTAGCATGCCAAGTTATTGCCTCCGCTATCCATGGTACTGTGAAAAATCGCTTTAATCTAAGGCCAACGGGAAAATATTTCAACACTTTTTGAGGCACTTTTGAGCTTGTGCATTCCTTGCCAGTAGATTGGACATATATAGGTTCATCGCATACCAGACAACGATCGAGATTTTCATACTCCTTTCGGTATAGTATGCAATCATACACACAAGCATGAATCGATTTATACTTCAGTCCCAAACATTTCAAATTGTTCTTCATAACAGGATAACTATTTGGAAGCATATTCTCCTTGGGTAATAAACCCTTCACCCAATTCAGAATTCCTGCCACGCTATTGCCAGACAAATCGTGATGGGTCTTCAAAATGTGCAAACCAACCATGTCATGTAAAGTTGTTTGATAATTCTCACAACCAGAGTATAACGGTTGAGTCTCCTTAAATTTTAAACTTTGGTAGTCATCGTTAAGGTTTATCGTGATATTTTCACAATCACCTGAACCTTGTACATCATCAGTAACCTCATTCTCATCCGCTTCATAAACTCCGTACGCATCATCAACTAAATCCTCTAACATATTATGATCTACGTTGTCCCCTTCTACATCTATCCTACTTGTTGAAGATTGTTGTGAAGGTTGTTCGGGGACAAAAGGAACTTTCAATTCACCGTGAAAACTCCAAAATCGATAAATATCTTGCATACCCCATCTTAACAAATGTAGTTCAACTGTTTTTCACTCAAACACCTTACCATTCTTACACCTAGCACACGAACATGGAAACTCTTCATCATTATGACATCTCTTTGCGCATTTCACAAATTCATTAGCACCTTTGTGAAACACATCCCCCATTCTATTTGTCTCACCCATCCACTCTTTGTATTTCAGATATCCCATCACCGCTACCACAATTAATCACCTATTAAAGGTAAGAAACGTATATTCATGGATTAGTATAAACAAAACTTAGATTTATAGTATGTTTCATTTAATTATGTCTTATTTATATTCGATTTTTAAATTTCAAATTCAAATTCAATTTATAATAGAAATTCCTATTTCCTCCATCTCCTCTAAAGGGTTAGTGGTCCTATCCCATTCAAGACCGCATATTTCTGTAATATACTTAACAGCTCATGCACATTGTTACGAATTAAAAAAAATTCGGCAGCATATCCCCGTAGTTCTCCAAGTACACGACATAGATTGGAAAGTGTGAGCGTTATTTCAATTGATCAATTGAAATAACAGTCACACTTGTCAATCTAGTATGTACCAAGAGAACACTAGGATATGACTGCAGAGCTTCCTCCAAAAAGTAATAACTTTAAGCCATTAAGAATATTATTATACGTAAATTATGCCGTCCCAAACTCTCCAAACGGGACAATTCGAGAGATCTCATTACACGGGCAATGACTCTCGAACGGGTCTAAGAGCTATTATCTATGCGCACTATATGTAATTTCAAGTATGTTTCATTTAATTATCATACTATATATATATTGTTCGTTATACAAAGTAATTTAAAAAAAAGTTGAAAAATTCCACCCCCATATGGACAATAACCCAGTGGTCATGCCACTTTTAAAATTAACCAACCCAACATCGATCCACTATAATCCAACTGCAATGATAACAACAAATGTGTATCCTGTACTCCTTCTAATTCATCTACTCAATTAATTCTTTTCATCAATTAAACTAACAATTAAAGTATACAATTATTAATTTACTAATTTACAATGAGGGGCAATCCTACTAAAAATTTAATCAATCAATTCTTTTACAAGGGGCACTACAATATGAGGGGCAATATCTAATAAATCAATAAAAATTTAATTAATAAAAATACACACAAGCACATATACACACACATAGGCCCACACCCCCTGGCCCTACCCCCAGCCCTGGCCCCTCCCCCCACTGCCACTGCCACTGCCCACCACACATGCACATACACACACACACATCCCCCTCCCTTCCCCCTCCCCCTCCCCCCCTCATATATACACCACACACACACACACACGCATATTTACACACACATATATACACACACGCACATATACATACACATATACATAAATAGAGGAGAAATAGAGAGAAAACGTACCAAAATTGTAGAAAGAGAGAGAGTGCAGTCGCTAGAGAGAGAGAGAGAAATGTAGGGAATTAGAATCGGTGGGAAAATAGAAGAGGGAGTTTTTTTTACTAACATAATTGTCACGAATATGTCACGGTCCTTGACCGTGACAACTTTATAGGATTGTCACGGTTATTGACCGTGGCAAATGTTTGTCACGGCCTTGTCACGGTCCTTGACCGTGACAAGGCTGGCCGATTGAAGGGTGCCAATTTGACCATTTTGGTGTAGTGTTTGATGACCAAACTGAACCGCAATTTACCAGTTCGACGTGATCAGTTTGGGAGTTTATCATCTTCTCCAACTCCAAAATTTATGGTTTCTAGCATCACCAACTATAATTATAAACATCTATACACTTATTTTTTAACCAACACAACAATTTATTCATGGGATCCATCAATTTAACTAAGAGTTAAATCCTATTTTAATTAAACCTCAATTTTATTCAACTCTTCCAATTTCTCACAAAAAATTACACCATTAATATGGATTTGAGCTCAAATTTCATATGGAGTTGTTATCACCTCAATTTTTATGAAATCATTTCCAAAAAACTCATTTTGGTTCAAGAATCTGAACCCGAAATCATATAGTTTACACCAACTATAATATGAACTATAAACACACATAAATAGTTAAAGCAAGTTAAACACTTGCCTCGTTGGATAAATCCGACGACCTCATGCCGGGATCCGCCGAAGCTTGGATGGAGTTCTCCTTTTCTTCTCCATGTCTCTCCTTCTTTCTTTTCTTTCTCTTTTTCCTTTTTTTTTCTCTCTCGTGGCCTTATAAGAGAGAAATAAGGGTTCTCAACTTATTAAACCCAAAATTGACTCATATACTCAAATGTGAGTCCCCACTAGTCCTAAAAGTCTCAGGAACCCAAACACTATCCCCGGGTACTTCATTTTGACTATTTCGATCCATTCGGGATCAACCGTGCACTCGAAATCCTCATCCGAGCCACTTATAAAAAATTCACCTTTTTAAATCCAATACAACTCCGCACATATTTTTCAAATAAAATATTATCACTTGTCGCTTTTCCCAACTGCGACATGATATAAAATAATCCAACTTCATATACTTATTCTCGTAAGTAAATATAACACACATCGATAATAATCCAAAACTCGCCAATTAATATTTAACCCACACTTCAAGTTCTCTTTCACTTAAAATTCTCAAATTATTAAATCACACCTACTTATGTAATTTAAATATCCATAAAAGTACGGGATATTACAGTTGGTGGAGGCAAACTTCCCTAATTAGGCATCATGTTTTAGACTCGGGTTTCAAAGCTTATTCCCTTGTTTCAACAGGGAATTAAATGGTGAATTGGACCTGGGAATATCTCCTTTGGCCAACACATTTGGGTTCTGCATGAAACTCTGGGGCAACAATTTCCCTCCCTACCTCTGATCGTTCTTAACACCCCGTTATCTAGCTTATTCATAACCATCAGTGGAATCTGCCCATGTTATCCAGATATCTGCCACACGATTTCTTGCTTTATATCCAAGACATATATATCTCGTCTCTGGCGGGACATGACAAGCCTTATTGGTGGCGTAGCGAAACGGGCTCTTTCACTTTGAAAGACACCTGCCGTTGGTTAACCATGGAAGCCATCCAACAACACACCCCGGACCTGCCGTGGTTATGGCTCTGGAGGTGTGGGCTTCCTCCTAAACTGAAGATCTTCCCGTGGTTCCTCACCCACTAGGATTTGCCTACGGCTGATCGGCTATGCTACTACCATTAAATCCCCTCTCCTGTATGCCCTTTATGCGACCAACTGGACTTCAATACCCACATCTTTACTGAATGTCTGGTGTTTTTTCACGTTCGCATGCTGCGTGAGGAGACTGATTTCTCGGTGACCACCATGCAGAGGCAATTGTCCGTGTGCGGCGGAACCTCCGAGCTTACGTATCAAGCAGTTAAAACTTTCTTCTCTCTTCGCTCCTTGCGGCTGAAGCCCTTTTTAAACACAAACCAATCGTTAAATCGATGATCGTCCACTCAATATCGGACCAGATAGTGCAGTTTATTCATGCCCACCGAGCACATGTCTCCCAGTCAGACTTGGCTAATAAGCAGTTTCAGATTGCCTGGTCACCTCTTGTACAACCATTATGTAAGTGTAATTCTGATGGAGGGAAATCCCACATTACGGGCCTTGCGTCCATTGGAGGGCTTATTAGAAACTATCGTGGCGAATTTATCTCAGAATATTCCCGCAATATTGGATACGTGTCATCTCTGATCGCCGAGCTTTGAGCCTTAAAAACAGGACTAGAATTAGCTTTTCATGCATGCATAAAATGCAATGAAATGGAAACAGATTGTCAAATGACATTCCATATGATTTTCAGAAACATAAAGCCCACTATCCAGTCCATGGGGATTTGATCCAAGCCATTCATGACGTCCCCCAGAGGTTCCAACACGTAGCTCTGTGTCTATGTTTCTGATAAGCTAATATGTGTGCATATGTTATTGCTGCTTTTTTGGTGTCCTATCCTTTTTTTTCTACAGTTTTTATGTGTCCCCAGTTTTTTATTTCCTTTTCTGTGTCGTGATCAGAGTCATTGTACTATAATCCGGTCAGCAGCAAGTAACATCTCGTGTAAAATACTTTTGTTTTGAATAAAGCTTCGATTTCTTTGGGAAAAAAAAGGTTCAAGAAACTTGAACCAAATCAAAACCAAAACCCATTGACAATGGTTTGGTGCTAAATTTCTTTCAAAAGGATGCTACTAGCGATAATAAAATAAAACTTTCTATTCTCTAACAATTTCGCAAAGTACTGCATTTTTTAAAAAGTAAGCTTGTTTCATACTCTAAAAAAAGTAGACGAATATTAAAGATCTCATAAAAAGCATTACTGAACTCAAAATATTAACAAGATTCTTAGATCTTATATAATCCTGACAAGGGTAAAATTGTGATACTCGTTGCACAAAACAATAAGGGTCTGTTTGGTTGACAAAGGGCAAAAGAGTGGGCATGAAAAATTTGCCTACCTAGTTTTTTTTCACATGAGACTATTAGATAACCATTAGGCGAAATTAAAGTCAATCCAATTAGTTTATTTAAAAACAGTTTTTATATTATATTCAAAAATGTTAAAAACAGTTTTTACAATACTTTTATATTACGGTTTTTAAAAAAAATTGTAAAACATTTTCTTAACAATTTTTTATAATATTAAAAACAGTTTTTAAAACATTACAAAATAATTTTTAAAACATTACATAACAGTTTTTTTAATTATTTAAAATAGTTTTTATTTTTTTTTAAAATAATTTTTATAATATATTCAAAACAATTTTTAAAAATGTTAAAAATAGTTTTTACAGTATTTTTATATTACGGTTTTTAAAAAAAATTGTAAAACATTTTCTTAACCGTTTTTTATAATATTAAAAACAGTTTTTAAAACATTAAAAAGAGTTTTTAAAACATTACAAAACAGTTTTTTAACTATTTAAAACAGTTTTTAAAATTGTTTTTTAAAACTTTAAAACAACTTTTATAATATATTCAAAACAGTTTTTAAAAATCTTAAAAACAGTTTTTACAATATTTTTATCACTGTTCTAAAAAACCCGCCTAGGCTCCGCCTAGGCACGCTTAGGCTTGAGGCTTGGGAGAAACTCCCCGCCTTAAGATTTTGACGCCTTATGCTTGGTAAAACCCTTAAGGCATACTTTTTCTCTAAAAACAACAATGCTTTAGCGAAACGATATCGCCTTTTAAAGATTTTTTTGCAAACTGAACCATTATCTCATCCAAAATAATCAAATAGTATTTTTATTTGCAAATATTCAGACATGTTTTTATGATATGTACAATTTTAGTATTTCAATAGCTTGTTATGGTTAAAAAATATTAAAATATATTAAAAAGACCTAAACGCCTTTTCACGCCAAGGCCCGCCTAGGCTTCTAAGGCTTAAGGCTTGGCCTCCACGCCTCGATCACGCCCTACGTTTTTTAGAACCTTGATTTTTATATAACGGTTTTAAGAAAAAATTGTAAAACATTTTCTTAGCAATTTTTTTATAATATTAAAAACATTACAAAACAGTTTTAAAATATTCCTAACGTTTTTTTTAATTATTTAAAACAGTTTTTAAATTGTTTTTCAAAATATTAAAAGTGTTTAAGAAGTTAGCAAATTTGTTGGCAAATATTTACCACTCAAATAGGTAAGCAAAATTTGCCTAGGTATTATGCATAGGAGGTGTTGTACATTGACAAATAACTTAGGGTCCGTTTGATACATATTGGACAAAAGTGTTGGCATGACAAAATTTGCCAGGACAAATTTTGCCTAGACAAATATTTTTTTCTTACATTAGACTATCAAACACCAAATATGGTAAAACAAGTTTTATAGGCAAAACATTTTAATAACACATTTTTCATCCATATTAACATATATAATAATAAAAAATATGTTTTTTTTAAATTTTCGTCCCAAGTCTTGTTTAATAAAAAACAGTTTTTTATTTTCTTTTTTACTTCCCGTTTTTACTTATTAAAAAAGTAACAAACTATATATATAAAAAAAGTTTTTTACGCCAAAACTACTTACTAAAAACAGTTTTTACATTAACATAGTTTTTAATTTTTACATTAAAACAGTTTTTACGTTAAAACAATTTTTAATTTTTTTTTACATTAAAACAATTTTTACATTAAAACAATTTTTTACATTAAAACAGTTTTTACGAAAAAACAGTTTTTACATTAAAATAATTTTTTACATTAAAACAGTTTTTACATTAAAACAATTTTTTATATTAAAACAGTTTTCACATCAAAACAATTTTTAATTTTTTACATTAAAACATTTTTTACATTAAAACAATTTTTACATTAAAACAGTTTTTTACATTAAAACGGTTTTTACGAAAAAACAGTTTTTAAACGGATTTTAATTTAAAACTGTTTTTTAACTATTTAAAACAATTTTTAAAATATTCATAACAATTTTTAAAATATTCATAACATTTTTTTTAATTATTTAAAATAGTTTTTAAATTATTTTTTAAAATATTAAAAGCGTTTAAGAAGTTAGCAAATTTGTTGGCAAATATTTTTCACCCATATAGCAAAGCAAAATTTGCCAACATATTATGCATAAGAGGTGTTGTACATTGGCAAATAGCTTGTAGGCAAATTGTGCTATCAAACACACCAAATTGTAGGCAAATATCATATTTGTCAACTTATTTGCCATGATAAATAATGCTATCAAACTGACCCTTATAGGCAAACTTTTGTACCAAACACACCAAATTATAAGCAAATACCCTATTTGCCAACTTATTTGCCATTTGCCATGGCAAATAAGCGCAACCAAATGCACCCTAAGCTCCAGAAGTTTCAAATAGTAAAGTAACCTGTTTTATTATAGTAGTAATTCTAAACCAATTCATGATTCATACGTATTTTTCATGACATGCTAATTTTTCAAAACTGCATTGGTTATAAGTGATTTAGGCAAGTGTATATATATTTTCATTGTCGTTTAAAACATCGATTAATACAGTTTTAACAAGTGAGCGGATAACAAAAAAATAATGAATTGAGTGCAAAATTCGCACGACATTAAATATTTAATTGAATTAGGGTTGCGATAGTGGAGAAACGGAGGTCTTGAGGAATCCCAATTTCATTTATTGGAATTATAATTGAACTATTTTTAGTTCAAATTTTAGACCCTTTGAACTAAACATAGTCTAATTCTAATTTCAAGACATGATTCCCAAACACTAAATTGTTATAGTGTTGTAAGATTGGATGAGTTGACATAGCTTTATTCATTGTGTCTATCGACTATATAACGATATGGAGTAAGTTTTACATATTACAAATGTAAAGTTACCATTACCGAACCCCGCCACAAACTGGGATCTACATGACATGGTAGAGTTTATTTGTTGATTGCTTCTTAACAAGCTATTACTTCTGTATTTAATTAAGAGTTATTATTTGAAACAAAAATCAAAATGCTAATTTTAATGTTGTTGATGTAAAAAATTAGATCGCTCTAATTATTCAATCACAGATAAATAAAATGAGACAAAGATTTTTAAAGTGGTTCAGCCTTATATGAATGGCCTACGTCCACTGTTATGTTATTGCTGAGTGTTTGGGAATTCTCGAGTACAGGTTCTCTCCAGAAATTCCGGTCCCTTTGAATGAGGGCGATACAAGGTATTTATAGCCCTTAGGCTGTACATGCAAGGGTTGATACATTAAATGATATACATATGAAAGGGTAATACATTTAATGCAGCGTGTGCGTCAAGATGATGAACATTCAATGAATAATTAAACTGTTGATTATCTAGCAATTAATGCTATGGACGAGATGCAGCTCGGACCGCCTTAGTTGCTCGTTGCTCAGGAGTTCCTCGGAGCGCTAGAGTACCTCGGAGTGCTGAAGTTCCTCGGTGTATCCTCGTTGTTCGGAGAGACCATGAGTTGGTCGGGGAAATGAACTTCCTCGTTGCTATTGTGCCAAGTAGATTGACACGTGTTCTCATATTATTCGTCCATATCAGCATATTAATTTTGGTATCAACAGAAACCCCCAATGTTTCATATTTCGAATTTTGAGGAGTATGGAACATTCTTTCTCGGTATATGGCGATATTAAATGACTTTCCTGGGTTTTAGGAGCCTTTTCTTCATATTTGAATTTCCTTCTAAATTCGCGGAGTCCGCCTTTTCGAATTTTTATGGGTGCTTCGATCTTCGTGCATTTTTGTCCTTTTAGCCGCCGGTGGCGTATTAGTTTCTTTTGGGTAATCATTTCCTTCGCAGCTTCCCAAGGTAAAGTATTTAAACTTCTTGGGTAACCATACCGTCTTCTACCTTTTCCCATTTTCTGCATTCAAGCTTTCTGTTCTCTCTCTCTCTTGTGCGTTCATCTTTTCCTTCGCTAGTTGTCAGCTCTACCTTTTTTCCCTGTAAGATTCTCTTCTTTTCTTCTGTATTTCTTTTATTCACTATGGTTTATCTTGTGGAATCTGCTGAGAAATTTCGTTCCGATTTTTCCATTCCTTCCTGGGTAACTCTGGAGGTTCTTTCTGAGCCTTTAGATTATTTTCGATTGGCTGAGGGACATTGGTTCCCCAGTCTATTCATTGCTGAATGTGGATTTTCTTTTCCACCAAACCCCTTATGTTTAGAGTTCTGTCAGTACTTTGACGTTGTTCCTGCAAAAATAGCCCCCAATTCATGGAGAATAATTAATGGGGTGTATAAATTAAATCTGACTCATGGGACCCGTATAGGGATTCCTGAAATTATGTATTACTATAGATGGGCTATTTTAGATAATGTTTATTACTTAAAAACTAGGTTTTTAAATAGGGCTCTTGTAGTTAACCTCCCTGATGCAAATAGAGATTATTTTGAACATGGAGTGGTTATTAAAAATTGGAAATATGCCCCCTTGGTTGGAGATGCAGTATACCAGGGTCCTAAATGCCCCCCATATGGCAATGGGATAGGTTTATTCTCATTTTCCTTTACTTATGAAATTATGCTTTTATCATATTTGACAAAATGTATGACTGATATTTCATTATGTATTTATTTGCAGTGGATAGTAAAAGAAAAACTCCAAAAGAATCAGAGGTTAATATTAAGCATCTGAAACTTATCTGGGGTTTGCATAAGAACGTGGCAGACGAGCACATCAGGTCTGCATCATATTTGCTGCAGTATAGGAGCTATACGACTTCTTATACTGCTCGTCCTGTGATTAGATCTGTTGAGCCAGCCTCAACTCCAGAGGATTCTTCTTCAGATTCTCACCTCCCTTTAAGTCAGAGAATGGGCAAGAAAAGAGCTCCTCCTGCTCTATTTGATGACACTACTTCTGCTGCTGAGGCCAAGAAAAGCAAAATTGATGTCCCAGAGGGGACTAAGAAGGTGGATGTTGCGCCTTCCAAAGCTGCCGAGAAGCCCCCAGTGGCTCCGAGCAAGAAGGTTGCTCCTGTGGAGATGACTGCTATCTCTCCGACCAAGATCTCTTCCTTGGTTGAAATTACTGAAGTTCCTTTGAGGAGATTGAGGAAATCGTCCTCAGTCCATTTGGCTGAAACTGCCAATCTGACTGAAACCATCTCCTCTCTACCAGCTGGTGGTGTTGGTGTTCCAACCATCATTCCTCCGAGTTCTGCCATGAGCTCGGTAAAAACTTGGACCATACCCGAGGTCCAAGGAATTGATGAAAAGATTTTTAGGGATATGCTGACATCCCTAGCTACCCGTCACCTTGCTTCAGTAAATTTCTCACACTCTGAATTTCCTTTCTTTCTTTGAATACTTGTATTTTTGTAGTGACATGTCACTTTTTCCTTTGTTTAGCTGGTGAATTATTTTAACAACATCGTGAAGAAAGATGAAGCAATTAAAGCTTCCAGCTCCTCGTCGGGGGTAGAGGATGCTTTGCTGGGTTTGACCCAATCCTTGAAAGATTCTCGTCAGCAGTATAGTGAGGACAAAGCTGTCTGGGAGAAAAAGTTGTCTATAGTTGAAGCTGAGAAGGTGAAGTTGGCTGAGACCTCCAAGAATTTGGAGAATAAGGTGAAAAGTTTAGAGATTGAGCATAAAAAATATGACGATAAGCTCAAGAACTTTGGAGAGCTTGAAGATAAGCTGAAAAAGGCAGAGGAAGAGTTGTCCGTCCTGCGGGATGTAAAGCGCCAAAAGAAGAATTGGATGTGAAGTTAAAGACTGCCGAGGATCTTCTATCCGAGAAGCTCTCCTCGGAGAAACTGAAAAGAAAGCTAGCAGTTAAAAAATCCTTCAGCGCTGGCTGGGATAAAGGATGGGACAAAGGGATTGCTGCGATGACATCCCAAGTACAATACAGGAAGTTGAAATACTTCCGAGATGGCTGGGTAGCTGCCCTGCAGGAATTGAAGATCAAAGACGACTCTGAGCTATTTCAGCTACACCTCCCTGGTCCTCCCCCACCAATTGTAGAAGAAGAAGAAGATGAGCCCATCTCTGATGAATCTTCCATGGCCATGGGTGATCAAGTTCCTGCCTCTCTACCTTCTGCCAACGAGGACATTTCTTCCATGCCTCCTCCTCCTGAGAAAATTTCAACTCCTGCTGATCAAGCTGCTGTTACCACCGAGCAACCAAGCTCCTCGTCCCAGCCTCCCGAGAAAGTCTTGGGAGACAAGGAAAAGGTGTGAAGTTGTTCAGTATCATTTCTATCTTTCATTATTTGTAATCAAACAATGTAATCTTTTTGTGATCTAATAAAATACATCTTTGTTCATCTCTGTTGTTGATGATTTGTTTTTGTTGACTGTTGTCTTCTCTTCATTATTAGTTTGTGGCTAGAATGGAACTGATATCTGCACATGATACAAAGCTGATGCAACAATGCCATGAATATTATAGAGCTGGTCATACAAATTTGAGTGTATAAAAAATTGCTGACATCCTTGGCCATGATGCCTCAGAACAAGCAATTGAGGCTTATCGGTACTTCAAGGATTTACTTGACCGAGCCATGGCCAACAACGTGGCCTACTATGACTTGATTGAGGAGCTTCATTGTTCCTTAGAAGATCTTCAGAGTCAGCATAATGAATCAACTGCTTTGTTGCACAAGGAATATGAGAATAGGTATCAACAGATTTCCTCTGAGACAGGTCACAAAAAGATTATTGCTGGGTACGATGTTAGGGAGAGAACCCTAAAAGGTGAAGTTGAGGCCTGCAGACAGATCGCCGAGCTGCTAGAACAAGAGAACAACAATTTGCAGAAAAAGTTGGCGCAATACGAATCTGCAGCTTCATCCTCTGCTGCCTTGGTGCCGGTCACTGATGAAGGAGTCTCCTTCTTAGAGGTTGAAAACGCCAAATTAAGGCAAGAATTGGATACTCTGAGAAGGTCTGGTATCTCTACTACTGCTCGGGGACGAGGAAGAGGATGTCGTGGGCGAGGAATAACTGTTCAAAATATTGTCGAGGAGCAAAATTTTCCACCTGCTCGGAGTCGATCAAGAGTTCTTAGCCGTAATGTTGAAGAATCTCGTACTCTGTCAACATTGGAAACCCAAGCGTACCAACTGAACGCCAAAGATCGGTCTTTGTCTGAAATGTCCAAGAAAAACCTATCTTTGGAAGATCAACTTTCTCCAACAAAGTCTGCTTTACATACCAAGGATCTTTTCTCCAAAAACCTTCATGAACAATTGGATAGATTAACCTTCCAATTCCATAAACAGCCCAGGGAATTTTGGATGGCAGGATACAATGAAGCCCTTGTTCATTTAGATGCTCGTATTGAACACGCCAATAATGAAGGTTATAAGCAGGGGTGGTTGAACACCCTGGGTGTATTAAAATTGGAGCAAGGACATTTTTTATGGGATTATCATGCTCCAGGGTTACTAGACTTGCCTGTGCCACCTTTCAAATTGGACATGGAATGGATCCCAGCTCGTTCCATTCCTCGGAGTTTAATTTCAAAATATCTTGGTGACTATAGTCTTCATTCTCAGATTGAATTATCTCGTCCTGAGCATCTCTTGGATACACCTTCTGTGATGAATGTCAGAATGCTCAGAGATGTTAATTTCATTAATTCTCCTCTTTGCCTAGAGGATCCTCCTGCTGGCGAAGAGCCTGTTTCAAAAGCTAAAGGAAAGAAACCAATAGAATAGGATTTTCAATGTAATGGTTAGCATATATACATGTAACTTGTAATCTATTTTGATTTTTAATGAAAGACTTTCATTTTCTGTTTGTAAATCTGTATTGCTATTCTTTTGTGCTTGTTAAACACTTTATATTTGTACATATGTATCTGTTAAAAAGATAATAATTTTGTGATGTTCATCAACCAACTTAGTAATAAACAGTTACAAGTATAAAAAATGTTGTTCGATCACTTAATAATAAAGTGATGAGCATAAAATGTTTAAAATGTTTCCAACCAACCAAGGTTGTTAAATAGTGTTTGTCGACCAACTACAGTTGATGGGTTTTTATCCCCGACCAACCATACTTGGTTCAATTTGAAATATTTTCATAAAATGTGTCCGACCAACCAAGGTCGATAATTTATCCTCGTCGACCAACTACAGTTAGTGGATTTTTATCCCCGACCAACTATACTTGGCTCAGTTTGGAATATTTTGTTTCTTAACCAGCCAAAATTGGCATTTTTAAGAATGTTGTTCTTGCCCTTTTACCATCCAAAATTGGTTGTGGGTTTGAACTATCAGGTTCTTTCGAACTATCTTGTCCACAAGCTCTTTTACCAACCGAAGTTGATCACGCAAGTGTACGCCTCCTAAACAAAGGAGTATAATTTATTCTCGCTATTTTACCAACCGAAGTTGATCACGCTCGAACTATCAGGTTCTTTCGAACTATCTTGTCCACAAGCTCTTTTACCAACCGAAGTTGATCACGCAAGTGTACGCCTCCTAACCAAAGGAGTATAATTTGTTCTCGCTATTTTACCAACCAAAGTTGATCACGCTCGAACTATCAGGTTCTTTCAAACTATCTTGTCCACAAGCTCTTTTATCAACCGAAGTTGATCACGCAAGTGTATGCCTCCTAACCAAAGGAGTATAATTTTTTCTCGCTATTTTACCAACCGAAGTTGATCACGCTCGAACTATCAGTGTAGTGTATCACACTAGTATTCCCCCCAAAAAACTTGTAATAAAAGGAAGGAGATGGTGAAACATCATCGTTTTATTCATAATGAAGGAATTGCTTTACATTTTACATTACTGATAATACTTGCGTAGGTGTTCAGCATTCCATGCATTCTTGAATTCCTCTCCTTCTAGAGTTGCTATTCGGTAAGTTCCTGGTCGGACAACTTCTGTAACTCGGTAAGGTCCATGCCAGTTGGCTTCAAGTTTATTGTGCTTCTGAATGACCTTCTTTAGCACATAATCCCCTTCTTTTAAGTCACATTTCTTCACCCTTTTGTTGTAGAATAGAGCTGTACGTTGTTGGTAAGCAGCATTCCTAATGGCTGCCTCTTCTCTAACCTCCTCGAGCATGTCCAAATCTAATATTCTCATCAAGTCACTGACTGGGGAATTAAAATTTAGCACTCTGTGTGTTGGGAGACCCAACTCAGCAGGTATTACAGCCTCACTTCCAAATGCCAGCATGTATGGTGATTCTCCAGTTGCTGCTCGGGGAGTCGTTCGGTAAGCCCACAATAGTGACTGTAGCTCATTAATCCAATTAGCTTTAGCCTCACTTAGCCTCTTCTTCAAGCCATTTAGTAGCGTTCTGTTTGTCACCTCAGTCTGCCCATTGCTTTGAGGATGACCTGGTGCTGAATGAGTCTTCAAGATGTTTGATTGTTGACAATAGGCAGCAAACTCTTTGTTGTCGAATTGTGTTCCATGGTCTGTGATGAAGGCATGAGGGAGAACATATCGACAGATGATATTCTTCCAGACAAATTGGTATACCTTCTCGTACGTCATGTCGATAAGGGGTTCAGCTTCTACCCACTTAGTAAAATAGTCTACTGCGACGAAGAGGTACTTGAATCTTCCTCGGGTGGTCGGCAATGGTCCCACCAAATCAATTCCCCATATGGCGAATGGCCAAGGGGAAGTTATGGGTGTCAACAATGCTTGTGGAGTTCGTCGGATGGAGGAAAAACGTTGGCACTTATCACATCTCTTGGCGTAGGCTATACAATCAGCCCTCATCGTCGGCCAGAAATATCCCTGTGTCATCACCCTTTGTAAAAGTGTTCGACCTGCTACATGGGCTCCACATGACCCTTCATGGATCTCTTCAATCAATTCTTTCACCTCGGAGGGATGTACACATCTCTGCAAACCTACCATAATTCCTCGTCTATACAAAACACCATTAGTTAGTACATACCGGACAGCTTTAAACTTCAATTTCTTTGCCGTGAGCTTGTCCTCTGGCAATCCTCCTTCTTCTATATATGCCCTGATGGGATCCATCCAAGATGGTCCTAAATCAAGGGTAATAACATTCATCGTCAGGTCTTCATCTATGCTCCGACTTTCCAGTACTTCAATTGGTATCGTTCTTCGCAGCTCGGTACGAGTAGCTGATGCTAGTCGGGCCAGTGCGTCTGCTTGTGCATTTTCTATTCTGGGTATTCTGATCAACTTAATGGCGTCAAATTCTGCCAGCAATTCCATCACCTTTGCATGATACTTGACCATTAATTCCCCTTTAACCGCATATGTTCCCATCATCTGATTCACAATTAATTGAGAATCACTGAATACCATCACTTGTTGTGCTTCCATGATCTTTGCTAAATTGAGACCTGCTATCATGGCCTCATACTCAGCCTCATTATTGGAGGTTTTGAATTGAAATCGCAAGGCATATTCCATATCAATCTCATCTGGGGTTTTCAAAACAACCCCCGCTCCACAACCTGCTGTGCAAGATGACCCATCTACATACAATCTCCATGTAGGTAATTCGTGTTCAAATTTCTTATCCAATAGAGTTCCTCGGTGAAATATCTGCTGTTCTCTTCCATTCTCCTCTGTTAATTTTCGTTCCTCGTCGACCATTTCCTCTCGCCCTTTTACCAACCTGAGTTGGTCTGGGTTTGAATTTGATGATCTTTCTACATCCACAAGCCCTTTTACCAACCGGAGTTCGTCTGGACTTATGTCTGTTGATCCTGTAACATCCACAGGTTGGTCAGTGAGCAACTTTTGTTCCTCGGGGATATCAGGATATGTAAACTCTGCTATAAAATCTGCTACAGCTTGCCCTTTCAATGATGACCTGGGTTCATACACAATATCATATTCACCGAGCTCTATTGCCCAGTACATCAGTCTCCCTGACTTTTCTGGTTTATGAAGGGCTTGTCTTAATGGCATGTCGGTATACACGATGATGGTATGGGCCTGGAAATATGGCCTCATTCTTCTACTTGCTTCAATTAATGCCAATGCCAATTTTTCTAACTTTGGGTACCTGATCTCTGCACCTCGGAAAGCCTTACTTGTGTAATAAATTGGCTTCTGGACTCCATTCTCCAATCTGATCAATGCCGAGCTGACTGCATGCTCTGATACTGCCAGGTATAAGTACAACTTTTCTCCCGTTATAGGCCTTGACAACAGCGGAGGTGTTCCCAGATATTTCTTCAAGTCTTGAAAGGCTTTTTCACATTCATCATTCCACTCGAAAGTTTTTCGAAGAGTTTTGAAGAATGGTAAGCATCTATCTGTTGCTCGAGATACAAATCTGTTGAGCGCTGCAACTCGTCCTGTAAGACTCTGCACCTCTTTCTTCGTCGTTGGTGATCGCAACCCTAAAAGGGCTTTGATCTTTTCTGGATTTTCTTCAATGCCTCTTTGGTTGATGATGTACCCGAGGAACATTCCTTCTCGTACTCCAAATGTGCACTTCGTTGGGTTGAGCTTCATCTGGTATTTATCCAGTTGATCAAAAGTATGACTTAAATCAACTAGATGATCAGCAACTTTCTTGCTTTTTGTCAGCATATCATCAACATAGACTTCCATATTGCAACTGATTTGCTCGGCAAAAACCTGGTTCATCAGCCGCTGGTATGTCGCTCCTGCATTTTTTAAACCAAAAGGCATAACATTATAACAATAAGTTCCCCTAGGGGTAATAAAATAAGTACTCTCCCTGTCTTCAGGTTTCATCTTGATCTGCTGTAGCCTGAATAAGCGTCCATGAAGCTAAGCAGCTCATGACCAGAAGTAGCATCCACTAACTGATCAATTCTGGGTAATGGAAAGTGGTCCTTTGGGCAGGCCTTGTTGAGATCAGTGAAATCAACACACATTCTCCATTTGTTATTTTTCTTCTTTACCATCACCACATTCGCCAACCAGTCCGGGTATTTCACATCTTCAATGAATTGAGCCTTCTGGAGCTTGTCGACCTCCTCTTGAATGGCTTGATTTTTCTCGGGGCTAAATACCCTTCTTCTCTGCTTTACGGGCTTGATCTCCTTATTCACATTGAGTTCATGACATAGGAAATTTGGATCTATTCCTGGCATGTCTTCATGACTCCATGCAAAAGTTTTCTTCCTATTTCTCAAGAAAATTATCAACTCCTGTTTTATTGAAGTATCCAACGATGAACCTATCTGGGTTACTCGTTCTGGGTGCTCGTCATCCAGAATAACATTTTCTGTAGATTCCACCACCTGTCCTTTTACAAGTTGGGATTCATCTCTAGGATCGAGAGTTTCAATCTCTGTAGCTTCTTCCACCTGGTAGGTTGTAGTCTTTTTCCTTGATTCCTCAAGCTCCTCTTGTTCAGCAGATGAATAATAGCATTCCCGAGCTACTTTTTGGTCACCCTTCACAACTCCTACTCCAAAGTTTGTTGGGAATTTTAAGCATTGATGTACTGTAGATGGAACTGCTTCGAATTTCTCCAAACCAACTCTTCCCATGATGATGTTGTAGGCTGACTGCACATTCTTATCCATCACAAAGAAGCGTATTCTTTCTGTTCGATAAGCAGGCCAAGTTCCAATGAATATATCCAACTTGATCGTCCCAAGTGAAAAAACTTTCTCGCCAGCAAAACCCAGGAGGGGTCTGTGATAAGGTTCCAATTGAGATAATTTTAGATTCAAGCTATCAAAGCATGAATAGTACATGATGTCTGCCGAGCTTCCATTATCTACCAACACCCTTGAAATCACTACTTCCTTCATCCTCATTTTGATCACCAGAGGATCGTCGTGAGGATAAAGAAGACCTGCCAGGTCGTTTTTTGAAAAGCCAATGACCAGCTTTTCTTTGTTTACCTTCCTCGGACGATCGTCCTCGGCCAGATTTATTCGCTGAATAAATGAACAAGCTTGAGCCTCTCCGAGGTAAGCTTTTCTTTCTGCAGTATGGTCTCCTCCTCCTGCATCTCCTCCTGTAATAACGTTAGAATCAATTGATCCAAAACGTATGGAAAATACCTCTCGTTCTGGCTGCCTTGGTTTCTTGGGAATATCGGGGTCATCCTCTGGATCATCTTCATGGTCCCTCTTCTTTTTCTCCTCTGTTCGGCGAGGAGATCTAGACCTCTCTCTAGTTCGGTCATTATTTCTTTTTTCGCCTCCCCGATCAACATATTTTGCTAGCTTTCCTCTTCGGATGAGTGTTTCAATCTCGTTCTGAAGAGCTATGCAATTTTTGGTCATGTGACCATGATCTTTATGAAACTCGCAGTACTTATCCCTACTCCTCGAATCAGGGTCTGACTTCAGTTTCTTTGGCCATTTTACCTCCTCGTTGTTCTTGATTTCTTCCAAGACATGATTAATACCCATTTTCAAAGGAGTATAATTGTCATATTTCTTCAAGACTTCCCATGATGATTTATTATTTCTGGAGCGTTTATCACTGCCATTGCCCTTATGCTCTTTATTCTTAGACTTGTCGACTTCCACCTTGGTGTCTTTATCTATATTCTTCTTTGCAGCCATAGCTTCCTCGGCATTCATGATTTTGGCTGCTTTTGCCATCAGTTCTGACATAGTTTTAGGTGGATCTTTCGCCAAAGTATAATACAACTTATTAGGCAAAAACCCACTCATCAAAGCGGTGATTGCTGTCTTCTCTTCGTAATCTATGACCTCCAGCTTCTCGTTATTGAAACGAGTTATGTAATCTCTAGTACTCTCACCAGATTTTTGTCTAACACTTAACAAATGTGCTACTCATTTTACTGGCTTTGCTCCAAAACAGAAATTGCCGATGAACAACTCAGACAACTGAAAGAAAGTTGAAATCTTACCCCGAGGAAGATTGTTGTACCAAATCTGGGCAGCTCCAGTAAGAGTTCCAGAGAATGCTCTACATCTCATCTCGTCGGGGACAGCATAGATATCGGCGGCGGCTTGATATTGCTCTATGTGTAGAACAAGATCTGTCTTTCCATCATACTTGGGGGTCACCATAGGTGCTTTAAACTTTGACGGGGGAGGAAAACCCACAATGGCCTGGACAAAAGGTGTCCCTTGAACAAAAGTTCGTTGTAAGGGATTCTTCACCTTAGCCATTTCTCCTAATCTATCCTCCAAGCGCTGAAGGGATCCTTTCCACGCTTCATTTCCTTCCTTGGGCCTATTGGTTCGAGCAATAGATCGTTCTGAAGTAGCCTCCTGAGATTTATCTTGACGAGCAACTGGTCGTGATTGTGCTGATCCTTCTCTTAGATCTGATGGTCGTCGAAAACTCCTCGACATGGTCTTAGGTGGACTCCTATTCCTCCTAGGTCCTAATCGACTGAAAGGAGACACCCTACTCAATCTTTCTAAGGCACTGGGTCTTTTTGGAGAGAGGGTGATACGTTGATCAGTATCTGTAACCCTTATTGACGAAGTTCGCCCAGGTTGATAAGAGAAATCATCAGACTCCTCATTACGATATGACTCAGTACGCCTGGAACGTGAAGAAAGTAAATAAGTTTGCCTCTGACCGCTTTGCTGTCCTGAACGTGCAGGTGCATTGCCATGAAGAGTTTGTATGAGTTGCCTCATTGTGTCTTGCATGGGGGTTTGTCCTTGAGCCAGATTCGTCATAATTCCCGCCAGATCTGGAGGTGCAAAGGGATTTGGAGGATTTCCAGTATTTCCAGCGTTTCGATTGCTAGATTCTGGATTATCCGCCATTGATGATGAATGATTTTTGGTGAAAAACGATAATAGCAATCGTTCCCACAGACGTCGCCAATCTGCTGATGTAAAAATTAGATCGCTCTAATTATTCAATCACAGATAAATAAAATGAGACAAAGATTTTTAAAGTGGTTCAGCCTTATATGAATGGCCTACGTCCACTGTTATGTTATTGTTGAGTGTTTGGGAATTCTCGAGTACAAGTTCTCTCCAGAAATTCCGGTCCCTTTGAATGAGGGCGATACAAGGTATTTATAGCCCTTAGGCTGTACATGCAAGGGTTGATACATTAAATGATATACATATGAAAGGGTAATACATTTAATGCAGCGTGTGCGTCAAGATGATGAACATTCAATGAATAATTAAACTGTTGATTATCTAGCAATTAATGCTATGGCCGAGATGCAGCTCGGACCGCCTTAGTTGCTCGTTGATCAGGAGTTCCTCGGAGCGCTAGAGTACCTTGGAGTGCTGAAGTTCCTCGGTGTATCCTCGTTGTTCGGAGAGACCATGAGTTGGTCGGGGAAATGAATTTCCTCGTTGCTATTGTGCCAAGTAGATTGACACGTGTTCTCATATTATTCGTCCATATCAGCATATTAATTTTGGTATCAACAAATGTCATAATGTTCAAGACTAAAATGATTCGAATTGTTGTGAGATTTACTATATTGATTTTAGAACGCATGATGACTCTTTAACTTAATCGGCTTAAAAAGAAGGGGTTTTGGGGAAAAAGGTTTATTTTAACTCAAAGCGTATAAAAATAAGATACTTCATATAATTTTATAAATTTAGTTTCTGTACAAAAAACACTATGAAAAATGATCAATATGCTATCTGACAACTCAAAAAAAAAACCATCAAATTTTTAAAAGTTCATAACTTCAATTCTACAAAATCTACTCGTCGAGATCTATCCAACAACACTCATATTTGATATTTTTGACAAAAAAATCGAAACCAATAAATTTACTATTTCACTAAACCTCAAATTTTTCCGGCGAAAAACCTTCTTCACTCGCGCCGACAATGGTGCCGTTGATGCTGACCAAAAAAACGAAAGAAATAGACGAAGGGAGAGTGAAACGAGGAGAGGGAAATAATTCGGCGAGAATTCCAATGGTCTTTGGCGAGAATTTCGGCATTTTGACGAAGATTTGGGTGGGGTGGGGTTGAGGTGGAGTTATCTGTTTATTTTTAGAATGGGTTTTAATTGAGTATGATTAAAGGGTAAAAATATAAATACATCTTTAACTAAAACAAATGAAATTACCTATTTCGTGTACTTTTAACTCTAAAGGGATCATATAAATAAATATTATTGTACTATCGAAATTAGATTTATAAATCTGAAAATCACTATACTAAAAATTTAAATATAGAAAGAAATCTTGACCTTAATTATCTATAAAAAGAATGGTTTGAGATGGAGGGAGTAATTGAAAGAACAATGATGTCGGTGAAATTGTAGGAACCAAATAGGAGACAACAATAATGGGGTCTAACCCTTTGGAGGCCATATCCATATGCACTAGGACTGGTCTCTATCTCTCTTTTTCCATAGGCTTGAAAGTGAAACGTAAAATGCAGCTCACCTACAACAATTTTCACAATCAGTTTCTGCATTAGGGAATCCCATGCACCTTTATGTGTACTAGAAAATGATTGATGCATGTTTTTAACTCTACATAGCTTTTGTCATTCATACTTTGTAGACTTTCTTTTCTAGTTGACAATGACATTGTACCCTACATGAACCCCACAACCCGTCTTTTTTGTCAAAACCCTTATCAAATTTGCTTTCGAAACAATCAATCTGCTTCAAAGCATAGGGGTTACTCCACCTTTATTAAACAGTCAATCATTCCTACGTTTGAGATTGAATTAAGTGTCTTAATTAGTTTGAGATTGTTCGATTGTTAAAAATCAAATTATTATAGTTCTTTTCATTATTGATTTGTGACGGCATTAGATGACTTTTTTTGACTTATTATGACATGATTGATTATTTGGATCAACTTAGTTAAACGATTCCTTTAATATATAATCTTAGATTAATATTAAAAATAAAGAGTTTGTACAAGATGTTTTGCGCCATGCTATTTACTCCACATTAATCTTAAATCGATAGAGTTTGCATCCTATGTTTTGAATCTCAACGGTTGTATATTAGCTATTTTCTAATATTCTATGGTTGATATGGTTGAGTAATTGGATGGGCATGAAAGTTGAGAAATTACTTGTGAGATATATGGGAGTTCCTTTGATTTCCACCTGATTGAGAGCTTATGATTGTAAAGTTTTAGTGGAAAAATTGATTCTCAAAGTGAAGAGTTGGACTAATAAGTGGTTATCATATGCTGAGAGACTTCAATTAGCCATGAATTTGAGAAGTATTCATATGTACTGGATTAGTATTTTTATCCTCCCAAAAAAGATTATAAAGGATATGCTTAGGTTCTTAGAAGAATTATATGGTCACATATTGATATGAGGAAAACTGGAGCTAAGGTATATGTTACTCTCTTGATGAAGGAGGTCTTGGTATTGAAAGGTTAATTGATGGGAATATGGAGAGTATGCTATGGCATTTATGGGATTCGGCTAGAAATAAGAATTCTCCATGGGTTAAACTTGTCCTCCTATTTTTTTAGTTTTGGTTTATTTACAAATTTGCCATTTTGGCTCAAATCTATAAATACAAGTGTCATTTCTAGGTTTTGAGGAGGACAAGTTTGAGAGCTATTTTGTGAGTTATCAAAGCTAAAGAGTGATAGAGCTCCCATTTGAGGGGTGAGTTCTTGTGAGGTTGTGAGTGACTTTTTAAGAGAGATAAATTGTGTGTGTGTATAACCTTTGGGTTCCTCCATTTATCTATAGAAAGAAGAAATCCTCCTTGGTGGATGTAGCCCAAATTTGGGTGAACCACGGTATATCGTTGTTGTTTTGCTTTGATGGTTGCTTGTATGTTCTTATTGTCTCTTCATTGATGTTTGGTTGATTCGATTGGGAGTTTGCACACTAGTTCATTTTGGGAACAAGGTCTTGGGTGTTTTCCGCACACCAAGTGTTTGATAAAATTCCCGTGTGAGTTTTGTCGTCTTGGTCGCTAGAGATAGTCTTGCTTTAGCGCAACAAGTGGTATCAGAGCTTTGGTTGCATTGTTTGCCCGGTATTTTTGGTTCGAGGTTGAATCAATTTTGGCAATTTTGGCATAGCTTTTGCTTTTGTTCCAAATGACGGAAAATGTGGAGAGTACTCGAGAATCAACCTCTACGAGCAGAGGCTCTAAGAGATGGGATCCGAGTTATGGATCGAGTGGCTCAATGAAGACGGACATGAAGGCTTTTGATGAGAAGATCAATTTCGGGTTATGGCAAAGACGAATGCGAGGCGTTCTTGTCCAACAGAGGTTGCAATTAGCATTGTTGGGGGTAGAGGGACGACCGGTAGGCATGACCGATGCCGAGTGGATTGACATTGATCAAAGAGCGGCTTCGTGTATTGAGATGCTTATCACGGATGATGTGTTGAATAACGTGATAGCGGAGACCACGGCTAAAGGCATGTGGGATAAGCTTGAAGAGATTTATTTGGGAAAGTCATTGTCAAATAAATTGTTCCTCAAGAAGAAACTCTTCAAGCTTGAGATGAAGGAGGGTGAGGATATGATGAAGCATATCAACGTTTTTAATGCCTTGATAAATGACTTGAACCGGATACACGTTCAATTTATTGAGGAGGATCGAGCATTGTTGTTGCTTGCATCATTACCCGATTCATACGAGCATTTTGTGACCACGCTCATGTTTGGGAAGTCTACGCTCCGGTGCAACGAGGTTGTGCAAGATATTCAATCTCATGTCACGATGAGACAGAAGGAAGGTGGAGGTGACGGGTATTCCCATAATGAAGGCCTTATGGCGAGAGACGGAGGTGGGCAAAATGGCGGGAGGAACTCCAACCGGGGATTTAATGACGGTAGTAGGTCTAGATCGAGAGGTGTTGGTGGTAAAGGGTCGAAATGCTACAAGTGCCGGGAATGGGGTCATATGATCCGAGAATGTCCTTTGTGGATCGACAAGGTTAAGGACAAGGTTGATTCCGAGAGGGCAACGGTAGCGAGTGCGAATTATGAAGATGAACTTGGAGAACTTCTCACAATCTCCAAGGTTAACTCTCTTTCCCAAGATGATTGGATATTAGATTCGGGATCGTCGGATCACGTTTGCTCCAAGAGGGAATATTTTGAGACTTTCACAGAAAATGGAAAAGGTTCCATGTCTTTGGCTAACGGAGAGAAGGTTTTCGTTGCGGGTGTCGGGACGGTGAAACTCAAGATGTTCGATGGGGTGGAACGCACTTTGGGTGGTGTGGCCTATGTCCCAAAGTTGCGAAAGAATTTGATATCCATTAGCCGTTTGGATTCCAAGGGTTGCCGGGTGTCGGTGGCGGGTGGAGTCTTGAAAGTCACACGCGGTTGTATGGTCCTAGCGAGGGGAGAGGAGAGAGAGGGGTTGTATCGTCTAAATCAAACTTCGAGGAAGATTGGGAAGCGGTGTGCACAAGTGATCGAACGTTCGAGGCATGTCTCGTTTGTGAACAAAGCGGAGACATTGGGTGCTAGCTTTCCAAGAGTAGACGGTAGTGATGGGAGAATACCTACTCGTGGAGGGGATGGATCGAAGTCCCCCTCCAGGGCCAACGGGTGATGTTGACCCGGTTTAGTTGCACACATGCATTGGCCGATTCGAATCGAGGAGGTGTAGGACTGTGATGGATTCGAGGTGTGTGTAGCTAGTTCAAGGAAGGTCGATGAGTTATTGTTTGCGAGCATTGGCAAACGGGAGTTTTTCGTGACAAAGACTTGGTATATCTTTCGAGGGTGAGATTTGGAGGGTATGAGAGGTGAGGAATTTTCCCTCTCATCCGTGGTTATTTCTCAAGGTGGAAGATGGTGTTGATGTGTTTAAATGTTTCGTGTAAAGAAGGTGTATGCTATATGTATTGTGTGGGGGTGTACTCACCGGGTTACATGAGGAGCGAGCTTCACCGTATGGTTACATGGGAAGCATTCAGGGGAGTTCTTAGTTTAGAACTTGGTTCCTCGGCGGGTGGAGTTGTTTGGAGTCTTGGAGTGAAGACTTGCGGTATCTCACTTCATGGTTGAAGTTTGAGGTGGCTTAGCGTCGGGTGGAGCGTATTGGCTTGTTAGATGTCGGGATGATCTTAGAGCGGATTTGATGTTTGCATTCCGAGTTCGGTTGGATCGTGAGGATCGCCTGGGGGAATCGCATTAGCTTGGTAGATGGTGGGACAGTCTTCAAGCGGGTTCAATTTCAGCATTCTAGAGATTGGTTGGATCGTCAGGATCGCCAAGGTGGAGTTTGTTGGTTTTGGCTCTCCTATTTTTTTAGTTTTGGTTTATTTACAAATTTGCCATTTTGGCTCAAATCTATAAATACAAGTGTCATTTCTAGGTTTTGAGGAGGACAAGTTTGAGAGCTATTTTGTGAGTTATCAAAGCTAAAGAGTGATAGAGCTCCCATTTGAGGGGTGAGTTCTTGTGAGGTTGTGAGTGACTTTTTAAGAGAGATAAATTGTGTGTGTGTATAACCTTTGGGTTCCTCCATTTATCTATAGAAAGAAGAAATCCTCCTTGGTGGATGTAGCCCAAATTTGGGTGAACCACGGTATATCGTTGTTGTTTTGCTTTGATGGTTGCTTGTATGTTCTTATTGTCTCTTCATTGATGTTTGGTTGATTCGATTGGGAGTTTGCACACTAGTTCATTTTGGGAACAAGGTCTTGGGTGTTTTCCGCACACCAAGTGTTTGATAAAATTCCCGTGTGAGTTTTGTCGTCTTGGTCGCTAGAGATAGTCTTGCTTTAGCGCAACAGTTTTAGTGGAAAAATTGATTCTCAAAGTGAAGAGTTGGACTAATAAGTGGTTATCATATGCTGAGAGACTTCAATTAGCCATGAATTTGAGAAGTATTCATATGTACTGGATTAGTATTTTTATCCTCCCAAAAAAGATTATAAAGGATATGCTTAGGTTCTTAGAAGAATTATATGGTCACATATTGATATGAGGAAAACTGGAGCTAAGGTATATGTTACTCTCTTGATGAAGGAGGTCTTGGTATTGAAAGGTTAATTGATGGGAATATGGAGAGTATGCTATGGCATTTATGGGATTCGGCTAGAAATAAGAATTCTCCATGGGTTAAATGGATTCATTTTTCTGGTGAATAAAAATGGTTCACTTTGGACAGTAAAATTAGGGGCAAACTGTCATTGGACTTTGAGAAAATTATGAAAATTGAGAAATGTTGCTAAAAAGTTCATATTGATAAGGGTGGCAAAACTCTATTTTGGATTGACAATTGGCGTGAGAAAAGGTCTATAATTGACTATTTTGGAAGAAGAATCATTTATGATGCTGCTAGCAATGATAAGGTTAAAGCTTCTGACTTTATAGTTAACAGTAATAATTGGGGCTTTCCTACACCTATTTCTATTGGTTTGGCAGAGTTAGCTAGAGCTAATGTTATTCCACAAACCAAGGTTGATGACTGGGTGACTTGGGAGGGAGCTAGAGGTGGTATGTATAATTTCAAAGATCTTTAGAATTCTATTAGAAGATGCAACATAAGGTGAACTGTGCTAATAATGCTTAGTTTTCTAAGAGAGTGCCTAAATGTGCTTTTCAATCGTGGGTAATGTGTCTTTATAGATTGTGGACTAGAGATAGGTAGAAATTTGGGGCATTATAGATAGTGAATGTTGTGTGTTGTGTAATATAGGAATGGAAACTAAAAATCACATATTCTTTGAATGTGAGTTCGATGAGGCCATTTGAAAAAAAATTCTTTATAAAAACGTGCAAAACAAAGATAGGAATAATTTTAAAGATGAGATTGAGTCCATATCTACCAAGAATAAATCCTTTATTAGTATTATGAGTAAATTAGACATATCCATTACTATTTACAAAATATGGAGAGAGAGAGAGAGAAATGATAGAATTTATAATAATAAAAGTGAAGTTTATTGTAACATTATCAAGAATATTGAGAGTACAATCCAGAATACTACATACAAATGGAGAAACATAGAAAGAAACAAAAGAAATTGGGTGATTAGTTAAATAAGTAAATAAAAACATTACAACGTAATTAAGAAAAAGTAAACTGTCGGATTACTTACAATCGTGGACGCGATAATCGGGGACACCTCCTTATCCTTCCCCTTCTTCGTCCGAATAGCCACATAAGTATCGAGCCTATGTGGCATACCCCCAGGGCCACTCCCCGTCCCCTGAAATAAAATAATGCAAAATTAGTATCGGCTCCGCAAAGTAAAATAATGCAGAACAACATATTTCTGTAATTATAGAAAAATTAAATCTTACCATCATCCTATACTCCACCTCGGCGTAAGACGTCCGGCCGGAGTAGTGTACGTCTGTCTTTTTTACCCGATTTTCCCTCCCCGATTGGCGAGATGCCAATTGTCGCTCCCCGATCTCATTGTCAATGAACTTTTGCCATTGTGCCAATGAGATCGGCTCCTTCAGCGGGATTCATGCCTTTGGATAATGGACTCTCGTGTTTTCCCAAAGTACCGTGTTCGCATATTTTTCTTTCACGTCTTGTGTTGCTCCCTCAACTATTCCAAAACGAAATCGCGTAGCTTTGGATCCAAGTTGAATTGTTCCTGTCCAATAAATACAATGTTAGTTGCGAATAAATATAAATATAAATATAAATAATAAAATGAAATTGAAATTGAAATATTCATATTCATATAAATATATTACCTGTAGTGCCGCCCAAACAGCTAACTTGAGCTCATATGGCACCTTCTTCCAACTCATATACCCCGAGCCGATGACCGTCTTTACCAGCACGAGGGATCTCGCTAATAGCTCCGACTTGTTCTCGATGGTAATCCCAAATTTGCCATATTTGGGGAGCCTAGGGGCCGTGGAGCCCTCGTCGCCTCCGCTACCACCAAGCCCAGACGACATCATCATAACCAGCATTATCATCCTCGCCTTAATACCTGAAGGAGACATTTGCTGTAAAAAAATGTTATTAGTACAGATAAAAAAAATTAGAAGAAGATATGCAAATATGTACAATTACTACAAATAAAAATGAGCACTTATTATTAATTTACTTTCATACACCCCCTCCCCCACCACACATGCACACGTACACGCACACACACCACCCTCTGCCCCCCACCACACACACAATAATTATTTTCATCAATTAAACTAACAATTAAAGTATACAATTATTAATTTACTAATTTATAATTAGGAGCAATCCTACTTTCATAATTAATCATATATTAATTTACTAATTTACAATAAGAGGCAATAATATATTAATTTACTAAAAAAATTAATAATCAATAAATTCTTTTACAAGGGACACTACGCACATACACACACATAGACACACACGCAGCGCCCCACCCCCACCCCTACCCCACCACCCACCACCCATCCCTGCCCCCTCCCCCCCACCTTGCCCCACCCCTTCCCCCACCCCACCCCCTCCCCCACCACACACATGCACACGTACATGCACACACACCACCCCCTGCCCCCCACCACACACACAATAATTATTAATAATATAGCCATTTTCAGTTATACCAAAAGATCCCTACTTATCTTTATTAATAATATCTAGAATTAACCACTAAAAAATACCCACCAGATACACCTAAAAACCCACATTGGCCAACCCCCATATGAACAATAATCCAATAATTATTAATAATTATATATTGTTGGATATACAAAATAATTTTTAAAAAAGTTAAAAAATCTCACCCCCATATGGACAATAATTCAGTGGTAATGCCACTTTTACTGTTAACCAACCCAACATCGATCCACTATAATCCAACAGCAATGTCAACAACAAATGTGTATCCCGTACTCCTTCTAATTCATATACTCAATTAATTCATTTCATCAATTAAACTAACAATTAAAGTATACAATTATTAATTTACTAATTTACAATGAGGGGCAATCCTACTTTCATATGAAATGGGCACTAATTATTAATTTACTTTCATCTAAAATTATACAATTAAAATTACAATTAAAGCTATGAAATTTATTAATTAAAGCTATACAATTGTTAAGATTTCCCCACCACACGCACACACACACACACACCCCACCCCCACCACCCCCCTCCCCTCCCCCCTGAACACACACACGCATACACCTGAACACACACACACACACACACCCCACCCCACCCCCTGCCCCCCTCCCCCCACCACACCCCTTTCCCCCCCCTCCCCCCACCCCCACCACACATGCACACACACAGCCCACCCCATCCCCACCAACCCCTTCCTCCCTCCCCCACCACGCACCACCACACATATACACACATATATATAAATGAAAGAGAAAGAGAGGGAAAAACATACCTTAGAGAGAGAGAGAGAGAGAGAGAGAGAGAGAGAGAGAGACCTCGAAATCGCTTAGAGAGAGAAAGAGAGGGAAAAACCAAAATCGGTGGGAAAAAAAAGAAAGGGTAGGGCTTTTTTGCTGTGTAAATTGTCACGGACGTGTCATGGTCCTTGACCGTGATAATTATTTTAAGTATTGTCACGGTCAATGACCATGACAATACTTTGTCACGAGCGTGTCACGGTCAATGACCGTGACACAAAACGCGTGTTTGTTGTCACGGTTAATGACCGTGATAAGGGTGGCCGGCTGAAAGGTGATAATTTGATCATTTTGGTGTAGTGCGAGTCATTGAGTAAGGCTAATCTGTCTTTGTAAAATCATTGTTCATAGTGAATGTCTGGCTTGGGCCATCCGAGGTTGTTTTCCCGTTTTGGGTTTTTTCCTCGTACATCCGGCGTTGTGAGTATTCTTTACTTTATTTTATTTCCTTTAATCACTAGATGCATGTTTAGGATTAATCAAGATAAAATTGGTTTAAAGTAAGAATTGAGTTTTCACAATTTGGTTTGGTGCATAATTAAAAGATAGGATAATTTTTCTGAGAAAAATGGTTTTGTTTAAAACACACATATTGGGCATCTTTCACTTACGGGGCCGTTTGGGGGTAGTTTTGAGTTTTCTTCCTATAGCGGCATATTTTTAAGACTAAGTCCAAATATTTGTAAATTTTTGTGATATTCTCAAATCGAGAGTCTAGTGACTACAAGGTTAGTCCCTTCGAGTTACACTGGTTCCGTGCGAGGTGTTCGTGCCTCTTACGGGACCGTTTGGGGGTTATTTTCGATTTTTGCCCTGTAGCGGCATATTTTTAATCCTAAGTCTTGATATTTATAAATTTTCATCATATTCTAAAATCGGGAGTCTTGTGACTACGCGGTAAGTTCCTACAAATTGCATTGGTTCCACGCGAGGTTTTTGTGCCTTTTATGGGACCGTTCGGGGGTTATTTTGGATTTTTTCCCTTTATGCGGCATGTTTTTAAGACTAAGTCAAGATATTTGATTTTTTGTCATATTTTCAAATCGGGAGTCCCATGACTATGCGGTTAGTTCTTATGAGTTACACTGGTCCCGTGCAAGATTTTCGTGGCTTTTACGAAACCATTTTGGGTTTTCGCCGTATAACATTTTTTAAATCCAAAGTCTAGATACTTGCAAATCTTTGTCATATTCTCAAATCGGGAGTTCGTTGACTACGTGGTCAGTTCTTACAAGTTACATTGGTCTCATGCCATTCTAGTGAATTTATAAATCATAATAAACATTCATAATTCAAACTAAAATTCATAAATCAATCTAAACATTCATAAATAAAAAAATATAGGGCCAATATCATAATAGGATACAATTTGGATACAAATAGAATTATCAATGGACAATATAATAATAGAATACAAATAGGATTGTCAAGGGTAAAATAATATTTTGATACTTAATCTTCTTCTAAATGGACTAAAAGATCCTTCAAATTAGGGTTGCCATCAATAGGAGACTGGAAATCGTTAGGAGCCTTTAATGCATCTTCTTGAGTAGTCACATCCTTTGGTGCATGCACAATAATAAACCAATTGGCGTTGTTTATGCACTTTGAGTAGAATACATTCTTTACGTTCTAAAAGGCACAAATAAAAGGTGCGTCGAATATGCGATCTTTACTCTTCATCTTTGATCAATCTACCACGCTGAGTTTTAGGCCAGGATCAAATTTACAACCATTAGAAGTTTCCTCACCTTCACCCAATCACAATAGAATACAATTTATGTGAAATTTAAATAATCGAGTTGCAAGATTTGTTGAATAATCCCATAATAGGTTAGCATTGTATCTTTTGGATTTTTTCCGCTTTTGATAGCGACATTAGTAGTCAAGGTAGAAATTTAAATTCCACTGTTTTGTGTCAAAAGATTTTCCTCACATGGATGTGAAACGAAATCAAAACCGTTGGTGTATAATTTCTTAAACTCTTTCACACGAATGTGACACCTTTTGCTAGGCATACAAGCCTTGAAGAGACATCACCTCTTTTTAGAAGCTATATTTATTAATGAATTTGTATTAGAACATGTTTTTGCCACACATGAATTAATGAATGCACATATAAGAGGTGGAAATTACCTATTTTGATACCCATGTTCTAAAATCATTGGTCGTGCAATTTCTCCTCTTCTTTTAGGAAATTTTGTTCTCGTACTTTTAAAGGTAAATTGCATAGTTTAGATCATAATATAGAGAATACATATAATTAAACAAGAATAATTCACTTAATTATGTAGGTACTTACTGTCTCCAATCTTCAAGTTCATCTTGCAATTCAAAGACATAATAAGTTGCTTGCTCGTATTGTAGATTAGTGACTCTCACGTGTTTTAGGGTTCCCAAAAGGCAATTCCTCATCAAACTTGTCCGGTTCCTCTATCATTCATTCTCAATGGGGATTGAACGTCCTCACCTCTTGTTCTAACATATGTTCCCGAGCGTATATCGATGATTCCACAGTTAAGTATTCTTCAGCAATTAACCCTCCAATATACCGTGTATTCTTAACATAATCTTTGAAGGTTTTCATCAAGCAATCAAAAGGATACATCCAACGATACCTAATGGGACCACACGACAAAGCCTCACCGCATAAATGGACAAGCAGGTGGATGAAAATATCGAATAACGACGAAAGAAAACATTTCTCTAATACGCAAATTGCCTCAGTTAAAGTTAATTTCACAACTTTAATGTGCTTTATGTTTACCACTTTTTCACAGAGTAGGGTAAAGGATAAACTTATTTTCGTAATTGCTCGACGGAAATCCTTGTGCTCGGAGAATCAATGCCTAAACAACATAAGGATTAATTCAATGATGACTTGCCAGTCATGGTACTTGCAGTGTTTCATGTCATTTGTTTGGTAGCTTACTACCCTGTGCAAATTACCAAAATAACCAATCGGAAACTTCAAGTTGAACAATGTGTCATGGAACATCTTTTTCTCACTATTAGTCAAAGTGAAAGCAACTGGAGGGATAAAACGATTCCTGTTGTAGGATCATTTTGGAAACCATAATTTCTTTTTTATTTTCATCGTCTGTAAATCGCGTGCGCCTTCCCTCCATCTTTCAAATAAGATTTACCTAGACATGTTCCTATCAGATGTTTCGCAACATTCTTCTTTGTGTGCATCACATCAACTACATACCTTACAAGATGATCATTCCAATATGACAAGTAAAAAAATAGTTATCGTCTGGACTATGCATTCATTTTACTAGGGTCAGTCGGATCCTATCTAGCTTTACGCTTCAGGCTTACAAATTGAGGGTATTTACCTATATATATTCCCTGCAGTTACACTCACAGCTTTGACCTTATCATCGATCTGTTGACTAGAAATCTAAGAAGGTTTAGTCTAATGCTCGTAGCCATCAGGTAAGAAGTTATACTTGTCATTCCTAAAAGGGTGACTTGTCGGAAGAAATCTACAAAGATCCGTATAACTCATCTTAAAATTATGATATAGCCAATTGTCTTTAGTTTCCCCCCCACATATGGTACATCTATAATAATTATAAACAATTCAACTGAATAAGGTCTTAAAAGAAGGAAGGTCGTGGATCGCCCACATCACCATTAATTTAAGTGTGAAGTCTTCACCCTTATGAGAGTCAGACACCTTTATGACTTTATCCCATAAATCTTTAAGTTCTTCGATTAATGGGACTAAGGATATATCAATATCATCATTGCTAGCCTTCGGCCCGGGTATCAATAAGGACAGTAATGTTAACTCCTTTGTAATGCATAGTGTTGGATGGAGACTTAAATGCGCTATGGAAACTAGCTAGTAATTTTAATTAGTGCTTAAAGTACTGAAATGGTTAAACCAATTGATTGATAATGCAAGGCGGACATTACGCGATTCCTTTGCAAATTCATGGCGTTGTGCATTTGAAAGTTTCCAGATCAGTGAATCAACCAGATGACGCATGAGATTCCTACCCATCTCGCATCGAGCATTCCATATCATGGCCTCAGCTATCCACGGTACTGTGAAAAATCATTTTAACCATGGTTCAAAGGGAAAATACTTCAAAACCTTATGTGGAACTGGCGAGCACTTGCAGTCTTATCTTTTCCATTATCACAAGCCACATATCCAGGCTCACTGGATACAAAGCACTGATCCTTCTCTTTGGTCTCTTCATGGTACAATATGAAATCATACTTGCATGCATGAATATATTTATACTTCAAACTCAAACCCTCCAAGCTCTTCTTCGTGTTAGGATAATTTTTTGGTAATGTGTTCTCTTTCGAGAGAATGTCTTTAACCCACTTAAAATTTTTGGTTACACTGTTGCCCAACAAACCAAATTGACTCTTCAAAATATATAAACCAATTATTACATATATTATCGAGTTATCTTCATCGTAATGTTTATACAACGATCTAGATGTGTCAGCTTTCAACCGTACGTATTCTCTATCTTCTAGTAATTCAACATCAACTTGTTCATTGAATTAGTCATAATGGACACTATTTGTATCCATATGTTGGTGGACTCCGTAAGCATCATCAATTAGGTCGGTCAAAGGATGATGTGATAGTGAATCATGTACTATTTTCGCTGTAAAGGGAACTTGTGAACAGGAGTTCCGAAATTCAAGGAAATGAGTGTGCACGTGCCAATAATCCTTTTATTAGTTAAGTCCATAAAATAGTGCAGCTTGACATAGTCGCCGTGAGTGGATGACGATGATTCAGGGACTGTGGTAGGCGAAGGCACTCGGGAGGGGAATGTTGAAGGAGGCGGCATTTGGATGGGAAACCTTGAGACGGAGGATAAAGGAAACCTTGAGAAGGAGAATGGGGAAACCTTGAGGAGGCATTAGGGGTTGAAAACCATGACTAAATAAGGACACAAGGCACCCAATTTCACCCTTCAACACTCCCAGGTTACTCTTAATCTCCCGCACATCCCCATCTCTCTTGGACTGACTTACCTCTTGGATCGAGATGCGAATCCTCTCTGAAGAGAGCTCGTACACGAGAGGTGTAATGTTTTTTAATTTGGTTTTCGACGTATGTGATTCAACACCTCTCTTTCTCCCTCCCTTATCACTTCTAGAGGTCCGGGTTAGGGCATCATATTCAATTTCATCATAAGAGCTTGAAGCTGACTAACTGCTATGGATTCGATCGATTCTGATAGCATGGAATTATATTTAGTCTTATTATTTTAAAATTATTTTATATAACGTGTATATATATAAATAAATAAATGGTCATACTCCCCAAAATATGATCCAAGTGTGGTGGAAATTTATTAATTTTGTCTCGTTGGTCATGCACGTATAAGTTTCCCCGATTAGGTTATTTGTTGGCATCTGAACCGTCCTTTATCCTATCTGACCATTCACTCCTCAAATCTTCATAGAATTTAGACCTAACCTGTGGATATCAACTTTTTTTGCTTTGTTTTGTTTATTTTTCTCCTTCTGGGCCAACTTTTTGTCCATCGCCTCATTTTTCAAAAAGTCGTTCCATTGATCGACTGACATTTCAACATTCAGAGGGACTCTGCCTTTCAAAGCCAAAATGTCAGAGCTCGATACCACCTTCGGGACATGTCTCTGTCGAAGGTTTCTTCGATATGTTCTTAGTTGTTCAACAACCCCGGAAAGAATCTTTTACTTTGCACGATTGGGGAATGAAAAACGCTTACAAATTTTTTCAAAAACGTCATCATTGATGGCTTCATCAACTAAGTTCCAGTTATCTGCTTCACCAACTCCCACATTCATTTTCCCAAGAAACAAACACTGTGATTTAAAGATCTTAATGTCATTTTTATTGCCAGTAGGTTTGTTATCGATAAGGGAGAACCTAATGGGCTTCTTCTCATTTGCTCGGGAGGTATCGAGAGTGGTGGTGAGGGTGTTAGATTAACAGAAGTTTGTTGCCTACTGGTAGACGAAGTGGTAGAGTGAACCAATGCCAGAGAATATAATTGTTCACCTAGTGGTGATGACAATCTTTGTTGGGGTGCAAGATATGAGAATTCAGGAGGTGTCACGTCCTCACTTGGTATGTTATGTCTATTACCGCTCGATATTATCTATAATAAAAAAAATAATAAGTGATGAAATCATTATACTAACATGTTTATGATTAACTAATTATCTTTACGGCTATATATATGTATATACATTCTCATAATAAGACTTTAAAATATGTTCAATGTGGGTGATCTCCATCCATTCGGTATTACTTTTTAAAAATTTATGAAATTTTCTACGTGGCCAACTAGCAGGAAGCGTATCTATGATTGATGTATTAATGTCCTTGACATGAACTTGGAATCCTTTATTCTTCAACTTATTAGTAAGATTCAATTTAACGTGTGCATATGTCGCGAGATATCACAATCTTAGTTAATGCTCTCTTTACATAGTTGTATCCACAATGGGAAAATGTTTTTTTCTACATTCTCTAATAGCTAAGAGCGTTAGGGATACATCAGTATTATGTATGCGAAATATATCCTTTACTGCCTAATAGCTTATTGGTAGGGAAAATATAATACAATCAAATAGGTATTCTTGCGAGATATGAACTCCACGATTTTTAAGGTAGTTAAACTGTTCGATCTTTTTATTCCCATACTTGTAAATAGGAGTACCCTCTATATGAAGCACTAATAAAAGAGGTATAAATGTGGTCCAATTGCAACCTCTCGTACTGTTATTTTCAGTGGTTATCACCGTGCCTCATTTTTCCTGAGAAAAATATTTTAGGGTTTGAATATAAGTCCTACAAGTAAGGGCTCTCATTAATCATTAATTGGTTATTGTTTTTCAACCCATCCAATTTAAGTATTTCCTATTTTATTTAATTCTAGCATTGTTATGCGTCCTTCCGCGTAAACACATGTAAGTGTATATATGTGTGTGTGTGTGTGTGTGTGTGTGTGTGTGAGAGAGAGAGAGAGAGAGAGAGAGAGAGAGAGAGAGAGAGATACAAGTGCGAGTGTTTGCTCATTACTTTCTATTACTATTACTATTATTTTTATTTTCAATTCCCTTTATTTTCCCACTAAAACAAATATTTTTCTCAAAACTTTGTTTTAAAATGAGTCTTAAACTCCTTCTTATATTAGCTGAGTTCCATCTTGGTTATTTATTTTGTTAGGGTTTTGGGTTAAGATTGAGATTTGGCCATCTAGGTTCTTCATTTAGACCTTAAAATTGTCATTTGATAGAGTGATTATAAATTATAATGATGGGTTAATAACAGTTGCAAAAAATGGAGGCAAAATGAAGATTAAAATAGAGACTCTAATCCATATTCAGATACACACTCACACACACACACACACACACACACACACACACACACACTAATTCAACTACATTGGGCCATACTCAGTTTTAGTTTGTGTTTACAAACACCCATAACTACTCACATACTAATTCATACCCAGTTTTAACTTAGTTTGCAAACACCCACAAACACCCATGGTCACGGTCTATGGTCGTGACCACATCCATTGAATGTCACCATTTGGCTTTGTCACGGCCAGTGTCACACGCTATGTTGCTCTGCTCATGATCCTGGGCCGTGACCACCTGGTCACAACCATGGGCTGTGACCCACCTGCCGTGATCATGTGCACGTGTGTGTATGGTGTTATACACGTGCACGCGTGTGTGTGTATGTTATATATATGCACATGTGTGTTATAAATTGAGAACTGATATTGAATTGAGATCTATTGCTTTGTGATTACATGAACTCATATTCAGATTACATGAATTCATGGTAGATCATTAAACCGACTCAACATCAAACCTACCCTAGTTCATTACTTTATGATTAAGGCTTAAACATCCAACTAATATTATTACAAAAATTAGGTTATAATGTAATTAAACCCCCATTTCATAAATTAAGTCCACGTTCCAATGAACTAATAATATTTAACATAAGCTTAATTCATTTCTTAATTTAAGTAAACCTGACTTAGATCGATACAAATCAAATCCCATATCCTCAATCTCTTCAAAATCCTTTAAAACCTTAGGGTTTAAAATTCAATTATAACATTTCAGTATTTTCACATTTGGGTTAGTTTAATTTTGGTATTTTCACGTTTCAGTTATAGGGTTTGTTTTATTTAGGTATTTTCACATTTTAGTATCATTTGGGTACACATAAATAAACACATATTTACACACAATTAGAAATAATACATACACATACACATATATAAACACACACAGTACACATACACAAACACACATAATACACACACACACACACACACACACACACACACACACACACACACTATAATTTCATTAGATAAAAGATAATATGGAAAACAAGTGGATAGGATATCTGAACTAGAGAGGGTTGCCGGAGGAAAGAGATGTCACCGAAGGAGAGAGAGATATTACAGCAATTTAAAGAGAGAGAGAGAGTTCGCATGAAATGAGAAAATGATGTGGGGTGTTTATATGTACAGGTTGTGGTCACGGAGACCGTGACCATATTACTGACATGTAAAAAATAAATGGCCATGGCAGCTGGGTCACGACCTATGATCGTGAACATCACCGTGACTATTTCATAATGGTCATGACCTAGGGCCATGACCAAACTTAACTGAACCCTTTATATTAGTCACACACCTGGTCACGGTCGTGGCCGTGACCCACTTTGGCGGGAGTTCGGTTACGTGTTGGTCACAGACCATAGTCGTGACCATAATTGGATGTCATTCTTTGGCTTGGTCACGACCTGTGTCATGCACTTTTTCCTCTTATCACGGTCTTGGGACGTGACCACCTGGTCACGGCCATGGACCGTGACCCACCTGCCGTGACCATTCTCGATTTGCGGTGTAGTGATTTAATAAGGATTCAAAGTCAAATTATGATTCGAGACAAATGAACTACAAACTCAAAATTTCTCTTTTCTTTTAAAACACGGTTCGACCATTAATGTTTTGTATTGAATTGACATAATATTGGCAAGCTTATCATTTTATGCATATTCATCTCGCAGTCTGTGTAATGTTTAAGCTAATTAGCTAAAACGATATTATTTATATAATAAATACGTGACATGCGTGTTGTGTTGTTGTTGCATGTCACATGATGGAGAATAATTGTAGCTAATGATTTTCATGTGTATATCGCGTGTCTAACTAATGTGAGATGCAACATGTATTGCCCTCAATGTATTTTGCTATTTATTTATTTGATTTTGGAAATAATAATTTTATAGTGACGTGACGCGGGGACATTTTTTTGGAGACATGGATACATTTCCTCTGTTAAGTGGAAGAGTTCAAATTTGGAGATCCACTTTCAAAGTGGGCCATGATGTCCCTCTTATCTGATTGGTTGAAACATCAAAATAATATATAAGTAGTTATAGTAAGTTTCACTCTTTATAATATTTCGATCAATCAGGTGGGAAGATGATCATGAGTCATGACACCTTCCAATGAATGATGGACACGCTTCTCTTATTCCTAAAAATTGTTCTCAAAATTAAGAAATCCAAGGCTCAATAAAGTAAATTTTTTTTTTTTACTTTAATACGTTACTATTTGACAAATTTGGACTCAAATATAAATTTGTTTGAAAATTAGACTTTAATCCTAAAATAAATGACCCTTATCTGTTAGTTACGTTTGGAATATACGTCATTTTCACGGGTACAAATACGAATAACAAGAGTGATACACGGTCCATATATTTATCACGGAGACAGCTTTGTTATCTCGGCAGCAAGGATTCAATGTGGAATTCTATTACAAAGGTATCTAAAAATAGATTTTAATTCGCATACCATCATAAAAAAGCTCGGCTTGATGGGTTTTAATAATCATGAGGTATAATTCAGCTCTGTGAGTTGGCCACCTCACAGTAGGATTCTCCTTTTATTAAATCTCACTCTATCTCCTAAAAAATAACGAAAAATGATTATATACACTACTCGAGTATGAAGAAGAGGAAAAGATAAAGGTGGCTAGAAGTTGGTAATGATGGAGATGTCATTGAAATATTCCACGGACTGATTTTATTTCATAGAAAATTAGTTGATATGTGGGCCAATTGCATGTGGGCTCACTTGTGAAAAATTGATTCATTCCTCTTGGGCAAACAAAGGATTAAAAGCTGGGTTGGACCTATCAAGTCAATGTTGACCCTCATTGTCGACTTTTTAAAGTTGGAGGCTCGGAGATATGCAAAAGAGTAATGCTAGCCTTACCCAAGCCTGATTACCCATTTTTACCTCCATCTTGGCCGTTCATTCCTTGTCAAGCCATGCCTTCATTTTTACCTCAATTTTTAAAACACATATAAGTGGCACGAATGAATTTGGTTAATGATAATTTCTTAAATATATTAATTTATTTTAAATTCATATTTCATTATTTTTTTAAAGTTGAATGAAATTTATATCAAATTAATGAGTGATTCTATAAAGACACACATGAGAAAATAATTTTTTTGGTACCATTAGCGAACACTTTTAGTGGGACACATTAATTCAAAATGTCAATTAGTGACACGGAGATGCGTCTAGTGTCCCCAAATCGTGTCCCTAAATAGTGTCTTCCTAATATTTTTTTTGTCAAATAGGAACACGACCTAATTAAAACATCATATGACACGACACAAATTTTTAGCACGATATGACTAAATCGAAATAAGATTTTTTTTGCCTAACGCGGGCACGACCCAAAAAAACGCAACACTAGTTGATTGTTTTTTTCATTTTTTTTATAATATTAATTTAACTTTAAAATCATTGGCGCATATATCAAATAGTCACTCGAAATTTTTTTATTATACGTGTTTGGTTCAAGCGTTTCTATTTTGTTCCAAAATGTTCCTCGCCACATAAAACATTAAAAAAATGAGCTCCAGCAGGGGGGGAGGGCGGCTAGCGCGGACCATTAAAATTAAGAAAATATTAATTAAATGTCGAGGGGTTCAGGGGGGAAGCCCCCGAGGCGAATTTTTATAGTTTAGTTTTACTTGTTTTGCAACTTTTAACCCTAAAAATTTGTGGTTAATATTCACCCATTTTTTACCCATGCGTACTAAACCAACATTTTTTACCAAACAAACGAACCAATATTTTTAACAACCCAATAAAGTTTCATACAATTTAACTAAGAAAATTTTAGCAATATAATTTCGTACAAATTAACTAACAAAAAATAGATTAGTAATTTTTTTAGGTAGTAATTTTTTTTAAAGATCAGTTTTACGTCTTTTTTTAGGTTGTAATTTTTTTTTCTTTTAAAAAATAGATTACGTCAAATACACATAACTAAAGTCAGAGTCCTTATACGTCGACATGTGTCGGCGGTGACACGCTGACATAACGTGTCGCAATTGGTTAGTGCCGCTGGCACGGACCCACATCCATAAGACACTAACCAATTGCAACACGCCACGTCAGTGTGTTGTGACCGACTTTTTGATAAAGTCACTATAAAGTTAAAATTTAAACAAAAAATAATTAATTAGCCTAAAATGATCATATCGTATTTTTTCATCTTTTTTATGTACGAAAAAATGGGACTGCAATGAAAAAAACTGATTTATACTTTTTTTTATGCACAAAAAAATATTTCTTTTAATTGAAATCAATTAAAAAACTATTTTATTTAACAAAACAACATTTTTCAATAAATAAAAATATTTTTTTAAATAAAAACAATTTTTTCTATATATAGAAAATATTTTTTTCAATAGTTCATTTATTTTAATTGAAAGTGCAAATATTTTTTTTTCTAAACAAGAATGGAACAATTGAAAAATGAAGTCATGACATTAAAAATAAAGGGTTGGTTTGGTTTCGGTAGTGTCCTTTCGGTAAGGACAACATTATTCTATGCAAAATCTGCCAATAACCAATATATTCACAATCGCTAAAATATTTTAATTCCGATAATTGATTAGTGGTATAATGCGAAGTGGAGCTAAGATTTTTTGAGGGTGAAAGCTAATTTAATGATAATTTTAGAGATTCGGGAGCGAAAGCTTTCGAGTTGAATTTATTGAGGTTATTTTTAAGTATTTACCAAAAAATAACGTAATTTATTTAATCTACGGAGTTTATCTTCCACTTTAGGATTGTCACGAGGAATTGGAGTTGTAGGGAGGGATCGGCATGAAAATCCTCCAAAATAATTTCATCCGGTTCTACATTGCTCTCAATATGTGGTGTGGATGTCGACTCCAATTTTCTTTTAAAAAACCTCTCCACAAATTGACTAATTTGACAAAAAAAATTAGGTTCATTAATATCCACCCAAAAAATAATAGCACATAACATCAATATCCCCTAAAATTGATAGCATGACATGAGGAAATTATATTAATCCCAATTTTAACTCTAATACCCCTAAAATTAGAAACCCTAACTAAATTCAAATTTGAAAACTCTAAATAAATATATAATTAGAATCTCAATTTTCAAACAAACACAACCGATCAAATAAATTTAACATATACTAAATAAACACAACCAACCAATTACCAAACACAAATTTAATATTTTATTAAAATAAATAGACAAGCAGGGGAGCAATGAAAAAAAAATTATGTGTTGGCTGGCAATGAAGCAGCAGTAGGGGAGCCTGTCTGGGAGGAGGGGAACACCGAAAAAGCACGGGAGAACCAACGGAAAAGTAGGGTGGGGGGGTGGGGGGGGAGGAGGGAAGCCACCGATTTTTATTTCTAAATGAAAATTGCGTTTTTTGCTGCTGCTGCTGCTTTCGAAAGTTTTTCGAGTTGTTAGGTTGTAAAGAGATGGTTTGTTTTGTCTATTTATAAAATACCCCCAAAATTTTACAACTTTAAGCTTTACCCCCATATATTTTAATATATATATTTTCCTTTTTTAAAAAAAAAAACTGTGGGGGCACAAGCCCCCCCACTAGTACCACACAACTCCGTCCCTGGGTATACTTAATAAGCACGAAAATCAAATAAATAATCCCAAAATAGAATGGAGATAATACACACACACACACACACACACACACACATACAAACACAGAGTCAGACTCTCATACATACTAAGTTTAAATACTTGCTGGTGCAAACCTATTTGAATAAAATATTAAAAATATATTTTTGAGTTGAATTTTTTATGTGATATTTAAACATTTAAAGGAACCTATATAAAAAAATCAACTCAAAATAACCTTTTTTTTTTAAAACGACAAACTTTCACATATTTTAAAGTGTTTTAAAAGTTGTGAAAGTTTGACCGGTTTTTTAAAAATATAAAAAAAGGTTATCTTGAGCTGATTTTTTTTATATGGGTCCCTTGAAATGTTTAAATAACTTATAAAAAAATTAACTCAAAAATATTTTTTCTACTATTTAAAAAAAATAAGTATATGAACTTAACATGTATGTGAGTCTCTCTCTCTCTCTCTCTATATATATATATGAAAAAATCTACGTAAAACCAACATATATATAAAGAATAAAATAATATGTAGAGCTCCAGAAATTATAGTATATAACTAAAATTAATAGCGGAATCCAGTGTCGACATTTTTCGCACCCATACGATGACACGTGTATACTTCATAAATATTTAATTATTTTATTCTGTCCCAAAATTTGAAGAACCCTATTTATTTGACTCCATGACTCTTTATCTCATTGTCTTTTGAATTACCCAGAATTTGAAAAGATCCTATTTATTTGACTCCATGACTCTTTATTTCACTGGCTTTTGGATTACCTTAACTACATTTGTATCTTCCACAAATCATAATCACATTAATATTTTTACCTTTGTATCTTCCACAAATTCACAATCCATTAATGTTTCATCCCCAAATGAGGCTATTTAAATGAAATCTAATAGGGTTTGTTCATATCTCATTTTTATTCACTGATGATCAATTTTTATAGATCCGTTGTGATGAGATTCGACCTGAGGTAAGTTTCCTCTAATTTAATTTTTTTTCGATTTTGAATTTACAAAATTTGATTTTCAGTTATGAGTGATGGAATTGAAGAATTAATTGATTGTTTGATTTTGGTTTGGGAGCTACTTAAAATTCTTTTTTATTTAGTTCGAAAAATTGATGTATTCATATTTGTTGTATGTTAAAATAACCACTCACATTTGCATTCTAGGTTTATACATATCAAATACTTAGGTCTGGATTTTAGTGAATGCAGCACGTGGGATCAATTTTGGAGATTGTAGATGTAAATACGATGAAAATTGATAAGAGGCATTGCAGGTGGGTAAAGTGTTTTCCTTTTTCTCCTAGTAAGTTGACTGATATCCTTGAATTTGTTAAGTAATGTATGAGCTTTCCTTTGTTCAGTGGTGGTGGTAAAGTTTATATATATATACAGTACTGCTCTTATGCGGACTAATCTGCATTTTAAGAGTGCGTATCGGACACGTGTCACTTGGCGGTGAGCCCAAAAAAGAGAGAGAGTGGCCTATAATTTAGCCTATCATTTCTAGGCTCACCGCCAGGTGACACGTGTCCGGTTCGCACTCTTAAAATGCGGACTAGTCCGCACAAGAGCTGTACTATATACATATATATATATATATATACATATATATATATATATATATATATACATATATATATATATATATATATACATATATATATATATACATAGATATATATATATAGAGAGAGAGAGAGACTCACCTATATCATAATGTATACATCACACTTAGTTCTACGCGCTAAAAAATCTTTTTTTTTTCAATTTTTTATTTTTTTCTCGAAATTAAGCTTCGAACATTCAAAACATTTGGTCAAAATATATTTTCTAGCTATTTCTAAAAAAATTCACAAAAAAGTGCTAGTGCGGACCCTTATAAATAAGGTATTTTGAGCATTTTTCAAAAATAGCAATAAAATGTATTTTGACCTAAATTTTTGAACATGGGTTTATTGGAAGCTTAATTTCAAAAGAAAAAAAAAATAAAAAACAAAAGGTTTTTTAGGGCCTAGAACTAGGTGTGATGTATGTATGGTGTATAAAGCATGATATAGGTGAGTCTTCTCCTATATATATATATATATATATATATATATATATATATATATATATATATATATATATATATATATATATATATTATAACTCTAATATGATAGTATTAAATGAGTTAATGATCCTTTGATACTAACTATCTTTCCCCCTTTTATCTTGAATATTGTATTTTTTGAAAATCAAGGAAATTGTGTTATTATGCCTTCTTGCAATTCTGACAGGCTTGGGAGGAAGCTAAAAGAAATGCAATTAGACTCATGTATGCTAGAAAATTGGACATAAAAGCTGTCCAAATTTTTTGGGAGAGAATTATGAGCAACTTTGAGCTCAAATTTAGGTGGGAGCCACATTACGATAATTGTGGGACCATATAAGAATGCGTTCTCCTTCGCAAGAAGATTAATGTAGTATACTCATATGTCCAATTTCAATAAGTTATGAATGATAAATATGTCCCCAAAGTGACTCACAAAGTAATGAAAGTTAATAAATTGAGTATGCTTTAACTCTTGTCCCACATTGGAAGAGTAGTGAAAAATTGGTTACTTAATAACAGCCCAAGTATGAACTAAGGCTTGGATGCCTTGGGGTATTCTAACTCTTTGAAGGGGAGATGACCTACACTATGAATGTGTTGGGCTTGACCCAAAAGCCCACATGCGCGTGCGCGGTTTAGGCTTGTAAAAATCTCTCCCTTTTTTGGGCCGAATTTATTAACTTTCTGGGCTTTTATTAATTAATTATTAATTAATTGTTTGTCAATTAATTATCAAGGATCAACAGTTAACGAAATTAACTGTTTTGACGGTTAATTTCGATTTTGACTGTTCCCAACAATCAAAACCTTTACTATAAATAAAACCTTCCCCCTACAGTTTTAGACTAATGAAAAATTCCCCTCCAGAAAATTTCGAAAATGCTACTGCATTATTTTCTTCATCCAGAAAGCTATTTTCTTCATTTCTGCATATCATATTAATGTTCCGCTTGAGTATACTAACACAGACTTGTGTTCGTTGGAATTAATTATTGTTCTGCTACATAATTAATTCGAAAAATTCGTTCTATCTTGGAAGACAATTATTCAACAACCTTAAAGCACATTAGAGGGAATAAATTTGCCTCAAGGAGACTGTTCTACAGGGCTCGGATTTCTCTTGTTTATTTCTATTATTAATTTATGCAAAATCAAGTAAGTCTTACTTTTCTGTAATTTATAATTTATTTCTGTAATTACTTTTATTCCTGATTTTGTACAATTGTTTAATTAAATAGTAGACATAACAATCTTAAGGCAAATTTAATTTTTTCTACTGATTATATTGTGTACATAAATTTTTTTTAAATTAGTGAATTTTATTAGTATAAATAATTCAGTTTTACAGAAAATTAAACTTATATTATTATTTTATTATAAAAATTTAATAAAACAGTTAGTGTTAGAGAAAATTAATTTCTACACTGTTTATATATATTCTGTTTTAGAAAATAAAAAAATTTATTTGTAATTTTTTGTTAAATCTGTTTATATAAGTTTTTAATCTTAAAACTATAATTCTGTTTTGTATGGAAATTTTTTTTTCGTATTAAAACATTGTGACACAAATATTTTCTTGTTGAACTTAGACTAATATAAACTAGTGTTTAAATAATTTAGTCTAATTCTGTGACATAGAATTCTGAATATTGTGTAGAAATTTTTCTATATTCTATATTATACAATTTTGAAATTATTTAGAATTCTTATTGGAATTCATTTAATCTTAATTTTATTTGGAAGAAATTGGTGTACAAAATTTTGTATTCTGTTTTGATAATTTCATTACAAATGAATACTATCATTGATAAAAATTATGTTTTTGTAACAGAAATGAAATCAGAAAATGCAATCACCGTTCCACCACCAACCGTGAACATTCCACCTACGGTGACTGTGACACATGCTCCTTTTGTTGCCTCCGTAACCATGCCACATGGGGAGAAATCGGAAAAATTTACCGAGGCAGATTTCAAACGTTGGCAAGGACAGATGTACTTTTACCTCACGACTTTCCAATTGGCAAGGTTCGTGTATGAGAATTGTCCACTTGTGAAAGAAGGCGATGAGACTGAAAAGGTTATTGCTATTGAAGGGTGGAAATTTTTTGATTATCTGTGTCGTAACTACATCCTGACGTACTTGGACAAGACACTGCATCACGTGTACATTACTATGAAAACCGCAAAAGAATTATGTAATTCTTTGGAGAAGAAGTACAAAACTGAAGACGGTGGTATGAAGAAAATCATCGTGGGCCATTTTCTAGAGTTCAAAATGATTTAATCCAAGCCGATTATTGCACAAGTTCAAGAACTTCAGGTTATTATTCATGACATTCATGCTGAAGGAATATCAGTTAGTGACACATTTCAAGTGGCTGCAATGATTGAAAAATTACCTCCATCTTGGAATTTGTTCAAAAATTATCTCAAGCACAACCGCAAGCAGATGAATGTTGAAGAATTAGTAGTTCGACTGCGGATTGAAGAAGACAACTGTGAATCTCAAAAGAAAAGTGGTAAGAACATCATGGAGTCCAAGGCTCATGTGGTTGAAGGTCCTAAATCCAAACATAAGCATGATGGGGAAGGAACATCTAAGCAAAGAAAGAAGTTCAAAGGCAAATGCTATAATTGCGGCAAGCCAGGACACCGCGCAAGCGAGTGTCACAAACCAAAGAACGCTAAGAAGAAAAATGCTCAAGAAAATGTCACGAAGGGTGAGAACATTTCTGATGGTATCATAAACTTAAATCTTTCTGTTGTTGTCTCTGAATGTAACTTGGTAGGAAATACCAAATAATGATGAGTAATTACTGGGGCTACTTGCCACATTTCTGTAAATAAATGGATGTTCACTAATTATAAAGCTTTGGAAAATGAGGAAACTCTCTTTATGGGAAACTCTTCGAGTTATAAAGTTGTGGGATAAGGAAAGATTATTCTGAAGATGACCTAGGGAAAAGAGCTTACCCTTAACAATGTGCTGCATGTGCCTGACATCCGAAATGGGTTTGAGCTTATGTTTGTTTCTGATAAATTTGTATTGTCTAAAAATGATGTGTATGTGGGAAAGGGCTACCTGTCTGAGGGGCTCTTCAAAATGAATGTAATGACATTGATGCCTAAGGCATCTCATATGAATGAAATTCTTTGTTCTACTTATTTGATTGAGTCTTCTAATATTTGGCATGATTGATTAGGACATGTTAATTTTAATACCTTGTGTAGATTAATTAACTTGGATATTTTGCCAAAATTTAATATTGATAAAAATCATAAATGTGATATTTGTGTGGAATCAAAATTAGCTAGATTATCTTTTCATTCTTTTAAAAGGGTCACCGAACCACTAGATTTAATTCACACAGATATTTGTGATTTAAAATTTGTACAAACTAGAGGTGGTAAAAAGTATTTTATTACTTTTATTGACGATTGCACAAAATATTGCTATGTATATTTAATACATAGTAAAGGTGAGGCTATTAATGCATTTAAACAATATAAGAATGAAGTTTAGAATCAATTAAGAAAAAAGATAAAGGCTATTAGGAGTGATTAAGGAGGTGAATATGAATATCCATTTGAGGAATTTTGTTCTGAAAATGGAATTATTTATCAAACCACCGCTCCTTATTCTCCTCAATCGAATGGTATTGCTGAACGAAAAAATTGTACATTGAAGGAGATGATGAACTCTATGTTGATAAGTTCAGGAGCTCCCCAGAACTTGTGGGGGGAAGCTTTATTATCTGCTAATTATATTCTTAACAAAGTACCACACAAGAAAACTCATAAGACACCTTATGAGTTATGGAAAGATCGAAGACCTTGCTATAAATATTTACGAGTGTGGGGGTGCTTATCCAAAGTAATGGTTCCTAAATCTAAAAAGGTAAAAATAGGACCAAAGACCGTTGACTGTGTATTCATTGGTTATGCTACTAATAGCAGTGCATATCGTTTCTTAGTTTGTAAATCTGAGATTTCAGATATTCATGTAAATACGGTTATTGAATCGAAGGACGCTTCATTTTTTGAAAATGAATTCTCGTATAACATGACACGAGAATATGGTCCTTCTAAAAGGACAAATCAAGCTACTACAAGTGGTACTCATCAACCTATTGAAACAATAGAGGATGAACCAAGACGTAGTAAAAGAGCAAGAACCTCGACTTCTTTCGGTCCAGATTTTCTAACATATCTTCTAGAAAATGAACCTCAATCGTACAAAGAAGCTATATCCTTACCTGATGCTTCTAATTGGAAAGAAGCAATTAATAGTGAAATTGAATCCAAATTACAAAATCACACATGGGAACTAGTGGATCTTCAACCAGGTTCAAAGCATAAATGGATCTTCAAAAAGAAATTGAAGGCCGATAGATCAATTGATAAATATAAAGCTAGACTTGTAGGTAAAGTCTATAGGCAAAAGGAAGGGTTGGATTACTTCGATACATATTCACCGGTAACAAGAATTACGTCCATTCGAATGTTAATAGCAATAACTGTTATTAATGGACTTGAAATACATTAAATGGATGTAAAAGCCGCATTCTTAAATGGTGAACTAGACGAGGAAATTTATATGGAGCAACCTGAAGGGTTCAAGGCTCCTGGATAAGAAGGAAAAGTATGTAAGCTTGTTAAATCACTTTATGGATTAAAACAAGCACCTAAATAATGGCATGAAAAATTTGATAATACAATGTGTTGATGCAAAAAACTGGACCGAATCCAATTTTTATGATCACAGATAAATAGATGAAAGCAATCCAATCAAGCACATGAGAGACAAAGATTTTTAAAGTGGTTCGGCTATAAGAAAAAGCCTACGTCCACTGTTATTTTATTCCCAGGGGTTTACAATAGCACCATAGGGTGTAGAGAGAGAAATAATGTGTATCTTGTGTATGAGGTTTCTAGGTTCTCCTGGATCTATCGGATCTCTTCGGATCTCCCTCCTTTTGGCTAAGGGGATACATGTATTTATAGTGATGGGAGATAAAGAGATTCATTGTATGTCGACATTTATGTCTACATTCAACGAATCTAATTGTTGAAATGCTTGGTATGCTATGTGTTGTCATCTATTAATACAGTATAAATGTTCATTAAGGCTCATTAAATGCGTTTCCATCTTCATTAATGCACATTAAATGCATAGTTATCCTTTGATCTTCCTGGTTAGTATGCCGACCAACTCTCCTCGGGTGCCGACTAACTCTCTTCGGGTGTCGACCAACTCTCCTCGGGTGCCGACTAATACTCCTCGGGTGCCAACTAATTTTCCTCGGGTACTGATCAACTCTCCTCGGGTGCTGACTAATACTCCTCGGATGTCGAATATTGCCACGTAGGATGACATGTGTCCTTTTCTGATTGGTCCTCGTAGATGGAGAATTTTTGCGTTAACAGAAGCCCCCAATGCTCCATGCTTGATGGTTTACTTGAAAGTATGGAGTATTTATTCTGCAGTGTTGCTCGGTGCTCGTGAAATTCTTGATCTACCTTCTTGATTTGTTCAACATAAAGTGCACTATCTCCAGGACGACATATGATGCAGGCTGATCGATGGTTGCTAATCTTTCTTTAGAGGAACTCCGGGTGCTATGTATCACCCCTGGGAATTTGGATGCAACCATGCCATAGTATGCAGCTTGTAGCTTGTCATAATCTTCAAGTATGTTGATTGGTTTGCTAGCCGACCAACTGCCTCCTGTGCCGACCAACTGAGTGCTAACTTCACGTGCTTGATTCTTCTGATTTATGATCCTCTGAATACTTTGTCGAGTAACATACTAGCTTTTGAACCCAACTCTTCAATCTGATTAGTACCAAGCTAGTGGTGGACTTCGAAACATTTTCATATAACTTCTTCTTTAATGTTGGTCGGGACAGTAGTAGTAAAGATCTCAGTGATGTAGATGCTGAATTTGACTTCTGAACTTCAATAGTATGTGCATAATAATTCCTGAATATGCCTCCTGAACTTCTGAATGCACCTCCTGAACTTCTGAATACGCCTCCTGAACTTCAATATCAAAAATAATTCCTGAGCAAGAAAAACAACTCCTGAATTACGATTGGTCGGGGCCCCGACCGTGTGAGTTTGTGGAGTTGAATTTGATGCTCGACTGCATGATGTTATAAGAATGTGCCACCAAATGAACAAATATATCTGTAATAGAAGCCCCCAAGTGTGGAATGTGAACTTTGAATGCTTTTTGCTTGATCGCTTTCACATACTCATAAAATGTTTTCGACCTACTGTAGTTGACAGCTTCTTATTTCCGACCAACCTGAGTTGGTGGATTTTTTCTTAACGAGCAACTTTGACACTTTCTGGAATAATTTTACCTCCTAAGGAATACATAGTTTTACTTCCCGTAGGAATACATAGTTTTACTTCCCGTAGGAATACATAGTTTTACTTCCCGGAGGAATACAAGTAGCTTTACTTCCCGGAGGAATACAAGTAGCTTTACTTCCCGGAGGAATACAAGTAGCTTTACTTTCCGGAGGAATACAAGTTTTACTTCCCGGAGGAATACAAGTAGCTTTACTTCCTAGAGGAATACAAGTAGCTTTACTTCCCGGAGGAATATATTTACTTCCTAACCAACATAAGTTGGCATTTTTAGGAATACATTTTTGATAATAAATGATAGAGACTTCCTCGTAGCTGACCAACAGATTGTTGGGAATAAGATATAATAAATGCTGGAGACCTCCTCGGAGTTGACCAACAGATTGTTGGGAATAAGATATATTAAATGCTGGAGACCTCCTTGGAGATGAATATATGATTATTGGGAATAAGATATAATAAATGCTGGAGACCTCCTCGGAGCTGACCAACAGATTGTTGGGAATAAGATATAATAAATGCTGGAGACCTCCTTGGAGCTGAATATATGATTATTGGGAATAAGATATAATAAATGCTGGAGACCTCCTTGGAGCTGAATATATGATTATATATATTTGTCGAGCTCCATGCTGAAATAAGAATAGAATATGCATCCAAATAGATATAAAGAGTAATTAAAAATAATAAAGTGCCTCGTTGATCTGTCGAGGTAGAATTATATAATGCCGAACAAGAATAAGATCTTCCAGAACATAAGAATATGGCCGAGAACGTTGTCAGGCCTGAATATAAATAAGAATTATCCGACCAACTATCCGTTGGGGGTGAAATACAACGAATGTTGTAATTCTCCTCAAAGCTGAATAAGTATCTTGTCGAGGCACAATTGCATAATGCTGAATAATATTTTCCAAAGCATAAGAATATGGCCGAGAACTTTGCTGGGCCTGCATATAAATAAGAATTACCCCGACCAACTATCCGTTGGGGGTGACAAATAATAAATGTTATAGTTTTCCTCAAAGGTGAATATATCTTGTCGAGGCACAATTGCATAATGCCGAATAAGAATAATATTTTCCAGAACATAAGAATATGGCTGAGAACTTTGCTGGGCCTGCATATAAATAAGAATTACCCTGACCAACTATCCGTTGGGGGTGACATATAATAAATGTTATAGTTCTCCTCGGAGCTGAATATGATAATAAGTATCTCGCCGAGTTCCATGTTGAGATGAATATACAATATGAATCCCAAGGGATATAGAATAATTTGTGCTTAAGCCGATATCTGGGCCTGAATATAAATAAGAATTGCCCCGACCAACTATCCGTTGGGGGTGAAATATAATAACTGTTGTAGCTTTTCCTCGGAGCTGAATATGATAATAAGTATTTCGCCGAGCTCCATGCTGAGATAAATATAAAATATGAATCCGAACGGATATAGAATAATTTGTGCTTGACCACAAATCAAAGCAATAATAAAATATATAGTTCCTTGCTGAGGTGAAATTTCATAATGCTGAGCAATGATAATAGTTTCCAGATTATTTTCGAGCATTCGTCGGCGTTGAATCTTGTACCTGTAAAAATTAATAACTTGCTCTACCATATGTGTAGGCTGAATTGATTAGTCATGAGAATAATTTACTCATCCAATCAATATATGATATGTATATGCTTGAGAAATAAAAATATTAATTTCAAAAAATGAAATAATATATGTTGGCTGATATGTCGAGGCAAAACTGCCTGATGTCGAGCAATAATAGTTTCCAGAGGTTTAAGATTGTGGCTGAGCTTTCGTCAGGATTGAATCTCGTCCCTATGAAATTTTAATAAGCTGCCCGAGCACCTGTCGAGACTAGATCAAATAATTATTATCATGAGAAGAATTATTCAGCCAAACAATATGTGATGTGTATCAACATAAGGCAATAAAAATTTCAAAATATGAAATAATATGTTTTGTGCCAAATGTGTGTGAGATGGAGAAATTTTTATTAGATATCCGCCATAAATAAGACATAAAGTTTTTTATAAATTTATTTAATCTCCAACAACTAATCAGGTATAAGTTGCTGTTTGAAAATTATTTATCACATGGTTTGAAAAATATTTTTGGGGTGATTACAAGTTAAAAAAGGGCTTAAGCCCCCTGTTTGTCCCCAAGCTGAACTCGTGTTTAAAGAAATATCTGGGGTGCTTCGCATTTTTTAATAGCCCAAGATTCTACTGCTGCCGACAAACGGCATGGATGTTGCCGACCAACATTTAAGGATATCTGAAGTTATAGAATATATGGTGCCGACCAAGAAGCAAATGGTTCCCGACCAGCAGAGCAATTTCGCCGATCAACAAAAATGGTGTATTGACAGCACCGAACAATATTAGATGTCACCGACCAAAAAGTGGATGGTTGGATAGTTACCGACCAGTAAACTGAACCCTCCGAACAAGACTGAGATGTCGCCGATCAAGAAATAGATGATCGTCGACCTGCAATTGGTTCCACCGAGCTACAATATGGGGCTACGACCAATAATAAGATACCTCGTAGTTGGATAAAATTATTTCAACGTTGCTGATGTATCTTCACATCTTATCTCCGACAAACAAAAATGGTCTGGTTAAGCTTCCCTTTAATAAAAGATGGCCCAAGATGATGTCGACCAACAATATAGATGGCTGAACAGAATATCTCGAATCCTTAGATCAAAAAAATAACATTCGATGTAAAATTTAAGCATTAAGAATGTTAATTAAATGAATAATTATCTAATCCACTAGATCGTGTGATTTCGACAAAGAAACCCTGTGATGTGATGAACGGGGGGCCAACATATCAAATTTGTGCCCAGAGTCTTGATATGGTCATGATTGTTTTACTGATCCTCTTTTACAAGAGGTGGATAATGATTTTTCAGGTGAGAGAAAATTATTTTTTATATTGATCCCTTCCTATTCCCTATTTGGAGAGATAAAAATATGGTGAATGATTGAAGTTATTACCAAATTTATATCAAAAATCAATTAATTTGACTTTGTTGACATAGATGGAAGATGAGCCAAATATAGTTTATAAAAATGAACGCAAAGAGACTCAAACTTGAAGAGAGAGAAAGTAGATTTGGGTCATGATTTCCACGAGAAAACTTTTTATTGTCTTTAACCTTTTTCCATTCTCTGATTAAAAATGTAATGAGAATTTGAATAGACATCAAAGATCTTACAAAATTTATAATGAAAATTATCAAATCTTACCACCGTCATATATATTGGTATATGTAATCATTTAAAATATTTATTCCATGATATAAAATTGAAACTTGAGAATCAAGCAAAAAGTTATGATTTATGAAATCCATTATTTTTCAGATTTCTAAATAAGAATTAATCTAACAGTTATGATTTTAAAATCATGATATGCAATATTTTGCAGATAAAAATTGGACAATTAATTTATGTATATAAACATAAAAATCATGATTGAATCAACAGATGTATGTATAATTGATTATACGTAGAGAAAATAAAAACTTAGCTTTTGATGGAGAACAATGCTTGTAACACATTCCCACAGACGGCGCCAATCTGTTGATGCAAAAAACTGGACCGAATCCCATTTTTTATGATCACAGATAAATAGATGAAAGCAATCCAATCAAGCACATGAGAGACAAAGATTTTTAAAGTGGTTCGGCTATAAGAAAAAGCCTACGTCCACTGTTATTTTATTCCCAGGGGTTTACAATAGCCCCATAGGGTGTAGAGAGAGAAATGATGTGTATCTTGTGTATGAGGTTTCTAGGTTCTCCTGGATCTCTCGGATCTCTTTGGATCTCCCTCCTTTTAGCTAAGGGGATACATGTATTTATAGTGATGGGAGATAAATAGATTCATTGTATGTCGACATTTATGTCTACATTCAACGAATCTAATTGTTGAAATGCTTGGTATGCTATGTGTTGTCATCTATTAATACAGTATAAATGTACATTAAGGCTCATTAAATGCGTTGCCATCTTCATTAATGCACATTAAATGCATAGTTATCCTTTGATCTTCCTGGTTGGTATGCCGACCAACTCTCCTCGGGTGCTGACTAACTCTCTTGGGGTGCCGACTAATACTCCTCGGGTGCCAACTAATTTTCATCGGGTACTGACCAACTCTCCTCGGGTTCCGACTAATACTCCTCGGATGTCGAATATTGCCACGTAGGATGACATGTGTCATTTTCTGATTGGTCCTCGTAGATGGAGAATTTTTGCGTTAACACAATGTTATCAAATATGACTTCAAAATTAATAAATGCCATAAATGTGCTTATTTTAAATAAATTCGAAATGGATATGTCATTGTATGCCTCTATGTTGATGATATGCTTATCATGGGTAGTAACCTGAAAATTGTCAAAATTACAAAACAAATGTTGAGTAGTCGATTTGACATGAAAGATTTGGGTATCGTCGATGTTATATTAGGAATTAAAATTTCTAAAATATCGGGTGGACTTATATTATCTCAATCTCATTATATAGATAAAGTACTTGAAAAATTCAAAAAGTATGATATCAGTCCTACCAAGACACATGTAGATGTAAATTTACATCTAGCAAGAAATAATGGTGAAAGCATATCTCAACTAGAATATTCTCGTATTATCGGCAGTTTAATGTATATCATGAACTGTACACGACCGGGCATAGCATACTCTATAAGTAAGCTAAGTTGATTTACGCGTAATCCAGGGAGAGATCACTGGAAGGCAATATTGAGAGTTTTGGGTTATTTAAAATACACTCAAAACTACGGACTGCACTACTCTAAATATCTAGCTATTCTTGAAGGACATTGTGATGCAAATTGGATATTTGATACAAAAGACTCTAAGTCTACGAGTGGGTATGTGTTTACCCTTGGAGGTGCAGCCGTATCCTGAAAATCCTCAAAACAAACGTGCATTACTAGATCGACAATGGAATTCGAATTCATTGCACTAGACAAAGCTGGAGAAGAAGCTGAATGACTTCGAAATTTCTTAGAGGATGTTCCAAATTGGTTGGAACCTGTGCCCACAATATGTATACATTGTGATAGTCAATCGGCGATTGGAAGGACCCAGAATCACATGTATAACGGAAAGTCACAACATATTCGTCGTAGACATAATATCGTTAGACAACTTTTCTCAAATGGAATTATTTCAATTGACTATGTAAAGTCAAAAGATAATATTGCGGATCCACTAAGGAAAGGTTTAAATCGAGAGCAAGTTGAAAGATCATCGAGAGGAATGGGTCTAAAGCCTATAAATAAATAAGAATAAATATAGTATCAACCCAACCTAACTAACTGGAGATCCCAAGATCTAGGTTCAATGGGCAAACCGAACTACATTGTATTCAGAAAGCACTCGAGGATATTTAATCATATCCATTCCAAAGATGAGACAGTGTCTAAGCGGGGTATTGCAGGATACACTTTATGGAAGTCATCTAGGTGAGTAAGAGGAGGGCCACTTCTAATAAAAGATAAATTCTCTAAAATACTCACGGAACCAAGTGGTGTTCATGGCCAAAATGAACACAAACGTGAGAACCAACTATGTTGAAGAATTATAGTGTGAATACTATTGTTTAGGTTTACAAAAACGGTTGACGGTTCAAAGACGTGAAATCTACTGATTAACCAAGTAAATCCGATGGTATATCACTAAGGAAAGTTCAAGGCCACTAGGTTACTTCTCCCGATACAATAAATCTTCAGTTTTACTCAACCTGTGTCTGCATCTGTATTAGCATCTCTTCTATTTTTATTTATAGAGATATATCATTCATGTGGGGGATTGTTGAAAAATTGGACATAAAAGTTTAACTTAAAAGCTGTCCAGATTTTTTGGGACAGAATTATGAGCAACTTTGAGCTTAAATTTAGGTGGGACCCACACTACGATAATTGTGGGACCATATACGAACGCGTTCCCCTTCACAAGGAGATTAACGTAGTATATTCATATGTCCAATTTTAATAAGTTATGAATGATAAATATGTCCCCAAAGTGACTCACAAAGCAATGAAAGTTAATGAGTTAGGTATGCTTTAACTCTTGTCCCACATTGGAAGAGTAGTGGAAAATTGGTGAGTTAATAACACCACAAGTATGGACTAAGGCTTGGATGCCTTGGGGTATCCCAACTCTTTGAAGGGGAGATGATCTACACTATACATGTGTTGGGCTTGGCCCATACGCGCGCGCTCCGTCCGGCCGCCCGGATCGGCTCGGCTCGGTTCGGGATTGTAAAAATCTCTCTTTTTTTGGCCGAATTTATTAACTTCCTGGGCTTTTATTAATTAATTAAGAAATTAATTAATTATTTATTAACTGTTTGAAAGTTAATTATCAAGGGTCAACAGTTAACGAAATTAACTGTTTTGACAGTTAATTTCGATTTTGACTGTTCCCAACAGTCAAAACCTTTACTATAAATAAAATCTTTCCCCTACAGTTTTAGACTAATGAAAAATTACCCTCCAGAAAATTCCGAAAATGCTACTGCATTATTTCCTTCATCCGGAAAGGTATTTTCTTCATTTCTGCATATCATATTAATGTTCCGGTTGAGTATATTAAGATAGACTTGTGTTCGTTGAAATTAATTATTGTTGTGCTACATAATTAATTCAAAAAATTCGTTCTATCTTCGGAGACAATTATTTAACAACCTTAAAGCACACTGGAGGGAATAAATTTGCCTTAAGGAGACTGTTCTACATGGCTCAGATTTCTCTTGTTTATTTCTATAATTATTTTTTACAAAGTCAAGTAAGTATTACTTTTCTGTAATTTATAATTTATTTATGTAATTACTTTTATTCTTGATTCTGTACAATTGTTTAATTAAATAGTAGACATGACAATATATTACTCTTAAATTGTTAGAAGTTAGATGTACACACTATTGCTTTTTAGCAAGAACATAGTAATATGTTTAATACCTTTAATTTTATGTGAAAACTTTTTTTTTCCGCATATTATTCTATTAGTTATTGATATTGACCTATTTTTGAGATTTTGTTTGCGGGTGCACTTTTTCCCTAATAATTGGTATAAGATTGATGGATCCATTCACATAATATTTTTTTTTAAATTTTACTCTCACACTTCGAATTTTGAAGTTTAAGGACACTTTTTATATACGTTTTACATTTACAATCTAATAGTTTTACTTATAACCCGTCTACGCATCGCGTGAATTACATACCGATGAATATATATAAGTGATGATTTGTGTGTGTCGTGTTGTGTCATTTTAAATTGGTGTCAAGTATCAATCAATTATAACCCAACATGTTTAATCAAGTTAAATGACCTAAAACTAATATAGTGTTTTTATTAACCATGTCACGTTTGAGTTGACATACATAAGCCTTTAATTAGAACATATGATTAGTATCACCACCTTTCTGAATCATTCATAGTACTCATACGCCTGTTGCAAACAAAAAAAAATATTTATTTGAAAAACTATCACCAAATAAGTTAAATATCATTGAATTATATAACAATTGTATATAACAGTTGATTTGACATAAAAATATAATATGCAGTCACTATAGAATAAGGGGATGGCTATTCCTATTCCATGAGAGTCTTTAGGCATTCCAAATATTATTTAATGACTTTTTTACCCTTTAACTTGTTAAAGCCTTAAATATTTTGGGATGCTCTTTTGTTTATATTTATATGAAGTGGGATATCATGAAATTTATATGCATGCTCATTAATGAAAAAGACAAACGTTTTTTTTATATTTTTTATAAAAGCGTTATTTTTAAAACTATTTTATTTTATGCAATTTTTTTGAAAATAAAATAAATGAACCTCCAATATTATACATACCATAAACATGTGTCTAAAATAAATAAACTGTTTTGATTAAAAAAAATGTTTATTTTAGAAAATCGTTAAAAAATTATTAAAAATTAACAGTTAAAAAACTATTTATAAAATAATTATTTTAAAAAAACTATTTCCAATATCATAAAAAAATTAACTGCTATTTTTATCAGTGGCAGTAGTTTATTTTTTTTTACTTTTTAAAATGGTTATATAAAGTTAAAAATAACTTATACAAATTATTTAAATAAAGAAATTTTTTAAAATAAATATTTTTAGAATCAAAACAATTTACTTATTTTAGACACATTTTTATGGTTGGTATAATATTGGAGCTTTATTTATTTTATTTTGAAAAATGTACAAAACCAAAAAGTTTTAAAAACAACTCTTTTGTAAAAACATATAAGAGCATGTTTTAAATATTTCAACTGCTTTTTCTTTTAAAAATATATAAAAAAACATTTCAACTGTTTTGTTAAAATAACATTTCAACTGCTTTTTCTTTTAAAACTATTTCAACTATTTTGTTAAAAAAACATTTCACCCCCTATACATATTGCTAGCGTGAAATATTTTTTCTAAATTGTAAAAAGATTATTTTCTGAAAACGTAAAAGATTGTCCGTGCCAGCGGTATGAAAAAAAATATGACAACATGTCATGTTGTGTTTTATTTGGGTGGTAATCGTGTTACTTAGAAGATAAAATATTTCAAATGTTTTTTAACAAAACAGTTGAAATGTTTTTTTTATATATTTTTAAAAGAAAAAGCAGTTGAAATATTTAAAAAACGTTTTTATTTGTTTTTACAAAAGTATTGTTTTTAAAACTGTTTGGTTTTGCACATTTTTTAAAATAAAATACATAAAGCTCCAATATTATACCAACCATAAAAATGTGTCTAAAATAAATAATCTGTTTTGATTATAAAAATGTTTATTTTAGAAAATTGTATTTTTTTTAAATAGTTTGTATAAGTTATTTTAACTTTATATAACTATTTTAAAAAGTAAAAAAATAAACTATTACCACTGTTAAAAATAATAGTTAATTTTTATAATAGTGGAAATAGTTTTTTTAAAATAAATATTTTATAAATAGTTTTTAACAGTTAATTTTTAATAGTTTTTTAACAATTTTCTAAAACAAACATTTTTTATAATCAAAACAGTTTATTTGTTTGAGACACATATTTATTGTATGTATAATAATATTGGAGGTTCATTTATTTTATTTAAAAAAAATTGTATAAAACAAAATAGTTTTAAAAATGATGCTTTTATAAAAAATATAAATAAAACGTTTGTCTTTTTCATTAATGAGCATGCACATTAATTTCGTGAATCCCACTTCATTCAAAATATATAAACACATAGCATTCCAAAATATTTTGAGGCTTTAACAAGTTAAATGGTAAAAAAGTCATTAAATTGATATTTGGAATTTCTCAAGACTCTCATGGAGCCATCCCTTATAATAAAACAATATTTATTATCAGGATAATATTAGGCTACTCCTTTTTGTTATCCTTTTTGTTATCCTCGACTTTAAAGTGTTGTATAATTTTTTTTGTCTTTATTTGTATGGGTCCTGTCAAGACATAAAAAAACAAAACAAGGTACAACACTAATATACCGAAAATAACAAAAAGGAAATTCAAAAGAAGTAAACGATAAAATGTTTTGAGGCTTTAACAAAAAGGAATACCCAAAAGTGTTACCCTTATTATTATGAGTGATGCTATGGGTATCAAATAAATCTTCCAAATCTCATTCGAATAATATTAATGAGTTGTGCCCTGACAGGACCTATACTATAAAATATAACGCTTAATAATATTTAAAGAAGAATTTGAAGAAATTATTTGGGATTTAAAGCATTTCCGTGTTATTAATGTTGAGAAGTAGTTTCACACAATCAAGACAACCAAGGTCTCTCTCTAGAAAAATAAAACAGCAGCCGACCCTAAATCCCCCATCCCTCTCTTCTCGATCCGTCCACTCCTCCCCCCTCTCTCTTTCGACGAGAGTGGGGGAGGCCCGCAAGTATCCCTCAAATCCAAAAGGAGGATAAGCAGCGTTCCAAAAAAACCAAACCCGTCTACTAGGTCTTCCCCGATTTGGTCAGTTGTCGAGATGTCTTCGGCTGTGAAAGATCTACTCAAAGAACGGATCGGAATGGTTGCGACAAGAACTACCCTTCTGGTGGTAGATCGGAGTTGTGATTTTGAAGATAGGTTGTTTGACTATGTTTTTAGTTTTTGTTGTTTATTATTGTATTTGCTGGCTCCGTTTGGAGTTCCTTCATTCGTCTCCTTAGTGAGCGTTTTATCCACTTTAGGTATAACTGTCAGGTTTTGGGGGTTTTGGTTCGATTATCCCAGCAGTTGTTTCTCTCGGGTTGAGACTCAGAAGGTCTCCTTGACTTTTTGGGTTTCTCCCACCTTAACTAAGTTCCGCCTATTTTTAGGTCCCTTAGAGTTTGAGTCTCCCTCCTTGGCGCTGGTGTTTTTGACGTATTTGTATGACATTATTCCACCATCTGTTTGCCTTGTGCACAGACTTTGTTCGGAGCGGCTCGCCCTCTGATACCTTCGGTACCAGTTTCTTGGTGTTGTTGCTGCGATATGTCGAGTGCAAACCCCAAAATTTGTTGGTTGTATTTTAAAGTCTTTTGATCACTGTTCTAAAAAACTCGCCTAGGCTTAAGGCTTAGGAGAAACGCCTCGCCTTACGCTTTTCACGCCTTATTCTTGGTAAAACCCTTACGACGCACTTTTTCTAAAAATAACAATGCCTTAGTGAAACGATGTCTCCTTTTAAAGAATTTGTTTACAAATCGGGCCATTATCTTATCCAAAATAATCTGATAGTATTTTAATTTGCATATATTCAGACATATTTTTATGATATGTGCAATTTTTGTATTTTAATAGCCTTGTTATGGTTAAAAAATATTAAAATATATTAAGAAGGCCTAAACGCCTTTTCACGCCTTTTTACGACTAGGCCTGCCTAGGCTTTTAAGGTTTAAGGCTTGGCCTCCACCCCTCAATCACCCCCGCGTTTTTAAGAACCTTGCTTTTGATAGGCTTGGTCCTATTTTCCTTGTTTGTCCTACGTTATTTCTCTTCTCTCCCTTCTACTTAACTCGAACCTGTTTGAATTTTGTTGTTCTTCTTTTTTGTTACATTAATGAAATCTCATGAAAAAAAAAAGTTGTGTCAACTTATGTTATCCTGTTCTATGAAAATTGTATCCCCTTCGAATAGATAACCCTCGATGTCGACGTCGATGTCGATGACCAGGGTGTCAGGAAATTCAATAATGAATTTGGCTTTCTGTGAATCTTCCAGGATTAGCACTATTGCTTTATTATCTGGAAATAGAGAAAAATTGGAAAGAAGATTTTGTTGCTCCTTTTACATGAGCTCGTGGCTTATTTAAAACCAGTTTGATTTGTTTATTTTTTGTTTTGAACTTAAAGGAGTCAAGTTTGAGTCACATATATTGACTTATTTAATAAACTGGCAAAGCTAGAATAAAATTTGCTTAAACTCACGAATATGACTTTTGAATAATTAAAATCGGATCCGTGAAGTACATGAAATGGCTCAATTCATGACTTGTGTAAGTAATATATGTGTAAGACAAGTTCAAGTAAATAAGTTTAACTCTGTTCAATTTATTGATCGAAAGTATTTTGTGAAAAAGAAATTACACAAAATGATTTGACAATGTAATAAAATAGTTTAAATTGTCATGAATTGAGTTATTACACAATAGTTTGTTACACTCACATTATTTTGTTTAACTCTTTTGTACCCACAACATTACTTCTTTAATTCCTTAATCAAAAGGGTGAAAATGTTAAAATTTACTGTATATTTTCTAGTACAATTTTTTTTAATCTTGCAATTTTCTCCATACGATTTGCACACTCCAAACTTATTATAGCTTCATGATTTGGACTGAGGAAACAAATTATAAATGGACTGTCTCCCTCATGGGAGGGCAGTAGGTTCACCCATTAAATGAATTTGAATATTGCTTTAAGTACAGGCTACTCTAACTCTAATGATCAGCAAAGGGTATTAAATTGATTAACTTGGGAATTGAGTGATAACATCTCGATTATATGATCTAAGAATCTCCCTCGAGTGTGACCTGATTTGAGGCAAGCATGTGGATGGATGGGTTATATTGAGTAACATGAAGTATTCGAATTATTGCATTTAGGCTACTCTCTTACCGTCTTAAAGTTGAAGCATTCACCTCATAATCAGAGGCGGCTCCAGAAATATATTTCGGGTGGGGCACAAACCATTGTCGGGGGTTCGGGGGCGGGAGCCCACGAAATTTTTTTTAGGTTACAAATTTTTTAGGGGTAAAAATTTTAATTTTTTTCTTTTTTTGGGTGAGGCACAACTCTAAATTTACAATTTTTTAAGGATAAAATTTTCAATTTTGAGATTTAGGGTGGGGCACTTGCCCCACCTCTCTACCACATGGATCCGCCCCTGCTCATAATCATTGGAGATTGAGTCTGATTGTGTGAGGATAGACTTTAATTTTTCAAATGGATAAAGATATACAGATTTATTTTTGGAGTTTCACTATATCCACTCCAAATTTATATTTTTTCACTTCACTTTTTTGCTAAAAGACTTTACTATTCTTAAAACTCACTTTTCACATATTAAACGCAAATAAACAACCACATAAATAATAAATTTCCAAAAAAAAATTATTAATACACTTATTTATTAAAAAAGAATAGTTTGAACAAATATAATATTTTGTCAAAAATATATTATTTATTTTCAAATACATAATATTCTGAAAATAAAAAAATATAATATTTTGAATATAAACAAATCTAATAATCTGGAAAATAATTTTTAAATATTCTGAAAATACATAATATTCTGGAAAAAAAATTATTATTATTTTTTTATAGAATGGAAGTTAATCAAAAAATGGTTTTTAAATACATAATATTTTGGAAATAAAAAACATAAAAATTTGAATATAAAAATCCTGGTATTTAGGAAAAGAATTTTTTAATACTCTGAAAATATAAAAAATCACAAAAGTCAGTTTTTATTTAAAAAAACATTCGGTTGTTTATAAAAAAAACTTATTATTATTATTTTTATTGAAACAAGCGTTAATAAAAAATCTATTTTGTTATTTATATAAAAAATGGACATTCTTTTTATAAAAAAATGTTGACGATGATTATATAAAAAAAAAAATCGACTTCATTTTTATTAAGAAAAACTAGACTAAACTTTTATTATAAAACATAATTTTTTCATAAAACTGTATTTTTTTGTAAAAAACTAAGTTGTGATTTTGATAAATTACTATTTTTTGCATTTTAAACTTTAATGCATGACACGACACGAATAACGTGATTTATAATTTTCATACCAAAATGAATACAATATGACACGAATAATTTGTTGTGAGTGACACAATATTAAATTCATAAGTTTACTCAAAGTCACAACTTAATTTTTTTACAAAAAAATACAGTTTAAAAAAAAGGTTAAGTTTAATAAGAAATTGTAAAAAATAAAGGTTTTAAAAATATAGTTTATAATAAAAGTTCCGACCATTTTTTTTTAAAAAAATATTGTTCAACATTTTTGTTTGATATAATAATCGTCAACATTTTTTTGATAAAAACAATTTCAAGAAGCATTTTTTTAATAAATAAATGTATTAATAATTTTTTTTGGAAATTTATTATTTATGTAGTTGTTTATTTGCATTTTTTTTGAAATATTAGAGGATTTCTTGCCCTTCAATTTGTACTCTCAATTGAGTTGGTAGCAATAAAAGTTGGAGTGAGATGAAGACAAATATGTGAAAAGTAAGTTTTAAGGGTAGTAAAGTCTTTTAGCAAAAAGGTGGAGTGGGGGAATGTAAATTTGAAGTGGGAATAGTGGGACTCTATTTTTATACCATTTTTCTATATTCGATGCATAAAAACGCTATACTTTATTGTTGTGGATCCCGTCAGGACACAAGGTACAACCCTTTACCAGTGTTATCTTATTAGACAGGTATCAAAGTGGGTACTAAATTGAGTCTTTGTAGTGGTACTCTTTTCAAATATGAGTTTCAACTACATCCTCAAATTTATTATTTTATAATATTTATTACAATGTCACATAATTGTGGATGAATTATGAGAATATAGTTGAGACTCGTAACATCTTTCTTTCCCAACTAGCATGTACCCCGCGCAATGCGCAGGGAGTTATAATATGGGGCATTTACGTTTAGATCCTATTAGACTTTCTTATAGACATTCTAGTCCCATCATGTTTTTCTTTTACATATAAGTCCTATTCCTAATTTTTTGGAACTTTTTTTCCAATTTTACCCTTTTAAAACCAGCAATCCGTAACTCCTTGAGGAAGTTACATAAGTGGTTGAACTTTTTTTTTAATCTTCAAATGATCATAACTTTTGATTCACAAATCCATTTTTCACAAAATTACTATTTTTGAAATCTGCTCGACGAGAGCTATCAAACAAGATCCATGAAGACTATAAAATTCCAAAGAAAAAAATTTACACAAACAGTAAACTTTAGTGTATGCACTAGAATATGAAATAGTTTTATATATTTGACATTTTCACAAACAGACAGTAACATTTACTGTGCTAATACTACACAGTATATATATATATATATATATATATATATATATATATATATATATATATATATATATATATACGGTGGATCCAAACCCTTTTTTTTCAAAATTACCTTATATTTGAAGGTTCGCGCTAGCGGTATCCAATCTTACCACCATTATTGGAGCTTCAACGACCTTCGTCAGAGCTCCGATTTGGGGTGGGTAGGGGTGGCATGTGGTGCCGCTGGCGCGGACCTTTAAAAATAAGAGACATTTGAATAAATGGGCTTTGGATCCATCGAAGTATCATGGGGGGCCGCTGGCGCGGACCTTTGAAAATAAGATTGGATAAATGGAATCGAGATCATCTGGAGCGCCAATTTGGGGTGAATAGGGGTGACACAAAACTTTAAAAATAGGAGCATATTGGATATATATATATATATAGTTTGTAAAAATGTCATAAATATTAAACTTTATTGTATACACCATAAAATGAAATAGTTTTATATTTCTGACATTTTCACAAACAATAACATTTACTGTGATCATATATTTATGAAATAGTTTTATATATATAACATTTTCACAAACAGTAACATTTACTGAGTTAATATTACACAATATATATAATATTTTCACAAACAGTAACATTTGCTGAGTTAATATATATATATATATATATACGGTAGATCCAAATCTTTTTTTTTAAAATTATCATATTTTTAAAGGTTTACGCTAGCAACATTCAATCCCCACCACTACCCACCCCAATTGTCGAAGCTTCAACGACTGTCATCAGAGCTATGATTTAGGTGGGTAGTAGTGGCATAGGGTTCCGCTGGCGCAAACCTCTGAAATTAAAAGAATATTAGATAAATGGAGTTTGGATCCACTGGCGCTCCGATTTGGGGTGAGTAGGGGTGACAGTGGGTTAGGTTTATATCTATAACATTTTTACAAACGTTAACATTTACTGTGTTATATCTATAACATTTACTGTGTTAACATTTACAAACGTTAGCATTAACATTTACTGGATGCCACTGGCGCGGACCGTTAAAAATAAGATAATATCAGAAAAAAGAGGTTTGAATATATATATATATATATATATATATATATACTGTGTTATATGAACACAGTAAATGTTAATGCTTGTGAAAATGTTATAGATATAAACCTAACTCAATGCCACCCCTACTCACCCCAAATCGGAGCTTCGGTGGATCCAAATTCCATTTATCTAATATTCTCTTAATTTCAGAGGTCCGCACCAGCGGCACCCTATGCCACTACTACCAACCCAAATCATAGCTCTGATAAAAGTCGTTGAAGCTCCGACAATGGGGGTGGGCAGTAGTGGGGATTGAATGTTGCTAGCGTAAACATTTAAAAATATGGTAATTTAAAAAAAAAAATAGTGGTTTGGATCTACCGTGTGTGTGTGTGTGTGTGTGTGTCTCTCTCTCTCTCTCTCTCTCTATATATATATATATATATATATATATATATATATATATATATATATAATATTAACTCTGTAAATGTTACTGTTTGTGAAAATGTTATATATATAAAACTATTTCATAAATATATTATCACCGTAAATGTTATTGTTTGTGAAAATGTCACAAATATAAAACTATTTCATTTTCTGGTGTATACAATAAAGTTTAATATCTATGACATTTTTACAAATTATATATATATATCCAATATGCTCCTATTTTTAAAGTTTTGTGCCACCCCTATTCACCTCAAATTGGCGCTCCAAATGATCCCGATCCCATTTATCCAATCTTATTTTCAAAGATCCGCGCCAGCGGCACCCCATGATACTCCGGTAGATCCAAAGCCCATTTATTCAAAAGTCTCTTATTTTCAAAGGTCCGCGCCAGCGGCACCACATGCCACCCTTACCCACCCCAAATCGGAGCTCTGACGAAGGTCGTTGAAGCTCCAACAATGGTGGTAAGGATTGGGTGCCGTTAGCGCGAACCTTTAAATATAAAGTACTTTTGAAAAAAGAGGGTTTGGATCCACCGGATGTGTGTGTATATATATACTGTGTAGTATTACTAAAGTGAATGTTACTGTCTGTTTGTGAAATGTCACATATATAAAACTATTTCATATTCTAGTGCATATAGTAAAGTTTACTGTTTGTGTAAAAAAATTTCTTTGGAATTTTATAGTCTTCATGGATCTTGTTTGATAGATCTCGTCGAGCAGATTTCAAAAATAGTAATTTTGCGAAAAATGGATTTGTGAATCAAAAGTTATGATCATTTAAAGATTAAAAAAAAAGTCCAACCACTTATGTAACTTCCTAAGGAAGTTACGGATGGTTGGTTTTAAAAGGGTAAAATTGTGAAAAAATTTCCTAAAAAGTTGGAATAGGACCTATGGGATTATTAAAAAGTCAATAGGACTTATAAGCTTGTTGACCCGATAAATGGGACCTAGATATAATTACCCCTTATAATATTTCTACGATACAAAATCAATGTGTAGCAGCAGAGTTGGGTAAAATATCTATTCTTTAAATTGACTCGTGAATTGCTTCGGTTGCTAGCAAAATTGAATGAGGTGTCCCGTTTAATAAAAAAAATTGAACACGAAATCTTATTAACATATACTAATGTAAGGTAACAACTTAAACTAAATCTACCTACTAAAATACCCCTAATAAAATTCTAGAAAATTAATATTCCCTTATTCCACAAACATTAGACATTAAAATAAAATAAATAAAAGTACACTTCAATTATCTTAACAACAAACTAATCCAAATTTCAAAACCAAAAAATCTTAATTTCACTTCAACCAAATAAGCAACAACAGTAAAAAGGGATGAAATAAACCTGTGTAAGATAAGTAAACCTTAACCCTAAAATTCAACAATAAGGCCTATATTTTAGCAATAGGGCCTAAAATTCAATAAGATTTCATTTTTTTTGCTTCAAATAAATGCACCAAACTAAACCATACAAAGAGATCATAATTGACAAACCCCAAAAGGATAGATCATAATTATTCTTTAACAAACTGTGTTTTTGTCAAAATGACCAAACAAACAAAAAAACCTAATTTCACAACTATCCAGAAAAGAATAAGAAAACCCATTCTAAAAAATGACAAAATTATAACAAAACCCAAATCATTTGATCTCAGTAACAAACTATTTCAAACCTCAAAACCCAAATATCTTAATTTCACTACAACAGTAAAACCAAGACAATAAATAAAATAAAATAAAATAAAATAAGATAAAATAAAATAAACCCCAGTGTTACAACGAAAAGGGGTTGAATTTGAAAGAATCGAAATTTACTGGTGGTATAACATTTCATCTTGTCTCCTAATTTGGAGAAGAAGTTGCCTCCGTTGCTGAAAACCTCGACTCCATCGCACATGATGTCTCGTCCCCAAACCTATGATATTTAAAAACCATACTTGGAAAATCAAATAGTTATCATGCAAGATCATGGAAAGAATACATAGTTCTATCATATGGTATATCATATCAAACCGACATTTTAAATCTATAAAGTCTGCCAAATCCCACAATTTTCCCAATCCCAAACATGTAGTAAGAAAAAAAAAGATCTGCTAAGTTGATATCATATAAGGCCATGTATTTAAGCAAAAAAGTTTGGATGTTGAAACATAAAGAATACCTCAAATAACAAAGGGTCTATCATAGAGAGATGAAATAACGAAACTCCCTCAGTCGTAGGAGCAGTTTCGAGAGAGTCCATCGGGAGGTGCAGGAAGCAAAGTTGAACATTCTCCCCAATCTTGAAGAACAAAATGGATGGTTGTTAGGCAGCGAGGATACCAAATGATTGGATTAACGATGTGAGGATACCAAAAGATGTAGAAAAAAAAAAGAATAAAGAGGGTAAGAGAAATAGGTGGGGAAGAGAGGTGAGAAAATGAAGAGTTTTCTCCTTAAATGACATGCAGCTACACAAATGAAAAGAGCCATGAGAATACACGAAATATATGATGAGCAACATTAAGTGCCATTATAATACTATCGTATTAGAAGTATAGTATAGATATGTAATGTATATTCTTAATAATTCATAATTTATGACTCAATTTGGCCCAAATGTGTAAACAACCTATATCCAGTGAAGTGACATTATAAGTCCTCTTAACTTTATAGCATCAACTTAAAATAAGTTGACAAAGATACAGTGCAAGACTTTATTTTTGTGTATGAGATTTATATTTTTAACACACTTGTCACGAGTGGCGTGAATTAATTGGAAAGTTGCAACATAAAAAAACTTTCTCTAATATCATGTTAAAATTTAATTTCTAACCCATGATTTAACCATAACTAGCCATATCTCAAAACGTATATAATAAATTTTATTTTTCGAATAAAAAAATGATACTTTCAATAGGCTTCAATCAGACTTCATATTGCACTTATACTTTGTAACGGTAACATAACTGACTGATTTTGAGTTCTTCTAATTTTTATTAATTAATTAGTGTTTTAAATAGAAAGCTATAGTGTTTTACGACAGAAAAATGACTCAAACGTGTAACATGCTGACATGTCCCACTCGCATTAGCTCGTGTTTGGGATCGACAATAGTAAAGCCCGGACACAAGCCAATGCAAGTGCAATACGTCAGTTGCGTCACACTTTAGGGCATGAGTTAATTGACCATTGAACGCTTTCTATCCGGCTATCTCGTCACGCCGTTACTAGAGAATCAATTGGTACAAATCCTGGTTGGTATTCCCCTTTTGGGTTCGGGGGAAAACAAGTATTTAGAAGCCACATTCTCTTGGATGGGTAGTTGAATCGGGAGAGAAGTTCTTTTTGCCCCTTCACTTTGAATGTAGTCTCTCGTTCACACTTTAAAAGAAAAGAAACCATTCTTTCTTTAAAACTGCGTGTGTGTGTTGGGGGGGGGGGGGGGGGGGAAGGTTTTTTAAAAGGGTTGTTTGAGGGTTACATCTTCATAATGTAAGTTCATATTTTTTGACATGTATAATGGAAGTTGTTTTATGTAACTTATTTTACATTGTACTCTTAAATATTACTTAATGGGAGTTTTATTATGTAACTTATTTTATGATTTTTTTATCGTGTGTGAATTTTGGTTAGTTATCGTGATAATAATTTATTTTTTGAACTTCACATGTTGGGAGTTTTGCATGGATTTATTACGTTATAACTTTATTTTAAATGATGTGGTCATATGTTTATGGCTTTTATTTGGAATGATTTGTTACTTTATCGCCCAATGACTTTATTTGAAATGATGTAGTATTTATTTAAAACGATTGTTTAAACTCATTTATTTATTTATTATATGTATTTTTTTTATTAATTATAACAAAAAAATGTACAAACTTCTTAATTGAAGCGATCATCACTACGATTTAAAACATTGATTTAAAAAATATTCTTGTATGGACATTCTCATTTATAAAAAGTAAAAAAATACGTATTTTCAACAAAGTTTAGTTTACCAAATCCCTATAATGAGAAGATCAGCTAAAAAAATTACATCAAAAACTTCAACTTGAAAGAGGGTGAAATGATGGTAAAAAGTTTCAACGATTAAAAATACACGCATTCATCTAATTTTCATATCACCTAGTTTCAGTTTGTATTTGTAGATGATTTTTTTGTTGATAATCTTTTCATTTTGGAGATCATGTATACCAAATTTGGTTGAAAAGTAATTTTTTTTACCACTTTTAAAAAATGGGTATGTTCATAGCTATGATGTTAGAAGGTATGTTGGAGAACCTCACTATATATATATATATATATATATATATATATATATATATATATATATATATATATATATACTTGCTGACGCAAACTTATTTTTTTAAAATATTAAAAAAATATTTTTGAGTTTAATTTTTTTATGTGATATTTAAACATTTCAAGGGATATACTATGTCTGACCCCTACTGCTGATGAAATCAAGGCTATATGAACTTGGAACGAAATTGATTTTCTTTGTAAAAATTATATTTTAAATGACCCAAGTCATGATCTTTACGATTATTATGCTAATTGTAAAAATGCCAAATCTGTTTGGGAGGCATTATTTAAAAAATATAATATCGACAAGGCGGGTACTAAAATATACAGTCTGAAATTCTAAATGACAGACGACAAATGTGTTGTTGTTCAAACTCACGATTTATCGAAAATTTCTCACGAAATTATTTTCGAGGGTATTGAGTTAAATGAGAACTTTCAGGTTACTATTATTGTTGACAAGTTATCTCCCGGTTAGAAAGATTTTAAGAATGCTTTAAGGCATAAATCAAAAGAATTATCTCTTGAAAGCTTAATCACTCGTTTGAGAATTGAGGAAGAAGTTCGAGAACAAGGATAAAATTCTTGTTGTGTTTAACAAAAAGATTTATAACAAGAACAACACTCTGGTTGTTTTGAAAGAAAATGGATAAAATATGAAATATTAGAAAAAGAACCACGAGTAAAACTTTAAACCAAATTAGAATCAGAATCATAATAAGTAAAAGAACCACCCTACTAGAAATGGACAAATTGGTTACACCGAGCAGTTTCTCCACTTTAACAAAACTAGACATATAGCCCATAAATATTAGAATAGACCTCGTCATGCTTCTCAGGTGAACCTAACCAAAGAGGATTTACGTGCCATGATTTTTGAAATCAATATGGTAAGGGTGGTGGGTATACTGGTTCTTCTGTCCATATCTCCTATGATCGTACTTTATTTAAGACTTATTCTGAGGCTAAAGACAAGAGGGTGTTGTTGGGTGATCCCCACTCCACTAAAGTTATTGGACCTGGAGATGTGAAATTGAAGTTCACATCTAGAATATTTGTGGTTCTTAAGGAAGTGTTTCACACTCCTGAAATAAGGGAGAACTTGGTCTCATGCTATCTCCTCAACAAAACTGGTTTCACTCAAACATTCGGGGTAGATTTATTTATCTTGACCAAAAATGGTATTTTTGTAGGTAAAAGTTATGTTACTGAATGAATATTTAAATTGAACATTAATGCTAATTATAAAATTTTCCCTTCTGCTTATATTGCTCATTCTTTTAATATGTGGCATACTAGACTTTGTCATGTTAATAAACGATTTGTTAGAAATATGAGTACTTTATGATTAATTCCAAAAATATCACTAAATGATTTTAAAAAATGAGAATGGTGTAGTCAAGACTAAAATAACAAAAACTCTACATAAATATATTATTAGAAAATCTGAACCACTTGACTTAGTTCATTCGGATATTTGTGAATTTGATGGAATTACGACAAGAAATGGCAAACATTACTTTATTATTTTTATTCATGATTGAACGAATTATTCATTTGTGTATTTAATGAAATATAAAAGTGAAGCATTTAACATGTTTAAAATTTTCTTGAATTAAATTAAAAATTAATTTAATAAAAAATTAAGAGACTACGCAGCGATAGCGGCACCAAATATGATTCTGGATATTTTATTAAATTTTATGAAACCCACGGTATTACACTTGAAAAATTAACCTCATATTCTCACGAAATAAATGGTAAAGTTGAAAGAAAAAATTTAACTGAATTGATAGTTGCCATTTTATTAAGTTCGGGGGTTGAACACATTGGTGAGGAGAAATTATTTTAAAAGAGTGTAACGTGCTTAATAGAATTCCTGAGACTAAAATAAAAATTTCTCCTTATGAAATTTGGAAAAATAATAAGCCAAACATGTTATATGTTAGAACTTGGGGGGTGCTTAACCTATGTACATATTTCCGACCCTAAGAGGTCTAAATTGGTTAGTAGAGCATATGAGTGTGCTTCTATTGGCTATGCGGTTAATAGAAAAGCATATAAATTTTATGATTTGAAAAATCAAGTTATTATCGACTCAAACGATGCTGATTTTTTTGAAGATTAATGTCCATTTAAATTGAGAAATAGTGGGTTCGACATCCGCTGCTACTTGTATTTCTAAACATTCAGAACCCAATGAATCTGTTTTAGAACAAAGAAAAAATAAATGATCTCATGTTGAAAAAGATTTTGGTCCCGACTTTTATGCTTAGACATTAGAGGAGGATCCTAGTACCCTTTAAAAATCCTTGTCTTCTTTAGATGCCGATTTATGGCAAGAAGATATTAATGATGAAATGAAATCATTAGAAACTAATAAAACTTGGTATTTAGTATATCTTCCATCGGGGTATAAAACTATTTGTTTCAAATGGATTCTTAAAAAGAAACTAAAATTCGATGATTTTGTTGAAAAGTATAAGGCACATTTAGTTGCCAAAGGTTTTAGACAACATGAAAACGTGGATTTTTTGGATACATTTTCAATCGTGATAAGAATTACATCTATACGTGTACTATTTGCATTAGCTGCTTTAAATGATTTAATTGTACACCAAATGGATGTATAAACGGCTTTTTTAAATGGTGAATTGGAAAATGAGATTTATATGGATCAGCCTGAAGGTTTTATTGTACACGGCCAAGAAAATAAAGTGTGTAAACTAGATAAATCCCTTTATGGACTAAAACAGGCACCTAAATAATGACATGATAAATTTGATAGCGTAGTCATCTCAAACGGGTTAAGAGTAAATGAAAGTGACAAATACGTTTATTATAAATGTGAAAATAAGATTTGAACTGTCATATGTATCTATGTGGATAACTTGTATATATTTGGATCTAATATTCATGTCGTAGATAATGTTAAATATATATTATGTGCCAACATTGATATGAAGGATTTGGGTGAAGCTAGTGTAATATTGGGAATTAAAATTACTAGGTATGAAAATGGAATTTCTTTAGACCAATCTCATTATGTTGAGAAAATTCTAAAGAAATGTAATTACTGCAACTGTAAACCTTCTTGTACTCCATTTGATGCTTGTATAAAGTTGGTTAAGAACAATGGTGACAATGATAATTAAACTGAGTATGCGAGCATCATTGGTAGCCTACGGCATGCTACAGATTGCACTAGACCTGACATAGCTTATGTTGTGGGAGTACTTTATAGATTTATCAGTAGATCTAGTATGGAGCATTGAAATGTTATTGATAGGGTCACATGGTGTCTTAAAAGAAAGATGAACCTCAGATTATACTATCAAAAGCATCCCATTATCCTTAAAGGATTTAAAAACTGCTGATTGGAACCCTTATATGATGACTCCAAAGCTATTAGTGGATACATATTTAGTAGCGTTGGTGGTATAGTTTTATGAACGTATAAAAAAAGACTATCTTAGCTCATTTGATGATGGAGTAGGACATGATAACTCTAGCTACAACTAGTGAGAAGAGAGGTTGGTTGAGAAACCTTCTGTTAGATAATCCATTATGGGAAAGGCCGATACCAGTCGTTCCTATTCACTGCGATAGTAACGTGGCTATTACAAAAGTTAAAAACCGTTACTATAACGGTACGAAGCGACAAATACATCACAAAATAGTACCATTAGAGAATTTATCTATGTGGGTGCTATGAGAGTGGGTTACATACAATCTGAGAAAATTTTAGTTGATACTTTAACGAAAGGCTTAGCAAGAGAAAATGTGTGGAATACTGTAAGGACATAATTTTATAAATGTCCGTTTTAGTATCTAGGAAATTTTCAAAGTGTCTAAGATCACAGTTTATATGTCTTATACTGCTACATTCAGCACATCAACACGATCATCAACGACGACCTCGATCCGAATCCGAAGTTTTCACGCACCCATCATATTCATACATGCGTGGTGCAACATCACCAAGCAACGTGCAACGTGCATCTTCAACATTCCCACTAATCCACTTGCAATTATGGTAAAATATTTAATTTATAGTTTTTAATGTTTACATATATATTTGGGAATTTTTTATAAACTATTTTTCAGTACCTGAAATGTTTTCCAACGTGATAGAATTTTTTTTAAGTGTTGAGGCGGACTGGATTTGACGTTCGTGTCGTTCAAACGAGATCGTACTATTGTTCAAACAACATACAGATCTCGCTCGAAGTCGATAAAACGACATCAACTGTTGTTCGAGCGACATTCCTATTTCGTTCGAGTGACAACACCGCCTTAACTATCCTATAAATTCCAGTTTTTTGCTCTAACATTTTTTAAGTCTTTACAACTTCGTTTTCTGCAGAAACAGCTGCAATTTAAGACTTCATTTTTGTGAGTTTTAAACCTCTTTTGATTCACCAAATTGTCCCAAATTCATATGCGAATCATTTAAATCCTAGATTACTTATTTTACTCATCTGGAGTACACTTGTGGAGAAGAAGGATGATTCTACTTTACTGATGATTGGAGCTCTTGTGGGATCTCTTGTCGACGACAACGAACCGACGCCTGCGGGTATTTCTGTGTCAAGCTATATTTCTCTGTATTTGTAAGTTGTTACAAGATATAGTGAAATAAAATGGTTTTACCCCTTTAGGGGATTTTTCCTCATATTTGTGAATGTATACGTGCTTAATTTCATTTAATTAGTCAATCACAATTAATTGCAAGAGTTAATTTTTTTTTGGGTATAAAATTGGAATTTAATTAAACAAGTTCGTCTATTGATTGCTGGCGCACTCTCAAATTGTCATCAAAGCCAATTTCATAAATTATACCGTGTAATTTTTTTCACAAAATTTTTCTGAATATCAATTTTGATTTAAAAATTAATTTTTGAAATGAGCAATTTCAATGGAAAACTTGTATAATCATTTGCCAATTTTTGACGGGACAAATTATGTATGTGTGAAAGAGGGTGGACTCCTCCCACTATCACGGTAGAAAATGTTGTTATTTTAAAAGTTGTGACTAAATGGAGTGATGATGAATTTAAATGGAGCACATATAACTCCCGTGGGCTTAGTGCAATTTCGGGTGCCGTCACCCCTAAAGTGTTTAGACGTATTATGACGCGCACCACGTCTAAAGAAACATGAGATGTTTTATAACTTACCAGTGAAGGCACTAATGCTGTCAAATAATTAAAATTGTAAAATTTTGAAAAACTGTTACTAAAGCAGTTTAATACAGGATTAAACTATTTAGGTAACTACGAACTGTTTTTGTCAAGAAACTCTTTCTTTAAACCAAATCAATTTTTAATCACAAGATGTGTTTAAAAAATATGTACGAGATCAGTTCAAGATTTGTTAACATGTTTTGAAAACCAAAACTAAAACAGTTTAAATTAGCACACCACCAAGAATGAGATGATGAGATGTAGAAAGATTAAATACAAGAGATTTTTAACGTGGTAAAACCTCACCCAACTGAGGAAACATCCACGGTGAGTTCTAAGTCGCAAACCAAAAATCCACTAAAATAAAATATATCAGTTACAAACTATATAACACACATGCACACAAATTAGTCTTATACAAGTTTAGGAATGTACCCACTGGTGTCCTTCTAACATTTTTGCAGGTCTGATTGCTGATGTGGTTCTCCCAGTTTGCTAACTTCCACCAGTCTTTACGTCGACTCATGTTTTAATATCTTATTAGCAACACTTTCAGTGTTGTAGAGTGTAAGTGTTTGTGATGGTTCTCTAACACATGCATGCACACACTCATGCTTATATTTACAAACAGCTCTAGCAAATTACAAATCAGATCTATATGCTGTGATTTTCAATTTCTCTCTTCTTAGGAAACTTAAACCTTATTTAAACTTTAAAAATAATCCAGAATCCACGGCTATCTTGCTCAGAAGACGGTTCAAGATCTTAATCAATTTCAGGGTTTTAAAAAGTATTTTTGAAATTGAAAACCGCCAAGTGTGATTCCAACTAGGTCAAAGGTATTGTTTCAAAAGAACTAGAAACAGAAAATCATTTTATTGATTTTAAATATGAAAACATTTACAGAAAATAATCAACAAAAGATTTCTCAAAACGAGAAATTATAAATGCAGATCTAGGTGTAATATAACATAAAATGACCAGATCTATGATTTTTATGAAACAGAAATACAGATCTAACCTAATGTTTATGTTGGACACAAGATCTCAAAACGAAGAGGTCACAACACGAAACAACTTTCAAACCAACACTAAAAAACTCTCAAACACTCAGGGTTTGTGTTTGGTATATAATTACATAGACACCTTGATTTCTCTAGCGCTTTCGATTTCTACCCAAGTGAACTTTACAGGGATAAAAACAACAACCAGAAATTACAGAATAACCCCAAAACTTTTTAATTCCAATTTTAATCAAGATTTTTTTTTTTAAAAAACCATTTAAAAATTCGCAAAAATTTATTAAAAATTATTTTAAGCGAAATTAACACAAACAACACACACACAAATAATTTATACAACATATGAACAATGTATGCAGTCCTAAAGTGTGTGAGTATTTGTGCAAATACCTTGATCAATCAAATAAGAGAAATGAATGAATTGTAGTGTCTGAGGCTTTTTGGAATTTAGGATATGGACTCAATTTTGTCACTATTTCTAAACTTAGATGAGCACTTATATAATGTAGACTCAAGTGAGTCAAGAGTATAAGGTGCTTAAAATTTAACTACATAATTTGAAACAATCTCTATGCTTGAATCTGAGTGATGAATTCTATGCACGCTTATCTGATATTGTAAACACTAGTTCAATCTAGGTGAACACATTCCTGATGCTAGAGTAGTAAAAAAGATTCTGAGATCACTACCTAAGTGTTTTATTCCTAAAGTCACTGTGCTAAATTCGATATAAAATTTGAGTAGTCTGAAATTAGAAGAGTTGGTAGGAGACCTCCAGACTTATGAAATTGACATGTTTCCTTAGATAAAATCAAAAGATAAAGGGGTAGCACTTAAAGCCCAGGCTAGAAAAAGTGAGGGGTCAATAAGAAAGATAGCTGAGTCGTCTAGGAGAAAAGAGGAAGAAGTTTCAGATTCAAAGTTTGATTTTGATTTAGACGATTTGGCTTTGTTTGCAAAAAATTTCAAGAAATTTCTCAAATTAAAGTAAAATCGCAATTTCAAAGATAAAAGGAATTTTGAGAAAAATCAGTTTGAAAAGAAAAATGATAAAGATAAAAACTACACGCCTAAGAAAGACAAGGAGAGATGTTATGAGTGTGATGGTAGAGGTCATAAGGGATTTGAGTGTCCTACTAGGTTGAAACATCAAGGCAAAGTCAAAGTAACTTTAAATGCCTCCCTTAAAGACGACAGTGAGGTCTAGTCGGTGGATTCTGAAGACGAGTCACCGCATGAATGTAACTTCACTGCATTCATGGCTAGTCATGTGAGTACTAACAATGAAGATCACGACGATAAGGATGCTAATTCACAGGGACACCTCGATAGTGAAATCAATGTGAGTGAGGGGGAAGATATTTCAAGTGAGAGCGAGAGTGACCTACGATACGCGTACGCTGCTTTATATGATGATTATTTTAAAATTAAAATGCGTAACAAAGAGTTAACACTTAGGATCGTTGCCATAGAGAAAAATTTAGGAGAGACGAGAGAGAGAGAGTCCACTATTAGCACTGCCTTGAGAGAGAAAAATACTGTTTGCATAGAGAGAGAGAGTTTGCGTAGAGAGAGAGTCAATTTAGAGAGAGAGAGACTATTTGGAGAGAGAGAGAGAGAGAGAGAGAGAGAGTAGTTTAGAGAAAGAAAAAGGGGACTTGTCCAAAAAAGTGGCTAGACTTATGAGTGAGCTCCATTCCTCTATGGACACTTGGAAGAAACTTGAAGCCCTTGTAGCCCAACTCACTCATGATATTGAGAGAGCCCGGAAGGTCAAGATAAAGATAATGATCAAATCTACAAAGATGTTTCTCGCCATAACTTTAGGGTTTAGTAAAAGGCAGGGAATAGGTTTTGATGGTGCTTACACGTCTCATGTGACATCGAAACCAATTCTTGAGTTTACTACAAATCCATATGGACATCACCCAAAACCCCAGAGAAGAGTTCGGCCAAGAAAAGAAAACCATGGTCGACCTACATGTACCTATTATAAAAGAAAAAGGTCACATTATGGATTTTCTCCACCACGTGCCACTAGAAATTTTTCGAGTCTTAGAGAGCAGGTTGAGTTTTTAGTCGCCACATCTCAGAGTTTAATGGAAGAGTTCCAACGAATTTCTTTACCGTCTGCGGATACTTTCAGAATCCCGACTAGAACCAACAATGATAAGGGAAAATAGAAGGTTACCGCCACTTGGGTACCCAAGCACGACACAAAAGCCCTTGTTATTCTTGTTGCTCTCAATGCATATAATACCTCTCGGTGGTATTTTGATAGTGGGTTCTCCAGAATCATGACTAGTGACGTTTAGTTTTTTTACCTACCTGGAGGATTGTAAGGAAGGTAAAGTCACGTTATGAAACGGGAGCAGGTCTAGCATAGTAGGACGAGGTACAGTAGAGATACTAGGATTTCCTAAGCTAGAGCATGTTTTATACATCAAAGGTTTGAAAGCAAACCTTATTAGCATTATCCAGCTATGCGACGTTGACTTTGTATTAAAGTTTGAGCAGAACGAGTGCAACGTTTATGATCAAGCCGATAAACTTCTATTGCAAAGGGTGAGGACTGAAGGTAATTATTATGGTATTGAGCCCAAGTCCTCATTTGTCTGTAACAACGCCATGATCACTCCTATGGATCTGTGGCATCAACGTCTAGGTCATGTGATCATTAAAGATTTGGAGATATTAGCTAAAAATAACCTAGTACGTGACATGGCATCACTTGGAAAGCCAACTTTTGCAGTTTGTGGACCCTGTCAGTTAGGAAAGCAAGTCAATAGCCCCCATAAGAAGTTGAATTCCATTACGACTTCACGAGTGCTTGAGTTGATACACATGGATCTTATGAGTCCTACTTATACTGAGAGTTTGGATGGTAGGTGATTTCTCTCATTACTCAATTGTAGGTTTTCTGAGAGAGGAATCCGATGTTGTGAAATTTCTGACGACCAAGTTTCCTATCTTACAAAATCAACACGGTGTCACCATTAATAGAATACAAAGTGACAACGACACTGAGTTTAAGGACGCTAAAGTAAATCTTTACTGTGATAGCCTCGGGATCAAACATGAATTTTTTTGACCGTGAAGACTCCTTAACAGAATAGGATTGTTGAGAGGAAGAATTAAACAATTCAGGAGATGGCTAATTCTATGCTTCTAGGTTGTAGAGTTGCTAGGAGATTTTGGGCAGAGGCGAAATCTAACGCATGCCATACGGTGAATATGGTTTACCTTCGTCCACACACACTTAAGACACCCCATGAATTGTGGACTGGAAAGAAGTCAAACCTTTTATATTTTCGTGTCTTTGGGAGCAAATGCTACATCCTACAGGATAGAGTGAAATTAGAAAAGTTTGTCTCCCAAAGCGACGAAAGAATATTATTAGGCTATTCATCGACCAGTAGAGCTTATCGGGTTTTTTACCAGAGTAGGCCTAAGGTAATGGAGTCAATAAATGTCACCGTGCAAGATGACGAACTGCTAGTGTTTTTTATTCTAACCTTTTGTGTGATGAGGATACACGTCCTACCGATGACACCATTATGCTTCCTGCTCCCAAGGTGGACACTACTCTTATCTTAGGGGACACACCTGCTTGGGTTCGCAAGAGTCATGATCCTACTGCCATTCTAGGATATCCCACCTTAGGAGTCAAGACTCGTGCTCAGCTGGAGAAGGTAGTTAGTTTTATTTGATACATGTCTAAAGTCGATCCTAATAACGTTAACAAAGTACTCAAGTATGAACACTGGATATCTACTACATAGGATGGTTTGCTTTAGTTTAGAAAGAATGATGTCTGGGATCTAGTCCCCTGACCTAACAAGAATAATGTGATTGGTATCAAGTGGATTTACAGGAACAAGATGGATGAGAATGGTACCATTATCTGAAACAAGGCTAGGTTGGTCGCTCAAGGCTACACACAGATAGAGGGTGTGTACTTTAATGAAGCATTTTCTCTTACTGCGAGGCTTGAATTCGTCCACTTACTACTCACCATGGAATGTCATCTACGGTTCAAGCTATACCAGATGGATGTCAAAAGTGACTTTCTGAATGGCATTCTATAGGAGGAAGTTTATGTGGAATAACCAAAAGGGTTTAAAGACACTAAACACCTTGATTACGTCTATTTTTTGAAAAAAATCCCTGTATGGGTTAAAACAAGCACCCCGTGCTTGGTACGGGAGGCTTATTTCCTATCTCTTAGCCCGTGTCTTTATAAGAGGGGGAGTTGATAAGACGTTGATAAGACGTTGTTTATTTGGAGAGGACACAGTGCTATTTTGTTTGCCCAGGTCTAAGTGGATGACATAGTCTTTAAATCCACATGCTCTCAACATGCTCATGACTTTGAAGAGGAGATGAAGAGTGAGTTTGAGATGAGCATAGCTGGTGAGCTTACATTCTTTCTTAGTCTCCAGGTTCATCATCTAGAGGATGGGATGTTCATCTTCCGATCCAAGTATGCTAGAGACCTTGTGAAGAAATTTGTTTTAGACTTCGCTAAGCATGCACGTACATCGATGAGTACCTCCACAAAGTTTAGTAAGGACACTTTAGGTAAGGATGTAGAGCAAATCTTGTATCGGAGTATGATAGGTAGTCTTCTTTACTTGACTACCAATCGTCCCGATATAGCCTTTAGTATTGGAGTTTGTGCGCGATATCAAGCGTCCCCAAAAGAGTCGCACTTACTCGCTCTTAAACACATTATCAAATACGTGAGTGGGACTCTCTCATTTGGCATTTGGTATTCCTTTGATATCAATGACCGTTTATTCGCCTATTTGGATGTCGATTGGGTCGGGGATGCAGATGGATGTAGGAGCACATCTGGTGGGTGTTTCTTTTTTGGTTCTGCTCTTGTCTCTTGGTTGAGCAAGAAGCAAAACTCCATCTCTTTGTCCATTGCAGAGGCTGAGTACATAGTTTTCAGGAGTTGTTGCTCACAACTTCTATGGATGAAGCAGATGCTGGAGGATTATGGGATATCACAAGACACCATGACTATATCCTGTGATAACACGAGCTCGATACACATATCCAGTAATCCAGTCCAGCATTCGCACACAAAGCACATTAGGATATTCGAGCACTTTATCCACGAGATAGTAGAAGAGAAGGTCGTATCCTTGAGTTTTGTGTCTACCGACCTTCATTTAGCCGATATTTTCACGAAGCCTTTAGACGCCCTTAGATTCCAGAGTCTTAGGAAGTCTTTAGGAATTTGCACAGTTGATTTAGGGGTGGTCACCATGTATAAAGTAGGATGTATTTTTCATGTTCATATTATATGATTCCTATCTCTAAATTGTATCATTATTCTTTTTGATTTTAGTTCTTCCATTTTATTTTTTGAAAAATTCAAAAAGATTTTGTTTTTGATAAATTTTGAAAAAAGACAAAAAGATTTTCTTTTTATAAAATATTTGAAAAAATTCAAAAATAATTTTGTATTTTGTTTACACCATTTATGGATGAACATTTAAAATTGCCATAGTCACAACTTCATTCCATATTCCACGTGGCTGTTTGATAGTAATTTGAGATGCTACATCATTTCATTCATATGCTTTATAATGTATGTTGTCATTAAGATGTGATTAGTGATATGTTCTATATGTTTGGCTCATTATCTCCTTTAATACACACGTGCACGAATATGTTTGATTATTGTACTTGTTAAATCACATGTTGGTCGAAGTGTTTCCATCTCAATCATATCATTAAAATGACCCAAATGAGATAAAAGTTGGCAATGAAAGTTGTGTGATACGACGCAAATATTGCATATTTCATACCTTGAACCTACGCATTTTAGCCCCCCCCGGGTAACTTAATCCCTATATTTATGCTCATTAACCAGACAACCTCGGATTTCTATGTTAACATATTTTGCAGGGGTTAATGGAGCTTTTATAGGTATTTGGATGCTAAGTGTGAAGTTCAGACGCATTCCGACTGATTTTCGTACACAGTCTCACGTTCAAGGGCAATTCGGTCAATTCACAGCTTGGGCACCTAGCCCAACATCTCACGGAAGTTGTATCCCACCAAGAAAGCTTCATGTGGCCATGAATGGTGAGCGATTCCAAGGTCGTATGAAGAAGTTACGGCATTTCTAGGGGAAAGGAAAACCAAACACACCAAAACAGGAGGAAATTGCTGCAAACCTGCTTTGATCGATCGATCGATCAAAAGGATCGATCGATAGATCCTTCAGTTTTTCCCATCGAGCTGAGACAGTGGGCTTAGTTTTCAACCATCGATCGATCGATCAAAGGGATTGATCGATTGTTCCCCTATTTTCTGCAGATATTTTGCCTTTTCTTTTCTTTTTTCTCTTCTTTTCTATTTTAATGCCACCTACTATATATACCCATTTTGTTGCAAATAACAAATATAATTCGTATTAAGTTAGAATAACTTAGGGTTTCGGGGGGTTGGAGAGTTCTTCTTCATTTCTTCTTGGTTTGACACCCAATTAGGTTTGTAAGTTGACTATTCATCTTCCCTACCATTTTGATATAGTGTGTATTTACTTATTTCTTGCTTTGTAGTTAATTTACATGCTTTCCTAAATAGGTTTACATGCTTTCTTTCCTTGATTTCAAGTATAGATTTATCGCATTTATTTATCGCATTTTTAATATGCTTTCTAGCTAATTTAGTCTAGGTTGTTCCGGATTGAACTCATTCCGGGTTGACATGTTGCTTTGCTTTGGTGATGGAGTTTACGGGTCTATTTCGAGTGCGTTGTCCTAGTTATTATGCCTAGGGTATTTGACGGGGCATATCACGTATGTTTCGTTCTTACGACCTTGCGTGCATAATTTCCGGGGTATTTGTTGATACGAAAATCGTATTAGGATTTTATGCGAATTTAGGGGTGTGACAACCCTTGATTCAATTAATTGTCGAAACGAGACGTATTTGTAATAACTCATCGACCCATGTAACCATTTTATACTAATAAACTCGGATGAGGGATATTCGACGCAACCTGTAGTTTTTACTCCCGTTCTTAATCTAGTTTCATTACATTCGCCTAGATTAATCATTTTCTTTTTTGCATCTTTTCCTTTTTGTTCATATTTATCTTTAACACTTTTATTTTAGGAGTATTAAATCCTATAAACTCTAGCAACTCGTCTCTATGGATTTTTGATACCCGACTTACCGCTATACTCACCCGTTGAGTGTAGTCGTAGTTTAGGTTTTTGTATAGTTCAGGTGAGCCGAATTCAAAATGACTGGCGCGTAGGTGACTCTCGCGCCGTGGAAAAACCCTGCCGATCAAAATGGCACCGTTTCCGGGGATGAGTTTATTTTAAAATTTATTTGATTTAGTATTTCGTAGTATTTTCTTTCTATTTGTATTTTTTGGCCAACCTATTTGCAGGACTTCTATATTCGAGCACTTAGAAACGCTTGAATTTTTCGCGCGTGCATCTACTTTGTGGAATTCACCACTTCGAGCCATTTTTTGGGTAAGCATGTCTTATTCCAATTCTTTCAGTAATCATTATGATAATTCTCAAAATCCCCGTTCTTCTTTGACTTTTGGTCAATACTTAGAATCCCAAAAAATTGCAACATCTAAAATGACTTTGGGTGAGTATTACAAAAGTCAAGCTTTGAAGTGCGTGGGATGATAATGATTTTGGGCCTCTACCTCCTTATAATAGGAATTTTGAAACGAATTGAAATAGTTTTCAAAATTCCTATAATAATGAGTTTTACTTTAGTGCCGATAATGGTTTTCAAAGTCCTCATTTTCAAAAATTTGCACCTCGGCCTATCAATTTCGGAGAGGGTTTGCTGAATTTCAAAGAGGGTTTGCTCAAACTTGAGAACAAGAGGTATGAAGAATGTTATCAATAAGAAAATCGTTGTTGGGAGCAAGACTTGGATTTATTATTCGAATCCGACGACGATTTCTCTTCCGAGACTTTTGAAGTCGAGGAATGTTTTGAACCAATTGAGGACTTTGTGACTAAATTAGAACAAACCATTCGTCACTTGGCGCATCTTTTAATAGAAAATTAAAGTGAGGATGAAACGGATGTAGTATCCATTTGCAATGAGATGATTTCTTCTTTGGATCCCAAAGAAGAAAGTTTCATTGAAAATGATCCTATCTCTTTTAAAATTCCAACTTTGAGCGATGATAACTCATCTATTGAGTTTGAATTTCTTTCCTCCCCATTTTTATTTTCTATTATCACACCGTCACAAGTACCCGATGAATCGGTGCCGAACTTTGAAACGTTAAACCCTTTCACCGACGAGGAGTACTTGCTCGAGTTGCTTTCTATGAAGGCATCTTTTCCCTCGTGTGCTCCACCTCCCATTCCGCTTGCTAAATCTTTGGGAGGATATTCCCGCTTTTCTCGATCCCCACATGTTTTTGTCACCCATTCAATCCAAATCCGACATTGTCCCTCCAAAACTTTTAATTGGCGATGGTTCATTTCTTCCGCCTTACACATGCCTTCCATTTTTCAAACAAAATTCATATTTTCCGGAAGGTATGCTTGAGAGTGAGGGTACACCAGTTATCCTCCAAAGGCAAATCGTTTTTGTGGTGGACCCTCAGCTATTTAGATTTCTAGTGTACAGTTAGTGTGAAGCCTAAATAGTTGGTTTTATATAGTTAACTTTTTATTCTTTCTTTCTTTTTATCTTTTCTTTCCTTTTTAATTTAGTCTAGTGCAATTAGTTAACTTTTTGTTATTTGTTTTTGCTATGCTTGGTACTAACTTGTTTTGTAGATTATTTGGACTTGTTCTTATGGGGATCGCTCCAATTTTGGGTAATATCACTTTTTTCCTCTCTTTAACTTGGTTCTTAATTCACATTGTGGACAATGTCAGGTTTTAAGTTAGGGGGTGTGGGATATTCTATCCATTTCTTTATTTAGTCCATGCTTTTGCTCACATTTTAGTTACTTAGTATGTTTTTCTTAGAAAAATTAAAAATTTCAAAAAGATTTTCTTTTTTTTCTCCTTTATTGGGCATTTTGCTCTTGTTTTCGATGATAAATTTCAATAATTGCCCGATCCAATAGACAATTCAATGATGCATGTTCTCGATTTTAGAATTTATTAGACTTTAGTCCTCAATCATTGATATTATGAATAACTTCATGAATTAAACTTTAATCCCATGAGCACATGCACTTTTATCGTTCTATTGATTTGGTTTAAGATTTTTATAACTCGGTAATCTTTTGTTGCATCGTATATACTTACACCGAGTAAGCTTTGTACCTTTCGTCGTTAGTGAGTGTTATACACTATTCTTTCCTCTTTGATAATGTTACAGTCATTGGTAATCTCTCTATTCTTTCATTGATCATTCATTAATTGAGTTAATATATGAAATGTGTTACTTGAGCATGATTTTGAAAGTGTGTTTTGACTCAAGAATTGCGTAAACTTTTGAAATAATCATAGGACATCCTTGTTATATCACCCATATTGGCCTTGACCTCACCTTATACGTTTATGCTAGCCAACCCCGTTGAGCCTAAATATTAGCCTTTCGTTCCATAACCCCAAATCCCATACCAACTCCGAATTGGAGTTTTAAACCATACATACACCTTCCATACATTTGTTTCGAATGTTATTTGGGATTGAAGGTTGTTGTTATGTTGCGGTTGCAATTTAGGCATGTGAAAGTGAGAAAAAGTGAAAAAGAGAAGAAGAGAAAGCAAAAAGCAAAAGAAAACAAAAGAGAAAAATAAGAAAAAGAAGAAAAGAAAAGAAAGAGAAAGTTATAAATGTTGTGTATATAGTTCAATAAGCTTTGATTTTTCTCCAATTGTTATATCCAATGCTTGTTTGGAACTTGTTTTCCAATTTTTCTATTGCCCCCATTCTTCCCATTATTCCAAGTTTTCATTTCGAACACTTTATATCCGTACATACATCCCTTTCATTTCATACCCTAGCCAAACCTAAATTACAACCCTATTCAAGTCCTATGTGATCATAAGTTGATGTAATTCAAAGGTTTAAATAGTTTTGATAATCTGTGAAAATGCATTTCGCCTCTTTTAATGGGTGGTATCTTTCATTGAGATTACATATTTTGCATTTTCTATTTAGCGTTCTTAATTTGTGACCTGTGTACGACCTAGTTTCCATTTACATTTACTCTTTATGCCCGCATGTCCCATGTGTGAGTGAATTCACTTGATGAGTGTAATGCTCGTGAGGATTGAATGTATGCTTGCTTTAATGCTTATCCGATTTATATAAGTTTTGCCAAATCAAACTTTGCTCGCTCCCCTCCCACATTTTAAGGTTTTGATTCTATGAGGTGCATTCTATAATGTCAATGATTCGGACTTTTGTTTGAATCCATTCAATGTGCTAATAATGCGTATGAAACCTTGTTCGCTATTGTTGGGCTTGTCGCATGTTTGTTTGGGCATATTTTGAGGAAACCATGTGATGTTTATGGGTATCATCCCTGAAAATCCTCACGAGATGACACCCGTTAACTAGGGTAACCTAGGGGTTTAACGGCTTATTACATACGCTAAATGCAATCGAATCGCCCGCGAAAGTGGCCTTATGCTTTTATACCATAATTTTGTACTATCTCCTCCTTTTGGTTTGATTGTAGTTTTTGTTGTATCCTATTTCATTACTAGGGACTAGCAATGTGTAAGTTAGGGGGTGTGATACAACACAAATATTGCGTATTTTATCCCTCGAACCTACGCATTTTAGCCCTCTCGGGTATCTTAATCCCTATATTTATACTCGTTAACCTGACAACCTCGATTTTCTATGTTGACATGTTTTGCAGGGGTTAATTGAGCTTTTATAGGTATTTGGATACTAAGTGTGAAGTTCGGACGTATTCCGGCTAATTTTCGTACACAGTCGCACGTTCAAGGGTAATTCGGTCAATTCACAGCTTGGGCACCTAGCCCAACATCTGCATGAAAGTTTTATCCCTCCTCGCAAGCTTCGCATGGCCGTGAATGGTGCGCGATTCTGAGGATGCATGAAGAAATTACGGTATTTCTAGCGGAAGGGAAAACCAAACAGGAGGAAATTACTGCAGACATGCTTTGATCGATCGATCGATCAAAAGGATCGATCGATCGATCCTTCGATTTTTGCCATCGAGCTGAGACAGTGGGCTTAGTTTTCAACCATCGATCGATCGATCTAAGGGATCGATCGATCGTTCCCCTATTTTCTGCAGATATTTTTCCTTTTCTTTTCTTTTCTATTTTAATTCCACTTACTATATATACCCATTTTGTTGTAAATAATAGATATAATTTATTTTAGGTTAGAATAGCTTAGGGTTTGGGGGGTTTGGAGAGTTCTTCTTCATTTCTTCTTGGTTTGACACCCAATTGGGTTTGTAAGCTTATTATTCATCTTCCCTACCATTTTAATATAGTGTGTATTTACTTATTTCTTGCTTTGTAGTTAATTCACATGCTTTCCTAATTAGATTTACATGCTTTCTTTCCTTGCTTTCTAGTGTATATTTATCGTATTTATTTACCGTATATTTAGTATGCTTTCTAACTAATTTAGTCTAGGTTGTGCCGGATTGAACTCATTCCGGGTTGACATGTTGCTTTGCTTTGGTGATGGAGTTTACGGGTCTATTTTGGGTGCGTTGTCCTAGTTATTATGCCTAGGGGATTTGACGGGCATATCACTTATATTCCGTGCTTATGACCATGCGTAAGTAATTTTTGGGGTATTTATTGATACGAAAATCGTATTAGGCTTTTATGCGAATTTAGGGATGTGACAACCCTTGTTTCAATTAACTGTCGAAACGAGACGTATTTGTAATAACTCGTCGACCCATGTAACCATTTTATACTAATTATCTCGGATGAGGTATATTCGACGCAACCTATAGTTTTTACTCGCTTTCTTAATCTAGTTTCAATACACTCGCCTAGATTAATCATTTTCCTTTTTTCATCTTTTCCTTTTTGTTCATATTTATCTTTTACACTTTTATTTTAGGAGATTTAAATCCTATAAACTCTAGCAAGTCGTCTCTGTGGATTTTCGATACCTGACTTACCGCTATACTCACCCGTTGAGTGTAGTCGTAGTTTAGGTTTTTGTATAGTTCAGGTGAGCCGAATTCAAAATGATCGCCGCGTAGGTGACTCTCGCGTCGCGGCAAAACCTTTTCGATCATAGTGTATGTAAGAACTGTTTACCTATAACACCATGCGTTATTAAATACCGGGTGATAAGTCATTTATTAAATTATAACCAAGGTGAACGGTTTGTTCATTCTTAGCATCACTGTCGCAAAATAAACTTTCCAATTTAACACCCTAAATAATTAAGCTAAGTGTCAAAATATTTTAAAATGTTATTTCCATTTTTATTTAAATCCAATTATAAACCTTTAATAATTAACAGTTTAAGAGTCACACACTTATTAAGACTGAAAATGAACATCCAAGAATTTAAGCATTCAAACAAAAAATACCAACTTTAAAACCATAAAGGAAAACTATCTTGACAGTAAATAAATCCCAACGAGTAAAATACTAAAGATAAATGAACATAATCTCTGACAAATCCAACTAAATAAGGAAACGGGTGACACATGACCAACTAATTAAAACCGAACTAAGAATGGAATCAACAAGGAGATCGTCTAAGCAGATGACTTGCAACTCCCACCTAAGATGCAGCACGTCCATTCTAAAGTACCTAAGCATGACGCCCCTGTGACTGGGCACCTGCAATATATACATATATATACAAGAGAGAAGAGATAACAGGAAACGGGTCAGAGCCCGATTGTAAAAACTATTTAAAATTTTAGTTTATAAAGTATTTAAAATGCTTACCGGCTAATGCAACAATCATATTAGTATGCGACACTCTCTTGAGAAATTCTCACCTCTCTTCTAGTGTGCACACCTACCACACTATTAATTTCCAAAAGTTTAGCTTAACTTAAATTGCTCATGAGGTTTTATGCCGACAACTACTAAGGCTAGGATAATTAATTTCTGAAAGTAAAGTTTTCACATGAATCGCATTTCATTATAAAGTCTTTCAGTATTGTCTCAAACTTTTCAACACGTATAATAAAGTCAAAATATTTATTCATTACTTAACTACTTTTAGTCACAGTAGAAAGTTTCCAATTTCAAGTCTATATATAGATTAATCACTCATATATATATATATATATATATATACTATCGGCACCCCACATAGAATTTATGGTGGTGTCATACTCTGCTCTCAAGTCCCCGTATCACTCGTACTAAGGGAAATACTAGTTCGGAATCACTCTCGAACTGTATTAACACAAAACACATACAAATTGAGGCAAAGCATAGTTCCAAGTCACTAAGAGGTCAGCACATACCCTCATGTCTCTTAGGACCGTATGACTATCGATCAGATAGCCTGTACCAACGATTCCTATGTTCTAGGATACAAGTCAATATCCCCCATAAAGGTCCCATTGAGATAAGACTATCCTGGCGCGGTAACCTCAGTGATAGCAAGTAGCGCGATCATGATTTTTACACATATATAATATATACACAAATACAGTCATATATATATATATATATATATATATATATATATATATAATACCATTCCCATCTCTAAATTAGGTACGCCCATGACCCATACTTATGATATTCATTCTTAGTACACATTACTAGATTATCTCGTATAACGACTCGTCTCTTTTATTCTTATTTATGGGTTATTCCATACTTACTTCTTATCACTCGTAGTATCCTATCTCCCTAAGTATAATTTCAGTAGGTACTTTCTTATTTTATAACGTAACTTCCTTACAAATCTCAATCCTTTAGTCACACGTTCCCATTATTTCTTAAGTGTAAATCACTCCCTGTTAACCCTAAATTCGTCTTACATTAAATGCTCCATTTTTTTTACAAAGTCCTACTGGTGCTCTTTATGTCCCAAAATGTTCTAACAATAATGTCCAAAGGTTACTACTCATTTTAATCAAAATACACTATTTAAAAGAGGAATATGAGTTTTCCAGGAGGGGTCGATCGATTGATCATCGATCGATCGATGCTCTTTGGTCGATCGATCGATCAACTAGTTATGGTGAAACAACAGAAAACCCAGCTACGAAAATCCTTTTCCAAACTCAACCAAATCATCATATTTAACTCCCAAACTCCCAACAAATGATACTACACGTGTGATATACCCAAATAAATAATTTTCTACGTAAAACGTGTGAGTTTTCATCAAGTATCACAAATTAAAAAGGGCAAAATCTATATAAACCTCAAGAACCCTAATATTTTCTTTAACTTAATTCTTCCAATTCTTTTTCCATATTTTTTACTCCTAACTCAAAGAAAATTCGTGGTATATCCTCTACATGTGAATTAGATTTCCAGAATGTGATTATTACCTCTATAACATGCGAATGCTAGTCTCCAATATATGCTTTCTTTCATGAAACTAGTTCTAATGAACCTTAGACTAACATAATTGAAGCATGAACTAAAATAAAGCAAGATAGATACTTGTCTGGAAATCTTTGTTTCTGATTTGTGGAAGAAATTGGTGTGGTTGCGTTCCTCATCGCGCGATCTAAAATTTGGCGGTGACGGCGGTGCGAATGATGAAGTTTTTGGCCTAAAACTCCTTGGAAAGCTTTTACCCTTCCTCTCCAATGGACGTTTTTTGTTTTTGATTATGTTAACCCTAGAAGACAACCCCTAACATCTGATATAACCTTAGAAAATTCGTGGGTTTTCATGCTCAAAAATACAAAATGTCTAAAACGCCCTCCCGGGATGTTAATTAGGCCTAAAAACTCCCCGAGACCCAAACTAAACCCCCGGGTACAATATTTTGACTATCTTGACCCTTCTGGACACATTGACACACTCAAAATGACCATACGGGTGACTTATAATTTGTTCACTTTTAATAATACGAATTTAATCCCGACATGACACAGGCGTGTCCCGATAAAATTTTGAAAATTATCAAATTAGATTCTCGTGATATTTTTACTAAATTTAATTACACATCTTACTTTACTTATAAAGTAATTTACAACAAAATTCCAATAATTACTAACTCTCATCACGCTAGTAAATATTTAAATAATTTCCAAATTAATATTAAATTAATATCTGTAATTAATTTTAATAAATCCCCAAATTTAACAGTCATAAAAATACGGGGTATTATATTACCGTGAGGAATTAAAATGCAAAAATTGATGAGTGTTCACGGGAAAGGGCTCGAGAGTACAAAACTAACTTATCGTGAAAGCCACCGTTTAAAAGAGCCCAAGAAATTAATGCAATAAAAATAATCATATGCCAAAATGGGGCCAATAGATCACCTCAAGAAATAAAACAAAAGATTTATTATTTATAAGGGCGTTCGAATGGATATGTAAAAAATAGGTTTGCACGTCCTAACAAAGTTTTGAAAAAGCATTACATAGTTTTAGACGTTAGTGGTGTGAAAATCATTTTCGAGTTTGATGTGTCGATTAGATTGGGTCGATGTCATATGAATTCACCTATTTGACACCTAAGGACGATTTTGAATTCATTCGTTAGGAATAATCAAAATTCGTCGTGCACATATGTTATGTTTGTATGCATTGATTTTCCTATCGAATTTGATCACACCCCTACATTTTTGCCATCACCGATTTGGTTATTTTCGTGTTCTTCATGGTGCGATTTTTTGTTGTAAAATTTTTTGATTTTGAAATTTTTTGAAAAAAAAAGTTTTGGTGCCTTACGACATTCTCCATTTGCATTGCTTTGTGTTCTTCATAGTTGTCTATTTGGAGACATCATAATAAAGGGAGAACGAATTATGGGAGAGATTTGTTTCTAGCATGTTTGAATTGATAATGATTTGTTTAAAGCTTAATTTGTATTGATTTTTGCATATCATTATTTTTCAAACTGTTGTGCATCACGGGTATTGTTTCTTGTCTCGTGTCTGTAGGTACAAAATTAAGGATTATTTGTTCACACCCTGATAATGATAAAGAAAGATTGAAGAAGTTGGAGAATTGAAGACGTTGAAGCCTTTTTGAAGACATGTCATTTAGTATTTCCAGTTTTTGGGTTTAGTGGGGATATTAAATTGTATGTCATTTGTTTTGAGTTTAGGAAGCATAATTCATATAGTTTTTATGATTGTACCGGCATATACATAGGGGGGGATTTATAAGGACATGATTTTATAAATGTCCATTTTAGTATATAGGAAATTTTCTAAGTGTCCTAGATCACAACGTATATTTCTTATACCGCTACATTTGGCACGTCAACACAATCATCCATGACGACCTCGATCCGAATTCGAAGTTTTCATGGATGCATCATCTTTATACATGCGTAGTGCAATATTACCAAGCAACGTGCATCTGCAACATTCCCACTACTCCACTCGCAATTATGGTAAAATATTTATTTGGAGTTTTTAAGGCTTAAATATTTATTTGGGAGTTTTTTTATAAATTGTTTTTTAGTATCTGAAATGTTTTTCAATGTGATAGAATTTTTTCTAAGTGTTGAGGCGGATTGGATTTGACGTTCGTGTCGTTCGAATGAAATCGTATTGACATAGGCATCTCATGCGAAGTTGATCAAAGGAAATCCATTGTCGTATGAGTGACGTCCCTAATTCGTTCGAGCGACAACAATGCCTTAACTTTCTTATAAATTCCAGTTTTCTGCACTCATGTTTTTTAAGTCTTTACAACTCCGTTTTTTTACAGGAACAACTGAAATTTAAGACTTCATTTTTATGAGTTTTAAACCTCTTTTGATTCACCAAATTGTCCCAAATTCATATGTAAATCATTTAAACCCTAGATTACTTATCCTACTCATATGGAGTACACTTGTGGAGAAGAAGGCTGATTCTCTCCATTGCTGACAATTGGAGCTCCTACGAGATCTCTTGTCGACGATAACGAATCGACGCCTGAAGGTATTCGTGTGTCAAGATGTATTTCTCTGTATTTGTAAGCTGTTATAAGATATAATGAAATAAAAAGGTTTTACCCCTTTAGGGGATTTTTCCTCATATTTGTGATTATGTGCTTGCTCAATTTCATTTAATTAGTAAATCACAATTAGTTGCAAAAGTTAAGTTTTTTTTGGGGACTATAATTGGAATTTAATTAAACAAGTTCGTCTTTGATTGCTGGTGCACTCTCAAATACCTCAGAAGGGATGCAATTAAATCCCTTATATGTTTGAGTCAATTGTGATGGTAACCTAACCTATAGACTCGAGATCTCAAGAAATAGGTTCAAAGGGTAACAAAAGGTCACAAGTTATATGGGATGAATCATGTTAATTATTAAATATGGAATTCTGCTTCAAGTCTAACTCTATGGATCATGATATCCTAAAGCGAGTTAAGGTTGAGTTATTTATAACTCTTAGTGAAGTTATATTTATCTATTTTGAATGGGATATCTAGCCATTGTAGTATCATTGATAGACTAACCTATAAGAATGTGGATGTGAGGCCGCTTACTATGGTAATTTTGGACAAATATTCTAGAGCGTCCACTATATTGGGATAAAAGTACATGGACATAATGTATTGGCTTGAGGAATACACCCGAGTAGGGTTGTGTGCGGGATGTTGTCAGAGATGGAGTTCAAAACTACAGTTACTCTAGTATAATCTGAATCATCTTTACTACGTAAAGGTTCAAGTCGAAAGACACCTTTACTTATTTACAATTCTATGAATTATTGCTCAATATATTTTTCAAAAATTACAAGTGGGGCATTATTGGAACAAGCATTGTAAATTTTGAAAGTAAACAACAAAATGGTCTTTAAATTTTAACAGGAAAAGAAGAGAGAAAGGACTATACCTAAGTGTGCACAGTTCCACATCGGTGGGATAATGAATTATGGTGTTGTATATCTACACTTGTTTTGATACTAATGGGTAAGCCCTTTGGACATTAAAAATTTGTGTGTGATGGGTGGAAGAACTTACTAAGCAGAAGGTCAAACGCGCGCGCGCAGCCACTATCGTCTGATAGGCCGGCCCATGCCCGTGTCCGGGCCTATGGTATTGGGCTTGGGCTGTGTATGTAATAAATTTTTAGGTCTTAAAACAATTGATTTTTTTTATAACAATCTGAACAAATTTTATAAAATAAAAATAAGATATTGTTGTTTTAATTTTTATACAACCGAAAGTGGGAGACTTTACTCATTAAATTCACTGGCTCTCCATGATTCACTCTCCCACTTCTTCACTTGCCGTTTAGATGATTTTTATTTTAAAACCTCATTGTTGTTATGCTATTACGCACAAAAATATACCGATGGACATTAAACTCTCTCCCAGAAAGTATTGTTTTCCTTTGCAAAACAAAAGTAAACACACAAATAAATACAGAGAGAAATATTTTTCTCCGCTATCTCTCTGTGAGAATTTTTCCCTTTTCCTTACCTGATCAATTTGTATCCCCAAATTGATATTGTGATATTGAGCAACTAATATTGAACGGGTGATAGTATATGATATGGAAAGTATATCCCCGTCCTGGATAAGAATTACGTCAGCCAAAAGCCGATCAGTACCAATCTATCCATAATGACGAGTTATGCCTTGGCCATGGACTCATCCTGAGTTGACTCGTCTTCGGGCAATGACCCCTATTAAGGAACATCATCCTCGTACTTTAAGACTAGTCAATATGCCTCACATCACTAATCCTATGAACTAGGGGTGGACATAGGCCCGAGGCCCACCAAGCCCGCCCAGCCGACCCAATAAAAAAATAGGGCTTGGGTAAGGTCAATAGGCTCGCAAAGCGGGCTTGGCAAAATTTGATAGGCCTGATTTTTTTAGGCGGGCTTGGGCATGAATTCTTAAGCCCGATGAGGCCCAACCCGGCCCGAGAATTATATATATAATATTAATATGTATATATATATGTGTGTGTGTGTGTGTGTATTAATTTATTATTAAAGTTTAAGACTACAAAGTTATAAATAAATATATAAAGTGGGTAACTTTTATAATATAAAAACATATACTAAGTCTTTTTATGTAGAGTTGGGAACTTTATATATAGACTCTGTAATATATAAAGTTTAAAACATGTTTTTAATTAAAACAATAGGTCTTTGATTAAGAAAAAAATATTTTTTTATTAAAAAAGCAGTAATCGGGATTAGCCAACGGGCCTAGGTAAAGAGCTTTCAAATCTGGGCGGGCTTGGAATTACATAATAAGGCCCTATCCAGGCCCGAGTGGGATTGTGATGGCTCATAATTTTATAAGCCCGACCCAAGCCCGTCCCATGGCCACCCCTACTGTGAACTGTCGCCCTCGTCCTCGACCATTATCTGGACAACGGAGATAGGACGAGACATCTTTATAGGACGGATGTCATTCCATCAAAGGACCATAATTCAACAACTTGGCCTCTTCTAGGATAAATGATTGACGATGGACAGCGGGCAGAGTGCATGGATTGGGGAATGCTTGAGAATGTGTGCGTGGGCTGTAGATCCCACATGTACCAAAACCATTATAACAATATCTCCATCACACGTGAGGGAATATCTGATCATTATGACATACATGTGACAGAGATAGCTGACTCCTTCTTATTGGCTAGGAACATTCCACACATGCCTATTACATGCTTGGGGAATACACTACACTCCCCATGCGGTATGAATACTTGTCTTCTACATCTTTGTAAAGGATTGATCATTATAAACCCTAGCTAAAACTCTGTTAAAATCATAGTAGAGAGAGGGATTGAGTGTTCTGTATCCAAAGGTCATTAGTGCTCATTATGAGTGGATTTCACACAAAATCAAACAGTGGAGTAAGTCTAGATAGGATGAACCACTTATATTTTATGTTATCTCCCTCTTTGCCTCATCTCCTTCTATATTTTTATACTTGTTCATACTCCATTGATACACTGATTTGAGCTTGTTTACTACATTGACTTGGTGATATCATTCTAGTATCATCAATCTGGCGCCGTTTGTGGGAACGAAGTGCAACTTCTTCCTCATCTATGTTTAACCTGAACTCACCGGATTCTCTGGTGGTGACACAGTTCCGCTCAGGGGGGCCTATATCACCATTTAAAGAGCTACGGTTGAGATTGTCAAGTTTATTTTTAGATTTTAGCTCTTCCAGTTCACCGGAGATGTGGCCGCCGATTTGCCTTTGGGCTTTGGACCAAGTTCCAACCAAGCCCCATCCCAGTCTGAAATGGATAAGGTGGCGATGGCGCTATGGTCATTGGCGGACAGCCAATGGAAGATACAAGAATAACTCGCTGCATTCAACCAAAACATGGTGGTTTGTCCTACCGATGGCAGATATGAGATGATAAATTTGGTCGCCTGGGAAGGCATCCCACATTCAGCGGCCAAGGGACCACCTCAGGCCCCGTACAAAGAGGTGCCTCCATAGCAAAGGCGTAGAGACGTGGCCAACCCCAGGTGTTTACGCCTGGGGAGGCTGAGTCAGGAATTACATGATGATAAGGACGATCAGTATGATAACAAGGATAATAGAGAATGTTAAGAGTCTTAACAAATCTCTGGAGACACTGTGCTTACAATTCAGCCCAGCAGAGGACATAGCGGTAGGCCGAGCTGAGAATATAGGCCACGGGCATCAGCCTAAGACAGGATCAATAGAGGGTCGACCTTTGATAGGCTCGGCCTAGCCTCAGATGACTTGAGGAATCATTTCTCCTAATCTCAAAAATCACTGGTTCTAAGAGAAATGATAGATGTGGTGACCGTTGGCCTCCACAAAGCCAAGACGAGGAATAAGCAGACGTGAATAGACGACTGAGGATAGTTGCTAGAGAGCCTTCATTCCATCCAGTTGATAGAGAAGGGGCTGAAGACTATGTTACTCAGGCCGAGAGAGAGGTTACAACCACGATCTAGAGGCCTTAAAATGACTCCATATAGTGATTGGAGGGCAAGATAAGTGATATAATGAAGTGCCGAGCTCCTTTTCAGAGTGGTTATACTGAAGGCTCCCCCTTTGTGGCAAAGATGGGGAGTTATCCAATCCCGACTAAATTCAAGCCGCCGGTAGTTACATCTAATTATGATGGGAGCACCAATACTATCCACCATGTGGAGATGTATGAATTTGTCACTGATATCTACTCAGTCTCAGACAATATAAGGTGTGAGGCCTTCTCTAGTACACTTACCGGTGTTGCTCATGTGTGGTTCACCTCCCCTCTAAAAAACTCAATAGAAAATTTCAAGTAGTTAGCGCAGGGGTTTATACATAATTTTTGCTTTGGAGTGAGGCCCCAAAAGAAGATGACACACCTGCTTTATGTTAAGCAGGGAAATAATGAAAGTCTAAGGGAGTACATAGCTCGCTAAATAAAGAGAGATTGAAAGTTAAAGATTATGAAGAGAGCATTGCTTTGATAGCCTTGATGGGAGGATTGCAGAAAGGAAAGCTCCTCTAGAAGCTCGTAAAAAATCCTCTAAAATCTATGGCCGAACTCCTGGCTATGGTCGAGAAGGTTATGAATGAAAAGAAGGCGATGGATAAGAAGGGAGACGATGATAAAGGAGCTAGCAGTGGAAGTAAATTCTAGAAAAAGGTTAAAGATGGTAAAAAGAGGTTGACGGATGATATGTTCACTGACTATACCCCGATAACGGTCAGTTGTGAGCATATTCTGAATAAGATAAAGAAAGATCGGTCTTTGGTATGGCTAGAGAAGTTGAGATCTCCTGCTCATAAGAGAAATAAGAACTTATGGTGTGAATTTCACCAAGATCATGGCCATACAACTGACAAATGTTTTGCTCTCAAAGACATGATTGAAAAAATGTTGAAGGCCGATAAGTTGAGGAAGTATGTGGACAAGAGCAGTTCAAAGGGTGGCCGAGATGACACCCGAAATAAGAAGAATGATAAATGAAAGCTTGATACTGTAGATAATCGAGACGACGATGATTGAGATGATGATAAAGAGTCCTACCCAGACCTACCTCCTCCAATAACTGATCTTAAAAGAAGGCCTTACATAATTTCTCTCGGTGTTAAGATGATTTATGGAGGACCTACAGGCGGAGGAAAGGAAATCGATGGCAGGATAGCTCATGTGGATGAAGCCAAAGCTCTCCCTCCAAAGCCGAAAGAGGTGCACTCAGCAGCTGTTTAGCCAAAAAAAAGGTTAAGGGAGAAAAGGTTGATATAAATACCCTAATTATTAGTTTCTCTAGGTTTGATTTTAAGGGTATCTTTGTCACCCCCTAACTCCATTAGGATATAATTAACTAAATAGTTTACAAACCAGAATTACAATTTATTTATTATTTTAGTAAAACATATTGAAACAACATCAAGGTTATAATGCGGAATACTAAAAATCCAATTGTTTTAAGGAGACATAATTTCAACAGAACTCACATATCATTTAGCTTAATTACAACTAGTACAGTGTATAAAAAAACTAACAAGACCCTACTTCAATTTACTCAACCTCCCAGACCTGGCAGTGGCAGCTGGAAAACTTGAAAATGTAAACGTATAAAACCATGAGTTTAAAAACTCAGTGAATGTACTATATCTATCTATAGTAAAAGTACTATATTAACATCTCAACATCTCAATATATACATCTCTGTGCCAAATTAGGCCATATACATATCCGGAGTTAATAAACCCCACATCTCCTGCCCGTAGGCAATAATCATATCCATAGGTTTTAAAAACCTAACATCTCATTGCATAGCAACTCAACATATCTTGGCTTTTAATAAGCCATAACATCTCAACATATCTTGGCTTTTAATAAGCCATATCATCTCAATATATAATACATACACATCATATCCCAAATCAACTCAGTAAGTACACTCACCTTGTGTTGTCAACTATGTATTCACGTTTCCCTCGGTTGGAGCTGAACTTGGTTGATTTGACCTTACACCTGTTAATCCAACTAAATCAGTACTGAAACTCAATCATAAGTATTATCTTAATATAATTATGTAACTTTAAATGATTACACAACCATAATATGATTCTACTCAAGTCATATTCCGTGAAACATATGTTAAGTCGAAACGATGGTATATATGTTAATAAGGTCATGAACATTCAAACCTATAAACTACCTCGTAAGAAATTTATAACTAAACTCAAGTAAACATAAAAGTATAATTTGAAATATATATACACATGAAAGATGTACTCAAAATACCCTTGGGAAGGAGAAGATAAAAGTATTCTTTCATGGGATATCCAGTATGGTCTGAAATTATTGTCCTCCATACTTAACATTCCCATATTCATTAATTTCACACATACAGGTGTCCAACCTTATCAATAAGAAAACATATATGAATATAATTTCCATCACAAGCGATGATGTAATTTTTCAAGCTCCCTAGGTCAAGTTATGACTATTTCTTTACAACACAAGAAATCTTCCCTACAAGCTCCTCTATTATTTCTTCAACTTCCAAGAATTTTCATAATTTTTCTCCAGCATAACTCTACATTATTTTCAACAAACTTTCAGTAAACATACTGAATAGTATATAATTAAAGTTTCATAATATTTGGACTTCATTTGCTATCTCAAAAGCTTGACCAAACTCAATTCATACCGAAATGAAATATATAAACAATAACTATATACCAACTTGCAAACCATCTCTAAGGCCTAACCATAAGGAGTTAAATTATAATTTTCGGGTATCATATGAATATATGAGTCTATTTTCATATCCAATTAGAATTTATGAATTCCAGTAAGCACACAAAGAGATATGCAAGTTTGAATACAAAGGGTTTCAATACAAAGCAATATGACCTATAACACCACTTATCTCACATATGAACCAATACATATTATCACAAAGGAAGATGGGATTTTAATCAATACTTAACGATTTATATACTTTGAAATAAGTATAGTAGAAGATTAAAACAATATTAACACATATTTTTACCTTGGAAACACCTTAAGAATTTTCTTGGAATTCTTTTCCTAGCTTTTAATGAAACCCTTTGTTCCTTAACTTCTACTTTCTCTTTCCTCAAGCCAAAGACCCTTAAAACTGAACTTAGGCTTAAATTGGCTGAAGAACTATATTAGAAGAAGAGTTTTAAGTCGTCCAAGGCTGCCCCCCAATCCATCCAATCAAATTAAAACATTTGGTTTAATAAAAGACAATTTACCACTTAAGGGAATTGACAGATTTGCTCCTTGTTCGTAATTTTGGCCTAACTTCTTGCTCAAACATCCGTTTGAAGCAATGTTTGTTGTATTACCACCCTAACTCACATGTATACAACTATGTAGTTCTCACCTCAAGTCAATTGTAATGTTATAAGGGTCAAAACTAGTCTTAAACAGGAACATTTCTATCGAAAATAACCAAATCTTGTGTTCGTAAATAATTCGACATTTCATGATTTATGAAAGTAGAATTATACGAACTATAATCACTTCACATTAGATATAATAATAACACATTATTCATATCACATAATATAAGTATAATTCAAATATAATTTATCATAATTATATACGGGTTGTCACAACCTCCCCCCCTTAGAAAATTTCGTCCCTGAAATTTAATACGAATGTCACTTACCAAACAAATGGGGATACTGTTTCTTCATGCTATCCTCCGTTTCCCAAGTTGATTCTTTAATTCCATGGCTCATACACATAACTTTAACTAAGGGAATAACTTTATTCCTCAATACTTTCTCCTTACGATCAAGAATTTCCACCGGTTCCTCTATGTACGACAAGTCTTCTTTCAGTTCAATAGGTTGGGTTTTTAGTTAATGAGATGGATCTGCCAAATACTTACGAAGCATCGATACATGGAACACGTCATGCAAACGAGATAACTCTAGAGGTAATGCTACTTTATATGACAGGGTTCCAATTCTTTCCAACACTTCATATGGTCTAATGTATCTTGGACTTAGTTTCCCCTTCTTTCCAAATCTCATAACGCCTTTCCACGGTGAAATACGTAGGAATAAAAAATCCCCCTTCTGAAATTCAAATGGATACTTCCTCTTATCTGCATAAAATTTTTGCCTTCTTTGTGCTATCTTTATCCGTTCTCGGATCATTTTGATCTTCTCAATTGTCATATCTATCAATTCAGGACCCAAAAGTTTCCTTTCACCTACTTCATCCCAACACAAAGGCGTTCTACATCTCTTCCCATATAAAGCTTCATACGGAGCCATACCAATGGTGGACTAATAACTATTATTATACGAGAATTCCATCAATGGCAAATGATCATCCCATCTACCCTTGAAGTCAAATACACAAGCTCATAACATGTCTTCTAATATTTTAATCGCCCTTTCAGATTGCCCATTGGTTTGTGCATGAAATGCAGTGCTGAACTTCAAATTTGTGCCCATGGCATTCTAACGAGGACAAAACTTAGAAGTGAACGTTAGATCTCTATCTGATACAATTGACACTGGTGCCCCATGTAAACGGATAATCTCATCAACGTACATACGTGCATATTTGTCAACAATGTAGGTTGTCTTAACTGGAAGAAAATGAGCTTACTTTGTCAATCAATCTACAATCACCCAAATAGAATCATGCCCCTTTGGAGATCGTGGTAATCCTACAATAAAATCAATTGTTATATGTTCCCACTTTCATTCTGTAATAGGCAATGACTGCAATAATCCTGCCGATTTTTGATGCTCCGCCTTCACTTGCTGGCATACTAAACATTTAGCTACAAATTCTGTAATCTCACGTTTCATATTATTCCACCAGTAATACTCTTTAAAATCTCTGTACATTTTGGTACCCCCAGGATGCATAGAGTAGATAGAACTATGTGCCTCGTCTAATATATCCTTCTTTAAGGATGGATCATTCGGTACACAAATTTTGTTTTTATAACACAACGATTCATCCTTCTTAATTTCAAAGTCACTCTCTTTACCATCCAGGATTTCCCGTTTCTTCTTTTCAAGGAATGGATCACTGACTTGCAAATTTCATATGCGTTCTGCTAGTAAAAGTCTCACTGCAATGTGTGCAAATAACGCCCCCATTTTAGATAAGTTCAACTCGACTCCCATCAGATTTAATTCCATAATATTGCCAACCCGTGCACATTGAATACAAGATAACCTCCCCAATGACTTTCGACTCAATTCATCTGCAACAACATTGGCCCTCTCGGGATTAAATCCATCCAACCTCTTTGTCTCAAATTCAAGTCTCTCTGTGTAAATAAATACTTCAAACTTTGATGGTCAGTGAAAATTTCACACGTCTCTCCATACAAATGATGTCTCCATAATTTCAAGGCAAATACAATAGCCGCAAGTTCTAAATCGTGTGTAGGATCATTACGTTCATGCATCTTTAACTGTCTAGATGCATAAGAAATTACCTTCCATGTTGCATGAAAACACAACCTAGACCCCGATGTGAAGCGTCAGTATAAATCACAAAACCTTCTCCACTGGATGGAATAGTAAGAACTGGAGATGATTCTAGCCTATTTTTCAACTTTTCAAAGCTATGCTGACATTCATCACTCCACACAAATTTCACTTCCTTTCGGGTCAATTTAGTCAACGACAAGGCTATAAATGAAAACCCCTTTATGAATCTTCTATAATATCCAGCCAATCCTAGGAAACTCCTTATCTCCGTTACATTCCTCGGTCTTTCCCATTGTACAATTGCCTCTATCTTCTTAGGGTCAACATAAATTCCATCTCCCCAAACAACATGCCCCAGTAATACTACCTGATTTAACCAAAACTCACATTTGCTAAACTTCGCAAACAATTGACTATCTCACAAAACTTGCAATTCAACTCTTAGATGCTTCTCATGTTCCTCTTGGCTAGGTGAGTATATCAAAACATCATCGATAAATACAATCACAAAAGAATCTATGAAAGGATGAAATACTCGATTCATTAAATCCATAAACACCGCAGGAGCATTTGTTAACCCAAATGGCATTACTAAAAATTCATAATGACCACAGCGAGAACGAAAAGCTGTCTTAGAAATGTCACAATCTCTCACCCTTAATTGATGATAACCCGATCTCAAATCAATTTTTGAAAACACTTTAGCAGCCTGTAATGGATCAAACAAATCATTAATACGAGGCAATGGATATTTATTTTGAATAGTCACCTTGTTCAACTGTCGATAATTAATGCAGAGTCGAATGGTGCCATCTTTCTTCTTCACAAATAATACTTGAGCGCCCCATGGTGATACACTGGGTCGAATAAAACCTCTATCTAACAAATCTTGCAGTTGAACCTTTAGCTCCTTTAGTTCCACAGGTGCCATTCTATATGGAGAAATAGAAACTGGAGCTGTACGAGGCACTAAATCGATAGTAAACTCTACCTCTCTGTTAGGTGGCAATCCTGGTAATTCATCTGGGAACACATCTGCAAAATCCTTAACGACTGGGATATCTTCTTATTTTTTCAATTCCCTGTTTGTATCCACAATATATGCTAAAAAGACTTGACAACCCTTATTTAACAATTTCCTCGCCCGAAGGGCTGAAATAAGATAGTTCGGAACCATATTTCTTTCCCCAGTAATTTGAATTCTTCCTCCCCCGGCATATTAAATGTAACCTCCTTACGAAAACGGTCAATTGATGCATGGTAGGAAGATAACCAGTCCATACCCAAGATAATATCAAAATCTCGAATATCTAGTGGAATTAAATCAATGGTCCACTCCCTCTCCCCCATATACAATACACAATTTTTATACACAAGCTCCACTAACATCATATCCCCCATAGGTGTAGAAATATATAAACCACAATCTAGATAAGAACATGGTCTACCCAAATGCATGGTAAATGACAGTGTTACAAATGAATGAGTAGAACCTGGATCAATAAGCACGTAAGCATGTTTGTTCATGAAAAAAAATGTACCTGTCACCACCTCTGGAGTAGCCTGAGCATCCTGTAAAGTCATAGAAAATATCCTTCCCAGAGCCCTGGATCCACTAGCCTATCCTCTACCTCCTCCTCTCCCCGTGTCTCCAGGTGATGAGCCTCGACTAGTAGTAGATGATTGAATCCCTCCCAGTAGCATAGGACAGTTCTTTTTGGTATGACCAATTTGATGGCAGTGATAACACTCTACCCCCTTTAACTAGGGACAATCTGGACTGATATGGCCCTCAGCTTTGCAAAAATAGCATGTAATAGGCTTGGACTGCCTATTGTCATTCTCCTGTTGTCTATTCTGTTGGCCCATCGATCCTGCACGCCAAAACTACTTGGTGTCCTATTCTGAACATAATTTCCAGTCCCTCTACCGCGCTGAAATCTTTGACTCCCTTATTTTGAGTATTCTACATTGCCTTCCTTTTGCTGAGATGGATCAAATATACTCCTCTTTCCCCCTTATTACCTATTCTTTATTGCATCGTTAACATCTCCTTCCACCATTATAGCTTTGTTAATTAAAGAAGCATAATCTACCTGTGGCCATCCCCGCCGATCCCCACCGTGGAGGGAGGAGGAATCCTTCGGGTCCCGTGCATCTCCTCTCGGGAGAGCGCTTCGGCCGACGTCGATTTTGTGAGGTGTAAAAAAATGTAGAGAGATTCAGAGTCGCCAGTCTATTTTACTCAAAACAGATAAAAGAAAAAGAGGAAGCCACCCCGAAGGATGGCATCCAAAGACATACTGGTGCGTGCGAAATCAAAATGATTCGAAAAGGGTTCGGAGGCTTAGTTATGAAATGGGAAGGTGTTAGGCACCCATTCCGCCCTTTCGGTCTCTCATGGATATTTGCTATTTTCCTTTATTTTTCCCCCCGTGAAATGTGTGCATGTGTATATATATAGAATGGAGGTAGGAATCCTCGGCTTGTATCATGGAAAAGATAAAGCGAGTCATCCATAGGAAGATTATAAAAGTAATATTAGAAAAATAAGATTTACGCGGTTACCCCTACGTTGATCGCTATAAAGGAACGATAACGCACATGGAGTAATGTGTCACTAAGACTAAGGATATATATAATATAAGAAAAATGGATTTAGAGAAGATAGGAAATGAGAGAAAAAGTGAGAGAAAGGACTCGAGTCTCGAGTTTTACCCCGAGACGACTACGTAGCCTATAAAGGCATCATAGTCCACGTAGTTCGCATACAAAGAAAAGGGGTGGGGTTTATCCCATAAATCCATATGTGGGATCTCTTATTTTTAAGTGTGTGTGTGTGTAGGAAAGGTGTTTTAGTTGTGAGAAAAATGTGGAAAAAGTGTGAGAATCCCTACTTGGAATTTATGAGCAAACCCTTTTTTTCTTGTTTTGAGGTTTTTATTTATATGAAAATAAGAGATGTGCAATAATACTAAGTAAATAAAAAAAATATATTAGGATGTGTGAGATGAGATTATAAAAGTGCTAAGTAAGAAAACAAGTTATTGGGAATTCAAGAGAATTTAAGAGAGAGAGTTTGAGAAAGTTGGACATTCTTGAAGATCTTGAGCTTGATCTTGAATGTTGGAGAGAATCCCTTGAGCTTGGATGATGATGGATAGTGGTTAATTCACCAAGTTTGATGAAAAGGATGATGAAAAGTGAAGGTAAAAGAGGGATTTGGAAGTTGAAATCACACTGCCTTCGAGAGAGGTTTCTGGGATTCGTTCAGAGAGATTTCTATCAGATCTGGGCTCCCCTTACAAATGAGGCCAAGGCCTCCTTTTATAACCCCAGGGGATTGCCGATCGTCCCTATCATGGCACTGCCTATCGGCAGGTGCCGATAGGCAGGATCTGGGACCTGCCATTTGGCAATGCGCCTCAGGATTTTTCAGAAAATTGGCCACCGAGGGCAAACCGTTGGTCAGAATCGTGCATGGGGCATACCATTGGAAAGGTATTTCAGATACCTTTGAAAGTCCTTTGTACCGCTCCCGAGTTCGAGAGTTAACTTTGGGTCAAATGTGGCTCGAAAGCGTTTATCGGTCCATTGGATGAGGAATCGCGCGGACGCAAACGGCGCGTTCGTCGGCATGGTAAGTCCGAATCGAGCACGGGGCATACCGTTGGAAAGGTTAGGAGATGTACTTCAACATTCCAAAGAGTTTGACCCAGTTTGGAGAGTTGAATTTGGTCAACCGGGCCCGAGAAATGCTCGGTGGCTTCCCGAAGTCAAACGGATAGTTCGTCCGCATGGAAAGTCGGAATTACGCACGGGATGGACCGTTAAAAAGGGTATTAGTGACCTTTGAAGATTCATTCAGCCTAGGTCAAGCTGAAGAGTTGACATAGGTTAAATAGAGCCCGGGAGCGCCCGGTGGCCTCTGGGTCAGGTTTCAAACGCAAATGGGGCGTTCGTCCGCATGGTAAGGCGGAATCGCGCACGGGGAAGACTGTTGGAAAGGGTATTCAGTGCCCTTCGAAGATTCAATTATTCTCGATCAAGACGAGGAGTTTGACTTTTGGGTCAAACTGAGCCGGGGGGTGCCCGATGGCTTCCAGGTCAGTACTCGGGATGTGACATGGGTTTATAGTGATGAAGGGAGATACTAGGTACCTAATGAGAGTTAAGGGGTAACAGAATGGGGTGTTTACACTACCATTACAAGTGCAGTGAGTATATACTTGATAACTAAATTCAGACCATCCTGAAATCTGGTGCATTTGTCCTCCTCATTGTGTAAGAAACGTAGTGAAAATCGAGACAAAGATATAAATTTAGTTTCATACTCCCTGACCGATATATTCCCCTGAGTCAATGATAAAAATTCTCTCTGTTTTTGCTTCTGATACATGTGAGGAAAATACTTTTCATATAAGGCTTTAATAAAGGAATCCCAAGTAATTACCTCACCTCCCTCCGGAGTAAGCAATAAATGTTTGGAAGAATCCCACCAATATTTAGCTTCGCCCTTTAACATGAAAGTAGCCAAAATTACCTTCCGCGCGCCAGGTATATTCATCACCCTGAAGATAGTTTATGTGTCTCTAACCCAAGCCTCAACTTCTAAAGGATCTACAGAACCTGAGAATGCTGGGGGGGGTCAATTTGATAAACTTCTTGTACAGAGTATTCTTTTCCTCTCGTTGTATTTCCCTTTCTCTTCTGGCCAAAGTCTACTCCTCCAAGTACTTGGCTTGTTGTTCTGCTATTTGCGTCATAAACATGTTTTGTTGTCCTGCCATTAAAGTCATGACACGAACCATTTTTTGCATATCTGTAAGTTGTTCAGGAGCCCCCTCTACATTATTTGGATTTTGTTGGTTTACTGTATTTGAAGACTCCTCATCCACCCTCTCATGAACAGTTTCTCCTTCTATAGCTTACTATCTGTTATAAACCACAATTATAGAAACAAGAATACAACATTTATTTCTAACATAATGGTTAGTATTTCTCACAAATTAATATAAATGACCCACACAACGCTATTTCTTCCACTGCAATATCGAGACTATCTAACCCCAGAATATAAAAACCTAAAGCTTTGATAGCAAGTTGTCACCCCCTAACCCATTTAGGATATTAACTAAATAGTTTACAAACCACAATTACAATTTATTTATTATTTTAGTATTACAAATTGAAACAACTTCAAGGTTAAAATGCGGATTACTAAAAATCCAATCGTTTTAAGGAGACATAATTTCAACAGAACTCGTATATCATTTAACTTAATTACAACTAGTACAGTGTATAAAATAAACTAACAAGACCCTACTTCTATTTACTCAACCTCCTAGACCTAGCACTGGCAGCTGGAAAACCTGAAAATGTAAACATATAAAACCATGAGTTTAAAAACTCAGTGAATGTACTATAGCTATCTATAGTAAAAGTAATATATTAACATCTCAACATCTCAATATATACATCTCTGTGCCAAATTAGGCCATATACATATCCGGAGTTAATAAACTCCACATTTCCTGCCCGTAGGCAATAATCATATCCATAGGTTTTAAAAACCTAACATCTCCTGAATTGCATAGCAACTCAACATATATTGGCTTTTAATAAGCCATAACATCTCAACATCTCTTGGATTTTAATAATCCATAACATCTTAACATCTCATGACTTTTAATAAGCCATATCATCTCAATATATAATACATACACATCATATCCCAAATCAACTCAGTAAGTACACTCACCTTTTGTTGTCAACTATGTATTCACGTTTCCCTCGGTTGGAGATGAACTTGGTTAATTTGACCTTACACCTGTTAATCCAACTAAATCTGTACTGAAAATCAATCATAAGTATTATCTTAATATAATTATTAAACTTTAAATTAGTACACAACCACAATATAATTCTACTCAAGTCATATTCCATGAAACATATGTAAAGACGAAAGGATGGTATATATGTTGATAAGGTCATGAACATTCAAACCTAGAAACTACCTCGTAAGAAATTTATAACTAAAATCAAGTAAACATAAAAGTATACTTCTGAATATATATACACATGAAACAAGTACTCAAAATACCCTTGGGAAGGAGCAGATAAAAGTATTCTTTCATGGGATATCCAGTATGGCCTGAAATTATTGTCCTCCATACTTAACCTTCCCATATTCATTAATTGCACACATACAGGTGTCCAACCTTATCAATATGAAAACATATATGAATATACTTTCCAGAACAAGTGACAGTGTAATTTTTCAAGCTCCTTAGGGCAAGTTATGACTATTTCTTTACAACACAAGAAATCTGCCATACAAGCTCCTCTATTGTTCCTTCAACTTCCAAGAATTTTCATAATTTTTCCCCAGTATAATTTTACTTGATTTTCAACAAAATTTTAGTAAACATACTTAATAGTACATAATTAAAGTTCCATAATATTTGGACTTCATTTGCTATCTCAAAAGCTTGACCAAACTCAGGGCATACCGAAATAAAATATACAAACAATAACTATATACCAACTTGCAACCATCACTAAGGCCTAACCATAAGGAGTTAAATTATAATTTTCGGGTATCATATGAATATATGAGTCTATTTTCATATCCAATTAGAATTTTTGAATTCCAGTAAGCACACAAAGAGATATACAAGTTTGAATACAAAGGGTTTCAATACAAAGCAATATGACCTATAACACCACTTATCTCACATATGAACCAATACATATTATCACAAAGGAGGATGGAATTTTAATCAATACTTCACGATTTATATACTTTGAAATAAGTATAATAGAAGATTAAAACAATATTAACACATAATTTTACCTCGGAAACACCTTAAGAATTTTCTTGGAATTCTTTTCCTAGCTTTTAATGAAACTCTTTGTTCCTTAACTTCTACTTTCTCTTTCCTCAAGCCAAAAACCCTTAAAACTGAACTTAGGCTTAAATTGGCTGAAGAAATATTTATAATAAGAGTTTTAAGTCAGCCAAGGATTCCCCCCAATCCATCCAATCAAATTAAAACATTTGGTTTAATAAAAGACAATTTACCACTTAAGGGAATTGACAAATTTGCCCCTTGTTCCTAATTTTGGCCTAACTTCTTACTCAAACATCCGTTTGATGAAAAGTTTGCTGTTTTACCACCCTAACTCACATGTATACAACTATGTAGTTTTCACCTCAAGTCAATTGTAATGTTATAAGGGTCAAAACTAGTCTTAAACAAGAACATTTCTATCGAAAATAACCAAATCTTGTGTTCGTAAATAATTCGACATTTCATGATTTGTGAAAGTAGAATTATACTAACCATAATCACTTAACATTAGATTTAATAATAACACATTATTCATATCACATAATATAAGTATAATTTAAATATAATTTATCATAATTATATATGGGTTGTCACAATCTTAGCCCCACATGATGACCCTTTGGTGATCACCACCTTAGTGCATGGGTATGAAGTTCCCCGGATATTGGTCGATGGTGGAAGCTCGGTCGATGTGATGTTTTGGGATTTATATAAGGGCCTGGGGCTGAGTAAGAAGAGGATGATCCCATATCACCAACCTATCATCAGTTCGGTGGAGAGAAAGTGCAGCCTTTAGGAATCTATGAGATAGAAGTTAGAATGGGGAACATTTGACCACAATGCCTCACAAAGAAGATCAATTTCTGTATTATGGATGAGAACATCTATTCAGCCTACAATATAATTTTGGGATGGGTATCCCTCATGAAGTTCGAGGTCGTGCCCTCAACAGTTCTCTAGATGATTAAATTCCCGACTCCATATGGAGTAAGAGAAGTTCAGGGTGACCAAGTTGAGGGACGTGAATACTACTTCAACTCGACAGATGAGAGAGAGGCATATAAGAGGGCCACTATAACCTATAACATATACACTTTGGACCCCAGAGATGACACCAAGCTCAAAAAGGGTGAAGACACCAAGGAGGTAAAATCTATCGTCCTCAATGAGGACGAGTTGAAAAAAATCATCTAAATTGGTAAGGCCCTGAAGAAAGAGATTAGATAGGAGTTGATTAAATTGCTAAGGAAGAGGCAAATAATTTTTTCTTGGAGCTATGAGGATATTCCTGGCATCGATCCTAAGGTCCTCTTCCACAAGATCAATGTGGATGAGGATGCAAAGCCGGTCAGACAGAGAAGGAGAATCTACTCTAGAGAGAAGTAAGAAGTCATCAGAGAAAATGTGAAGAAGTTGAAGAAAATTAACTTCATCAGGGAAGTCATCTAACCTGAGTGGTTGTCAAATGATGTCATCATCCCCAAGGCCAACGACAAGTGGATAATGTGTGTTGATTTCATGGACTTGGATAAGGCATGCACCAAAGATATCTTTCCCCTACCGAGGATAGACCAGATGGTTGATGCCATGGCCGAACATGAATTAATGAGTTTTATGGATACCTACTCAGGCTATAATAAAATATTCATGGACTTGGCCGATGTTGAGAAGACATCATTCATTACAGACAAAGGGACCTACTGTTATAAGGTTATGCCTTTCGGCCTGAAGAACGCCGAAGAGACGTATCAGAGATTTGTAAATAAGATGTTCGAAGACCAGATAGGGAAAGCCATGGAGGTATATGTTGATGACATGCTAATAAAGAGTCTCAAGGCCGACACTTATGTGGTCGACCTTGAGCGAAATTTATACCGTGGATAAGTATTGAATGAAACTCAACACCTCCAAGTGTGTCTTCGGCATAGGGGTAGGTAAATTTATGGGTTTTATTGTGAATCAACGGGGAATTAAAGCCAACCCAGAGAAGATTAATTCTCTGATGGAGATGAATACTCCAATGACGATAAAAGATGTTCAGAGGTTGACTGGACGAGTAATAGCATTGAACATGTTTGTATCTAGAGCTAATGATAAGTGTCTCCCTTTTTTTAAAGTGTTAAGAAAGGCCTTTGAGTGGAATAAAGAGTATAAGAGAGCCTTCCAGGAGTTGAAGGGTTATCTCGGCTCACCACTTTTAATATCTCGACTTGTTCAAGGTGAGAGGTTATATCTATATCTAGCCGTGTCAGAGTCGACCTTTAGTGCTGCAATCGTCAGAGATGAGGATGGTGTGCAGATAACAATATACTTCAATAATAAGTACCTCCGAAGGGCTGAGCAGAGATAACCTAAGATGGAGAAGCTCGCCTATGCTTTAATTCATGCCTCGCAGAAAATGAAATCGTATTTTTAGGCGCACACTATGGTCATCCTCACTGACTCTCCTTTCAGACAGATCATCCATAAACCAAAGAAATTGGGTAGGTTGATGGCCTGGACAACAGAGTTTGGAGAATTTGAGATTATCTATTAGCCGAGGATGACCATCAAAGGGTAAGCTTTGAAATTTTTTATCGCCGATTTCACTTAGGACGAGTCCGATAGTGAAGAATTGATAAACCCATCACTAGAGCTAGAAAAAGTAAGTGAAAGCTCGATTGAGGTCGAGACGAGCATGGAAAGAGGTAGAGATACTAAAAATGAACAACGAAATATTTTCAAATGTAGGACCCTAGAAGAGGGTAATTTTTTGAAGGAAGGTATAGTTTGGACTTTGTTCGTGGATGGATCTTCATGTGAAGCCGGAAGTGGAGCAGGCTTGATTGTGTCGGCCCTAGATGGGACTGGCATCGAATATGCCCTGAGGTTCAGTTTTAAGGCTTCCAACAATGATTCGGAGTATAAGGATCTTCTTGCTTGACTCTCACTAGCCAGAGCATTGAACATAGGCCAACTCTTGGTTCACACTGACTCCAGATTCGTAGTGAATAAGATATTGGGAGTATATGAGGCCAAGGATGATAGAATGGCCAAGTACTTGGAAAGGGTAAAGATAACGCTGAAAATTTCATAGAGGTGAAGCTAAAAATGATCCCTCGTCTAGATAATAGACGAGATGGTGCCTTAGCGAGATTAGCCTTCGCCACCAGGATAGAAATCAGAAGGTCGGTGCCAGTGGAGATCCTACATCGACCGACCATTGAAGAAGATGATAATTCGGTGGATTTTAGCCATAACCTAAACTTGGGAGCTTCATGGATGGACCATATCATCCGATACATTAGAGATGTGGAGTTACCCAATTCAAAAGCTGAGAGGAGGAAATTGAGGTACAAAGCGACGGAGTTCTCCATCATTAGAGATGTCCAATACAAGAATGGATTCCTTCTTCCCTTACTATAGTGTGTCCACCCGACTGAAGTGGAGTATATATTGAAGGATGTGCATGAGGGATCTTGCACCAGCCATATAAGAGGAAGATAATTGGCAAAGAGAATTGTCACCCAGGGATATTAGTGGCCGACACTGGCTAAGGATGCAGCTACTTACGTGAACAAATGTGATAAGTGCCAAAGGTTTACCACTATAACCCATCAACCTCACCAGCCTCTGACTTCTATCACTTCCCCTTGACCATTTAAAATCATGGGGATTGACTTTGTATGACTGTTACAAAGGGCTATAGGTAATTATCGATATCTGGTAATAGCTATCGATTATTTTTTGAAGTGGGTGGAGGCCGAGGCAATGATCACCATAATAGAGAAGAAGACCTTATAATTTATTTGGAAGAATATTATTTTCAGATATGGTGTATCAAACACTTTGATCTCAGACAATGGGAAGTAGCTTAAGAATATGTCCTTGGATAAGTATTGTGAGAGGGTTGGCATTAAGCAGTTCTTTTCAACTCCTGGCCGACCCCAGGCCAATGGGAAAACTGAGGTGACAAATAGAACAATCATTAATGGAATCAAGAAAAAATTGAAAGATGCTAAAGGAAGACAGAATAAAGAGGTGCACGCCTTCCTATGGGCCTATAGGATGATAGAGAGAACACCAACGGTGGAGACCTCATTCATGTTGGCCAATGGTTCAGAGGTCGTGGTGCTGATAGGTATTGATCTTTCAACTCACTGAGTCCAGACATATGAGCCGAATGAGAATACTGCAGAGCATAGACTAGATCTGGACCTAATAGAAGAAAGAAGAGAGGATGTTGAGGTTAGACAGGCTACCTATCAGCAGAGAATAATAAAATTCTATAATAAGAGAGTGAAGGCCCGACCATTGGCAATAGGATACCTAATTCTAAATAAAACTGGGTAGAAGACCAATAAACTCTATCCTAACTGGCATGGTCCTTACCGGGTGATTGAAGAGGTGGTTCCAGGAACATATCGACTGGAGAACTTGGAAGTAGATCCATTCTCGAATCCTTGGAATGCCGACCATCTAAAAAAGTATTTATCAACTAAATTTTTTTATGAATTTCTTTTACCTATGTAACAGTGTATGGGAAGGTAGTTGTGAATGAAAAATTTCCTAGTGTTCTCTCATATGTTATTGTGTGAATAGTTCATATTGTATGTATCAGTTCATCCTAAGATATAGAACATCATTCGCGGTGAAGTAGCTTTAACTAACTATTTGTGACATGACATTCCAGACGGGGCTATCTTTATCTATGGACTCTCAATAACACTGAGATGGGGGAACAACATCTTAAGCAAAATTAACTTCATAGAAAAACTTTCTCGACCAAGACGACAGTGCATGGACGAGATAGCTCTCGTCCATACACTCTCAAAATGACGAGAGGGAACTCGTAATACAACACCATAATTTGGTGAATTCAAATTAAAAAATCACTTTATTGTGGTTCATCTTAAACATCATTAATTTGGTGGAAAAACTCTCTCGATCGAGACAACAGTGTATAGACGAGATAACTCTCATCCATGCACTCTCAAAACGAGAAGAGGGGACTTGTGATATAACACCATAATTTGGTGAATTCAAATTCAAAAAATCACTTCATTGTGGTTCATTTTAAACATCATTAATTTGGTGTAAAAACTCTCTCGGCCGAGACGACAGCGCATGGACGAGATAGCTCTCGTCCATACACTCTCAAAATGACGAGAGAGGACTAGTGGTGTAACACCATAATTTGGTGAATTCAAATTAAAATATATATATTTATTTCATCTTGGAACGAGAGGATGCTCATGTTATGAAATGTAATTTATATTTATCTTGTCTAAGGACGGGACGATGTGTGAAAAACTTGATTATGTGGTGATCTCAAGATTGTAAACCATTTAATTGTGGTTACTAGTCAAAATATCAAACGAATTGACACATAGGAACAAATGAGGATTACTCATAAGTATGAGAAGAAATACCATTCATCCATTCGAATATAAACATAAGCTTGGAGCAATAATAAGGTTCAAATACAAATTTAGGAGTGTTCACAAAAAAAGAAATTACAAAATAAAGGGTATTAGCCATAGGCGGTCACCCTACCGAGTCGGCTCAGCATTGATATCGACCTCTCGACATCGTCCCTAGCTGCACCCGTCATCTCAGTGTTGACGTTTTCAATTATGGTAAAGGGGTCGATGGAATTCCTTCTCCCTCGGAAGCGGTCGGGGACTCAACTTATGACGGATCCTTGGTGATGAAAGGGTCCCTAATATCTGGTGCCTCCAATGATGGAAAGATATATGAGACATCATCAAAAAATTTGAGGACGACCCATATGCAAGCCGTCTTAATACCACTTTCGAGGTATTCTAAGATAAAGCCCTAAAATTCGTCTGAAGCCTTATAGGCTTTGATGTCCTTGGCCCTTTTGACAGCAGTGGCAAGATCAGACTAGAACTTGGTGGATTGGGCCTGTAGGGATTGGTCTTTCTCCCGTGGGGATTTATATTTATCATTAAGCTGATTGTTGTGTTCCAACTTTAAATCTTCAAGGGCCTATTTATACTCATCCTTGCGATCCTTTAGTTTTATTTAAGGTCATCCTCGACTTGTATGACCCTATCGACATCTTGAAGCTTTTGATGGTTCTCGGCCATCCATTTGGTGGTCGAAGTAAAGGCGCACACAGACAATAAAAAAAGATCAGAATAAGACAAAGCAGAAAATGGTATGAGACAAGACTAAAGATAAGTGCGAGGTAGATACCTGAGCCAAGTGGTGGAGGCCGAAGTCATAAATCTTAGTGGGGGGCATTTTCCCTAAAAACTCGTAGTCGGCCTCTAAAGGAGCTGCAAACGCTATCGAGATATAATTGGTTAACGAGCTTGGGTTTGCCTTTAAGGGGGCTAGATTGGTTGCCTAAAAAGACTCAAACGATGTGGGGGAAGAGGAGCTGGGAGCAGTGTCGTAGGGGTTGACTTTCCTCCTCGTTTGAGGGTCAGAACGGGTTTTTAAAGGACCTACAGGCTCTTTCATTTTATGGCTAGCTTGAGGATTGGTCGTCCCGCCAATTGTCGTCTTCTTGAAAAGCTGCTTGTTGCTTTTCTTCCCCAAACTAGATAGAAGACTGGGGGACGATCATCATATTCATGTTTTTATCTAAGGTGTTAGGAGGACGATCTGAAAAAAAGAAAGAAAAATTATTAGAAATAATGTCTGACGATGAGGGAAGACTTTAGTAAGAGTTTATGTAACTCACATAACTCGTCTGGGGGACAACCCCCACAATAGAATCCTCCAGATACTCTGGGACCATGAGATCCTCAAATATTCAGCCATATCTCATTCATCAAGCCTGAGGTCGGGGTCCAACTTCGCTGTCATGGAGGGGTTGGCCTAGGCATGTGAAACTCTAGGCTCGTCCTCACTTGGGTCGGTGTTGGCTGGAGACTCCCAGGCCCCAGAGGTGAAAAACAGTCTTGGTTTCCAGTGATGATTGAACATTTAGGCCACATGAATAATCTTTTTGTCTAGCTTCCTAGCCCCTAAATGAAAATAGCTGGCTTCGTTAGTTGAAGACAAGATGTTGTAACAGGCTGTGAAAAGTTCTACTGAAGGATCATCCGTTAATGTATTCTTCCAGAGAGAGATATATCCAAGGATGATCCACCACGAGTTGGGGGGTAGCTGGGAAGGTGCAACCCCTAAGACAGATAAGATAGCTCGGATGGAGGGGTGAAGCAGCAGTCTGATGCTGATCCTGAACATCTAATTATAAACGATGATTTCTCCCTCCAGGCCTTAGAATACTTTCTCATCCTCATTCGGAACTCTCATAGAAACATCATGCTTAATGTCGTATAAATGTATCCATTGAAGGAGATCAGTCTCTTTGACAGTAGAGATGAAAGATTCAGCAGATGAAGTATAAACTGGCTCTTCGGCTTCAGAGTCGGCATTTTCATCAGCATCCTCAGAGTTCGGGACCCTATTTGGGAACCTCTCATAAAATTCTAGAGCAGTCATTGCCGAGAGAGGAATGACAGGTGGGGGTGTGGTGTTAGCAATCGTCTTATCCCTATCTGAGACGACGTGAAGGGAAGAGTCATCTTGACCAAAAAATTTATCCTCACTAGAGGATGATGTCTGAGATTATGATTCTCTATGGTTTCTTCGAAATTTCTACTCTCAGCCAGAGCAGAGAACAAGCTGGGTATCTCTATGGAAGAGGGAAAAATGGTTTATAAAGGTATTGGGAAAACGTGTCAAGTGAGGTCGACCCAGGCTTGGCATTGAGCCTCTTCTTCCTCCTTAATCCTATTAATCTCTACGAAGTATCTCTCCCTAAGTGTGGGGAATTCCTCGGCTAAAGCACAAAGGGTTCTTAACATTCAACTAAGCTGAGGCTTTACTTGGGCAGAAAAAAACTCTCAAAAGCCACAAAAAACTAAAGGCTGACTATTATTGACCAAAGAATCAGACTTGTAAATTGAATGGTTTTCACCAAGAACAACTTAAGAACCGAAACCAATCATGCCGGAGAAGAAGGCCAAATTTTGACCAAAAAACACACAGTCGCTTAAAAGGGCAAGAAACAAAAGGGAAATCCCTAAAACCATGACCTATTACTTCCTAAAGTCCTAAACCTACTAAAAAACCAAGGAGTTGGCCCTTACAAATCCTGGTACCTCGTCGAAAAATGCAGAAAGTATCCCGAAGCAAACAAATAACGAAATCAACCTTTAACCTAAACTGAAATGAGAAAAAAGATGGGGAAAATGGAATACCTGGATAAGAAAACGTATAAGAAGAATAAAAATGCATAAAGACTTAAGAATGGAAGGAATTGAAGGTTCCTAGTGGAGCTCTAATGGAGATTGCAGAAGGTTTGAAGCGGGAAAGGTTTTGGAAATAAGGAAAGTGAAAGAGAAAATTTTGGGTTAAAATATCATAAAATAATTGCACACATGTTTCGAGGCGCATCATCATTTTAGGCACAAAACCCTTAGCATTCAGTCGTTATTTAGGCTTTGATTAGACGCAAGCCAATGTGAACTATGAAAAGTTTCACATCAGACCTGCAATCTACTTAACGATTGCCATGTGTCTCCTTAATAATCGCCATGAACACCTTCAGACATTTTTACCCCTCAACCTCCTCCTAATGCCAGACACAAAGGGTTGGGGGTGATTGATATGCCAAGTATAGCCCCATATCATATTTGTATTACCTCGGCCAAAAGCCGACCAGTACCAATCTATTCATAATGACGAGTTATGCCTTAGTCATGGACTCAGCACGAGTTGACTCGTTCTCAGCCAATGACCCCTCGCAGGGAACCTCAACCTCGTCCTTCAAGACCAGTTAATATTCCTCACATCATTAATCCTTTGAACTGCCGCCCTCGTCCTCAGCCATCATCTGAGCAATGGAGATAGGACGAGACATCCCAACAGGATGGGTGTCATTCCATCAATGGACCATAGTTAAATAACTAAGACTCGACCAGGATAAACTACCGATGGTGGATAACTGGCAGAGCGCGTGGATTGGGAAACGAGTGAGAATGTGCGCGTGAGCTGCAGATACCACGTGTACCATAACCATTAAAAGAACATCTACCTCATATGTGAAGGAATATTTTATCATTATGACATACATGTGATAGAGACAGTTGGCTCCTCCTCATTGTCCAAGAACATTCCACAGATGCTTATTACATACTTGGAGGGTACATTACACCCCCTGTACTATAAATACTTGTCTTTTACATCTTTGTAAACGATCTATCATTGTAAACCCAAGCTGAAACTCTATTAAAATCACAGTAGAGAGAGGGCTTGAGTGTTCGGTATCCAAAGGCCATTAGTACCAATTCTTAGTGGCTTTCACACACACTCACACAGTGGAGTAGGCCTAGATAGGCTGAACCACTTATATTCTGTGTTATCTCCTTCTCTGCCTCATCTCCTTCAGTATTTTTCTACTGTTCATACTCCATTGATACACTGGTTTGAGCTTGTTTACTACATTGATTTGGTGATGCCATTTTCGGTATGATTAGTATACAAGATTACTATGTGCATAGTTTTCTAGACAAAAAATGGTTTCAATTTTGGGATATTTTACCCTGGGAAACAAAACATTAATTAGACTAGAACATAATTTTGGACAGAGCCACATAACACCTTTAAGAGAACGACTTATTTTCTCGACTCAACCTCATGATTTTTCTGTTGTTGGATTTTTACATTTGATAATTTCGTTCCATTCTCTTATTTCAGTAACAACACACTATGTGATCGTGTAACGGTTTATATATTATAGTTGTAATTTAGGAATTCCATTAAAATCAAAATTAAGTAAACAATTAACCTTCTTCAACCTACAACTTCATTAAAAAGTACATAACTCTTATGAATTAATTATTTCTCATTGTCAAATCGCAAATGAGTAAAATTTTAGGTCAATTCACAAAATGCTCATCGCCATTTTTAATTGACGTTTAATCCAACCTTTTTTATTTGATTCCAAAAAGTCTCCCACCCTATAATATAATGACAAACACTATTTTTTCTCTTATCGTAAACCCATAAAAAATTGTCAAAAAAATAAATAAAAAATGACTTTTTAAAACATAAAAAAATAAGTTGGGCTATTTACATAATGTAATTAGATGTGAAGTCCCTAAAACTTTTAGATGCAAAAACACACATAAACTCGGTATAAAAGTGAGGGGATAAAGATAATAAAAAGAAACTCAGAGACAAAAATGTTACTCATATGATAAAATTCAATTTTTTTCAGGTGCTTGTCACTTGTCGGGCAGGAATCATTTAAGGTATATTTGATATAAAATGGACAAATGGCTTGAGTGACAAATTTTGCCATGAAAAATAATTTCATGACAATTCTTATAATTTTTCATGTGAGGCTATTTGATAGTATTTATTTTTCAGGTGGCAAATCATATTTTTTTAACAAAATAACAATAATTTATAACAAAAGAAAAATAAATTTTAAAGAAAAATTGTTTTTAACAAAAAGAAATCAGTTTTTTATTAAATAAAATAGTTTTTAACAAGAAAAACAGTTTTTTAATAAAATAAGAAAAATAGTTTTTGCGAAAAAAAAATAGTTTTAACAAAAAAGAAACAGTTTTAGACAAAAAAATCAGTTGTTAACGAAACAAAACGATTTTTAACAAAATAAAAATATTTGATAATTTTGTTAACAAATAAAAACAGTTATAACGAAAAAAACTGTTAATAAAAAAACTGTTTTTAACAAAGAGAAAATTGTTTTTAAAATAAAAATATTTTTTAACAAAATAAAAACGGTTTTAAAGAAAAAAAAGTTTTAAGTTAAAAACATTTTTAACAAAAAAATCAGTTTTTAATGAAAAAATATTAAAAAAATATTTTTTAACAAAATAAGAACAATTTTAATGAAAAAAACAGGTATAAAACAAAAAAAAAAGTTTCAAAAAGGATGAAATTTTTTATGTTTGCTATATATGAAAACAAATTTTGCCAACAAAAATGAGAAATGATGATAAATTTGATTGTGGATATGGGTATCCGTGAATTTTTTTTCATGACAAATATGATCAATCAAACACAAAATGATGAGTAAATATTTTATTATCATCATTTGTCATATATACTGTGACAAATTGAGATATCAAAAGAACCCTTATTGTTTGACTCACTTGCGACATTTAATTAAACTAGTTGTGCCCACGTGCGTTGCACGTGTGGACGAGTTTCGATATTTATCTTTAGGAATGAAATATGAATTAGAATCTTTTTATGTAAATTGTAAATCATATATTAAATTAATGACATTTAATGTAGTAAACTCAACAACCATGTAGTTATGTTGACTTAATAATACATTCATTACAAATTGAGTTTCGATATTTTCCACTCTGTTTCGAGTTGTTGGAGATTGTTGATCATTTTGTAGTCCTCAATTTCGACTTCAGGTGATGCCATTGAATCAGTAAGAGTTTGGCCTATTAAAAGATGATGACATTATGAATAGTACATTATTGTAAAGTGATAAGTAATAAATTATGAATAAAAAAGAACTTAAGTGGGAAATGTTTAAGGGAAATAGGCAAAATAAATATGGTGTGAGAAATAAATGAACATGAATAATGATTTGTATATTAAATTTATTTGTACCTTGATGCCAATAGAACTTCTTTGTAGACAATATTTTTTGTGACATTAATGTTCCTTAAATTTTCTGAGTGGAGAAGTACTTTTGTGGTTGCCGTTGAAGTTCCTCTCGATGAAGCAACGTGCATTTGGCCATGGAAGAAGACGTTTGTTAGTAAGTAAACACCAACATTAGCAATTGTTTGTCCCTAGGATTTGTTTATTGTTATAGTGAAACATAAACGAATATGAAATTATTTCCTTTTGAACTGGTAAGGGTATCCCTCATTTTTTGTTGGTGATAGTGGAATGCGGGGCAGTAGGACATTTCTGCCCTTATGCTGTCCTACTGAATTTTTCACATGTATGACATTATCCGAAGAACCTTTGTACAACATTCTTGTTCCATTACATAATCCAATTGAAGTATTTATATTCCGTAGAAGAATGATTGGACAATTAGGTTTAAGTTTCAATATGTGTGGGGCAATCCATTCGGCATCAAGGAATTTAAAAATTCTTCTTGGTAATAGTTGTGTGTGTCATCCACAGCTTCATCAAAGCTATTTAAGGTCTTCAACTCTCAAGGGAACATATCAATCATCATATCATTAAGGGATTCAACATGTTCGTTTGTTGTAGCAAGAATTTCTCAATCTGTCAAGAAATTTGACAGGCCGCATTAACATTTAATGATGGAAAGATAAGGTCAATGAGATCTAAAGCTTTATAATATGGCACACTTTACAGATAAAAGATTATAATCCTAATATTGATGATATTTCATACTTTAGTTCAGAAACAAGAAAGGGGTTAGTTGTCTTGGTCATACAAATTTATGAGAATGATGGGACAAACATGGGAATAACAACCATGCAATAACATAGTAGCAATAGGTAGGGATGAATAAAATATTCTCTGTAACGGCTGTCATCATGAATCACAAGATTTTATGGGGTACCTGAGATTTAACGATGCAAGGAGAAATAAAAAATTGTTCAGTGTAACCCAATGTCTTAAGATGATATTATGGATTTTATCAGGAATGATTTATGTTACAAGAATATATAAAGGGCACATTAGTTCCCTATTTGTAAAATCATTTCCAGTGGGCTAAAGTTAATCATAAACGACACATGAATATCTGATTGATTTTGATGTTACTACAACTTAAGGTATACCATGGAATATATAGTGACGATTGTTATCTTCGTTGTATTTGTTCTATAACGGATAAGGGGAGTCTGTTACTCTGACCTGCCTCACATCGAGGCTAAGGCCCAACCCTAGCAGCGCTAGAGACGACGCCACGCTGTGAAATATCTCCAAAGCCTCTACTACTGCATTCACAGTCACCATGTCGTCTTCAGTGGGCGATGCATGGTGGTTGTGTTTTCACTTCTTATTGAATAGGGAGTGGGGGATATTACTACAGCTGAATTCATAATCACCTGGTGCATCTTTGAAAGACACCTGTCTGTCTGGGGAAGAGTGGTGGTGATGAAACATGAGGTTTTGTAAAGCTTTACCGACAATCTTGCCACGTCTCAAAATCATGTTGAGATCAAGCATAAGCTTCCTCTTTGGACTAATTCCTTTCCTCAATATCAACAACGCCACCCCTACTATGTTCCAAAACTTATTTCCTATATCTGGAAGATTTGGTACCATATTTTCGAGTTTGATATTTGTATTTGTTTTCCGCTCGGAGAGAGGAGAGATGGCTACATGAATATGGGGGAGAGGGAGAGTACTTCGATTTGAACATAAGATGGCCGTAGCAGAGTGATATTTGAAGGCGTGGCCGTGGAGAAAGAGGGCACAACTGTAGGTTAAAGTTAAACTAAAGTCAGTGCTGGTGCATTACTCAATTATTGATTGTAATGGTTTTCATTAGATAAGCTCAAGCTCAATTCTGCTTAATCGTGTGGTCTAAGAGTGCAGCAGTGAGTTCGCGTTCGGATATTATGAGGTAAGGGTGTGGTCAGGTGAGTGTGTCGTGAGTTGTGTGCTTGGGAAGTTAAAAAAATTGACATTTTTTACATAATAAATCCATCCATGTAAGCAATAGTGGAAAAGTTATTATGTACCATATAATGGGGTCCAACTTTCCAGTGTATAATCCAAACATGGGCATGTCAAAAAGAAGAATTTGTATTAGGAATGAGGTTCATAACTTTTCTGTAGTTGAGGGAATGCTTGACATCATTTGCAGTGGCTGGGGGTTATTAAATCATATTTGGGAAGAATGATAGAAAAAGGATCTCAGAAATATATATGGTGAACCCAGTGTATACACACGCACCAACAACTGTAAAACATTTTACAAGTAGGCTTGGAGATTGCCAAAGAAAAGATGAACTTTTTCACTATAACCCTTGATCAGTATCTTGTGGTATAGCCAGGGTATACATAACACCACTTCTATGATCTTTTAAGCTATTTTTGCTATAAAATATCTTAAACAAACTAAGAATCTTTTAATACATCTTCCATACTAATTTCAACCAAAAAATAAAAAGATAAAAAAAAATACAGGTGAACATGAAATAATTATCAACTTTTGACAAGACATGCATATACCACAAGAAGGGAAAACTTTTAAACCGAAATATGATTTATTGGTTTATTGGTTTACTTGTCTTTACACTTGTGTAAGGACTTTTATCGGTTTACATGTCTTTACACTTTACAACAAAAATACAATTTAGTTGTAATCTACTATCCTGTGAATCCTCTTCTTCATCAACACCTCAAATTAGTAGACTCATTAGATGTGCGGATCAGCTAACCCATTTTTATGCAAGAGAGTCAGCTTCTATGGGAAATTGTTTATCCTATGCGTATTTCTCTTATTTGACCTTTGGAGTATGGATGCTACGTCAGATGGATATCTGAACCAATGAAAAAAAATTCATGTTATACCCTTCCTGAGGTCCATTCTGCAGTTGAAGGGGTTATTTCAACTCTTGTCTTTAACTGCTCAAATCCTATGTAGCATAATTGTAGCTACACTAAAACAACAAAAAACTATAGATGTTTGCATCTAGGCCAGACGACAATAGGCATAGCACCGCATTGGTCATAGTAGAGTCCGCACTATGAGATTATTAGAACACTAATCTGAATAGATTTCAATCCAAATATTAAGGCAACCTATCTACCAAGATAATTAAACTAAAGGGACAATAGCCATAATCTCAGCATAAAAGGGTCATTTTTGTGCGCCAATAACCACGTTCCTTTGTATTCACGTATGAATCCTTCCCCATGGATCCCTCCTAGTTAATGGGGTCCAACTTTCCAGTGTATAATCCAAATATGGGCATGTCAAAAGAAGAACTTGTATTAGGAATGAGGTTCATAAATATTCTGTAGTTGAGGGAATGTTTGACATCATTTGCAATGGCTGGAGGTCATGAAATCATATTTGGGGATAATGATAGAAGAAGGATCTCAAAAATATATATCGTGAACCCAGTGTATACATGCGCACCAATAACTGTAAGACATTTTATAAACAGGCTTGGAGATTGCCAAAGAAAAGATGAACTTTTTCACTATAACCCTTGATCAGTATCTTGTGGTATAGTCAGGGTATACATAAAACCACTTCTATGTTCTTTTAAGCTATTTTTGAGGGATGGATTTCTGAACCAATGAACAAAAATTCATGTTATACCCTTCCTGAGGTTCATTCTGTAGATCAAGGGGTTATTTTAACTCTTGTCTTTAACAGCTCAAAGTCTATGTAGCAATAATCGTAGCTACACTAAAACAATAGCAAACTATAGATGTTTGCATCTAGGCAAGACGACAGTAAGCATAACACCACATTGATCATAGTAGATTCTGCATTATGAGATTATTAGAACACTAATCTCAATAGATTTCAATCCAAAGATTAAGGCAGTATATCTACCAAGATAATTAAACTACGGGGACAATATCCATAAGCTCAGCATAAAAGGCTCATTTTTGTGCGTCAACAACCATGTTCCTGTGTATTCACGTATGAATCCTTCCCCATGGATCCCTCCTAGTTTGCGTTTTCCTCTACATAGACCATACTGGATATCCTAGCATGAGAGGTAATGTTAGTGATATTTCCCTAGGTAATTATACTCTGAAATCATTTTCAGAAAGTTCCAAAATTTGTAAAGTGCAATTTTTCATGACTGACAGTATGCTACCTAATCCTATCTTGCTAAAATTAAAGTTACAGCAGGAGGTATTGTTCTCGTTTTAATCATTTATCCATACTTTGGCTCAGTCGTCTTCATTAAATGGCCACTCCATAAAACGCCCAATCGTTATTATGATGATAAAGCAGGTAGTCTAGGAGATAAAGATATAACATGTAGTTCTGTACAGTTTTGAGGATTATACGGGGACTCTCTTCTTTCATATTAATAATAAAAGTAACACAAGGCATGGACATAGCCAAGTTGACGACCCGCATACATCCTTGTTTTGTGATTGATTATTGTTTGGTTGCGTTCTTATTGGACCTTAGAGCTAGTTATTGTTTCTATGTTAATTTTTCCCGTATAAGGATAAACTTTACAGTCTTCAATCATAGTGTGGTCCAAGAATAAGAAAAAGATTAAATGGACATCGGATTCATTTTAATTTACATACATGATCTTTTGGGGAACTTTTGGGGAATATTCATACATTAGTAAAGTTACTTTGGTGTTGTTCATAATAAATACAAATAATAAAATTATATATGTTAAATTTCTCAATCTATTATTATCTCTTTAATATTTCAATACATCTTTTCATGTCGTGGGAAAATAATGGATTCAAATGAACACATGAATGATACTGTCATTAACATAAAGTCAGTGTATTGGGATAGGAGGAGTTCGTATTCAAGTCATAGAAAATTAATAGATTGAAATCAACGAATAAATGTATTTTCTTTAAACAAAACTCTAATCAACAAATCAACAAATAAATCAATAGATCTTAGATTTCCTGAACCTAATTATAAAAAAATCAATGAGACCATAAATCAAATATGAAATAGAACCAATGAAAAATACATGTTCAATAACGGTTAGTGTTGAAGCACCTAATTGAAAAACTAAAAACTGCAGAAATTACTATTGAGATTTAATGGGAAATAAAACAATGAGGAAATCACATTTTCATATGGGGTTTTGCATGAATTAATACAATATGCAGACATAAAAGATATAATAATTGGAATCATTTATAAGAATTAACAGGATAAATACCTCAATCACGCTAATTATCTTCTTATTTCTCTTTTGAGTTTCTATTAAATCAGAACCTCCACAACCGTACACCACCCTGGTATCAACCATTATTCATCTTGTCTAACAACAAATTGTTTCTCCTTGATCTGTAAAGCCAGGAATCCACCAAGTGCCAAGGGATAGATTGGAATCAAACAACCTATGCAGCAATAATTTAATGGCTCGGTTAGCGTACATTCTCCAAGACATGATGAGGATGATATAAATCTTGAAAAAGATAAACAAAAGATTTATAGAGCCAAAATATATGCACAAAACTATCTTTGATCAATAAAACCTCAATCTATTATTTAGAAAAAAATTAGAGTTTGTTCTCTCATCAGCTTTCACTTGAAAAATGATACGAAATGAAGTAGTTATATGTTCAACCCAAAATCGATGGAAATATATGTGTCCGAAAAAAGATAATAAAATGATCTAAAAATGTGCTTCGACAATGATTTTTTTTTCCTAACTGACTTGATTTAAAGAAAATAGAAGTGCAGAATCTCAGACAGTTTTTAGATCATCCAAAAAAAAATATTTACACAATTAAAAAGTACAAATGACTGAAAGTGTGGTTGGGCGATGATTTTTTTTTCCGAACTAACTTCATTTAAAGAGATTAGAAGTGTAGAATCTCATACAATTTTTAGATGTGCGAATAAATATTTACAATATTAATTAAAAAGTAAAAATAGGATTTCTAAAATACTTGAAATTTAGTTGAAGATTTTACAAAATCTACAATTACAAATAAAATTTCAATAAATTCAAAAATCCAACAACATGCATCCAATATAAGCACAAAGTGAGTTTACAAATTGGTAATGTCGGGTATGAAATTTTTTTGTATCAATATGTCTACTTCAAAAATTATTAACATTTAAATTGAAAACACTACAGAGGCAAAAAATAGAGAGGGAAGTAGGAGTACTAACCTTTTTTTTGCCAAAGTAATAAAAGCAAGGAAGGAATTTGAATTTAAGACACATATAATATAGGAATAACATGGGCAGGCATTCCTGACTATTGGTGTTTCCGATTCCAGTTCAGATGATGAATGAATGTAGTAGATGAATGAATTTACGTTAATTTGTGATAGTCTACGATGGATGAATGTGGAAGATGAATGCATTGTCATTAATTTTTGTGAACCGACTTTTGATTTCTAGATTCGGAAGATGAAAAAGGAAGATTTCTAGGCTTGTAAGATCTAATAGGCGTGAAGAAAATAAGAATAGATAATTGGGTGTATTATCAAGGGCATGGTAGGAAGTTTGAAATTAGTGAGGGTAATTTAGACATTTCATATTTAAAGAGGAAGTTGGCTCTTTTATAGCAGTAGAGATAGAGATTATTGAGTTAGTTAGCACCAAAAAATGTATTATGGAATCTTAAAAAATAACATATTATCGATATGGGATTTTTTCTTCTTCTTAATATTATAATGTAGTCCAATGAAAAAATTATATTATGTGTCGTGCTCATTACACCTACAGAAATCTTAAATTTATATATTTATCGTATTTTTATTTGTGTTTTTATTTCTGGGTATGACCTATGAGAAGAACATGAACCTTGGGTATTGTTTGACCTTTGGACATCCCAATCAAAAAACGTCAGCATTCCGATCAACGTTCCATAAATCCACGTGTATGGTTTACACTGCGAGTTCATTAATAATGAAGTACCCAAGTTACATCATGATAAGCAGTATTTGCTTAAAGTAGTCATAAGCTAGAAAATAAAATCTATCTTTCCCTTTGAAACACCCATACATACATACCTTTTTTTAAAAGCTTAATAATTGAAGGTGAGAGGGAAACGACAAAGCGAGACAAATAACACAAACAAAAAAATAAATCCTGTTATCGTGGCAAATAATAAATATATTAGTTATATCTTATTTTAATATTATTGGGTTTATTACGTTTTGAACCCTAAAATTTTACTTTTATTTTCACTTTATCATCCTTCTTTTTATTTCACACAATAACCCCTTGATTTTTTTAAAAAGAATCAAATTATCTCAAACTCTAACGGTGTTATTAACTTGATGGAAAATTGATCGTGTGCATGACACATGATAGTACATTTGTACAAAAATATTCACTTATGCCACATAGATGATCAATTTTTCGTCTAAAACATAACACCATTATGGTTTGAAGGTAATTTGAACCGTTTAAAAAAATTCAGAAGGTTAAGTGTAGAAAATGAAAGTAGGGTGGTGAAATTAATATAAGGATAAAAGTTGAGGGGGTCAAAGTGTAATTAACTCAAAATTATTTAAATTGAATGTGTAATTTATTATATGACATAATTCAAAGAAAATATTGAGTACAATAATTATTATATTTATTATTTTTGTGGTATGTTAATTTCTCTCACCATGCCATAAAAAATGCCACACGAGGAAAAAATAGACACAATATTAAAATAATAGATGTTAACTTTTAGTAATTTCTTCTCTATAACTAAGTTCATTTGAATAGAAGATTTGTTAAAAAAATGCCATGTGTTCAAGTTATACTATTACTAAAAGAACAACCATATTGCACATTTAATAAAACTAGTGGTGCAGGTGTGATTCCATCCTTATAAGTTTATCACCTACCGTCTCTTTCTCTTCCATAAGCAAGAGGGTAAGGACCCTCTCTCTTCTCCATTTTCTTTGCAATAATTTAGTTTTAGTTTTGGTAAATGTAAAATGGTCTCTCCTTTGTGAGAGTTTTATATCTTTCTTTTATGAGAGTTTTATCCCTCCTTTTGGTAGGCTGTTTGTGGGATATTTTATCCCTTGGTGTGGTTTATGAACTTCTTGAAAGCTTTGTGAAGTGTCTTTTTCTCTTCGACGGAGTTGCTGCTGATGTTGTTTTTATCGGTGTTGCATTCATTCAGATTGGGATGAGATCAAGTCACCTTTCTATGGCTATGTTTCAAATCTAAGCGCGTATGTTCCTCATATCATGGGGAAGAGGCTTAGTGAAACATATCTATGATGAACCCCTCTTTTGTAAAGGTTTTGATGCCGATGGATCGTTTTCTGCCAAATGTATGGTGTATTTTTTTCATACCTCATTTTATGGGTAAGCGAAGAGTCTGTTTTACCGGTTGGTTGACCATTATAACACCTTTTGGTAGCGAGAAGTTTGAATATTTAGTGTAGTCTATTTTTGGCTTTAGATTTATCTCAATGTTTATGGCTCTTGTGTTTTATCTATGTATGGCCCGTCATGTCATGAAAGTTGTATTTTATGTTAATTATTAATGAAAAATGCATTTTTCTTTGAAAAAAGTTCATCACCTACCATGTAAAGATATGAATCCCGGATTTTTCAAAACATCAACGAATTCGAATCTTCTCCCCTGATTTTACTCAAATCCACATCCGTAACTGAGTCCATCTGTTCAAGTACAATTTAATTTTAATTCACGTATAATTATTTAAGAACAACTAACAAAAGTTTTTTTGAAAGGGTTGAAATCCCTCCAAAAAAATACTCTAGCCGCCCAAAAAGTATTTGAGATGGCCAAGTGTGATTTATTAGCTACACATTTTAAATAGTATTTGAATCGGTTGAGGTCGTCTCATATAAATATTAGGGACCAAAAATAAGTCATCTTAAAAGCTTTTTATTTATGGTACCTTTTCGAGACATGAAGGAAGTCGCGTGCTAAATAAATTTTTTTAGCATGGCTACTGAAAAAGAAATGGCGGTATATCAATATTTTGGCTCCAAAGTATTTAGGACGGCCATACCGTTCCTTAGTGTTTAATTTATAATTGAATATACTATTAAGATGTTTTTCAAAACCATAACTAAAAAATTATTTAAAAAATAAAATACATATAATATTCTTTACATCCATTCCAACATGTATTATATATAATCATAAACAAAAACCTCTTACAAAAACAATATATAACCTCTCTTTTGCATCTATTTAAACCTTTTTTAGTTACTACAACCTTAATCATTAAGAGAACAACTCATTTCCCTTTCAACTATAAACAAAGTTAACAAAAGTAAAAGCAATCTATACACAATCAACACATCCAACATCTTGGTCACCAACGTAAAGCAAAGTTATTTCAGTAAAATATATTAATAATAATTATAAGTTTTCAAATATTCCATTAGTCTCATTAACAAAAAATCATAACAACTCGTTTACTCTTAATATATAATGATATCAACAAAGTAGAATCATGATGTAAGCATATGACCTCCAACAAAACTACGTCAACAACTACTTGATCTTTTCTACAAAATATTTTCACTCGCAAGAAGATTTATTTAGTGTTAGTTACCTTTAATGGAGACTAAATTAAAAAAAATTCAAATATTTTCTAAAGAATATAATTTATATAATTACTTAAAAGTATATGTACACTCATGTTCCCCATGTCACATATATTATCTTATTTCAAAATTTCAAAATACACATTGAGTCTTGGCCTTCAAAAATTTTCATCAAACTCATGACGAATCATTCACACTATTACCACAACTTAACCAATTATGATATATGTATATAGACTAGAGAACTTGGATTCAACCATTGGTTAATTTATTTTTTTAAATTAAAAAAAATTATATTTAATTTTGTTATTTTTTAGGTTGTAAAATACATGATGAAATATACTTTTTCTATTTAAAAACTTATGTTTAAAAATTCATTTCTTGTATTTAGAATTTACTAGATTAAAGGGTGAACAAGAAAATTATGAGCTTTGTGAAAATTTTAAAAATTGGAAAACTTTGGTTCTAAGCACGAGCTTTTTCATTGAGGCTTCACATTAACGAAACTTTGTCTTCACTAACAGGGACCTTTAGAATCCTTCATATAAAAATTATGGCTTGTGGTGTGATCTACTATCTCAAATCCTTAGCGTTAACAAAGATTGTCGTTTATGTCCATGACATATCCATGAACTGTATGTATGTTTATACTTTATGAGATCTTTCTCAAAACATCTCATTCGAGAATGTGTCAAGACACAATCTGTATTGAACATCCGAAAGTATTATAGTTGACCCTTGTGTGCAATACACTCAAGTTATACCCCCATTTTTATTCTCTATTTGGGTATATGGTTTGTGGGTACCTCCATTACCCCAAGAAAGTGAGAGTAAGAGAATATGAGAAAAATAAGAGAAAAATATTTTTAATTTTCCAAAAGAAAAATTCTTATTTATGTCTCTTTGCTTTTCAAGTTACGATTTACTTTTTGAATAAAAAAAGTTAGACTTAAATACTCAAGCAAGTTTTGACAACATTATTTTTCCAAAATATTTTATTTTTGAGTTTTAGAGATAACAAACATTTTTCAATCTTACTATATCCTCACACATCCTTGGTTTAAAATGGTGATTATTTGGTGGTTCCATTGCATTGGAACAAACTGCTCTTTCAGTTTAAAGAAGATTTTGTTGGCATAAGATTTGAATATATTGGTCGAGGCCAAAACCGATCGCTGTTACGTAGTGTACACCAACTATTAGCACTCGCTTCATAGAATATGGTGAGAAATAGTGGATAGTCAATTATCGCTTTGTGAGATCGTAAGCAATTCTTTCTAGTTTGTAAATATCTATAATAATACATTTGATATTAATATCCTGGGGCTAAAAGAAGCATCACGATTAACTTATTCTTTGAGATGTTAGCCTCATAGACATAGTTGATCGGCATGATGTTAACTAATGCACCTCCGTCTATTAATGTCCTGAAAAATTCTATTTTTTTATACTTGTTGTTACACATAATGACCTATTATGGGGGAACCTTATTTTTTTGTCTTCATCCGAGAAAGTTATCTCAAATATAATCTAGCCAAGGTCCCTTTCCATTTGAGCAAAGGAACAATATTTTTCCTTGTTATCTCCAAGATCGCCTGTGTAATCTTCAAACGATTGTCTTGGGGCATACCAACATGGTCTAAGAACCATGAAAACTTTAATGAATTAGAAATATCTTAGTATTCCATGATGGGATCTACCTCATAATCCTCCATCTGATAAGCTTGCTCACTGTCTCTAACACTTAGTTTATCGCAGGTAATGACCGTGTTAGCTATTCCTACTAGACATCTATCATACATCAACTAAAATTATTCTTCCTCACTTATTTTCCTTTTAGTCTGTGCCTTTGCTTCCTCATCAAAAGCCATCACCATATATTCCCCATGAGTTGGTAGAGGGTTTTTGTTGGCATTGCCTTGGAGAATTTATATGTTTTCTGCCAAAACCTGATTATTAATGATGCTCCTCAAGGTAAAACATGAGATTATTGGTTGGCAAACACGCCAATGTATATGACAATATTTCGGGTTAATTTACACATCTGTCGCAAGAACATAAAGAGTAGAGTTCTTTGTTGGAAAAACTAGAGCATCTGCCACCACGTTATTATGAAAACATCTTACTTCCTCAATAAAGGAAGGAAATGGGTGTAGATATTCTTGGTCAAACTGTCTCATGTTGTTTTTCCTCTTTCCTTCTCCACCAATATTTTCTTCCTCACCCCCTATGTGTAGTTCACTCGTTGTGCCTGACCTCCTCTACCTGCTTGGTATGACTGCTATTCACATTCTACATTGGGCATAATGGGGCTAGGGCTAAAAAACATAGATATGTTTTTAGCAGACTTAGTGAAAGCTTTAAATGTTCCATCTCTAGTCCCATTTATCAGATGACAAATGTACTCCGGTTGAAGTCCTTCAGCATAAATTTGAAGGATCTTGCTCTCTATGGAATCTTCTATAACTTATAGAGATCTATCTCTAAATCTTTGAATACATGTCATAACCTCCTCACTTGGCTTTTGCCTCCCACAAGCGTGCTGGGATAATGTAAACTCATCCTCTGCCAGAAAACATTTTTACAAACATTAAACATGCATGTGTTTCCACGTTGAAAGTGTTCTAGGGACCTAAGGGTTATATGGATTTCCAAACAAACAATAATTTTTAATTTTTCAATTAATTAAACCAATTTCTTTTCACCAATTAAACCAAAGTTTTGTGCAAACAAGTTTACCAATTTTATCTTGACCTAAGCATGCATCTATTTGAGATAAGAAAGAATAAAATAAAGGAAAATCACAACATGATGATGTATGAGAAAAACCCATGATGGGAAAAACGTCTAACGACCTATCCACACAAATCACTATGATATATGTATCGATACATGGAAAAATTAGACTTACTCAACTGACTCGATACCTTCAAGCCTTGATACTCTATTTGCTCCTTGAACTTCGTCATAGTTGATATACCCGTTTATATCCTCGGCTTGGCTGAAGATTACCTCCAAACGGACGACCCCTCAGGGGCCGAACCTTCATCAGGCTCCAGACGACCCCTTAGGGGGGCCGACCTTTCATCAGGCTCCAGACGACCCCTCAGGGGGGCCGACCCTTCACCAGGCTCCAGACGACCCCTCATGGGGCCAACCCTTCACCAGGCTCCAGACGACCCCTCAGGGGGGCCGACCCTTCACCAGGCTCCAAACGACCCCTCAGGGGGGCCGACCCTTCACCAGGCTCCAGACGACCCCTCAGGGGGCCGACCCTTCACTAGGCTCCAGACGACCCTCCGAGGGTACGACAGTACGAGGCCAAAATTGGGCCAGTCTCACTACTGGAAGGAACTTTGCCCTCGGCCTCGGCTCATAGGCCGAGGGTGACATCATCACATTGCGTGGTTTGGGAGACGCGTGGAACAGTGCGTGCGAGGCTCACATGGCACATGGGAGACCGTTATAACAAAATCACACCCTCACGTGAGGGAATATTAAGTCATCATTTGGCATCTACAGGTGTCAACAGGGGATTGGCTAGATCATCATTCACATGCACCATGCATACTTGGGGGGTACACTACACCCCCCAAGACCTATATATATACTTGTCACCTACAACCCTACAAGGGATCGATCAATTGATTGTAACCCTAGCTAAAACTCTGCTTGTACACACAGTAGAGAGAGAAAGTGAGCTTATGTGCATTGTATCCAAGGCCATCAGTGCCCATACTTAGTGGATCACACAGTCACAGTGGATGTAGGCCAAATTGGCTGAACCACTATACATCATTGTCTTATTTCCTCTTATACTCATCCCCTTCTACATACTTATATACTTTTACATCTCTATGGCTGCCATGGTTACTACTGTTTGAGCTCCTTATCACTTACCCGGTGGTGCTAAATCTTAGCATCATCAGTTTGGCGTCGTCTGTGGGAATCGAGAAGACATCTATTCCTTTGTATAGCTTGACCTCACTGGGCACTCTGGTGGTGAGCCAGCACTCCCCTTGAGAGGAGATGTTTCACCATTGAAAGAGACCCACTAAGGTTCTCAAGCTCACCAGTCTTTTCTTCAGTTCAGCTTTTCATAGCTCAAACACATGGCACCTGAAATGCCACCGCCACCGCTTCCCCCGCCATATGAGGGGGGAAGACCCAGTTCCAGTCAGCCGCCGCCTCAGTCTGAGATGGCTGATGTGGCGGCAGCCTTAAAGTCTCTGGCAGCAAGCCAGCGGATGATGCAGGAGCAGTTCACAGCTCTAAACCAGAACATACTAAGACCACCAGGGGTTTCACCTGAGATGATTACTCCGGCAGTATCTCCAGGACAGCATGAGGCCAGGGGACCACCCCAGGAACCACGCAAAGACCTGCCACCCGCTCAGCGACGTAGGGATGTTGCTGACCCCCGGCTTCTACGCCTGGGGAGGCAAGGAAACCCTTGCCCTGAGGATAATTATGATGACCTGGAGGGAGAGGAGGCCCCAATAGAATGCTGGGAACCGTATGAGGTCTCCAACAACACTGTATGACCTCTCCAGGATAGTAGAGGAAAGTGCGGGAGACCAAACCCTAATGATCGCCCGAGAGGCTCTGCTTTTGATCGCTTGAGCAGGGGGTCAGCCTTTGAGAGGCTGGGCCCAGTAAATGACCTGCGGGAAAAATTGTCCAGGTCAAGAAGTGCTGCGAGGTCCAGGAGGGAGGCAACAGATGGCCGACCCCAAGGACGGGATGACGGCCAAAGGGAAGTAAACAGCCGACATAGGCCTGCCGCTGCAGAACCCTCTGTCCACCTTAAAGAGGCGGCAGGGGATAACATCGTCCAAGCCGACTCTGTGAGGCCCTGTAATGACTCAATCTAGTGACTAGAGGATAAGATCGGTGATATACTGAAGAGTCGGGACCCTCTTCAGAAGGGATACACCATAGGCTCACCCTTTGTGGCGAAGATAGTCAACTTCCCTACGCCATCAAGGTTCAAGCCACCTGTGGTCACCCCAAGATACGACGGGAGCACCAACCCTGTCCACCATGTTGAGATGTATCAATCATCAGCAGACATATACTCTATCTGAGGTGTCGTGCCTTTTCTGGTACCCTGACAGGGGCTGCACATGTCTGGTACACGTCTCTTCCAAAAATTTCCATTGAAAACTTTAAGCAGTTGGCAGACGTGTTCATCCACAACTTTTTCTTTGGGGTGAGGCCACAGAAGAAGACCACCCACCTGCTCTATGTTAAGTAGGGGAAGAGTGAGAGCCTGAGGGACTACATAGCCAGATTCAATAAGGAGAAGCTGGAGGTTGAAGACTATGAGGAGAGCTATGACAGCCCTGATTGGAGGACTCCAAAAGGGGAAACTGTTATGGAAGCTTGCTGAAGACCCTCCGAGGACGATGGCTGAATTGCTGTCGACAGCAGGGAAGGAGATGAACGCTGAAGAGGCGATGGCCATAAAATATAAAGACGAAAAAGGAGGTGCTAGCGGGGGTAAATACCCTAAGAAGAACAAAGAGGGTAAAAAGAGGTCCACGGATGACAAGTTCGCTGGTTACACCCCTCTAACGGTCAGCTGTGAACAGATTCTCAATGAGATAAAGAGTGACCGGTCCCTGAAGTGGCCTGAGAAGCTGAGGGCAGCCCCCAGCAAGAGGAATAAGAACCTATGGTGTGAATTTCACCAAGACCACGTCCACGTAACAGACAAATGCTTTGCTCTGAAAGATGAGATTGAGAAGATGCTGAAAGAAGGGAAGTTCAGAAAGTACGTCGACAAAGGTGCCTTCAAGAGGGGCCGAGGGGACGACCCCAGAAAGAAGCGGGGCGATGCATGCAGAGAAGGTCCTCAAAAAATAGGGGACAACCCCTCTGATGATGTGGACGACCCTGACCTCCCGCCGAGAGACGACCACGACCCTGTCAAGAGGCTTAATATGATCTCGCTCGGAGTGGGAATGATCTCCGGGGGTCTAGCAGGAGGAGGGTCTGAGGTCGCCGACAGGAAGGCCCATGTGGCTGAGGCCAAGGCAGTAACGAAGACGGTACACTCGACCTCTCTGGAGGTCAAGTCAGAAAAGAGGAAGAATGTTGATATGGACACTCTGATAGTGGGATTTTCAAGAATGGACTTCAAAGGCCTCTTAGCCCTACACGATGACCCTCTCGTCATCACTACCAGGGTGCACGGGTGCGAGCTGCTGAGGATTCTAGTAGATGGGGGCTCATCTGCAGGCGTGATGTTTTGGCCGTGCTTCAAAGCCTTAGGTCTCAGTCGGGCTAGACTCGTCCCGTATCATCATTAATTGATTGGGTTCAGTGGGGAAAAGGTTCATCCCCTTGTAGTGTATGAGGCTGATGTCAGGATGGGGGACGAATGGTCGAGATGGCTCACCAAGAAGGTCAGTTTCTTTGTGATGGATGAGCATGTGTTTTCTTCGGCCTACAACATCATACTGGGGCGTGTGGCCCTCAAGGGGTTTGAAGCTGTGCCATCTACAGTCCATCAGATGATCAAATTTCCTACCCCTTACGGGGTGGGGAAAGTTCAGGGAGACCAGATGACAGCGCGAGAATGTTACTACAACTCCACTGAATAAAGGGAGGCATACAAGAGGGCTACGACCACTTACAATATTGATACCCTAGACCCCAGGGACGAGACGAAGCTCAAGAAAGGAGAGGCCGCAGAAGAGGTAGAATCCATCATCCTCGAAGAGGATGACCCGAAAAAAACCGTCCAAGTCGGCAAGTCTCTGAAGCCCAACATCAAGGAAGACCTAATTAAACTGTTGAGGAGAAGACGAAGCGTCTTCGCTTGGAGTTATGTAGATATGCCGGGGATTGACCCTGAAATCATGTGCCACAAGCTCAATGTGGTAGAGGGAGTAAAGCCGGTAAAACAGAAGAGGAGAATTTACTCTAGAGAAAAGTATGAGGTCATCAGGGACGAGGTCAAAAAATTAGAAGACGCTGAATTTATCAGAGAGGTCATCTACCCTGAATGGCTGTCCAATGCAGTCATTGTCCCAAAGGCCAACGGGAAGTGGAGAATGTGTGTGGACTTCACAGACCTCAACAAGTACTGTCCCAAAGACAGCTTCCCTCTCCCCGTATTGATCAGATGGTAGACGCTACCGCAGGCCATGAGCTCATGAGCTTCATGGATGCCTATTCAGGGTATAACCAGATCTTCATGAACCCTAAAGACTTAGAGAGGACAACCTTCATCACTGACAAGGGGACATACTGTTACAGGGTCATGCCCTTTGGCCTAAAAAATACGGGGGCAATGTACCAGCGCCTCGTGAATAAAATGTTTGAAGACCAAATTGGGAAGTCTATGGAGGTCTATGTAGATGACATGTTGACTAAGAGTCTAAAGGCAGAGGATCATGTGGCAGACCTGGAGAGGACCTTTAATACGATGGACAAATACCAGATGAAGCTCAACCCGGCCAAGTGTGTCTTCGGGGTCGGAGCAGGGAAGTTCTTGGGGTTCATTGTCAACCAAAGAGGCATCGAGGCCAATCCTGAAAAGATAAAGGCCCTTCTTGAGATGAAGACCCCCAAGTCCATTAAAGACGTTCAGAGACTCACAGGGAGAGTTGCTGCCTTGAATAGGTTCGTGTCTAGGGCCACAGATAAGTGTTTGCCATTCTTCAATATCCTTAGGAAGGCCTTCGAATGGAGTGAAGAGTGTGATGAGGCTTTCAGGGATCTAAAGTCATACTTAGGGTCTCCCTTGCTGCTGTTGCGACCCGTGCAGGGTGAACGACTTTATGTGTACCTCGTCGTCTCAGAGTCGGCCATCAGTGCAGCCATTGTGAGAGACGAAGACGGGATACAGAAGCCTGTGTATTTTAACAGCAAGGCACTCCAGGGGGCAGAGCAAAGATACCCGAGGATGGAAAAGTTGGCCTACGCCTTGATCCATGCCTCAAGGAAGATGAAGCCGTACGTCCAGTCCCACACAATGGTCATCCTCACCGACTCTCCTCTTAGGCAGGTCTTACACAAGCCAGAAAAGTTAGGTAGGTTAATGGCCTGGGCTATAGATCTGGGGGAGTTTGACATTGTGTATCAGCCTAGGAAGGCCATTAAGGGGCAAGCATTGGCAGACTTCGTGGCTGAGTTTACTTGGGAAGATGATGAAGCCGAGGATGAGGGCCTCGGGAGGATAGATACCCGACAGGGTGAGCTCACCGACATGCCTACAAATAAGGCTGAGACGAGCACCGCTAGAAGGAAGGTGGTTAAAAATGAAGAGGGAAGATATCTCTTTAGACAGGGGTCACTCACCGAGGGAAGTTTCTCAGAAAAACTCACCGTGTGGAGTCTTTTCGTTGACGGGTCCTCTTGCCAAAGCAGGAGCGGAGCTGGGTTAATAGTATCAGCACCCGACGGCACAGACATTGAGTACGCCCTGAGGTTCAATTTTAAGGCCTCCAACAACGAGGCTGAGTATGAGGCCTTGATAGAAGGCCTCTCCTTGGCCAAGTCTCTTAGTGTCGGCCATATTTTAGTCCATAGTGATTCGAGGCTACTAGTGAATCAGATACTAGGAGTCTATGAGGCCAAGGACGAGAGGATGGCTAGGTACCTTGAGAAGGTGAGGTCGATACTGAAGGGCTTCAGAGAAGTGAAATTAAAGAGGATACCTAGGCTCGACAATGTCCGTGCTGATGCCCTTGCTAGGTTGGCCTTGGCAACGAGGACAGACATCAGGAGGACGGTCCCAGTAGAAATTTTGCTTCGGCCAACTATTGAAGATGCTGAGGGAACACTTAGCAATTGCCTAAATGTTTCTCAGGAAGCTTCGTGGATGGACCCTCTGATCAGGTACATTAAAGAGGGGGAGATGCCAAAAGCAAGGCAAGAAAAGAAGAATCTGAGGTACAGGGCTGCAAAATCCACTGTCATCGGAGGCACCTTGTACAAAAAGGGGTTTTTGCTCCCCTTACTCAGGTGTGTGCATCCCTCAGAAGTCCCTTCCATTTTGCAAGATGTGCACGAAGGATCGTGCTCAAGCCACATCGGGGGCAGATCCTTAGCGAAGAGGGTGATCACCCAGGGGTACTGGTGGCCGACCTTGGGGAAAGATGCAGCGGCATATGTAAAAAAGTGTGACAAATGTCAAAGATTTGCCACCATCCCTCACCAGCCCCATCAGCCTCTTACTTCCATTACATCCCCATGGACATTTGCAGTATGGGGAATTGATCTAGTAGGACCCTTGCCTAGGGCCGTCAATAACTACCGGTTCCTCATCGTAGCCATTGACTATTTTTCAAAGTGGGTGGAAGCAGATCCGATGGTGACGATCACAGAGCAGAAGACCTTCCAGTTCATCTGGAAAAATATTATATGCAGATATGGTCTCCCCAACACCCTCATCTCAGATAACGGGACTCAGTTCACGAATACCTCTCTACAGAAGTACTGTGAAATGATGAGTATCAAATAATTTTTCTCCACCCCAGGCCGACCTCAGGCCAATGGGCAAACAGAAGTTACAAACAGGACAATCCTAAATGGAATCAAGAAGAGGCTTGAGGAGGCAAAAGGAAGATGGGTCGAGGAGTTATATGTCGTGCTATGGGCATACAGGACGACAGTGAGGACCTCTACCGGAGAGACCCCATTCATGCTAGCTTATGGCTCAGAAGCCGTCATCCCCACCGAGATTGAGTTTCCTACGCATAGAGTCCAAATGTATGACCCCCGGAAAAATGCGGAAGAGAGGAGACTCGACTTAGACCTGATTGAGGAAAGGAGGGAGGACGCTGAGATAAGGCAGGCAACCTACCAGCAGAGGACCGCAAGGTTTTACAATCAGAGGGTGAAACAGAGGCCTATCACAGTGGGGGACTTGGTCCTTAAGAAGACTTGGCAAAAGCCCAACAAGCTCCATCCTAATTGGCATGGCCCATATAGGGTCATCGATGAAGTCGTCCCTGGGACCTATAGACTAGAAAACCTAGAAGGGGAACCTTTTTCCAACCCCTGGAATGCAGATCATTTGAAGAAATACTATCAGTAGTGTTTTAAGGTCTTGATAGACCATAATTGTAATAATAGTTGCTCCAACAGAACACTTGGAAAATTAATGAGAAATATCAGTGCTTACCCTCATCCTGTGGTTATCAGTTCTAGTACGCATGGAAACATCTACAGAGAACCACCCTATGCTATAATGAGGGTCAGTGGGGGGGACGACCCCACCACTATCCTCAAGAAAGACGAGGGAAAACTTTGTTAAAAACCATTTGGTAAGTTGAACCCTCGGCTTTAATGAGGGCCAGTGGAGGGGACGACCCCACCACTTTCCTTAAGAAAGATGAGGGAAAGCTTTGTTAAAAACCATTAGTTTGGTAATTTGATCCCTCGGCTATAATGAGGGCCAGTGGAGGGGACGACCCCACCACTGTCCTCAAGAAAGATGAGGGAAAACATTAAACCATTAGTTTGGTAATTTGATTCCTCGGCTATAATGAGGGCCAGTGGAGGGGACGATCCCACCACTGTCCTCAAGAAAGACGAGGAAAAAACTTCATTAAAAACCATTATTTTGGTAATTTGATCCCTCGGCTATAATGAGGGCCAGTGGAGGGGACGACCCCACCACTGCCCTCAAGAAAGACGAGGGAGAGGTTAGTGGCATTAACAAAGACAACACAAATAGTAATAGAAGCAAATATGGAAGACAACATAGGAGACGATAGTATTAATGAAATATCAAGTGTTCTACAAGTAGAGTACACAAATGCTAATTACATCAAGAGGGTATGGGCTACAGACAGCCACCCTATGGAACAACATCAGAGGGCAGGGCCTCAACATCTATAAGAGAGGTTTACTCTGTGACTATGACAGGCTGAGCCTCAGACGTGCCTATGCCTTCTGCATGTTGGGATTCCACCTGGGCCAGAGCCTCGGCGATCAGAGGGTCGTCCAGTTGGACTGCTTCAAGGGACGGGCGGATCGAAGAGACGACGTCGCCAAACTTGAGGATGACCCACTGACAGGCCGTCCTTATCCCTCTCTCCAAGTACTCAAGGCCAAAACTTGGAACTCATCTGAGAGTTTATAGGCTTTAACAACGTTGACCTCGGCTTTCTTCACAGCCTCAGACAGCTCAATCTTAAACTGGGCCTCCCGATGGGTCATGGCTTCATCCTTCTCCTTCAAAAGAAAGTCTCTAGCCTTCAGATCCTCATCATGCTTCCTCGTCAGCTCATCCATAATTCGTGCATGCTCAGTTCTGGCACTCTCTAACTCAGCCTTTGCAGTATCTAAGTCAGCCTGCAGGTCGGCCTCATACTGGATGGCCCTCTCGGTGTCATGGAATTTCTCCTGATTTTCAGCCATCCATTTTGTTGCCGAGGTAAAGGCACACACAGACTGCACAATAAAAATAAATAGATGTCAAGAGGCCGAGGAAACAGTTGGTGAAAGAATGAAATTAAAGAAGTGGGTCAAGACCAATACCTGTGCAAGGGCGTGCAGACCATAGTCGTACACTTTGGCAGGGGGCATCTTTGACAGGAACTCGTAATCAGCGGCCAAGGGAGCAAAAAACATTGAGGCCTTGGATTCCCTCAAGTTTGCAATGAGTGATGAGGGCTCGACCCTCAAATGTGCCAAGTTCTGAGACTAGAAGTCCCCCATGCTAGAAGAGGAGGCGGTTCCCTCAGACCCATCAACCCTTGCCCTCGTCCGTGATCTTGGCCGAGGGTCTACGGGGGTCTCGGGCTCTTTCATCTTCTACGTACCGATGGTCGACTCAGCAGGGGTCGGCCCTGCGTCCTGTGTCTTCCTCGGAGCCTGCTGAGGCTCCTTTCCTTTCTTCCTGGCCAAGCCTGATAATAAGCTGGGAGCAGTCATTTCCCAAAGATAGTCTGATATACCTGCTGGACGACCTGGAAAGAGGACGACACGTTAGAAAAATGCAGAGATAAAGAGGAAACACTTGAAAAATAAGTAAAGAATGGAAAACGTTCAGTATACCTCACATAGTTCTGTCAGAGGGCCAACCCTCAGACCAGCTTCTTTGAGGAACCGGGGTGTCATCAAATCTTCAAATTTTGCAAGCTCACCACCTCTCCCTTATCCCCTCAGATACTCAATGATGTCCTTCTCCTCCAGACTAAGTTCAGGGTCTGACCTGGCCTTCATTGAAGGGTTAGACCATTTTCTGGGGACCCTCGGACCATCGGCTACAAGTTGAGCCTCGGTGGTGAACTCCCACTCCCCAGAGATAAAGAAGAATCTCTTCTTCCAATCATGGTTGGAGGTTTGTGCCACGTGGAGAAGTTTTTTCTCAAACCTCCTCGCCCCCAGATGATAGTACCCAGGCTTTTTGGACGAGGAGGTGATATTGTAGCAGGCCAAGAATACGTCAGTCGAGGGCTCATCAGTGAAAGCGTTCTTCCACAGGGAGATGTAACCTAGTATTGTCCTCGAGGAATTGGGAGGAAGCTGAGAGGGGGCAACACCAAGGGCTGACAAGATATCTACGATGGAAGGATGCAGAGGGAATCTGACACAAACCTTGAACATTTGTTCGTATACTGCAACCTCTCCCTCTTCACCCTCGAAGACCCTCTCAGAGTCAGAGGGAACCCTCATAGTTATATTGGGGGACACTCCATAGGCATGCCTCCATATCAAGAGGTCGCGATACCTAACGGAGGAGATATAGGACAAGGTATGGGAGGTATCAACCTGGTCATCTGTATCATCGCCCTCGTCCTCAGTCCCCTCTCCCTCGGCCTCGTCATCTGCCAGAGAACCGAGGGGAAAGGCCATCTGGAAGGCATTTGGAGATAGGGTTGTCACAGGGACAGCCTCGGAGGGGACCATACCCTCGGCCTCTAGGCCTGGGCTTAGGTCAGATGTCTCTCTCCTACCGAAAGGTCCAGTGCCAGTTGGCGAGGATGCTCTCTCATCCATCTCACTTGAATGACACTCGGCTGGACGATGGGACGACCCACAAGACTCAGACGGTTCAAATGGTTTTATTGTGGCAAGAGGAATGGGAAAGATGGGTCGTACCCAGTTAGGGTCGGCCCCTCGTCTCTTCTCTTCCTCTTCCTTTATTCGTCTGATCTATGCAAAGAGCTTCTCTCTCAAGGATGGGAATTCAGATGCTAAACTATAAAGCCTCCTAAGAATTAAAAGGGAAGACCCTACACTTCGAGGAATTTGGGGAACTTAACTACAAACAAGTTTGCAGTTGACCAAATTAGAATTTTGAATTAAAACAAAGGGAATCGATGGTTTTCACTCAAGAACACTCAACAACCAGTCGCCGGAAAAGTTGTAAAATGACCCAAATCAAGCCCTACAGGCCTAAAACCAAAAAGCAAAAAAAAGTAATGAAAGTAAAGAGGACACTGGGGCATAAAGATTACCTGAGAAAGAAATAGCAAAGCTGCCAAACTCGAAACGTAGAGATTACAGAAATGATAAGAAGGCTGGAAGCTAGAAAGAGAAAGCTAGAGAGAGAGTTCAAAAATCTCTTAAATACCTTAGTAATGAGTGGTCCCATTGACCATGGCAGGACACAGCCCACGAGGTAGGCATCATTAGGGCACAAAGCCCCAAGCAAAGTATGCAACCGCCATGCCTTGGAAACTGGAACAACAATGAGTATCTGCCCAGGTGTCACTCACCTAACTGATCATACACGCATCTCAATTACAACACTATCCCTCAGCCATATCAATAACTTCAATGGCTAAGAGCTGGGGGGTGATTGATATACCCGTTTATATCCTCGGCTTGGCTGAAGATTACCTCCAAACGGACGACCCCTCAGGGGCCGACCCTTCATCAGACTCCAGACGACCCCTCAGGGGGGCCGACCCTTCATCGGGCTCCAGACGACCCCTCAGGGGGGCCGACCCTTCACCAGGCTCCAGACGACCCCTCAGGGGGCCGAACCTTCACCAGGCTCCAGACGACCCCTCAGGGGGGCCGACCCTTCACCAGGCTCCAGACGACCCTCCGAGGGTACGACAGTACGAGGCCAGAATTGGGCCAGTCTCACTACTGGAAGGAACTTTGCCCTTGGCCTCGGCTCATAGGCTGAGGGTGACATCATCACAGCGCGTGGTTTGGGAGACGTGTGGAACAGTGCGCGTGAGGCTCACATGGCACATGGGAGATCGTTATAACAAAATCACACCCTCACGTGAGGGAATATTATGTCATTTTTTGGCATCTACAGGTGTCAACAGGGGATTGGCTAGATCATCATTCACATGCACCATGCATACTTGGGGGGGTACACTACACCCCCCAAGACCTATATATACTTGTCACCTACAACCCTACAAGGGATTGATCAATTGATTGTAACCCTAGCTAAAACTCTACTTGTACACACAGTAGAGAGAGAAAGTGAGCTTATGTGCATTGTATCCAAGGCCATCAGTGCCCATACTTAGTGGATCACACAGTCACAGTGGATGTAGGCCAAATTGGCTGAACCACTATACATCATTGTCTTATTTCCTCTTATACTCATCCCCTTCTACATACTTATACACTTATACATCTCTATGGCTGCCATGGTTACTACTGTTTGAGATCCTTATCACTTACCCGGTGGTGCTAAATCTTAGCATCATCAATAGTCTCTGTTGGATGCCATCTAACAGTTTCACAATGCAGGCATTCCCTTCGTCTCGGTATCATACCGATCTTACTATTTTATGACTAGTTCCAGATGCTCACGTAAACACACACATATCATCGTATGAAGCAAACTCTCTATGAAGATAAAAGAATATTGGTCCAAGAAAAATGAGATCTCAAATAGACATATATTTAATCTTGGATCTCAATATAATGGGTGTAAACTAGGGTTTATAAGGCTATTGATTTTACTCAGGAAAATATTTTTGCAAAGACCTCTTTTAAAAACATGTTTCCAACCCTAGTATTTACAGAAAACATGAAAAATGAGGCAACACAAAAATTGAGAAATCTCGTTCGAATGAAATCATCAGGGTCGTTTAAACGAACTGAGCATTCTCATTTGAATGAAATAAATCTCGTTTGAACAAAATAGCCAAGTTGTTTGAACATGATTTGAACGAGCTTTGAACAAAAATTCTATGTTTAATAGGAACTTCTCGTTTGAACCTCGTTTGAATGAATGGAAATGTTTTAATGAGGCTTAATGGACACTATTTTTTAGGATCCATAGGGCAGTGTTTTAAACATGTAGGTTTCAAACATGTGTGGGTACCCATGATACACTCTAAAGCTAGAAGCATAATGTGTCAAGCATCTGAGTTGGAAGCATGATAATGCCATGCTGGAAGCATGAGGGGTCAAGCATGCAAAGTAGAAGCAAACAATGTAAAGCTACAAGCACGACAAAAAAAATCTAGTTGCTGGCTCACCATGTTGACACACTAACTTGTGTTTACCTATAGATACTCCTTCATGTTTGTACTTTGAAAGATACAAGCGAAATAAATATAATACAATCTCAAAGATTATTTTCCACTTTATGTTCAAGTTCCATTTTATTCAACAATATAGAATACATTTATAAATTTAAAATTTTTGTTACTAAATTAAATAGAGGCGATCACTCATCCCCCAAGAGTCGACCGCTTGGAATAATAAATCAAGAGTAAAGTATATTTAGTGAGAATCCATACTATTTTATAGTATAACAAAATACCCTAATTTTGTCTCTTTCTATTCTCTTATTTTGTCTTTTTCTGTACAAACTTTAAAATTAAATATATCAAAAAATAGAACTCTTTTTGACATAAAACTTATATATTTGGAAAGGTCTCGATGAGATCTATCAAAATAGATTTATGAAGGATATATAACATTGAAGTTTGAAATGTGAAATTTCGCAGTGCAATTTTTGGTAGTAGAATTTCGCAGTGAGAAATTTAAACATTAGTGTTGAGAATCATGAAAATTTAAAGTAAAAAATGATCACCTTAAGTTACAAATAGAATTACCTCATCAGATTGATCTGGGGAAATCATGACCAAAGTTGAATCAGATGGAACTCGGAGATAATAGGATTTTCACTTCTAGAGTTCCATGGGAGTCCCCATATCCTCCTCATTCATCTATAATTTTCTTACCACTGATGAAGCATGTCTAGAATGAGAACTCTTCGAAAAACCTCACCTTGTTGTTGATGATGGGGGAAATAGAGAAATTAGAAGAAAATTTTCTTCAATAACTAGACTCGTGGAACCTCCTATAACAGGAGAGTCGTCTCGAATATGCACAACTTCCACATTGATGGGAGAGGCACCCTATATAAATAACGATAGTGTTAAGCATGGAAAAAACAACTCAACACTTGAAGCAATTTCAATAAACAATGAAATGAAAGTATTACCTATTGAGTCTCACAAGTATGCACATATGGATAAACTAGGGGGGAAACATCCAACGCATCATCATTCAGCATGTCTTCCAGAGTTTTCTCTGAGGAAGTTGATGGTGTTAGAGTTGAAACCTTGAGTTTTCTAGAATTTTTTCACCAGACTCTTCTTCGATTGATAAGGCACATTAAATGAAGGAACTTGCTCCACCTGCTCCGTACGAACAACCTTATTTTTAGTAGGCATAGGAATTAAAAAAATCGGCAGTTGGATGGTGTATTTCCAAGCTATCTAAGATCTTATCTGGAGTCACGAGAACAAATTCCATTCTAGAAATAAGCTTAGAGACTAAAGTTTTTGTTTTCTCTATCAACTCTGAATTTGGAGGTGGAGAACCAATAATGATAGAGGTACCTTTAGTGGCCATGTATTTCTTAGCAACTTTAGAAACAACTTTCCATTGGACAAACTTACAAATGATAAAACTTTTCTTTTAGTTCCATAAACTATAATGGCACCTTTTTGGTGGGATCATGAGGAACCTCGAGAGTTGGATCCAAAGGAGGAAATTTTTTTGGAAGAGGATTTTTTGTTTTACTCAACTAAAACTCCACACCAAGAGTGGAGCAATTTTTTATACCGTGCTATAGTGGCCTATATCGTTCCATCATGGGATATATGGGCTCCATTTGAAAAAACTCTTGGAAAATTCTGAGTTGCATTTGCCAATAATACCAAAACAATCCCAAAGACACATCACCCTCCCTATTGATCTTAGTATTGACTAATCGGTCATGATTCCACGAATAGATCCGCCATATTGTGAGGGGTAAAGCCAAGGCAGAAATATTAAAGGTATTCATCGATTCTACCACTACTACAAATTGGTGGTGGGATGCTATGGTCATAGCCAAATTTCCTAGAACACCGATGAGGGTTATAGGCCTCACTCTCGATAGCCGAATATGTAAATGAGGGAAGACAGCTTGGGGGATTAGAAGAATTATGACCAAAGATGGATCATCCTTAATAGCTTGTCCCCCCTAAAGGATATGTACTGTGTGAGTTGTATCTTTAAAGAAAAAACAGGTTTAAGAATTGATCTCCCCAGAATAAGTACGATAAAAAAGTGTTATAGTCAACAATCAATAGTAAAAATTCCTTCTTGTTTTGCTTCTTATTCTAGTGTATTGTACGTGGGTATTTGAGAGGGAAGTGGTTGATTGGTTATTCTTTTTAGGAAAGATTGGGGACCCTAGCATAGATGAACCCCATCAAAAGAATATTGTTCAACAGAGCGCTGTATATCAAAATGTGTTATATCTAACCAAGTATATAAAGATCCAATGGTAAGGGAATCAAGGGGAATGTTGTCTCTATGAGCCGAACTGACAGAGATATTAACTTAGTCCCTATAACGTTGAACAATGGTCTTACCAGGAAAAAATGAGAGAAAACATGCTCATGTTTTAAGCTTCTATCTCTAAGGATTCTCCATAAACAGGACTAAGAGGTGCCTCTGGCATGATGCCCTATTCTTTTTATTCCTTGATGGGATTCACATATGGCATGTAAAAATACTTAATGAACTCACCAAAAGTGGCTTTGATGGAATCACCAACACATTTTGTGAACTAGCATGTCTAATCCAGTTCGTTACTCGACCTCAACTTCATCTAGAGGAGTGTCATCATATGGAAGAGCACCAAAAGTCTCTATCCCATCAGCTCACATACATCCTATAAGGTGACACTAAACTCACCCCAACATGATACGAAAGTCTGTGTAATCACATTCCATCCAGATATTAATATTTAAAGAGCCGAATGACAAGGTAAAGTTCCCAATCCAGAGGGCAGTATGGAACAGACCAACCATGAGAAGAGGATCATCGTATTTTTGGTAGATATAGCTTGACCAAGATGCAAAACCATCTGAGGAACCTAATCCTCCCTTGAAGTCAACTTTGGAATATGAGAACTCCTTAAAATCCAATCTAAACCTTAACGCGCCAAAGGAAGAGAGGTAACCTCCTGAGTGTTATCTTGAGGTTTCTCAACCATTGACAAAGGATCATCCTTACCTTTTAAAGTTAGAGAAAATTCTTTAGCCTCAATTTAAAATTCAACATCATCACCAAAGAATGGAGCCCTGATGTTGGAGTCATACATATACACTCACTCCTCCATTTTTAACGCTACAGCCTTGCCAGAGTTCTATCTAGTCTTACTTAATAACAATGGAAATACACTGAAAGTGGGATAGAATTGGTGCTGAGAAAATGACCAGTGAAAATGATTTCGAATAGGACTTTAAGACAAGATTAAAGCAACAAAAACACTTTCTATATCCAAAGCCTTCAAAAGTTTTGACTCTCTAATGATAGAAATGTTAGGAAGATTTGAAACAAATAGGGAAAAATTTATTTGTAGGGTTGGAAAAATAGTCGTTAGAGGTTTTTTGACAGTTCGATTTCCCAGAGAATATTTTGAAATTTGGGGGGGAAATGATGGTTGCATTAATGAAGGAATTTTAAAGTTTACCCGAAGGCACCACGTGTCAAAAAATCACAGAGATAATAGGTGAATTGATTTGATCATTAAATGTAAGAGGTTGGCAAAAGAGTTAGCTTTGACATACGGGGAAACAAGTTTTGATCTGAGATATTTTGACCAAAGATGTTTTGAACTAAGAAGTGTCAGAGAAAGATGTTTCAAAGGATGTTATATCGGTTAAACATGTTTAATATGGAATATTCTTATTTGCACAACAACTTTCTCTACAGCGGGTAAATATAGGAGGAGCTTAAAGATAATACTCCTTAGTTAGAGGTAAACCTCCCCATTGAGTGGTTAATTATAAATCAAGACTAAATGGAGCTTAATCGAAGACTAATGAATCCTTCAAGAAGAAGCTAGTTGATCCATCATGTGTTTTATCTATTTTTATGTATTTATGAGCATTGATGTAATATTTGTAAGGTTACTCTGTACCAGAGATGGTCCAGCTGGAGAGTTTTCACTCTCTATCGAGGAAATTCACTCAAGAGCCTTAAAGGGAATTGGTTTGGAGGATAAAGATCAAGTCATCGTTAAGGCATTTGAGCTTTACCAATTTAGAAACACCTGGTAAAACACCCAACTTAGCCTGAATGATCACTTCTCAAGAAACCTTAGTTAAACTTATTCCTAGTCACAAAAGATTTCTAACTTAGACCGAATGAGAATTTCTCGAGGAACCTTAACTAAAATTATTCCTAACCAAAAAACAGTTCTAACTCGAATGATCATTCTTGCGCAACCTTGGCTAAACTTATTTCTCGACCATAGAGTTTTAAAGCCAAAAGATAGTGTATTTCTATAAAAGATTTATGCGACATTATACCATACCTAACACATGTCAAATCAAAGTTACATCAGTAGAATGACAATTTGGTGAGAAGTTGGTTGTAAAGGTGTTGACACGCTTACGGGCCACCTAACACAATGGCTAATCACTCGAGAATTTCAATCAACATGTAATGCAAATGACATGTTAGGAATGGGATTCTGAACCAACATTTAATGTGCTTGAGGTTCCTCACGTGTAACCTTAGCCTATATATACCCCATTTGTTATTTGACAAACTATGAGATCTTTGAGCCAAAAGATCATTTTGAGATATTTATTTTAAACTAGACTTTTAGTCTCCTCCATTAATACGCTTGTTTAGTTCTTACTAAGAAATCAAGCATTTATTGAGATCCACACACTATACTACCCACATATTGGTGTTTATCTGCCTACCTTTAGTGTATTTAGAGTGTTTGCTTGTCTCTCTATCTAACTAACATCCACAAAGGTTCATCTATAATCTAAAACAATTTGTACTTATTATTTATCATTGTAATATATACCAGAGTTAATTCCTTAACATTTAGATCACACTTATCACTATTTTGTCACTATTAATATGGGTTACACCTCAGTTTACTCATAAACACCATAGACAAAACTAATCTCATACATTTGGAAACTATGGTGGGGAGGTATTCTCTTCGAAATGGTGTACGACAATTAATCGTATTCTTTTTTATGGTATTCTATCTAAAGGAAAACATAAGACTCTTACTATTGAGATTCCTCTAAACACTATTATCATGTGAAATTTTCACATAGGACAAGCTTCTATGAGTACTGTGATGGGGACCAACCAAATCACAGACATCATGTCTAAGTTCATAGAGTTTTTACAAACCCATTATGGGATGATGATGTTTTGTTCAACGATGGACGCAACTTATTTAGCTATAGTAGTGTCTCCACCTATTTTTCCTTTGACATGAATGCCCGTTCAACCTACAAGACCTATTGGTCCCTCAGTGAACAATCTTACTTCTACTATTACAGCAGTAGTTGAAGCACATGTTGCTGTCAACGCCTCACCTAAGGTTTCTCTGCCAAAAGGCAATGAAGCGGAGCGAGTTGCCTTGCCATGTTTGACCATTGAAGAGGCTAAGAGAGAAATGATGAAGACGGTGGCACTTTTTGTATAATCTACTAGTGAGGTAGTGCCCATCTATGATGATTTCCATACTCCTTACCCAGAAGAATATAATAATGAACCATACCCTGATGGGTATATCCCCCCAATCTTTGAGAAATTCAATAGGAAACCCGAAGGATCATATCAAGAGTTTTATTTACACTTAGAAGCTTATGATAAAAACAATAAGCTCTATCTGAAGGAGTTTTTGAGTCTCTAACCAATAAAGCTTACACCTAGTATTCTCACCTAGCCCTAATGAGTGTGGATATGTGTGTAAGGGTAAATTTTCAATCAAGTCAATTTGTATATATATTGGATTAATTCCATTTGGACAAAACTTATTTGAGTCATAGGTTAGGATTTCAAGTGTTTGTCCTTCAAGCCTATTATGTGTGTTTAAAGACCTTAGCGGACAAGTTAAAGTAAGATTGTATTCTGTCTCGAGTTTTGTCTTCAACATCCAAAGGATATAAAGAGGTATGGATAAATATTACATTTTAACCTTAGATACATTTGGGTTTAGTTTTTAAAATGTTTTGAGTCATTTTCTTAAAAAGGTATTTAAAAGTAAATTATTTTTTAAGATCGTTCAAACAATATTATCAGGTTCATTCAAATGAGTTTGTACTAGTCGTTCAAGTAAGTTTTTCTTCTATTCTAAAGAAGTTGAATCCTTCATAACAGTGCATTTGAACCCATTTCAAGAGGAGGGGTCACTTTAGATATTATTGCCCCTGACTTGTGCAAAGTGGGTATGTTACTCCACATTTGAGTAAAGATTTATACGAACTCTAAGATACTATTGAGTAAATGGTTCAAACAAACCAATTTCTTATGGAAGAATTTAAAAGGATGAATAGTTCCCTTCTTAGTTCTCAAGGTAAAAAAAAGAGAAGATATATAATGAATAAAAATAAAGTGTCTAGTGTGGGCTAGGTGAGAATACTATAAATAACTTATCACCTATATCTTCATTATATCTTCATTATAGATTTTCATCATTATGGACGTGAATTTGAAAAACTTAACCGTTTTTAGTATAGTTGACTCGTGTCGTAGAGTTTTCAAATAAGTTATTTATATGTTTCGTGTGGATTTTGAATGTGAGTCACCTTTTTTCAGATTCTTTATACCCTTCCCATTACTTTAGGTTACAAGTGTGGGTTTTGATGTTTAAAATTGTTCGGTGCATGGTGCCACTCGTGTTTCAATATTTTTGTTTCTTTTGTTTTATTCTTTTTTGTAATATAGTTTTTTGTTGAGAAGAGCATTCTTTTCTCTCCCATTTGAGGGTCCTTAGTCTTTAGGTGTGCTTTTATCTTTTTCTTACTCTGTCCATTTGTATATATGATATATGATATATATACGCATATTTGTGGCTTTTGTTCATAGAATTTTTTATACATATTTTTATGTGTGAAAAACCCATTATATTTTATTCTCTCTCTCTCTCTCTCTCTCTCTCTATATATATATATATATATATATATATATATATATATATATATATATATATATATATATATATATATATATATATATATATATATGTGTGTGTGTGTGTGTGTGTGTGTGTGTGTGTGTGTGTGTCATCTTTTATTTTAAGAAATTCCTCTTTTAAAATAAAAAGGAATTTTTTTTAACCTTAGCAAGTGATGAGAAATTATAGGTGAAAAAATCTCACAATGAATGATCTGAAATAACTAAAACCAAACAGGCTGAATAAATCACACAATCATAATCACACAACACAAGTATTTACATGGCTCGACAATGGCCTACGTCCACGGGGTTATTATCTATTTCTTATTACTTGTTTCACAATAATAAGAATTACATGATCCTTTCGCCATGGTTAAGGGTTATATTTATATTCCATGCAGGAGGTTGTGCTGTATATGTCTCGACGAGTTTTTGATGTAATTATGATGAAATTAAACTGATCATGTTCGAGATCCTAATATATTGGGCTCTCCTCCAATATTATCTTGAGTTTCAATCCTTCTCTACCTAATATAAAAAGTATGTCACTCCGTCCGAGTTCAAATAATTTCCCCACAATTTTCCCTAAATCTTTGCAGAGTGAACGGGGAAGAGAGGTTCTATTACTGACGAGTAAGACCTTGGTCCACTGAGGTGACTGGTCTGAGACTGAGATTGGTAAACTTTATCAACACTTGTCTATTTTTTCAAACTAAAATTTGCCCTATTTTCCCCATTGGAACTGGAAGGGTGAGCTCATAATTTGACTTTGGTCTGAGACTTAGGTGACTGGTCTGAGACTAAAAGCTGGAGCAACGCTAGTAACTGTCTTTTTGGGTCGTGTTTTAAATGATGAGGTGTCTTAGAGTTTGAACTAGGCTACTTAAAAGGATTTCTATCGTCATTTTTTTCCCATCACTTTAACTATTCAAGGCAAGTTGAGGTTTCTATAACTTTCTTTCACTCGTAAGTCTTCTTTTCATTTCTTCATATTTTCATTTTTTTTCGTTCTGATTTTTGAAAAATGATGTACGACATGAATAATAGAACCGTGGGGGAGTTTAGGAAGACATATTCAATCCCTGATTGAGTAAGAATAGAGTGTGCTGTTGTACTTGCCTATTGCTACAATGTTGAGGGTGATCACTGGATCCATACCACCTTGGTTGCTGATGGGGGTATAACCTTTCCCCCAATCAACTCTTCATGGAGTTTTGTGAGTTTTTTAAAGTGGTTCCTAACCATTATTTTCCAAACACATGGAGGATTGTGAGCAATGCTCACAGGATAAATGAATTGTATGGTACTCGAATAGGGATACCATAAATTAAATATTGTCATTTGCGGTAAAAAAATGACAATATCTTTTATCTGAAGGCAAGGAAGGCGAATAGGGTTTTGGTCGTTAATCTTCCCGACTCCAACAAAGGATATTAGGTTCATGGATTTATTTCTAGGAATTATAAACTTCCAGCCACTACTGAGGGTGGTGAACCATCAAAGTGTTTATGTGCCCCGGTAGAGGGCAAAGAATAGGTTGATATTATTTTCTCTTCGAATTTTATTATTTCTGATCAATTATTATATGGGATTAATGTTAACATTTGCTCTCTTATTTTTTTTATGCATCTCCGTCAAAGAAATGGGAGCCTATTATTTCCAACTTTAATCGCAAAGAGCTTATCAAGGTCTGGAATACTAGAAGGAATTTAACTCCAGGTGCCAAACATCCTAGGTTGGCATCCTTTTTACCCGAGTATACAAACACCACATCTAACTTTATAGCAATATCTATGGATTATATTCCTTAGATGTCAATCCCTTTAACTAGTGAGGGGTCTTCAAGTGCATCTACCTTATCCTCGTTTGAACATATGAATATAAACTCTATCCCTACTGTTGAAGAAGATATGATTTCAATAAATAGAAATCTTACTCTAGTGGATGATTATGAGCTTCCCACCTCTCTAAAGGCCAAAGATCCCAATAGGAAGCAGATCGGAGGTCCCTCCGAGTTCGTCACTCTTAGGGATTCTCGTAATATGGAGAAACAAAAAAAAGAACAAAATACCTCCCTCTACTTCCATTACTCTTCCCACCAAGATGGTGGATGCCTCTAACACGAAGAAGGGTCTGTTGGGGCTGGCCATTCTAGTATTGGACTGAGAGTAGGTTAACAGGTTGACCTAACATCAACTCACTTATCACTTTGCATAATTGTCTTATTTTTACAATTTATGGCTGACTTCATTACCATGTTTGATAGGGGCTAAATAGGTCAAAAACAGTAACGACCTGGAGAAGGACGTGAATAAGTCGTAAGAGTCTTTTGTGGCTGCCAAGATTGAATATGAGGATAAAAAGTGATCCACTCACTTGGAGATATCCAAATGAAAGTCGGAGCTTGATAAGCCGAAGAAGGTTATCAAAGATCATACTCGAATCTTAGTGGGGCCAAAAAATGAGGCCTATGATCATGGTATGTGGAGGCCTATTCCAAGGACAATGGAAGCTGGCTTCTATCCAAAAATCGAACTTTAAGGGTTAGGACTAGTGTACTCTTTAAATTTTAACTTTTTGGGGAGCATGATCCAGGTTTTCTACTAAGGTAATATGAAGAGGACAAGGACTCAGGTAGCAACCAAGCAAAGGATGTGGAAGATAAAGAGATGGTGGACACCAATAAAGGAAAATCCCTTGAAAGAAAATAAGGGCCAAAGCTGGTTAGGATTAGCTTAGGTCCCATAATCCTTATATGTTTACGATTCTGAACGTTTGTAAGGGCTTGACCCACCATTTGATCTAATAGGAAGCCTTTTGTTATTTCTAAGTCATTACTTATTAGTTGTTGATTACTTCATAAATGTTTTGTAATTATCTTTATTATGCCTGCATGTTTTTTCCTTGTTCCTTTTATCCTGAAAATAGGTTAATAGAGGTACCATTGCTTCCAAAGAGTGATCATCTCGACCTATTACTTGGACAGGATGCCTGCATCTGAGCTCGTGACGTATTTATCTTTGTTCGTCCAACTTTACAAAAGATAACAAGTTATTTTAATGAGAAAGCTATTTGTTCGTCGATCGGAGGACTGAAGTTAGGGAAGTCAATGATATTACTGAGCCATTGTAAATTGAAAATAATTATTTAAGGGGGAAGCTTGACAAGACTGAGAAGAACTTCAAGAGAGTCAGTACAATCAAGCAAGGCAGGACTCGTGAGATAATGAAACTAAAGTATCTCTTTAGAAGGGTCCTCGCGCAGTTTGGGCTACTGGTTATGATAAAGTGTTGGTCGATGCCACCTTAATCTAGATGAGGCAAAAAAGGTTGCATATAAACATGGTTGGATCAACGTCCTAGCTGTTATGAAGGTACCGAAAACTCTGAGCTTAGGTACTGATACTAACTGGAGTGCCTTGCTTATAGTCATCTTCCCTTAGAAAGTAATGAAAGTTGGATTCCTCTTGATATTGTTCCCCTTCACTTGGTAAAGGATTACTTTTCGACTCATGATAGTGATGATGAGGTTAAACCTGACCCTAACGGCATGCGAAGAGTTACAGTTGTTGAGCTGATAACTCATCAGAGATAGATTCTTTATTTTGTGACTTTATTTGTTCATTATATAACTTTTCCAATATAGGCCTTTTGTAAAATGAATTCTCCATGAAAATTTAAGTTAATTAAATGTTTCCCATTTCCTCATATTTTTTACCGAGGATATTTTTATTGTTTGTCTTACCTTTTAGATTATCCCGTCACACAACCTTAGTCCTACGTCAAACTTTGGCAAAAATGCACCCGATTACAGGGCCATCCGCCTATTTGGAATTTAATCGCCCTGAAATCCAAACATCTCCCCCTTTGTGGATCCCACATATATAATCATTAAGTTTATACATGACTTGGTCGACGTCAATTGGGTACACGTATTGAAGGTATGGACCTATAAAAGATCTCCTATAGAGTTTGCCTTCGGGTGATAAGTAGAAACGAGGAGTTTTTATCCCGACCTGATGGGATTATATCTTTTCGATCGATAGGACATCCTCTTGCAGATATGATCTGATTAGATCCATCTAGGTAGGAGATTTTTTGACAGTGAGGACTTGCTCCATTTTCTTTGGTCTTGTGATACTGGTCTGAGTGAGATACTCTAAGATCCAAGTCTACTGTTGAACCTGGAGTGGCTAAGGCATTGACATGACTATAATTTCCACGAGAAGATTATTAAATGTGGATCTTTTCGAACCTAGCAATTAGTTCTTGATCGACCTAGAGATATGCTTCCATTCGCTCATCTATGGAATTTTAATCTTTTGATAATTGATTTGATACCAACCATGAGTCACAGTAGATGTCAAAGTGATTTGTGCCCAAAGATGAGGCTTTGTGTAGACCGACAATGAGAGCTTAGTATTCATCGTCGTTATTTGATGCTTCAAAGACAAGTCTGATCCCTAGTTCTATCATAGTCTTCTCTAGAGAAATAAGGAAAATTATGACTCGTGCCCCTCTTCAATTAGAGGCTCTGTCTATATAGAGAGTCCATTTCTTGAGTTGGTCAAACTCTTAGTTTGTCACTTGGTCGGTGAAGTGCTTATTATTGGGCCTTTTATCCCCTTTGACTCGAAAATGAAGTCTTCTAGTACTTGGCCCTTTATAATAGTCCTTCATTGATAGTGTATATCGAACAATCCGAGTTCCACCGACCATTTGGACATCTGTCTAGATAGGTCGGATTTTTTGAGGACTACCTTGAGTGAGAAAGAGGTAATGACTATGATTGAGTGAAGAGTGTCGTGCGATACTAATTTAAATAAATTCATAAATTCCCAATTTAAACTTATTTAACTGGATTCAATTTTTAAACCAAATTAAATCAGCCCCTAAACATGAAACAATGTGTGTGTGTCAAACCATCACTAATAAAATTGCTAACTCATAGATTTCAGGAAAAAACCCTTTCGGGTAAAACCTTTAATTCACTATAATACTTATAATGATTACAATGAAATCCGTAATGTGTTAACCTCAGTAAAAACCACATAGACCGTAGCCTATAGTCAGCTAGAACCGCACCTCCAATTTAGCCCAGAAATACCGCAGAGAACTCCCTATCGACATGCTGTCACGTCAGCCCAGTATTCCCCTCAAGTGCACCTAGTTCAATAGTAGAGATCTTCTCTACATGGGAAACTTCAACAAAGATGTGTTATTGGGTTAAAAAACAACTCACATAAACTATTGGGATGATTTGTGAATTGAAAACAAATGATTAAAACCATAAAAATAGGTAGACAAAGTATTCTACGAAAGCAGTTTCGTATCTGTTAAAAAACGTAGGTCTTCTTGTAAAAAATGAAGTTGGAATTTTTTTTATAAAAAATCTAAGGTGGTGACTCTCTCGAACGAGAAATCAGTATCGCTCGAATGATGAAACGTATCATTCAAATGACTTTGCGCGACATAAGGATGTCGATCGAATGAGAGCTTTTATCGCTTAAACAAGATTTAAAAAAAAATTCAATCTCAAAAATTCGCCTACAGGTCTTGTAAAATATATTTTGATGAAACACTCTGCTCCAATACTTAGAAAATATTTTGTAAAAGTATCCCAACATATTATATGAACCGTTAAGGAACTTAAACACAACCTTACCACAATCAGTCTCGCAGAGGCTTGGATGTTAAGAACTTTGATATTCGTATCCGTCTTGATGTTTGAATGATCTTAAATTATTCTTCGACGATTGTAACGGTATATGCCATACTCAATTAAAAACGGTAAATAAAAATATTTTCCTTACGAATCTATCCCTATGTCTATGCCGGTACAAAATAAAATATAATACCCTCCCATGAACCCAAAACTGAAAAGGTACTAAAAATGCAAGTATCAAACTTTTCTTCAAAATCTTCAACTTCAAATCTTTATGCTTTTCTCATCAGGGTGTGAAACATAATGATCTTAAATTTAAATTTTTTACCTACACACATGAGATAAAGCAAATACCTTCGTGACGCATCGAGATTGAAATGATATAAGAATAAATCAACCAATATAATCAAATTTTCCCCATAATGCAAAAACTCCCCCATAATTCGTTTTCCCCCTTTTTATTTGACCGAAATAAACAAGGAAATGAATAAACAAAATAAACATGGATTTGTCACGACAAAAATGCATAACAAATATGGATCAAACTACGCTCATGCAAAGAGTAACTCAAAAGCTTCCACAAACTATTTTATATTTTTCAATTTTTCATATAAAAATGCAATTTTTTTTACAAAACTCACACACCATGAATTTTAACTAAGACAACCAAATCATGGATACGGAATGAATGGGTGTGAACATATTCGATAGGAAAATCAAAGCAATAAAAAATAACATATGTGCATGATGAATACTTGTACTCCTAACGAATGAATCTCAAAATCTCCCTTAGGTGTTAAAAGTGTTGAATTTACATGACATCGACTCAATCCATCAACACGTCACAGTCAAGCATGATTCCCACACCAATAACGTCTACAATATGTCAATGCTTTTTCATGTCGCCGTCAGGACGTGCAAACCCATTTTTCATTTCTTTCCATCCAAACTCCCTCATAAATAATAATCATTTATTTTTCTTCTGAGGTGGCGCCTTTTGGCATATTTATCTTTTTATTGCCTCTCTTTTCAAATGGTGGCTTTCACGACGAGTTAAGTTTTTACTCTCATAGCCCTTTCCCGTGATTCACTCATCATATTTTGTTGCAATATATCCTCGCGGTAAACGATTTTTACATGTACTACTTCCATTGTCAAGTTTTATCGCATATGGTTCATTTTAAAGACATAATTGAGTTGAAAACACTCTGAACAGTATGTGATAAACAAGTACAATAATTAAACAAATCCGTGCAAGTGTGCATTAAAGGAACTTATGAGTTAAGCATGTAGGTAGTAGCAACTAATCACATCTTAATGACTCCAAACATTGTAAAGCGCAAAATGAAATGATGACGCATATCAAAACACTAATAAACAGTCACATAGATATGGAATGAAATTGTGACTCGGTCATCTTAAATGTCCATTTATATATGGTGCAAAACAAACTACAAAAATCTTTTTGTCGTCGTAAATTTTTTTATCAAAATAAAATCTTTTTGTATTTTTTAAAAAATTTCAAAAATAAAAATCTAATACAAAAATGATACATAGTAGTAATAGGCAAAAACAAATATCATCACACAAATCAACATGTGCTAGCAAACGAGTCTAAACTCAACCATTAGTTGTGGTGGAGTTTTCCAAAAGTGGTGACATCCTATGAAAAACCTCCATAAAATCATATGAAGTGTTGACTAAAAACTTTACCTAATCCCTAATATGTACAAACTCTTGCGTGTAATCATCTAGAGCATCATGTGTGGGTGCGTGTGTGTGAACACGCGTAGTGGAAAAATGTGACACATGACCCAACTTAAAGTAAAACTCCTTAAGGTGTCCACTCTTCTTGAAGTGTGTGCAAACATAAAAGGGCCTAGGTACACCTCTATAAAAATGACTCCTACGCGTTCTCCTAACAGGTATGGGACACCTAGGTGGGTTAGGTTGAGAGCCATATGGATCAATCACACCGGGTCGGGTGCAACATGTGAAGTGGATATATCGTCATGACCTATTCCTCGTCTATCACCGTCACCCAAAATGGGATTGAGAACCATCTTTCCAACTTTCTTAGATGCATTCTCTAAAGAGACGTTGACCTCATGGGATCGTTCGAGAACCCTGTCGAGTTGGGATACATGTGTTGTCAGACTAGACATCGTGTTGGTCAAATCACTCTTTTCTCGATCTAAAGCATTCAAATGTTCACTCAAAAAAACTTTCACCTTCTCGAGTTGACTAGATTTTGACTCAAACACCCTCAAACTCTCTAAATCTCTCTCCAAATCTCTTACCCTAAGAGTTAGGTCTTTGTTTAACTTTTTGGTCTTTAGGGTCCTGGCATATAAATCTCTAAATGCGATCTGAGCTCACTATCACCCTCACTAGGCACTCACTCTCAGACTCGCTAGAAACACTCAAATCATCCTCTGGGGTCTCACGTGCATACGTATTTTCATCGTCATGGACAAACTGGGTTTGCTCATGTGACTAGAAGAAAACGCAACAAACTTTCCTTGTGATGACTCATCCCCAAAAAGTTTCACCTCTTTCTCACTATTGCTAAGAGTGGCTGGCGTGGAAATCTTTTTGCCCTTCCTCTTTAGTCTAGTGGGACACTCAAATGCTCTATTGCTTCTCCCCTCACACTCAAAGCACTTCTCCTCTTCCTCTTTCTCACTTTCTTTCTCACCCTCTCTTTGGCCTCATTTTTATTTTTCTCAAAAAATATTTTATTAGAAGATTTTTTTTTTGAAAACTTGAGAAACTTTTTAAAATTCTTTGCAAGCATGACCATATGAAAATCAGACTCGTCCTCAGACTCGGACTCACAAAAAGTCACTTTTTTTTCTTCTTAGACTGGGCTTTAAGTGCTATCCCTCAATCCTAAGGCTTGACAATATAACGAAACATGTCAATTTCATAGGTCTGGAGGTCTCTTACCAGCACTTCTAATTTCAGACGACTCAAATTACCTAAGGTATTCAAAATAGTCACTTTAGGGATAAAACGTTTTGGCAGTGATCTTAAAATATTTTTAACCACACAAGCATCAGGTATAGGCTCACCAAGATTGAAACTAGTATTTATAATGTCATAGAAATGTGCATAAAAGTCATCAAAACACTCAATCTCAAACATGGTTATCATTTCAAATTGAGTAGTTAAAATTTGAATTTTAGACTCTTTGACTGTGTTAGTGCCTTCGTGGGTGAGTTCTAAAACATCCCATGCTTCTTTAGACGTGGTTCACATCATAATGCATCGGAACTCGTCGGGGGTGACGTGTGCCAGGAAATTGCACTAAGCCCACGAGAATTAAAATTGCTCCACCTAAACTCATCCTCAGTCCAGTCTAACACAGGTTTTAAATTCGTGACATTTTTTGCGGTGACAGTGGGAGGAGTCCAACCTCTTTCACAAATTACCTAAACTCTCTCACAGATTGCTTTTGAATTTGATTTCATGCGGGCTTTCCATTAAGCATAATTAGACCTGTAAAAAATTGGCAACCGATTATATAAGTTTTTATTCGAAAACATTCCGACAATTTAAAAAAAAATAGATTTTTCAAAAAAAAATCAATATCATGCAAATTTTGTGAAAAAAAAAGAATACACAATAAATTAGTGTAACCTGCTCTGATACCAACTTGAAGAGTGTCATGTGATACTAATTTAAATAATTCGCAAATTCCCAATTTAAACTAATTGAACTGGAGTCCATTTTTAAACCAAATTAAATCAGCCCCTAAACATGCTATAATGTGTTTCTGTGTCAAACCATCACAGACAAAATTGCTAACTCGCAGATTTCAGGAAAAAAAACTTTTGGGTAAAACCTTTATTTCACTATAGTACTTACAATGATTACAATGAAATCCGCAATATGTTAACCACAGAAAATCCAGATAGACTGCAACCTAGAGTCAGTAAGAACCCTAGCTCCAATTTAGCCTAGGAATACCCACAAGCTCTCCCTATCGATAGGAAGTCGCATCAACCCAGTACTCCCCTCAAAAGCACCAAGTTCAGCAATAGAGATCTTCTCTACAAGAGAAACTTCAACAAAGATGTGTTTTTGGGTTCCAAAAAAACCTACATAAACTATTGGGATGATTTGTGAATTGAAATCAAAGGATTAAAATCCTAAAAATAAGAAGACAAAGTATTCTGCCAAAGCAGTTTCATATCCATTGAAAAATGCAGGCTTCTTATAAAAAACGAAGTTGGAAAAACCTCTTTATAAAAAATCTAAGGCTGTGGCTCGCTCGAACGAGATATCAGTGTCGCTCGAATGATGACACGTGTCATTCAAACGACTTCACGCGACATAAGGATGTCTCTCGAACGAGAGCTTCTGTCGCCCAAATAAGATTTAAAAAAAAATCAAACTCAAAAATTCGCCTACAGGTCTTGTAAAATAAACTTTGATGAAGCACTACGTTCCAACACTTACAAAATATTTTTAAAAATATCCCAACACATTTACATGAACCGTTAAGGAACTTAAATACAACCTTACAAAAATTTGTCTCGTAGAGGCTTGAATGTTGAAGATCTTTGATATTTGGATCCGTCTTGATGCTTGAATGATCTTAAATTATTCTTCAACGATTTTAGCGGTATATGGAATACTCAATTGATAACGGACAGTAAAAATAATGTCCTCACACTGAGTGAGATTCAAAGTAATTCTTCAATTTCCTCGAGGAAATAACAAGATAATAGGCTAAGTTCTTTGGTTGATGGTAGCATTTCTCTGCATTGAATAGCGTCTTTCTAAAATAGTAAATTGAGATCTGGTGTTCCTTCTTCTTTCATTCCAAGTCGAAGCTCACTGCATGATCGAATACGATGAGATACATATTGATTGGGTCCCTCGAATATGGGATCGCGAGTAGAGGTGATTGGCTTAGGTAGGTTATGATTTGATTGAGTGCCTTTAAGCATTCCTCATTCCCGTTTAAGCCTTTCTCTCTCTTCAGTAGCTTAAAGAATGGTTGGCACTTATAAAAAGATTTAGAGATAAAACGATTGAGTGCTGCCAATATTTCTATTAGCTTTTAAGTATCACGAAGCATTTTGGGTGACTGAACATTGTATGAGGTCTTAATGATAGGCCTCTCATTAATTATTAAATGAGGTTAGAGATGAGTAAAATTGATAAAAGTCCATGTGTTTATGTGACTGAAGTATTATTAGGCGCATCCGGCATATCACGCGTATTTGTGTAATATTTATACATTAACTACACAATATTCTAGTATTGAGGGTGCACCATATGTTATGGGACCCAAGTCATCCCAATTAAGACATATCTTACCATAAGTTGTTTGACACATGGATCCACACTATATTGGACATATGGTAACCTACTTGGGTGGTTTTTGTTATAAATAGACTTCACTTCCTTACATTTAGAAGAGAGACCTTCTTAGAAGAGAACAGTGATTTTGTCTTATGAGTTTTTAGAGAGAGCTCTAGAAAAGAGTATTGAAAATGAATTCTTTGAGAAGAGTTGCACAATCTTTCACCTCTCGAGTTCCCCTATAATGAGTTTTCCAGCGACTAGTATGAACCTACGAACTATGCTGACTTTGATTCCGATTGTGACGGATATGTAGGCGCAACCCAAGTTGCTCAAGTCAAACATATACAAAAATAGAGTGTTTCCCCATATTAAACTCCCATATTTCAAACATTGTTGATTTCCATGATCTAGTCGGGGTTGGCTTCAATCCCTCTTTGGCTGACCAAGTATCCAAGTAACTTCCCAGAGTGAACTCCGAAAGAGCACTAGGATGCATTGAGGTTCATTATATAGTATTTGAGGACATCAAATGTCTTTGTTAAGTCCTAAAATGGGTCGTCTTTATGCTTTCTTTTGACAAGCACAGTCTATGTAGATTTCCATGGTGTCATCTAATTATTCCTTGAATATTTTAGTGACCATTCGCTAATATGTAGCTCCTACGTTCTTAAGACCACACGATTTTTTTTATAAGAGTACATGACAAGAGTGGTAATGAAAGAGACCTTATCTTGATCGGGGACAAATATAGGATTTTGATAGTACCGTAAGTACGCATACAAAAAACTCATTCGTTTGTGGTTAGTTATGGCGTCAACCAATTGGTCAATCTTTGACAAAGGAAAGTTGTCTTTGGGAGAATCTTTGTTGAGGACGATGAGGTCTATGCAGTCTCCCCATTTTCTATTATGTTTCCTTACTACTATTGGGTTTGATATCCATTTGGGTAATTGAACTTATTTATTGGTCTTTGACTGTAGAAGTTTCCCCACTTCCTCTTTAACGGTTTGTTCCTTTTCTATGACTATTTATGAAGCCTTTTATGTAATTGATGGGTACGTTGGGACCAGGTGAAGTGAATGGCACATGACTTCAGGATCCCAGGAATATCTTGAGGCTGTCAAGCAAACACATCTTGATTTTCCTTCTATAGAGAAATCATTTCTTCTATTTCCTTATCGGTAAGTGAGTTTTCAATCAGGAATTTCTTATATGGGTGTGAATCATTGAACACGGCCTCTTGCAATGGCTCCACGACCCTTTCTGTAGGGTCGCCCTTATCTCTTTTACCCTAATTTTCCATACTTTAGTTGATATTTAGATGGCGTGGATCCATCCTTGGTTGGTTCAGTGGCGATTTCTTTCTCTTTTTCGTTCTCCTTCTTGGGACTAATGGTGACGATAAATCATTACTAAGCAACAATATGATCCCCCCTAATATCCATTATCCCCCAGTCGGTGAACCATTTGAGCTTTCGGTGATAAGTATAACGGACAAATTACATAATGTGTAGCCATACTATTCCAAGGATAACATTATAAGGAGAATTAATGTCTACAACTACGAATTCGATCAAATTAGAGATATTCCCAGTTCAGATGGGCAGAACCACCTACCCTAGCGGTATAATCATCTTTCTAGTGAAGCCAACCAGATGGATGATCGATTTTTTCAAATCTCCATCTTGAGATTAAGTTGGTTGAACAACTTTAGGTATATAACCTCCGAGGAGCTTCCTTGATCAGCTAGTAACTTATTCACATCCCAATTTCCAATCCTAAGTGTGATTACTAGTGCATCATAATAGGGAGTATTAACTCCAATTAGGTCACCCTCTATGAAGACTATGTGCTTGTTGTAATTTATGCCTTTCGGGCATCGACGCTTGCCTAGTAGACACTTGATAGGGTCGATTTAGAATGCTTCCATCATTGCGTTGACTTTATTCATCTCTAACCGAACAACACTACCTTAAATCTGCTTTAGTATCGAGGCACTATGGATGACCACAAACTTGTGCCCTATCATATTTTATAGGACATTGTTAGGCTACTGGTCGACGCCATTACTTTAAGTGCATTGGATGATCGCGAACTCGTGTCCTATCTCACTATCTTTTAGGACATTTTTGGGCTTTTTTTCAACGCCGATGATGGATTTGGCACCCTTTTTCTCCACATAATTGCTCAAGTGGCTATATTTATCCAGTTCTTCCAGATGGGACTTAATAGCCTTGCAATTATCCATTCTTGTGTCCATTTTCTTTGTGATACCAACGCCTATAAGCGTTGTTTCTCTTCATCGGGTCTCACCCTATCTTCTTTGGCCACTTGAGGAGTTTATGACCCTTGATTTTTCTCAAGATCATATAAATTGTTTCCTTGAAAATTGTGTTGATCACTTAAAAAACCTTAGCATGATCTTTTTTATCTCCATTCTTCGATCCTTAATTTTTCTTCTTGCCCCTTCTCTAAGGGGAATTCTCCTTATCGTCGGTCTTGGTCACTTTTTATTTTGGGTCCTCGCGACCACATCTTCTATTTTTGCATACTTCTTTATGTGACATGATGTCGTCGATGGTGTCTTCCTCCTTCTTAATGAGAGACTAATGCAACATAGTGTTTTTAGGCAACCCGATCTTGAACGAAGCCACTAGGACTTACTCGAATCAATCTTTAACCTCTATGTAAGTTTACAAATATCGCTTAGCTTATTACCTCAGGGTTTCCTGGGGTTTTTCTATTATAGTAAGGATATAATCAATTATCTTAGGATGGGCACTATAGGCGATGAATCGAGTAGCGAAGGCCTCTACAAGCTACTTGAATTTATTGACCGACTTGTGTGGTAGTTTTTCAAACCATTTATGCATGATATTCCCTAGACTGGAAGGGAATGCACAAAACATGAGAGTATCATTATTGTTCCACAAGGTCATAACATTCCTGTACTGACACACGTGGTTAATGGGGTCGATTTTTAAAATTTCAACCTAGTAATTGCAAACTTCTTAGGAGGTTCTGGTTCTTCAATTTTCCTTAAACACGGGAATACATTTGGGGTGTTGATAATATCTTTCTTGATGAGATCGTGAATATTATGCCTGCAATGGCCTTCTTGATCTTATCTCGTCGGGTGACTCTCTTGCTCGGAGTACTGCTAATCATGATGTGAACACCTTCCTTAACACAGAGTTTTACTCTCCTAAGCGATAGAGGTTCATCCATGGACCTTTCACTTATCTCCATTGAGCACTCTCTGCATTATTTCTACACGTCACTGCAAACGTAAGTTTTCATCCTCCTAGAGGTGTGTTGCATCCTCTTGTTGACGGTGCCACTATTTCATAAGCATCGACCAACTATGAGATCTGGATGGATCAAGGTTGTTCGATTCTTAACTCAGAGGTTTGCTCTCTGGGGAAGTAACATTCACGGGGAGCATTAAGAATCCTATTGTATTGGATCTTTTACCTCACCCTGGGCGTTGGAGGACCATAATGATGGTTGTCGTCAAATAGTAGAGGTGAACTGTGCGGGTACGACACGACTTTTTGTTGGCTCTAATTGGATTAGGAAAAAAACTTTCTTCCCATCAGACAGCTCCAATTTCAGGTGAAAAAATCTCACAATTAATGATTCCAAACAAATAAACCTAAACATAATGAACAACTCACACAATCACAATCTCATACTGCAAGTATTTATGTGGTTCCAATGGACTATATCCATGAGGTATTTATCTCTTTCTTATTACTTTTTTCGTACTAATAAGAATTACATGCCCATTTTCCCAAGGGTAAGGGTTACATTTATAATTAATGCGAGTAGGTTATGCCATTAACATCTATAGGATTTGTAATACATTGGTGGTGAGATAGAAATGATCATCTCCGAGATCCTAGAATAATGGGCTCTCCTTCATGCTTATCTTGAGCCGCAAGCCTTCTCTACCAGATGCTGGACAAGGGTCACTCGATCCAAGTTATTCGGCTCATTTGTATAATTTCTCCACATAACCCTTATTAGGTATAATTGTTAGTTATTGTCTTTATGTATGTTATTATTAGGGGTTGGGCCTGTCTAGTAGAGTTTACGGTTGGTTTTGTTACTGTGACCTAGACTAGGTTCCTAGCCTAGCCTTTGGACTTATTCCCTTTGGTTACACGTATACCAATTTGTATAACTTTTCTTGGTTTATTTTCCTCCATGGGAGAGAAATCAAAAGTGGTTTCAACTTATCTTCACACACATTACATCACATTTCATTAGGATATATGTGCAGAGTGTGAGAGGTTTATATCTACCTGGTACTACCCGATGCGGGTGGTGGTTGAACACCCAATTTTTTTTTCTGGCCTTGAGGGTACATTCATTCCTTCACAGTTAGATAGAAGTGGATGAGATTCGATTTTCCAGATGAAAGATTTTTCTTTTTTAGACACGTTTGGGAGTTTATTTCCATGCCAAGTGTAGACACCTCATTCTAGTACCTCCATACATCTCTAAGCAATATCCAAAAATAATCCCTTGAACCCTCGGACCCTTGGTTCCCCTAAAAACCCTAACATGAGGTCATCAAATGTTCCTCGTGCTCTATTTGACTTTGGTCAACTCTCAAACTCGAGAGTATCTGAAAACACATTCATAGGGATCTGAAATCCCTTTTCAACGATCCATACCATGCACAAATCGTACTTACGGTTTGCATTTAGTTACCTATTTACCTCGAAACCCTAAATCGGAGGCCATCGAATGCTCTCGAGTTCTGTTTAACTTTCGTCAAATCTCATCTCGAGGGTATATGAACACACTTTCATAGAGATTTGAATCCTCTTTCCAATGGTCTCGGCCATTCATGAAACGGACTTACAATTTTTATTTTACGACTTTGTTTCAAAAAATCCATTTCTCGACTACCTATGGGCACCCATCCCCTTGCCTTCAAGCAAGGTATACTTTATTTTATCACTAAGTCTGGTAGGCCTACCTATTGACAGGCCAAGGGTTATGCCGATCGGCAGACCCCCCAGGGGTAGCCTTGTCTTTTGTCACTTTTAAGGTTTCCTATTTAAGGAAACCCTGACCTCATTGTTAAGGACCTTTAAGCCTCAAAATTCATCTGTAGCCTTTCAAAATATCCATTTCCAAACATCCTCCCAATAGTCCATTACATCACTCCCACATCGCCATTACAACCAATTTTTTTCACTATTTCACCACCATCAAAATCAGCCTAATCCTCTTCAAAAATCAAAATCCAAGTTGTCTAGAAAGTTTAAATCCTTTCTATTCAAACTTATCAAATTAGCATCATTTTTATTTTATAAGGACGAATTTCTAAATCAAGTCAATTTGTATGTATGTGCATAATTTCGTGTTTGGACACAACTTGTTTGACTCATAGGTTATTAGGATTTGATTTGTGTGTCCTTTTAGCCTATTATATGTGATTAAAGATAATGCGAGAAAGTTAAAGTGTCATCGAGGATACATTGAGTAAAGTGTCGAGTTTTTTTCTTCGACATCCGAGAGATCTCAATGAAAGTATGAATACATATTTATGTTTCACTCCTGCATACGTTTGGGTTTTATTTTATAAAATGTTTATGAAGCAATTTTCGTAAAATGTTTGTAAAGAAAAATGTTTTTTTGTTTAAGTAGTTCAAACGAGTTTTTCTTTTCGTTTCGATGTGTTTCCTATGTTTGTTCGAATGAGTTTATGGTTTTGTTCAAATGAACTTCAAACGAGGTTTCACTATTTATAGAGAAAATTTCATTAGAAGGTCGTTCGATATTCGTTCAAATGAGTTTGCCATTGTCAATCAAACGAGGTTTAGCTTAGTTCAAATGAGAATTCATACTCCATTCAAATGAACCATTTGTTTTCGTTCTAATGAGTTTTTTCGAAAAATGTGTCGCCTCAATAATCTTGTTATCTATAAATACTGAGGCCTGACATTAATTTTCTAAAAGGATTTTTTCAAAAATGAATTTCTAAGCTATATATTATGCCTCTTAAATCCTAGTTTATAACAATGATTGAGACCTAATAATCCTATATCTATAATTCTGTTTGAGACTTGTTCTGTGTTGCACTATACTGGTTTGCTCTTCATACTACGAGCGTTTCGAGAGGTTGGGACCATGTACATGTTGAGTGGCGGCTGAACTGGTCATCCGAAAAAACATCGTGGGAAACACCTGCATTGTGTGGGTGTTGGAAACGTCCTTATATCTAAGGTAAGTCATCAAGGCTAAGATATCGAGTCAATGAGTAAGTCAAATTTCACCTTATAGCTGGACCTATATCATAGTGGACTTATGTAGCTGGGTCGTTTGAGATTTTTTTCCTTGTGGTTTTCCTCGTACATCATCGTGTTGTAATTTACTTATTTTACTCTTATTTACACTAACCTAGATGAATACTCAGGTCAAGACTAAAATTGATAAAACTGTTTAACACAACACTTGTGGTTTATCTAAATTAACGCAAAGTTTATTAAAACTATAAATATAAAATTTAGTGGTGCTTCTCTACAAACCCTAGGGCGCATTTGAGAACGAGTTATCAAGGAACCTGACGAGTTTGAGGATGAACTTCCTTTAGGGAACCCTAATAAGGTGAGACTCATCAATCTGCATTACGATCAAGCATCTCGCTATGTCTTTGAATCCCAAGATGAAGTTGAAAATTAGAAAGAGTAATTAACAACATATATAACTTATTTTTGTTTGATTTCATGTATTCTCTATATTACCATTTAAGATCTATAATTTCATGAACACGACTAGGAAATATGCTAGTGAAATGGACATAAATCAGAAGAGAAGTGATTTTTGGATATGGGTATCAAAAGAGGTAATTCCAACCTCTTTTTGTGGTTATTTACGTATGTGTTGTAAAACATGGCCTAAAACAAATCCATTAAAAATGTATATTTTAATGAAAGATGATGTGTCTTTAAAGCTTTCATACTTATCAAATTATGCGTCAATCATTTTGATTTCGTCTCATACCTGGGTGAGCAAAAACTACTGATGTAAATCAACAGAATATCAATTTCTTCCTTGACTTCTTGTGGTGTTAGCAAAAGTGATAAAATGCAAAGGACATGGTGTTGACCTACTGTAGGACTGTCCAATAAATTCTGGAACTTTATTACTTAGACATTAAATAAATAGTCTTCTATTGTGACTGGGTGAAGGTGAAGGACATTAAAAATGGTTGTAAATTTGATACTCCCTCAAAACTTGTAATGGTATATTTATCTAAGATGAAAAGTATAGATCGCTTGATCGACGAGCCTTTTATTTATGCCTTTCAAAATATCAAGAAGGAATTATACTCTAACGCATAAATGACACAAGTGTCTATTTACTTTCATGCGCCGAAAGGTTTGACTAATCAGGCAGACACATTAAAGGCCCTAAAGAGTTCTAGTCTACTGTTGATCGCTCTTTTAGTTGATTTAAACGAAGATTGAGGTTCGAAATATTATATTATTATCTTTTATCTAACTCATGTATGACAACCCTATTTTTATTGTATGTATTAGAAGAACCCTAATATTTATTTACCTTTGTGTATATTCTACTCATATATTTAGTTCTCTTATACTTGTCTCCCCATCGCTCAAATTTTGTAAAATATCATTCTGTAGATCTTCTTAAGTTTTGAATGTGATATTGATAACAAACCGGCAATCTAAGGTAACCACACAAATGTTTACGGATTGTGTTGATGTTCAATATTTATGTGGTTGACTCAATTGGTGGTTTATGTTATGTGATGTTCACCAATACATAAGGTATCATAATCTCTTATTGGTAACACGAATTCCATTTTCCTATATTCTTCAATCACTAATCCTACTTTGTTTCGTGTTATTATTCCGTTTTTGCTTGTATCACAAATCCTATTCTTTTTATTATCATATATACATTCACATATATTTTCACAAATAAAAAACCCAAAATACCACGATTCGTTATTTAGAGTGTTCTCATAATTTTTTACACTTTCAAAATATTTCACATATATTGTCATAAATCAAAATAGACACCCTAGATTCAGATTATGGGTTAGACTCCAACCTTGTTCATAGTACAAACTACATGGACTTTGATGCCATTTTTAGCTACATAGGTGTGCCGAAGTTATTTTGGGATTCAAGTTCTTTGTTACTTACCATTTGGAACATTTTAAAGTCTTTTTTGCAGGCCCAGTTGGAGACGGAATATTTTTAAGTCTTCTTTCATGGAAGGAAACAATCACTGGTTTGGATTTTGATTAGGATAATCTTATCATAATATTCACGTAACCATGCATTGTATTATTATTATTGATGTTGAACAATTTGATGGCTTTAGTTGGTTAATTTGTGTTGTATTATTATTTTTTGATTAAGGGATGGCGTAATGGGTAAATATTTATTTATGGAAATGTAAACATGTTTGAAAAGTGTACAGGTTTTCTTGGGATGCAGAAAATCAAATTTTATTTTTTTATTTTTTTTAATTTGGTCAAAGTTTTGGACGGTGACTAAAACTGTGACAAAATTATATATAATAATATTTGGTCACGACTAAGAACCGTGACCAAATATAATTTTTTATAAGTCAATGTTAGATTTGATCACGATCCACAACCATGACACCACAGTGTGACAGTGTAAATTGTAAAATATTTTATCACAGTCCACAGTGGTGACTAAATATTTTACAGTGCCACTCTAGGGGTTATGGTTTTAGATTGTGACTACGAGTAACCGAACTTTGAATGGCGACACTGTGGGCCATGGCTTTGGATCGTGACAACTGGGTCGCCCATTGGACCATGCAAAATCTGATGACTAAGTTTGAAATGATAAAGATGTTATAGAATGAGTCTTTTGATGGGTTATATGACAAGTTGTCGAATATTGTCAATTATGCAGAGCCTATCCCTACGTCTAGGGTGGTGAATAAAATCTTAAGGTCGTTGACTGAAAGATTTAATGCCAAAGTCACAGTCACAGATTTCCTAGGTGGTGTCGACACTATGAGAGTCCCAGAACTTGCAGGAGACCTTCAAACCTGTGAGATGAACATGTGTTCTCCGATGAAAGAGAAGGGTAGTGCCATAAAAGCCTAGAAATAGGACGTATCGAATTCTGAGAATGAGGATGAGCTTCATGGTCAATAGATAGCTTGGTTTTCTAGGAACTTTAAAAAATTTCTTAAGCTTAGAGATGAGAAATGTTTTTAATAGAAACCTATGAACTTTATCGACCGTGATAGTAAGAATAGGGATGGTCTTAAGAAGGTGGATGACCAGGACAAATGCTTTGAATGCTAAGGGTTTGGGAATTATTCTCATGAGTGTGCCACTAGACTAAGAAAGGAGGGCAAGAAATCAAAGTTATAAAATATTACCCTTAGTGATAGTGAGTCAAAAGAGAAATTTAATTCCCCTATTGATCATAACTACACTGCGTTCATGGCTAGTCATGTAGGCTTAAATAAACTGTCTTCCCACGATGAAGATAATCATGAGAAAGAAGGTTTTGAGGTCTGATCTTTAGGTTACCAAGCTAGCGAGGAGATGAATGGTGAATAAGAAGAAAAATATTTAGAGGATAATGAGTTTTGAGTGGCCCTTCATAAGTTATACGCGGAGTCGTTGAAGTACAAATGGGTCAACTTGCATTTAGAATCTAAGATGAAAGAATGTGTCGCAGGAAATAGTGATGATAAATTGATTAAGGATCTTGGGGAACGTGAGAAGACTCTTAAGGAAAAGCTTAAGTACGTTGAGGGCGAGAGAGATAGCCTTCGTAATTTGATGGAGGTTTTGAAGAAGGAGCTTATTGAGTTTAAAGAGTCTAGGTATTTTCTCGAGTCTAGGACTGTGGAGTTAAAAGATAAATTGAGAGACCAGAGTAATTTCAAATTTGATTTGGATTCTTGATCGAAAATATTGGATTAAATGTTAGGCACCATCCGCATCAAATATGACAAATGCGGGATTGGCTTTGATGATACTAATACTGCCACTTCAAAATCCAATACCATGCTTTTGAGACAGTCAACGAAATCTAGGGGCATTAGAAAAGGTCAACCCAAAGGTAATATTTCTTTTGTTTACACTTACATACATTGTGGTAGGAAAGGTTACGTTAGGCATTTTTGTTATGGTATTAAAAAAGGTACTATGAAGGATAAGCCTAGTGTCACCAAAGTTCCCTAAACCCAAGTCCTTCACGTTAAATCTATAAGGGTTAGGATATCCTATTTAGAGGAACTTAATGTTAGTCTTATTGACTCTCGTTTGCTATCACATAATTATTCCCATGCTATATCTGGTGAGTGATTTCTTGCATATTTTTATACACTAGCTTTTTTGTTTCATGTTATATGCTATTTCAAGTTGTATTATGTTTATATTTTGTATTTTGATTTTCTAATTTTGGTTTCTAATGAGTAAAATTACAAAAACGATTTTTTATTTATGTGTTGTTTAGGTTTCACTATAACAAAACTGCCAACTTGTCAAGGACTAAAATCCTGACAAATCATGCTTGTCAAGATCTAAGACCATGATAAGTTTGGGGTAACAAAGACTTTTGTCACGGTCAAAGTTCGTGACAACTAAAAAAAATTATCACGGGCTTTGACTGTGACAAGTCCTTGACAAAAACTTGTCACGATCGAAGTCCGTGACAACTATGAGAAGATTTAAAAAAAAACTGTTGGGCAATATGGCCACTGCTATTGCCCAGTAGTATATTTGTACCAGTTATAAAAAATTAAACCTGTTCAAATAGCATATATATCCACAACCGAACCAAACCAAAATATACATATCCACAACATAAACCAAACCAACATTTAAATATCCATAACTAAATCCAAAAAATAAAAGTAATATCCAAAGAAAAATAAATACAAATAATGTAATAGCCCGCAATCTACAAAAGATTGGAGAATGAAGGAAAGCTACACGACAAATGCAAATAGACACCCATGAATTGTTCACACGCCGCATTGTTCTTGCAACCACAATGCTGAATTCTCCTTTCTGGTCAAAATATACATTATGAGCACCTTTGCCTCAATGTTTTACAAAGGACGTCCATGAACCACCATACCCGGGTGGGTGCCCAAGTCCATCAACCCCCTCGCCATTGTATCCCCACCAAATATTTCCATTAAAAACACACTGGGCCAACTAATATTAGATATAGGCCATTCGACGGGGGTCAAATCAGGAAATGGACCATTTAAGGGCGACGAGTGCGTGCGTATCGGCGATGAAGCAGTGGCGTCCTCGTCTACCTCCTTCCTCTTACCCTTGTGCTTTCTCTTGCGCTTATCGGAGGTGACCTCATCGGATGTGGACCCCAACTGATGCTTCATCAAGGTGTACATATCTAGGACCTATCCTCCAATATCTATAGCTTTTTGTCATGGGGGTCCACCTTATGAGCCAATCCGGTTCTGCTTGACTCCATCCCGATGATTCTTGACTTCCACACCCGAGACCTCACCCCCAGTCCTCCCCTTGCAATCCGTCCTGAGAACTTGGTTGAGTGCATCCATATCCAAAGATGCTTTGTAGACATCAGACTGTTTTTCATGCATTTCCATAAGCTTTGCCTGAAATGACAAAAGGTACACGATTAGTTACTTAAGTTAATAAAAAAATTATAACATAATTAATAAAATTAAAAAATTAACTTACTATCGTGAGTACGATGCTCGGGGACACCTCCTTATCCCAACCCTTCTTTGTTTGAATTTACACATAGGCATCAAGACTAATTGGCCTACCACCAGGGACACTCCCTGTCTCTTGAAATAAATAATGCAGAATTAGTAAGTAACGCAAAGTAATGGTAAATTAGAATAACATAAAAATAAAATTAAAGAAAAATAAAAACTTACCATCCTGTGCTCCACCTTGGCATAAGACGTCCCCTCGGAGTAGTGCACGTCCACCTTTTTGCCCGATTTTTTTGCCCCGATTTACGAGATGTCAATTGCCGCTCATCAATCTCATTGTCTACGAACCGTTACCACTGTGCCAATGAGATCGACTCCTTTGTCGGTACGGTATCACGTAATCTCATAATGGACTCTCGGATCTTCCCAAAGTACTGTGCCCACATATTTTTCTTCCATGCCTTGTATTGTTTCCTCAAATGTTCCAACGTGGAGTCGCGGACATGTGGGGGCAGGTTGAATTGATCCTGTCAAACAAATACAAACCAAAATGAAAGTTAGTATTAGTTATATTTAAATATAAATATAAATATAAATACACTACGTGTATTGCCCCCAAGAGACCATATTGAGCTCATTTGGAACGGCCCTCCAATCTGTGTACCCTAGGCCGGTGATCACCTTCAATAACTCTAGGGCTCTAGCCATTAATGTAGTCTTGTTCTTAACGACGGATCCCAAATTTCCCCATTTTGGGGGTCGAGGAGACCTCGTCGCCTCCGCTGTCGTGCTTCCCTGATGAAGACATATTCGGTAAAAAATGTTGTTATTAGTACAAATCCAAATGAATTAGAAGAATACAAAGCATTAGAAGAATACAAATCAAAAACCATATTATAACAAATCTCTAGAAGAATACAAGTTAACGACATTGTAAATCTAAATATTGTTTCAATATTGGGTCATGTCATGAACTTTGAATTAATGCTTAAGAATTAAATCTAAATATTACATGCAGTAAACTAATCAAGTACAAATGAATTAAAAGCATTAAACTGATGTCTGATAATAATAAGACACTAGAATAATACACCCACTGGTCATTGAAAATGGAATACTTATTACAAATCTAAATATTATTTTAAATTCGGGTTATCATAAAAAATGGATTGTTATTTGGTAGGAGCAGCCAAGTCATCCACACAACTATTTAGACTCTCTGGCGCATGTAGGACGATTGACCACGTTTCGTTGTTCATATACTCCGAGTAAAACACTTGCTTGACCTTTTGAAAATCACAAATAAACGGTTTATCTCTCTTGTGTTCGTTACTCTTCAACTTGGACTAGTCAACCATGATCAAATTATTGCCAGGATCAACTTTATGAGAACATTTATCCTCAACTCCTACCCAATCACAGTAAAACACAACCTCTTTGAAGTTTATATAGTCCAATTCAAATATATTTTAAATTACACCATAGTAAGTCATTTAATCTTCAACGAGGTTTTTGTCTTTTGCGCTCGCTCAAAAATAAGTGGGAGCCTTATGTGAAATGACTGATTTCATCAACAAAATCCTCTAGCATGTTATGATCTACATTGTCATCCTACCCTTGTACATCAATCCTACTTGTTTAAGGTTGTTGTGAAGGTCACTCTGGGACAAAAGGAACTTTCGATTCCCCATGAAAAATCCAAAATCGATAACTATCTTAAACACACGATTTTAACAAATGTAGTTCAACTATTTTTCACTCAAACACCTTACCATTCTTACACTTATCACATGGAGACGTCAAGTCTTCATCATTATGACATCTCTTTGCGTCCTCTGCGAAACACATCCCCTAATCTATTATAGGTAAGAAGCCTATATTCATGGATTAGTATAAACAAAAGTGTGAATATTAGTTTCCATTAAATAATTTACTGCACGATTGACAAAAATATCTTTCGGTGTTATACTATAAAAATAATATAATTCCTATTTCCTCCATCTCCTTTAAAGGGTGAGTGGTCTTATCCCATTTAAGACCATGTATTTCTATAATATACTTAACAGCTCATGGACATTATTCCAATTAGAAAAAAATAAGGAGCATATCCCCATAGTTCTCCCAGTACACAACATTGATTCGCAAGTGTAAGTGTTATTTTAATTTATCAATTGAAATAACATTTAACATCACATCATCTAGTATATACCCAGAGAACATTAAGATACGACAACATAACCTCCACAAAAAGCAAAAGGTTTAAGCCATTAAAAATATTATCATACAGACACTATGCAGTCTGAAACTGTTCAAACGGGACAATTTGAGAGATATCATTACATGGGTAATGACTCTCGAACGGTTCTAAGGGCTACTGAATGCGTACGCATAAGAACTAGAAGGCTAGTATCTATGCACACTATATGTAATTTAATGTATGTTTCACAATCACGTAAATGGGACATGTCTTTTTATTTTTAGTTATTGGTAATATGTAATGGTAGTTAAAAAATTCAAGGGACAAGTGTCATTTTTTTTAAAATTACTGAAGGGTGGTTGGAGGCAGTTATGAGAAGTTATGAGACTAATTAAAACTATAAAAATACATGGGATGGGTGATAATAAAATTTTTCAAAGTGGGACTTATACCAATTTCAATACATACGATATCAATAAAACTCATACCAATTTCAATACATACGATATAAATTTCAATTTCAATTTATACCAATACCAATTTATATAAATTTTAATTTATACCATTACCAATTTATATTAATTTCAATTTATACCAATACCAATACCGATTTCAAATTCAATTTCAATACCAATACCCAATACTAATACCCAATACTGAATTCAATACCAATTTTAAATTCCCAATACCAATACCCAATATCAATTTCAATTCCAATACCAATACCCATTACCAATTTCAAATTCAATTTTATTACCAATACCCAATACCAATTTCAATTTCAATTTCAGTACCAATACTCAATACCAATTTCAAATTCAATTTCAATACCAATTCCTAATTCCAATACTCAATACCAATTTTAAATTCAATATCAATACCAATAACCAATACTAATACATTTTTTAATTTACACACACATTCACACACATACACAAACGAAAAATACACACACATATATTTATATATATTGAGAGAAACTTACGTAATGTAAGAGAGAGAGAGAGAGAGAGAGAGAGAGAGAGAGAGAGAGAGAGAGAGAGAGAGAATCGATTGCTGAGAAAAAGGAAGGAACGAAGGAGGGAAAGTAAAAAAGAGAGTTTCAAGAGATTTTCTTTTTATTGTTGTCACAGATCTGTTAAGGTATTTGACCGTGACAACTTTATAAGTTGTCACGGTCAAAGACTTTGACAAAAAACACATGTCTTTTTGTCACGGTCTGTAACCATGGCAAGGCTGGCCAGGTGAAGGTGCCATTTTTGGCTTTTTGGTGTAGTGTTTACACATATTGTGTGGCATATCGATGTGTTTTAATCTCGTTCCTTCCATGTTTTCAAGTGGCTAGGACATTTGATTCGGAATTCCAATGCTTGGATTGTTCTTCATAATATTTGCACGAAGTAGTTTGAAATTGACTTGAATGATGGATTCCCTTTTTATATGCCTCCGTACACAATTTACACAAGCTTTTCAGATTTTAACTTCATGTGTCACATGAGAAAAGTGAGGCGTTCTCCCAACAATATGATATCCATGAGTTTGATGATGTATTAAAAATTTGTGTATGCACGAAAAAAAGGCTACTAAAGGAGTAATCTCCTTTGCGTGAAAGACCACTGCTAACAAAAGCCTAAAAGGTTGAGAGGCAATAAAAATAGAATAGTTGCTAAGGCCAATTTTTTTTTGCATTGATGCTTAAAAATTAGATATCTTCAAAAGAAAAAGAGAGAGAAAAAAGATATATGTTTATTTTTATGGGTGTTTAGTTGAAAATCAATAGGTTTGGATAATGAGTCCTAGTGGAGCTTAATTATTTTGATACTACTGATTTGAGAATCATCAAAATTTCTATGCGTGCGTGCATTGTGTTTGTTTGTCCTTTTGAGTTATTAATTTAACATGTGAGTCTGAATCTAATACTGATAAATTATTATGGTCAAATAGATCTACTTGGACATATTTGAATGATTAGATTATTTTTTCGTTGTTTCTAGTTCTTGCCCCTTCACTTCGTACCACATTACGTAGATAGATTGATAATGAGTATGTAAAGCTTATGTGTTTATGTCTTTTGTGGTATTTTATACCTATATATAGTTGTGCTTCATTGGTATATGTGTGGTTATATATATTGTATGCTTTGTGTTTTGAGTCTTTGCATTTTCATTTAATCTATATTTGCCTTATTCTTAATCTTTGATTTTTATTGGCATTTGTTATGACCATCTCGATATCTTATACTTAAATTCTTGCATCATAAATGATTTGATTTGTTTATAAGTTTTGATTATTTGTGCTTGTGTTGTCGTCCTATTTGTCATTGCACAACTTGTTTCTCCCCATGCTTCACTTAGGGGGGATTTAGTTTTATTAGGGAGAAAGGTTTTATTATTATGCACCTTATTCTTTGTCTATTCTTGAACAAAATGGGAGAGAAAAGGTATCTAACTCTTATCATGAGGGGGAGATCTTTAACTTAGGGAGACGTCCTTTCTTAGGTAGAAATGGTTAGACAAGGGGAAAGAGTTTTTCATATGTAGCTTATATATTATTATATTCTCTTTGCATTTGAAGGAGTTTTTAAGTGTCCAGGTTAGTAGCAATGCGACAAAGGTTTACCCAAGAGAAAAAATGCTCATGTTCACATCTGGGGTTGGGAATTAAGTCTTAGGGAGGTTAACAGCCATGTAGTTTTTCGTCTTGAGTTTTGTCCTAAAATAGGCAAATGGAGAGATTTGTAAGAACAAATTTCCTAATCGAGTCAATTGTTATGTCTTGGGTTAATTTCATGTATGGAAAATACTTATTTGATTCCGAGGTTGTTTGAATTTGAGTTATGTATCCTTCTAGACTATTATATGTGATTGAAGACCATGTGAAAGAGTTAAAGCATCATCGAGGATAAAGTGGGTTACGTGTCGAGTTTTCATCTCCAACATCCGAAGGATCTCAATGATGGTATGAATACATATTTAAGTTTAATTCCTAGATACATTTGGGAGTTATTTTATAAAATGTGTATGAGGCATTTTTCATAAAATGTTTTGAATGAAAAATTTATATTTATGTAAGTCGTTGGAACGAGTTTTCCATTTCTTTCCAAAAAGTTTCATATGTTCGTTCAAACGAGTTTATGGTTTCTTTCAAATGATCTTTGAACGAACTTCAATCGAGGTTTCACTATTTACAAAGAAAAGTTCGTTAGAAGGTCTTTCGATACTTGTTTAAACGAGTTTGCTATTTTTATTTAAACGATGATCAGTCTGGTTTGAACGAGATTGCATACTTCGTTTGAACGAACCATATGGTTTCATTTGAATGAGTTTTGTTGAAAAATGTGCCACTTCGAAACTCTCTTTTCTATAAATACTCAAGTCTGGCATGAATTTTCTAAGAGCATTTTTGAGAAAATAATTTTCCAACTTATATCTTCTGCCTCCAAAACCCAAGTTTATTCCCATGTTTGAGATCCAAGAATCCTACATCTATATGTCTATTTGATAACTCTTATGTCTTGCACCATATTGGTCAGGTCTTCATGATGTGAGCATTTTGAGCGGTGGAGACTATGTTTGTGTTAAGCGACGGTTGGATTGGTCGTGAATGCGTCCAACCGTGGCTGCGAAGAAGGTAACAAGGTATGAAGAAGCAAGTCAAATCTTGTAGGCATTGACTTTATGAGTACGTCTATTTTTTATTGTAACTAGACCTATATCGTACAGGACTCGTGTGGCAGGGTCATCTGAGGCCTTTTTCGTTGCGATTTTTCCTTGTACATCATCGTGTTGTGGTTTACTTATTTTATTCTTTCTTATATTCACCTAGATGCATGCGTAGGTCAAGCTTAAAATTGGTAAAAATGTTCAACACAACATTTGTAGTTTTTCTAAATTGGTGCAAAGTTTATTAATATTGTGAAAATAAAATTTGGTGGTGTTTCTCTATGAACCCTAAGGCGCAATAGCATTCGCCTATACTTTATTGTTTTAGCATATTTTCCTTCTTGGTCTCTACTTTTTCATCACTAATCACTCTTTTTATTATTTATATACTCATAAAGCTTATTTTCATAAACTCAAAAAAACAAAAGGAGGGTTAAATTCATAAACCCTAAATTAGCTTTTTCTCACCTTTTCCACCACTTTTGCACACGTTTCTATATTTTCAAACAAGAAAACTCTAGTTTTAGATTTATGGGTTAAACCCCACCCTTAGGTTTTCTCGAACTACGTGGACTTTGATGATGCTTTCGACTACATAGGTGTATCGAGCTCAGCTCGGGATTCAAGTCTTTTTTTCCTCTTTTTTCTTCATTTGCCTTATTTTATTCTTCTCATTTTCACTAGTATATTATATATATTAGTCTATATACATTCCTTATTTAGAAATCCCATTGACATGCATACTCATTTGTTTCATAATGAGTTACGATCCGGTTCACCGTTCATTGTGAATCATTATTATCTATTTTTATCTATTTTCATACTTTTAAGAGATCCCGTCACACATTCATATTCACTCATCCATAGTGAATCATGTTCAGTGTATTGCTCATAGTCTAGACATTTTTTGCCAATTCGTTCCCTCTAAGTAGTCCCGTTGACATGGAAATTAATTATTTCATGGTGAACCATGATCCGACGCATCACTCATATTTTGTAACTCAATCCCCATGCCTATGATTTATTTGGTTTTTTATGCATCAATCAGTCTTCTAGATGCTTTGGGGATGGCTATATATTTTGTCTGTTTTGAGTAAAATAGGCTGGTGACTCCAACCTTTACATTTTCACCCCCTTGATGATGGCTAATATATATCCTTGGGAGCCTATGATCATCGTGAGAGTGGTGGAAAGGTAATTTTCTTCCTTCACCCCCTTCTTCACAAGTTTTTTGGGGCCAACCCTTGCATTTTTAGGATGGCCATAGTGGCGACTCTACTCGGTAATTTTTCTCTTTTTAGAGGACTAGACTCTATTTATATGGGCTTTCTTTCTATTTTTTCCTTTTCTCCATATTTCTCAACACGCATATATATGTTTCTAGTTGTATATTCTTATTTTTACTCTCATGCTCACATGTTATATATGCCATTCTCATATCACAGCATCTATGTATATTCTTCTCTCTATCATGCTCATTTCCTCATCACACACACACACACACACACATATATATATATATATACCTTATTTTCTATGACATGCTTCTTGTTTTATTCACGTGTATACATCTAGTGCTTCACATCCACTTGTATATACTTACCATGTTTCACTCCACTTATCCTCATGTTCACATACTCCATGTCATTTGTAGATATCCAAGCTTATTCCCACTTATATATTCACATTTTTCACCTATCATATGCTTCACATCATTTGTATATATGGTATGCTTATTTGTATATATTTCACGTCACTTGCACACATATCTCCATTTTATCTTCACTTTAACACGTATCGCCATGTTACTTTCACCTTGTACATATATCCATCTCACTTGTTTATATTGACATGTTTCACAACTTACATATATTACCATGCTTTGCTCACTTGTATATACTCCATATTAAACATGTTTGATTTACTTTCGTTGTATACTTTGCCTTTTTCTCCTCATGCCACTCATTTATATTCTCATGATTTATTCCATTCTTAGTGGTTGTACATGTTTCTCTTAGCATACATAAAACTTTGCATAGAGACACTAATTAAATCTCATTCATATACTAGATCACATGAGCACCACATATTGACCATATTTTGTTTGGTACTGGGAAGTCACTTTATGTTGGATTGATGATTCTGTAGGGTGCGATTAACCTAAATGATATGGCTCCAACCTTCTATTGGTTAAGAACTTTTGATGTATGTTAAATAGTTCCCTCGCATCATACCTATTGACCGAACTCACTACGAAAGGTATATAATGGGAAATTCTTTCACGTAAGTGTCCATCTTTATTCTGAAAATTATCTAGCCAATAAGACATTCAGTTTCAATATTCCACCGATTGGGAATAATAGTACATAAACCCGATCCCAAATGGTTATTGCATTTTATTGGTGCTAACATGATCATCTATCTCCTATCCATTTTTTAGAAGCACGTGTTGTCCAAGCGGAATGTTGGAGATACTTATCTACGTATGTCTATACCCTATGACATGTCGCTCACACGGATTATGCTAATAATCAAGGTACCTATTATTCCTGGAGATTTTACTCTAAACTCTCTTTCTAGCATTAATAAGGACATTACTCACCATTTCAATTCCAATGTCCCTAATAATTATCGTGTTTATCCTCAAATTACTTCTTAAGAGGATGATACTTTCTACGTTGAGTCCTGATACCCTGTAGCGCCTCAGGCTTTAGTTCTGAGTAAAATATTGTTCACACCTACACAACTAGCTTAGCAAGAGTAAACTTATTTCTATTCAATTCACCTCATTTGACCGAGAGATGAATGAGTCCTCACGACTTCAAACAAAGTAGACGTCATCAATCCAGGCGCAACTAGAAAGAGAAACTCAAAAAAACCAACGAGGGTATGCAATATTAGCAATGGTTGATGTAGCAAAAAAAAGGACAAATTAAGTGGTGCAATGCACGTCTGGTGCTAGAGATGATAATAATGCTGGTGCCGATGCATGGTTGAAGGATATTGTATTTTTTTATTTGATGATAAACAATTTACAAAGAGAGATTTGATTTATCCTGATTTATCTATTATTCTCTTATACTTTGATGATGATTCATAACAATTTTTGGACATATATTTATTATTTTTTGGATATTTATCGATTGTCTGAAGCATTTGTGGATTTTGTATATTCATAAACTCTATTTATAGCATGTTGCGTTACATGCTTATCATCAATACTTGTTTATTTTAGATGATGTAACTGGTCATGTTGAAAAATGGATATGATGTTTCTTATTGATATATGTATTACCATGTTCATATTTCCATGCATATTTTTCGCTTATATTGTAGAGTACGAAATTCAATTGATTATATTTATTCGCTTAACATAAATGATTAGTGATAGATTTTTGTTTGATTTCTCCATTTGTCTATTCGACACAACGAGGGGAGATACTTTAGGATTCACGGGGAGTATATATTTATGGGGAGTAGTTTAGTTCATACATTGCATTTAAAAATTTCTTTTGATTTATATGCATCTCTTGTACATCACGTGGTATGTTTAAGTATGCAGACTTATAGGGCATGTGATATTGATACACCATTGATTGAAGAAGCCATACATCTTTATCATGTTTGGTGACGATTGGGATTGGGTAGATTGATTTGTAGGAATTTTTTATCCAACCATTCTTTTGGATCTTTTCCATTCTTGGTTTTGTCTCATAATATCTATAGGGGATATTTGTAAGCACATGTTTTACTCTCCCTTAAGGTTTTTAGTTTGTATTATCTTAATTCTGGAACACACCCTCGAGTTATAATATCTTTGTGTCGAGTCTATTGAGTTATAATGTTACATCATATGAAGAAAAAAAGAGAAAACATCTTGATTAAAATTATCAAACCAAATAGGACAAAATCGTTACATAGACAAGATTTGGTAAAGGTAATTGTTTTCAAAAGCTTTTTTTAATTCTTTTTAGCTTATTTTATTATTAGGAATTAACACAACATGAATTTAATGGTTTTCAAAAGCTTCAAGGATTATCTTTAAGTGACCTCGTTCGAACGAGGCTACCTCGACCAAAGACATCATTAATCGAAAACCTATTTTTTATGGCAGTGGATCTCGATCAAAAGCAATGGCTCCCTCAATCGAAGTCAGTTTTGAATAAGGGAACAATAACTTTCAAAAATGGCCCTTGACCAAAATTATTATCAAGAGTTAGTCCCTTTATCAAGTTCTCATTCGAACAAGGGTTCCCTGGTTCAAACGAGGGCCTTAATCTTGGAAACATTTTTAATTGGATATCTTTCACTAAAATTATGTATAAACTACTTTAGACGCACATTTTTGGTGTTACGAGTAGTTTGGCGACACTCGAGGGGGGGGGGGGGGGGATGTGTTTGAGGAGGCATGTGGGATCGTCTTCATGTGTTATGTCTCTAGGGTCATCAAAGTGTTGGTTTCTTGATATAATTTTTCTTTCCAAGGTCAGTTTTTATGTGTTTATGCCCATGGAAGATACTAGACACCATATCCAATTTGGTGTGTGCCCTTATTGGCCTAAGTCCTTCTTCGTGCAAGGGGTTTTTAGTTGTTTAGAGTCCCAAATTTATTAAATATAAAAACAAACAAAATGGATTGGTTCAACCGTTTCGAGCTTACCCTAAGGAAGGTTGAGTCTTATGAATGATCCAGATATTCTTGGTTTGAGTTTAAGAATCGAGTTATGAGTGGGGAAGTTATTAGGTACCACACTTTTCTTTATGCTTCTTAATATATATACTTATTATCACATGTCACCTTTATAATTACTTATTAGTTTATTTTAGAACATCTTGAGAGATGTTAATTTTAAAATACATTCAAACGTAGACATATGCTTAGGTAGAAAAATGGTGTTAGTGAGAGACGTAAAGACGCTACTAAATAGGTGGGGGTACGCAAGAGGCATCTGTGGAAATATGTATACTGGTAACAGGAGGTCGTTAGTGTATATATGTGTGACAAAAGCCTTTACTTGTATAACTAAAGGCAGTTTAATGTGTATATGTAACGAGATACCATTAGTGTGTTTTTGTGTAACAAATGACCGATCGTGTGTTTAATGTGTAATGGAAGGTTGTTAGCGTGTTAAAGGCTTGTGCTCACGAGTGAACCCTTGGTATTGTTCCTACGTACCTATATAGGAATGAGATCAAACCCTATATAGTTCATGATACGATTTGTATGTGTGTGTTTGAGTGTTTGTGTTGTATAGATATGCACGGGGAGTCACGACCTAAGTAGTTGGATATCTCATGAGTCGTGAGGGGTAAGAGAGAGAGAGAGAGAGAGAAGCATCTCTTTGGACATAATATATTGAGAGACATATTGAAGAGGATTGTGCTAACTAGTAAGACTCATTATTATGCCTACGTACCTTTGTAGCCACGAGATCACCCCTATTGTAGTTTGGAATGAGATTTTGTTGCATGGAATGGATTCTAATGTGATGTGTGTGCGAGTGTTAGGAATCGGATTGGGAGAGTGAGTGGATTCATTGGACATCCCATATAACACCTGTAGGTTGTGTTTAGTAAGTCATGCTTTAGAGCCAGGTGGTTGACCTTATTATGGTATCGAAAGGGGAGTGGACCAAAAGTTGCTGACAAGAATATTCACATCTTTTATTGAACGACCTATACTCGAAAGTGTTGTAGGGCCTCGGGATGGTGTAGGATGGCGAATGTGGAAATTTTGGAGGGGGTGGACTAGAGATGGATGAATCTAAAAATATAATTCGCCAAGAGACGTATTATATGGATTGGGGGACCATACTTTAAAATATACAAGTTGTAAAGTGATTATTCGATCCTCTGGTGGGGGTGGGTTATATTACAATAGTTATATATATGTCCCAATATTCAGTACATATATCCAGGTTTTCCTTGAAGTATTTACCCTTGTAGCGTGAGCCGCACTTTGGCGAGGAGCGGGAGATGTCCCTGAAGATGTGATATCGGCGAACGTAAATCTGCTTGGAAGACTCTAACATGCTGATTTAAGAGGTAAGACCTTTTTTGTGAAATAGACTTTTTTGAACGGTTAGAATTTAACTCGTGATACTTTGCTCGGGATGTGTAACACCAGATCAAACTAATACGTCAATGTTAGGGCGCACTATGCAGTTTATACCATTCTGAGCATCAACGATAAATAAAAATGATAGTAAATAAAAAAACATCCACGACATACTAATAATTGATAACAATATAAATTATAGAGTTATGATAAAAATAACACTCTTCAATAAAACTGAATCATCACTAGAATAAATCTCCATAATATAATAGTCTCAAATGAAAGTGTAAATAGATGGAACCATCTCGGTTCATAAGTAAATTCCTGAATACAAATAGCTACTGGAATGCCAACTGAAAGGAAATACTAACTCCTACACTAAGCGTATTGATGTACTGGATCTCTATGCACTAAAATCTAATTCCGCAGTACCCTGCTCTTGTATAACAATAATAATACGTGGGAGAAAAGGTTTTCTAAATTCAGGTTAGGGCCTAAAACTTGAAAGAAATATCTATAATACTGAACAGTATTTAATGAGACCCATTTACACCTTATTTCGTAACACGTAGACACTCATACAAATCATACCTCACCTCTCTTCTAATATGATACAGTTCTAACCATACCCAATCCATACCTTACCGTTGTAAGGATAATTTTCCACATAAGGAAACATAAAGTATAAACCATTATTTCTAGTTCCCCACCGTCACTCACTCCCAACCCTACTAAGATCTTTGCATGTAATGTCTCATAAATAAAATCCAAATAAGGAACCCCTCCAATACATTTTGGCTTAGCTTCGTCCTTAAGATTCGTTGGCCCAAGAATTAACACATCACTATGATAATCATATCATAAACTAATGATTTATCTCCGGGTAAGCCATAAGAATCTCATACCCAAATGCTCCTAACCCCCGATCGAACCAGACGTCATGCGTGGGAAGTCTTGCGAACGAGATCCGAACAAGGAAGCCCTCAATACACTTTGGCCTAGCCAGATCATTTGTCTTAGACCATGGTAAGAAAATCCCTTGTAAAATTCTTATAATCTCTAATAACATCATAATTAATTCCATAGATTACTACATCAGCTCATGTATGATCTAAATGTCGACGAAGAATTAACCCATCTCATAAATATCCTATGCCATAGGGTATGAAATCTAATATACATAGATTACGTCGGAACAGAGTAATCAATCAACCCTTGACCGACCAAAGAAATAGTATTTACCCAACTTATACCATCTATCATCCTTACAGATAGACCAAAATGAGGAAAATTTACCCAACTCATATCATTTATCATCCGTACAGATAGACCAAAATAAAGAGTATTTACCTAACTTATTCCGTTTCAAACAGATAGACCAATAAAAAAGTATTTACCCAACTCATATTGCCTATCATTCATGAAGATAGACCAAAAAATAATTGTCTAGTGGCTGAGCGATAACCTGACTCAAGACTCGCATTTAATTCATACAAAAAGTACCATTACTCTAATTAAATCCATCATTAAGAATATACCATAACCATATAATGTTAATCATGATATAATCATTGTGATTAACCAATCCCCCGTATATTTTAACATTTTTCATCTTTTGGTGTACACCTCCTCATTAACATTTTACATATACTTATGTATTTTTGAATTAATCTAATAGAAATAACTAAGTCCCATTTATACCTATACACATATACAAGTAAAGGTAGTTAACATTATCATAAATACCATTATTATCACAATTGTGCTAAATATCCACACACGCACGCTCGCACGCACACACATGCACACTCTCATATATACCAAGTATACATGTTGCTGTGAACCTATTTCTTAAATATTAAAAAACTATTTGAGTTGAATTATTTTATATGATATTAAAACATTTCAAGGAATCCATATAAAAAAATCAACTCAAAATAATTTTTTTGCTATTTTAAAAAAACCAGTCAAACTTTCACAACTTTTAAAGTGCTTTAAATGTGTAAAAGTTTGAGAGATTTCTTTAAAATTGCAAAAAAAGTTATTTTGAGTTGATTTTTATTTTATTTTGGTTCCTTAAAATGATTAAATACCACAAATAAAAACTCAAATAAAAAACAATTTATTTACTAAGTTAAAAAACTGATATGTAAACTTGGTATGTACGATTCTCTCTCTCTCTCTCTTTATATATATATATATACCTGAGACTAGTCCCATAGTGTAATAAATATTCACACCCATGGGGCCTAATTTGCCACATTAAAATACTATTCCAGACCTCCTTATTCCCGAGAGCCCAGTCCAACCAAACAAACCCGCCTCGCCAAATTAAAAATAATTGAGTTAATTTAATTTATGAGTCGTTCGCACATTGTTTAAAAATTTTATTTTCAATTCTGGTTAATAATCCAGGCTGCTTAAACGTAAGAAATTACCCTTTAATTCACCCGAGTAAATATTATTTAATAATTAAATAATAATTTACTTAATTAACAAAAATATGGGGCATTGAAAGATTCTCAGGATCGGAGAATATTTAGAAAACCGAATCAATGTTGAGTTTCGTGATGCTTTTAATAATGGGGTGGGACCCCCTTTTATAGGGCCAAAAATTGGCATTTTAACCATGCACTCAAAAGTCCATCTAACTAATCGATTAAAATTTCAATTGCTTATAGATATTCTGCAAGATTTTCTGCCACACGTCATATAAATTAAATCGCGCGGTTAACTTTTAGTCGTGCAGTCCAATATAGAAAGATTTTGGTTGCAGATGGATTGATATGCAATGATGCGCCCAGTTTTAACCACGCAGTTATCTTTTAGGCATGCTATCAACTTTTAACCACATGGTTAAAATATAACATGTGCTAATTTTCCAGTTGGGCTTGGGATTTTGGGTCTTGATTTGCGTATTTATGAGAGGGTCTATATGATTATGAGAAATTCATGGTTCATATATCACCAAAGTTGCGATTTTTAGGAGTCTATATTGGTATGTTTCGAGAGTTCGGTTGCTCATACGAGTGCATCGCGTAAACTATGAAAATGAGACATAATTGAAGTATGAGTTGTCCACAAAGGCATTCGACAGGGAGTGTGCGCATGCGGATACTCTTTATCAAAATATGGGATGATATAGGGGTGCCCGTGTTGTTTTTCGGTGCGAAGTGTGTATGAAATTTTTCCCAGGGGTGATAATTATAATTTAAAAAATTTATATAATGGGGATATTTAACCGCGCGGTTATCTCTTGATTGTGTGGTTGATTTTGGCAGTTCTAAGGTCGGTTACTAAACCTTTTAGCCGTGCAGCTAACTTTTGATCGCACAATTAATAACCATTTTGACTGCGCGATTAAACACCCCACAAAAGTTATGCCTGTAAAAGGAAACTAATTTGGGGCCTATTTTTAATATTCAAATGGTTTTAGTGACACTTTCTGTCTATTCGTTGCCAAAAAATCAAGTTCTATCATTTTTAAACTTTGGATAGCTTACTATGGATACTGAAAGTGGAGAGAGTTTTGGGATGCGTGATTTTCCTTTTATGCCTTCCATGGTAGGGCTTTTCCATTGGTAATGCAACCTTCCACTTGTATCTTATTGGCTCCCATTAATGCTATGGAAAATACATCATTGCCTACTAGATGTTCTCTGACATCTACATAGGCTATATAAATTAACGAGCATTCTTACCTATGCTCAAGTCTGCTTGTAAGGTGATATTACATGGCGAGGATCAGGTGATCCGTATTCTCTAATGAAAATCTATATTCGTGATGGTTGTGCCTGCTTTGGACTCTGTAATTCTTACTAATGATGTGAGCCTAAGCATCTTGTGTATTTAGTGCATCTTCTTGTTGTGAATTCCTTTACAATAATTAATACTTATTCTTTTTTGTTACAAAATGGAAATAAAAAAACAACAACTAGGGAACTATAACATGGCGCGTTTAAGCATCACGAGGAGGCATTCCAAGGTAGGCTCATACTCCAGATAGAGATCACGAGAATCTTTTGTAATTCTGGCCATACAGTCCTCTTTGATGTTCCTTTCTCTCGTAATGTGTATGACCTTGAGGCATTTGACCAGCTCACAACAATCTTCAATGATATTATCCAAGTGGTGGTTCCCCCTATCTGCCGACTCCAACAGTTGGACGACATCAAGGTAATCGGACTTGAGGCATAGCCCTTCCACTTTTCTCTATGGGAAATGTTAATCCCATGAAAGACACCTTCTAGTTCAGCTCTAAGGGGGCTTGCCGTTCCTTGGATATGACCTGTGAAACCAACAATCTAATTCACCTCCTCATCCCACATGGTACCACCAAAAGCTCCCAATCCATTATTAGTGCCAAAGCTCCCGTTAGTTTAGATGATATAAGTCCCTGGAATACAAGTACTAGCATTACTATCCCCTTCATAGCTAGTGATCTTGTTTTGGGCTTCGAAAATATTACACTTAAGTTCAAAAATAAGCTTAGTAACCATGGAGAGGATAGCGCTAACATTATCAAAAATCAGATTATTATGAGCTTTCCAGATGCACCAAAGAAAAGAGATAAAAGTCACATACCAATTATTATCTGCATTATACCACACATTAGCAGACCCCCAAGCAATAAAATCAGTGTACATACCTTGGCTGTGAGAGAAGGGAGGGTTGAGATTTTTCTATACCTGGGTAGAAAAAAAGCAATCCTTTAAAAGGTGATTGAGGCCTTCCTTGCATTAGCATCTTGGATAAGTATTATCTGTGGTGAGACCTCGACTCTCTCTATGAGAATTAGTGAGAAATTTACCATGAATAAGGGTCCAAACAAAGTGTTTCAATTTAGGGGGAATACCAAGTTTCCAAATCTTCTTCCAACCATCCTATGGGGGAGGGGGGGGGGGTAGAACCCTCCCCCAAAGATATATTATTGTAGCAAGATAGGATATAAAACTTACCTTTACTGCTAGGATACTCAGAGGGTTTATCCTCCCTAACTCCTTAGTGGGGAGAGACGTACCCATGATTTCATCCACAATATTATCATTGAATCCCTGGCGGATCCTATGAAGGTCCCAAGTCCCATTATCATTTAGGAGGGTGCTAACATTCTCATCACTCATGGCACTTTGGACCCCCTATCGGTAAGAGGTGCATCCCCACACCACCAGTCTTTCATGATGTTAATTTTATTCCCCTTGCCCACATTCCATTTGGTATTCTTAATGAGGACATCCTTACTTTTAAAAATGCTACGCGAAATGTGGGAGGTGTTGGCTTTCTTACACCATAATCTAGGGTTAGGATCAACTTTATATTTCTTTGTGATGACATTAGCCCATAGGGAGCCACAATTATTCATGACTTTCCACCCTAATTTGGCAATCGTAGCTTTATTGTTGTCATGGGATTTTCGAATACCCAAACCACCCCTGTCTTTGGGATTGCAGACTTGGTCCCACCTAACAAGGTAAATCTTTTGTTACTCTCATTGCTTCCCCACAAAAAGTTTCTATTAAGTCGATCAAGAGTTTCGTAAGTCTTTTTAGGGAAGAGAGCGGTTTGCATATTATAAGTTACTTCCACCCAGTAATCTTATATTGTACTATTCAATAATATTTTTCAGGCAGGCATTATTGAACCTCCCGTGCATAATATTGGCCCAAGGTAGGTACCCAAATTCTCAGTGAGGCTCATCCCAAAAATATTACTAAGATCAACTGCTTTAGTTTTTGGGATATTTAGCGAGATAAATTTTTTTGACTTGGAGTAACTAACTCTCTGACCCGAGATGTGACAAAACTCCTCAAGGGTGTCCATAACGATCTCACAAGAACAAACTGACGTGTTAGAAAACAGAATGAGGTCATCCGTAAAGAAGAGGTGAGATATGCAAGGGCCATTAAGGGAGGTTTTAATGCCTTTCCATTGACCTTTCCCCACTTTGTCATAGATGCTAGCAGATAGGTATTCCATACACATCACAAACAAGTAGGGGGACAGTGGGTCCCCTTGTCTAATCCCCCTCGTGGGGGTGAAACTCGGGAGCGGGGAGCCATTCCAAAGGATAGCGGTGGAGGTATTTCTCACATAACTCATAATCAACTTTCTGAAACCACTCTCCACATTAAACCACTTCAAGACCTCTTCAAGGTAGTCCTAACTAACTTTGTCATAGGCTTTTTCAAGATCAATTTTAAGGATAACACCACCAGCCTTACCCTTTTTTTTCATAAGGGAGTGGATAATTTCCTGGGTAATAATGATATTATTAGAATTTTGTCTACCCGAGAGGAAGCTCGCCTAGCTAGGGTCAATGATCCGATAAAGGATGGGGCAGAGCCTATTAATAATCACCTTGACTAGAATCTTATACGCCACATTACAAAGAGTGATGGAGCAAAATTGATTTATATTCTCGGGATTATCATGTTTAGGAATTAAAGTCACATAACTATTATTCATATTAGCCGGGAAGTCACACTCGTTCCAACACTTACTAACAAAACTAAACAAGTTATCTTTTAAGGTACTCCAAAAGTGTTGATAGAACATGGGATGAATACCATCAGGAGCACAAGGGGAAAAATGAGAGTAAAATTATCCCTAATTTTAAATATAAAGTGGGGATAATCGTTCATTTGACTATTAATATCATACAAGAAATCAGCATGGAACAAAATTTTGAAGTATGCATTTATGTGGCTAGTTAGGGTGGTAGCATCCTCTGTCCATTCCCCATTAACTAGGAGACGGTCAATTCTATTCCTCTTCCTTCTAATTATAGTGGAGGTGTGGAAAAATTTAGTGTTCCTATCTCCCTCACTCATCCATTAAATTCGAGATTTTTGACACCAAAATTTCTCCTCTTGAATTAAAATGTCATTAAAGTCGAACTGGAGATTTTTTTCCAGGATGTCCAGACTGTGAGAGAAAACCTTTTCCTGGGCTTTTTGAATTCCTTTAAGGCGTCGCAAGATCCTTTTTTATTTTGAAAGATATTACCAAAGACATTTTTGTTCCAATCTTTAATAGAATTGGTGCATGTGTGGATATTATCACTAAGATTGGAGTGGTTATTCCAAGTATTGAAAACTAAGTCTTTAAAATCTTTTCTATTAAACCAATAAGTAAGGAGTCTAAACGATTTATGTAGTTTCATGTTAGAATTAGTACCTTCAAAATGGGGGACCATCGAACAATAGTCAGACGCAGTCCTATGCACATTATCAACGGTGGCGTTCGGGTGCATCAATCTCCAATAATTATTATTAAGGCACCTATCCAGTAGGATCATGGTGTTCGCGAAGCCTTTCGACTGTTGGTCCAAGTAATCCTAGGGCCATTGCACCACAAGTCCGACTGATTATAAATATTGATGTTGTCGAGGAACCAGGAGCATTTATTGTTAGTCACATGCTTAGAGTAAGGTTTTTTTTTTTATCTACCCATATGGTCATTAAAGTTACTCCCGACAAGCCACGACACCTCCAAGCTCTTCGCAATATCTATCAGGTTCTCCCAAAGTTATCTTCTCACGTGAGGGAGGGGGCTAGCATAGATAGCCGAGAGCAACCACTCATCATAATGGGAATTCTGGATCGTGATATGAATGACCTGGCGAGAAATGGCCAGAAGTTGAAGATGGATATTTTGAGGGTTCCATGTAATCCAAATACCTTAAGAGTGACCAAGAGGTTCAGACACAGCATGTTCGGTAAAACCCAAGCTATTGAAAAAGTCCACCACACTAATTATAGGAATATGGGTCTCTAAGATGATTGCAACATCTGGGGAATAAATATTAACCAGTTCTATCAACATTGGATTGAAAAGGGGTTTATTAGCCCCTCTTCAATTCCAGATTATAGCAACCATTAAAGACTGATGAATAATTAGTTATGTATTAACTTTACTCGTCCATTGGGTACAATCCACAATCTTCACGGCTACATTCTGTAAATTCTAAAATTTCTCCACTATCCTGAACCAAGAGTCCATTTCTCCGGTTAGTTGGAGCGATATAATTTTAAGTGTTTATATTTCTTGAAATATGGATGGTAGAGAAGTTATTCCCACCATGTATGACTTTAGACGTTTGAGGGGTAGAGATAGCAGTCCTCCATACCGGGTCCTCAATCTTTGTCAAATCATAGCGAGCTTTTGAAGAAGAGTCATCTCCCACATTCGGCGGCAGGCTGCTCCAAGCTGTTTCCATGTTCTTCATGATTTGTTTTGTATTAATTGTTAGCAGGTCAAAGTGGTCCACACACTCCACTACAGGGTACGATATTTGCTTAGAGGCGGATGTTGCATATCCGTCTCCTTTAGCAATATATTTTTTTGACGTAGCAGGTGAGATGAAATCTGCAAGGGTGGCCCCATTTTTTTGTCCATAACTCTAATATTAAGATTTATCTTCTGGCCATACCTAGGTTGCCATTTAGTACCGCCACTTACCTGCTTATTTTTCCCTTTATCTATTCCTGCCTTAGCCTCTAGTATAACAAATATGTTCTAGTTCATACCTTTTTGTAGATCCACATTTGCATGGGAATTACCATTGTTGTTTTTAGGTACATTTTTCTTTACGGGCATCCATGGTCCAAACGCATCATCCCAATTATTTTCTCTCGTATTTGGGTTTTGCTCCTGGTTATCCTTATTATTCGGATTGGCAGCATTTGTGCAGTTAGTCTGAACTCTTTCCACAGGCTCATTGTTATGAGCTCCAGAGTTGTGGTTTCTATCAGTAACTTTTTGAGAAGCGTAAGTATTGATTTGGTTTGGAGCATGGGTGGGGAAATATTCACTCTTGTGATCAATTCTTCCGCACTTAAATCACAAATAGGGTAGAAACTCATACTGTACTCTATATTTTCTTCCATCAAGCTTATAACATGAGATTAATGGCTTGGCTAGATCAACTTCTATGAAAATACGTGCGAACTTACCTCTAGTTGAAGCTGCTGAGTTTAAATCTATTTTGATAGGCTTTCCCAGCTTACTCCCAATCCTGTAGAGGATTATTTCGTCAAACCAGTCTAACCCACAATGCAGTTGTAACATTATTTGTTTCAAGGGGATTAAAATTTGGAACCCAGTTTCTCACAATGAGGTAGTGGCCATTGATGATCCATGGTCCTCCTGTTAGATCATTATTGTAATCCTCCTTCATTGTAAATTTAAATAGATAATGTCCCTCTTCAAGATCAATCACCTCATAATCACCTTGGAGGTTCCAAAGTGAGGGAACCTTATTGCACAAATCTTTGAATCCAATGGTTCTTCCAAGAAGACTTACGATAATGCTATCTTTCCATTTTTTCTCACTTTTTCAATGTGTTTTTTTGGTATTGATACTGTGGGACATAGGGGGTCTTCGTCCTCCTTTGAAATCTGGTTTAGGTAAAGATCGGACTGTGAAAGGGTATTTATTGGCGTGTCCTCCTCGTTATCCAACTAAGATTCAGTAGAGTTTTCAAAATAAATATCAATGTTATTTTGTTTCTTATTTCCCCGCACATCTTTATAAGATAATAACCCATTACTGTTAACTGAGTTGGAGTAAGGAGGGTTAGCTCTGTTACCTTCAGCCTCAGCCAGTAGCGACGGCGGTTGGTCATGGGTCTCCAAGTTTGTATCATCTTGGTTTAGGCTCTACATTTCAATCTCTATATGAATAACATTTGAGGAGTCTCGGTAGCTTTGAGACTCCAAATCCATACTCACAATATGTTTATTTTTGTGCTTCTTCTTGCTATGGAGAAGGATGTTGTCCTCTTCTTTGGACTTTTTCGATTCAGACAAGGGTGGCCGATTAATTTTTTCAGTGTTGGTAACGGCTATCTCAAGGTGACCGTTTGTTTGCATTTTTTAGTGAGAAAATCTAGAGAGAGAAAGTATCAGGGTTTTTTCCTTATAATTAATACTTCATATTTTACTTATTTTCTTAACAAGTGGTTGTTGTTATTGTTCTAATTCAGAAGGTCATGAACTACTTGTCCTCTACCCATATCGTACTATGTTAGTTAGTGGCGGCGGTCTCTATTAATGGTGGTTTGGTCTATGTGATTTTTTTTTGGTGAGAACAGGAACAAAACAACAAAACAACAGAAACAGAAAGACCCATACAAAGGAAAATCCTTCCCCTTCCATCTCAGCGTCCACCAACCTCATCAGTTCTTCTGGTGCAACATCGTATTCCTTGTACACACTATCCGCCTCTCTAGCAACCTTCACCATACAGTCCGCCATGAAGTTGCTTGATCTTGGGATATGCACGATGTTAACCTCAAGGTCTTTTACAAGTGTCTTGCAATCTTCAATGATATTGGCCAATGGGTGGTTGATGGTACTCTCCTGTTTGATAACGTTGATGGCTTCAAGGCAGTCATTTTCCAGGCAGATTCTCTTCCATTTTCTTTTGAGAGCTAAATTTAATCCATGAAAAATTCCTTCCAACTCCGCGCGAAGAGGGCTTCTGGTACCTTGGATTTTCCCAGTGAATCCCACAATCCAATCACCATCGTCATTCCTGATTATTCCTCCAAATGAGCCTATCCCACTTCTATGGTCAAATCCTCCGTCTGTGTGTATTATGTACTTACCTGCAATAGATATCGGGTCAATACTTAGTAAAGCAGAGTTTTCTCCACAAACTTTTGCTCGTTTATTATTTTGGGCTTCAAACACGTAATTTACATAAATTCTAACCAAGCGAGCAATTATTCGTGGAGTATCATCAATATTCTTAAATATAAAATTGTTCCTTGATTTCCAAATGTGCCATAAAGTAAAAATAAAACTTTTATACCTTATATCTTTGGGATCACCCCAAATATTACGGATGATCCACTCATTTGCATTACCCGTGATGTTTCTGTCAATAGCTTGGTCGAAACCGAGGGTGCTCCATATCTCCCTAGCATGCCTGCATTTCTTTAGAAGATGGATGGTGTCCTCCACTAATCCACACCGTGGGCAGTCTCCAATGGATGTGAGTCCTCTATGCAGACGATGCTCATTTGTGAGGAGCTTTCCATGGAGAATAGTCCATAAAAAGGTGGTGAGTTTTGTGGGGATGTTGAGTTTCCACAATTTTTCCCAAATTTCCCAAGTTTGGAGTTCTTCATGCTTCCCCACAAGGTATTAATAACAAGAACTTATGGTAAATTTCCCCTTTTTACTCAAGGACCAAGAGGGATTGTCCCCATGATAGCTAGTACGGGAAAGGGGAATATTCATAATATCATTTTTGGTGATCGGATTGAAAGCATTATCAATTTTAGTAGCATCCCAATTACCATTTTCCCCAATCAACGTGTCAACATTGAGATTGTTTAAGTCTCTCAGTTGCTCTGCGGGATTGATAACATTGTTCCCAGCCCACCAATCTTTAAGAATATTGATTTTTTTGCCATTCCCGACATTCCATTTGACATTACTAGACATGGTCTCACGACATTTAAGGATACTTCTCCAAATGTGTGAGGAAGCATTTCTTTTATTCCAAAGTCTCGGGTTTTGATTGATTTTATATTTGTTTCTTAAAACCTTAGACCAAATGGAATTATCATTATTCACAATTTTCCAACCAAGTTTAGCGACACAGGTATGGTTATTAATATGGCTCTTTCTCAGTCCCAGGCCTCCATTAATTTTTGGCGTGCAAACTCTATCCCAGTTAATCAGGTGGATTTTTTTCTTCTCATTATCCTCACCCCAGAGAAAGTTTCTATTTAATCTATCAATTTCATTGCAAACTTTAATCGGGAGTATGATGTTTTGCATGTTATAATTGGGTATGGTGGATGTCACAACCTGTATTAGAGTTTTCCTACCCGCAAAAGAGAGTAGTTTAGCTTTCCACCCCGTCAGTCTTTTCTGAACTTTTTCTATGATGTCTTTAAAGTGCGAGCTTGTCATTTTACCATGCATAAGTCTATTGCCAATATATACTCCTAAGTCATTAGTGATGCTCATACCAAATAAGTGACTAATATTAGAGGCCTCCCTTTTGGGGATATTGGGGGAGGCAAAAACTTTAGAATTGGTGTAATTTATTTTTTGACCAGAGATATGGAAAAATTCCTCAAGAGTATCAACGATAGATTCACAAGAGGTGATATCATTCTCCGTGAAAAGGATAAGGTCGTCAGGAAAGAAAAGGTGGGAGATGTGAGGTCCCGCAGCAGACGCCCTAATACCTTTCCACTTTTTGTATTTAACCTTTTCAGAAATCATAGCGGATAGATAATCCATACACATAACAAAAAGATAGGGGGACAACGGGTCTCCCTGACGGAGACCCCTAGTAGGGTTAAAACTAGGGAGGGGGAACCATTCCAGAGGATAGAAGTGGTGGTGTTCCTCACACAGCTCATGATTAGGTTGGAAAAATCTTTATCAATGTTAAACCAATTTAGAACCTCCTCAAGGAAGTCCCAATCAATTCTATCATACGCTTTTTCAAGATCAATTTTCAGAATAAAACCTCCTTTTTTAACTTTTAAATTCATAAGTGTGTTGATAATCTCTTAAGTGACAATAACATTATCCGAGGCTTGTCTTCCAGGAAGGAAGCTTGCCTGAAACGAGCTAATGTTACGACACAGAATGGGTCTAAGTCTATCCACAATAAGTTTAGCAAGAATTTTGTAAGAGACATTGCATAGAGTGATAGGTCTGAATTGAGATATGTTTTCCGGATTATCTTTTTTCGGAATAAGTGTTATGTAACTGTTATTGATATCCTTAGGAAAGGAATAATCCCTAAAACATTTTTGGCAAAAATTGAAAAGATTTATAGCAATGGTTTTCCAAAAATGTTGGTAGAAAAGTGGTTGTATTCCATCCGGTCCAGGGGCTTTAAGCCCTTTCATACTGAAGACCGCTTTCCTAACCTCTCCCAATGAAAGTGGGGTAGTTAGGAATAAATTGTCATCATCCAACAGTCTTATATTTTCAAGATTACGCATCTGACTTTTTATATTATAATTAAATTCGGCTTTGAACAACTTTTCGAAATATTCATTTATATGTTTAGATATGATGGTACCATTTTCAATCCACTCCCCATTAATGAAAAGATTCTTTATACTATTTCTCCTGCGTCTAATAAGAGTAGAGGTGTGGAAGAATTTTGTATTTCTATCACCCTCGTTAAGCCATGAAATTCTCGATTTTTGTCTCCATAATTTTTCCTCATATCTAAGTAAGGTGTTAAACTCATAACGGAGATTATTTTCAAGGATAGCAAGATTATGTGAATAATAATTTCTTGGGCTTTCTGTATGCCACTAAGTCTTCTAAGAATGCGTTTCTTATTTTTAAAAATATTACCAAAGTTGTTTTTATTCCAAATTTTAGTATTTTCAGTACAGTTATGAATATTAGTGTCAAGGCTAGCAGAATTATTCCAGTTAGTGTTAATGAGATCATTATAGTCATTTCTCTCAAACCAGCATGCCAAAAATCAAAATGGTTTAGGACTTAAACGGTTAGTGGTCATACCTTCAAATCTGATCATGATAGGGCAGTGGTCAGAGGCTGTGCGGGGGATGTTCTCAACACACGCATCAGGGAATTTAAGATTCCACTCAGCATTCGCAAGCCCCCTGTCCAATCTGATGAGGGTATTAGCCATACCCTTACGACTATTCGTCCAGGTCAGTTTTGGTCCCGAGCATCCCAGGTCCGTAAGCTTGCATTTATTGATATTTTCTAGGAAGGTAGAATTTTTGCTATCTTTTTTCTGCTTACCAAAACTTCTTTTCTCGGACTCGTCCACATGGTCATTGAAATCGCCCGCAACCAACCAAGGGAGGTTAATGTTTTCAGAAATGTCATACAGATTCTCCCATAAAATTCTTCGTAATCGCGGTTGTGGACTTGCATAGATGGCAGAAAAAATCCAGTCTTCGTAATTATTTTTAGTAACCATCAAATGAATAGCTTGTTTAGTAATAGAGAGGGTTTCTAACTCAATAGTATTTGGGTTCCAAATTACCCAAATACCCCCGGATCTACCAATTGGTTCAGAGACCTCCCTGTTTGTAAAACCCATATTTTCGAAGAAGTTACCCAGGTTATCAATGGGGATATGCGTTTCAAGAATAACCACAACATCCGGGTTATAAATTCTTTTAAGTTCAGCAATGGTGGATTTGAATAGAGGTTTCCCAGCTCCTCGACAATTCCAAATAATCGCAACCATTGAGGGTGTGAGTTGGATGAGAGATTCCCCTAGTGGTCTATGTGATGCGCTCCTAGAGCTTGAGTGTGGAGGGAGTTTCCCCTAGTGCGATGGGTTTACCTATTTATGACGTTCTTGCTTGGGCGATAGTCTAGATGCTTCTTAAGGTTGCCTATTTTGATGGGTGTTTGGGAAAGAATCCCTGTAGGTGATGGGTGTAGGCCAGCTGTATGTTTAGGTGCCTTTTGGGGGTTAACTTGATGTATTTATCCCAAAAAATCATGTATCATATATTTTTAGCGGTGGAAGGAATGCCTTAATTTCAGTGTCAGGTTTTATGAAAAAATTAAAAATCCTTCATCGATTTTTGTAAAAGGACTCATGTGCATTATCTATCTATATAATATAGGATAATGGTATTATGAATAGTAACTTATACATGATAAACATGCATGATAAATATCCATGGCATTTTATGTGTTGCATGCTTGCATGCATACACATGCATGTATACATTATTATTTTTTTATTTTTTTAATAATATATTTTTTTAAAATAAATTTTTAATTTTTTTTTTTATAAAATATTCTTTTTTTAAAATATTTTTTTTAAAAGTTTTTTTTTTAAAAAGGGTGGTTATTATGGGTTGGGTCTTATCACGAGGGCAAATTTATCGCCATGCCCTCGGGCACGGGCATCCGCTAGTATATATATATATATATAAACACGGTTCTTTTGCTTTTTATGATCTATCTTTTGTGAATGCTCTTCTGAGACTTTAAAATAAAATAAAAAACTTAATCATCTCTTAGGCCCGGTTCTAGGTAAAGAGGAAATTTTAGAAAACTCATTTTATTAATTTGCATGGTAAAATAAAGTGCCAAAGGATATATATACATAGAATGAGCCTAACTCTTTTTTACATGAAGGAAGATGTGAAGACCCGATAGGTATTCCTATTTTTAAGGTTGCCTCGCCTTTTTGTGACCTTTTTTTTTGGGAAGGTAGCCCTTGTCTTCGGTGGGAATGGTGCCACTTAATTGTGTAGCATTAGGAAGGAAGGTCCAATCTACTATCTAGGCATGGGTGATGTCCTTCTGGGTCGCCCAGATATTGCCTTTGAACTAAGTTATTGCCTTTTGTTAGGACTTGGGAGTGTCTACTTGAGGGAACTTCTTTGTGAGTGTGTCTATTGGAAAGTTTTATTCGATCGAGGAGGATATATATATATATATATATATATATATATATATAGTTTGGGGTGCGAAGTGTTGTGTCTTTCTTGCCTAGCCCTTTTCAATTGTTTCTGTCATGTGCCAATCTTCATATTTTGTTTTAAACATGGGCAACTCTGCGGAGTTCTAAAATGCCTTAAGGCACTTTTTAGTTCTTTACTTTTAGTCTATCTAATCCTTGCTGAATTTTTGCGATGGAGGGTGTAATAGCTATGAATTCAGGATTATCATAGGCAGGGTGTTTTCTGTTTGATTAGATTGGTCCCTAAGTGATGTATGTGGTTGCCTATGTATCTGCGATTCAAAGACAACAGTGTTCCTATTTTTGAAATTTTATGATAATATTTATGGTGGAGAATCAGGTCTAGACAGTTCTGATGAATAAAAAGTCAGGGTTTAAAGTTTTTAGTTGGATGCAAGCACTAGGTTGGTTTCTTGAGTGGGCAATTTGTCAAGAGGATAGTGATGTGTTCGGGGTCATGTGGCTCTCCCATCCTGATATGACTAATATTTTTGCTTGGAATTGGTTTCTTCCCTTTCTGTAGATAGGTCTTAGGGAAGGAATTTCTTTAATCACTCGAGATTGAATGGTTGGAAAACTGTAACCCCATTGAGGTCAATTAAGGGAATGGCCCCGACGTTGTTTATTTTGGTGACTAGGTAGGGTCCTCCCCAATTGGATGAAAATTTTCCTCCGGGATTCCATATTGGTTTGAGATTCTCTTTCAAGACTGGTTCCTCTTCCTGTGTGTTTTTCCTCTTTCCTTTTTGTTAAATTCCCGACCGATCCAATGGTGGTAGACTTGGTTTTGATAAGCATCTTTTAACCTTCTCTTGTCGAGTAAGGTTAGTTAATCATACTGGGCTTTCACCTAATTAGTCTTTGATACTTGTCTTTTGAGCATAACCCTTAGTGAGGGTATCTCGAGCTCTATGGGTAGGAATTCTTTCATACCATAAGACAATAAATAGGGGTAACCTTAGAAGGCATATGAGAGTTTGTCTTATCAGTCATTATGAGCCTCTGTTATCTTGTTACTGATATTTTTGACTTTTTTGTTAATTTCTTTGACTGCTCAATTGGTCTGAGGTATGTATGGGGAAGACTTATATCGAGTGATCATGTATTCGTGCAATAAGTTGGAGATCTATTTTTTAAAATGGGAACCGTTAACGGAGACCAACTCATGGGGTACGCTGAAGCGACAGATGATGTTTTGGCATATGAATTTAGACACCTTCTTGGCATTGAGAACTGAATAAGATTTAGCTTTGACCTATTTGGTGAAGTAGTTGATGGTGACCAAAATGAATTCATGTCCAATGGTAACCTTAGGAGTTACTTTCCTTATTATATATATCCCCAGTGTCGAGAAAGGGCTGGGTGAGGTCATGCAATATAGCTCTTTCGGGGGAAAAAGTTTTCTTGGAGAGTAATGTTGGCATTTGAGGCAGATCCTCATATAGTTCATGTCATACTTTTACATTTTCGTGCAGTAGTATATCTGTCAGAGTATTTTTCTAGAAAGGGTGTGTCCACTCATGTGTGGGCGACACTCATCCCTTTCAATTTCATCCATGATCTCAATTGTCTCATCTACTGTTGTGAATCTCAGGTGTACCCCTTCAAATAATATTTTGTAGTATTATCCCCAATAGATGATGAATTATGCCACTAAGTGTCTCAGGGTGGTCCAATCAGTCAGATTGGCATCGGGCGGGTAATGGCTCTTGTCTAATAAGTTCTATATGTCGAAGCACTAGATTGTGGGTTCGATTGTTATCTCCTAAATATCATTGATATCAAAATAATATGGAGGGAGTGCTTTGACTAGTTACGATTTAGGTGATCCTCGTGGTTCAGTATATCATGTCTATCATTGATGCTAATGTGGTGAGTGCATCTATGAAGTTATTTTTGGATCGGGGGAGGAAATCAAATTTGAGATGCTCAAATTGTGAAGCCACTTCCTCTAAGTAGGAATGGTAAGATTGAATCTTATTATTCCTAATCTTCCATTTTCCTTGTATCTGACTGATGACTAAGCTCAAGTCTTTGTAAGTTTTTAGTTATGTGATTTTCATTTCTAAGGCAATTTCAAGTCCTGTGATGCAAGCCTTGTATTTAGCCATGTTAGTCGTGTGCTCATAGGTGAGTTTGATATTCGTGGGGAGTCAAAGTGATTCTTGGGGTATTAGGAGCATTCCAATGCCGAAGCCTCTATGGTTATCAACCCCATTGAATTAGAGATCTCATAAATATCCTTCGTATATTGCAAATAGGTCCTCATTTGGGAATTTTGCAGCATCTTCTTCTTTACCCTTTAATAGTTAGCATTCTAATAAGTCGGAGATGGCCCTCACTTTGGTGGATTTCTGCGTGACATGGAAGATTTCGAATTCGGTTAATAGTAACAACAACTTGGCCATTTGACTGGAGATATTTTGTTTTCCAAACTTGTACTTTAATGGGATCATACGAGAGATCAGTTATGCATGAAACATTATTTTTTAGAACTCTCTAGGTATTGTTCTAGCATTGCTCTGACAATAGTGTCAATGATGGTAATGTAGAGGAGTAAGGGTTGCCCTAGTTAAGAGGGTACTAATATTAATGGGTGTGTGAGATATTGTTATATATTCTCAAAGTCTTCCTAGCATTGACCATTTCAATCCTTGGGTTATTCTTTCTTTAGCAACTGAAAGATGGGTTATTCTTTCTTTAGCAACTGAAGCGACTTATGAATTGGAGTTTCCCTAGGAATCCCCTTTCTTATTTTTCTATTTGGGGGGAAATGTCTCATATGGACCTGAACTTGGAAGGGTCCATCTTGATTATCCTTGTTAACGATGAATCTGATTACTTTCCCTTTGATAACCCCTTAGCCACATTTTTTAGGGTTTACCCATATTTTATAAGGTTTATCCTCATTGTTAAGAGACAACTTATGTCCTTAGTGGCCTTTCGATTTGATGATCATGTCATCTATATAGACCTCCATTTCCTTATATATGAGATTGTGAATGAGGGATGTTGCTTCTCTCTGATAGGTCGCACCTACATTATTGAGATTGAAGAGTATGACCGTGAAATAGTATGTTCTCCATGGTCTGATGAACTTGGTCTTTTCAGGGTGAATTTTTATTTGATTTCAAATGATAAAGCTGTCCACAAAAAGAATTGAGTGTGTTATTGGTTGTATTATTTACTAGTTGGTCTACATGTGGTAGGAAAAAGTTATTTTTTAGGCAAGACCAATTGAGATCCCTCTAGATTATGCATATTCAGACTTCACCATTAGTCTTAGGTACGAGTATGATGTTGGTAATCCATGTAGGTTACTCCACCACTCTAATGAACCCTCAAATGAGTTGAATTTCCACTTCTTCCCAAACCTTTAAGGATCATTTTAAGTATCAGATTTCGGAACCTTTGCTTGATTGGTCTTGCATCAGGGATAGTTGGTATCTCATTTATAATGATTACCGGATCTATCATGGGCATATCAGTGTTAGATCATGTGAATATGTCCACACAATTCATGAGAAGATTGGGGAATTCCTTTTGTTCCCTTTTGCAGAGGGAAGACTTGATTTATAAGTGTTGATGGTTCTAAGGAGTGCCTAACTTTATGGTTATTGTTTCATCCTCATTCGAAGACAAACGTTTACTTTAACTTTGTCCATGTTTTTATAAGTATTTTAAGTATTTTAGATCCGCAACGTCATCATTATTAGGTGTGAGATCTGACCCATCGAAGGGTTCATAATCATCACATCCAATACATAAGGAAAAGTTCTAGAAACTAAAATTTTTTATGCCATCATAGGGAGAAAGGACATCATTGACAAGAGCATATAAGTTTCCTTTATAAAGGTTTGCATTAGGATAGGGGATAAGGGGGAATTAGTTTTTAACATGATAAACTCAAAAGATTTTAGGATAACGGGTGTTGTTATGAATCTGACAGAGATCGAATTATTCAGAATTGGCTCTTTGGTGATACTGGTGATAATATGGGATGGATTTTGTTAGAGGACATTGTTAGTATCTTTGGGGTGCTCCGAGATTTTGGCATTGACTTTGTTCTTAGGTAGGTAAAGTCTATTGGGCTTATGCATTTTCCTTTGGAGGTTTAATATCGTCTTTGGTTATGTCCATCATAAGATCAGTATAGGGGATGGCCTGTGAGAGGGATTGCATTATGCGATGGTGGTTTTCCTCTTTTTATTAATGATCCTAATGTGGTTGGTATTTCACATCTTAGGATTCGCCCCAAGGAAGAATTTATGATGGAGGCTTCACAATGTACGGTAAATGGAGGTAGAGGTTAAATTTAGGGATGCTTATTACTCATTATTTCTTGTTGTGTTGATGTGAGTGATGAATATGGTGTATCGAGCATTTAATTGTTCTTAGAAGATCAAGTTTACTGACCCCATCAAGGCAACCAAGACATTCTCTTCAAGGAATAATGAGGGTATTCCCCATTTTAGTACATGTTCTTTGGCCCTTCGGTACCTTGAGATCATTGTGGATGATATAATGGACTTTTTCGTAGTGTACATATAATCTGTCCTCATATAAGATTTACATCCAGGGTTATAAGGTTTTATTTTCTCCATCCGACCAAGGCTCTAGGATTATGTGATAAGGAAAATCTCCCCTTTGTAAGTGGAAGTGATTATTCCACTTGGTCTTTGAGGTGGGGGTCTAGTATTTCTTACTAAATGTGTATCCAAGATAGAGTTTGACCTTTTGTTCTCAAATTATTACATTTTCCAAATTTTCCTATTAGTTTCCCACTTGTTTGAATCCGTTCATATATCCCATCTTTCGAATGATTCAGGAAGCTACATTATGCATAACTAGTTCTTCCTTGATTATTTGAGCTAGCGGGATGACCCGAAATTAGCTAAGTTAGATGCCATTGCTATAATGGGGGTGTCCAGGTTAGAGTGGTACTGGTGGTGGAAACTGGGGCCCAACAATTATCTCCTTAAATTATGATAACCTCAGTGTTAAAAGGGTACCTCACTTTTATATGAATGATGAGGATAGTGCTTGCTCCCACGGGGTCTATCCATGATCTTCATAAGAAGAGGTTGAAACTATCCAGGACATAAAGTACCTGGAGATCAACATCACACTTGATGGCATGATTGTAAGTGTAAGGGTGATGGCTCACAGGACCTCTCGATGAGTGTTATCACATGACCTGATAGCGGTAGTGGAGGGTGCAAATTCCAAGACGGTGTATCTTAAATAGGTAGTTAGGAAGAGGTGGCACACATTGACGGTGGACCCATTGTCTATCAATACTAGTGTTATTATCTCTTCGCAAACCTTGGCATTTATGTTCATTGCGAACCGATGATTGTGGACCTTCATGGGGAGGTCTTAGTCATAGAAGTTGATGTTCTGTTTTATAATGATGGACCCGACGGTGGTGAATATTTCAACAGACGACTAATCTATAGGTACTGAAGCTTGAGATAATAGATAGATGGGGGTTTCTCAATATTCTCAAAATGTGGCCAATAGTTCCCGGTTGAATATATTAACCAAGGTTTGAGGGACTTATTATTAAATCTTATTATATTTTTATGGCGGAGTGATAGTTCCCTTGGTTGGCCCTCTCTCTTTATCGGTAGGATAGATGTTGCTCTAACCGGGTAAGGAAGTCAGACTTTTTAGAGAGAGAAGTGTCTTTACCTATGCTTATTACTCAGACTTTTTTAAGCGGATTAAGATATTCATTATGGATACGGTATTGGATGCAAGCGGAGTTAAACACGGGATCATTACTTCGGCCTAGTGGAGGACGGAGGGATGCTTGGGGTTGATGGAAGATTTATTCTTAGTTCAAGGGACAACCCTTGATCATTCATCATATATCCAACATATTATGCTATTAGTATCAGGAGAGGGGGTACTAATCTCTGACAGTATTGTAAGTACGTGATCATCCTTTTGATTATCTTTCTTCGGGGAAGTTTTGTAGAGGTAGACGATCTAGAATTTGCTTCCCAAATTTCATTATCAGAAGTCTCTCTTTCGGATATTTATCATCATATGAGGTATCTTATTGTCCTGGGTTTTTATTTCTCACACTATGTCCACGGCCGCACAATAAATGTCCCTATAATAGTACATGTCTTTTGTATACTCTATCCCCTAGGGCGAGTATCCTTTGGAAAATCTAGTAGTACCTTTGGTTGATATTATGTATTAGAGACTGTACAATTTCCCATGTGTGTCATTATAAAGAATAGGCTTGACCATTTTTATCCCGTAGTTATATGAATACCTCTGAATAAAGAGACGTTTTGGGAGTGGGTGGCCTCAGTTGGTAGTTATATGAATACCTCTGAATACCTATAGTTCCTATTATAGGTCATCCCACCCAGGGGGACAAATTGCCTTTAAATATTGACACTAGGATGTCAGGTATGCCTTATTATTTAAGGACTATAATGGTGGCCCTTTATAGGGGATACCTATGAAAATTTATCCATTTGTATCATAGTATAGTTACCTATCTTATGCGTCAAAGCATTTATGTCACGCAAAAATTCCAACCCAAAAGCTTGATGCTTTTAAATATGTGTGGGAGAGTTTTGCATATTCCCTATGATCATGTCTATTTTAGAGACTTGGACCTCTCCACTTTGAAGTTAAAGACTTTCGTACTAAATTATGGGGAATATCCTTTTCTAGGATAATTTAAACTTTCGACTATACACATAATCATGATTTTTTTAAAAGAAAGTTTCTTTTTAAAAAAATTGAAAATATTTTCTTTAAGAGGTGTACTTGTTTGTGAAAAGGATCAATGTATGATTATGTTTTAAAAGGCACCTTAAAGAATTTTGCCTGTCAATCATTCACACGATGGATTTTAAGTCCGTTTGCATGGTATTGCATTTTGGTGGACAAATCATGTGCACGCCTTATTTTTCTCCTTGTGAACATGGCTCCTTGATATTTTTATACGGGGGTCATACTGTCCAAAATTGTGCGAATGACAAAAGTCAACCGTGTGCACGAAGGAACTAAATTCCAAAATTTAGTATAAACAGACCTTATTTCCCTCACTTTCAAATACACACTCTGAGGATATTTTCTCACTTGAGATATCTACTTTCTCTTTCTATTTCAAATTGAGTGTTCAATTACGTTTTTGTGAGAATTTTTAGATCTACACTTAGATTAATATGATTGAGAGTTTTTTAGAGGATTAAATCACACATATCCATTATTGGCATCTAACTTTGAATCAATCCATGTGATTCAAACTCCGACAATTAAAAGGAGGTGCTCATGCTAGATAGAGTTAGAGCGTGGTGTGGACCAAGGATGAAGAATGAAATTTCATATTCAATCGATAGAGTTTCGGTTGGATTTCTCATCGGAATGGGGGAAAGTCTTAATGTCCTCATGTAATTCATTATAAGAACACGAGATAGAATTGCCTTCTTGTATTGTCTAAAATTTTCTTTTCAAATTTAATGATATTCTAGGTCACATCGATATTTTTTCCCTATAGGTTAGGGTTTTTACTCGTACATTCGGTGTTGTGAGATTGTGTTGCATTTTTTATTGCTTTATTGTATTTGTTTGATTTGACATTGAACTAGATGTAATTGCAGATTGAAAAATGACTCAGATCTAGGATTTAATTGAACATAATTTTAAAATTAAGGAGATTTAATAAATAACATTTTCACAGCCTTCTGGGTTATTTCTAGTGATCACACACTTGCATTTTTTATTTGTATTGGAGATTCATCTTGAGTTTTCTATTGTTATCAGAGCATGGTTGCTCGATTTGGCTTAACATCGTGAGTTGATCCTTGATTTTTGTGTGTATTTTTGTTTGTTTATGAAATGCCACAGAGGTTTCTCATTTTTATGCTTTAGGCGTGAGTTTAGGAAACATGAATTAATCTTCATGTTCATCTTTAACTAAGAACTTTATATGGTTAGAGTGAGTCTACCTATGAAATTGCACATAATAAGAATGAGATGAGTTATGATCAATAAATAAGTGAATTTTACTATGCTTATAACAAACTGTTCCACAAGTCACTAAAATTGAATAATTAAAAATTAAAATGCAGAACAAAATAAATTTTATTAAAGAGAAAAGCAGTTTATTAAAAGAGAAAGATGAAATGATTTTTCAAATCAAACGTGCGAACGAGTAAACTTGAGAAAGAGTGCAAAAGTTTCAGATTAAAAAAAAAGAATATTAAAAAAAAAGTTATGTCTCTTAGAAATGATTTGTCTAATGCCATAAAAGTAAAGTTTGCCTTAGAGGATAGATCCGAAAAGATAAACAAAATTCGTTTTGAGAAATCTATGATTCAAAATCGAAAGAAAGGTATTGATTTCAACTCTTTTAATGCTTCTAATAATTCATGTACTACTTTTTACATGAGAAGAAAGATGTTAAACATGAGTAATCTTCACAAGTCAAAGATAAAAAAAGCTACTTCAAAAGTAAAAGAACTTGAGAAGAATGTATTGTATAATAAAAAGTACATATTGTGAAAGTAAAAAGAATTATCAAGTAAACCAATCCATGTGTGTACAAAGACCTCAAAAGCAAAATTCTCACTTTAAGCACCATGAAAATCTCACAGAAAAAGAAAGAGTCTTTCAAAATCAAAGAGAACAACGTTTTGTTAAAATAAATGTGAATAATAATAAAAAAACATTGTTAAACCTACAAGTTTTCCTATTGCTTCATGAAAGGACACTTGAGACACTTTTTTCTTAATCTTCAAAGAGATGAGAAATATTCATACTTTAAGTTCTCAGGGAGAAATGATTTTCTAGGCATGAACATGAAACTTGGGAGTGAGTTAAAGAAACTTCAAAAAAAGGAAAGCAAGTTTAGAAAAGGGTACTCAAATGAAGCCTAAGTGGGTTAGTAAAGAGAGTCACATGTGTTATACGATCAACGGTGATTTTAAACTTTAAATTCTACAAATTGGTATCTTGATAGTGGTTGCTAATGTCACATGATAGGTGAGGAGTTATTATTTACTTCACTAAAGGACTATAATGTTAGTTTGTTGCCATTTTGGAATTGAAAGAAGTCCATTGTAAGTGGTATAGGCACGGTGAGAGTTTTGGGAAACATCACACTTCACAGTGCTCTTTATATTAAAGGCTTTAAGGCTAATCTCATTAGCATAAGTCAACTTTTTTATGGTGACCATTTTACGAGTTTATCCAAAGGAGAATGTTTGGTGAGAAAAGAAAGAAATGAAAAATTTATTAGAGGTGTTAAAACAAGTTATAATTGTTATGTTCTCATAAATGAGCCATAGGATGTGTGTAAAAAAAATCTATTGATTTAAGGAATCACAGGTTAGAACACCAAAATTTTCATGATTTGGAAAGATTGTCAAAGAAGGTTGAACTTGATATTGAAAAACGTTCAAAGAAACTGGAAAAAATCCATTTAGAAATTAATCAAATTCAAAATATCAAGTGTGATTTAAGGTTTTACAATGATGCGTGTTATTCCTCTCAATCTAGCAAAACTTGCTTCGAAAGTGTTTCAATGCATGAAACAATAAGAATGGTTAAAAACTATTTGAATTTGAATGATAAAAATAAAGATTCGATGAAAATGTGATTATTGCTCCAAGTGTTTTGAACATAAAAGAAAATGACCAAAATATTTTCAAGGGTCATTGTTTTGAAAAGAGTGAAGGAAGTTTGAAAAGACCTTCCCAATCCTACACTAGCCTGTGTTATCATAAAGGGGCTATTTAAGAAAGTTTTGCCACAAATTGCATTACAATCACAAAAGCCACCAATTGTTCCTAAATCTCATTCTAAGGTGATTTACCATGAAACTTATACTTGCACTCATTGTCATAAAATCAGACACCTTAGATATTTTTGCTTCATGCTTAGGAATTCTCATGTTGGTTCACTTTCATATGACCATGATGTACTAGATGACTTAAAAAATGATTTGAATGTGCTTGTAATAAAATTAAATGAGTAAACTATGTATCATGGTAGTTATTTTGAAAAGAAAAATATTTTTGACAGAAATATTTATTTTACACCATATGGAGATGGTTCTAAAAAAACCTTGTCTTATCTTTTCCTCAAAGCACGTAAATAAAAATTATGTGCGGAGTGTGAATTTAGAGAAAAAATAATATTTTTAAAAAGGAGAAAATGTAACTTTTAAGCCTTAAGTTATGACAAGATTTTTCACTAAACCCAAGAATCCCATTTGAAGGGATGTTTGGAAGAAGAGAGATGTTTTGGATGTTAGTATATGTGTTTCCACCTAAAGGTGGGTCGTCTTCAAGTGTTACCCCACCCCTCATTGATAACAGAGAGGTTTATCCTTCGACTTGAGTGGCTAGGTGCTTGCCATAACTAGGATCTTCTTATCTCTAGTTTCATACCTTTTCTTAGGTTATGTTTTGGAGAGTGATTACATTGTGTGGATGTGGTTTGTGTGGTTTAAATTGTACTCTTTTATGAGTTTCCTTGTTCTTAATTTAAGTGAGTGTTTATCTTTTTGAGATATGTTGTGAAAATTTGCATTCACTTTGTATATTCATGCATGTTATATCTGTTTCTTGTTCTTATCTCTTTATTTTGAGAAAAATCCAAAAAAAATGAGTTTATGCGTTTTTATCTGAGAGTGTGCTTTTATCTACGTGTGATTTTCTTCTCTCATAGTTTTGTATTTATATGCTTTGATAAATTCATGAAAAATACAAAAATATTTTTGTTTGTTTGATTTGTGATTTGTCTTTATTGATGATATCTTAGAGAGTGTTTTAGCTTGGTTGAGATAGAGTGATTTTATCTCTTTGGAGTGTAAGGAGCATCTTTATATAGATATATTTGCATATATGATTGTCGCTTTTTTTTTGTATATATTTTGCAGATATATTGAAAAATATAAAAAGACTTTTGGTGTGTTTGTGAATTTTTGGTCAAATTCCATACTAAACATGTTGAATATTCTATAAATTTATTAAAAAAAAATTACTTATTTGATTTGTTTTTTATTTTATTGTTGAATGTGTTTTGTCAAAATAAACTTTTCAAAATATCATGACAAAAATTGACTGTAGTTTGACTTTGATGACTTGAAAGCTTGTATCTTCACTACACTGCATGAATTCACAAATGGTGTTGATAACTGTCACTTCTATACGGATTTGCAAATTTAATGTTTAAAATCGAATTTTCATGGGTTTAATAAGCACTCCATGATATACTTGTGATTAATTGATTATTTTGATTGAAGGAGTTGAATATGAGCTTTTTTATGCATTGATAAGGACTACCATTAGAGTGATAATACCCTAATAGAATTTGAGCATCATTGGGTAGGTGTCATTTAGGTGTGTGAAAATCCAATAAATAGCAAAAAGCAATGTGTTGGAAAGAGCCAAAAGTTAAGTGCTTAACCGACAATAAAAATAAAATAGGGCTTTATCATATTTCAAAAGGAATTTCTATTTTAGTTTGGCATTGAAATGATTTGAACAACACTCATGATCGCATAGAATTTTCATATAAAAATTTATTAAATGTGTCAAGAAATGCAACTATATAATGATGTTTGCGATTTTCCACTACTATGCACATGCAAGCCCATATAATTATTTTATTACTTTTGCTGTGTTTAGAATGTGAATTGAAAATATTTAAATTACTCAACATATGTAGAAAATTTTTATTTGAAAAATCTAAAGTAACTATACATTCAATTTTATGTTATTTTGTTTGATTTTCATAATTGTTTAGTGTTTGAGAATTGATCTTGTGTTTTCTTGTATATATTAGCATTTTTGGTTTGTACTAATGACCTTTCTTCGATCTATAGTTTTTAAGAATGTTATTTATGCATGGGAACTTCCATTGATTGAGAGTGCTTGAGATTATATCTTGGCTGGAAGTGTTTGAGGTGTTGAAGGTAGTCTTATTGTATTTTTGCTAAAAATCTAATAGTTTGCATGTGCACGGCTCCGAATAACCCCATGCGTATTTATGGTCAAAAGTGGGGTTAAATATGCGCATTACTGAGTTCGGGCGTACACTTCCATCCGCACAGCTTTTAATGTCCCTGTGAGCATGATCTCATGTTTCTTCCTACCTTGTTTTGATTTCTAGTACTTATGTCTTGGTCTATCACTAATTATTACAACTGTTTGTTCTGATTTCGCTTGAATAAACTCTTTTTATATACCTCTTATCCTCATATATTTCATGTTTTACTTTGTTACATTCCGTAACAAAAAGGGGAGATGATTTATTAGAAATTGGGAGATTATTTATTTTCGGAGATAAATTGTTTGCATATAGGAGATACATTATCTACACATATTAATGGTTGATAGTAAGTGGGAGAAAAGTTGATTTGTTATTTTGTAATTTTGATGTTCTTTTACTGAGGGAAGTTTGACATGCTTGATGAACTGGTTTGATACATGCATTGCTTATGGGCTTTAGCGACATTATTTTTATATGTTTGTCGGAGATATATTTGATTTAGGGGGATATTTATTGCTTTATGATACGTTTATCATATATCATTGTTTTATCATTCATATTTTTTGATATTATCATTTTTGTAAGGTTACCGAGCAGAGGGAGTTTCTTCATATGAATATTCCTCTGCAATTATTTAGTGTTGTTAAGATTTTTACAGGAATCCCCTCTTTGATTGAAGACCAAGAGATTACCTTAGAGAATTAAGTTGGTTTATTGGATTTGTGTATGTCGACAAGCCTATCTAATTATATGGCTAATGCGGCGTGAGTCTTGCTTGTCGTAATCAAGAGTATTTTGGGTTTTGGGGGGGGGGGGGGGGTGGAGGTGGCCACGGAATAAATAAAGAGGGAGATTGAAAATGCATCCACTTCTATTATATTTTAGTTGGATAACTTCTACGTCAAAAGATTCGAATCATGCACAAATTTGATCTCAAAAGCTTGATGCACTTAGAAGTGAGTGAGAGAGTCTTTGCTTATGGCCTATGGTCATTTTTTATTCAAAGACTTGGTTCACTCCGCTCTTAAGATGAAGACTTCCATTGTTGAATTATAAAAAATATCCTTTTTGTGAATGGTTTAAACTTTCGGCTATGCACACACTCACGGTCAAAAGAGAGTTTATTTCTAAAAAGTTTTTGCAAACATTTACTTTGATTTGGGTATTTAATTTTTTAAACAAGGATAAACATCTAAATTTGTTGTAAAAGGCTCCTTAAAACATTTTTATATGATTTTTCCAGTCAACCATTCGCACAGTTAATTTTGTCCATGCGCACAGTCGTGCAGTTTGGTGGACAAATCATGTGCATGTCTTAGTTTTGCCTTATGCGTATAGCTACTTGACGTTCTTTTCGGGAGTTATACTGTCCAAAATCGTGCACATCGCCAAAGTCAACCGCACGTATAGCTGAGCTGAAATTTCAAAATTGAGAATAAATAGATCTTTTTCCTCCAATTCTTTTAACACTTTTCCCTCACTTACGAATACATTCTCTGAGCGTATTTTCTCACTTGATAGCTTTATATTCTCTCTCAATTTCATATTTAGTGTAGAATTGAGTTTTTGAGAGAATTTTTAGATTTTGTGCCTAGATCTCAATGTTTGGGCATTTTTTGGAGGATTAATCAACATATAGCCATATTTTACATCTGACTCTCAATCAATCCACATGATCTAGAATCCGAGATCTAATAGGAGGTTATAAATCTAGCTAGATTTAGATCTTGGTGTGGACCAAGGACGAACAATGGATTTTCATACACAATTGATAAAGATTCTATTGGATTTTGAATTGGAATTAGGGGAGGTCGCAATGTCCATGGGTAATTTATTGTGAGAGCACGAGAGAGAATTGCCTTCTTGTATTGTGTAATATGTTCTTTTCAAATATAATGATATTCTAGGTTTCCTCATACATTCGGTGTGGTGCGATTGTGTTGCATTTTTTTATTACTTAACTGTGTTTGTTTTATTGCACATTGAACTAGATATAATTTCAAATACAAAATGATTTAGAGCTCGGTTTTAATTTAACATTACTTTCAAAATTATGCAAGTTTATCAGATAACCTATCCCCCCCATAGTAATTTCCAATGATCACACACTTGCATTTTCGATTAGTATCAGTGATCCATCTTGAATTTTCACCCTGGTCACAAATTATCTGCATTGTACCCTCACTTCTTCATTCGGTTAACATAATGTTTACAGTTCTAGAGGCGATTGCGTTCTTCTCAAGAGGCTTTAAACCCTAGACCAAATTTATAACCTTGGAAGTTGGGTGTTTCGAAGTATGTAGCTCCTTGTCCTTGAAGCCCCAACTGTTTAAGCAGAGAATTGTCGTATTGTGCCATTATTTCCAAAATTATCGAGTTAAAGACAAATTCAGATCCTAGTTTAGGAGGTGCATTCCCTTCCATAATCAAGAGTTGGTTGAAGTAGTTTGTAATATCCTCCTTAGGGAAGTGAGTGTAGTAGACATATTCTGGTTCGGTGACTAAGAATTTTGGGATCTGATTTGGACCGCCGGAGGCTGTGAACGTACCGAATCTGGCCCAATTAGTTGAGAAGTGTGTCTGCCTTGATCATGTGGATGATGATATTTGGGGGATCGTGTGGCTCAACTTATTGAGTGGTATCTCAGGCAGGAGTCTTGTGGCATTTTTCATGTGTATTATGAAATATTACGCCAGAGGACATAAGCATTAACACTCTCGGAGTCAAATGCATCTTTTCTATGGGAGACTAAAGCAAGGGTTGTATGTTATTTGGCAAGGTTATCCCTAAACCTATCCAACTAGGTGACTTATCTATGAGCGGAAATAACTTTAACCCTTTATTATTCTTCTTATAATCGATTATGACGAGGTCTGTATCTCCAAGTGATATAATCATATGCTCTCAGTTGTGTATCCCATTCACTCATATGTACTTGGGAACTAGGGTATCGTGGTGTCCAAACCACGGGTTCTCCTGAATGATTATTGGGGCATTTTACAACCTCTCCTGTTTCTAAGTACTACTAAGGAAAGTTCTTGATGTTGCAGGAGAGTAGTCATTTCCACTTGCATTAAAATCTATTAGTACATATAGATTTACCTCGTAGATGGGAATACTCTAACTAATAGATTGAACTTGTATGATAAATGTGATACGATATGATGCCTGGAGGTCTCTACGTACATTTCTTCCCATTTGATTGAGTAACCAAACTCTCCCTATGATGGAGTTAACGAATATGGCTCTTTTGAGAGCATGAATTATGTAAGGAGGATTAAATCTATGATGTAGTGATTGGATCGAAGGAAGTGCATGATCAAGTGGTCGATGGTGGGTTTTGTTTTGAGGATGATTTATATAGATGGTGAGGGTGTATCCCAAGGGAGCGTTGTTTGGATAGAGGAGTGGGTCCTCATCCTCAAATTTTTATGGACGGGGACTATGATATTGGAGGGATCGATGTTGAGAGAGAAACACCTGATATGGAGTTTAAACGCGACTTAGGTTGATATAGTAGTAGATTACCTATAACTTCATCTATGAGGTATTAAATGGCGAATTTGAGTCCTAAAAAATTATCCGTAGTGTGGCCAACTCATTGATGGAATTAACAGTGCAAGTTGACTTTCCCGTATTTATTTAGTTTAGTCGATGGTAGCCTAGGGTTGAGTGTCTTGAGGTGACCATCTAATTTTATGGTCGTAAAGACCTTTTTTAGGATGGCCTATAGGTTTGTAAGATGCCTTTTTTAGGTCTGAACTTTCTCGAGAGGGGGTAATACTTGATCGGTCCTTTGAAGGGATCATAACTAATAAGTCACAGTAGTGGATACTATGTTTGATAAGTGTTAGGTACTTAGTATAGCTCGATCAGGGAGCTTACTATCATAGTACTAATGTTGGACGTGGAATCTCCAAGTGATCCCTTCTTGGAAGAAAACTGATTGGACAGTCGGTGAGAAGTAGTGGCTACTATGATTGATAAGTGTTAGGTGCTTGATATAGATCGATCAGGGAGCTTACTATCATAGTACTGATATTGTACATGTAATCTCCAAGTGATCCCTTCTTAGAAGAAAACTGATTGGACGGTCGGCGAGACTTTTCATTGGATTTGTGTACCTTGGTGGTCAATATTCCCTCGATTTTGCATCTTATGTGGTTAAGTTCTTTGAGGTCAAGGATCTAGGTGAGTTAGAGTTCATTTTACACTTCTTTTTGGATATTCTTGATCAATTTCAATCTGATCATTTTCTAAGGTGAGGTTGAACATCTAATCGACCTTTTCTTTTCAACGGGTGATGCATGCCCATAGTGTTTCACTTTACTTTTGCTTTAACATTTATAGTTATTTAAAGGTGGTTCCTAGTTCCACTTTTTGTTCTTACTTTTTAAGGAAGTCCTTGAAAATGTCATACCATGTTTGGTAGTCCCCTCATGCTCTATAAACCTATGTACCAAGTCAGGTCTCCTCCGAATAAAGCGGAGGAGAAGATTATTTCTAGAATTCCTGGGTCTTTATCTCTAACTTTCATTTGGAAGTGAAAATTGTACATGTCTACAAGGGAGAACAAAATCCTTTATATACATGTAATATAGGCATCTTGAACTTATCGGGTAGCCAGGCCTCATAATAAAGAGACATGTTCTTGATGTTGCTTAACTCCTCTAGGGTTTCCATATTATCGATGACTTAATGGAGTGGACACAACTCAGTTTTTACTTGAATTATCTCCTAACTCGGGGGAGGCAAAGGATCAACCTTATCAGCTGGGGGAGAACTACCTATTTTTCCCTTGGATGTCTTTAATAGGCGGGGTTGGGGTATTTAGGGTACCGTTAGTAAGTCTCAAAGGACCCATGAGGAGCTAACGACACTTGAAAAAGAGGGGCTTCAGTAATAATAGGGGCAATGAGAGCTGACGCAGGTGCAGGAGGATACTGAGGATTTTTTGATATTGTCCTAGGTACATCCGGGGGGACACCGGTATTAGGAGAGGAGGAGGGGCACATCTTCCTTAATTTCTAGTTTAATAATAGCCTTCTGGAGATTTATTTATTTTTTACCCAATGCCTAGATCTCATATTGCACGGTGTTTTGGGAGGTTGTGATACTCTGTATTTTTCCTAACACTTGATCCATTACATATGGGTCTTGATATTATTTTATCGACACGGAGTATATCGTGGAGCATACTTGGCAATCGTGAGTAAAAAGTTCATTGATGAAAACTAGTCGGTCGCACAGAGCATGCATGTGTGATTCCGGGGTATCCAGTTGTGTGGTATTGTGCGGGTAAGGAAAACTATAGAAAAATGTGGGGCACCATTTCTTAGGATCCTGAGACAAAAGTACAGACAGAAGGATACTCACATAAAAATGCTTTCTTTAATGTAATTCTTTTATCTAGTCTTAACTGCATGTGAATAGTATTTTTTTTGTTTGGTAGTATTATCTGTTGGGTAGAAGTTGAGCAGAATCATGTTGGATTCAGGTGAACTTGGGTGAACTCCGGACTAGTGTTCGAGGAGAAAGGAAATAGCAGGTAAAAACATGATATCTCTCAAAAGATAAAAAAGGGGGTGGGGGAATCCAACGTAAGAAAATTGTGATTTGGAGATAACTTATGGATTCATATTATTGTGCCTCACATTAAAGAGAGAGCCAATTGTGACACCCCACCTAATTAAATACCGGGTGATCAGTCCTTTATTAAATTAAAACTAGAATGTTCGGTTGGTTCATTCTTAGCATCACTGTCGAAAAACATTTAACAAGTAAAACCACCTAATACATAATTAAGTTAGTGTAAAAAATATCTTCCTTTTTAAACTATAACAAAATAATCAATTTTTCAATTCAAGTAATAAAATATAAACCATTCACCATACACATGAATATAATAAATATTGAGTCTGAATCAAATACTAAAATAAATAAGACTAGATAAATTACTCCAGTTCAAAATCTCAAGCCAAAGAACCATAGTAAAACCCAATCCAACTAAAATCACCGGAAAGTAAACTGAATACAATCTCTGATAAAAATGGCTAAGGATGGGCGACACATGCCCTAAATAAAAGTCTAGATAGAAGTGAATGAAAATGATAGAGGCATCTAATGCAAGGACCTACAATTTCCACAACAGCTTTAGCACACCAAGTAATCCAAATCTCTAAATCTGGTGTCCCTGTGGCTGAGCACCTGATATAATACATATATAGCAAAAGAGAGAAAAGAGCAAAGAGATGGGTCAGAGTCCGATGTTTTAAAAATTATTTAGCAAGTATTTAAAACTGCATTAAAGCAAGTATTATATGCATGTTAGATACCGAATTCTCACATGAGATTATCACCTCTCGTCTATTATGCATGCCTAACGTACATTTAATCCCACCTAGCTATGCTATCCAGCCTAACTAGTTCGAAATCTATACAATACTAATACTTACTATACTCACCAGTAGTATTCTCGTATCGCCCATACAATACGCTACTAAATTAGTTTATGTCGAATAGCTAGTTAACAGGTTTCTCAATTGCATAATAAATCTTTGACACGCTAAGATTTATATTATATATTAATATTCCCATGTGTACTAACTAAACACAGTAGAATGATTTACAAGTTCCTGTATATATAAATATAGTCACAACATCTATATATATATATATATATATATATATATATATATATATATATATGAGGAAGGCTCACCTACATCATGCACTATACATCACACCGTACATCACACCTAATTCTAGGCCCTAGAAAACTTTTTTTTCAAATTTTATATTTTTTCCTTAAAATTAACCTTCCAATCAACACATATGCAAAAAATTAGGTCAAAATATATTTTTTAGCTATTTTTAAAAAATCCACAAAAAACTGCTGGCGCAGACCCTTATAAATATGGTATTTTTAGCAGTTTTTTGTGGATTTTTTAAAAATAGTTACAAAATGTATTTTGATCTAATTTTTTGCATATCTATTGATTAGAAGGTTAATTTCAAGGAAACAATATAAAATTTGAAAAAAAAAGTTTTTTAGGGCCTGTAATTAAGCGTGATGCGTGGATGATGTATAGAGCATGATGTAGGTGAGCCTTCTCCTATATATATATATATATATATTAATTATTCACCCCCGGGCTAAGACCCATTAGCGCACCTAACCACATTAATCCTTCACCCCCGGGTTAGCACCCATTAACGCACTTGTTAATAATATTCTTGCATCCCCGGGTTATCACCCATTAGCACACTTAACAGTAATATTCCTGCACCCCCGGGTTATCACCCATTAGTGCACTTAACAATAATAATCGGTTTATCACCCATTAGTACACTTAACAATAATAATCCTGCACCCCTGGGTTATCAACCATTAGTGCACTTAACAATAATATCAATCGATAGGCATACACACATCCTATTGAAATCCATTGGTTTACACTTAACCTAATCATGTATTTTCCACATCTTGAAGCCTTTTATTACTATTCGGTATATAATTAATTCAAGTATTCTCTCTCGAATTTCTAATATTAATACAACCCACGTATGTCCAAGTCCTACTCCACACTTGCTTTCATATAACATCACTTTAAACCTCAGTGTACTATATTAGGATTCCTGCATTACAAGTCCCGAAAGATGTCTTAAGGGTCCACAAATCAATTCTAGAAAATTTTGCAGAGCAGTCCGAACCCACTAGGAAATCGATCCGGGCCCTTTTAAAAAACAAACGATCCGGACCTTTTTAAAGAAAACGATTCAGACCTTTTTTTGAAAAATGGTTCGGACCTTTTATGAAAAGCGGTCCGGACCGCTGCCCTTTTCGACGAAGATTAACCCAGAAACGTTCTCTTCACCAATTCAACAACTATAAAATCTACGAAACATTCCCCCAACACCGATCAATCATACTACATCAATTTCCTAACATGTATGTATGATTTCCACTAATATAAAATCATTAATTCATTTTTAATCATCAATGTAATCTGAATTCCCCAATTAATTTAATAAAACCCTAGTTCTTCCAATTATCATCCAAGAACATAAATATCCAGATTTGTTCATCACAAAAAATCATCTATACGTGATTTCTAGTATACATACACAAATTGTTTAACCTAAATTAAACTCAGATTCAATTCATGTATATCAAATCTCCAATTTTCATCACTTTTATTAACAATACATAGGTGTTTCATTCCTATACTAACATGAACATGAGTATTGCTAAAGGAAAGTAAGTAATAAACACTTGCCTGATTATGAAGGTTTGATTCTTTGTTTGAAATTGGTATAGATGTATTCTCCTCTATTCGATCTACGCATTGATGATGTTTTTTGTGAAAGATGACTAGTTTTGGCCTTGGAACTCCTATGAACCTTTTCTTCTCCTTCCTCTGGGACTCTCTCTTTTCCTTTACAGATAAAACCCTAACTGGAACTACGTAAGGGATATTAAAGCACTCTAATTTTCATCCATTAATTAGCCCCAAAAATGCAATTTACCAAAACGCCCTCCCGGGACACCGATTAGGCATAAGATTGCCCCGGGACCCGAACTAAACCTACTGGTACACTATTCTGACTGTCTCAACCCTTTCGAACTCAACAGCGCACTGAAAATGGTCTAACGAGTTAATAAAAATAAATTCTCTTTTATTCCCCTCAATTAGTCCCGACACGACTCGCACGCGCGTCTAACTTAAATTACCAAACTGTCGTATTTCTCACTCTTGATAATTTTTCAAAGTGCGTAATCCCATATTAGATATTCACATAGTAATATTCAATCAAAAAGACATTACATATCACACAGTAATATTCAATCAATAAGTATTAACCCTTGGCACGCTAGTTAACATATTTTAATCCGGATTGATTAACAATTAAACCTCACATTTTAATTCAATTAATCCAACAATAATAGTTACCCCCATTGTTATTTAAATCATCAAAAATATGGGGTGTTACATACTTCCCCCCCTTATAATGGAATTTCATCCTGAAATTCAGAAAAAGTATACTAGGTACAACCAATGTTGTATATATGTTGCGCATCGCATCATTGTGCTCCTATGTAAACTACTTAGTACCACACATATAGTACACTATTGAATACTCTTCATAATGAACACTCCACACATGTTCATAATGAACACTCGCTCTTTAGCTACATACGATCTCGTCTCGTAACGATCGCATACACGTAGGTTATTAGCGCAACAAGTGTTACACACATTATATACCACAAATATCAACGCATCTCTGATCTTCGCAATAGGACCCTGTCCCCCCACCTTTAACTAATGAGCATGAGAGCAACAATGTTTACCGTACCATATCTCAACTGACAACATTCCCAAACTGATCATATATGAGTAATTGTACACAAACTCCACTATTGGAAGGAACTGCTCTCGTCTTCCCCTAAGATCCAAGGGTATACATATAGTTTATTCTCCAACATACGATTAGTCCATTTGTTCTTCCCATTCATCTATGGATGATAGGTCATACTCAATTACAACTCGGTACCTATGGCCTCTTGAACACTCTTCCAAAATCAAAAAGCGAAGGTCTTGTCCTAATCGGACATGCTATCAAGCGGTACCCCATATAACCTCACTATCTTGGCTATAAAGGTTGGCGCATGTTGTCCCATAGTATGATTAGTCTTAACTAACTTAACATGTGCAACATCGGACAACCGATCCATTATCACCCATATAGGATCGCAACTTCTCAATAAAGTAGTTACTTTTGTGATAAAATTCTTGGGATTGTTCTCCCATTACTTCTTTGGAATCCTAATGGTTTCAGAAACCTCACCTAGTTTCGAAGGGTCCGCCCCTTTTAACAACAGGCAGGTGGTCCACTACCAAACGGATTAATAATTTCTCACTTCTTTAAATCTCTCCACCACTGGTTATTTATAACCTGATACATTTTATGTTCACCCGAATGTACCTCTAACCGTGATCCATGTGACTTGTCTCCCCGTATATCACAAGTCATTCCTTTACTCAAAAAATCAGTTCCTTATGAAACGTAGGCCTCTGCCAAGTATTGTGGAATAATCTTCGACCTCCCCTGCTAAACATTATCGAATTCACCTGACACGCATGTTACATTGCCAGCAACAATACCACCCTAGTGGACATTTGGGGAAAGATGATCCAATTCGTCATAAATGATCGAACACTAAGTCCCAATATTTGAACCTCTATATTTATTTTCCTTATCCCATACCTAAAAAAAATGGGGACAGCAACCAAATTCAATTTCCTAGGGCCCATACACCCTATGTCTCAAGTATTATATTACAATTGAAATACTCTTTTCTGAAATCAATTCTTGAACTCTAAGCATACTGATCGATTCATAACGTAACCGTTCCGTACTAGTTTTCCATGACAGGTCTAGGCGGCTCTACCGACCTTAAATCATAATGGGATTATCCACTCTCAGTTATATACAAATATATATACAATTACTAAGGTACGAACCCCATGTTCTATCGTCCAACTTCTCTCCAACTTCCGACGTTCGCTAGTTTCATGCGTGAGATGTCTCCTAAAGATAAATACAAATAAGTAACCCCACCGATACACTACTACCTTGCCTAGTCGGTCGTGGAAATCCGTAATGTCCTCGGTCCATAATATGTACCTTCCCGCAATCCCCATGTGTTTACATAAAAGTCTACTCGTCCACTCTAATGTCTCTTAGAGATAACATAAAACATGGCACTCTCACTATCCCAAGTTCTTATTGCGATATCTATTTATAACGAGCAATATCTCTCTGCTCGATAAAGGACACAAACATCCTGAGTCACATCAGTAAATAAATCCCCACGCACCGGGATCACATATAAGTAGAAAACATACTCGCTGAGGTCTATGATACTATATATATATATGGGCCCAACCCTATTTCAGGTGGCACCGCACAAAATTAATATTACTCCCCCCGGAGTGTCCATTATGATAATCGTATCACTCAATCTACGATCGTTCAAACATTCGGTAATTAATCACTACACATTATCATAATAAGCTCTGCTTTGCTAACTCATTGTAGTAGTAAATTGTAACAACAAAATATACTCTTAGGGCCCACCCGGTTCCCTCACGAGCAATATTAAAAAGACCTGCCCTCTACGAGAAATATGTCTGTAACCAGACTGTTAAACCACCGTTCCCACTAAACTCGACTCACAGGCGAAGTTTAGAGTTTACAATTTACATATAAGTTGTAACACACCCATGTCACTGGAATTAATCCTTTGCTCACAAGGACGAAGCAAAGCTTCACCAGTCTCGCCTAATCGTAGGGTCCCAGCACGTGGCTGCCAAAATGGCCCATGAGCATCTGCACTCGTTATACATCTAAGATTTCATCTAATAGTTGTCCCCTCCCATTGTGGACAATTTATTCCTTCCAGTGGCTTACACGCTCATTATTGAAACATTGGCCGTCGAAAATATCTAGGTCTCAACTTTGGCTTTACTGACCTCCTTTTGTTTCTTGGGCCACCATCGGCCCTAAAATATGGTATGCTACTGTTACTGAGAACTCCACTGGTCCTGACTGAACCCATCCCTCTCGAGTTGAAATTTATGGGCCCAAGTTATCTTGACCCTAATTTTTTTGTTGGAAATCTCACTCCCCCAGTTGTTATGCCTAGCTGGCACGGTTTACCATTTCCAATTTTATTGCCCTCACTTCTTAATGTGGACACATTCGACACTGGTAGTCCCACTCTCTACACATAAGGAAATTTCTCGATCCCTTTTCCCTTCAGTGGTCTCATTGACCATTTTGAAATGTCCTTATCTTAGACCCGACAGTCTTAGCTCCCAATTGTTCTCCCGTTGGCTACGCTGGCCTCTCGAGACTATTGTTGGTATATACCACCCAGATTGACTTCATCTTCACTTTGTAGGAACTTAATCAATTAAAATGATCTAAATGAGTTACCTATTAGGCAGACTCTCATACGGTGTTTCACTAACACTATTAAGTCCATCTTTGCTCTTCGGTTAGATTCTCTAACCCTGCTAGCTCACTTCCTCTGGGAATGTTAAAATAACTTGCAAACATATAACTTTGACTATATCAACATTATTCACCCTTACTCTATTTCTCATGCATATTTATGTACATATGTTTCCCTATCAACTATAAACCTTTATATATTCTATACCCTTTTCCAGGTACGAAGTTCATTATACAATTCAACCTTTCTCTCACGGTCGGTCTTTATTTTTCTCACAGTGATAAGTTTCAAAGTACCACTTGTATCTCTGTTGCAACATCAAATGAAGGTCCTCATGGTTAAATCGTACCCAATTTCTCTTTAAATTTCAAGCACGCTAATTTATGTGCGGTGATTAACTCTAATCACTTTATGTCGCTCCTAAGAGCTACAATTTTAACTCCCAATTTAATTTTAAGTGTCGCTGCACTCCACTCTACACCATTGCCATTGGACTTTCTACGTCCATTGGCCTGTTACACTTTCTCTCTTTCTTCTCCGCATCTTCACTGAAGATGTCTTTTCAAAAGAGTCCCTCTCGGTTTCACCCTTATCGACTATACTAGGTGGTATCGAAATCACTCCACCGTTATCTATGACTGTGCCTGGGGGACCTACTATTCCCAAGTTAAAATTATATTATAACTATCTTAAATATTATTCACGGTGACTTTAGTCGCAATTACTATTCCCAAATTACTATATATGTTATGTCGGGCTTCTTCTCCTGCCATCCTTCTTACAGCCTTCGCGCGTCGTTCTATAATGTTTGGGGCTCAAAGCACACACGAATTCGTATAATGAGTCACATCCATTATAATTCATATAAGGAGAACATAAGTCGCACACGTCAGGGAATACAACAATCCTATAGTAAGGCTCTATATCAAAGAATGCTACGCTGAAACGTAATAAACCGCACAGATCCTACAAGTCTCTAGAACCTAATGCTCTGATACCACCTGTGACACCCCGCCTGTTATCAGTCCTTTATTAAATTAAAAATAGGAGGTTCGGTTGTTTCATTCTTAGCATCACTGTCGAAAATCATTTAACAAGTAAAACCACCTGATACATAATTAAGATAGTGTCAAAAATATTTTCCTTTTTAAACTATAAGAAAATAATCCATTTTTAAATTCAAGTAATAAAATATAAACCATTCACCATACACATGGATATAATACATACTGAGTCTGAATTAAATACTAAAATAAATAAGACTAGATAAAATACTCCAGTTCAAAATCTCAAGCCAAAAGAACCATAGTAAAACACAATCCAACTAAAATCATCGGAAAGCAAAACTGAATACAATCTCTGATAAAAATGGCTAAGGATGGGCGACACATTCCCTAAATAAAAGTCTAGATAGAACTGAATGACAATGATAGAGGAGTCTAATGCAAGGACCTACAGCTTTCACAACAGCTGCAGCACGCCAAATAATCCAAATCTCTAAATCTGGTGTCCTTGTAGCTAAGCACCTGATATAATACATATATAGCAAAAGAGAGAAGAGATGCAAGAGACGGGTCAGAGCCCGATGTTTAAAAATGATTTAGCAAGTATTTAAAACTGCATTAAAGCATGTATTATGTGCATGTTAGATATCGAACTCTCACATGAGATTCTCACCTCTCGCCTATTGTATACGCCTAACGTACATCTAATCCCACCTAGCTATGCCACCCAGCTTAACTAGTTCGAAGTCACACTAATACGAACTATACTCACCAGTAGTATTCTCGTATCGCCCATACAATACGCTATTAAATTAGTACTTGCCGAATAGCTAGTTAACAGGTTTCTCAATTACATAATAAATCTATTACACGCTAAGATTTATATTATATATTAATATTCTCATGTCTACTAACTATACACAGTAGAATGATTTACATGTTCCTGTATATATAAATATAGTCACAGCATCTCTATACATATATATACTAATTATGCACCCCTGGGCGGCTAAGACCCATTAGCGCACCTAACCATATTAATCCCGCACCCCAGGTTAGGACCTATTAGCGCACTCGTTAATAATTGCACCCCTGGATTATCATCCATTAGCATACTTAATAATAATATTCCTGCACCCCCAGGTTATCACCCATTAGTGCACTTAACAATAATAATCCTGCACCCCCGGGTTATCACCCATTAATGCACTTAACAATAATAATCCTACACCCGCGGGTTATCACCCATTTGTGCACTTAACAATAATAATCATGCACCCCCGGGTTATCACCCATTAATGCACTTAACAATAATAATCCTGCACCCCCGGTTTATCACCCATTAGTGCATTTAACAATAATATCAATCGATAGGCATATACACATCCTATTGAAATCCATAGGTTTACACTTAGCCTAATCATGTATTTTCCACATCTTGAAGTCTTTTATTACTATTGGGTATATGATTAATTCAAGTATTCTCTCTCAAATTTCTAAGATTAATACATCCCACGTATGTCCAAGTCCTACTCCACGCTTGCCTTTATATAACATCACTTCAAACCTCAGTGTACTACATTAGAATTCCCGCATTACAAGTCCCGAAAGATGTCTTAAGGGTCCACAAATCAATTCTAGAAAATTTTGCAGGGCGGTTTGGACCCAATAGGAAAGCGATCCGGACCCTTTTTAAAAATAAACGATCCATACTTTTTAAATAAAATGATCCGGGCCTTTTTATGAAAAGCGGTCTGGGTCGTTACCCTTTTCGACGCAGATTAACTAGAAACGTTCTCTTCACCAATTCAACAACTATAACCTCTATGAATCATTCCCCAAACACCGATCAATCATACTAAATCAATTTCCTAACATGTATGTATGATTTCCACTATTATAGCATCATTAATTCATTTCTAATCATCAATGTAATCTGGAATCCCCAATTAATTTAATAAAACTCTAGTTCTTCCAAATATCAACCAAGAACATAAATTTCCAGATTTGTTCAACACAGAAAATCATCTATACCTGATTTTTAATCTACATACATAAATGGTTCAACCTAAATTAAACTCAGATTCAATATATGTATATCAAATCTCCAATTTTCATCACTTTTATTAACAATACATAGGTATTTCATTCCTATGCTAACATGAACATGAGTATTGCTAAAGGAAAGAAATTAATAAACACTTGCCTGATTATGAAGATTTAATTCGTCGCTTGAAATTGGTAAAGATGTGTTCTCCTATTTTCGATCTACGCACTGATGTTGTTTTTGGTGAAAGATGACTAGTTTTGGCCTTGGAACTCCTATGAACCTTTTCTTCTCCTTTCTCTGGGACTCTCTCTTCTCTTTTTCAGATAAAACCCTGACTGGAACTACGTAAGGGATATTAAAGCACTCTAATTTTCGTCCATTAATTAACCCCAAAAATACAATTTACCAAAATGCCCTCCCGGGATGCCGGTTAGGCCTAAGATTGCTACGGGACCCAAACTAAACCTCCGGGTGCACTATTCTGACTATCTCGACCCTTTTGGACTCAACGACACACTCAAAATGCTATTACGAGTTATTAAAAATAAATTCTCTTTTTATTTCCATCAATTAGTCCCGACACGACTTACATGCGCATCTGACTTAAATTACCAAACAGTCGTATTTCTCACTCTTGATAATTTATCAAAGTGCATAATCCCATATTACATATTCACACAATCATATGAAATCAAAAAATATATTACATATCACACAGTAATATTCAATCAATAAGTATTAGCCCTTGGCACGCTAGTTAATATATTTTAATCCGGATTAATTAACAATTAAATCTCACATTTTAATCTAATTAATCCAACAATAATAATTACTACCATAATTATTTAAATCATCAAAAATACGAGGTGTTACACCAGTCAGTCTTGGATCAGAGGACTAGCCTCCGGTCGTCTAACAGTATTGAATTTGTTTTCAAAGAGAGTGACCCACAAGTATCTATTTTTTAGGCAAAGAGGGTGTGTGCCTAGAGTTTTTCTTTATATGAAAAAGGCGATGTGACTCGATTATCATTTCCATGGATCACGATATACCCGTATGCTTGGACTAAGAAACTTTTAAAGTATGTGCAAAACCACTTTACCTTAAAACTAAATAGCTATGAAAGATTATTCAATATACCCCAGGACAGAACAAACTCCAAACTTTACTTGTCACTGAGGCTTTGGGATTGAGAGAGGATCTTCCTGATATACGAGACAGGTGGACATAGGGAGTGAGAATTTTCATTAATGACTAGCCTTTCAGTCGATTGATTTTGACCCCACGGGTGTAAGGTTTAAACAATATGAAAATTAAGACTATGTAGTGCACGATGCAAATGGGTGATCTTTATTTTTACATACTTAGGTGTTTATTTTATCGCGAGGTCCTTCGTCCGAACCTATGTGTTTGGATAAGTGTACATTGTTGTACATAGGGGCCTAATCACGTGTCTAAATTTTGAGGGACTTTAAATCTAAGGCCTCTAAAGAGTCCTTAAATGTACGAAAAGAAGCCATGCAGGTACACAATATTAAGTACATAGAAAGGAAGCATAAGTGTGATTCAGTTCGCTTCATATTATCACTAACGGACGATGAGAAAACGTATAACTTAGACCGATAGAGTTTTAGTTAAATACCTACAGAAATAATTTAAGTGATAATTGGCACACTTTGGTTAGTGGGAAACACTCAGGAATATACGGTGAGAAGTATAATGATAAATTGATAATACGTAGTGTATTCGAGAGTTATACTACGTACGAAGTATATTAGGATGTGTTAATGATATATGTGTATAGGTTGTGTGAATACCTCTTGTCTGATTTCTTATATATATGTGAACATACCTACGCTACCTGCTATCACGGGAGGTTTCGCGTCATGGACGGTCTTATCCTAATGTGCCTAATGGGGAGATTTTAGACTTGTACCTCAGAACATAGAAATTAGGGTTGAGCACTAATTGTGTTTATGATAGTGTGAGTATTTAGGTGTGTGCGTAGCCCAAAGGCCTAGAACTATGTTCACCTCCAAATTTTATGAATTGTGTATTTATAGTTTGAGAGTGATTCTGAACCAGAAGTCCTTTACTTAGTGCGTGTTGTACCAGGACTAGATAACAAAGTATTCATGCATCCTAGGTCTCCGCTAGGGATTCTATATTCGTTTATGATACAAAAGTAGTGTATAGTTATATACGTGCGATGAATTCTACTGTGTGTGTTTTAGTAGATAAACTAGATAGCGACATCTAAAGTAATCTAAGTATGTGGAAACTTAATAATTAATTAGAGAACTTTACTGGATAACGGAACTTGGGCATTTTCTAATGTATTATATGGACAATACGAGTTGGCACAACGAGTTAGTATACTGGTAGCGTATTAGTTCAGACTAGGTAGGCGGGGTAGCATACCCAGGATGGATTAGAAGGATACGTTTGGACTGCATATTAGTTGACATGTGAGAATCTCAAGTGATGGCACGTGAATTTAACATGTATATAATATCTTCTCTTACTGCATTTTAAATACTTGCAAATATTTTCAACTGTTTTTACTCGGGCTCTGACCCATTTCAAATCTATTTTTGTAAAAACCTTTTAGGTGCCCAGCCATGGGGACGCCAAGCTTAGGATTCCATTCATATTTTATATGTTGCGGCTACTGTGGAGGTTCCAGGATCTCGGTAGCAGATGCTTCCACTTCTGTCGGTTCTTTTCCATCATTTAGTGATCTCAGTCGGGCATGTCACCCATTTTCAGCTAGTAGTTATTTCAGAGACTTTGTACCTCTACTTTATTTCCAATTGATGGATTTGGTTTTATTTATAGACTATTGTATGTGGACTTCAGTTTGGAGTGTTTATTCCAGTCACGTTTATTTATTCAGATGTTTTAGTGCATATTATGTTGTTATTTGGTATGGTGAATGTCGTTTCACTAATTTATATTCCTGCATGTTAATAAAAAAATTAAAATTTTGATACCGGGCCGCTAGGGTATGAGTAATATAATTGTGTTTCGACCCTGATGCTAAGAATCAAACCATTAATGAATCCTGTTTAATTTAGTAAAGGGCTGATCGCCTAAGATTCAAATGGGCGGAGTGTCACAGATATCTTGTGAGTTATGAGATAAGGGACAGAAATAAAAGCATCTATTTGGAGACAATATATCAAGAGACATATTAAATAGACATGCAATCACGAGTAAGACTCAATATTTTGCCTATGTACCTGTGTAGCCACGAGATCAAAGCCTATGAATTTCGGAATGCAGTTTTCTGTATGGAATGGATTCTAATGTGATGCATGTGCAAGTGTAAGGACTTGGCTTGGGAGGTTTAGTGGATGCATTGGAAATATTTTATAACACTTGCAGGTGCAGTTCTAGGGAGTTGTGTGATAAAAGTTATGTTTTAGATCCAGTAGGATGACTCTAATATGGTATCAGAAAGGGATTGGACCAAAAGTCATTGTTAAGGATATTAATATCCTTTATCAAACTAACTATATCATGGAGTTGTTGGAAAGCCTAGGGCTGGTGTAGGATGAAAAAGATGGCCATTTTGTATGGGGGTTAGATTAAAGATGGAGGCATCTTTAAAATATTATGTTGAGAGGCGTATTATTAGTCTTAGGATCATGAGTGTAGCTCGGTATTGTGCCTACGTACCCAGGGAGTCCAAGGATCAAAGTCTTCGTAGTTGCAATGCAGGGAAGAGGGTTGTATTTACATGTGCGGGCTTTGTGGTAGTGGGTATATACTATATAATACTATGGTATTTAAGGAGCCTAGTTATTTATATAACATTTTTGTTATAGACAGAGTATTATCTTCATATGTCTAATAGTATGTAATCAATGATAGGTTATTGATATGTATTTCAAGGAAAACATAACTTTATGGGTGTTGTCATTGGGAAGAGAACGTTTTCTCGAAAAAGTGGTGAGGATTATTCTGACTTTCAACTCTAGCTTTCGTAAAGAGTTCGGAGTAATCCCGTTCATTACATTTTCCTAAAAATTATTTGAAATGTAGGAAAAAGTGTGTTTTGGTGTCTTACTTACCATTACCAATCATGATTAGAATTTCTAGTGTGAGAACATAATGTTCAGCTCAGTGATCTCACATGATGGAAGAGGACTAGGATTTAAAATATAAACGTTGTAAAGTGCATACCTAGTCCCCTAGTGGGGTTCGAAATAAATATATATATATATTTAAGACATAGACCTTGGTTTTTCCGAAGTATGTACCCTTATTGTGTGAGGCAAGCTTTTGCAGGGTGACGTCCACGAGGAGGTGGTACCATTGGATTGACTTCTGTTTAGAAGACTCTGACTTGCTAACTTATGCAGAGGTATACCTCACTTTTGTTGGTGGAAGCGATTTTTCGAACAATTAAAACTTCTCTAGGGATTAGAGAATATTTATAAAATCGAATCAATGTTGGTTTTAGGTGCTTTTCCCAATGGGTGGGACCTCGTTATATAGGGTTTTAATCGTATGGTTAAAAACCCATTTAACCGATCAGCTAAAATTTCAACCATTTAGATATCGTCTCTAAGATTTGTTGCCACGTGTCCTACAAATTTAACCGCATGGTTAACTTTTAGTCGTGCGGTCAAATATAGAAAGATTTTGTCTATGAGTGGATGGATACACAATGATGTGCCCAGTTTTCACATGGTTATCTTTTAGCCGGTCGACCAAATTTTAATCGCACGGTTAAAAATATAAGATGTACTAATTTTTCTTTTGACCTTAGGCTTTTGGGACTTGATTATGTATTTATGAGAGTTCCCATATGATTATAAGAAATTCACGGTTAATACATTACCGAAGTTGGGATTTTTGAGATCAGTTTTGATATATTTCGGGAGGCCGACAGGTCATGTGAGTGCATCACGTAAATTACGAAAATGAGTTGTAGTTGATGCTGAGGTTTCCAAAATATTCCAATTAATGAAGCCCAACTTTCTAAAACCCTAATTTGACTTTGCGAGAGCCATTCTATTTGAGAGAGCCTTTAAAGTCTTGGAAACTAAAGTAGAATCTATGTTTACGAACCCATCGATATATTATATATTGAATCGGATATAAGTTAGATTATATGTGGTATCATCATTCACCAACCAATATCTATGGATACCGAGGAATTAAAGGTCGTGCAATAATTTTCCTAGATTGGAACGTCTATCTCTATTACAGGCAGATGCAGAGAAGCAGAACATAAGGAAGCGTCAATGTGGCACATATCATTGTCATATATGTAAGCTGTGTCTAATTCCTTTGTTTAATATTGTAATCATATTTAAGTACTAGTGGAGTTGTTATGGGTTGGGTGCGATAGTGGTTCCTAATAGGGTTTCCACTCTAAAATCGAAGTGTGCTATGTGTTATTGTTTTATTTGCGGCATTCAATTTGGACTACATAATTTTATTCGGTAAAATTTAAATTTGGCTCGAATATAAAAAGGATTTTAATTTTTTTTATGTGTTGATCACTGTTGATGTAAAAAATTAGATCATATCTAATTATTTAATCACAGATAAAATAAATGAGACACAGAAGTTTTAAAGTGGTTCAGTCTTATAAGAATGGCCTACGTCCACTGTTTTTGTTATTGATGATTGTTTGGGAATTCTCGATTACAAGTTCTATCAAGAAATTTCGGTCCCCTTACAATGAGGATTGTACAATGTATTTATAGCCCTGAGGCTGTAATGTGAAAGGGTAATACATTCAATGTTGTACATGTGAAAGGGTAATATATTAAATGCCCCTTAAGCGTATACATATGAATGATAAGCATTTAATGAACAGTCAGACTGTTGATTTTCCTGCTATTAATACTTTGTTCGAGGTGCAGCTCGGACCGCCTAAAGTCCTCGGTAATCAAAAGTTCCTCGGTACTCAAAAGTTTCTCGGAGAGTTATTATAGGTCGGAGCGTCTAAGTTCCTCGGGGAAGCAGTGTTCCTCGTTGTAGTATGGTTCCTCAGAGCGTCTGAGTACCTCGGATGTGCTTGTTGTTTCCATGTAGATTTCCACATGTCTTCACTCGATTGAGCCATGTCAGCAAACTAAATTTGGTATCAACAGAAGCCCATAATGTTTCATAGTTCAAAATTTGAGGAGTGTGGAACGTTCTTTCTCGGAATATGGTAGTTTTAAATGGTCCTCCTGATTTTTAGGAGTGTTTCCTTTGTATTTATTTTTCCTTCCAAATTCATAGAATCAGACTTTTTTGAATTTTTATAACCGCCTCGATCTCCGTGTACTTTTTGTCCTTTTAGCCACCGGTAGCGTAATCGTTTCTTTTTGTAATCATTAACTTTACCGTTTCCCAAGGCAGAGTATTTAAGTGTCACAGACAATCCCATCGTCTTCTACTTTTTCAAATTTGTATCTTCGAATTTTCCATTGTCTTACTCTCTTGTGCATTCATCCTTTCCATCGTTCGTTGCCAACAGATCCACTCTTTTTCTGTAAGATCTTCTTCCTTCTTCTTCATTTCCTTCTTTCATCATGGTTTATCCTGTAGAATCGATTGATAAATTTCGCTCTGATTTCTCTATTCCCTCCTGGGTTATTTTGGAAGAGCTTTCTGAGCCTTCAGACTATTTCCGTTTGGCTGAGGGACATTGGTTCCCCAGTCTCTTTGTTGCTGAGTGTGGATTTTCTTTTCCTCCTAACTCTCTTTGTCTGGAATTCTGTCAATACTTTAACGTTGTTCCTGCAAGAATAGCCCCCAATACATGGAGGATAGTTAATGGGGTTCATAGACTAAATCAAATTCATGGAACTCGCATAGGAATTCCAAAAATCATGTTTTGTTATAGATGGGCTGTTGGTGATAACACTTTTTATTTAAAAAGTAGATTTTTAAATAGGGCTTTAGTGGTCAATCTCCCGAATGCCAATAGGGACTATTTTGAGCACGGGGTTGTTATAAAAAATTGGCAATATGTTCCTTTATCTGGAGACGAAGTTTATCAGGGTCCCAGATGCCCTCACTATGGCAATGGGATAGGTTATTTTTATTTCATTTTACTTATTTTGAAATCATACTTCTTCTGTGTTTGACAAAATGTGCCACTGATATTGCAATTTTGATTTATTTGCAGTTGGCAGCAAAAGAAAGTGTCCAAAGGAGGCAGACGTTAATATAAGGCACTTAAAACTTATCTGGAGTCTGCATCAGACTGTTGCCGACGAGCACATTAGGTCAGCTTCATATTTGTTGCAGTACAAGAACTACACCACTTCTTTTACTGCTCATCCGGTAATAAGTGAAGTAGAACCAGTACCAGCTTATACCAGTTCTTCACCTGAGTCACATGTTCCTTTAAGTGAAAGGATGAACAAAATAAGACCTCCCACCCTTTTTGAGAAACCTGCCTTTGGTGCTGGAGAGGCAAAAAGAAGTAAGATTGACGTCCCAGGAGAGGGGACGAAGAAAATTGATGCACCTTCCTCGGCTGCTCATGTGAAGGTTGCCGAGAAGCCCCAAGTGGCCCTGAGCAAGGCTGCTGCTACAGGGGAGGTGATTGTCATATCACCGACTAAGAGTTCTTCCTTGGTCAAAGCTGTTCATGTTCCTCCGAGGAGGCTAAAGAAGAGCTCCTCGGTCAATTTGGCTGACACCGTCTCTCAGCCCCCGACTAGTGGAGTTCCCACTTTTGTTCCCCCGAGCTCTTCCATAAGCTTGGTGAAGACTTGGATCATTCCCGAGATCCAAGGCATTGAAGAAAACCTTTCTCGGGACACAGTTACCACATTGGCAGCTCACCACATTGCTTCTGTAAGTCCTATTATTTTGAACTTTTCATCTTTCCCTTGTTATATCTATCTCTGACTTGCTTTCATTTTCTTTTTTCAGTTGGTGAGCTGCTTTAACACAATTTTGAAGAAGGATGAAGCTATTAAAGCTTCAAGCTCCTCGCTGGTGTAGAGGAAGCTTTGATAGGTTTGGGGCAGTCTTTGAAAGAGTCTCGCCTGAAATATGCTGATGATAAGGCAACTTGGGAGAAGAAGCTTGCCTCCACCGAGCAGGAGAAGGATGGAGTTATTGAAGTCTCCACGGGGTTCTAGAAAAATCTAAAGGACTTGGAAGAGAAAAATAAAGAGCTCGACAAGAAGCTCAAAGATGTTGGAGAGCTTGAGAATAAACTCAAGGTTGATGAGGAAGAATTAATCCAACTTCGCGAAGTAAGTCGCCAGAAGGAAGAAGTTTAGAATAAATTAAAGACTGCTGAAAATCTTCTGTCCGAGAAGCTTTCCTCGGAGAAGTTAAAGAGAAAATTGGCTATGAAGAAGTCTTTCAGCGCCGGCTGGGACAAGGGGTGGAACAAAGGCTTGGTTGCCATGATGTCTCACGTAGAATATGGCAGCCTTAAATACTTTAGAGATGGGTGGGTCTCTGCTCTACAGGAGATGAAGGTTGATGAAAACTCCGAACTCTTTCAGCGACACATCCCTGGTCCCCCTCCAACTCCTGAAGATGAAGAAGAGGATGAAGCTACCTCCGAAGAGTCTTCCATGGTGATGGGAGATCATCCCCCAGCCATCCAGCCTGCTAACGAGAAACTTCAGCAGCTCGCTACTTCCTCCGAGCAACCTCCATCACTTCCCCAGCTACTATCTGCTCCATCCGAGCAACCTACCTCCTCGTCCCAGCCTCCCGAGAAAGTTTTAGGAGACAAGGAAAAGGTGTAGACTTGTTCGGACTTCTATCTATTTTATTTTTCTTTGACAAATATAATTCGGAACCATGTAACTCTGAACCTTGTGATATAATAAAACTTGAACTTTTGTTTTTGCATACTGTTGTCTTCTCTTCATGCTTTGTTTTGATTATTGATTACTGCTTTTTCTTCCTCTGCTAGTTTCTGGCCAGGATGGAATTATTGTCTGCTCATGATACAAAGCTGTTGTGGCAATGCAATGAATATTTTAAGGCTGGTCACACAGATCTGAGTGCAGCACAAATCGTCGACATCCTCGGCCAAGATGCTTCGGAACAGGCAATTGAAGCCTACCAATACTTGAAGTGTCTGCTTGATCGTGCGGTGGCCAATAATGTAGCTTATTATGACATGATCGAGGATCTTCAAAGCACTCTTAAAGACCTTCAACACCAATATAAGGAATCCACCGCCCTCTTGCACGAGGGGCATGAGAAGAAGTATCAGCAAATCATTACCGACTAAGGATACGAGAAGCGGTTTGCTACTTACGACGTACGGGAAAGAACTCTGAGGGAAGAGGTCGAAGAGTGCAGACAAATAGCTAAATTATTAGAGCAAGAGAATAACAACCTGTAAAGAGAATTATCGCAGTTGAAGTCTGCAGCTTCCACTTCAAAAGCCTTAATCCCAGTGACTGGTGAGGGATTCTCGTTCTTGGAAGTCGAGAACGCCAACTTGAGGGATGAGTTGGAAACCTTGAAAAAATTTGGCTCTTCTACATCTTCTCGTGGACGAGCAAGATCTCCTTGGGGACGAGCAAGAGCTGCTCAGATTCCTATCGAGGAATAGAGGACTCAATCTGCCTTAGAGAACTAGGCCTTCTAATTAATGGCGAAGAACCAAGCGTTGGCTGAAATGTCAAAGAAGATCAGGGACCTGGAAGAGAAGCATTCTACGCAAAAGTCTGTCTTAGAGAATAAAGAACTCTTCATCAAAAATCTCCACGAACAGCTAGAAAGATTGACATATCAATTCCACAAACAGCCCAGGGAGTTCTGGATGGCTGGGTAAAATGAGGCTCTCTACCACTTGGACGATCGTATCCAGAATGCCAATAATGAGGGCTACAAACAGGGCTGGTTGAATGCCTTAGGTGTGCTGCAACTGGAACAGGGTCATTACCTGTGGGATTACCATAGTCCTGGGCTGCTTGACCTTCCAGTGCCACCATTCAAGCTCGACATGAGTTGGATCCCTGCTCGGGCCATCCCTCAATGCTTAATTTCCAAGTATCTCGGCGACTACAATCTCCATTCTAATGTCGAGATATGTCGTCCTGAGCACCTCCTAGATCGACCATCCGTAATGAATATCAGGATGTTAAAAGATCTTAACTTCATAAATTCTCCTCTTGCTTTAAATGATCCGCCTGCTGGCGAGGAACCTGTTTCAAAAGCAGAGGGGAAGAAACTAATAGAATAGGAATATTGATGTAATAAATTTGTATACATTTCATTCTCAATGTAATTTATTTTTGGATTTAATGAAAGACTTTCATTTTTGTTTGCAATCTTAATTTCCATTGTTTTGTAACACTTTACATCTGTGCATGTGAATCTGTTAAAAAGATAACAATATTGTATTATTTGTCGATCAACTTATTGTCGACTAGCTTGAATTTGTGGTAGTCATTTTAAAAAGTTACTAAGTTGTTCCTCGACCAACTTACTAAGTTGTTTCTCGACCAACTTACTAAGTTGTTTCTCGACCAACTTAGTAATAATTTAAAAAGTCACGAGTATTAATAATTTTGCTTGATTATTTTCTCATATTCATAAAATGTTTTCGACCAACCAAGGTCGATAAATTTTCCTTTTCGACTAACTACAGTTAGTGGGTTTTTATCCCCGACCAGCCATAGTTAGTGTATTTTTCTTCTACGAGGAGCTTTGGCACTTTTTGGAATAATTTTACCTCCCAACCAACTTTAGTTGGCATTTTCGAGAATATATTTACTTCCTAACCAACATAAGTTGGCATTTTTAGGAATACTTTTACTTCCCGAGGAACACATAGTTTTACTTCCCGTAAGAATACAAGTTTTACTTCCCGTAGGAATACAAGTACCTTTACTTCCCGGAGGAATACAAGTTTTACTTCCCGGAGGAATACAAGTAGCTTTACTTCCCGGGGGAATACAAGTAGCTTTACTTCCCAGAGGAATACAAGTTTTACTTCCCAGAGGAATACTAGTAGCTTTACTTCCCGGAGGAATACAAGTAGCTTTACTTCCCGGAGGAATACAAGTTTTACTTCCCGGAGGAATACAAGTAGCTTTACTTCCCGGAAAATACAAGTAGCTTTACCTTTCGGAGGAATATAAGTAGCTTTACTTCCCGGAGGAATACAAGTTTTACTTCCCGAAGGAATACAAGTAGCTTTACTTCCCGGAGGAATACAAGTTTTACTTCCCAGAGGAATATAAGTTTTACTTCCCGGAGGAATACAAGTTTTACTTCCCGGAGGAATACATTTTTTTCTCGACCAACCTTAGTTGGAATTTTCGAGAATAAATTTGAGTAGTCTGAGCGCCGAGCTTTGTCGAGTAGTGTGTAGCACTAATATTCCCCGAAAAACTTTCAATAAAAGGAGAGAATATCCATCACTGATAATACTTGCGCAGGTGCTCTGCGTTCCATGCATTCTTAAACTCCTCCCTTTCTAATGTTGTTATTCGGTAAGTTCCTGGTCAAACAACTTCTGTAACTCGGTATGGTTCATGCCAGTTTGCCTCCAGTTTGTTGTGCTTTTGAATTACTTTCTTCAGTACATTGTCTCCTTCTTTCAGGTCTCACTTCTCCACTCTCTTGTTGTAGAACAAAGTTGTTCGCTGCTGGTAAGCAGCATTTCTAATGGCTGCTTCTTCTCTAACTTCCTCGAGCATGTCTAAATCCAATCTTCTCATTAAGTCGCTGACAGGGGAATTGAAATTCAGTACCCTGTGTGTTGGGAGGCCCAACTCGGCAGGTATAACAGATTCACTTCCAAACGCCAGCATATATGGTGATTCTCCAGTTGCTACTCGAGGAGTAGTTCGGTAAGCCCACAGTACTGACTGTAACTCATTGATCCAATTTGCTTTCGCATCGTCCAGTCTTTTCTTCAAGCCATTCAGCAACGTTCTGTTTGTCACTTCAGTTTGTCCATTGCTTTGAGGATGGCCTGGCACTGAGTGGATCTTCAAAATATTTGATTGATGACAATAGGCAGCGAACTCCTCGTTATCAAATTGTGTTCCATGGTCTGTGATGAAGGCATGAGGAACACCATATCGACAAATGATGTTCTTCCAAATAAATTGGTACACTTTCTCGTACGTCATATCAATGAGAGGCTCAGCTTCTACCCACTTAGTAAAATAATCCACTGCGACGACGAGGTATTTGAACCTTCCTCTGGTCGTTGGCAGTGGCCCGACTAAATCTATTCCCCACATGGCAAATGGCCAAGGGGAAGTGATGGGTGTCAACAATGCTTGTGGAGTTCTTCGGATGGAGGAAAAGCGTCGGCACTTGTCACATTTCTTGGCATAGGCTATACAATCATCCCTCATCGTCGACCAGCAATATCCCTGCATCATCATCCTTTGCAAAAGCGTCCGACCTGCTACATGGGCTCCATAGGACCCTTCATGGATCTCTTCAATCAATTCTTTCACCTCGGAGGGATGTACACATCTTTGCAAACCTGCCATAATTCCTCGTCTATATAGAATACCATTAGTTAATACATACCGAGCAACTTTAAACTTCAATTTCTTGGCTGCGAGCTTGTCAATTAGTAATTCTCCCTCCTCAATATATGCCCTGATGGGATCCATCCAAGATGGTCCTAAATCAAGGGTGATAAAGTTCATCGTCAAATCTTCATCTATACTCCGACCAGCTAAAACTCAAATTGGGATTGTTCTTCGTAGCTCGGTACGAGTAGCTGATGCTAATCGAGCTAGGGCGTCTGCTCTTGCATTCTCCATTCTTGGTATTCTGACCAGCTGAATAGCAGCAAATTCTGATACCAACTCCATCACCTTTGCATGGTACTTGATCATTAATTCTCCTTTAGCTGCATATATTCCCAACATTTGATTTACGATTAATTAAGAATCACTGAAGACAATAACCTGCTGCGCCTCCATAATTTTTGCCAAATTAATGCCTGCAATCATGGACTCATACTCAGCCTCATTATTGGAAGCTTTGAATTGGAAACGTAGGGCGTATTCCATGTCGACCTCGTCCGGGCTATTCAAAACAATCCCTGCGCCACATCCTGTAGTGCAAGATGAACCATCCACATACAGGCTCCATATGGGTAATTCGTCTTCAAATTTCTGATCTGACAGAGTTCCTCAGTGAAATATTTGCTGCTTCCTTTCATCCTCCCCCGATATTTCTTGCTTTTCATCGATCATCTTTTCTCGCCCTTTTACCAACCTAAGTTGGTCTGGGCTTGAATTTGATGATCCTGTAACATCCACTTGCCCTTTTACCAACCTAAGTTGGTGTGAGCTTGTGTTTGATGATCCTGTAACATCCACAGGTTGATCAGCGAGCAACTTTTGCTCCTCGGGGTATCAGGATAGGTGAACTCTGCTATAAAATCTACTACAGCTTGCCCTTTTAACGATGATCTGGGTTCATAGACTATATCGTATTCACCGAGTTCTATTGCCCAACACATCAATCTTCCTGAATTTTCTGGTTTATGAAGGGCTTACCTTAATGGCATATCAGTATATACTACTATGGTATGAGCTTGAAAATATGGCTTCATTCTTCTACTTGCCTTGATCAATGCTAGTGCCAATTTTTCCAGCCTTGGATATCTGATCTCTGCTCCTCGGAAGGCCTTACTTGTATAGTAGATTGGTTTTTGTACTCCATTCTCCACTCTTATCAATGCCTAACTAACTGCATTCTCGGACACTGCCAGATACAAGTATAATTTTTCTCCCATCACTGGTCTGGATAACAGTGGAGGTGCTCCCAAGTATTTCTTCAAGTCTTGAAAAGCCTTCTCACATTCATCATTCCACTCAAAAGTCTTTCGGAGTGTCTTAAAGAATGGGAGATATCGATCAGTTGCTCGCGATACAAATCTGTTGAGTGCTGCTACTCGTCCTGTAAGACTTTGCACCTCTTTCTTCGTCGTTGGAGATCGCAACCCTAATAGATCTTTGATCTTTTCAGGATTTGCCTCGATGCCTCGTTGATTAACAATATACCCGAGAAACATGCCTTCTCGTACTCCAAATATGCACTTCGTCGGATTCAGCTTCATTTGATATTTATCTAGTTGATCAAAAGTCTGACTTAAGTCAACTAGATGATCGACAGCTTTCTTGCTCTTTGTCAGCATATCGTCAACATAGACTTCCATATTGCAACTGATTTGTTCAGCAAAAACCTTATTCATCAGCCGCTGATATGTTGCACCTGCATTTTTCAAACCAAAAGGCATAACATTATAATAATAAGTTCCCCTAGGGGTAATGAAAGAAGTACTCTCCCTATCTTCAGGTTTCATTTTAATCTGATTGTAACCAGAATAAGCATCCATGAAGCTCAGCAGCTCATGACCCGAGGTAGCATCCACTAGTTGATCAATTCGGGGCAGCGGAAAGTGATCCTTTGGGCATGCTTTGTTGAGGTCGGTGAAGTCTACACACATCCTCCATTTGTTGTTTTTCTTCTTCACCATCACCACATTTGCTAACCTGTCAGGATATTTAACATCTTCAATAAAGCAGGCTTTCTGGAGCTTCTCGACTTCCTCCTGCATAGCTTGATTCTTCTCGGGGCTGAATACTCTTCTTCTTTGCTTCAGAGGCTTGATCTCCTTATTCACATTGAGTTCGTGACATAAGAAATTTAGGTATATCCCATGCATATCCTTATGACTCCATGCAAAAGTTTGCTTTCTGATAAGGAAAGTTATCAATTCCTGTTTTAGTGAGGCTTCCAATGACGAACCTATTTGAGTAGTTCGTTCAGGGTGCTCGTCGTCTAGAATGATATTTTCAGTAGCTTCCACCACTTGACCCTTCACGAGTTGCGACTCATCTCTAGGATCCAATGTTTCAATTTCTGACCCTTCATCCACTTGATAGGTAGTAGTCTTTTTCCTTGATTCCTCCAGTTCCTCTTACTCGGCGGATGAATAATAACATTCCCGAGCTACTTTCTGATCACCTTTCACAACTCCTACTCCAAAATTTATTAGAAATTTTAGGCATTGATGTACCGTAGATAGTACAGCCTCGAACTTCTTCAATCCTACTCTTCCCATGATGATATTGTATGATGATTGAACATTCTTATCCATCATGAAGAAGCGTATTCTTTATGTCCGAAAAACAGGCCATGTACCAATGAATATATCCAACTTGATCGTCCCAAGTGGAAATACTTTCTCGCCAGCAAAATCGAGGAGGGGTCTATGATAAGGCTCCAGTTGAGATAGCTTTAGATTTAAACTGTCGAAGCATGAGTAGAACATGATGTCTGTTGAGCTACCATTATCTACCAGTACTCTTGAGATCATTACCTCTTTCATCCTCATTTTGATCACCAATGGGTCATCATGAGGATACAAAACTCCTGCGAGGTCGTTCTTTGAAAAACCAATGACCAATTTCTCTTTGTTCACCTTTCTCGGGCGATCCTCCTCAGCTATATTTATTCGTTGAATGTATGAGAAAGCTTGAGCCTCACAGAGGTAAGCTTTTCTCTCTGCAGTAAGGTCTCCTCCTCCTGCATCTCCACCTGTAATAACATTATAATCTAATGACCCAAAGCGTATTGAAAATACCTCTCGTTCTGGCTGCCTTGGTCTCTTGGGAAGATTGGGGTCGTCTTCTGGATCAACTTCATGGTTTCTTTTCTTATTCCCCTCAGCTCGACGAGGATATCTAGACCTCTCTCTTGTTCGATCATTGTTCCTTCTTTCACTTCCACGATCAACATACTTTGCCAGTTTTCCTCATCTGATGAGTGTTTCAATCTCATTCTGAAGAGCTATGCAATATTTGGTCATATGGCCATGATCTTTATGAAACTCGTAATACTTTGCTTTATTCCTCCAATCAGGGTCTGCCTTCATTTTATCTGGCCAGTTTAATTCCTCGTTGTTCTTGATTTCTTCTAGAACATGGTTGATATCCTTCTTCAAAGGAGTATAATTATCGAATTTCTTCATGACGTCCCATACCGACCTAGTTTTTGAATGTTTGTCATTACCATTGTTCTTATGCTCTTTCTTCTTAGCTTTATCACCTTCCACCTTGGTTTCTTTGGCATCCATGTTCTTCTTCGCAGCCATAGCCTCCTCGGTATTCATAATCTTGGATGCTTTTCCCATCAGGCCTGACATGGTTCTAGGTGGATCTTTGGCCAAAGTGTAGTACAACTTGTTGGGCAGTAGTCCACTCATCAAGGCGGTAATCACTGTCTTCTCCTCATAGTCAATGACTTCGAGCTTCTCATCATTAAAACGAGTTATATAGTCTCTGGTACTTTCACCAATTTTTGGTCTAACACTTAGCAAATGCGCTACTCGTTTAACTGGCTTTGCCCCAAAACATAAATTCCCAATGAATAACTCGGCCAGTTGAAGGAAAGTTGAGATCTTACCCTGAGGAAGATTATTATACCACATTTGAGCAGATCCGGTAAGAGTTCCCGAGAATGCTCTACATCTCATCTCATCTGGAACAGCATAGATGTCGGCTGCAGCTTGGTATTGTTCTATATGAAGGACAGGGTCAGTCTTTCCATCATATTTGGGGGTCACAACAGGTGCTTTAAACTTTGATGGTGTTGGAAAATCTACAATGGCCTGGACAAAAGGTGTTCCTCGAATAAAAGTTCGTTGTAGAGGGTTCTTGGCTTTAGCCATTTCCCTTAATATATCCTCCATACTCTGAATAGAGCCTTTCCATGCATCATTTCCTTCCTCGGGCCTGTTGGTTCGAGTAACTGATCGCGTTGATGTGGCTTCCTGGGATCTATCTTGACGAGCAGCTGGTCGCGACTGGGCAGATCCTTCCCTTAAATCTGAGTGTCATCGAAAACTTCTCGATGCGACTTTTGGAGGACTTATACTCCTTCTAGGTCCTAATCGATCAAAAGGTGATACCCTGCTCAACCTCTCTAGCGCACTAGTCCTTTCTAAAGAAAGAGTGATACATATTCTGTATTTGTGGCTCGCACTGACGAAGTTCGTCCAGGTTGATAAGAAAAATCTTCAGACTACTCATTATGATATGAATTGGTACGCCTAGTACGCGAAGAAGATGCACGGGTATTTCTTTGAATACTTCGTGGTCTTGAATGGGTTGGTCAACCGCCATGGAGGGTTTGTATGAGTTGTCGCATAGTTTCTTGCATGACGGTATGGCCCTGAGCCAGATTTGTCATTATTCCAGCCAGATCTGGAAAATTTGGCGGAGCAGATGGATTTGGAGGGCTTCCAGCGTTTCGATTGCTGGGTTCTTGAATATCAGCCATTTGATGAGTTATTTTTGATGAAAAATGATATTACCAGTCGTTTCCCACAGACGGCGCCAATCTGTTGATGTAAAAAATTAGATCATATCTAATTATTTAATCACAGATAAAATAAATGAGACACAGAAGTTTTAAAGTGGTTAAGTCTTATAAGAATGGCCTATGTCCACTGTTTCTGTTATTGATGATTGTTTGGAAATTCTCGATTACAAGTTCTATCAAGAAATTTCGGTCCCCTTACAATGAGGATTGTACAATGTATTTATAACCCTGAGGCTGTAATGTGAAAGGGTAATACATTCAATGCTGTACATGTGAAAGGGTAATATATTAAATGCCCCTTAAGCGTATACATCTGAATGATAAGCATTTAATGAACAGTCAGACTGTTGATTTTCCTGCTATTAATGCTCTGTTCGAGGTGCAGCTCGGACCGTCTAAAGTCCTCGGTAATCAAAAGTTCCTCGGTACTCAAAAGTTTCTCGGAGAGTTCTTGTAGGTCGGAGCGTCTAAGTTCCTCGGGGAAGCAGCGTTCCTCGTTGTAGTATGGTTCCTCAGAGCGTCTGAGTTCCTCGGAAGTTCTTGTTGTTGCCACGTAGATTGTCACGTGTCTTCACTCGATTGAGCCATGTCAGCAGACTAAATTTGGTATTAACAATCACATATGAGAAAGACTAATGATAACTTTTAAAACCTTGGTATCCTACCATATGGGATTTAATGCAATATAAGAAATAAAAAAAACGTAAATCATTCATTCATTCACCATTAAAATGTTGGATTACAAAGGACCTAAAATTTTGGTACCTAAATTTTTATTTTGTAATATAAAGTTACTTGCCAAAAAAAGGGAGACTTAAGTGTTAAGATTTGTAGCTTTGATACAACAAATTCCAGTTTAAAAGACATATCACTCACTTCCTGAAGAAAAAAATGATGTTTAAGACTATTGACAAGAGCTTAAGTCTTGGCCTTCAGGCAAACTAGACCCTTCCTTCTCAACTTGAGTCAATAAATGAAAATAGAAGGGTACTGAGGAGTTAAACTTCATTATTTATTGACCAATTTGTGTATAAACATTTCCATCTCTTGGGAAGTTCTCACAGACCAAACGAAAACTAGAAGAAAATGTGAAATCAAATAGTGCATGAAAAAGGACCCTAAAAGGGCTTCAAAGGAGATCCAAGGCTGGAGTAGATTCCAAATGACTTATAGGATTCGAAATAACAATCCCAAGCAATGAAATTATTTTCTCCTCCCTATCAGTATAAGAAGCTGCAACCATAGAAGAGGATGGTATATGAGAAATAATTTATTGTAATTTCTTTTGAAAAGGACCAACTCCTTTGGGGTCATGAAGTCATGACCTTGAATATCAACAGTTGGTACATGTACATTAAGTACTTCAAGATTGAGTGAATTAGGTTGTGATTTAAATTGCTCTACTAGATCGACCTCATCAAGAATTGTAGAATGAGGCATAGAACCATAAACATCCTCTTTCACACAATTGGGATGACTTTCTTGTCACCGGGAAAAGTAGTAAAACCTCAACAGCCTGCATGACATGCGGAGAGCGCCTCGAAGGTGAAGGGATCCCCACAATCGTGGTTTCCTCACATGAGAATTTAGATCATAAAATACATTTCTCACTCTTTCATATTCATTTTCCTCTGATATGATTAGTTTACCTGTCTTCAAAGGAGGATATTTTTCTAGAATAATAGCCTTTTTAATTAATTTCTCATGACTAGTGGCCATTCTTTTTATTTTTCACAACATCTTCTATATCTACAATACAAATAAAATAATAACCTTTATTTACCTAATATCATTAACATAGAAACAGGTGAGACTTAAAGTTATCATTTCCAAGAATGGGAGATGAAGCCTTCAAAGTAGGCACAACATGAGGTTGCATTCTAATATAAACAGGGTTAAATCATCAGTTATTAAAGGCATTTGTTCTCCTAATAACAAATGTGGAAACCTTTAAGTTGAAAGTTTGAATAATTTCTTTATAACTCTCTAGGATGCTCATAATGGTTTCTTGGGCCACTGAAGATGGAAAACGAAGAAGATCTAGTAAAGTTAAGAGATTTGGACATACTCCTCCTAAAATAAAGGGCAACTTGAAGCAAGCCAAATTGTCAAGAAAATTGATCTTCCAGATAGAGTTCACCTATGGATTTTCCAACCATAATCTTTAGGGGATTAGTCCCCAAAAATAGATCTCCGACAATAAAAAAAATATTCCTCAGTGATCACTAATGGTCTTCACGTGATCAAACTAGTTCAAGAGAGGAACCATCTAATTAGGGTTATAATTAGGGAAAATATCCATCGTAGGCTTGAGAAGTCCAGGTGCTCACACATTTTGTAATCTCTTGAACATGGCCAAATGTTCTTAGGAAGAATTATAAGATGAAGAATAATTATAATACATTAGGCCATGACTATGGGGATTAGTCTCTACCAAATGACGGTCAATCTGAGGGAAGTGGGCATGAATCCACATTTGTGAGGCCCAAACGACGCCACCTTGGTTACATTGAAAGGATTTTTATATAATTCATAACAATTCCTATGCATGCAACTTAAAAAGAAAGCGTCCAAAGATAAATTACAACTGACAACCAAAAATTTGTCAAAGAAAGAAAATTTTAACATCACACGTTGGGTTTTGGCACATAAAACGTGCCTTGAAATTAAAAAAAAGAATGCAATAAAATTCTTGGTCAGTATCTAGACCATAAATTTTTTGGTACTTTTTCATAAAATTGGAAAAGGACAACTCAGAGTTATCTATTATGAAAGAATGAATGGGATCAATCTTGGGCATGAATGGATGGACATCTCCCTAATAATAAAAAATCCCAACAATTAACAAATGCAAGCCCCGTGGGCCCTACCATTCCAAATTTGAATTCAAAATAATTATAAGGAGGGTTACAAAAGGAAATGGCACTTAAAACGACATAAGGATCATATGCAATTTCCTTACGAAGTAGATAAATAATAAATAAAATACATATGTTATCCATTTGTAAAAGTTTTTCTGCACACGTTCTATTAACCTATTTTGTCCAGTTAGTGTCAAGTTTTTGGGTCAAGCCCTAAACTTAAAAGATGAAGGAGATTTAATGGATCCATGAGACATAAGGGGTTGGTAACCAAACCTAGGACTTTGAATAGAGTGATTTTGACGAATATCACCACAAAAAACAGGGCTCGTTGCTATGTGCACCTTTTTAGCCCATTAGTTGACAATGGAGTAATCTCGCCAATAAGTGGCGATGATTTTCCAGAGAGAGGCAATTGTGTTCTCAATAATCATTCTTTCAAACTCTGTAAAAAGATATATCATATTAGAAGAGATAAAAGTCATGAGAAATTTTGTTGTTTGGAGAGACAAAGAATCAGTGAGATTTTCAAAAGGGAAATGATATTGGGAGAGTGATAAAACCTAGGGGTGAGAATACTTATGAAATAGAGCGTCACTTTTATCATATTAATCATGTTAAAATGTACACATGACATATCACATTCCCTCCAATCGTTAAGAGTGGGTTAATAGGACAGTTTTCCAATGCCTTTAATAACATAACATGTTACTTTTAACACTAAAGTAATAAAAAGGTCAAATATTTAACTGGTGAAATCTCACTTTTATCCATCCCTGATTAAAAGAGATTTGTTTGAAGTCTAGGGTACCTTGTTTGGTTTAATGCTTCGAAAAATAATCTAACCACCTATAAATGTTATTAAATGATAACCTGGCAAATTGGCGACAACCTTTAAAGGCACAAAAACATAAATTTTGGTTAAAAGGACAATCTTAAGAAGAAAAATGGTAATCAATGAAAGAACTAGATTAATTAAAACATTAAAATACCAAAATTCTACTCAAGATACTTTACAAATAATTGAGTTAAACCAACTACAATTTACATTCATATATCAAAAAATAATTATATTATTGGAGTTCCAAATAGCTCAAGGTAGTTATGGATCAATATAAAATAATTAGAGAACATATAATTTATAAACTTATGTAAAGTATCTAATGTGTACTGATAAAAACACTAATCTTGGTCAAGTTGTGCATGTATTTTAGGTATTTCCAAAGCTAAGGTTTCAAGACCCAAAAGTTTTTGAAGAGATTATTTGGGCTTAGCCTCCAACTCCACCTTTTTTGAAGAAATTTCCTTAGTTGTAAAGTAAGGATATGAATCGTTCTCATCAAGAGGGATGCAACTGGGGTTATGGAAAACATATTTTAATTATTTTATTTCATTGAGCATGGATTAAACCTCTAATGGATTAAACCTCTAATCGAAGGTTGTTATAAGGAGCCTAGAGATCTTCGAAAGTAGATTTCTAAGAAGAGAGACCTAACAAGTGTTCTAAAAAATCTATTTGGGCCATCATGATTAGTTGGATTCCTTCATAATATATTATGACCTTATTGGATTTTTTAAAGTTATTAAAAGAAATTTATTAGAGAAGGATAATAAAAAGGAGACGAGAATGCATGCACCAACTTTCGAGCCCATACAAGATCTGCCTTTAAGGAAGGGTATACAAATCAAATAAAATTATGACGAGGATCATCTTCAAAGTAATTCTTTGGGTCTGAAAAAGGATCACCTAAAATCTCAATGGAACCACATATGTGGTACTAACCCCAGCAAAAGAAAAGTTTGTCCTACTCATAAGATCTTAAAAATCACCTAAATCAAAAGTATACCCAATAATCACATCATAAGGATGTATATATCATTCTTCAAAGGGGTGAGATTGGCTTGAAAAAGGAAAAAATTAAGGGTTTTTTATGATCAAACCAATCATGATAGGAATATCTAACTAAAGAGGAGCTTGACCAAAACTAAACAATCGGGATATTAACCTTTGCACTTTTGGAAACATAAAAAAATATAATAAGGATTAACCATTCGATTCCTAAAAGGATCAACATTAGGATCTGGAGATGTGGAAGGATAAACAACTTGGGGTTTGTAATGACCGAAGATAAAAAGTCTAAATTGAAAAGACCTAAGTGCTGCAGTATTACCTGGATGTTGATAACGGTAACCCCAAGGTCTTATGTTTTGGGAGGCTCAGCCTCAATAGTAGGCCCCAATATGGGGAACACTTCCCATACATTAACTCTAAGCCCGTTCTTAGTCTGAAGATCATTCTCTATGCTGGAAGGATAATGGATAATAGAGTCCCATTATGAATAAGGCCTAACCCTAGAAGGACTAATGTTTTCCACAGTAAACACAAGAACATCTATAGTATCAGAGGATTATCGACCTTGAGTGTTAAAATTGAGAGTTTCAAACTCCCTCATGGTTTACCCGAGAAGATTTGAAGGAAAAGGAATGAAATCATTAGAAGCTTTAAGGTAGTTGTCACCTCTAAAATAAGAAAAAGGGGGAAAATAAGAAAACTCATCATCACTGGAATACATGGTGACAAAATATGGCGAGACTTACCAAATGGAATGTAAGAGAAAGAAAAATGTCTAAGGAAAATGAAAAGGTCAAAGATATGAATCAATGTTATTTCCAGAAGTTCAAGAGAAAGTGGAGGCTTTTTTAGCATGATTATACATATCAATTCTAAGATATTGGAAGCCCAACCAACCGGTAGTTGGGAAAAGACGAAGATACTTGGCAGTTTTTTGCATAGGGGGAGAAACTGTCCACTAGTTGACTTAATACGAAAATTAACTAGTGCGACGGATACGTTTACACCATATCTAATGATAAGAAGCTTTTTCTGTATGGTAGTTGTCTACAAAAGTCACTCTCAAAATTCCCTTGAGTACCTACAAAACTTGTCTAAAAATAACTCGTATTGCAGTAAGTGCAGGTGTCAATCCTACTTTCAAGGTGAAATAATTTATATGAAAACGTGCAATTCCAATTTTTTATGAAAATCTTCTTTTTTTATTTAAAACAATGTCAAGGGAAAAGTTACTACTAAATGCTAAAACAATTAAAGGACTAAATAATGAAAAAGAATGCGCAACCGAGTGTGAAATATGTGAGAAGGTCAAGAGATGGGATTACACTGCATTTTTAATTGTTTTAATTTCTCAATTTATTAATTTGGAAATATTTCGAGATAATATTAAATCGATAATCTAACTCTCGTTAAAAATTATAAATTTAATAAAATCTTTTTCAGAAAAATAATTTAAAAATGTCACACAATGAAAAATTAGGACTTATGCTATTTTCAGAAATTTACCCACTAGGATTAATTTAAAGAAAACAATATCAATCCTCAAATTTTATTACTGAATAAATATTCAAATATCGAAAAAACCTATCTCTAGTTCGATTCCTAAATTCAAAAATTAATTTGTTCAATTAATTTACTAACTCTCGTTACATAAATTAATTGGTGATACTAAAAATTAATTTTCCTAGAAATATAAAATTAATGAAACCAATTAATTAAATTAATGTCATTCGCGTGTGCATCCCACCCTTGAACGGGGTGTTTAGCCAAACATTCTCATGTGTGCATAAACAACAATAAATAATATGTCAAGAAGGAAATAAATTGGAAAGATAATGTAGAAATACAATACACAATTTTTTCCACAATTTGTCTTGAAATGCGCCTTAACATGCATTCAACTTCTTCACAATTTTTAGCACTTGATTACAAAAAGAAGACTAAAAACTAAACCTAAAAAATATTCTAAAGCTAAACTACTTTTTTTTGTATTTTTCTGGAATTTTTTCATGACCCTAAACTGTACATAATATACAGTCTCTTTTTTCTCTCTCTGCATCTCTTTTTTTTCCAGATCTAAGAGTCTTTTTTTTGTGAGAGCTGCCCCTCTTTTATAATTGCTTTCATCTCTATTTTTTTAGAGTTCCACGATTTGATTTTAGAGGAGATATTGGTGGGATTTTATTTGGCTTGAATTGATTCCGATATTAAATGGATTTTGGATAGAGCTGAAATGGGTTTTGTAACATGGTTTGATTTTGGACGATCGGGGCAGGAAGATCTGGGTTATAGAAGTTAGAAATAGGTCTGGAAAAAAAAGGTAGTTCCGGGTCTTCCCGGATTTTGAGTTTAGCTCGTGGGTTGCGGCGGGTCCGATTATGAGGGAATGGGTACCCGGTTCGGGGTTAGCTCGCAAGTGTATTGGGCGAGTTGAAGGCCGGGATGGTTGTTACCTGTATGGTGGAAGATGGAAGGGGTCGGGTACTACTAGGTTTGAGGTGGGTCGCATTGCAGCAGGTACCAGTTTAAAGGGGAGGTCCGATTTGGGTTAATGGGTCGCTGGATTCGGGTTTGGACGGAAATGGGGTTGGTTGGTATGGTAGGTGTTGAGTTAAGGAGATGGAATATGTGTTTTATGAGAGAGAGATGTGGGTTAGAGTGGGTATGGAGGAGAGAGATATTGTGGTGGATATAAGGTTGGTAGGTGTGAGTTTGTTAATGGAGGGAGAGGAGAGAGAGTGAGGTGTTTGGGGTAGAAGGTGAATAGTAGATGGGGGTGAGGGGGATTGGGTGTGGTGAGTGTATGGTGTTATGGTGTTTGTGTAGGGATTGTTTTTGGTGTAGGTTAGGTGTATGAAAATTGAGTGTAAGTGAGTGTTTAATTTGTACCCCAAAAATTAACACAACCTAAAAAAATAAAATTAAAAATTAAAATCTAATAAACCTAAAAAAAAACTAACATCTCAATGAAATTAAAAGATACTAAAAAAATGAAAATGAAAATTAAACAAAAGTAAAACTCTATTAAAACTAAAAGTCCTAACTAAATAAAATAAAACCTAAAAATATATTCCTAAAAACTAATCCTAAGAATAATAAAATAAAATAAAGATTAAAAACTAAAAAAAAAATATACACAAAAATATAAAAATATGCAAATAAATTCTAAAAATCCTAATTAAATCCTAAAAATAAAATGACTCAAAATAAAAATCTAAGAAAATCTAAAAAGGCTCAAACTCAACACACATCGGCTCAGGGTATGGACTGGGCTCGGTCTGGTCTAGGTTAAGGCTACGGGACTGATTCGGGGCATCGGAACACATCTTGGCACGCTCAAATAGGACTCCAGACTTCGCAATCAACTCTGATTTCTTCGATGCAAGCGTTTAACCGCTTCTGTGTCGCAATTGACTGAATTTAGCATCATTTGATGTTGCGACTGCTGATTGACCTGAGAAATAAACAAATACGAACATAAGGACAATTTTAATTAAAACGAGCGACTAAAATGCTTCTATTCGGGGTATAAAATAGACACTTTTGGATGCTTATCACCCCCCCAAACAGAATATTGCTAGTCCTCGAGCAAAATTAGAGAGAAAATAGAGATAAGTTACCAAAAGTGTGCCACTTTCGCAGGAACTGGTGATTGCACTTAACATGTGCAACAAGCCGTTAAACCTATAGGTTTCCCTACAGGACGAGTGGTGTCTCGTGAGGGTTTTTCAGTGAATGTAGCCATAAAATTCAAAACTTATTTAAATGCAGTTTTTGATTTGATGGTGAAATGCTATACAACCCAACTTAAAAGGACATCATGGAACACCGTATTCAACAATCTAAATAAGATATGAAATTACTTAATACCAAAAGCGTAATCCTTCCTAAAACTCAGCGTGTGTAGTGTGAAATAATCTTAAGTATCATTAGAGTAATTCCTAGATCGCCTTTATAGAATCAACGTTTTGACTTCAATTCTCACTGGATATATCTCTCTGAATCGAACTCTCTGATAATTGGGTAAGTGTATCTCTCTAGTGTGTGAGAAGGTGAGTAAATATAAGCAAGTTCAAACGTCTCACACACTTTATAAGAAATTACGGATACATGAAAGCAAATTGATCTCATGAACGAATGCTTAACCACTATGTCGGATACATGAAAGCAAATTGATCTCACACACTTTATAAGAAATTACCGTATAGTCTTCTCGTTTACCCGAACACTTTACCAAGGGTGAAAATGTGATGTATGTATGGGAGAATGGGAAAATGACATGTGGATGATATGCTGGAAAGATTTTTGAGAAGAGTGAAACATACTTGGTTTGACTAAAGTCTTCATCTTTTGAACTTTTGATCGTATCTTTATTTTTCTTCTTTTTTATTTTTTTTTCCTTTTCTGCTTCTTTTTCTACTTTTTTTTTGCGATGCATTTTTCTTTTCATAATGAAAATGAAGACAATTTACATTGAAAATTTCAAACACTCTTTTTCTCAAAAACGATGGCAATGATGGATGGTATTTGGGACATATGGATAAGGGTAATGTTGATGTAAAAAATTAGATTACCTCTAATTTTATCAATCACAGATAAAAATAAATAAGGAAAAAGATTTTTAAAGTGGTTCAGCCATGTATGAATGGCCTACGTCCACTGTATTTGTTATTGCTGACTGTTTGCAGAGTTCTCGATAATGGGTTTACCCAGAAATTCCCAGTCCCCTACTAATGAGGAGGTTACAATGTATTTATAGCCTTGAGGCTGTACAAATGAAAGGACAATGCGTTGTTATCTAGTAGACATATACATCTGTACGATAATAAAGGGCATTTAATGCGTAGTCGTCTCTCTTGATTCTCTTGATTTTGGTGTGTTGTACACTAAGTAGCTCAGACCGCTTAAGTTGCTCGCACCGCTTGAGCTGCTCGGGCTCATCAATTGCTCGGTCCTTCTAAGCTGATTGGACCGCCTAAGTAGCTCGACACGCTTAAGCTGCTCGGGGCCCTTGAGTTCCTCGTGGCTTCTTAGTTGGTCGGTGGTCTTAATTTGCTCGTATGGAGTATTCGTATTTACCACGTAAATTGACACGTGTCTTCATGTGATTGGTCCATGTCAGCAGACTAAATTTGGTATCAACAGAAGCCCCCAATGTTTCATAGTTTGATGTTCAAGAAAAGTATGAAATATTTTGCTGCTTAGATTTTTGGTTTGTATGGTTTTTAGGAAAGCATTCGTTGTATATAACTCCTTTTTAAATACACAGTATCAGACTTCATAAATATTTTGAATTTCCATAACCGCTTCATTTTGTTGTGCTCGTTTTCTTCTTTTTAGCCGCTGGATACGCAATCGTTCGTCTTAGTAATCATTGCTTTTTCTATTCCCGAGGTAAAGTATTTAAACGCGACAGAAATCCCATTATTTTTCACTTTTCAAATCTGTGTCTCTGAACTTTTCATTTCCTCTCTATCTTGTGCATTCGTTTCTTCCCTTGTTCGTTGTCAACTGGTTCACTCTTCTTCTGTAAGATTTTCTTCCTTCTCTTTTATTTTTCTTTGATCATCATGGTTTATGTTGTTGAATCGCTCGAGATTTTTCGTTCTGAATTTTCAATTCCTCCATGGGTCATTTTGGAGGAACTTTCTGAACCTTCTGACTATTTCTCTTTAGCTGAGGGACATTGGTTCCCAAGTCTCTTTGTGGCCGAATGTGGCTTTACTTTTCCTCCAAATCCTTTATGCTTGGAGTTCTGTCAATATTTTGACGTTGTTCCTGCAAAAATAGCACAGAATACCTGGAGAATAGTTAATGGAGTCCATAGGTTAAATCAAATTCATGGAACCCATTTAGGAATTCCAGAAATTATGTTTTGTTATAGATGGGTTGTCAACGATAGTACTTTTTAATTAAAAACTAGGTTTTTAAATAAGGCTTTAGTTGTAAATCTTCCAGATGCCAATAGGGATTACTTTGAACATGGGGTTGTTATAAAAAATTGGCAACATGCTCCATTAAATGGAGATGATATATATTAGGGTCCCAGATGTCCTCCTTATGGCAATGGAATAGGTTATTTTTTTATTTTTTGAAATCTCGTTTTCTTGATGCTTGATAAAATTGTATCACTGACATTTAATTTTTATTATTTGCAGTTGACAGCAAGAGAAAGTCTCCAAAGGAGACAGAGGTTAATTTAAAGCATTTGAAACTTATCTGGAGTTTGCATCAGTCTGTGGCCGAGGAACACATTAGGTCGGCCTCTTATTTGTTGCAGTACAAGAGTTACACTTCATCCTTTACTGCTCGTCCAGTGGCAGTTGACATCGACCAAGTACCAGCTTTTGAAACTGGTGTGGAAGGTTCCTCCTCTGAGTCGAATATTCCTCTTAGTAACATAATAAAGAGAAGAATAGCTCCTGCCTTCTTTGACAAATCATACTCTGCCAATGTGGAGGCAAAGAAAAGCTAACAGAATGTCCCAGAAGAAGGGACGATAATTATTGATGCACCTCCTCCTGTTGCTATCGAAAAATTTATTGAGAAGCCCCCTGTGGCTCCGAGCAAGGTTGTTGCTATCTCTCCTCAAAGTGAGGTTATCGTCATATCTCCAACAAAGACATCGTCTTTAGTTGAAACTGTTCCTCCTCCCCCGAGGAGATTGAAGAAAAGTTCATCTGAGAGACCTGTTGGGCCTGTCCTTCAACCTTTAAATGTTGAAAGTGATGTTCCGACTTTTGTTCCTCCGACCTCTAGCATGGGCTCTGTGAAGTCTTGGATTATCCCCGAAATACAAGGTATCGAAGACACTCTTCCTCGCGACAGGGTCACTGCCTTGGCAGATCAACATATTGCCTCAGCAAGTATTACTAGTATAAGTTTTCACTTTTCGCTGAAATGTCCCTGTATTGATTCAAAATTGTTTCTTTCTTCAGCTGGTAACATGTTTCAACAGTATTCTGAAGAAGGATGAGGCTATTAAAGCTTTAATCTCCTCGGGAGGTGTAGAGGAAGCATTTTTTGGTCTAACTTAGTCCTTAAAGGACTCTCATCTGAAGTATGAAGAAGATAAAGTGGCTTGGGAGAAGCAACTCAAGTCCATTGAGCAAGAAAGAGACTGAGTTGTGGAGGCCTCCAAGAGTTTGGAGAACAAGATGAAAGAGTTTGAGAAGAATAATCAAGAGCTTGAGGATAAGCCCATGAACGCTGAAGAGCTTGATAATAAGCTCAAAACTGTTGAAGAGGAAGTTGGCAGACTCATGAAGTTGATCGCCAAAAGGAGGAGGTGGAAGGGAAGTTGAAAGCTATCGAGGAGATCCTTAGGGAAAGGACCTCCTTGGAGAAAGAAAAGAGGAAAAAGTTTGTCAAAAAGTCCTTTAGCGCCGGTTGGGACAAAGGTTGGAACAAAGGCCTAGCTGCCATGTCTTCTCAGATGGAGTTTGCTACCTTAAATACTTCAGGGATGGATGGGTTGCAGCTCTGCAAGAGCTAAAGATAGCTAGGAATTCTGAACTGTTTCAGCGACATGTTCATGGTCCTCCTCCCTCTCCTGGAGAAGAAGAAGAGGACGAAGCTGCCTCAGAGGAATCTTCCACTATAAGAAAAATGAGTATTAGGGACTGTAAAAAACCGTCCCTAAAAGTACAAAACCGTCCCTAAAGAGTATTAGGGACGGTTTTTGCAACGGCAAATATCCGTCCCTTATACTAGGCGTCCTAAATAATTTAGGGACGGATTTTTCCGTCCTAAATTTTAATTCATGGACACTCTGCATTTGACATTAGGGACGGATTTTACCGTCCCAAATGGTGTTCCCGCGAAAAAATCCCTGCTCCCGCCGATAGTATTAGGGACGGATAAACCATCCCTAATACTACTGAGATTCTGGCAACCCAATTAGAGACGGTAAAAACCGTCCCTAAAGGTAATTTCAATTGATGCAGGAATGGGTATTAGGGACGGTAAAAACCGTCCCAAAAGGTATTCTCAATTAGTACAAATAAGTATTAGTGACGGTTTATAACCGTCCCAATTAATAAAAAAAATTATCATAAATAGTTATATTATTATATGTTTTATGTTGCAATAATAATTGACGTCTAATATGCATTATAAATCAAATCAACCGATCAAAAACACAAGATATCAACCACATTAATTGAAGCACGTATCCAATAACAATTTCTTCCATTAAACTACATTCAAGTCGAAATATTTAAATGAGTACAAAATCATACTAACTAATAAGATATACAATTGTCAAAAAAATATCAACCCTAAATTAAGATGATAAATATGGTTGTCACGCTTCAAAAACTTCTCTTAGTGTCGCATATAGTAGACACACTCAAAATCCCGTCTCTTCAACTTCTTGTGCACAACCTGCAATCAATAAATAATCATTTTATCAAAATAATATTATAGTAAAATAAAATATCCAAATATATTAACGATTCTTTACAATTTTTTAAAAAATTCGACAAAGTCTCCTTTGTTTATACATGAAAACCAATCTGTTTAATGAACACAAAAGCCCGCACGGCAATAAAAAAATTAAAAAAATCTCCCAAATCAACAATTCATTACAATTTTTAAAAAAATTCGGCAGAGTCTCCTTTGTTTATACATGAAAACCAACCTGTTTAATCAGCACAAAAGCCTGCACGCCCAGTAAAAAAAATAAAACAACAATCTCGCATATTAACAACAATAATAAATAATAAATTTACCTGTCACAAACCATTGCTTCGTTCATGTGTTCCACGCGAATAAAATATCCCCCTAAAGTGTTATCCTGCAAAAAAATATAAGAAACAAAACAAAAAAGATATCAGTATTCAAATAATATTTAAACATAAAAGTCTAAATATGCATATAGTATAGTATATAATAGTACTAGCGGAATGCTTGTGCCTAAAGGCACGGCGAAAATTTTGAAAACACGTAATTACAAAATGGTGAAAATTTTCGAAATATGTAATTGCAAAACGGCAAAAAAGGAGTAATTTATAACAATTGACCATAATCTCTTTTATTTATAAACTATTCACCCTGCTTAACAAACAACAAATAGTCCAACAACATTCAAATAATCTAAATCCATCAAACAAATTCACATATAAAATGAAATATACAATATTCATCAAATAAATTATCATTGCCTCTCAAAAAAAACAAAGTGTCAAAGTTTTAAAAAAATTGGGCAGAATCTCCTTTACTTATTGGACTATCCACCCTTCTCAAGGGATAACAACAAATCCAATAATATAAAAAAAAATCGCCTAACAAAAGCTTCAATGAAACAAACATCTTAAAAAAATAAATATATATATCACCCCCCACCACCACCCCACCTATCACCCCCTCTCCTGCCACCCCTCATCCTCGACGCATCACCCCCTACCTGCTCCCCCCTCACCTATCACCCCCTCTCCTACCACCCCAACCCGTCACCACTCATCCCCCACGCATCACCCCCTACCTGCTCCCCCCCCCCCCCCCCCCCCACACACACACACCTGCTGCTGCCCCCACTCCCTACCTACTGCTGATGCCCCCCCTCCCCTCCCCCCACCACCACACCCCCTAGCTACTGCTGTTGCCCCCACCCCCACCCCCTAGCAGCTGCTACTGCCCCCCAACCCCACCCCTACCTGCTGCTGCTGCCCCCCCCCCCCCCCCCCCACCCTACCCCACTTGCGATTAAATCTGAGGTACAAAATGCAACAAATTCCAGAATCCCCTGTTCATGAATAGAGAAATAAATTCAATTTTGTAAATCCCAAGAAAACATTTAAACAGATTGAAATTGATCGTTACCCGTAGTTCCACTCGACACAATCGCAAAATGAATCAAACCGAACGTATACCTATTGCATATCTACAAATCAACGAAAGAAAAAACAACGATAATTAGGAATATTCAACCCAATACTCTAAAAAATGAATTTAACTGCTTATAAACACATGTCAAGGGTATAACAATAGTAGAGCAATGTTTGTTGTCGAATTTAATTGCTTATAAACACGTGCTAAGGGATAGAGAGAGAGAGAGAGAGAGAGAGAGAGAGAGAGAGAGAGAGAGAGAGATGTTATAAACAATAGCAAAAGAAACTTTTAGAAAGAGCATAATGATATTAATAACAACATCTTGGATCGAAAATAAAGCTTGATGCAAAATCAACAATTCAATTGATATCTTCATGTACGATAATCCGTGATTAATCATCAAGAGCTCACTTTTTTATGTAAAGTGTGGTCAAATCATACTATTCCCAAAAATGCATAAACTAAAATGCATAAATTTAAAGAAAAACCAAGTTGACTACTATTCCCAAAGCAATAGCTGAATATGCAATAATATTTTTCACAAATGGCACAAAAGAGGCCACCACACCCAGTTCAATAATTATCTCACGAAATGCAGCATATATAGTATAGATATAACTGTATATACTGCATATATACACAGTTATATATATACTATATATGCATGTATATAACTGCATATATATGCACATATATATATAGTTATATATATACATGTATATGCAGTATATATACTGCATATATATACAGTATATACACTGGTATATATGCATGTATATAACTGCATATATATATATATATATATACAGTGATATACATGCATATATACCAGTATATATATGCATATATATGCATGTATATGCAGTTATATATATGCATATATATGCAGTTATATATATGCATATATACCAGTATATATACTGCATATATATGCATGTATATAACTGCATATACATGCAGTATATATACAGTTATATATATGCATATATATGCAGAATATATATGCATATATATGCAGTTATATGTATGCATATATATACTGGTATATATGCATACGTATAACTGTATATATATGCAGCATATATACAGTTATATATATGCATATATACTAGTATATTTATGCATATATATGCAGTATATATATGCATACCGGTTGGAGTGAGGGAACTCCTCCATTTCTAGGTTGACGAGAAACTTTTGTGTTCGAAAAAAGCATAAAGCTCGGTATTTTCATAAAGAAGGGACGACTGACAAGTGCCTCGCCCTAATCGCTATTTTCGCAAGTTTACGTCGTACACTCCAACCGGGAGCCTCGGGACTACGCCATGTGTTCCTACGAGTCACATTGGTCCCGTGCGAGGTGTTCGTGACTCTTACGGGACTGTTTTAAGTCTATTTTACGTTTTCACCCTTCGATGACATTTTTTGTACTTTAAGTCTATTTTTTTGTAAATTTACATCGTACACTCCAACTGGGAGCCCCGTGACTACGTTGTCTGTTCCTACGAGTCACATTGGTCTCGTGCGAGGTGTTCGTGACTCTTACGAGACCGTTTTAAGGCTGTTTTACATTTTCACCCTTCGATGGCATGTTTTTATGCTTAAGTTTATTTTTTTTTACAAATTTAAGTCGTACACTCCAACCGGGAACCTCGGGACTAGGCCGTCTATTCCTACGAGTCACATTGGTCCCGTGCGAGGTGTTCGTGACTCTTACGGGACCGTTTTAAGGCTGTTTTGCATTTTCACCCTTCGATGGCATGTTTTTATGCTTAAGTTTATTTTTTTGCAAATTTACGTCGTACACTCCAATCGGGAGCCGCGGGACTACGTCGTCTGTTCCTACGAGTCACATTGGTCCCGTGCGAGGTGTTCGTGACTCTTACGGGACCGTTTTAAGGCTATTTCGCATTTTCACCCTTCGATGGCATGTTTTTATGCTCAAGTTTATTTGTTTGCAAATTTACGTCGTACACTCCAACCGGAAGCCTCGGGACTACGCCATCTATTCCTACGAGTCACATTGGTCCCATACGAGGTGTTCGTGACTCTTACGGGACCGTTTTAAGGTTGTTTTGTTTTTTCACCCTTCGATGGCATGTTTTTATGCTTAAGTCTAATTTTTTGCAACTTTACGTCATACACTCAAATCGGGAGTCCCGTGCCTACGCGATCGGTGCCTACGAGTCACATTGGTCCTGCACGAGGTGTTCGTGACTCTTACAGGACCGTTTTAAGGTTGTTTTACATTTTCACACTTCGATGGCATGTTTTTATGCTTAAGTTTATTTTTTTGTAAATTTACATTGTACACTCCAACCGAGAGCCTCGGGACTACGTCGTCTATTCCTACGAGTCACATTGGTCCCGTGCGAGGTGTTCGTGACTCTTACGGGACCGTTTTAAGGCTGTGATATGTTTTCACCCTTCGATGGCATGTTTTTATGCTTAAGTATAATTTTTTGCAAATTTACATCGTAAATAACCGTCCCTTTTGGTATAGCAAAATGGACGGATTTTAATAACTGTCCCTTATATTTGTTTGTCCAAAGTCTAAAATTTTGAGATATAATAAAAGGGACGAATTTTAAAACCGTCCCTTTTGGTATAGCAAAAGGGATGGTTTTAAAAATCCCGTCCCTTTTGGTATAGCAAAAGGGACGGTTTTTAAAATCCGTCCCTTATATTAGCCCGAAAAAAATTAGCGCTAAAATTCGTCTATACTTTAAGGGACGGTTTTAATTACCGTCCTTTTTGATAAATACCAAAAGGGACGGTTTTTAAAAAACCGCCCCTTTTGGTATAGCATTAGGGACAAAATGACATGGCCGTCCCTAATATTCATTTTTCTTGTAGTGTTCCATGATAGTTAGGGACCAGGCCCTTACTGTTGAACCATGCTCCGAGCAGCCCCAACCAGCTAACACTTCTGCCGAGCAGCTTTTGTTGCCCTCCGAACAACTTTCATTGCCCTCCGAGCAACCAACCTCTTCGTCCAAGCCTCCCGAGGGAAACTTAGGAAACAAGGAGAAGGTGTAGAGTTGTTCGAATTTTTCTTTTGTTTTTCGTTGAATGTAATTTTGGACTATGTACTTCTTTTTGTGGTGAAATAAAATTCAAACTTTTAGTTGTTTGTCTTGACTTATTCTTCTACTTGTTCTGTCTACATTCTTATTGATTCTTTCTATATCTTTTCTTTACTAGTTTATGGCCAGGATGGAGCTATTATCAGCTCATGACAGAGAACTGATGAAGAAATGTAATGATTACTTCACAATTAGTCATGCAGACTTAAACGAGGCTCAAATTATTGACATCCTTGGTCCGGATACTTCTGAGCGAACAATCGAAGCTTATCAATATCTGAAGTGCTTGCTCGACCGTGCAGTCGCCAACAATGTAGCATATTATGAGATGATTGAAGATCTTTAGGGTATTATCGAGGAACTCCAACAACAATATAAGGAGTCTTCTACCCTTTTGCATCAGGGGTATGAAAAAAAATATCAGCAACTAAATGCTAACAAAGGATATGATAAATTCATCGCTGCCTACGAGAAGAAAGAGAGCATTCTAAAGCTCGAGGTTGAGGAGCATAGGCAAATCGCTAAATTATTGGAGGTGGAAAACAATGTTTTGCAAGAGGAGATATCCCGACTAAAATCTGCAGCATCTTCCTTGGGAACTTTGGTCCCTGTCAATGACGAAGGTTTATCTTTTTTGGAAGTAGAGAACGCCAAATTGCAAGATGAATTGGAAACTTTGAAAAGAGTTGGACCTTCTACTTCTACTCGCGGACGAGCAAGATCTTCTTCTCGGGGATGAGCAAGGGCTGGTCGGATCTCTATTGAAGATGCAAGAACTCAAGCAGCTTTGGAAAATCAGGCGGTTCAGTTGATGGTAAAGAACCAGGCTTTAGTAGAGATGCCTAAGAAGAATCTGAACCTCAGCGAGCAACTTTCCACACAAAGCTCTGCCTTGGAAAATAAGAATATCCTGGTGAAGAATCTCCACGAGCAACTGGAGAGGTTAACTTACCAGTTCCATAAACAGCCCAGAGAGTTTTGGATGGCTGGTTACAATGAAGCACTCTGCCATTTTGATGCCCGTTTAGAACATTCGAACAACGAAGGGTACAAACAGGGATGGTTGAATGCTCTTTATGTTCTAAAATTGGAAAGAGGTCATTTTTGTGGGATTACTGCACTCCTGGAGTTCTTGATCTACCCGTGACTCCTTTAAAGCTTGACCTTAGTTGGATTCCAGCCCGGGCCACTCCTCGTGTTCTAATATCCAAGTATCTTGATGACTACAGTCTCCATTCAAACTTTGAAATATCTCGGCCAGAACATCTTCTTGATCGTCCTTCTATAATGAACGTCAGAATGTTGCAAGATCTGAACTTCATAAATTCCCCTTACAGTCTTGATGACCCTCCAGCTAGGTAGACCCTGTGTCAAAGGCAGAGGGAAAGAAACCTATAGAATAGGGTTTATTTATGCAATGAACTTCATTCATGTAATCTGTAATTTATCATATGTAATTTGTTCTGGTTTTAATGAAGAAATCTTTAGTTTTCTTTGCAATTGTTATGGGTTTGGATATATTTTGTGAAATATCTCTTTTATATAATGATGAATATGTACGTATATCAATAAAAAGACATAAATGTCCGGTTGTTGGTAATTTGTTTCCCGACCAACTTAGAGTTGGTGGTAATTGATTTACCGACCAACCGTAGTTGGTGGATTTTTATTTACCGACCAACCGTAGTTGGTGGATTTTATATTACCGACCAATCGTAGTTGGTGGATTTTATATTACCGACCAAACGTAGTTGGTGGATTTTTTCTCTCGACCAACCGGAGTTGGAGGAGATTAATTTACCGAGCAACCGTAGTTGGTGAATTTTTGTTTACCGACCAACCGTAGTTGGTGGATTTTTGTTTACCGACCAACCGTAGTTGGTGAATTTTTATTTACCGACCAACCATAGTTGATGGATTTTGATGCGTAGTGTGTAGCACTAATACTCCGAAAATTTTCATCAAAAAGAGAGAATTGAGTAAAAATTTCAACACTTTATTCATACTGAAGAAAAATGCATTTATATAGGAATCCCAACTACTGATAATACTTTCGTAGATGCTCTGCATTCCATGCATTCTTTAATTCTTCTCCTTCCAAGGTTTCAATTCTATATGTCCCTGGTCGAACAACTTCTGTTATTCTGTAAGGTCTATGCCAGTTAGCTTCCAGTTTGTTGTGCTTTTGAATTACTTTTTTCAGCACGTAATCTCCTTCCTTCAAATCACACTTCTTTACCCTCTTGTTGTAAAACAGAGTTGTTCGTTGTTGGTATGCAGCATTCCTGATTGTTGCTTCTTCTCTAACTTCTTCGAGCATATCTAGATCTAATCGCCTCATCAAATCACTGATAGGAGAATTAAAATTCAACACTCTGTGTGTGGGTAGGCCCAACTCAGCAGGTATAACACCTTCACTTCCAAATGCCAGCATGTATGGAGATTCTCCTGTTGCTTCTCGCGGTGTAGTACGATAAGCCCACAACACATAATGTAGCTCGTTAATCCAATTTGCCTTTGCATTGTTCAGTCATTTTTGCAAACCATTCAGCAGCGTTCTATTAGTTACCTCAGTTTGTCCATTGCTCTAGGGATGGCCTGGTGCAGAGTGGGTCTTCAGTATTTTTGACTGATGACAATATGCAGCAAACTCCTCATTGTCAAACTGGGTTCCATGATCTGTGATGAATGCATGGGGAAGACCATATCTACAAATGATATTTTTCTAAATAAATTGATACACCTTCTCATATGTCATATCAATAAGAGGCTCAGCTTCTACCCATTTAGTAAAATAATCCACAGCGACCACAAGGTATTTAAATCTTCCTCGGGTCATTGGAAGTGGCCCGACCAAGTCTATTCCCCACATGACCAATGGCCGAGGGGAAGTAATGGGTGTTAATAATGCTTGAGGAGTTCTTCGGATAGAAGAGAAGCGTTGACATTTATCACATTTCTTGGCATAAGCTACACAATCAGCTCTCATTGTTGGCCAATAATACCCTTGCATTGTCATTTTTTGCAAGAGTGTCCGACCTGCTACATGGGCTTCAGAAGACCCTTCATGGACCTCTTCAATTAAATTTTGCACCTCGAAGGGATGGACACATCTTTGCAAACCTGCTATAATTCCTCGTTTATATAAAATGCCATTAATCAATACATAACGAGCAGCTTTAAACTTTAGTTTCTTGGCTGCTAGTTTATCAGTTGGTAAAGACACCTCCTCAATATAGGCCCTAATAGGATCCATCTATGATGGTCCTAAATCAAGGGAAATGAAGTTCATCGTCAGATCCTTGTCAATGCTCCGATTAGCCAAGATTTCTATTGGGATTGTTCTTCGTAGCTCGGTGTGCATGGCTGAGGCTAATCGAGCTAAGGCATCTGCTCTTGCATTCTCCAATCTTGGTATTCTAATCAACTTTACTGTGTTAAAGCTCGATACCATCTCCATTGCTTTCGCATGATATTGGATCATTACTTCTCCTTTTACTGCATACACTCCCAACATTTGATTTACAATCAACTGTGAGTCACTGAATGCAACGATCTGCTCTTCTTTCATAGTTTTAGCTAGACTGAGACCCACGATCATAACTTCATATTCAACCTCATTATTTGAAGCCTTAAATTGAAAACGCAAAGCATACTCCACATAGATCTCATCGGGACTATTTAAAATAACTCCTGCTCCACTGCCCGTAGTGCAAGAAGAGCCATTTACATATAAATTCCACACATGTATCTCATTATCAAACTCTTGGTCAGACAGAGTTCCTTGGTGGAATATTTAATGCTTCCTTATATCCTCCTCTAGCACTTCTTGTTGCTCGTCGACCACCTTTTCTTGTTCGTCTACAAACTTAAATTGGTCGGGATTTAAATTTGATGATCCTGTAACATCCACAGGTTAGTCGGCATTCAACTTATGCTCGTCGGAGGTATCTGGATAGGTGAACTCTGCGATAAAATCTGCCACTGCTTGCCCTTTGAGTGATGACCTAGGCTCATAAATTATATCGTATTCACCCAATTCTACAGCCCAATACATCAATCTTCCTGATTTCTCTGGTTTGTGCAAAGCTTGCCTAATGGCATGTCAGTATACACGATTATGGTATGAGCCTGGAATTACGGCCTCATCCTTAAGCTTGGTTCAATTAGTGCAAGTGCTAGCTTTTCCAGCCTTGGATATCTGATCTCTGCTCCTCGGAAGGCCTTGCTAGTGTAATAGATTAGTTTTTGCACTCCATCTTCCACTCTTATCAATACCGAGCTCACTGCGTTTTCTGAAACTGCCAGATACAAGTATAATCTTTCTCCCATCACTGGTCTGGATAACAATGGAGGTGCTCCCAAGTATTTCTTCCATTCTTGAAAGGCCTTCTCGCATTCATCATTCCACTCAAAAGTCTTTCGGAGTGTTTTAAAGAACGGGAGGCATCTATCAGTTGCTCGTGACACAAACCTGTTAAGTGCTGCAACTCGCCCTGTGAGGCTTTGTACTTCCTTCTTCGCCGTTGGAGATCATAGCTCCAATAGAGCCTTGATCTTTTCAGGATTCACTTCAATTCCTCGCTGATTAACAATATATCCGAGAAACATGCCTTCTCGTACTCCGAATATGCATTTGGTGGGATTCAGCTTCATTTGATATTTTTCTAATTGATCAAAGGTCTGGCCCAAGTCAACTAGATGATCATCAGCTTTCTTGCACTTCGTTAGCATGTCGTCAACATAAACCTCCATTTTATGACTGATTTGCTCTACAAACACCTTGTTCATCAATCGCTGATAGGTAGCACCTGCATTTTTAAGTCCAAAAGGCATAACATTATAACAATAAGTTCCCCTCGGGGTAATAAAAGAGGTACTCTCCCTATCTTCAGGCTTCATTTCAATCTGGTTATAACCAGAATAAGCATCCATGAAACTTAATAGTTCATGCCCCGATGTAGCATCCACTAGTTGATCAATTCGGGGCAAAGGAAAATGATCCTTTGGACATGCCTTGTTAAGGTCGGTAAAGTCTAAACACATCCTCCACTTGTTATTTTTCTTTTTTACCATCACCACATTTTCTAGCCAGTCAGGATATTTAACATCCTCAATGAAAGAGGCTTTTTGTAGCTTTTCTACTTCCTCCTTTATAGCTTGATTTTTCTCAGGGCTAAACACTCTTCTTCGCTGCTTTACTGGCTTGATTTCCTTGTTCACATTGAGCTCGTGACACAAGAAATTCGTATCTATTCCTGGCATGTCTTCATGACTCCACGCAAAAGTCTACTTTCTTCGCCTTAGGAATGCTATCAATTCTTGTTTTATTGATTTATCCAAGGATGCACCAATTTGAGTTGTTCGTTCTGGATGCTCATCATCCAGAATGACATTTTCAGTAGCCTCCATAACCTGCCCTTTCACGAGTTGGGACTCGTCTCTAGGGTCTAATGTTTCAATCTCCTCATCTTCTATTTGGTAGGTAGTAGTCTTCTCTCTGGATTCTTTATGCTCTTCCTGCTCGACAGATGAATAGTAGTATTGCCGAGATACTTTTTGGTCGCCTTTCACTGCTCCTACTCCAAAATTGGTTGGGAATTTTAAACATTGATGCACAGTAGATGGTACTGCTTTAAATTTCTTTAGTACTACCCTTCCCATGATGATGTCGTAAGCTGATTGGACATTTTTATCCATTACAAAGAAGCGGACTCTTTCTGTTCGACAAGCAGGCCATGTACCAATAAGTATATCCAACTTGATCGTCCCAAGTGGAAAAACCTTTTCGCTAGTGAAACCAAGGAGGGGCCTATGATATGGTTCCAATTGGTATAGCTTCAGATTCAAACTGTCAAAGCATAGATAAAACATGATATCTGTCGAGCTACCATTATCCACCAGTACTCGTGAAATCACCACTTCCTTCATTCTCATCTTGATCACCAACGGATCATCATGAGGATATAGTACACCTTCCAGGTCGTTCTTAGAGAAACCAATGACCAGTTTATCCTTATTCACCTTCGTCGGGCGATCATCTTCAGCCAGATTTATTCTCTGAATGTATGAGCAAGCTTGAGCCTCATTGAGGTAAGCTTTTCTCTCGGTAGTTATATCTCCCCCTCATGCATCTCCTCCTGTAATGACATTACATTGAAATGATCCAAAATGGATAGAAAATACCTCACGTTCTGGTTATTTTGGTCTTTGGGGGAGATCGGGATCGTCTTGGTCATTATCCAGGTCTTCTTCATGACTTCTCTTCTTATCTTCTTTTGCTCGACGAGGAGATCTAGACCTCTGCCTTGCTCGGTCGTTGCTCTTTCCACCATTTTAGCGATCCACATACTTGTTCAATTTTCCCCACCTGATGAGCTCTTCAATTTCATTCTGGAGAGCTATGCAGTTTTTAGTCGTATAACCGTGATCTTTATGGAACTCGCAATATTTGGAATTATTCCTCTTGTCAGGATCTGTCTTCATTTTTTCAGGCCAGTTTAGCTCCTCGATGTTCTTGATTTCTTCCAGACGTGGTTTATATCCACTTTCAAAGGAGTATAATTTCTAAATTTCTTCAATTGTTCCAATGTTTGCTTTGCTTTTGACTGCCTGTTACCACCATTGTTCGTCTGCTCCTTCTTTTCAGCCTTATCACCCTCGACCTTGGTCTCTTTGGTGTCTAAATTCTTCTTCGCAGCCAATGCTTCCTCGGCGTTCATAATTTTGGCTGCCTTTGCCATTAGCTCTGCCATGGTTGTAGGTGGATCTTTGGCTAGAGTGTAGTATAATTTATTTGGCAACAATCCACTCATCAGAGTAGTGATTACTGTCTTCTCCTCATAATCAATAACTTCGAGCTTCTCATTATTGAAACGAGTAATATAATCCCTGGTACTCTCACCTATCTTATGTATAACACTTAACAAGTGTGCTACTCATTTAACTAGTTTTTCTCCAAAACAAAAGTTCCCAATAAAGAGCTCGGAATATTGTAAGAAAGTCGCAATCTTCCCTCGAGGAAGATTATTGTACCATATTTGAGCAGATCCGGTAAGAGTTCCTGAAAATGCCCTACATCGCATCTCATCTGGAACAGCATAGATATCAGCAGCTGCTTGGTATTGTTCTATATGGAGAACAAGATCAGTTTTGCCATCATATTTTGGTGTTACTACCGGGGCTTTGAATTTCGACGGTGCGGCAAAATCCACAATCTCTTGTATGAATGGAGTTCCTCGGACAAAGGTCCTTTGTAGAGGATTCTTGGTTTTAGCCATCTCCACCAATCTATCCTCCAACCTTTGAATTAAGCCTTTCTATGCATCATTTACCTCCTCGGGCCTATTGGTCCGAGCAACTGATCGTGTTGAATTTGCCTTTTGGGATCTTTCACGACGGGCAGCTGGTCGTGATTGTGCAGAGCCTTCCTTTAAATCAGAGGGTTGTTGAGAGTTCCTCGATACAATCCTATGGGGACTTTTATTCCTCCTAGGACCTAAACGATCAAAAGGAGAGACTCTACTTAATCTTTCAAAAGCACTTGTCCTTTCTGGAGATAGAGTGATGTTTTGTTGAGTGTCTATAGATCGTACTGGATGATAAGAAGGGTCATTGGATCTCTCAGTATGATATGAATCGGTGCGTCTAGACTGAGATTCCTCTGGAAATAACGTTCGTCTAGTTTGCGAAGAAGGTAATCGAGTATTTCTCTGAATGCTTCATTGTCCTGACTGGGCTGGCGCTCCACCCTGGATAGTTTGCATGAGTTGTCGCATGGTTTCTTGCATGGTGGTCTGGCCCTGGGCCAAATTAGCCATTATACCAGCCAGATTTGGACATTTGGGGGAGTAGTTCAATTTGGATGGATTCCAGCGTTTCGATTGTTGGACTCATGATGATCAGCCATTGGTGATAAATTATTTTGCTGAAAAACGATAATTACAGTCGTTTTCCCACAGACGGCGCCAATCTGTTGATGTAAAAAATTAGATTACCTCTAATTTTATCAATCACAGATAAAAATAAATAAGACAAAAGATTTTTAAATTGGTTCAGCCTTGTAGGAATGACCTACGTCCACTGTATTTATTATTGCTGACTGTTTGCAGAGTTCTCGATAATGGGTTTACCCAAAAATTCCCAGTCCCCTGCTAATGAGGAGGTTACAATGTATTTATAGACTTGAGATTGTACAAATGAAAGGACAATGCATTGTTATCTAGTAGGCATATACATCTGTACGATAATAAAGGGCATTTAATGCGTAGTCGTCTCTCTTGATTCTCTTGATTTTGGTGCGCTGTACACTAAGTATCTCGGACCGCTTGTGCTGCTTGGGCTCATCAGTTTCTCGATCCTTCTAAGCTGCTCGGACCGCCTAAGTAGCTCGATACGCTTAAGCTGCTCGGGGACCCTTAGTTCCTCGTGGCTTCTTAGTTGCTCGGTGGTCTTGATTTGCTCGTATGGAGTATTCGTATTTACCACGTAAATTGACATGTGTCTTCATGTGATTGGTCCATGTCAGCAGACTAAATTTGGTATCAACGGGTAATATGGAAAATGATAATGGGTCAATGATAATGTGATAGGGAAAGAGATGAATGCATAGAAAAATCGGTTTAGTGCTCGGGACAAACTACAAGACACATGCTTCTTATAACTCAAAGATGATGTCACTATCAGTGATTAAGACAAATTTGAAAAAACGATGAGACCATGCAACGAATAAATGTGGTACCCAAAGAAAGTTGAGTCAACTTGTGACTCGGAGATACGTAAAAACCCTCAAAAAGGTGAAAAGCTCAAATCTCACGGGTTTAAGTCTCCACTAGTGATATTTTAAGCTTTCTTAAGAATATAGTTACTCTTCAACTTTTGATTGTAAATGTGATAGTGTAAAATTGCCAAGTTTAGGAATTCATGATGCAAGTACGCTTTAAGAGGTATTAATTAATTTAAGGTTAAAAGAATTTTTTTTTGGGTCAAACACAGGTATTCCGAGATTTCTAAAAGAGGGATGATAGACAAATCATGTCATAAAAATTTATTTTTAACTGCACAAAAAGTTTAAAATTACTTGTTTCTGAAAGTTTTCAAAAGGGGTACGATTTTGATAAATTTCCCACCCCCAAACAAAAGAGAACAGCGTCCTCAATGTTTAAAACCATATATAAAAATGAAAGCACAAGGGAGGAAAGATATTACCATAATGAAATGCTACGAAAATGTACCCCATGAGGGAGTAGAGATGAAACCTGAAGAACAGATGTGATACAAAAATACGTACAAGTCTATAAAGCATGTGAAAATCATTGGGTGGTGTGAAACACCACCCCCAAACAGGGTAAGACTCATACTCAGAAATAATGAATGGAGGGATGCCTCCCGATAGCGCTAAGTTTAATGTCTTCATCCAGACCGAACCAGTCTCACCCTCAGGATAGGAACTAGGAAAGCACGGGTGGCAGAAAAATTTGGGTGATGAGAATCACCCCCAAACAAGACTGAAGCGTCAATCTTGTTGGATAAGGCTAAAATAGATCAATGCACTTTTATAGTAAAGTGCATCACTCGATGCTAAGCATCGATGCACCATGGGGGGTGGGGAGTAGGGTATATGGAAGAACGGTAAGGGAGAGGGTGAGGAGGCACCGGTCACGGGCCTTATTGAGTGTAAATATGAGGGCAACAAGGGCCCTATAAGTATGGTGCTCAAGTTGGATAGGGAGGCAAAATGGTTTGGCAATAATAATGGGGTGGGCCTCAGAGAAAGTGCACGACTGTTCTATAAATGGACGATGGTAACAGTCACGCCGTGACACGCCAGGGAGTGTTAGATGGAAAAAATCAACACCACATGGTAGTGGTGTGCATAAAGTAATAGGCTCGGTGTCACGTAGGGGGAGAGTAGTAGAAATTATCACATGGATGATGGGGTCGATAAAAAATGCATAAATGGTATCGTGGAGCACTAGGGTGGATGGTGGGTGTAGGTGAGGACCTAAATGCTTAGATGTGAACAGGGAAATAATAATAGCAAGGTCCGAATCAAATGGTGGGGTGGTAGGGACGGTGGGTGGATCGGGTGGGACTAAGGGTGGGGGAAGAAGATCTAACTCATGAGTAGGAGACACACATTCCTCATGAGGTGCGGAGTGATCCTCAAGGTCACTTGCAGGAGGAAGTGTGGAAATAAACGAGGGAGTGATCAACTTAGCTACTATTACGTCACCATCCGAGGTGGTGAAAGGGTCTAACGAGGCTTTAAGATCTGAGATAGATGAATCTACATCAATATTAGGCTTAAGGGGAGCCAAATATGATGGGGTAGGATCCATATCAAGAGAGGTAGAAACCACCTTGGATTCAATATCATGAAAATGGTGAGCACTCATAGCCGGAGCTAACCTAGGATGAAGTGGTTCCTCGGGAACACACGCAGTGGGCTCAATAGGTGTAGGCTCAGGCATAAATAAGGATTCTATGGAAGGGGAAAGGCGAACCTCAATGTTGGGTTCGAGAGGATGGGGCAGTGTAGGATCAGTCTCACAGACAGTGGATAGGTCAACACAATTGTCAATTTGGGTCTCGGACCACTGGGTGGTCGCAACTTCAAGATTCTCAGGATGATAGGGTTGGTCACACTCAAAATCCGTGGCACAAGATGACACATCATCATCCCACGTAGGTGTAAGAATGGGTCGACTTGGGGTGGAATCCATCTCGTTCGCACACTTAAAATCAAATAAGCGTTGTTCAAGCCTTTGAAGTGATCCAGTTTGAGATTGAAGAGTGTGCGCGAACTTCTGCAAGAGACCTTCGAGAGCGGATGTGCAAGATGGTGTTGAAGTGGTGGCGGGTGGCGGCGGTGGTTGAGGTGGACACAACACGCTATGGATATGACTGATAGGACTAAACGGAGAATACTCGAATGAAGTGTGTGGAGTGGGGCCAAGTTCATCATACACGAAAGGAGCGCCTTCATGGTGGACAAATGGTTGATGCTCATGGGGTGCATAGTGAGAGAACTGATCGTAAATGGGTACACAAGGTGCCGATGACGACTGTTGGAAACCATAAGGATACATAACATGGCGTTGAGATTCATATTGCATAGAAGGGTGATCAGGACGCCATGAATAGCTTGGGTATTCATACCCCTCGACATTGGATAGGTCGTGAGAATACAGCGAGGGTGGTTCCAAAACAGTGCCATATGGACGCACATGTTCCATGGTGGGGTCAGATGGAGATGGAATGTAAGGTCACTCATGGGACAAGTGATCGGCATAGGAACAATGGGTGCACAACAAAGTATGAGACACATCAACACTTGACATCGAGGGTGATGGAATATGAGGTGCGTGCATAGATGGATCAAGAGTATCAACGGTACTCGTGAGAGAGGTGAAACCACTAAGAATATCATAAAGAGACGGCTCGGGATTACTCTCACACGTGTCGCGTGTCAATGGAAAATGACCAAAGTAGTCTCGTAAAGGACGTTCTTCGGCCATGAGGTGAAAAAAATGTGTTTTTTTGGAGTTTTTTTTTTTATAAAAATCAAAAGGAAAGAAAATATTTTTGGATTTTTCTAAAACTGAAAGAAAGAAAACATTTTTGGATTTTTTTTAAAAATGAAAGAAAATATTTTTGGGCCTTTTTTGGAAATATTTTTAAAAAAGAAGGAAAATATTTTGGGGCTTTTTCGAAAAAGGGGAGAAAATGGACTCGGGATGTGATCGAACTAACTAAAATCGACTACCTAAAGAATGGAATTGGACACACACAGTCAAGAAAAATCCTAACGAGCACGAAGCCAATTATTATCTTCAAAATTAGTGAAAGGGGTAGTCAAATTTTAATTAAGTCCGCGGGCGACGAAAATTCACGAAATTTATCTTTGTGATCGTTTGTTGTAAAAATGTGTTCCTATTGGGCTGGCTAGTTGATTGATTTTAATTTAATGACAGCTAGGGTAGAACACAATGGATAAGCGAGTGAGTCGGGTGATGAAATCCCTTCTCGTTTCAATGACCGGGTCCAGGTCTTAGTTCAATTAATTCATCAAACCATTCAATTTAAGTGCGATGCAGAAATTAAAAGCACACATGAGTAATTAATCACACAAAAAATGAACTCGCTTGCAGGAGATTTGCGAGGGATAAAAAAATTATACCTCCCACAGTTTTTACACACGTGGGGTGAAGACCGAGTTGAGTCGACCGGGGGGGAGGTTTTTCCTATCTCAGTCATCCCCGGGAGTCCTACCGATCCAAAGTAGAGAGGCTTCAAAAATTTTGGCCTTGGACGCCCTCTCTCTACCTTGTCCGGTTTCCCTTTTTGCTTTTTTTTATGGAATAATTATTATAAAATAATATGGTGTCAAAATGCACCCCAAATAAATACAAATCTTCAAAAATCCTATACAACCAGTCTAATGAGGAGAGAGGAGGAATAATAATTAAAATTAAAAAATTTAAAATTACAAGTCTTCAATTTGTCTCCACGTCAAGTCCCCGACAATGGCGCCATTTTAAAAAGCTTTTTGTGTATGGCCGTTGTCTTCAAAAGTCACTCTCGAAATTCCCTTGAGTACCTACAAAACTTGTCTAAAAATAACTCATATTGTGGTAAGTGCGGGTATCAATCCTACTTTCAAGGTGAAACAATTTATATGAAAACGTGCAATTCTAATTTTTTTATGAAAATCTTTTTATTTTTTTTATTTAAAACAATGTCAAGGGAAAAGTTACAACTAAATGCTAAAACAATAAAATGACTAAATAATGAAAAAGAATGTGCAACCGAGTGCTTAATATGTGAGAAGGACAAGAGATGGGATTACACTATATTTTCAATTATTTTAATTTCTCAATTTATTAATTTTGAAATATTTCGAGATAATATTAAATCGATAATCTAACTCTCGTTAAAAATTATAAATTTAATAAAATCTTTTTCAGAAAATTAATTTAAAAATGTCACACAATGAAAAATTAGGACTTATATTATTTTCAGAAATTTACCCGCTAGGATCAATTTAAAGAAAACAATATCAATCCTCAAATTTTTTTTTTTAGCAAAGAGGGACGGAACCCCCACACGTTTTATTAATATAATAAGGAGAAAAAGCCTCTCCGAAGCTTACAAACCCAAGCAAACTTAAAATCTAGAGGTTGGGTCCAATACTCTAGAAAGAAAGCAATAAATATGGGGTTTTATAATAACCCCATTACATAAAGAAAACTTGAAAGAAATATGGGGATTTATCTTATCCCCATTTACATCTTAAAAATTCTATGCCTTATTTGCGGAGTATGCAGACTATCCAGCTTAAGTAAACCTTTAACCAACCTCGGGAGAGAGCTTTGATCCCAATATAAAAAGTTCGTGTTGAAAAGAGAAGCCCGCGAGGCTAAATGATCAGCGACTGAGTTTGATTGTCTCCATATATGATTGTAAATCACTTCATCAGAGCATTGGAAGTCTTGAAGAATCTTTATAGCTTGCCAAGGAGGTTTAGACTTTTTCAATATCACATCTATTAAGAGCTTGCAATCATATTCCACTATCACTTTTTGAATATTTAATTGAGAAACCAATTTCATACCTTCAACCAAGGCCAAACTTTCAGCAAAAAACGATGATTGTACTCCTATAGATTTTTCAAACCCAACAATGAAGTTCCCGTTGGAGTCTCTAATCACCCCTCCAAAACCACTATTTCACGGATTTCCTTTAGAAGCTCCATCAATATTTAATTTAAAAACACCGCTTGGGGGATTAGACCAAACGCATTTTATAATCTGAACAACTTTAGGACTAATGTGAACTTGAAATAGGTTTATGATTTGAAAATCTACAGAGTTAGGAGTATCATAGATTTTGAGATTTTGTAGAACGGAAGAAGCTAAGAAAATAATTTGATTTATTATAAAATTAGTAGAAGACTTAGAATTTTCAAAAACCAATCTATTTCTAGCCTTCCATAATTCCCAAAAAATAATTTTAGGAGTTATGGCAAAAAGAATCTTTAGAAAATCTTTGTTATTTTTTGTCATCCACCAAGATAAAATCATAGCCCTACAAGAAGTATTTTTAGGAGTAACATTGAAAAGATGACAAAAATATTGCCATACTTTTTTAGCTAAATTACAATCTAGCAAAACATGTTTGTCGCTATCATCATTAGCTAAACATTCCCTGCAAACCGGAGCAAGTCTTATACCAATTTTTTGGATTTCAGTCTCAAAAGGCACAGAATTATTCAGTAATTTCCAAATGAAATTAGAAATTTTTATGGGACATTCTATAGACCAATTTATTTTCCAAGTGAGAGAAATTGGATTATTTTTCCTACATATTTGAAATGCTTCTTTCAAAGAGAAATCACCAGAGTATGATGGAATCCATATTTGATTGTCAAAGTCAATATGATCATCAGCTATGCTAGATATAGATTTAATTCTTCTAATAGTAGAGGATCCAGACTTCAAAAACATTCTATACTGATATTTAGTTCTCATAAAAGAAGCCCAAATACCTTTATCAAATAAAAACTTACAATACAATTTCATGCTAAAAGCATTAATGATATCTTCCATTCTTCTAAAATTTAATCCTCCTTCTTCAAACGGAAAACACATTTCATCCCATTTAGACCATTGGTAAGGTTTATCTTTATTAACACCACCCCAATAAAATTTAGAAAAGATATTGTGCAACCTTTTAATAATAGTTTTAGGGGGGCTAATAACAGAAATGATGTGAATAGGGATGGATAAAAGAACACTTCTAATCAGAGTAGCCCTACCAGCTTGGGATATTAACTTAGACGACCAAGAATTAAGCTTCTCTCTAATAGAGTTCATAAGATCAGAAAATTGAGACAGCTTAATTCTCCCTTTATTAATGTTGCAACCTAAATACTTCATGGGCAATGTTTTGATAGATAAACCAGAATTGGTTCCCATCTTAGTTCTAATAGACGGGGAGAGATTTTGATCAATATAAATAGAGCTTTTAGATATGTTTATAGACTGACCGGAGGTATTTTCATAGGTTTTAAGCAATTTCGTAATAGCGAGTAAACTTTTCTTATTCCCATTAGCAAAGATTATAATATCATCAGCATAAGCCAAGTGAGAAATCAGATTACAATTCCTAGGATGGGAAAAAGGAATAGCTTTACCATTCTTGAACAAATTATCTATATTTCTGCTTAAACATTCAGCAGCTATAATAAACAAGATAGGAGACAGGGGGTCACCTTGCCTAAGCCCTCTAAAAGATTGAAAAAATCCTTTACTTTGCCCATTTATGGAAACAGAGAACCAATTATTTGAAATTAACCTCCAATTCATGTCTATAAACATTTCATTAAACCCAAATTTCCTTAAAACTTGACATAGGAAAGGCCAATACACTTTATCATAAGCCTTTTCCATGTCTAATTTAATAATAACATTATGACCGTAAACTTTTTTGCCTATAGTTTGAGATAACTCATGAGCAAGCAAAATGTTATCGTTTATACTTCTCCCTTTGACAAAACCAGATTGGTTAGGGGATATAATATTAGGCAGAATATCAGCTAATCTGTCATTAAGAATCTTAGATATAATTTTATTAGAGAAGTTACATAAACTTATAGGTCTAAATTGCGAGCAATTTATAGGAATATCAACTTTGGGAATAAGAGAAATATTGGTAGCTGACCAACTTTCGGGAATATCAACTCCAGCAAAGAAAGAGTCAATGGCCTTTATAAGATCATGCTTTATGATGTCCCAAAACTTATAATAGAATTATCCCCCATAACCATCAGGGCCAGGAGCACTGGAACTATTCATATTTTTTATGGCATTAAAAATTTCTTCTTCAGATGGGAATGCAGTAAGGGTTATATTTTCCTCTTCAATAATAGCTTTATCAATAACATTTAGGAAGTTATTATTAATATTGATAAGATCAGATTTCCAGATGTTTTGAAAGTGGGATACAAATAAACTATCAATGTCCTCTTGTTTATCAATCCATTTATTTTGGGAGTCCTTGATCTTGGTAATATTCAATCTTCTATGACTGATCTTAACAGAAGCATGGAAAAGTTTAGTATTCAGATCCCCTTGTTTAAGCCAATTTTTGTTACTTTTTTGGAACCAAAAGCTTTCCTCCCTTTGTAAAGCGATATTCAATTTAGCTCTAGTTTCAAATAACTCAGATCTAGAAGATTCAGAAGGCTTGTGCTCAAAAGCCTGCTCCTTAATCAAAACTTCATCTTCTAGATTACTGACAAATTGAAAAACATTTTTAAACTCTTCTTTATTCCAGATTTTAAGTTTTCCTTTAAGCACTTTAAGTTTAATAGAGAAAAGTTTCATAGGAGGGGCATTAACTTCACAGTTCCAAGATTGCTGAATAATATCTTTCACATTAGATTGAATACACCACATAGATAAGAACTTGAAAGGCTTAGGCAGATCATCAAACTTACTTTTGATAGACAGAAGAAGAGGGCAATGGTCAGAACATGCCTTATGTAAATGAGAAATGGTAATGGATGGAAATTTATTAAGCCAATGCATATTTACCAAACCTCTGTCTAATCTACAAAATATAGTTCCATGAATACGATTATTAGACCAGGTAAATCTAGATCCAGTGTAGCCAAGATCAGTCAAAGAGAAAGTAGTAATCATATCATTAAAATCCTCCATAGAATGAAAATTTATATCAGATCCACCTAATTTTTCTTCCTGTTTTGAAACAACATTAAAATCTCCTATTATGAGCCAAGGCATATCAGAATTTTGTGAAGTTAACTGACCAATATCAAACCATAAGCTTTTCCTTTCCAGCGCAGTGCATTTGGCATATATTAAGACCAAAAATATAGTGGAGTTCAAGTAATCAAAGTTTACTTTAAGACAGAGAAGTTGATCAGTGTTATAGGTTATGCTGACTTTTAAGTCATTTTGCCAGAAGAACCAAATTTTATTTGATATATTAGATGCACTATAAGGGAATTTCCACTTAAGTTTGTATTTAGATATTTTTTCAATACCTACTTTAGGTTCTAATAGGGCAATAGCAGGGAGTTTGTATTTTTTGATAAGATTTTTCAATCTTCTATTAGTTGCTTTATTGGCAACACCCCTAATGTTCCAACAAAAGAAGTTCAGCATTTAGACAGTAGAGTTAAAGTTTGAGGAAGAGGACTTACCTGATGCTCTGGTGATTCTTCTGAATAGAGGATCAAAAGGAGCTTGTTTAGTAGGATTACCTTGTTTTGATATCTTGACAGGGGCATTGGATATATCTGGACCTTTCTTTATTTTTTCCTTTTCTTCTTTATCTTTCTGAATACCCTTCCATTTTTCATCAAACCATCTAGCAAACCTTTGTAACTCCTCAATATTAGGAGGCTTTTTTAAAGAGACTTCAGTATCTGATACATTATCTTTCATACAAGCTGGATGTTTCACTGCTGGAGGTAATTTAGAAGCTTTAGGTGAAAGGTTTATTTGGTTAACAATGTAAGTCTCTTCAGAGTTCAAATTTTGAGATGTCAGCAGCCCCTCCTGAGATATCTTTTCCCCTTCACTTGAGTAGATGTTTTGATACTCTTGGTTCTCCTCTTCTGGATTCGAAATGTTGTCATCTTGTAAGATATCAAACCTATTGGTTAGCCTTGCAGGTTGAATAACTTCCTTTCTCGAATCAGACAAATTAGGAACCACCTTATCTGCAATACCCGGTAGATAGACCTCTATTTGATTTGCTGCAGTATTCTTATGATGATCTTTTTCAGCAGGTATCTTCGTTACAGTTTCTTTGGGCACTTCTTGAATTCCCTCTTTCTTGGTTTGATTTTTGGCCACATCTTTCTTTGGCTTTAATTGAGGGAATTTGATCATACATTTGCTTTCAGCATGCCCTTGTTTCTTGCAGAAATCGCAAAAAGAAGGAAAGTTTTCATATACTATATTTTGCCAGAATCCAGAAGTTCCACTACCTATCCAAATTCTGTTAATTCTTTCTCCCAAAATGTTTATTTCCACACAAATTCTATCCAAACTTGGTCTGGATATAGAGGTTGTAGATACATCTAACTTAAGAGGTTTTCCCACAAGTTGGGCAATAGAGTATAAGGCTGATTTCGCATAGAAATGTAAAGGAAGGTTAGGGAGATTAATCCACACTGTAACTATAGGGCTTTCTTCATCTGGTTTGAATTCAGTTGTCCACTTGAAAGTACGCATAGGGTACTTCCCAATGTACCAGATGTCTCTAAGCCAAAGTCTAACATAATCTTCCTCACTATTTAATCTTATCAGGATGTGTTTTGAATCAAGAAGCTCAATCGAGAATGCAGATTTTAGGGAAAAAGTTTGAAATATTTTCCGAATATAATCAATTGGTGGTCTTTCATGAGAGAATTTCCCCACAATTGAGTGTTTAAATGGTTCAGCTAGGGCTTCAATGTCTTCTTGGGAGAAAATAACAGCAGGCTCTCCCTTAAACATAGTTGGAGTCTTCAATGCCAGATCTTTTGGTTGTTGATTCATGAGGATACTCGCGAAAGATTTTGTCTATACAGGATCAGGTGGTTTAGGAGGAATCGTTGAGACATTAGCAGGTATTGCCATTGTTACGCAAGAGGAGAAAAAGAATTCTCCTTAAATTCTTGGAGGGTTCTTGGAGAGAGGGCTCATTAGTTTTTTATAATATAATCTCCTATTAATCTCACAAAGGTCCCTACAAATTTTGCGAAGGAGTGTTTGGAAGAGCTAATGAAAGGGAGAAGTAATCCTCAAATTTCAATACTGAATTAATATTCAAATATCGGAAAAACCTATCTCTAGTTCGATTCCTAAATTCAAACATTAATTTGTTCAATTAATTTACTAACTCTCGTTACATAAATTAATTAGTGACAGTTAAAATTATTTTGCCTAGAAATTTAAAATTAATGAAACCAATTAATTAAATTAATATCATTCGCTTGTGCATCCCACCCCTTGAATGGGGTGTTTAGCCAAGCATTCTCATGTGTGCATAAGTAACAATAAATAATATGTCAAGAAGAAAATAAATTGAAAAGAGAATGTAGAAATACAATACGCAATTTTTTTCACAATTTGTCTTGAAATGCGCCTTGACACGCGTCCTACTTCTTCACAATTTTCAGCACTTGATTACAAAAAGAAGACTAAAAACTAAACCTAAAAATTATTCTAAAGCTAAACTAATTTTTTTGTATTTTTCTGGAATTTTTTCATGATCCTAAACTGTACATAATATACAGTCTATTTTTCTCTCTCTGCGTCTCTCTTTTTTTTTCAAATCTGAGAGTCTTTTTTTTGTGTGTGAGTTGCCCTTCTTTTATAATTTCTTTCATCTCTATTTTTTTTAGAGTTCCACGATTTGATTTTAGAGGAGATATTGGTAGGGTTTTATTTGGCTTGAATTGATTCCGATATTAAAGGGATTTGGGATAGAGCTGAAATGGGTTTTGTAACATGGTTTGATTTTGGACGATCAGGGCAGGAAGATCCGGGTTATAGAGGTTAGAAACGAGTCTGGCAGAAAATAAGGAGGTAGTTACGGATTTGCCTGGATTTTGAGTTTAGCTCATGGGTTGCGGCAGGTCCAAATATGGGGGAATGGGTACCCGGTTCAGAGTTAGCTCACGGGTGTATTGGGCGAGTTGAAGGTCGGGATGGTTATTACCTGTATGGTGGAAGATGGAAGGGGTCATGTACTACCGGGTTTGAGGTGGGTCGCGTTGCAGCAGGTACCGGTTTAAAGGGGAGGTCCAATTTGGGTTAATGGGTCGCTGGATTCGGGTTTGGACAGAAATAGGGCTGGTTGGTATGGTAGGTGTTGAGTTAAGGAGATGGAATATGGGTTTTATGAGAGAGATGTGGGTTAGAGTGCGTATGGAGGAGAGAGAGATCGTGGTGGATATAAGGTTGGTATGTGTGAGTTTGTTAATGGATGGAGAGGAGAGAGAGAGATGTTTGGGGAAGAAGGTCAATAGTAGATGGGGTGATGTGGATTGGGTGTGGTGAGTGTATGGTGTTATGGTGTGTGGGGGGGGTTTGTTTTAGGTGTAGGTTAGGTGTATGAAAATTGAGTATAAGTGAATGTTTAATTTGTACCCCTAAAAATTAATACAACCTAAAAAAATAAAAATAAAACTTAAAATCTAATAAATTTACAAAAACTAACATCTCAATGAAATTAAAAGATACTAAAAAAAATGAAAATGAAAATGAAAATTAAACAAAAGTAAAACTCTATTAAAACTAAAAGTCCTAACTAAATAAAATAAAACCTAAAACTAAAATCTTATAAAAATAAATTCCTAAAAACTAATCCTAAGAATAATAAAATAAAATAAAGATTAAAAACTAAAAAAAAATAGAAATAAAAATAAAAATACACTAAAATATAAAAATATGCAAATAAATTCAAAAAATACTAATTAAATCCTAAAAATAAAATGACTCAATAAAAATCTAAGAAAATCTAAAAAGGCTCAACACACACCGGCTCGGGTATGGACTGGGCTCGGTCTGGGCTAGGTTAAGGTTATGGGACTGGTTCGGGGCATCGGAACACATCTCGGCGTGCTCAAATAGGACTCCAAACTTCGCGGTCTCCTTTGATTTTTTCAATGTAAGCTTTTAACCGCTTCTGTGTCGCAATTGACTGAATTTAGCATCATTTGATGTTGCGACTGCTGATTGACCTAAGAAATAAACAAATACGAACATAAGGCCAATTTTAATTAAAACGAGCGACTAAAATACATCTATTCAGGATATAAAATAGACACTTTTGGGTGCTTATCATCTAATGTGCCAATAAATTAACACCACATAGAGGGTAATATGAGAGAAATCATTAAATAATGGCCTAGAGCTTATAAGAGCCAAAATTAATCTTGTAACACATGGAAGTACATAAAAGAAACATGTGGGATGTGTTTGCTTGTGGGCAGTTGCTAAAAAAAGAAATAGTTATGAATGACGGGGCTCATGGTTATTGGGAAATTTAAATTTCAATAGAGGAAATTCACAACAGTTATTTTGTTGTGGAAGTTACATTTGAAATGCTATAAATAAGAAATCTGGAATTAAAATTCAAAGAAGACTCTCTAATAAAAAATCACTTTACTTATTTTCAATTTTATCTATTTTATTTATTCTTCAAAGTAGTTTATAAGGTTATATTTCAACTATATTCCCATTTTTGTTTGAGTATATCTTTCAGCACTCTAGTGTTAACTATTTGTTTACTTCAAGTTTTTGCATTTAACTTCTTTTACTTTCAATTTCACTTATAGTTCTTTATTTTCAATTGCATTTAAATTTATTTGATTTTAATTGCATTTCAATTGCTTATCTTGAATTTTTTTTAATTTCCCTTTGTTTTAAATCTCACTTCATTGTTAAATTTATTTTAATTTTAGGACATATTGTACTTCATAAAAATTCTTCTTAATTGAAGCATTTGATAAAATCACAATCGCCTAGTCATTTTTTGTTAAGACACATTTCTTTAGCAAAACCTAAAAATCTTGCCTAGCATGGTCGCAAAATTACATTTGACCCCAAGAGATTAAAATCATCTCGAACACTCCACAACCATAGTTTTGCACACATTGCAAAAAGAATGGTCACCTTAGAGGCTATTGCCACCAACTTGTGTAAAGTGGGGACATTCAGCCACATTATAATGGAGACTTTTATGAGCTTTGAGAATGTGTTGAGTACATTTGTCGAACATCCCAAACGTTCATGAAATAATTTTAGACGGTGGCCTCTTCATTTCCTAATGCTTAAGGAAAGAATAAGACTATGCGAAATAGGAGGAAGAGGAAAGTATTTAACAAGGTGGATGAGGGCTCCGAAACTCGTTCATATCACCCTTTCGAGTGAGTCATCCACAACATCTCCAGGTTAAGATTTGTTTCTTTATGCTCATTATGTGTAGTCCTTTTTAGTGTACCATCGTTTTTTTGGTTTTATTTTTTTTTATTTATATATTTTTTAAATATACAAAATAATTATGCTTTTTAAATTTTTTGAGAAAAATGAAAAATGTTATAGTTTGTATTTATTATTTTTGTGTCTACTTTTGTACTCGATGATAAAGGATGTGGGAACAACATCGTGTGACCTAATTCCCATTTTCTAAATTTTTAGAATTTCGAAGGATAGTGTAAGCTTATAGTTAAACTTCACCTAATTATAATTTTTGGAGTTCTCCTAGAAACAACCTATAACAATCGTGTCGTAATCTTTATCATATTGTAGACACATATGTTGAGTTGTCATAGGGTGTATTATCAATCTTGATCCAATAATCTTTTATATCTTGCGTTTTTCCTTAATCAGATCATTATTTTCTTCGCTAGATTTTAGAAGTGTTCTTGTAATAACCATTGCATGCGAGATATAATTGATAAATTTATTAGGGAAACAATAGTAAGATCAACCCAAAGAGGGTGAGTGATACTGTTGGAAAAAGACTTAAATTATTGTGCTAAGGAGAAAAAATAAATAAAAATCTATGTTAGGGCACATTCTCATGGAAAAATATAAAAAATAAAGAGTCATTTAATAAAAAGTCCCTTGATATTTTTTAATTAGCGTTTTGTCCAAGATTTTTTTATGTTGTTCCAAAAATACCCTCACCGTATAAAACACTCACAAGCACACTTTCTTCTCTTATCCTAAACTTCAAGAGAATTTTGTCAAAAAAATAGATAAGGGACTTTTAGAAAAATAAAAAAATAAGGTGTACTAAATGAAAAATATACTTAGCTCCTAGGGACTAAACATTAATTATCTAAAAAATAAAAAATCATAATTTTGAGGGAGATACAAGTCGAAGATCAATGGAGTGCACACTATCGTCTAGCATGGGAATTTTTTGGCCTTATTGATTTCTTAGCTCAAGCGATTAGTTTTAGGTCTTAATAGGCATGGGCATTAGAAAAACTCATTTTTTTTCAATATGGTTGATTCTTAAATTATTCAAACTATGGGTTGCATTAGAGCGTTAATTCATAACATACATGATCTATTTTACTTTTATGGTTTTTGAGTTCATTAGTATTCCCGTTAGATAGCTTCTGTGGGATTTCATAAATTTAATGTTATCTTTGATTAAATATTTCACTTATGTTCGATTTTGTTTTATTTGTTATGGTGATTTTTAGACATGGGCATTTGAACTTATTTTATACATGCTCATGTTGTCCGTATTATAATGTTATATATGTCACTTATCTCATTTGAGCACATACTTTCACATATTGGTCTTAGAATGCTTTGATCTGATTAATTTGTGATATATATTATTAGGTTCTTTACTTTATCAATTCAAGACAAAATGGGGTGAATTTTTTTTTATTAAGGGGCGATATATGTTCATGGGGAGTTTTTAGTGAATGCACTGCATATACATATTTATAATTTCGTATATATATTACTCACTTGTATTATTTGTACATCACAAAGTATGTGCTTAAGTGTGTGTGACTTACAAAGCTCATGATGTTGATAATATCACAGATAGGAAAGTCATAAAAAGTATCGAGTATGTCTCACAAGGATTGGGTGTAGGGGATTGGATGCAGGTAGATTGATGTATATGTTTTTTATCTGATAATAGATTTTGAATATTTTTTATTTTTGTTTTGTCCAATTAATAGCCAAAGGAGGATATTAGCAAAGGAAGTAGTTTTACACTCCTCATATTTTGGTTTTGTATTTATTTTGAAACAAATGTAAAAGTGTATTATTTAGTGTCTTTCGAGTTGTAATATCATGGCATTAAAGAGAAAGACAAATCACCGTGACAAAGAGCTATCAGGCCAGATAAACTCAATCTATTAGAGGTCTGGTAAGAATTGGTTTTCTAATTTCTTGAACATTATTTTTTAAGTGAGGAATTGAGAGATTTTTTTTAAAATGTAAGAGAAAGACTCGTACTTCTAGCAATTTTACAAGGGGTTCAGATTTTAGTCACTCATTAGAATGGGAGATCCCTCGTGCAAAAAAAAAATTGCATGAGGGCTTTTTTAAGCAACTAGAATACCCTCCACAAAACATGATTCGTAGGAGATCCTCTCATACAAAGCAAGTTTTTCATGAGGAACCTATCTGGTAATCATAAATCCTCGTTAAATATCAATATTGCTCGAGTGACCCCTCGTGTGAAAGACCATGTTCTAATGAAAGCTCCCTGGTTTGAACGAGAGGTCATTTATTGGGAATCATGCTTAAGTTATTATATAATTGCTGCAAAGTGTATATAACAAATCAGACGTGTTTTTCAAAGTACGCAACTTTGTTTTTAGTATAAGGACAAATTTTTTAATCGAATCAATTTGTATGTTTTTTATTATTTCATGTTTGGACAAAAATTTTCAATCATATCTTAGGAGTTGAGTGTGTTTAACTTTTAATTCTATGATGTGTTTGTTTAACGGCTCTAGACGCCAAGTTAGAGCACTTAAACCATCATGTCGCATTTCGTGCCACGTTTCACCTTTAATATTCAAGGAACTCTCAAGTATGAATGCACTTATTTTTTATCTTTAGATGTTTATAATTAGGTGTTGTTTTTAAAGTGTTTTATAACATTATTTAAGGGTTGTTTTAAAAAGATTTTAATTAATTTGAATGACTTTATGATGTTCGTTCGAATGAGATGCTCATGTCGTTTGAACAACATTCAAATGAGGATTAAATGGTATTTTCTATCTGACAGATCAAATGTCATTTGATGTTTGTTCGAAGTTTAATAGAACGAGATTAGCGTATTCGTTCAAACGAGGTTCAGTTTGGTTCAAACGAGATATGTAGATTCATTTGAATGGCCTCTTATTTTCATTAAAATAAAATCTTGAAAATATGTTTTCTATATAAACGGGTTCTAACATCAGTTTTTAAAGGGACTTTGACAAAAATCAGTTTTCTATACACATCCACACGCCTCCAAACCCTAATTTTCACCCATCTTGTTTAAGATCCAAGTTTTAATTCAGATATATTTTGAGATCTTTGTTTGGTCACCTTTGTTTAATACTCTTCACATTTAAGTATTCGTTCCGTGCAGTGGAATTCGTACTTGTTATTCTTTACTTGCTGTGGACTTCGTGTTATGGTGTTGCGGTGCTGCGGTGATAAAGTGATGGACTCTGTGTTCATATTGTTATACGTTTTTTGAGCATGTTTGATATATACCAAGAATTATGTAGACTCACATGTTGTGTCCTCTTGTCGGTGTACTTCTACGTGTCACTGTGGTGAAGGTTGAGGAAGGGAGAGCATCAAGGCCTGGAAAATTCACATTGCTGAATCGTTTGAGGTTTTTCCCATTGTGGGTTTTTCTCGTTCATCGGCGTGTTATGAAATGATTTATTTTATCTTTTTATACTCACCTAGATGCATGTTTAGGTTTAAGATAAAATCGGTTAATCATTTTAAAATAATAATTAGTTAACTGGTGCTAAGTTTAATTGGGTTAATTTTTTTTAATTGAACTTAAATTTGAAAATTTTAAAAATTAGACGTTTTCTTATTTTTTACCCTCTCCATATTAAACCATGTAGAACTTTCAAGTGGTGAAGTTCAACCCAAGGGTAACATTCCCCGTGTCTACACGTGCACATATTGTGGTAGGAAGGTCACCTTAGGCATTTTTTCTTTAAACTTTAAAAAGGTCTAAGAAAATCTAACACTGGAGTCACTAGGTTACCAAAACCTAAGAGAATCATGTCTACCTATGGGGGATAGGAAATCATATTTGGAGGATTTAAACATTTGATTTGTTGATTCTTGAATGCTTGCACGTGATATTACTCATGATAAATATAATGGTTAACTGTGTTTGCATTTTTTCATACACTGGCTTTTGTACTTCATGTTATATATTATTGATAGTTGTATGATATTTGAGTCTTTTTTATTTTTGATTTTTCATTTACTGGGTCTTATTGAAAAATACAAAAAGATTTTTTTTGTCTTTTGAGTTGAGTTTTCAAGTGGTGTCATTTTTCTAAAAAAAGGTTTAAAAACTCAAAAAGTTTTTTGTTTATGTGTAGTTTAGTTTTACACAATTTATGTGGCATATCAGTGTGTTTGAAGTTCCATCAGTGTCTTTGAATCCACTTTATTCCATGTATGCATGTGGCTAGGACATGTGTTTATAGTTTTCAATGGTTAGGATTATTTTAATCATGCTTCCATGGAGTTGTTCGAATTTGATTTGCTCAATGGATACACTTTGCATATGCCTCTGCACACATATGCACATGCTCTTTTAGATTTTAACTTCATATATTACTTAAGCTAAGTGAGGTGTTCTCTTAATAATCTTGTTATGTATATATATAATTGATTGGGGAATTTGTGTATGTAAGAACCATTGATCGTGAGTTTGTTGTTTTTTTGAAAAATATAAGTGTGCACGGGAAATTGCTACGAATGGAGAAATCTTCCTTGCATGAAAGGCCACTATTGGCAAGAGCTTAAAAAATTAGGAGGAAAAAGAAAAGATAAAATTACCAAGGCCAATAGTTTTGCATAAATTCTTCAAAATTTATATCTTCAAAAATTATGAGAGAGAGAAAAAATGTTATATGTTTAGTTTTGAGAGTGTTATAAGTTGATGATCAATATATTTTCACAATGAGTCCTAGTTAATTAATATTTGACGCTATGTATTTAAGAATCATCAATATTTTTCTAGACTACTGTGCATTGTGCTTGTTTATCCATTATGAGATCACTTTATCTGTCACTATGAGACTATATCTTTGTTTGATAAAGTTAAGGCAGTTAAATAGAACTCCTTTGACAATTTTGAGCATTAGGTCATAATTCTTTTATTTCTAGTTCACAACCCTTCACTTCATTTACCACATATTATTTTAGATACACCGATATAATGCTAACGTGGAAAACATATGTGTTTTGTGTTTTGTTTATGGTGTTTATATCTATATGGCTATGCATGTATGTAGACCTATCAACGGGTCGGTTTGGGTCGTGTACGATTTACGAGTCAAAACACCCCTAACCCATACACAACCCGTTAAGGCTAACGGGTCTAATGACAATACACAAACACGAACCCTTAATATTAACGGGTACACGACCCGAACCGTTACCACCCGCTAATATTAATGAATCAGTTTGGGTCTAAACGGGTAATGGGTTGGGTGACCCTATAATACTCGTTAGTCTTTAATAGTTTAAAAATAATGGGTTTTAATTGTAATTCTTATTGGGTATAGGTTGGGTGACCCTATAGTACCCGTTAGTCTTATAGGATTTAGAAATAATGGGTTTTAATGGTTATTCTTATCGGGTATGGGTTGGGTGACCCTATAGTACCCATTAGTGTTAGCGGGTATTAATGGGTAGAAACGGGTACTAGTAAATTTCCAAACCCAAACTGTTAGTGTTAACGGGTCTACCGTATTAACCCGTTAACAGTCCAAACCCGATAAATGTAAACCCATTAACTTATAATTTCATGTCGGATCGTATCGTGTTAACGGGTTATCGTATTTTTTTACACGTCTACATGTATATCATCGGTATCTTTTGCATATACATACCAAGTATACATACTAAGAATACATACCTATTTTTTTTTAATAAAAAAATAAATTATGTTTCATCTTAATTTTTTTATATGACATTTAAACATTTCACGGGATCCATATAAAAAATATCAACTTAAAATAAAAGACGCAAAATGTTTTCCATTTCTTTTAAAATAGTAAAAAAAGGTTATTTTGAGCTGATTTTTTTATATGGATCCTTTGAAATGTTTAAATACCACACAAAAAAAACTCAGCTCAAAAATATTTTTTTATTATACAAAAAAAATAGTTTGCATTAGCGGTATGTATGAGAGTCTCTCTCTCTCTCTCTCTCTCTCTCTCTATATATATATATATATATATATATATATATATATATATATATATAATAAAGTAGGATGGTGTTTTCACTATTCACAAATTTGGAAGACAAGTTTGTCCTTTACATATTTGAGTTCCCCCTCTTTTTCACCCTTCATTTCCTTTCCTCCTTTTACCCAAAATTCAAATACAAGGATAAAATTGGAAATTAACACTAAGAAAGTTTTACACACTACCGAGACTACCTTCACCGTCTCTATCGAGCCGGTACACATTCCTCTCTCACTTTCTCATTTCACTTTTTCCCACGACACTCTCTACTCTCTCTCTTCAACTTCAACATAACCACCCTCCCAAGCCCTCATCCTTCCCACACTACGATCCAATGCAGCCGGAACAAAAAGCCTCCCACATTAGGTTCCTAAAGGTAATCTCTCTCTCTCTCTCTCTCTCTCTCTCTCTCTCTCTCTCTCTCTCTCTCTCTCCTTCCGCGCTTTGAATTTTTTTTCTACGTCTTGGAATTAGTTTTCAAGCCAGGGTTTTTTTTGTTTGATTTTCTAGGTTTAATCGTGGATTAAGAGGTATTTAGATCTTTTTTAGATCTTTTTTTAGGGCTATTTTTCAGATCTTACAAATTTTTGGGGGTTTTTAGTTCACAAAGTTTTTTACACGGTTCTTCGTTCCAAATTTGGCACCAATGTTTAATTTTTTTGGCTTGGCCACAGATAAATATATCCATAATTTTCTTATTTGGAGTTTAAATCGGTTTTAATTATTTTCATTTTAGGCGCCTCATTTGTTAGTTTGTTTTGTTTTTTAGGTACTAATTTGGTGCCTCATTTGAGTTTGATGTATGGGTATAATTTAGAGGTTTGGGGGATTTGATTTGATTTTTTTATGAAATATTCTTTTGCAGTTTGATTTGGGTTTTGTTCAAAATTCTTCTAATTTCTGCTACTAATTTCTTAAAAGGTTACTTCATTCTAATTTGATGGATTTGCAGGTATCCTTCCTATATTCTATTGACCCTTTGTCATACGATTTGGCTTTAGATTCTTTTTGTTTTGTTGTATTATGTTTAGTTTTTTCTATTGGTTTGAAAATGGTTAATTTGCTGTCATTAGTTTTTTTTTCTTCTATTTTGCAGGCATAATATATGTTTAATGATTGTGCTTCTCTCAGGTATATTCTTTGTTCTCTCACAATTCTATTTTGCAAAATCAATTACATTCTCTTATATGAATTCTTGGGCTATAATGAGTTTTTTCCCCTTTATATCCGGGTTGTTTGATTAGAAATCTTTCCTTTTCATACATATCTGTCTACTAATTAATGACCTAAATAGGTAGCTTTATTGTTTTGAAAAACTCCAATTTGGATTTTTTTAATCCTAGGGTTATATATAGTTTTTCCCTTTTATATATGGGGTGTTTGATTGAAAATATTTCCTTTTTCATACACATCTCTCTATTTAATGATCAAAACGGGTAGCTTTATTATTTTGAAAGACTACAATTTGGTTTAAATTCTTTCATTACATTTATCAAATAATGTACCAACCTTGGAGGACTACAATGGGTATATATATGTACATATTTTAATATGAGTATGTGTGTGTGTTGATTATATGTTTGGTCAAAGAAAAAGATGATATTTTTTTGTTATATTTCTGGAAACATGGCCTTTGTTTTACTCTTGCCCTTATGGTTTCGTGGTTTTTTTAAAATTTTTTGGTTGAATGTTTAGGTTTTTCACTTATTCAGTTGTATATCTAATAATGTAATTATGTATTAGAGATCCAATGTTTTTCTTATGTTTTGCAGATTTTGGTAGCCCTAAGAAGGTATGGGGTTATAATATGTTATTTTGGTACGATTCTTTAGTTTTTTTTTTGTTGGCTCACACTAAGAAGGTATAGGGTGGAAGGGCCCTGCATATTAGTTTTATGGAGTTCTTTTTTTGAAATCTTATTTTATTTGGATCTTTGTTTTGTTTCTAGCAGGAATTATGATGTATGTATCATGTATGTATGGAAGCTTTATATATATGTATGTATAGAAATTTTATGTATATGTATGTATGGAAGTTTTATGTATCATGTATATATGGAAGTTTTAATTAACATAATGTGGTATGATATGACTTCCATTGATGTTTTAATTAACATATCAAAAGATACACAAAGTTTTATGTATCACGTATGTATGGAAGTTCATGGTGGTTCTTTAATTGATGTTTGAGATTTGAATTTTACATCTCTAGAGTTTTCATGTTATTTACATTACTTACATTATTTTAGAGGCATGTATACTTAATTTTCTAGAAATGAGTTTATTCTTGATTAGTAATGAGTTTAATCTTGATATGCAATTATAGGTTATTTTGGTAGAGTTTTACATCTCTAGAGTTTTACATCTCTAGAGTTTTCATGGTATTTACATTACTTACATTATTTTAGAGGCATGTATACTTAATTTTCTAGAAATGAGTTTATTCTTGATTAGTAATGAGTTTAATCTTGATATGCAATTATAGGTTATTTTGGTAGCACTTTCAAATCTTGAAAACAATCACTAAATGGAGGGCCCAGATCAGTTTAGTACATGCCATACGATTATGAAGATGGTCAATAGCGTCGAGAAATTGGCAGTTGTAAGAACAGGGGATTACAATGCCATTGATGGCCAAAAAGATGGATAGGAGATCCGGGGTGATTATCAATGCCAACGGGGATAAGCAGTTCCAGAAGCATTCGGAGAAGAAGGTCAAGAGTGTTAGCCTCAATGGTCTGCCCACGCGCATTGTACAGTGACTCGGGTCCTTATATTTGAGATAGCGGAACCAAACTTCCCAGCTCCTCTTCTATTAAGTATCTTAGTCTTTCTTCATGGTCCATCATGCATTGGATAATCATTAGGTTTCTTAATTTCGTATGAGGTTTGTTTCTTTGAAACTCATCTTACATGCTTCCTTTTCTATTTTTATTTGTGAGTTCCTAATTTTGTTTCATTCCAGTCACCCCATTTGGTTTTGCAATTGAGATGTGCATATGTTTGTATTATATTTATGGCTTAAGTTCATTTCATTTTATTTTTCAGTTACGAAAAATTGCAATAGAAAAATCGGGGTTGGGGGTAGCAGATCTTTTGGATTCATTTAATAGGGATGGATTCATTTAAGGTACATGGGACGAATTGAATATTAAGAAGGTTTTGAGGCAGAATATGAATAAGAAGAGGCATGGAATGCAGTCTGCAATACGACCATCATCAGATCAGGTAGTTTACACTTTTCATATTCTTTAAATCCTTTAGAGACTAATAACATATCCTATAAGATTTTCTCTTGATACGTTTCATGTTCTTTTAATTGTTGTCCGAGTTTGCGAAGGTAATTTTAGTAATATGCATTGATCCTTTTTCGTTTGCTTTTGAAATTCTGATGGATATTTTGAGAATTCTTGGTTTATACTCCTCTTCTATTAAGTATCTTAGTCTTTATTCATGGTCCATCATGTATTGTATAATCATTAGGTTTCCTAATTTGGTATGAGGTTTGTTTCTTTGAAACTCATCTTACATGCTTCCTTCTCTATTTTTATTTGTGAGTTCCTAATTTTGTTTCATTCCAGTCACCCCATTTGGTTTCACAATTGAGATGTGGATATGTTTGTATTATATTTATGGCTTAAATTCATTTCATTTTATTGTTCAGTTAACGAAAAATTATAACAGAAAAACAGGGGTTGGGGGTAGCAGATCTTTGGGATTTATTTAATAGGGATGGATTCATTTAAGGTACATGGGACTGCTTGAATATGAAGAAGGTTTTGAGGCAGAATACGAATAAGAAGAGGCATGGAATGCAGTCTGCAATAAGGCCATCATCGGATCAAGTAGTTTACAATTTTCATGTTCTTTAAATCCTTTAGAGACTAATAAAATATCCTATAAGATTTTCTCTTTATACGTTTCATGTTATCTTAATTGTTGTCCGAGTTTGCGAAGGTAATTTTAGTAATATGCATTGATCCTTTTTCGTTTGCTTTTGAAATTCTGATGGATATTTTGAAAATTTTTGGTTTATGCTCCTCTTCTATTAAGTATCTTAGTCTTTCTTCAGGGTCCATCAAGTATTGTATAATCATTAGGTTTATTAATTTGGTATGAGGTTTGTTTATTTGAAACTCATCTTACATGCTTCCTTTTCTATTTTTATTTGTGAGTTCCTAATTTTATTTCATTCCAGTCACCCCATTTGGTTTCACAATTGAGATGTGCATATGTTTGTATTATATTTGTGGCTTAAGTTCATTTCATTTTATTGTTCAGTTAACTTACATTGTAACAGAAAAACAGTGGCAGGGGGTAGCAGATCTGCTCCGGTTGAGGTTGGGGTACTCGCTGGCAAGATGATTGTAGGCAAGTAGATGACCTTGAATTTACTTTATGGTGATTTTTCAACTTCACTAATGACTTGATTCTTACTTTTTTATGCAGGCCCCACATCAGGGGCGGATCTACTAAGGGCCTAGGGGGAGCGGGGAGGCTCCCCCTCCCTTTTCCGGAAAACATTACCAAGAAAAACATTCAGGGGTGTTTTCTACAACTTTGTTATATTAGCACCACTATTCTTATATTCTTTACTACCTCAATAGGATATATCCAATATGGCAGCTCCAATCAGCAATAATAATGTTTATGATCCAGGCAAAGCTGCATTATATTGAGTGCTAAAGTTGCATCTCCGAAGAAGAAATGGGACAATCTTTGCCAGTCGACGACTTCATTATACTCTCAGTTAGTTGTCTTTTGGATTATAGTTTCATGTTTTTTTTTGTAATGTCATATGTTCCCATACTTTAAAACTCACTTTGCACTGTTTTTCGATTACGTACACTTATGTTTTAGAAGTTCAAGATGAAATGACGAATAAGTTCCGGTTTGCATTTTTCATTAAATTTCATGCTCTTGGATTTTCACTTAATTTAGTTTTGGTACTGATTATGTGCTTAAGAACACCAAATGGTCATGTGATGCTTCCGTTTTCTCTGATCATTCCAAATATGGTCTTGATCAGAGTTTGTCATTGGAATTTTTTCTTATGTGGTAATTCTTTCTTCTGTGGTAATATGGTCTAAATATGTGAAAGCCATTATAAAATTTCAATGACAAACTAACTATACACATGCATTATTAGAGAACCAACTGAATTCTTTACGACAAACATATAGTTTGAAATTATAAATAGCAATAAGTAAAAGGATATGTAAATTTCCTTTTAATGTTTACCATTGAGAAAGTTCATATTTATTATATAACATAGTATTGATGAGCTTTTATGGTGGATGAATGTTGTAGATTCTATCAAGGCTTTCGGAAATGAACATACTCATTCCATTAGGGGTTTGAACTTACCTTCAAACAATATAAATTCCGATAAGCACAAAATGGAGAGGTTTCTTCACCCTGGCATTTTCCATAGCTTCAGTATATGGTCCAATATCTAAGTGCATATTTAGGATTGCATCATTTTTATTTTATTTGTTAAGCTTTTAAAAAAAATTTGTAGTATTGGGTACGTACAGTGAGATCAGTGGTTAAATATTGTGTATTTGTTAGCCTTTTTTGCCCATCACTCTCATGGAGTAAGGTCAATTACTGAGTGGCTTATAAAAATACAATTCAGTCTATGCAAACAATTGGGATATAGAACGCTTTTATGTTGTCTTAATTTTTTATTCAGTTAGGATACGATAGAGGATGTCATGACCTTTTGGATTGATATGAACCTTTTGTCTTAATTTCTGTTCATTTCAGGTGGTAATCCAAGATCAATCAGATTAGGACTTCAGTAATGTGGTTAGTCAAATCAACACCTGAATCTGTTTTACATTTGGATATGCTATTGTTCAGGGAATTCATATATTAGTATTCAATCTGAATATGCTATGTTGGTGCATTGATGGTGGTTCTAACTTTTGCGTGGGGTTTGCAATTTTGAAAAAAGATTCATCTTAGAAGTATGTCATCTATTACATATAAGATTTTCACAATAATTGATTGAATTTGGCCACATTTGGTTGTCCCAAAATTATAAATTGATCCATTTATAAATCGACTCATTTACAAATTTGCCCATTAATGTTTGGTTTCAGTAATTAAATGGTTCATTAATAGAGCATTTCACCATGAAAGTGGACCATTTCAGTAATGAAACGGTTCATGAAAATGGAGCATCTCATATTTTAGGAATCATAAATTATTCTATTTTCATGATCTCTATAGATTGCAATGTTTGTTAGTGTGCTAAGATTTATTTTTGTTTGCCTAATTATTCTCCCTTTTCTGATGCATTTCAATTTTAGTGCTCCACTGATTGGTATGCAGCAGCCCCAGCAGCAGCAGCAGTAAGCTATGATTTGCCTTCACCTAAATGTCCTTAACTAAGGCACGAGCCATCTTTTAAGTTCTCTGTAATTAATACTGGACCAAGGACATGTACAGGTAGAGTTCTTGCTGAATGATTTGGATATGTTTGCTTCTTGCTGAATTATTTAGACATTTGGATAAGTTTGCTTTCTGCTGAATGATTTGGATAGTGTTTCATGCTGGATTATAGACTTTTGGATAAGTTTACTTCTTGCTGATATATTTAGACTTTTATGTATCAGTTTTAGGATTCATGTTGTTTAGTGTATTTTTTTGACTTTACATGTGAGAATTAACTATTGATCACTGGGGTAATGGCCGATGATCATTGTGTTGCAACCTTAGTTTCTTTTCTTTATGTGTACTCTCCCTCTTTCAGAAATCATTTGCACATATCATTGCATTTCAACCTTGGTTCCTTTTCCCAATGTTCATATTGCACCTAATAAGTCACCTCAAAGCTTCGACCACTCCCCCATATATTCAAATCTCTTTGTCCGCTGAAATTAAAGAAAAAAGGTACTTGAATAACTGACTATCTGACCAAGATACCATTCTCATTCATTTGTGTTGTCTTCTAAATAATTTAAAATTAAACCGAAAGAATACATATTAGAACAAACTAGATTCAATAATTCCTTTACATTAGATATTCTGGGGTAAATAATTGCCACTAAAATTAAAGATGCAACCTAAAACAACTATAATGAAATTACAAGATGTAAAATCTTTTCTGTAAATGAATGGAATTCACGGTCACAATAAATGTATGAAAATGTGGTGATAGTTACTGATATTAGGTTACATGTTACTGATTCCTTTTGCATAATCTAATCAGACAACCCATTGATGGGCTTGATAAATGCATGAAGAAAAATAAATAAATGCACATGTATATTTATGTATAGATTTCAGTTTGAGGCCTTCATACCTGTGAATGATGTTTGATAAGACCAATTTGTAGGCGTCGGTGTATGCCGTTTATAGCATCTTTCATATTGTATATATATATTGTTTCCCCTCATTTTGACATACATTTCCTTTTTATGTTTATTTGTTTGGTTGCAATTTCTATGTATTTGTGTTCTTATCGGTACTTTATTAATTAACGAATTGTACTTATTTTGACCTCCATTTATTTTTTATGCTAATTTGTTCATACTGTATATGTATTGGTCCTTATCACTCCATTTCCATGTTGTCACTACAAACACTCTTGCTGCCTTATTTTTTCACGACCCCGCTTTCGCACTCAGGTGAGTACTTTATCGCATTCACTTGATCTAGAGTTGTTACTCCTGTTTAGATCTAGACCTGGTACTCCACAATTTTTGTTTTTGCTTTGTAGATTTCTCCATAGCATACACTTCAATATTAGGGATTTTATTTATTATTTTTTCCACGCTATCTCGAGTTCTCTTTTTGTACATGAAATCACTTTAAAATGCTTATTTTGAATTCTTTGTTTGATTATGTTTTATACATTGTTAGTTTGATTATGTCTCCTAATTTGTTCAAAAGAGGAAATCATGTTTAGTGTGCTTTTGCCTCCATGATCTTTTTTCCCTGTTTTGTGATAGATTTTGGAAAAGTTTAAGTAATGTAAAACCTTACACATTGCCATATTTGGTAGGTGAATGCTGTTGTAAAAACATATGTCGGTTTTTAACTTTTTTTCATTCTTATAGCTCCCACACAACCAAGCAAGGATTATAATTTATTCCGGCCTATTGGTTTTGAAGCACTGACATTAAACTTCTTTATTTTTAAACTTTAAACATCATTAAGTTTTTATATTTGAAGCCTCATGTATATATGGGTGTGAAGATTAAGTGTTTTCGCATATAGTTTTGTTGAATTCAGTTCGATGTTCCATCATTCATTTACTCTCCATTTTATGACCCAATTTTCGAGTGTACTTAAGAAGTGGTATATAACATCCAATTTGAAAATGAATGATAATTCTCTACAGTTATATTGTCCATTTCTTCAACAGGTGGTAGCTTTATTATCCGTTTCTTTTGGGTTACCCATATCTTCTAGCCTCTACCAAAGGTAATATATCCCTTTCTTTACCTTCTCTTCTGTTTCTGTTCTCTTCTTTTTCTTATGTATATGTTGTATTCTTGGTACCATTGGGTCACGATGAGCTGAAGAAAAATGAGCAGATAAATGGTTATTTTCTTCATTCCTGTTTCTTTTCACTCTTATTGGGTGCGTGTGTCGATTCTGCAGAACATATAAATGTTTTGACCATTTGGGTTGACCATTTTTGTTTCTGATTATAACTGAAGCTCTCAATTGTATATATACTCACATTGAAATCTCTAAAGCTCTTTACCTTAGACCTATGTGAACATACTCAAACTAAACATACTGAAAAAAGACTTACTTACACTTACATACTCACACTAAAAGCTCTAAACATACTTAGTATATATCTTACTTTACTCTACATTATTGTATATGAACTTACTGAAACAAAACCTCCATGTTGAACTGAATATACCACAATTTTCATTTTTTTTACCCAACTCATTGACCTATTTATGTCTAAAACTTCACGCGAAGTATTGGAATTACCAAACTTCACTCTAAAGCTTCAAACTCAATGACCTGTGTATAGGAAGAGTTTGCCATCATGTCTCTTTAATTTTTACGGCCATACTAAAAGTGGAGCACTGGTGTGTCGGATATATGAGCTATGCATAAGTGCTTACGAGAGGATTATATTTATTTTTGTTTAAAAAGTTAAAGTCATCACCAAGGAATCATTTAGTGTAGATATGTTTTGGATTTATGTTTTTTTGGTTACTTTGGATGTGAAATTAATAGATTTATATGAATGATGGAGTTCGAGATTAGTCGGTTCATACATATTGTTATAGTGTCCGCGTTTGAAATCTGAAGACAAACATTTGACTAATTAGCATTATATAATATTTTACTCACTATTTCAATTGACTGACTATATTTTTTTATTTTGTATTAGGTTGCATTTTGAAAAGTACGGACACTCATTATAGTGCGACATGTGACGACCTCAATTGATATATATGTGATTTTTTTTAGGAAGTTTTTTCGTACAAAAGTATTCGTTAGTTGAATTTCTTATCTTTGAATATTGTTGAATTGGTTGTTATCCCTTAAGAAGGATGGATAGTCCAATAAATAAAGGAGACCATTTTCTTAAATTGACACTGTTTATTTGAGGCACAATGTAAATTCGATTGATGAATATTATATATTTCATGTTGTATATAAATTTGTTTGACGAATTTAGACTATTTGAATGCTGTTTGACTATTTGTTATTTGTTAAGATGGGTGAATAGTCCTTTAAATAAAGGAGATTATGATCATTTTTTTTAAATTACACTTTGCTTTGTTGGGGAACTAAATTTTTGTCGTTTTGCAATTATGTACATTTCTAAATTTTCGTCGTGCCTTCAGGCACGGGCATTATGTAATAAATCTTTTTGAATTAAGTATTCGTGTTATTTTCACAAATTTAGTTGAATTTTATTATACGATGTTTATGAGAGATTATTAGTATTATTGTTGGATTATTTTTTCTTTGTTAAATAAGGTGGGTAGTTTTATAAACAAAGGAAACTCTCCAAAACTTTAAAATTGTGTAACGCTATATGTATTATATATAAAATTGTATAACTAAAATTATATACGACTTAAACACTTTGTTTTGTTAGGTGAACGGAATATTTTCCGTTTTGCAATTGTATACTTTGAAATTTTTCGCCGTTTTGCGATTAGGTACTTTATACACGACAGATAATCCTTTGATATTTTGAAAAAATTTCTTCGTGCCTTCAGTCAAAAGACAATACGCTTAACTGCATGATTTTGAATAGGCGGATGTAGGCTTGCTTATCCGCATATATGAAGAAACTTCTCCCGTATTTTGAACCCGAGACAAACCGTAGCTTTGGCGAGGGCATTTACTATCGCACCAAGGCACGACTTTATGATTTTCAAAATTATCAGCGTGCCTTCAGGCACGGGCATACCCTAGTATATATATATGAGACAATGGTGTTATGAATAGTAACTCATGTATGATAAGATATGCATGATAAACATGCATGGCATTTTATGTGTTGCATGCTTGCATGCATACATACATGCATACATTATTATTTTATTATTTTTTTTATTAAAATATTTAAAATAATAATAATTTTTTTAAAATATATTTAAAAAAATTATTATTTTTATTTTTTTTAAAAGTTTTTTTTCTAAAAAATGACGGGTTATTATGGGCTGGGTTTTATCACGGGGACAAATTTATCACCGTGCCCTCGGGCACGGGCATTCGCTAGTATATATATATATTGCAATACCCCGTGATTTTAATGACTTTTAAAATGGATTATATTTTAAATTAAAGGATTAATTGGATTTTATTATTAATTAATTCATTGGGGTTATATCCGAATTGAGGATATTAAAATGTATGATTCTGAATATTACTTAAAGATATTTAGGTAATATATGAATGTGATGATTATTGATAATTGCTGTGACATATAAATTCGATAATTTGGATTTTTAGTCGGACGCGGTATGGGACGTGTCGGGACTAATTTGTTAAATTAAAAAAGAAAATTTATTTTCTATCAACCTTATAGTCATTTCGACTGTGTCGTTGCAGCCGGAAGGTTTGAAATAGTCAGAAAAGTCTATTTGGATGTTGAATTTGGGTCTCGGGTCATTTGGAAATGAATAGACAACCCAAAAGGGCATTTTAGTCATTTTTATAGGGGGGATGAATAGTGAGTTAGGATTTTGTCCTATTATAAGTATTTGAAGATTAACTGTACATGGGTTATTCATCTCATCTACACAAAATAGAGAAGTCATCTTCCTAGAGAGAGTGAAAGGTTGCTTGGGAAGAGAAGAGTTTACTTGGGAAGGAGAAGAACTAAGAACCAAGGGTCACCACCACTAACCACCACCGGAGGTTGACCAGAGAAGGGAGAACTAGCTGAGATATACTACACCAAAGGATCAGATCTTCATTAGAGGCAAGTGTTTGATAATGGCAATCTAAGTTTGTATATTGTCCAAGTTAGAATAGTTATTAAAAGAGATGATTTTTCATGTTTGGAAGAAATATGGAGTTGTTAAATGGATTTTTGGAAATTGAAAATATATAGGAATCAAACTCATATTGTAGGTAGTTAGTAATCCACGAAATAATCATGAATCTGTTGAAGAAATTCTGAAAAACATTGGTGTGTTCTTGAAGATAATATGTTGATAATTTTTCGGGAAAAATGGATATAAACATGCTCTTAATTCAATCTCTTGATGATTCTAGGATGTTTAAAGTATTAGAAATCATTCATATATGTTGATATATCATATAGTAAGGATTATAAGTCATTTGGGATGTTAATATGAAGGTTTGAATGATCAAAATGGCAAAACCCGTAGTTGCAGAAATGCAGAAAAACTAGGTTGTTACCTGAGTGATCGATCGATCGACCTCCCCAGAATTCCTCAAGTTGTTCCTTTTTAATGTTTATTATTATCCCAAACCTTTGGTAGATCTTTGGTGATTATTAATTGGATATTATGGGACTTATATAAGATCAGTAAGCCCTAGATAAGATTTGAATTAATTTGATTGGGATTTAATTGATTACAATAATGATAATTAATTTAATGGTATTTCGGTTGCTAGATTCATTTGTTGGATTCTAATTGGTATGCATGAGGATTAAAGATAGGTCCAGTAGTGGTGATTGAATATAACACGTGGGTAGCCTTAAGTTTACAAGAGGGTTTAATCCTAAGTGAAAGAAGATGTGTTTATAAGAGATTTGAAACTATCGGTTTTAACCCTAATTAAAGGGAGAGTTTAATTCGTAGTAATTCGGGAGAGATGATGATATGGACCAGTAGGGTATTAGTGACTTCTAATTGAATATATGTTGAGGAAAAACCTATTTTAACCTTGAATATTGAGTGAGGCTCAAGGAATAATTAAATTAAGAAGTAAAGTTATGATATATTAATACGTGGGATGTAAAGAGATATACCGCTACATATGGGAATAATCTAAGGGTAATTTGAGTACCTTGTTGATAGTATATTATAGGTATGATAATGCCTATTTGATTGATTGATGATTATGTATATGACATACCTAGGTTACTTGCTATCGACGGGAGGTTTGCGCGTGAGGGCAGCCATGTCCTGATGAATCCATGGGATCTTTGATTTGTCGCTCAAGAATATAGGTCTATGAAAGACTTATCGGGGAGTTCATAAGTCCGCTGACTGTGGAAATGAAGGTATGTGCGTGACCCATGGATACGAGAACTATGTTCGCCTCCAATTTATTTGTTGATGTTTGTGGTTTGAGGAATCCTTACCGAACCTTTAGTCCCCTATTCGACGACCAGCGATGATGGGATATGATAGCAGAGTAATGTATTGCACCGCAGCTGTGACTCGGGGTGCCGTATTATATCTGTGTATATATATATATATATATGATGAATTAAATGAATGAATGAATGAATGGATATATTTTGTGATTAAATCATCTACTGCGTGATAATTGTAGATAACGGTGAATTGAGAAAAGAATTGAAGTAAGTTAATGAATATTTATTGAAGAGCTTAATTCAAATTAATGAGAAATGATTCATGTTAATGAGAAACGATTCATATCATTGAGAAATGTATAAGAATGATTATATAACGTATGGTATAGGACATACGGGGTTATGATATGGGAATGGAATCATATTATGGAAATTTGTGAAGAGGAACCATTAACTAGGAGATTAATAGGAAACGTTAAGTGTGCACTCTAGTTGAGAGGTGAGAATAGCAATTGAGAGTTGGAATACTAACATGTACATAATGAATGCTTTATTGCACTTATTAAATACTTGCTATTTTCAAAATCATTTTCACAATCGGGCGTTGACCCATTTCCTTGCATATTTTCTTTTCTATTGTATCTTCTATATCAGGTGTCCAGCAACAGGGACGCCAACCTTAGCGGATAATGACGAGCTGTGGAGCTATGGAGTTTTGCTTAGATGCCTATCTTCATTTGATTCACAGTATTCTTATAGTTAGGGCATGTTGCCCAAAGGATTTCAGTTATCACTTTTTATCGGAGTCATATACTCTTGTAGTCGCATTTTTTTAATACATTTAATATTGTTGGGATTATTGTATTGGACTATTATGTGGGGATGTTTATTCCAATTGCATTTAAATTCTTTTGAGTTATCTGTTCGGTTTTCAGTATTGTAGAATAAAATGTGTTGTGTTATTCTTAAACTAAAAATGGTTTTGTTGAATTAAAATTTGGAAAGTTTTTAACACTTGCTTAATTGGGTATTGGGTGAGTTGTAAATATTTTTTACAGTGATGCTAAGAATGAGCCAACTGTATATTCTGTTTTAATTTGGTATGGGACTGGCCACCCGGTATTTAATTAGGCGGGGTGTTATAGGTGGTATCAGAGCATCAGGTTCTAGTGTCCTTTAGGATCTGTACGGCTTATTGTGTTTTTAGCTTATCGTTCTTTGATGTAGAGCCCTATGAGTAGGATTATTGCTTTTCTATTTACGCCTACGATCTTCAGCTATTTTGACATATCAAATACTGATAGTGTACTCCCATTGCAGATGCCTCCTTGGCGTGCACCTCAACCTGCCCCAGCTCAGGGTACGATAACTGCGGCCGAAGTTGCTGTAATTATCGCTCAGGCAGTCAATGTAGCTCTAGCTGCTGTTCAGTAGGCTCCAGCACCGACACCAGTTGTGCCACCCGCGCAAGGGCAAGTGTTTCCTACTACATGGGAACGAGCGAGGGATGCCTTTCAGAAGGCGCACCCACCTGAGTTTCAGGGAGGATCAGATGTTGTGACTGATAGCCAATGGAAGAAAGATATCCAATGGCACTTGAGAATGCTCGAATGCACTGAGGTTAACCGTCAAATACTAGCCACATTCAATCTAGTAGGGGCAGCTTTGCAATAATGGGAAGCTACGACCACTATAAAGGAGAGAGACACATTGATTATCCAAGACTTTTGGATACGATTTGATGGGATGTATTTTCCTTCCGCCATCCAGACAGAGATGAGGCGGAAACTACTTGATTTAAAGCAGGGAGAGAAGACGGTGGCAGAATACGAGGAAGAATTTATGCGATTAACTAATTTGGTACCAGCAGAGGTACCCACTGAGGAGAGGATAATTCTAATGTTCACTGATGGGTTGAACTATAAGATTCGCCAACATTTATTGGGGAATCTTTCACTACGTAAGTATGCAGATGTTCTTAATGCTGCAATGCTTCACTGCCAGGATAATCGCTTTCATGCTCAGGGTGTCAAGCGGGGGTTTGGATCAAGCCTGCAAGGCAAGACTACTGGGGGAAGTTCTAGTGGGACTCAGTCGGGGCAGAGTCATCAGCGTCAGGGTGAGCAGGGTTCCCAGACAGGGGATTATGCTAAGCGTTTGCGATTTGGAGATTTTCGATTCGAGGATAAAGGTATCGGGCAAGGACAGCAGGGCCATCAGGGCCAGAGACAGGCTCATCAGGGCCAAGGGAAAGGAGGTAATAGCCAGCAGGGTCGGGGTCATCAGGGGCAAAGTGGTGGAAACTTTGTGGAAAAATGTTTCGTGTGTGGCAAGTATGGCCATAAATAACAAAATTGTCCTGATAAAGACAAATTCCCTCAGCAACAAAATGCTATACAGGAGCCACAGGTACCAGTGTTTCCATCAGCTTCTCTTCCAGCTCCAGCTCCGGTGCTAGCACTACCTCCCATTCCAGCAGCAACTGCACAGCAGGGTCAGTACGGGCATGTATATAACATCCATCAGGCAGCGAATCAACAACCACCACCAGCAAATGAGGGTATGTTTTCTATCTAAGGAATTATGAGGCGTATATTAATTTTTATAGCGATAAATATTGTGTAGGCAAATGGGTTGCTAAACTTAGCCTATAGCATTGTTATTTACGTAGACTCACCGAGGGGTTGGGGACACCTATATTTTTCATGTCATCACGTGGGTCTGATTTTTATCACGGGATTACTTACTTTTGGTATGTTCGAGCATGATATGACTATCGACGAGCATTAACTTGTGGTATATGAGAGCGTATGTACTACTACTATCCAACATCTTGTCTTCTATAAGAGAGTAGATGAGTAGACTCTATTTGAACTCGATAAAATCATTTTTTTTATAAACCTACTTTCTTTTTAAAATTGATAGACCTAATTTTTATATACTATTGACTAAGGACCTGAGGAGTTTCGATGACCGACTACTTTAGGTAGTAGTGTATCGGGGGGTTCCTTGTTTAGATTTCGCTTGCGAGACACCCCACGCATGAAACTAATAACCGTTGGGAGTCAAAATAAGTTAGGTCTTTAGGATATGAGTTTATAACCTTTGCGGTAAATCTTATAATGAAAGTGGTACGATAGGGTGTATGGGCGCCCTGGATGGTTGAATGGTAGTAGTTTTCATAATTGTGAAACAGTGAGTAGTTGTGACTTCTGGATGTATTTACTTGATGATTGAGAATCATTTGCTTTTCCCAAACTTTGTCACAAGGATGGTATAGGGAAGATCAGGTAAAGTTTATATTCGATTCAGTTGAAACTATATGGTGAGGATAACATCAATAGGGATTTTTGATAATGTACTGTATGGGCGGTACGTCTTAGATTTCTTGCGATGTAAGATTTATACTCGGAGTTGATCTTACCGGTATGATTTATATTCCTGAATTTCGGGACCAAATTCTGTTATAAGGGGGGAAGTATGTAATACTCCGTGATTTTAATGACTTTTAAAATGAATTATATTTTAAATTAATGGATTAATTGGATTTTGTTATTAATTAATTCATTGGGGTTTTATCCAAATTGAGGATATTAAAATGTATGATTCTGAATATTAATTAAATATATTTAGGTAATATATGAATGTGATGATTATTGATAATTGCTGTGAGATATAAATTCGGTAATTTGGATTTTTAGTCGGACGCGGTATGGGACGTGTTCGGACTAATTTGTTAAATTAAAAAAGAAAATTTATTTTCTATCAAGATTATAGTCATTTCGACTGCGTCGTTGCATCCAGAAGGTTTAAAATAGTCAGAAAAGTCTAGTTGGTTGTTGAATTTGGGTCACGGGTCATTTGGAAATGAATAAACAACCCAAAAGGGCATTTTAGTCATTTTCATAGGGGTGAATAGTAATTTCAGATTTTGTCCTATTATAAATATTTGAAGGTTAACTATACGTGGGTTATTCATCTCATCTACAAAAAATAGAGAAGCCATCTTCCTAGAGAGAGTGAAAGGTTGCTTGGGAAGAGAAGAGTTTACTTGGGAAGGAGAAGAACTAAGAACCAAGGGTCACCAACACTAACCACCACCGGAGGTTGACCCGAGAAGGGAGAACCACCTGAGATATACAACACCAAAGGATCAGATCTTCATTAGAGGCAAGTGTTTGATAATGGCAATCTAAGTTTGTATATTGTCCATGTTAGAATAGTTATTAAAAGAGATGATTTTTCATGTTTGGAAGAAATATGGAGTTGTTAAATGGATTTCTGGAAACTGAAAATATATAGGAAGTAAACTCATGTTGTAGGTAGTCAGTAATCCACGAAATAATCATGAATCTGTTGAAGAAATTCTGAAAACCATTGGTGTGTTCTTGAAGATAATATGTTGATAATTTTCTGAAAAAAATGGATATAAACATGCTTTTAATTCAATCTCTTGATGATTCTAGGATGTTTAAAGTATTAGAAATCATTCATATATGTTGATATATCATGTAGTAAGGATTATAAGTCATTTGGGATGTTAATATGAAGGTTTGAATGATAAAAAATGGCTAAATCCGTAGTTGCAGAAATGCAGAAAAACTGGGTTGTTACCTGAGTGATCGATCGATCGACCCCCTGCCTTCGATCGATCGATCTCCCCAGAATTCCTAAAGTTGTTCCTTTTTAATGTTGATTCTTATCCCAAACCTTTGTTAGATCTTTGGTGATTATTAATTGTATATTATGGGACTTATATAAGATCTGTAAGCCCTAGATAAGATTTGAATTAATTTGATTGGGATTTAATTGATTAGAATAATGATAATAAATATAATGGTATTTCGATTGCTAGATTCATTTGTTGGATTCTAATTGGTATGAATGAGGATTAAAGATAGGTCCAGTAGTGGTGATGGAATATAACACGTGGGTAGCCTTAAGTTTACAAGAGGGTTTAATCCTAAGTGAAAGAAGATGTGTTTATAAGAGATTTGAAACTATCGGTTTTAACCCTAATTAAAAGGAAAGTTTAATTCGTAGTAATTCGGGAGAGATGACGATATGGACCAGTAGGGTATTAGTGAATTCTTATTGAATATATGTTGAGGAAAACCCTATTTGAACCTTGAATATTGAGTGAGGCTCAGGGTATAATTAAATTAAGAAGTAAAGTTATGATATATTAATACGTGGGATGTAAAGAGATATACCGCTACGTATGGGAATAATCTAAGGGTAATTTGAGTACCTTGTTGATAATATATTATAGGTATGATAATGCCTATTTGATTTATTGATGATTATGTGTATGACATACCTAGATTACTTGCTATCGACGGGAGGTTTGCGCATGAGGGCAGTCATATCCTGATGAATCCATGGGATCTTTGATTTTTTGCTCAAGAACATAGGTCTATGAAAGACTTATCGGGGAGTTGATAAGTCCGCTGGCTGTGGGAACGTAGGTATGTGCGTGACCCATGGATACGAGAACTATGTTTGCCTCCAATTTGTTTGTTGATGTTTGTGGTTCAAGGAATCCTTACCGAACCTTTAGTCCCCTATTCGGCGACCAACGATGATGGGATATGATAGCAGAGTAATGCATTGCACCGTAGCTGTGACTCGGGGTGCCGTATTAATAATGTATATATATATATATATATATATATATATATATATATATATATATATATATATATATGATGAATTAAATGAATGAATGGATATATTTTGTGGTTAAATCATCTATTGCGTGATAATTGTAGATAACGGTGAATTGAGAAAAGAATTGAAGTAAGTTAATGAATATTTATTGAAGAGCTTAATTCATATTAATGAGAAATGATTCATGTTAATGAGAAACGATTCATATAATTGAGAAATGCATAAGAATGATTATATAACGTATGGTATGGGACATACGGGGTTATGATATGGGAATGGAATCTTATTATGGAAATTTGTGAAGAGGAACCATTAACTAGGAGATTAATAGGAAACGTTAAGTGTGCACTCTAGTTGAGAGGTGAGAATAGCAATTGAGAGTTGTAATACTAACATGTACATAATAAATTCTTTATGGCACTTGTTAAATACTTATTATTTTCAAAATCATTTTCACAATCGGGCTCTGACCCGTTTCCTTGCATATTTTCTTTTCTGTTGTATCTTCTATATTAGGAGTCCAGCAGCAGGGATGCCAACCTTAGCGGATTTTGACGAGCTATGGAGTTTTGCTTAGACGCCTATCTTCATTTGATTTACAGTATTCTTATAGTTAGGGCATGTCGCCCAAAGGATTTCAGTTATCACTTTTTATCGAAGTCATATACTCTTGTAGTCGCATTGTTTTAATAAATTTAATATTGTTGGGATTATTGTATTGGACTATTATGTGGGAATGTTTATTCCAATTGCATTTAAATTCTTTTGAGTTATCTGTTCGGTTTTCAGTATTGTAGAATAAAATGTGTTGTGTTATTCTTAAACTAAAAATGGTTTTGTTGAATTAAAATTTGGAAAGTTTTTAACACTTGCTTAATTGGGTATTGGGTGTGTTGTAAATGTTTTCGACGGTGATGCTAAGAATGAGCCAACTGTATATTCTGTTTTAATTTGGTATGGGACTGGCCACCCGGTATTTAATTAGGCGGGGTGTTACATATATATATATATATATATATATATATATATATATATATATATATATTTTTGAGTATTTGTGTTTATCTTTAGTCCATGTATGCCATATGTTCTATCTTGAGTTTCAAATTGTTTTCAACTGGTATGCATAGTGGGGCCAGATCCATATTCGAAAAGGTAGGTACCATCTCGGATTCAATCTCAGGACATGGATTAGCAATCGTATCCGGAGCTAACCTATGATGAAGTGGTTCCTCGGGAACATAAGCGATGGGCTCAATAGGTGTAGACTCGGGCATTCTTTTTTATTTGACGGGAAGGTAAATATAATTCTCAATGAGGGGTTTATGTGGACATGGTGGGATTTGATCAGGCTCACGATCTTCGAATAAATCAACACAAGTGTCAACTTGATGCCCGGACCATAGAATGGTCTCAACGTTAAGATTCTCGGGGTGATAGGGTTGGTCACACTCAAAATTAGTGGCACAAGACATCTCATCATCACTCCACGTGGGGGCAACAACGGGTTGACTTTGGGTAAAATCCGACTATCTCTCGCACTCAATTTCATTTAATCTTTGTTCAACCCGTTGGAGGGCTTCACTTTGAATTTTAGGGGTTTTCTCTTGCTCGAGAATGAACTTTTGTAAGAGTATTTCAAAAGCGAAGGTGAATGATTGTGGTGGAGTGATGGGTGGTGGCGGTGGTTGAGGTGGATACAACTCGCTATTGACATGTGAAAACGGAGAATAATCATATAAACTATGGGGATCGGGGTCATGTGTATCATATACGGGAGAAATATCACCGTGAGAGACAAAATGATGATAATCGTTTGGTGCATAGTGAGGGAACTGATCAAGAATGGGTGCACTTGGTTGCCATGATGACTATTGGAAAGTTTGAGGATCCGCAACATAAGGCTGGGATTCATATTGCGTGGGAGGGTGATCAGGATTCCACGAATAGCTTGGGTACTCACACAACTCGAGATTGGATATATCAGGACAATAGACCGAGGTGGGTGCCGTAACAGTGTCGTATGGATAAACTTGGTCCACAGTGGGTTTGTATGGATATGAAGAGTATGGACACTCATGAGGCAAGTGATCAGCTAGAAAACAATACGTGTACAACGAAGCATTTGACGTGTTGATACTCGTCATTAGAGGCGATGAAATGTGATATGCGTGCATGGACGACGCATGAGTATCAACGAAGTGGGTGTGAGAGCTAAAGCCACTAAGTAAAGTGTAGAGGTGGGACTCGGGCTTAACTTCAAACATACTTCGAGAGAGTGGAAAATGGCCAAAGTATTCCCATAAAGGGAGTTCGTCAGCCATAACGAGAGAAATATTTTTTTATTTTTAAATGTTTTTCAAAATGAAAGAAAATATTTTTGGATTTTTAGAAAAATAAAAGAAGAAAATATTTTTGGATTTTTTGGAAGAAAAGAGCGGGAAAAATATCCGGACTCTTTGAATTTGGATGAACTTACTAAAACTCGACTACCTAAGGATGGAGTTGGACACACATAAGTCAAGGATAAATCCTAACTAGCACATAGCCAATTTTTATCTTGAAAATTAGTGAAAGGGGTAGTTAAATTTTAATGAAGTCCGCGGGTGATAAAAATCACGAAATTATCTGAGTGGTCGCCCTTGCCAAAATGTTCTCCTTGTGGGCTAGCTAGTTGATTGATTTTAAAATTAATGATAGCTAGGTTAGCACACAAATGGTAAGCGAGTGAGTAGGGTGATGAAATAACTTATCGTGAATGACCGGGTATAGGTCTTAATTGACTAATTCATCACACACATTCAAAAATAAATGCGAGAATTAAAATCAAATAAGAGCATGTAATCACACAGAAAAATTGACTCGCTTACAGGAGATTCGCGAGGGTTTAGAAATATACCTCCCACGGTTTTAACACCATGGCGTGATGAATGATTTGAGTCGACCGGAGAGAGATCTCGCCTATCTCAGTCGGCCCCGGGAGTCCTACCGACCCAAAGTAAAGAGGCTTCTTTTCCTCGCTTTGGACGCCCTCTATCTACCTTGTCCGGTTTCCCTATCACACTTTTCTTCTTTTTATTACAAATATAAATGAAAAGCAATATAATGGTGTCTCCAAGAACCGCAATACAAGCCAAGAATAAAATAATCCTAATATAAAACTTTTAAGAAAATAAAAGATGGTACAAAAAATAAAAGTGCAATACAAATGAATCACAAAAGGAAATCCTCTCCAATGCTTCAAGCTCCAAAGATCGACAACGGTTCCATTTGATAACTATGACTTTTGCATATGTGTTTGTCATTGTTGTAAGACAAGTTAATCAAAACCTTCATATACCTAAAAAATATAATAAACTGAAGTGTAGAGGTAAGTAAGGGTGTCAATCCTAATCTAAGGATGAAACATATGAGAGAGCAATGCAATTCATTTTTATTCGATTTCTTTGTGGACCTTTTACTTTTTCTATTTTTTTAGCCTTTTTTAATATTAAGACAATTTTGAGATGAAGGTGAATTAACTAATAACTAAATAAGAAAAGGTAATTAAACTAAAATAAAAGTGTGAAAAATATCAAAAAAGTATGTGATGAAAAATGATGAATAAAATCTAACAAAAATAAGAGATAAATTGAGGAAATAAATGTGAGAACAATCAAGGAGTGAGATTACACCACAAATTGTAGTTAATCAAAATTTATTAATTCATCAAAATTAATTATCCCAAGTTAGTATCAAAATCACAAATAAAATCTTGTTGATAATATAATTTTAATAATAACATTTTAGAAAATTAAATTCAACACTCCTACAACTCATGAAAAGTAGATCTAAACATTATTTAATAAATCACCCGATAGGATCGATTTACTAAATTAGTTTAATTCATAGAAATAATCTTAGAGTTGAAATTCAAAGAAATAATTTCACATTTTAGAAAAAACTATCTCTAGTTTGTATCTAAAATAAAAACTAAGACTAGAATCTCGATTTTCTCTTGAAAGTCATTTACCTTCTCTCGAGGCGTAAATTAAAATGTAAGAGTGCAAAGTTAATCATCAAAGGGATAGTTAATTTAAATAAGCTAATTAAAATAAGATAAACATCAAATAGTGGATCATCCCACCCATTTAGCCTAACATAATATGGATCATGATAATCAAATAAACAAGGCAATAAAATAAGAGAGGATAAGAGAACAATTAAACCAAATAAAATTGAGTAAAATTGAGCCCCGTCCTTGAATTACAAGCTTCCAACCTTCAATTGAGTGATCCAACAATTTAATACATAAAAATACTCACTCAACTTGAATCTCACATAATTATTTCACTCAATTTAAATAAAAAATAAAATAAAATAAATTCCTAAACTAAAAAAATATTATTTCTAACTTTCTCTCTAAGCTAACTCTAGAATTCTCTTCTCTTCCTTTCAAATGGGTATTCTTCTTCCTTTTATAGTGTGCAAGTGGACAAGGGTAAAAATGGAAGAATTGAGATGTGCATGGGGGATATGAGGTGAGAGAGGGGTAATTTTGGGAAGTGACACACAAGTGCATGTGTGTTGGGTGTGGTAACAATCTGATTTGTTAAGAGGGTATTTAGGTAAAAGGGGGACATGAGGCTTTAAACACATGTGGGGTTATTCTTGTAATAAAAGGTTAATGTGGCTTTAGGTATGGTGGAAATTGGTCTTGAAATGGGTTACGGGTTTTTAGATACCCGACTTTAGGAGCAACTTGAATGAGGAACGGGTTCGAGCAGGAGCTGGGTTACGATTGGGGTAAGCAGGTATGGGAGAGGTCACTGGACTAAGGTGTGATGGGGGTTACCAGTGTTTGAAAATGGGTCCAGGACATAGCAGGGACGATTCGGGTCTGAAGGGAACCTGGGTTGAGAGTTGGCTGGTGCTATGGGATTGCTGGAGTTAAGGTTGGGGGGTTGCCCAGGGAGGGATAAAGATCGGTTTAGCTGGAAATGGGTAAAGGTATCGTGGGTAATGTAATGGGTTTCGGGTAAGGATGTGGTAGTGGTCGGAATCAGATTTGGGTAGCGGTAGATAGGGAAAGGTCAGGTTTTGCCTGGTTATGGAGATCGAGGATTCGAAGTGGCTGGATTGGATCGTGGCTTCCATCGGGTTCGTGTTCACAATAGGGAGATCGGGTTGTTGGGAAATGAGTAGTTTGGAATTTTGAGTTTGGTCAGGATAAGGGGTAAATTGGTATGGGGGATGAGGTTAATGGGTTTGTTGGAGTGATAAGGTGGGTGATAATGGAGGAGAGAGAAAGTGACGGGGAGAGGTTGAAGATGAAGTGGGGGTAATTAGGTATAGTGGGGGTGTAGGTTAATATGGTGTGTGTGAGTTTAGTTTGTATTTTAAAAATAAAAAAATAAAATGTAAACTATTTACAACCTAATAAAAATAATACTGCCTAAATAAAAAATAAAATTAATAAAACTAAAAATTTTAAAATATAAAAATAAAATTCTAATTCAATAAATAAAACTCAATTAAAGAAATAAAAATAAAAACTAAAAATATAATAAAAATAAAAACTAAAGTTCTAAAAAAATGTAAAATCTAATAAAACTAAAAATAAATTCCTAAAAACTAATCCTAATAAAATACAATAAAAATAAAATAAAATAAAACTAAAAATTTTAAAAAGAAATAAATAAAAATAAAAAGAAATAAATAAAAATAGCAAATAAATCTTAAAAATTCTAAATAAATCTAAAATAAATTCTTAAAATTAAAATGACTCAAATAAAAAATTCTAAAATAATAAAAATACAAACTCAACACACACAGGGCACGGATAGGTTTAGGCCAGGTCTGGCCAAGGTTAGGGTTACGGGATTGGTTATTTTAGCCACTTCTCGCTGCAAATTACCTAGAAATAGAGCTTTTGAAATCGCAACTGCAATCAAGTCTGCACAATAGATAATTACGCACATAAGACCCATTTTGTCAAGAATTAGCAATTAAAATACGTCTATTCGGGGTATTATTTGAACAGATTTGGGTTCTTATCACAGAATAAAAATATGTGGAAATGGAATCTCAATCTTTATAGTTTGGGGGAGATTTTTACCTTAGGGGGATACCTCTTAACTTCGGTGAAGATTGCTAGAAAAAGGGGGATGATATATTTTTATACAGATTTATATGATTATATATTCTCTTTGCATTTGAAGGCATGTTTTAATTCCATATTTGGAAAAAACCTTTAAGTTATAGGTTAGAACAAGAATGTGTTTACCTTTCAATCCTGTTGCATATTTATTTGAAGACCTTAGCGACCAAGTTAGAGCGCCTACATGATCATGTTGTGTTTCGTGCCACGTTTCATTTCGAACTTTCAAGGATCTCTCAGATAAGTGTTTTATAAAATTGTTTGAGGTTTGTTTTGAAAAGATTTTAAGGGAAAAAATATTTTTTTAGTTTTATGTCATTCGAGCATCTTTATGTTATTCGTTCAAACGAGATGGCCATATTGTTTGAACGACATTCAAATGAGAATTTTCTGTCTAACGGAGCCAATGTCGTTTGAAGATCGTTCAAGTTCAATCGAATGAGATTAGCAGGGTTATCCGAATGAATTCCAGTTTGGTTTAAATGAGATATGCAGTTTTGTTTGAATGATCTATTGTTTTGTTCTAATGAACCCTTGAAAAATATGACGTCTTGAAAATATGTTTTCTACATAAAGGGGTCCTAGCATCAGTTTTTAAAGGGACTTTCGATGAAAATCAATATCCTATACACATTCAAAAGCCTCCAAACCCTAGTTTTCACCCTTTTTTTTAAGATCCAAGTTTCAGTTCATATATTCTTTTAGATCTTTATTTGGGCACCTTGGTTTAATACTCTTCACATCTAAGTATTTGTTTTATTCGATGGAATTCGTACTTGCAATTGTTTAGACACGGTGGATCCCGTGTTGTGGTGTTGAGGTGAAGAAGCGGTGGACTTCGTGTTCAGATACATAGACAATTACTGAGCATGTTCGGTGGATACCGAGGTGTGTGTTGACTCACACATTGTGGTAGCTTCATGGGTGGACTCCTGCATGTCACAATAGTGAAGGTTGACGAACGAAGAATGTCAAGGCTTGTGAAGGCATTAATGTCATCATGTAAATCTACGGTCGTGTCCTTTGTAATTTCGTACATAGTGAAATTTACGAGGTTGGATCGTCCGACATTTTTCTCGTTGTGGGTTTTTCTCGTATATCGGCGTGTTGTGGATTGATCTATTTTATATTGATATACTCACCTAGACGCATGATTTAGATTTAAGATAAAATAGGTTAATCATTTTAAGACAACAATCGATTAATTGATGCTAAATTTAATTGAGTTAGATTTTTTAATTCCACTTAAATTTAAATTTTTTAAAAATAGAGTTGTGCTTTTTTTTTTACCTTGTCCATATGGAAACCTATAGGACTTTTATTTAAAAAACTGTAGTAGGTTTTAAGATAGTATTCTCGATAGATAAAAATCTTGTTTGTTTCATTCTTTAAAAGTAAACTTTCAATTTGCAATCCCCTTGAGTCTTATTCATTATGAGAAACACAAGCAATCATATGGGTCATTAGCACATAACATATGTGTGTAGGGGCAGATTTAGGGGGGCAAGGAGGGGTGAAGGCCCCTCCTGAGATTTTCCAAAAAAAATACTGAGAATATTTTTAAGGGGGCAGTATGTAGAAATGGAAATTCAAAGGTATATTTAATGAGTTTTTCGCAAGTTCAGGGTAAGAAAACGTAAATACTTTTAAAAACATAAAAAAGAACTAATCTATACTCCTATACGATAGCCCCATGTTTACCCACTTCTCATTTCTTCTCTACACACGCTCTCTCTCTTCTCTTTTTTCTCCCTTGATGTGCCGCCAGCGCCCTACCCCTACCCATTTGATCCTCTCTCCGGTGCTGCCTTAACCCTGCCTTGACCCTGCTCTCTCTGTCTTCTCTCTGCCCACTTCGAAAGTGCTGTGCTGCTGCTGGTATATGCAGGTATGTAGGGTTATAACTTATATGAAGGCTAATTATGAAAGCTAGTTCTTTTCTTACATCAAGATCATTGAAATATTTTACAGTTGTTAATTTATCTCCTAATGTTGTTGCTTAAAATTATAATTTTATTTTCACCTTTTTAATTTATTTTGAATCGTTTAAATTTTATGATTTGAGACAAATAATAATGTCAATGACTTAAAATTAATTGGTCATTATAAATGTTGATTGGAATGTTGTTATTTAGGTATTGAGTGTTGTTTATGCCTCAAAATTAATTAGGTATTGTTAATATTGGTTGAGAGTTGTTGTTTGGGCATTATAAAGTTATAATTTGTATAAAACTCAAATTAATCCCAAAAAAATAGCTTCGGGGGCTCCCGCCCCCGAACCCCCCTACAGCACTCCTAAAATTGGCTCCCCCTGACTAAATATCCTGGATCCGCCACTGTATGTGTGAGAGTATTGTCCCCAATACGAGAGATTAACAGATACCCCAGTTTTAGAACTATGCAAGTTGAGCCCAGGTATCGAGGAGTTATTGTTGGTACGGAAAAAGTATCAGAGATTAAAATGTAATGGAGTGAATTTATGGTGGTTATCGTTGTCATATATGTAAGATGTGTATGTACCTATTTAAATCTTGTAGAAAATCATTACAGTGCTCGTGGATGTGTTGGGTTAGGGTGATAGTGGTTTTCCCTACAAGGGATTTTACTATAAATCCTTTGTGCACTGTTTGATTGTTTTAGCTTCCGCATTTATGAATCATCCGCATGTAAATGGACTTAATTAATTTATTTGGTAAATTAAAATTTGGTTCAATTAAAAAGGATTTGATTTTGGCGGACATGGTAACTAACCAATTTAACTAGATCCCTATGGCATATATTTTTTTTAATGATGCGACAATCAAAAACTTTTTTTTGTTTAGCTTTCTTTTTAAGCTTCTTTTTATTTATAAATTTGTTCTTAAGTACAAATTTAATTACTAATAATGTAACATGATATAAAAAATTCTATAAGTGAACCCATAAAAACATAATATTTGTCCAAAACACGTATGAGGAAAAACACTACATGTTGTCATGCAAATTCCATAAATGCTCTCGTAAATCATAGTGCAAACCACATTTGCTGCGGAGTCATGAATGTGAAATTGTGGAAATATTTGAGCGGCATCATTAATGTTTTTGCGATTGAGCAGCTCCAGCGGCTCTAAAGTTCCTTCCCAATCATCGGGTTTACATTGATATAGATCGAATTCGGCCCATGCATCTTCGATAATCATGTTTTAAAGAATGATACAACTTATCATTATACGTTAAAATCTTGTTCCACATCCTTCTGTGTGACCTCTTGACCACTATGAGAAGTATTTTTATTTTTCAATCGTTTGAACAAAAGCGGAACCTTGTGTGTATATGTCATTATCGAGTAGTAGTTAGTTGTCTCGCATAAACATAGGGGTTGTACTGCGTATTAGCTCCTCGAAAACATATGATTGGTTGAGTATGTTCAAATCAATTTTTTAATTCAAAATACGAAAAATGGATGCCAAAACCAGAAGCTCTTCTCAGCTACGATCTATAGTATCATCGTAACATTCTTGTAGTGACCTCAATGTGTCCTCTTCCAAGGCAATGAATAATTCTTCCATTCCCAATGCATACAAATAATTCTTTCATTCCTAATGCATACATTCTATGCTACATAAAATTTTGGGAAACCCTATTGCTCATTTATTATGAGAAATCCCTGGACATCCTAAGTCGTAGGTTTGTTTAAATACCGAGTCGAATACACAGTGTACATCGTGTCACAAAACCTCTTTAGTGTTTCAATGGAGGTGCTCTCCAAAATTCAAATATAATCATCAATTGAATCGACTGAGCATTAATACGTGAGCATTTTAAGAGTCACAATCCTTTTCTACAAACTAGAAAAACTTAATCTCCCATAGTGTCTCGCTATGTAATAAGATATTTCATCAAGGATATAGAGGAACACTGAGCGCTGCATGTGGAAATAATATTGGAATATATTGATGTGGTAAGTTGGGGTTGCATCAAAATAATTATTCACTAATCGTAGGTCCTCCCTAAATGTTGATAACCTTTTGATTTAGTATAGATCGCTGATGATGCGATTACGTTTGTTCCGTAACAACCTCTAAAAGCCAGAGAATTGCATTTATCATCACGCAGAATGCATGTTTATCTTGATCTTTATCCGAGAATTCATTTAAAAATTTGTCAATGCAATTACGAGACAACAAAGACATTATCTCTCAAGAAATTATACAAACTTTCATAACTTGTAATTTATGAATACAAGTTCAAGAGTAGTGGTAGAATTTGTTGAAATAAACATTTTTTTAATAGTGAATAAGAAAAACTAATTGTTTATAGACATTGAAAAAGTTTGAGGTCTTGTGACATTTCGCCTATCACAAGAAAATTATTATTCGAGTAGTATATAATTACAAAATAATACAGGAAATTATGAATATAAAAAATAGGAATATTAATGGTCTTACAATTCATGATTTCTAGTTCACCGACGTTTGTAGAAGAAGATCATGTTGAACGTTGGATGCTCCCTCCTTAAGATAAAATTCGCCCCTGCTATGGTGCGTACGTAGTGGAAAATGGGTGTTCGCCTCCCAGGATGAAACAGTTTACGGCAAGCACAAAAATCATAACAATGTGCTTGCCCACGAATAAAAAATAGTGACACTTTCTTGGACTCTAGGGAAAAAGAAGAATAACTAAAAAGGATAGAGAAGACTCTTAAATTCTAAATAGATTTGGCCCAACAAGATAATATTAGTTCAAGAAAAAATTGAGAGCCTCGATCGACGACTGTCGGTTGGTGCCGTGTGCGTGTGGGATTTTGTGGCAAGGCTTAAACCATGTATTATGTAGAGCTTCTTCCTCTCAAAGGCTTGAGATACCTAAGAGAGGGAATTAGAGAAGTAGGAGAGGCCATTATATAAGTTTAAAGAATGGTTCTTGAGAGATTCAAGTGACTCTTGCACCACAAATAGCTTTGGAAGGAGGATTGGAAGTGAAGACAATCAAACCCAACACCAAATCACAAAATCAGATCACATAAACTAATGCAAGTGTTTATTTATAATTTTCCTTGAAGTTATAATACCCACGTAAGAGTATGGTTTATGCGTCTTGGTATGAATGATGAAATTGGAATTCAAGTTAATTTAAATCCATGTTAGGGGTAGGATTTCATATAGACTGATTGTATGCATGTAGATGATATGAAATCAGATCACGAGGGATAATCTAGATGAGAAAATATGGGCTTTATGTTGCGTATGAATGAAGAACATGAAAATTTAGGGTTTTGATGGATCAATTTTATGATCCACGCTTATTCAGAAATAATAATATTTTGATGTTGTTATTACATTGGAAATCATATTAATACATGTAGAGCAAGAAGACGATCTGGTGAATTTCGAATCGATTCGACCCAGGGGCGAATCGATTTGAAAAGAGAATCGATTCGGCCTCCTAGGCGAATCTATTCGGTTTCTCAGAAAAAAGTGAAAATCTCCTTTTAAGCCTAGAACTCCTAAATAGTTATCGGGAAATTTTTTAGGGATTTGATAAAATATAATGAGGGGCATATTATATTACAGTAGGCCTGTGATGGGATTGTGACTTAGTCGTAATGAGAGAATTAAGGCAAGTGTTAAATACACTTAAATTGTGGTGTAAGTAATTCGAGAGAATGATAATGACTTACTAGAAGCTTGGATGAAATATTTAATGGACCAGTTATTTATAAATGAGTTAACTACTGAAATAATGTAAGGTTTAACTAGGACCCTTAGAGTAGAGAATGATACTCAGATTAATACGCTAGTGATTGTGCTCGTAAAATAATAAGTGCGATGAGTATTCGAGAGATATATGCCACGTACGAATGATAATGATTAGGTTGTGAGTATACCTACTGAATAAATGTATAATTAGGTTGTGTGTATACCAATTATGTGATTGATGTTATGTGTTAGCATACATATGCTTCCTGCTATCACGGAGGTTCTCGCACAGTGGGCGATCCCACCTTGACGATGCTAGTAAGGTCTGGATGAGTGCCCTAGGACATATAACTTAGGGCGGACCATTATTTACATTAATATAATGGTGCCGACGTGTCCTTCGCCTACGTTAGGTATGCGCGTGGCCACGTCTTAGAACTATGTTCGCTTCCATTGCTTTGTGATTTAATTTTTGTGTTCAATTAGACATGCCGAACCAATAGTCCTTATTTTTGTACGAGAGCTACATGGACTGATTGCAGAGTATGCCTATTTTCACCGTGGTAAATTTAAGAGATGGCGTAATATTATATATTAGTATGTGAAATATATACAAATGTGAATATTCTACTCACGTGTGATAGTAGTAAGTAGATATGATATAGCTAAGAAGTAAATTAAGTAGAGAAACTTAATTATATTATTATATAATAGCACGTGTGGAATGTTATCTATGAAGATAATCGCATACGAGAATTGTTAATCCAGATAGAGTACTGTATGGGCGGTACAGGGATTTAGACGTGTGGATAGTCAGTTAGATACTTACGTCTAGTTAGCTTGGGTAGTACAACTAGGTGGGCTAAGTAGAGAATGCCAGGTGTGCACAATAGTTGCGAGGTGAGGAAACTCAAAGGAGTGTACTTGAATTCTAATATGTGTAACCAATAACTGATTTTTAAATTATGATAAATACTTGCTAAATGTTTTCAAAATGTTTTGAGTTCTAACCCTTGCTATAAATATTTTCAAAACTTTTTTAGGTGTCCAGCCACAAGGACGCCAGACTTGATTATCCGTTCCAAGGACGCGTAGCTGTAGCGCTTTGGAGGTTTATAAGATTTGAGTAGACGCATCCATCATTTCATTCCTAGTGTACAATTTCTTAGCAGTGTTTCATTTTGGACTTGTTTCCCCCAGTACTCATCCAGTTATTCAGTTCAGATTTTTATTCGGATCTATTTTTCTTATTGGATTGTTATTTGGATTTGGGATTTGTAGCCGAGAATTTATTCGACAAGAGTTTATTTATTTATATCATGTGATGGTTTAGACTCTATTATGGTGCGTATGTTTTAAATTGGTTTTCGCATATTATTATATCCTGTTTAACTAAAGATAAAAAGTTGACATCGGCTTAATTAACTATTAAGTGGTTAGTAATTCATATGGATTTTGACAATGATGCTAAGAATGAACCAAATGAGAAACCTCTTTTCATTTAATAAAGGACTCATCACCCGATATTTGATTAAGTGGGGTATCACATATGGTATCAAAGCATTAGGTTCTAGTGTCTATAGAATCTGTACGACTTACTACTATTTCAGCATATCGTTCTTTTGATATAAAGCCCTATTGTTTGGACTGTTGCTTTTTTATTCACGTGTTTGAGATATCGTACTTCTGCTATTAGATTTTTTATAGAGTGTGTACTTATAAGATTCAATCTGATTTCAGATGCCACCCAGGAGAGAGAGAGAGATAGAGAGAGAGGCAAGAGCAGGGACTAGAGATGAGGTTAGAGAGGATCAGCAAGAGCAGGAGGTACCTAAGCCATAACTACCACCGGGGTTAGTGACGACTGCACATGTGGTTAAGATAGTGGCCCAAACAGTCAATGAATCTATGACAACCACGACCATTCAGTTACCACAGGCCCAACCACAATTATCAGTGGCACCAGCAATTCAGGCATAACCGTGGCAAAAAGTTAGGGAGATTTTCGAGGATATATTTTGAGAGATACCAGGGTTTCCACCCAATCGAGAGATTAAGTTTGTTATCGACCTAGCATCGGGTATAAGACCGATTACCCGAGCGCCATATCACATTTAACCTTCAGAGATACAGGAGTTGAGGGAGCAGATCCAACAACTATTAGGGCAGGGTTTCATTCAGTGGAGTACATCATCATGGGGTGCATCGATGTTATTTATGAAAAAGAGGGATGGTTTGCTTCGCTTATGTGTAGACTATAGGGAGCTAAATAAGGTCACGATACGAAATAAGTATCCATTACCGAGGATCGAGGACCTGCTTGACTAGTTGAGAGGGGCTGCGTACTTCTCCAAGATTGATTTGAGATAGGGGTATCACCAGTTGCACATTCGAGAGGAGGATGTTCCCAAGACCTCTTCTCTGTTGTGGTACGGGTCATACGAGTTCATAATGATGCCGTTGGGCTCACCAATGTGCCACTAGTGTTCATGAATCTCATAAACAGGGTATTCAGAGAGTTTTTGGACCAGTTCATGATCGTGTTTATAGATGACTTTTTGGTTTACTCTCGCATTGAGGAGGAGCACGCAAAGCATCTGCATAGGGTTCTATAGACACTCTGGAACCACCAGTTGTATGCTAAATTTGGGAAGTGTGGATTTTGGATATGAGAGGTACAATTTCTTGGCCACATCATGTCCGACAAGGGTATTGCTGTTATTTTAAGTAAGGTATCGATGGTGAGGTAGTGGGGACAACCCATGACACTGATGAAGATTCAAGCTTTTTGGGGTTAGTTGGGTATTATCGCCGCTTCATTAAGGGATTTTCGAAGATTACGGGTCCGTTGGTGAACTTTACTCGCAAAGGGGTAGCGTTTGTATGGAGTGACCACTGTTAGTTAGCCTTTTATGAACTGAAGGAAAAATTGACATCGTCACCTGTACTTGCATTGCCTAGGAGTGGGGTGGAGTATCGAGTCTACACGGATACATCCTTGCAAGGACTTGGGGGTGTATTACAATAGGAGGAGAGGGTTATTTCTTATGTGTCTCGAAAGCTTAAGCCCCATGAGAAGAATTACCCCAATCATGACCTTGAGTTGTCAGTGGCTGTGTTTGCTTTAAAGATATGGAGAAACTATCTTTTGGGTAGGTAGTTTACGTTATTCACGGATCATAAGTCACTTCAATATCTCTTCACGTATAAGGATCTAAATATGAGGCAGAGGTGGTGGCTAGAATTCATAAAGGACTACTAATTTGATATACAATACCACCTTAGAAAGGCTAACGTGGTGGCAGACGCATTGAGCTGGAAACCCACTGGGGAGTTGGTAGAGGCCTAGAAAGTGAAGTGGAGTGAGCTTCAAAATGATGATGATATTGCTAGAGTGTGCCTGTCAATTCTAGCAATCACTCTCGAGATTATACTATGGATAATCAAAGCATAGACGGAGGATCGGTTCTGTAAGGACAGAGTGCAACAGTTAATAGCTGGGGGTGTGGAGTCCTAATCGATCAGTTCAGAGGGAGGTATAAGGATGAGGACTTTAGGTAGGCGATAATGACTAAGGCTCACGGTTCTAGATTTACGGTACATCTCGATGGGGACAAGATGTACCAGGACACGAGGAGACAGTATCGGTCGTCAGGGATTAAGCGAGACATAGCAAAGTTTGTCTCGAAGTGTGTTACTTATCAGTTAGTTAAGGTAGACCACCAGAGACATTTAGGGATGCTACATCCACTTGAGATTCTTGTATGGAAGTGGGAGAGCATTTCGATGGACTTTACTACTGGACTGCCGACATCACAAAGAGGTCATGATTCCAATTGGGTAATAGTGGATCGGCTTACCAAAGTGACCCATTTCTCACCAGTTTACACCGACTTTAAATCAACGTAGTATGCACAGTTGTTCATAGCGAAGATAGTTAAGATCCACGAGGTACCGGTCAACATTGTATCTGATAGGGATAAGATTTTTTTTTCTTATTTCTGGCAAAGTTTTCAGGAGGTCATGGGCACTGACTTGCGACTGAGTACCACATACCACCCACAGACAGATGGACAAACTCAAAGGGTAAATCAGATGTTAGATGGCATATATCTTGGACTTTGGAGGATTATGGGAGCGATACCTTCCTTTGGTAGAGTTTGCATATAATAACTCTTACCAATTCACCATCAGTATGACACCATTTGAGGAACTTTTATGGGAGATCTTGTCGTTCGTCGCTTGCTGGATAGAGGTGGGGGGCAATAAGATGTTGGGACCAGAGATGATACGTGAGATAACTGCCAAGATCGAGCTAATTTGGGGACGTATTCGAGTAGCTCAGGACAGGCAGGAGAGTTATGACGATATAGACCAAAGGCATGTAGAGTTATAGGTCGATGACTAGGTGTTCGTACGTGTGTCTCCCATGAAGGGGGATATGAGTTTCGATAAAAAGGGAAAGCTAGCACCGAAGTATGTAGGACTTTTTCTGATTCTTGAGAGAGTGGGACCAACGGCATATAAACTGGGTTTACCAGAGCATCTTCAGCGAATAAACGATATGTTCTATGTGGCATTGCTGAATAAGTATAGGAGGGACGAGAGAGCTTTCTGGCATGTTCCACTCGAGGAGATTGATTTGCAGCTAGATGTCTCGTACGAGGAGAGACCCATGGCTATACTGGATCGTAGTGAGCATAAACTATGTTTTAAAATGGTGCAACTAGTTAGAGTTCAGTGGGGACACCAAATTATAGATGAGTCTACTTAGGAGAGGGAGGATGACATGCGAGAGCAGTATCCAGAGTTGTGTACTATGGGTATGACCTAATTTTGGGGACAAAATTCTCTATAAGGGGGGAAGTATGTAATACGCCGTATTTCTACGTACTTAGAATATAATTAATTTGGTAATTTAGTCATTCTTGTTTTATTTTAAATTACATGAGTGACGTAATTTAATTTAATAAAATAATAATGTGGTTATTAAATTAAATATTAATCAAGAGAGGGAGATAATGATTAATATTGTGTGGTAAATTTACTAAGTGGATAGTAAATAATGTATGGAAATTATTATGCGTCATAGTGAGTGAGATTGGCGTACTTGGATTTATCTCAATTGGGAGTTGCGTGTAGACTAAATAGATTAAATTGAGGTTGAGATAAGATATTTGTTTAGAGTGACTCAAATGATGACTTCGAAGTCACGGATGACTTTGTAAGGCTCAAAATAGTTAAAATACTATCCTCGGGGGCGTTGATTGGGTCCCGGGATAATTTTAGACTAAACCGGCACCGTACGAGAGAATTTTAGTCATTTGGTAACCAAGGGTCAAGAGACCTATGAATTTACAACATTCTTATCAACATATAAATGGGAGAGTCTAGGGTTTAGAGGTTAGAAAACTACGAGAGGACATTATAGAAGAATAAAAGGCCATTCTTGAAGTTTAAGGAAGGGTTCTTGAGAGATTCAAGTGATTCTTGCACCATAAACAACTTTGGAAGGAGGATTAGAAGTGAAGACAATCAAACCCAACACTAAATCATGAAATCAGATCACATAAACCAAGGCAAGTGTTTATTTGTAATTTTCCTTGAAGTTAGAATACTCAGGTAAGAGTAGGGTTTATACATCGTGGTATGAATGATGAAATAGGAATTTAGGTGAATTTTAATCCACGTTAGGGGTAGGATTTCATGTAGATTGATTATATGCATATAGAGGATATGAAATCAGGTCATGAGGGATAATCTAGATGGGAAAATTTTAGGCTTTATGTTGTGTATGGATGAAAAACATGAAAATTTAGGGTTTTGATGGATAAATGTTATGATCCATGCTTGATTAGAAATGATAATGTTTTGATGTTATTATTACGTTAGAAATCGTCCCAATACATGTAGAAAATGTTGAGGAAAATTGATTTGAAGTTTGGTAAAGAATCATGGAGAATTGAATGAGAAAATGGTGAAAAACGCAGTTGTGTAGAGGAAGAATACGATAGGGTGCATTTTGAATCGATTTGGCCTCATGGGATAATCGATTCGGTTTTCTAGACAATGTGAAAATCTCCTTTTAATCCTAGAACTCCTAAATTATTATCGGGAATTTTTTTAGGGCATTGATAAAATATAATTAGGGACATATTATATTACAGTAGGCCAATGATGGGATTGTGACTTAGTCTTAATGAGAGAATTAAGGCGAGTGTTCAATATACTTAAATTGTGGCGTAAGTAATTCGAGAGAATGAGAATGAGTTACTGGAAGCTTTAATGAATTATTTAATGGATCAGTATTTTATAAATGAGTTAACTACTAAAATGATGTAAGGGGTAACTAGGACCTTTAGAGTAGAGAATGATACTCAAATTAATACGATAGTGAGTGTACTCGTAAAATAATAAGTACGATGAGTATTCAAGTAATATATGCTATGTACGAATGATAATGATTAGGTTGTGAGTATATCTACTGAATAAATGTATATATAGGTTGTGTGTATACATATTATGTGATTGATGCTATATGTTAGCATACCTATGCTGCCTGCTATTACGAAGGTTCTTGCGCAGTGGGCGATCCCACCTTAACGATGCCAATAAGGTTTGGATGAGTGCTCCAGGACATAAAACTTAGGGAGGACCATTATATGCGTGAATATAATGGTACCGGTGTGTCATTCGACTATGTTAGTTATGTGCGTGGTCGAAAACTTAGAACTATGTTCGCCTCCATTGCTTGTGATTTGATTTTTGGGTTCGAGAAGACATGCCGAACCAATAGTCCTTATTTTAGTACGAGAGGTACATGGACTGATAGCAGAGTATGCCTATTTTCACGATGGTCAATTTGAGAAACGCCGTAATAATATATATTAGTGTGTGAAATATATACAAATGTGAATATTCTACTTACGTGTGATAGTAGCCAGTAGATATGATATTAATAAAAAGTAAATTAAGTCGAGAAACTTAATTATATGATAAAATAATAACACGTGCGAAATGTTACCTACGAAGATAATCGTATACGAGAATTGTTAATCCAAATAGCGCACCGTATAGGCGGTAAGGGGTTTTAGACGTGTGGATAGTTAGTTAGATGCTTATGTCTAGTTAGCTTGGGTAATACAACTAGGTGGTCTAAGTAGATAACGTCAGGCTTGCACAATAGTTGAGAGGTGACAAAACTCAAGAAAATGTATGTGAATCCTAACATGTGTAACCAATAACTAATTTTTGAATTGTGATAAATACTAGCTAAATATTTTCAAAAAGTTTTGGGTTATAACCCTTACTATAAATATTTTCAAAACCTTTTAGGTGTCCAGCCACAGGGACGCCAGACTTGATTATCTGTTCCAGGGACGCATAGCTGTAGCGCTGTGGAAGCTTATAGGATTTGAGTAAACACATCCATCATTTCATTCCCAGTGTAGGATTTCTTAGCAGTATTTCATTTTGGTCTTGTTGCCCTCAGTACTCATTTAGTTATTCAGTTCAGACTTTTATTCGAATTGATTTTTATTGTTGGATTGTTATTTGGATTTGAGATTTGTAGCCGAGAATTTATTAGGCAAGACTTTTATTTATTTATTTATATCATGTGATGGTTTAGACTCTATTATGGTGTGTATGTTTTAAATTGGTTTCCGCATATTATTATATCATGTTTAATTAAAGATAAAAATTTAACATCGGCTTAATTAACTAATATATGGTTAGTAATTAATATGGCTTTCGACAGTGATGCTAATAATGAACCAAATGAGAAATCTCTTTTAATTTATTAAATGACTCATCACCCGATATTTAATTAAGTGGGGTGTCACAAAAACACAAAATCTGCTGGACAAAACCCAAATTTGCACATCACCAACATCCAAAATTCTGTACAAAACTCAAATCTACAAAAGAAAAAAAAAGGTTTAAATTCTACTCATTTACAATAATGTTAGGAAAATATAAATGTAATTAATAAAAAAGATTTAAAAATTTTAAATAAAAAATTATAACGTGATACTTACCATGTATTGAAATCTACCACTTCCATTATGCTTCCATCAAGAACGTTCAAGCTAGTGTTACCAACCTTATTAGCACAAGTGTGGCTATTATGTCCAAGTCGTTGACAAATACTACATTTTTGAGTTTTTTTTCACAATCTCAAAGGTGGAAGGGTTACGAGTTGTATAGATAATCACCTTTCTTTTCTTCGAACCAAATGGGTGACCTTTGTGAGGTTGAATGGCACATTCAATTGTTAAAGTAAATGACGAATCAACAAGTTAAAAAAATTATTCTTGACTGTTTTCCTTCTGACTAAGGGGTATTCGTACTTAATACGAAACTCCTTTAAAAGACATTCATTTTGATCATCATTGCTAATCACGTCACTTTGGGTACTACACAATTATCTTTATCGATTCTCCATTATGGATGTATATCATCAAATTGTAACATATATTCTTTCATGTTTCTCATCATGTGTGCACAAGGTAAACCCATAATCTTTCCAAATATACCTGTGTATATACCCAATAATGAATTGGACCTTGATAACTCATATTGCTCGAAAATCTTTGTAAGTGCAAATATGGAAACATTAGTAAGAATCTTCAACCCTTTACTTAGTAAGAAACTATAGCAAAACAAAACTTTTCCTTTACTTCTAAAAAATTACCGATCGAAAATGAAGATATTTCTTGATCGCCGAATGTGAACCTTCAACCCTTGAAGTCACCCGATTTCCAAAGTGTACATATTTTTCGGTCCATGCATTTATAAACCACTATTTTAAAGGAAGCCAAGTACTTATTATGTTAATGAGGATGCACTCCTTCTCTTTATATTGAACTTCAAGAAGATTTCAAGCTTCATTAAATATTGTTTTTTTTGGAGATTCTATCAATTTGGTCCTACACAATAGAAAGTCTTCTTAATCTTTTTCTTTATCAAATTTCACTATACATTTTGATAGAATATTTTTCTCAATATGCCATATACACAAAAGATGCCCCAACAGTTAGAAAAACAACTTCAATGGCCTTCACTAATGCAAGTTGGTGATCTGTCACAATCCCCGAAGGATGCCTATCACCCAACATATTTTGGAACTTTTCCAATGCCCACACATAATCTCCTTCCTCTTCTTTTTTTATGAAGGAAAAACAAGAAGAAAATGAAGTATTGAAGCTTGAAACTCCAACTATATTAAGTAACGACATCTTGTATTTATTTGTCTTATAAGTACAATCCATCACAAAGACATTAGAGTAACTTATGCTTAATTCACTTGAAGAAGGATGTGAAAAAATGGGTTAAGTGACCATCTTCATCGCGTTTTATATCAAAAATAAAATTATCATGAGAAAATGCTTCAAATAATACTTCTATCATAGTATAGTTCGCGAAAAGTTCTTTTGTGATACCTTTTGCATTGTAGATCGTCTTTGCTGTTGCTTGAAGCTTTGAATTTTTTGTCGGAGAGAAGTAAGTATTTGACGTGTTGGTATACCGGCCAAGTTCATCTATTTGATATGCATCATCTCTTCTTTTGAGAAATGGCGACAAGAGGGGTGCCCTGACATATCACTTGATGGTTCATAATTGTGGAGTATATTTTTTTATCTCCAACTTCCAACTTCCAATTTCCATAACTTTTCCTTCTTCCCCAAATCTCAAAAGGACAATTTATAAGTCGCGATGATGTTGCCCTCTTTCGTTGATCCATTGGAACACGAGTGGTATACTTTCCACCCCTATCACAACCAATAACAACAAACGGATCTCTTTTTGGTTTTTTAATCGTTGTAGCATAACCTTCAATTTTCGCCTCATTACCTACACTATTAAGAAGTTACTCACGACTTGAAAATATCTCATAATATTCTCATCCAGCATTTCACATTTATCACCTGTTAGAAATAACAAAATGAGAACTACATCTAACTTTGATTAAAAAAATTACAACTAACTTCGATTAACTAACTTTGATTAAAAAAAATTATAAAATAATAATAAATTGAATTCAACTAACTTTGGCAAAAAAAAAAGAAGAAAAAATTACAACTAACCCTAAGTGATGGTATTTATACTAAAATGTACAAAAAATTACCATAAACAAATTAAGAAAACCTTAAAAGATTAAAAAAAATCTACAAACCCTAAGTGATGGTATTTATACTAAAATGTTAATATAACTACTTATTCCATAAACAGATTAAATACTCAGATGCAATTAGAAATAAAACTTAAACAAAATTACCTAAATCATTCGGGCTTTTGGATGATTTGCATAGCCCCTTGATTTCTTCAACATTGTTTGTGCTAGTAAGACTGATAATATCATTCAACCCATTTAAATTTTCATGAGTAAGTTGGGTATGCCAATAAAAAATTTCTTCATTTGTAAGAATCATTTGAAACGATTTTTGAAGACAATTGAAAAAAGCATGAATGACATGGAAATGAAAAGGGAAAAGGAAAGATGAAATGAGTTTCTGCTTAGCACCGTAAAAAGCATAGAAAGAGAGTGGTTTGAAAAATGGGGTGTTAAAACAGTTACGAGAATATTAATATCTTTAGACATATAAAAATTGGAAAACGTCTTTTTCTAATGAGATAACGCTATTAAGAAAGTGAATTGAGTTTGGTCCCGAGTTTAACCGGAAATCAAAATTAACGGAGAGTAGACAAGCTGGCCGTGAGAAGGGTGTACAAGTTGCGAGGGGCCATCGCTATCATGCGGGACAGAGTCACTATTCATCACACATAATAATCTGGCATATATTTTAGTGTACACACAGTATATTTATTATATTATAACTCAAAAATGAAACCCCCAATCTTTTCGCTCACTCTCTCTCCAATATATATACACTTCTTTCCATCTCTCAACCTTTCTCTCTCCTTTTATATATACATACATACATATACATACATATATATTGTATCGATCGGAACATGTCAGAGTCGGCCTTGCGGCAAATTGTAGCCCATGACTGAGATTTCTTAAAATCTCTCAGATCTGTGAGCCTCTTTTTCTTTCTTTCTTACTTTTTAAATTTCCCAACACCACTCTCTAAATGCTACTACTTTTTATTTGCTTCTTCACTAGCCAAGTTACAGTTTTATATATATAGCCAGAAATACTAAAATTTGAATTTTTTAATCATGGTATAGATGATAAAATGAGATCATCTAAAAAAATAATGAAAAATTAACCATTTAAATCAAGTTACAGTTTTTGTGGATGAATTAAAATTGGGTTCACTGACTTTCAAGTTGAATTGTTTATGACATTTTTTGGATGGTGTCCGCTATAATAAATTTGGTTATTTATTTATTCATTTATTTATTTTTTTAGTATTTTTAAAACTTAGTATGTTGATTTAAGTATGTTTTATGAGGTATGTTGTGTATATATAATTACACACACTATGTCTGTATGTATGCACGTATTTATGTATTTGGAAGGAGTTGCTGATTCTATTGAAGAAAATTTACAGAGAATAAAATAAACTTTCATTTTGTAATGAAGATCAAGAAAGTTGTCTTTTAGCTCCTTAGATTTGATTTTGAGAGTTTTTTCTGTTAATTCATATTGGAAATTATATGTAGTTATAATTCCACTAGTGAAATTCAGAAAAAAATTGCTAATTTTCTTAGCCTGTTCATTTTGTATGCCAAAGAAGATGAGATTTGTAAACTGGACTGTTTTATGACATTTATGGCTGTGTGTATGACTGTTATGAGTTGTTTTTTTTTGTTTGGAGGTAAAGAAAGTTGTAAGGTGACAAGAGTATTTATGGTGGCCAGATGAGCAGAAGCAGAAGTAGAACTGATGTTATTGGCAGTGGAAGGAGGAGGGTTTTTCTCTTCTTCAGCTTCTGGGTATAGTAAGGGCCTAGCCCTTCTTCTCTTGGGTGAGAAGAAGGAAGAAAAACCCATGAGAGTTTCCCCGTGGAACCATTACCAGTTGGTGGATCAAGAACCCGACCCTGACCCTCACCTCCAGCTGGATTCTAGTAAGAACACTCTTGTCCGCGGGTGCGCTTCCTTTGTTTGCTTTGGTCGCGCTGCCGCTGGACTTGACACCTCCTCTCCCCTCAAAGTGGGACCTACGCAACCGCAAGACGTCTTGCCTAGTCTTCCTCCTGTTTCTGATTACATTCCCACCAATGATCTTGTTGAAAATGATAATTCTGAGAAAAAGATTTCTCTTAAGAGTAGCTTGAAGAAGCCAACGACGATTATTCCAGTTCCTGGCCAGGTTGGTAATGAGCCGGAGGCGTTATGTGAAAATGACAACAGTGTTCCTCATCAAGAAGAGAGGAGGAAAGTGCAGTGGACAGATGTGTCCGGGGGAGAGCTTGTTGACATCCGGGAATTCGAGCCCAGGTATGAAACTTGTATATCTAAGTTGAAAATTATATGAAGAATATTTGTACGGGTTGTTGTTCCTACCCATATCTTGTGAGTAGAATTTTGGTCTATACGTTTCTGTTATTATGTTTGTTGCATGTACTTGCTAGTGTGCGTTTTGTGAGGATTCGAAGAGTTCCTGGTAACTGCTGCCATTTTCTTCAGTGTTTTTGCAATTTTTTTTCCGTTTTGTTATGTTATATGTTAGTAATCCAGAGGAGATTTTGACAGTCTCTCACAAGTGACAACCCTGCTGCTGTAGCCGTAACCTTTGTCTTTGCGTGTGAACCTCCTGTTGAATCTGAGAACCTAAAATTATATAATATCATGTTCTTGATACCAAACTGATTATTAATATTATATATATATATATATATATACAACAATTGAGGGCTTTGACGCTTTTCCTGAAAGTTGGAATTGGGAGGCAAGGAATCAGAACGCCTAAACTCCCATTTGTATGGAGTGAAAAAAAGTGATGATGATGAACATGCCTTGTGGCTTGGACCATTCTCTATTCTGAATTCACATGTTATGCACTATTCTGTTAGGAGGTTTTTATTATTCTATTGAAAATAAAAAGTGGCGGCATGGGTCCAATAGGACCAAAGCGCCCATCACCCACCCAATACAAACCTGCCCATACCCGACAATATCTCTGTGCGGTTCACGATCGGGTGATGTGGCCCATTTCGGCGGATCAGTGGTGGGTGAGAACCCTTAACTGTTCTCTCCTCCTGCCTCATCTCTCTCTCACCATAGATAGTACAACTCTCACAACTCTCAGTTGATCTTACCAAATCTGTTTGTATATTGTTGATTCAATGTTTATTTTCTCATCATATTGGTTAATGGTTTTGCTCAAGGGTATGCTTCTCACAGAAGAGAAAGCCAGTGGGCAAAAAGACAAAGAACAGGCCCAGCTCAAATCCGAACCAATTCGAATCAAACATTCGCCTCAACCCGTTTCTGACCTGTCCAAAGTTAATCGAACCCATTTTTGACCCGCCCATAACCGCCCAATTACCAGGTCTAAAAACTCTCATCACTCTCATCAGTAGTCAAATTTTTGTTCTATATCACATCCAAGTTTCACACATGCACATAAAAGTGATGACAAACCAACTAAACTGTATACTAACCCTAAACTTAACCCACACCTGTTGCTGGCAGCCTATTTACGAACCTCTTCTTCACTTTTTCGTCGTCTCGTTCCCCGATTGATCTCTCTCTATATTTCTCTGTCTTGCAAGATGTGAGGGTGTAGTCCCGGGGGATTGGAGGTAGTGCACAGAGTGGTTGGGTTGGGGAGATGAGGGTATGGGGAGTCGTGGCAGGAGAGAGATAGAGATAGAGAGAGAGAGACTTGCTGATAGTGGTAGCAGGGCTTGTGGGATGGGTAAGGTTAGGGTTTTCTATAGAAAACCAAGGATAATAGGACAAAGTTTTTTGTGTCATAGCATAAGTAGTAGAAAGCTGGTAATTAAAATCATAATAGGTTGGAAAATGAGATGTGTGTGTGTGGTGGGGGGGGGGGGGGTGGGTGGGTGGGTGGGTTATAGAGTGTGGAAATGACCCAAAAAAGATGCCTAATTGTATTTGTTGGTTAGCTGCTTCAATGTGTGCTTTTTGCAAAAGAGTTGGGAGAATGTGTGTCATTTTTTTGGTTGGAGCGTTTTCTTGGTTTATGTGAGCAGGTGGTCTCTAATGAATACGTGATTGTGGGCGTGCTTCCTAGAATGTCTAAGGAAGTAATTGGGGCAGATTTCATTGTTAGCCATAGCACATGTCAATTACTTCTCTCGTTCTAAATAAAACATCGAATAAACTTGTAATTCAAAGTTTGTGATGCTATATCTCTTTCTAATAAAAGATTCTCCTAAATTAACCCCCATTCCTTTTTTGTTGCTGATGTTGACCATAATTTCCATAAAGATTTGCTTCTCACAATCTGTTTCTTCCTGCATTCTGTTGAGAATATTTTTTATTTTAGTGGACCTATGGTTCCTTCCGTCCTTAAATGTTTTACATTCCCAAGACGGGTTGGGTATTTAAATTTAATTTGGAGAAATAAAGTATTGTTAGGAAAATGCTTGTGGATGTTCCTCTCAATAAGGTGCCTTCAAGGTGCTAAATAATCAAGAGCAAATATGTGTTATGACTTAAGAGTAACGTATAAGGTAGTGGATCTCCTTCTTCAAATAGTTGTGTCTTCTCGTTCCGACTTGTGAGATTTGCTCCTTTCAAGGTGACTCTGGGCACACATATCCCCACTAATATTTAAGTTTTCTCATGGTTAATAGCCCTAAAAAACGTGATTGCTTGTGGCATGATGCAAAAGAGAAGACACTTGATGTGCCTCTCTCTTCGTTGACCACATGCTTCTTAATTGCCCCTTTTCCTCTTCTTTTTTTTTTTTTTTGGGTGCAAGGAGTTTGGGGTGAGCAGGAGCAGCTCAAGAATAACTGAGACCCTAGGCAAATCTATTAAAATAAATTACATATCGAAAACTTAATATTTATCTTATATCTCCTGAATCTTTTTTGTATAAAAACACACATGTAAAATTCGAGTAAATATAAATGGGAGTTTAAAACAACAAAAAAAAAACATAATTACTCTGTAACGATTAGTGGAAATACATTCGCTATTGGAGTTTGCATAGTATCTATTTGATTAAGGGCCCCCCTTCTTAGTGTGAGGCCCTAGGCAAGTGCCTAAATTGCTAATGGGATGAGCCGGGCCTGGGGGTGAGTGTCCTGTTCTCTAAAAGGTGGAGGAGATGATGGCAATCAATATAATCCTTTTGGAATAAGAAAAGATGAAAATGTCTATTGTCTAGTTTTTGGAAGACATTTCTGGAAAATAAATAGATCTTTTGTAGAGAAATCTGCGGATAAGGAGGATTTTGGAATGAATCAAGGGTTGACCGATAGCACATCTTTTCCATGGAAAATATGAAATCTTGGGCATTTTTTAAAAAATTTCTTAGTATATGGCAGCACATATTTTCATAGAAAATACTGGGATGCACACTTAGGTAACTTGTTAAAGCCTTAGTTTTTTCATTCTTCAACTTTTGTTGTCCCACCTCCCTCCATAGGAAGATAATTTCCATCTAAAAATGGTGAAATATTATTGGTTTAGCCTAAGTAAGCACATCATTTGCTACAACCACAATCAAGATGAAATTTTAGCTTGAAAATATATAGGTAAAATCTCTTTTTTATATCCTTACAATCAAACGCACCCATAGTTCATGGCTTCCTCTTGATATCTATCTTACAATCTATTAGTAATTATTCAGTAACTACCCTGTTAAACAATTGGCTAGAAGTCAGCACGGTGTTAGAATCTTTGTTGTGCTTGGGTCTGATGCAGCTGCTGTGAGAGAGTTCTCAAGTCTTTTCAGCTGTAGTTCTTCCCTCTATTTTTTAAATTTATTTTTTGCTATAATTTTTGTAGGATCAGAATTAGATGCAGTTGATGTATCTTTTGCTTAGGTTTTTTTTGTCCGCTCTACCTTTTGAATCTTTGAGCACGCCCCCCCCCCCCCCCCCCCCCCCCTCCCCCTTTCGTGGGTGGGTAGGTTTGATGTTCTAATCAATACTGAAGGGTTTGGCAGATAATTCACCACTGTTATTTATCCTTCTCTCAAAAATAGGAATGATCGTTATGTTACTTGAGCTCTGCTTGACCACTGCCAAAACCGAGTCAACTCGGCCATTACTTTGAACCATGCATTCCGCCCCAATGTCTCATTCATTTTACGAAGGGGCTATTTACAGAATCTTTTGCTAATTTACTCTTTTAAAACCAATATTTTAAGAAAGAATTACACTTCGATATCCCGGAGTTATTGAAGCTGACTTGCTCTCAATGCTGGAGTTATGGGGTTTGGTATTTGTCTAACAGCAATTACTTTAAGCAAACATATATATCAATTGATAATATATATATTTAAAAATACGAGCAACTAATAATCCATCAGCTGTTCTATTAACTATTTTCACTAGTTATTCAAATTTATTTTAAATTTCATAGATTATTGGTCTTGTATTCATATATCGAGCATTCTTCTGGAAACTAAATACAATTTGCACTCCATGTTATTGCAGTGAAAAAGATGGGTCAGACGACGAATTTGACGATGGGAACCAAAGGACGTGTCTGTGCAAGATTATGTAGTTTGGGCTGCTTCTACTATTCAAGGATTACTTTTATAAGATGACAAAGTGTCGAGGCATTTTGCGAGTTACAACCAGTCTAGCTTCCCTCGGTTATCCATTGAGGTAAACTCTTGGGTTTTCAGAAAAGCTAGATTGAATGCACAAATGGTTCTTTTATCACAAGATTCTTCGCTTGCTTTTCATGGCTGATCAGCTGTCTATAATTAATCCGTAGGTTGGGATTCCAATTTTGGTGCTCTCTGGGCTTTTTTTCTGTTTGTATTCATGTTTCTCAAGGGCGAATGCATTTTTCATTGTTTCCTCGTAATTAATCTGTGATCTTTATTTATTTTGTTACATTTATTTTTCTTAATGCTAGCTGATTTTCCGTTCTTTTTTCCCCTGAATAATATCTGCAATCAACTTCGCAAAATTGAGCTTCTGCGGAGCTTGCTCTTGTTCATTAACAATATATATTGATGATTTGTATCCAAAGCTGAATACTAGGCGTAAATTGGCATGGTCTTAGATGTGTTTGTCAACTGGAAAAATGGTACATCCAAATCACCGTATCGAGGATTGGAATTTGGTTAGGGTAAAATAAATATCCTACGGGTCATCATATTACCAATTTCACCCCAAACCAAACAGTACCTAATAGCACCAATCATTGGAAGTTTGCAGCTGTCAAAAGTTTGTAGTGGATCATGTTTCATTACATATAGCTTCTAAGAAGGCTCAACAGCTACTTCATTTCTCATTTATTATGTATATTAGGGGAAACTCTGTTGTCCACGCTTACAAAATAACTTATAATCTAAAATTTATGGAATTTTAAGTTAAAATTCTTATTAAAAAATGACATACTTTTGGCATAATAAGAATAAATGCAGGGGTATGATAACGATATGTGACATTCCCATATGCAGGGGTATGATAGCCTATCATTATCATACCCCTGCGTATTATTATGCCAAAAGTATATGCCATTTTTTAAAAATCGTTTATAATGTTGGTTTTTAACAAAGGACAAAGTTAGGGTTCTTGAAAGGTATGATAGAGGAAATGTTTTTTTTTTCAAAGAGATGAATAGATGAGAAAAGGGGAAGTGGAGGCTGTTGTTGCATTGTATGGTGACCATCTGTGATGGTGGAGAGAAAGATGAGAAAAGGAGACCGATGGTGGTGGTGGTGGAAAGATTATTTAATGTTATGGTTCATTGGGAGTAGGAGAGGTTTGTAATTTTATTGGTTAAAAATATAATTTATATAATGTTTGATGATTTGACTTCTATTTCCTAAACATAGAAAATGGGGGGAACAAATGTCGGCCTTCGTCTAAAACCTGTTCATTCATGAAGTATTGTTAGTGACAAGTGATGGGTGCTTTTGACATCACCCTTTACGACAGGATAAGAGTGACAATTTCAAATGAAATTTCATGCCGTACAATTGAAAATTTTGTTTAGAAAAAATCTATTTCTTCATTTTTTTGTAATTACATCTGAGATTTTTTGTCTTCTTCTAAATTATGAAAATGATAACTAATCTCCTCGCATTGTAATGATTCCCTAAATTAAGCAAGGTCTAATGAGTCGGTAAAACTGTTCTTATGATGTAAAATATTATTATTAGTGGATGTTCATGTGTGTTAAGGAGTTTTTGTGACCTTGTTGAGGAGGTCTCTCTTATTTTGAATATAAATTTGATCGACCAATTCTCCATACATTATTTTGAGCATTAATCAGTCTGTGTAGTTGAAGGTTTCTTTTATTGCCTGATAATGATGTCACAATATGACATGTGGTCTCAAGCACTTGCTCTACAAAACAACACCAAAAGTTCAAGCTTCCGATTGGTTGATCTAGGGCAAAAGAGTTTGTATTGGGACAAATTTTGTCAAGATAAATATTTTTTTTTCTCACATTAGGCTATCAAAAATCAAATGAGGTAAAACAAGTTTTTTAGGCAAAACATTTTATTAACTCATTTTCAAATATGTTTTTTTTCCGTCCCAAGTTTTATTTAATAAAAGAACATTTTTTTCTTTTCTTTTTACTCCCTGTTTTTATTTATTAAAAAAGTAACAAACTATATATAAAAAGTGTTTTTTTACCCCAAAATTATTTATTAAAAAAACTAAAGAATTGTTTTTTTCTTTTCTTCTTCTTCCCCGCTTTTATTATTAAAAATAGTTTTTACAGTTTTTAAAAATGTTCAAAAATGTCCCGAAAAAACCATTTTTACAGTTTTTAAAACTGTTAATTTTTTTTTACAAAAAAACAGTTTTTACGTTACGAAAAAACAGTTACAAATGTTTTTAAAATTATTTATTAAAAAAAACAGTTTTTAAAAATGTTACGAAAAAACAGTTTTTACGTTAAAAACAGTTTTACAGTTTTTCTTAACAATTTTTTGTAATATTAGAAACAGTTTTTAAAACATTACGAAACAGTTTTTAAATATTCATAACAGTTTTTTTTTACTATTTAAAATAGTTTTTAAAAACTTTAAAACAGTTTTTATTATATATTCATAACAGTTTTTAAAAATGTTAAAAACAGTTTTTATAATATTTTGTTAATACGGTTTTTAAAAAAAATTGAAAAACATTCTCTTAACAATTTTTTATAATATTAAAAATAATTTTTAAAACATTACAAAACAATTTTTAAATATTCATAACAATTTTTTAAATTATTTAAAACAGTTTTAAAAATGTTTTTTAAAATATTAAAACCGTTTAAGAAGTTAGCAAATTTGTTAACAAATATTTCTTACTCAAATAGGTAAGCAAAGTTTGCCAACACCTTATGTATAATGAGTGTTGTACACTGGCAAACAATATCACGACAAATTGTGCAATTAAACAGTCGAAAAGTTGACAAATTTTCATATTTGCCAAACCATGGCAAATAATGTCAACCAAACGGATCCTAATATGCAAATTGGATGTATACTCTATACCAATTGAAGTCATGCTTTCTTTTTATAATCAATAAATAAACTTAAAAGAACTCATGTATCTAGACAACTCTAGGATCCTCGACTTTTATATGAGCGGTAGCATCGATTGTGTTTCTTGATGGAGGTGAACAAATAAGTGACTTGAATTTCTCGTTTCAAGTGAAAATACGTAGCAAGGTTCGGGCGATTTCTTGCATTGGAAACATTTTTCTTTATACAAATCATGCAAGGGATAATAATCGGCTACCCTTTAATTAGCTATTGAATGCATAATGTAATAATTGTATTGAACTATCATGATGATGGGACATTCAATGAAATGCACCATAATTCGGCAAAAAACATTATAGGTTCCAAGTTTGTACACCAATATGGTAACGATACTGGTCACGGTTAAGAACCGTGACTAATTGATGTATTTTCATGGCATAGGTCATAGTTTATGATCGTGCCCATGTAAAATCTAGTCACGATTTTGGTCACGGTCAATAAACATGATCATGACTAAAATTTTATGTTACGGATGCGATCGTGACTGATAGATATGGCCATGGTTCATGACCGTGACCCCCAAAATAGTCACCCTAGAAATTGTCACGATTAGGGATCGTGACCACTTCTGTTTATCACGATTAGGGACCATGATCATTTTCATTTTTTGGCGATGTGTACACACTTTCACAGCTCTTGATAAGTATGAAATGCGGATGAATCCAATAAAGTGCACCTTCAAGGCGACAAGTTTCTAGGATTCATAGTAACCATATGAGGAATCAAGGATAACCCACAGAAGATACAAGTCATGTTGGATGTGATAAGCCCTAAAACGGTAAAAGAAGTTCAATCACTCACCGGATAAATCACTATCTTGAATTAGTTTGTCAGCTGAGAAATAAATAACTGCCTTTCTTTCTGCAAAACACTATTAGAGGCATTCATGTGGACGGATGAATGCTAATAAGCCTTTGAGGAGCTCAAGAACTACATAGTCGAAGCCCTACTCTTACCAAAACCTTTATAGAATGAGGAACTATACTTCTGTCTAACTATTTCCTCTTTGGTTGTAAGCTCAACACTGATTAGGGACAACGCATGAATCAAGGACCAATATATTGTGTTCATCGAGCATTCATAAGAGCATAATCTAGATATCCTCGGATTGAGAAACTGAAATTCTCACTTATAATATTCACCCGAAAGATAAAACCACACTTCCATATCGGCACAATTATGGTGCTCACTCATCATCGCCTAAAACAGGTGTTGCACAAGCCTGAGGTCTCTAGGCGACTCATTAAGTGGTCAATGGATTTTGTAGAGTTTTATTTCCAATGCTAACCTAAGGTGTCGATAAAAGGCCAAGGTATCACAGGTTTTTGGCAGAATTCACAAGAATGAATGAAGTCGAACAACCGTAATGAATGTACTCTTAAAATCCTATATGGACAAATCATCTAAACTTTCTACAAGTGGAGTCAGGAATATAATGGAAACACCATATGTGTCACACATTGAATTTGTATTGAGGTTTGGGTTCAAAGCGTCAAATAATGATGTTGAATACCAAGCACTTATTATAGGCATTAGGTTAATTCTACGTTTTAAAGCCACATAGGTTCATTTATTTAGTGACTTCCAAGTAGAAATATGAAGCCAGGGGCAAGAGGATGATAACCTATCTAAAGAAGTTCCACGATATGGCTCTGCATTTGAAATCTTTCACGATCAAACACATCTCGAGATAAGAAAAATGACAAGGCTAAACAGCTACCCAAATTGGCATCATCATCGGAGGATAAACCCTTCATCGAAGTCTTTAGCCAACCCAGTAATGAGCTTGAAAATAAAAAGGAAATATACTTGGCGGGCCTTGGGTCGAGCTGGATGGACAAGTTTGTATAGTACATAAAAGATGGGACCATCCCAAAAGAGCAGTAAAAAAACTAAGGATGGTCAAGTTAAAAGCTTCCATATATATTTTCTATAATGTATTTCTATACCAAAGGGGGTACACCCGATTGATACTGAAGTGCGTGCACCTCGCTGAGGCAAAACTATGTTGAAAGAGCTAGATGAAGGGATATGCAGAGGAAACCTAGAAAAATTTATTCTGGCACAACGGGTGTTCAACCAAGGGTGTTAATAGCCCTTAATGGTTAAGGATTCTGAAGACCATACCCAATGGTGCAACAAATGCCAATGAGTGGAAAATTTCATTAATCAAATTGTACAAGAGCTCTCATCCATCATTGCTCCATGTTCAATTGTCTTATAGTGGATGGAAATTTTGAGCCATTTATGGTTAAACAAGGACAATTCAAGTTCCTCCTAGTGTCCATATATTATTTCACTAAGTGGGTGGAAGCATAACCACCCGCTCAGATCACTGAATAAAAGGTTCAAGATTTATATAGAAACTAATAATCGCAAGATACGTAGTACCTATTGGGGTTTTATTATTAAAACCATGTATGATGTTTATTTTTTAATAAAGGCGTGTTGAGTTCATTTGAAATGAGATCATATTTGTGATAATACCTTATATTATATGTAATGTTAGTCAGTTAGACTTAGTAGGAATTTCGATGAGTTGGATTCATGATCGCCGAGGATCAGAATTTTGGTTCTAGTACAATTGAACAATTCACAACCTAGATAGGGATTTGACATCCTATCGGTAAAGTTACGAGTGCAAAACTAGTAATTTATTTTAAACTATAGGAACATGTCTGAAGGTTACATAAACTTGTCTGATTGTTCAAAGAGGATTGTGACCAGTACATCAAGAATGTATTGAACAGGGCGACAAGTGAGATTCAAGTGTAGGTAATGACTAGATTAGACTTGCACAATCTCACAGTCTTGCAAAGGGTGCAAATGTTCTTAATCCCAAGGGATATGAGGATTGAAATGCGTTCACAATTTTTCTTTAATTGTTATGGGTATGATTCAATCTTATTGGATCTAAATCTTCACAAGTTGGGCAATCGTTACGTGAGTCGGCATGTGATCATAATTCGGAGGAATCTGCATCCAAGAAAGATCTTGGATTATGATAGCCCCTTGATAGGCTTATAAGTTTTAGTTTTAATAGTAAACCTGATTAGTGGATTATTTTATAATTCAGTAGATTATTGAATAAGTTAAGTCCGAGATTAAGGAATGAATAAAAATTGGTTGAAATTGATTAACGATGAATTGATTTGACCAAGCGGGAATTGTATACTTAACGCGGGGAATCATATTATATACCATAACAACTTTGCAACCAAGACCTCATCATTCGAGCGATTTTGAGATAACTAAATTGAAATGCAGTCATGATTATTTAGTGAAATTAAATGTGATTAAATGGAGAAAGGAAATAAATTACGAGGATATAATTTGGAATTTCTGAGCACCTATTTGGAATACAATATTATTATTTAGTCTTGGGCCCCTAGTATAGTCCATTTACCCAAGTAAGAGGCTCAGACTCTCTGAAAACCTATTTTAGCTCCAACCGAATACTTATATCTATATTTATTGGTATAAGCTAGGGTTTTAATCTGGATACTCATTATTGAGGGTCAGAGAGTTAGAGGAAGAGTATTATTCACGTTTTTGTGAAGAAGTGTAGAGAGAGAAGGCCATATCTCTCTCCAAATACCACTATACCAAAAGAGAAAAAAAAATCATTGACTGTAACAAAAAAATACGCACCTGTTGTCATGGTCAATGACCGTGACAAAAATCCCACATTTGTTTCACCTATATATATATATATGTGTGTGTGTGTGTGTGTGTGTGTGTGTGTGTGTGTGTGTGTACTTAATTTGAGTATGATTTACACATTTTTACCACTATTTTTAAGTTTTGTTATGTGTATATATATGAAATGGTTTGTATATATGTCTCTCTATATAAATGTAGTTGTAGTTCCTGAATATATGTATTTGTTTGTTGTGAAATAGTTGTATTTACACGTATAACTTGATATTACTAGAAAACAATTTGTGCAAAACCTAGATTTGAACAATTTGTCTTTGATGTTTGTTTGGGCTTGAATATATGTTTTTGTTTGTTGTGAAATAGTTGTATTTACATGTATAACTTGATATTGCTAGAAAATAACTTGTGAAAAATCTAGGTTTGAAAAATTTGACTTTGATAGTTGTTTGGGATTTAATATATGTGTTTATTTATTGTAAATATAATCATTTTCGTTAAGAAAAACAATTTGTGGGTTTATTTGAAATGTGATTTTTTTAGGATTTGTGGGTATTTATGGCTTAGGGTTTCAACCTAGGTTTTGAAAATTGTTGTAAATGTATTCAACTTAATTTTTTGTTCTAGGTTTGTGGATAAACTTTTGCTATGCACAAAACTATTCACTTTATGTGTAGTTTTTGTTTCCTGTTAAAAAAAATGTTACTATTGTCCCCTTCAAGTGAAATATGATCAAAATAAGAAAATTATTTAATTTGTTAACCAAGTTGAAGGAATCAATTAACTAGAATCAACTTAACTAATAAAAGGATTAATTCTAATAATAAAACCTGAAATCATCCGCTTTGTCAAATAAAATCCTGAATTGTGTATTTAATTGCAAATATCTCCTATTGTGTCAGTTAAAACATCACAAAAAGGTTCCCGAGTGGGATTTTTACACCTAAATACACAATTTAAGCGGTTATATGAACACAGGAAGGATTTTTTACAAAAACTTACAAGTTCAAGTAATCTTCTTACACTTTTACCCTTAATTACTCATACACACAAAATATCAAATTCAGAAATGAATCATCATATCTACATTTCTCCTATAATATAGCTTTTATTTTCACCATCTTGATAATGTTGTTCAAATTATAATTTTTGAGTTAACTAATGATTAAACTACCTACGGGGATAAACTCCCTTGTGGAAACACCCATTTGTTCACACATGATAGGTAACGATTCCTACAAATTGTTATGGGGTATCTTCTACACAAAGAGTGGATGGGTGAGACAAATAGATTCAGGGATGTGTACCATATAGGTGATAATAAGTTTGTAAAATTTGCAAAAAGGTGTCTTAATGATGAAGAGTTATCATGTCCTTATACACGATGTAGAAATGGGAAAGTGTTTGGGTGAAAAACAGTTGAATTACATCTACTTAAACTGGGTGTGCAAGACGATTTTCAGTTGTGAATTTTTCACGGGGAAATACATTGTCCCTTTATCCCTGAACAACCTCCACTACAACCGTCAAGTAAGACAACATTGAAAGGATAGAAGGATCCCTCGTAGAGCATAATATGTTAGATGATCTAAAAGACGATTCTTACAGAGTTCATGTGGTGGAAGACAATGAGGATTTAGATAGAGAAGACAATGAATCTTTTGATGGAGGTTATAGTGCTCATAATGATGTTGGGATAAACCTTAACGATGACTACAAAAGTTTGAAAGTTAATTTGACCCAACCGTTGTACCTTAATTATGGTAAATATCAAATAAATTTGCATTCCATGGTTAGCTTGCATAATTTGAAGAAACATTTTAGTTTGTCTGGCAATAGCGTGTCTGGAATTCTGAATTGGGTGAAGGATTTTCTCCCCAAAGAAAATACGCTTCAAACTAACTATCAGAGTATGAAGAATAATTTGAAAGGTTTCGGAATGAAGTATAAATCAATTCAGGCTTGCAAGTATGATTGCATACTAGAGTGTGGTTGATAAGAGAGATGCACTTTCAAAAGTGCATAAAAAAATATTTAAATATTTCCTCGTTAGTCCTAGGTTGAAGAGATTTTTCATAATACCGTAGATAACGGAGGCAATGAATTGTCACGCTAGAGAAGAAGTAAGGAGTAATCTCATGTGTCGTCCTACGGACTCAACCGTTTAAAAAAGTATAAATTTTAAATACCCAGATTTTTCCAATGAACGTTGTGCACGAGATCATAATTTTTTATATTGTCTTTATTGATACCTGGGCCAAAGGCACCAAGTGACGACATTGATGTCTACTTGTCACCATTGGTAGAAGAATTGAATGAGTCGTGGGTAGCGTGTGTGAAATAATTTGATTCTAGAAAACAAGAAGAGTTCACATTAAAAGCTATGTTGATTTGGGTAATTCGTGATTTCTTAGCTTATGGGACTTTATTGGGCTGTAATTTTCATGGTTAGTTTGGGTTTCCCATTTGTGGAAAGAAAACTGGATCTCAATATCTCAACGATAATGGAAAAATTATACATCATTCTCGTAAGAGATTCTTGCCTCCCGATCACAGGTTTAGATTTGATAAAAGTTCTAATATTTTATCGGGTGGGGATGCACATAGGCTACCTCCGATAAAGTTTTCAAGTTCAAAAATTTAAAGGATATCTTCCAAGTGTGGAGCTAATGTGTCAGGGAAGAATCATAAATTCAAGAATGTCAATCATAAAAAAACCCCTCTTAAGAATGAAGTCGAGAAAAGGAAGACATGGTCTAGGAGATCAATATTATTTAACTTGACATATGAGAAGGGTAACCCCCTGCCCTATGTATTATATATCATACATGCTGAGAAGTATATCATACATTTTTCAAATTCGCAGAGGATTGTGAGTTATGTCACACACGATCTACAAAAGTGCAACCCTCGCGATTGGCATGTAATCATGCAATTGGTCCCTTTGTTGTTTAAGTACTGTTTCTCTAAGTATAAGCATTTGTGAAGGGCCATTATGCAAATTAGCCTTTGCTTCACACTTTTGTGCGAAAAAGTAGTCAACCGAAAGAACATTGTGGATGCAAAAGCAACTCTAACTGAATTAACTTATGTGTTGCAGAAGTACTTTCCCGCGGCATTCTTCGACATAAGTATTCACTTGTTGGTTCACTTATGCGATGAGACACATCTTTTTTGTCCTATTAGATATAGATGGATGCACCCGTTTGAAAGGTTGATGAAAGTTTGCAAATTGTATGTTAAGAATATGAGGTACATTGAAGGATCCATCGCAGAGGAATACAATAATGTGGAGGCATACATATTCACTAGGGAATATATGCCTAACCCTAACATTGTAGATGATGGTCATAAGTTAATCGATGATAGTGGTTAAGTCATGGGCAAACGATTTAGACTGACAAGTTTATAATATGAGCAAGTGACTCATTATATGTTTGAAACCCATGAAGATGTTGACGAATGGAGAGAGTAAGTTCGTGTTGTAATTATACTTCATGTTTTTATCTTATATACTTGTTCACCTTCTTGATAAATTTTGTCATTCAATATAGAAAATATAATGTATCTGGGCAAAATAAAAAACGAAGGACGGTTTCACATTCAAATAGTGGATTTAGACTTTGGGTGTCACAGGAGATAATTATTAGGTCAAACTTCCCTTATTAAATCATAAATAATTGCAAGATTTAAAACTTATCACATTAACTTATGTAATCCATAATTTTAGTTGTTAAAGAATGGCGATGCCATGTTAAGGCTTGCTCGTCTTTCCATTGGACCCAATTTCATGGCACACAAGTATAAGAAGTATTGACTGAATGGTTATTTATTCTTGTCGAGGTTGTATGACCAAAATACATTATTACAAAACAACGAAATTTTATATAAGGCTCTTACGTATTTCAAGGCAAGTGCCAAAGACAAAAACCTCATTGAAGCATAAATGACTTACTATGGTGTAATTCAAAATATTTTTGAATTAGACTATATATATTTCAAAGAGGTTGTGTTTTATTGTGATTGGGTAAGAGTTGAGAAAAAAATTCTTATAAAGTCGATTGGGGTACCAAATTTATAATGGTAGACTTGTCTAAGATGAATAGAAATGAGCATATGAATGATGAGTCGTTTGTTTGTACAAGTGAAAAGCTCAAACAAGTGTTTTACTAGGAATATATCAATAATGAACCATGGCCAATCGTCTTACATGCTCTAAAGAGTCTAACCAATAGTGTGGATGACCTGGATGCTCTTACCGAATATTAATCCATTTTGGATGACAATTCGAACTTGAAATAATTTCTAGATACTTTACATGAGTAGAGGTATTTTGGGTTGTAAAATTTATTGAGGATTCGAATTTGTAATTTTTAATAAGTAATTTGAAACAATCTTAAACGTTAATTCATTGTTCATTAACTCAAATGTTGGTTGTTATATTAAAATAGTCATGTGAATATTTCCATTTAATTCTTATATCCCGATTTAGTATCTATATTTGATTCACTAATGAAAACAAGTGTGTGGAATAGTTTTCTGTTCCTTAAATTTGATAGGGGGAGAAATGGTATCTAATCCTATTGTAATCGTATAGTTTGGGGGAGATTTAACTTAGGGGGAGTCGCTATCTTCTTAGGTTGATCATAGTTGATAAAGGGGAGAAGTAATTAAGGGGGAGTAATTTTTCTATTGCAATAAATATTTTGATATTCCCTATGCGTTTAATGTGTTTGCTTAAGTGTGCAAGAATTATATTATAAGTGGAAACCTTCACCGGCAAAGATTGTGATCCTTGGGTTGTTTGAGTCAAGCATTGTATTTTTATTTTGGGTGGAACTTTTTGTCAGTCTAGTAGAGCTTGACGACCCTTTAGGATTTTTGTTTTGTTTTTGTCCCGGAATAGCCAAAGAGGGAGATTTGTAAGGACACAAATTTCCAATTGAGTCTTAATGTAGTTTTGGCTCAATTCCGGACAAAAACATTTATTCATAGGATAGTGTTAAATTGTAATCTATTCAAGCCTATGAAGAGTTTGTTGAAGATGTAGCGGCAAAGAGTATAAAGCTTCATCAAAATGCCGGATTTGTGTGCCTCGTTTCTACGTCATCAATAGTGGTTCCATTCTCCTAAGGTATGAATGCATTAATATATATATATAGGAGCTTGGAACATGTTTATATGGGTGTTAGGTTTTATTAAAACCTTGTTTTGTTTTCAGAAAGAATGAATTAAAACCTTAAATAAAGTTTATAAAGTTTTCTGGGCTAAAAATGAGAATTTCTAAACTTTCTGGAAGTTCGTTCGATATGTCGTTCGAACGAGATTTTCGTTCAAACTAGATGTCGTTTGAACGAGTTTGCCAACGAGTTACCAGAATAGGCCACTGGAATGTCGTTCGATATGTCGTTCGAACGAACCTTATGTTCGAACGATATTTCCAATGAGATTCTAACGAGTTTACACTGGAACTTCGTTAAAAGCCTCGTTCGAACGAGATTGTTGGCGGGAAAATTTTATGGAAGTTTTTAGCAGTTTTTACCCATGTTTCCCACTTGTTTACCCCACTAACTTTTTGCTGAATATCTATGTGCAGGAAACCAACTTTTTCTTTTAAATTTTTCATACCATACTAAATCCTAGAGAGTGTTTTGAGAGTTCATCTCTTACAAGAAAAAGTTCATGTTGTGAGTGATAATTTTCAAAGACAAATGCATTTATCACTCTAGTTTTCACCCATTGTTTTGTTTATCCAAGTTCCATATATATATATATATATATATATATATATATATATATATATATATATATATATACTTTGCTTGGAGTTTGGCACCAATTTTTCATCTCTACCGTTTTGAAGAGACGTTTGAGTTTGCTTCTAAATCCCACAAAGAAGAATACGTTTGCGTTGATTTACCCACTTGGAGAAAGGCTCCTAGTTCGGGTGACGGTGACCATATAAAGTACGATCGGTGGATTCCGAGACCGCGGTGGAGCTCCGTGGTTATTCTCTAGGTGGAGGTGTCTACAAGAAAAAGCGTCGGGGCTTGAGAGGGATCGAGTCGAGTGTTGTAAGTCTTTCTGTCTTATATTTGTAAAACCATTCTTAGTGGATTTGAGGCTAGGGCCATTCGAGATTTTTTTCCGTTGTGGGTTTTTCCTCGTACATCGCGACGTAGTGGTTTCATTATTTATTTTATCTTGCTATACTCACCTAGAACGCATGCTTAGGCAATTCAAGATAAAATTGGGTTTTAATCACTACTCATGTTTAATTTGGTGCTACATACTTATTTGGGTAAATGTAGTTAATTCAAGTCATTAATTTAATGTGTTAAAATTGGTTTCGCCTAATTTGTTAAAATTGAGAAATATGACTTAGGCAAAATTTCTAGGACTTAGATTAATTAATTGTGTTTAAGTGAAATCAAATTGCGTGTGTGTTTAATTTAATTTCACTTGGTTTAATTTTAATTTTGAAAAAGAAATTAAAATTTGTTTTTAAGTTGAACCATCACATCGTTTTCGCATCTATTTCATAAAAAGGAAATATATTTTTAAAGAAATTAAAAAATTGGGGGCCCCTCGGGCGTTTCAAAATTCTTATATCCCGAGCTTAAGTATTTTCATTTGATTTTTATTATATATTATGCTACTAAAGCCTTTTTTTTGGAGAATATGACTTCATTAGGCCATCAGACCCCGAAAAAAAGCAGAGGTGGCAAGGGATTTTCTAATAATAAGCCCTTCAAGTTCGACAAGTATGAGAGAATAGTTGAAAACAAAACTAATCTAAATATGAGGGATTTAGTGTTATTGAAATCAGTAATTGGTCCCTGGTACGAAGATTAGAGGATCATCCATGTGGAGCAGAAGATGGCCGTTTGGGGGCCGTACAGGTATGAAAATCTCAAAAAATTATATTAAATATTTGACTTTCATATAAGGTTTTATTATTAAGTTTTTTTTATGTCAAATAAGTAACTTTCTTCTATTATATGTTTTTTGGACAACAACAATTCAACTTGCCCCCGGAAGTGAGGGATAGTATATTATCGGGTGTAGGCGAGAAAAGGAAGACATGGAATAAAAACCTACGTGCTCATTATTTTGGGAAGGACTGAGAGTCCATACTGAAGTATAGGGACACCTTACTGGATAAGGAGACAATCACGTTGGCAAACTGGCAGAGGTTTATAGATGATGAGGCATTCGAGATGGTTGTTCTACCTTTCATCCCACTGGGGAGAGAATTTATATCCTTGACTCCTGTGGAGGTGAGTGAATTTCCAAGGGAGTAAAGGACATGAGCATCACTCCGGGTACCGTAGTGCACAACCATCCAATGCAGGATTTTGAGTCTCTGGTTCGACTCTCTGAGATTATGGTGGGGAAAGAGGATGATGTATTGTGGTTGGATGAGCAAGCCGATGTCCGACATGTTAACGACACGTTGGGGGCATACATCGTTTGGCTAACTTTTCTCCTTAAGACTTATTAAATTTTTGTAGGATGTTACATTTGATAAAACTTGGTTGATGTAATTAAACTTGTGATGTATTGATGTAATTGACTTGAAACATTAATTTGGTTTGATAATGATGTTGGTGAATTTTGGTTATGATTTCATTGCTATGTCTTATTGTATTGTTAATTGAGTTGATACTCGTTTGAACAAAATCATGACTTCTTTTAAACAGGTTTACTGTTGGGCAGTAGCTACTTCTTAACAATTTTTTTTTCATTTTCTATAGTTTTGTCACGGTCCTTGACTATGGCAAGTCAGAGTTGTCATGGTCCTTAATCATGACAAAACTATGATAAAAAATAAGGTCTGTGCGCACGAAGGATCTCACATTTCACACTGCGTGGCAATCGTGTGCACAACTAAAAGTCATCCGTGCACTCGTTGAAGTTTTGGTCTTATCATGGTCAAGGACCGTGACAATACCTATGTGTTGTCATAGTCCTTGAACGTGACAAGTCTTGGGCACCCCACTATTTTGACTGATTACGTAGTGTAAAAATGATCATGATAAAAGGAGTGTGGTCACGGTAAAGGACCATGACACGATCTGTTGTCTCGCCCTGACTTATCATGGGCCTTGACCGTGAAAACTCTGTTTTGTCATGGTCCTTAACCATGAAAGTGAGGCCCAAATAGTGTAGTGTACCAAATATTATTCTCCATGAGTTCGGACACACATATTCTGCTTTGGGGGGATCATATTCTAGAAACTCCGAGGCTTTTGTTGTGTTCTAGAAAAGTTTTGGAGGACAATAAAAGGCAACCCCTTCATCTTCTTAAAAATATATTTGTCCTCATTCAGATCGCCTATAAGATCCACAAAGGATGGTTATTTGAAACCTTATGTTTATGCTTTAAGACTAATTTTGTTTCTTCACTTTCTAATGCATGATCATTTAAAGTTTGGGTAAATTGCACTAAAACCCCCTAAACTATCACGATTTTGCTGATAATCCCTTAATGTAAAAAACTTGACAAAGAGACCCTTAAACTATTGAATTTTGATACCTAGAAAATATGCATAAAAATTTAACAACTTATAAAATCATGTTTCTATCATCTCATTTTCAATGAAAATGTATTAGGTGTCAAAATTCAATAGTTTAGGGGATCTTTGTCAGGTTTGTTAGATTATGGGGCTATCTACAAAACTGTTATAGTTCAGGGTCTTTGGTGCAATTTATCCTTTAAAGTTTTGGGGCAATCCCCAACAATACCTTATACTATTCTCATAAACAACAGGAAATAATTTGAGAACATGAGGACCAATTCCCTCTACTATTAGTTTAGAATTAATAATCTTTTCTTAACTCCAATTTATCTATTATGGAAAAATTTAGTGGAAGGAATAAATTTAACCATTCTACATGTACTGAAGTTACTCCGTGTCATATGAGCGTACCAACACTTCGAGTCAACAACTTTGAAGGGACAAATTAGAGCAACTCGTGAAAGAAAATTTGGACCTCCTTAAAAAATGGAGGGAAAAGACAACTCTCAAAATTGCTAAAATATTTAAGACCAAATAAATCAGCTCAATCAACTAAAAAACCAAGTCACGTTAAGCTCCTAAATAATTGGGAATGACCATATGTCATCACTCATGTAGTAAAGCCTGGGACTTGTGCAATCAAGGACCAAGAAGGTCGAGTACTCCCTCAACCATGGAATGTTAAAAGCCTCAAAATCTATTATAAGTGATTGACTCAATTAGGCATTACATTATTTATATGTAGTTTAATCTAGTACTTTTTGTCTTAAGAATTAGAGTTGCTTACAAGTTGAAATTACCAATTATCAATAAAATGCGTGTTCTCTCATATAACGTCTTTATTGAAAAAAATACTCTCTTATACTTGTTTATTAACACGCAATTAAATCTGTAGTTGAATGCTCGAGTAGTTAAAACCAACATATGGTTTGATAATATATTCATATCCAAACGATGTCGCTGAGCAGTTTGGTTGTCACTGAAATCCTGGAAGCCCTGGAAAAGTTTGATTTGTTTGCTCCATGTGGTTTTCCCAATCTAATGTTGGATCCTTATAACCCTTTGGTCTTTAGGTTGGAAAAAATTTCAATGAAATTCCCACTAAACTGAAAGGCTTAGGGGCATCCAGATCCATCATCACTTAAGTATGTAGTTATGATAAGGGAGAAAATTCAAAACTTTTTAGATTTAATGATCAGCCAAGCATGTCATAAGCCCTTGGGTCTAGTGATTCTTTGACCTCCATTCATACATGGAAACAACTCTAAGTGTATTCACACCTATGGGTGGACATAAGTTCGTGGCCCGCTAAGCCCTCCTGACATAAATTTAGGTTTTGGGATGATTAGGCCAAAAAAATGGTCTTGTAAAAATTTTCATGCCCGATGCTTTTTCATGGGTGGGCTTAGGTAAGCTTTTTTATCCCGCACAGGCCTTACTCTATCCGAGGCTCGATAATTATGTGTATTTTAATAATATAATAGGCTATTATGCTTTATAAATTGTTATAGATTAAACTTTTAATATGGGGAATAAAATAATAGACTAAAATAGTTGAGGTAAATTTTCAATATACATTTAATGTTCTATTATAGTTTATTTCATAAATTACACAATCTTAGTAAATTAAAAAGTTAGCTAAACTAAAAAACAAATATAAATAAAATAATGGTTCATTTTTGGGTTTGGGCAGCGGTTTTGAAAAATAAGGTGTTCAATCTGGGCGGGAATAGGATGGTATAACTAGGCCTGATTCGGGCTTAGGCATACACAGTAATACTTATTATATAGAGTGAGTTCGGCCTGAGCATGCCCAAACCTGGTCCATGTCCACCCCTACTCACACCCAAACACAAGCACAATTTAGTGACTACGGAAATATCCAAGAACCTTTAAAATTAAAAAAGGATCGAGATTCAAAATACCAAGAGTAATCGTGAACGTCCTTATGGTCTGTAGAAATATTGTCCAAAAGTATTTTTTGGAACACTACTGAAAATATGATCGAGGGATCACAACTGAGGGCCCTCCGGAGCTAAGAAGATGTTGTATGCCTTTTAGCACATCACAATTTGCAAGTTCTCACGTCCGACCAAGTCTGAAGGAGGCTTGGGGAAATAAAAAAGTATTTATTATCATCATTTCCATGATCATTAAGGTAGGAGAGTAAGGGAATTTCATACACCTTCATTATCTCATAATCAACCAACTCATAGCTAGAAGCGTAAAAAATAATAAGATGAATGTTGATCCTGGCCTTCAACTTATTGTAGCCTTTAAAAAAATGGTACTTTAGGAGATCATATGAAAATATATCCAAAAATCTCTTAGATACCTAAATTTGATCAGTAATTACCTCTTTTTCTTGGCCTTTCAAAGAAAAGTTGATCATCGAGAGTCATTATTTTCCTACTTTTCTAGATTTGTACTCTGTGTCAGACGATCGCTTCTTTAGTGACAACATTCTCTACACTCTCAGCCTTACCCTTGACCATCTCCAATTCCTCCTTATCCTTATAAATAGCCAATTCAGTAGCAATCCGAAGATCCTTCTCTGACTTTAGGTTATTCTTAAGTCGGGTGATGGCTTGAAACATTTTTTTTCTCCAAAGGACCCAAGCCATATAAATGACCAACATGCTAACCTATAGAGGAAATTAACATCAACTATGGAAAAAGGTAAAAGAAAAGAGAAGTAATAACTCTCAATACTAACAGAATAATACCTCCGTCCTAATATAAACCAACTCCCTAACACAAGAAAGAGGTCTAACCCTCAAAGACTCCAATTTTCCTTCAATAACATTTTTTTATAATGGTCGATAAGATCAATAGATATCCCTTTATCTCAAATATCTAGTCTCCTCAAAGTTGTCTTAGCCTTTATGATGAGAGGCATCTTTAAAAGTAGCTCGATCAACCCTCCATTATCGATTTTACATTGGTGTCGTGTTACCAATAGGAATGTTCCCTCCAGACCTCTCCAAATCCTAGGGATCCACATCTCCATCAAAGAATTACCTTGGTCTCCAATTCGAGGATCGTCTGTTTCAAACAATACCTATAATTTTGACTCCTGACTAGCTAGAGTCACTTTAGCAATCGGGCTGGTAGGGGAAGAGAGGTCCTTTAGAGATATTGTCCTTGAGCTGGGCTTTAACGATCAATTTGGGCACTACCCTCCTATGGAGGTCATCTCTTAAAACATCCCAAGATATCTCACTATCAGCTGTATATCATAGAAGGAAGTAATCATACAAGAGGATGAGTAGAGTAAAACATAGGATAAACGTATTTGAAGCATTTATACTAAAGGAAGGGAATAAGTAAGTGCAATGGAACTTGACAATAATTTTACCCTCGTTAATCTTTACTTTAAGATGAGAGGTATCTCTCTATCACTCATGTTTTCCCTGAATAAATTAAACCTTATTATTTGAGTCGTTTAAGATCACACAACTTACTTGTTCCACTCTTTCTTTCCTTCTATTAGAGATGGTAGAGGTTCTTTGATTTTTTTTAAATTGAATGAAGTAAAGTTAGAAATGAAATAGTGATATAGAAATAAAATAAACTGAGTATGGGGTAAAAAATATTCACTTAGGTCGGGTTTTGACCTAATCAAGTGTTTAGTGAATAGATGAGCATTCAAGTCATCATATCTACTGTTCTCCCAACCTTCTCCCATGATAAAGAAATATTAGTGTTTTCACTTATGATTAGAGTGGTGTAGGCTTCTGATAAAGACTATATCATATGTTCAACTGGTAAATGTACACTATCCACCTTGGAAATTTCTTAATCGTTACACATTCATGAACTCTATGACAAAGAGGGCATCTTCAATGAAAATAAGCAATGGAGCCCACTAGGAATCTCTAGGCATTCAGGATAAATTGAGATAGTAGAGATGAATCTTAAAGGATATAAAAAATGAGATTTAGGTAGGGGAATTCCAATCACGTCCTATAAGGAATGAAAAATAAAAAAATATTAATGTTCTCCCCACTCGTACGTGGGGCGAACAAAATAATACCTTCGTGTTGAAAAGGGGACATACGATCAATAGGTTACTTTAGAAGGATGGATTTTTGTCCATTCATTTGTGGCTTTCGTAGACAATTAGTTAATGTCCTCCCATGGTCTAAGTGGTGTGGTATGAGTATTGGGCTTGGGGAGTAAGGGGGTTCATGTGTAATACCTCGCATTTTCTTTACATTTATTTATTTAATTAATAATTTATATTAAATCGCCTGTTGTGACATGTGATATGTCACTTAGTGTATATTTATATATATTTTTATGTGATTCGTATATGTGTTATGTGAATTCACATCATTTAGAAATCAACATAATATACTGTAATTCACTAAGCAAATATTTTAAGTGATTTTGTATTACGAAAAACTATGGAATGGTCAGGGACTAGTTATCGGGGGTTTACTTGTTTGGATTATTCTCTTGGTATCGGGTTCCACTAATCATGAAGTATTTTCTTATAATGCCGAGCCACACATAACTAATTAGTAATTAAGTTTTATCTTAATCCACTCACATCGACTAATAATTAACTTAAGGAGATAATTAATTTCTAAAATATATTCTTGTTTGCTAGTGACTTTTGGGACATTTAAAAAGTCAATTTGTAGCTTTCAATAATGAAATTTAAGTCCGTTGGGTTAGTATATGGTTTGGGCCAAGTTTCGGGCCATTTGGAGCATGTTTTGAGCTCAATGGGTAAATGCTATTTTTAAGCCTACAATAAATTTCGAAACCAGATCCTTTAATTACTTAATTTAGAAAACATGAACACTCATCACACATTAGAGATTAACCCTAGAGGATAAGGAGGTTAAGGGAGCAATCAAATGTTAAAGAGATTGAGAATTTGTGACTTGATTCGTACAATCGATCATATGCAAGTTTACTTTCATTAAGAATTTAATTAAGTTTGTGTTAGAATAATATTAGTTCATTGGAATATGATTTTAATCATATTATAACCTAATGTTGTAATTATATTAATTATATGATTAAGCCTTAATCACATGTTGATGAAGTTGTGTAATTCTGATGTTAAATCCTTTAATTGAATCACCAAATCTTATAATATGATTATAATAACATTGGATATGAATCATACTAAAAATACTCTGTAAAAAACCTCGTTTTTTAATAGTTATTCAATAAAATCTAAGAATGAGTTAGGTAAATCATGTTTAGATGAAGAACTTAGGGTTCAATTATCATAATCTAAAATTAGGTCATTAATTGTAGATTTAATCACCTAAAACTTGTTAATATATGTTGATATCATTGTTATGTCTGTTCGATTAGAAGGGGGATGGGCATTATGATGTTCAGAGACTTTAAACTTAGGTTTTGTATTAGTTATGGTTGTTTTCGCGTAATGGAGAATATAACTGTTGTGTTAACCTCGTTCGAACGATATTGGGTGTTAGTTCAAACGACTTTAGGGTTTCGTTTGAACGACATTATATTAGCTTGGTTTATAATTTTTAAACAATTAAGGATAATTAAATCGAGATTGAAGACATTATTTTAGTATTCCTTTGCGTAGGATAGACCAAGGATGTGTGTGTAAATGTGGGTGATGTACTAGGAGGGATTTGATAAGGTGAGTACGACGTTTATCGCGTTAGTATCCCGATGATTTCAAATGCCTTTACCTTGGTCATATTTATACCGATCCTACTCCTGACGTGCCCATATCCTGAGTGGGACTAATGGGGGAGTCATTTCGTATATCCTTAGGTATGGGGGTTTTGCGACTGGAGGGAAGACTGAGTGATTTCCCTTGGTTGATGCTTTGAGGTTATAGAATTGTGACATATTATAACTATACCTAGTACATGTGTCCATACCCACGATCCTCGCGGCGGGAGGGACGAAGAAGAGGGGTGTCTTCAACGTCGAGAGGATCTTGGTCCAGCGCATCCCTCTCGGGAGCGCTTAGGCCAGCGTCGGTGATGAGGTGAAAAATTTAGAGAGATGGAGACGCCAATCTATTTTATGCAAAACAGACAAAAGAAAAGGGAGCCATCCCGAAGGACGGTATCCAAAGACATACTGATACATACGAAACCAAAATGATTCGAAAAGGGTCTGAAGGCTAAGTTACGAAATGGTAAGGTGTTAGGCACCCATTCTGCCCTTACGATCTCTCATGGGTTATTACTATTTTCCTTTATTTCCCTGTGATGTGTGTGCATGTGTTATCTAGTGGAGATCGAAATCATCGACTTGTATCATGGAAGAGATCAAGCGAGTCATCCGTAGGAATGTTCCTAAAAAGTAATATTAGAAAATAGGATTTAAGCGATTATCCTAGCATTGATCATTATAAGGGAACGATAACGCATACGGAATAATACGCCACTAAGAAAAAAATATGTATAGAGAGTTTAAGAGAGTTAAGTTTAAAGAATATAGAAAGATAGAAAAAAAGTAGGAAAAGGACTCGAGTCTCGAGTTTTACCCGAGATACCTATGTAGCCTATAGAGGCATCAAAGTCCACGTAGTTCGTATGCAAAATGAGGGGTGGGATTTATCCCATAAATCCAATCGGGTAATTCTCTTATATGTGTGTGTGTGTGTACAAAAAAGTGTTTTTAGTTGTGAGAAAAGTGTGAGAATTCCCGTTTGGAATTTATGAGCAAACCCTCTTTTTCTTGGGGGGGGGGGGGGGGAGGGGGGGTGGTTATTTATATGAAAATAAGAGATGTGCAATAATAATAGGTAAAAAAGTATATTAGGATATGTGAGATGAGAGAATAAAAATGCTAAATAATAAAACAAATTAATGCGAATTTAAGAGAATTTAAAGAGAGAGTTGAGAAAGTTAGACCTTCTTGAAGATCTTGAGCTTGATCTTAGATGTTGGAGAGCATCCCTTGCACTTGGGTGATGATGAAGGGTGGTTAATTCACCAAGTTTGATGAAAAGGATGGTGAAAAGTGAAGGTTGGAAAAGGATTTGGATGTGGAAATCACGCTGACTTCGAGAGGGGTTTTCTGAGCTCTCTGAGAATGATGGGTTTTAGATCTTGTCTCCTTTTGCAATGAGGTCAGACCCTCCTTTTTATAGGCCCAAGGCATTGCCGATCGGCATAGCCCGGGCCCTGCCAATCAGCAGGTGTGTTTAGGCAGTCTCTTTCAGGTTCCTTCGAAAAATCGATCGTAGAGCGCAAAACGTTGATCCGAATCACACACGGGGTGAACCATTGTAAAGGTACTTCAGAGACCTTCGAAAGTCTTTTGGACTTCTCCCGGGTCTGGGAGTTGACTTTGGGTCAAATGTGGCTCAGAAGCGTTCATCGGTGCTTTGGACGGGGAATTATCGGATGCAAACGGATCGTTCATCCGTATGGTAAGTCAGAATCGGATATGGGGTGGACCATTGAAATTTTTAGGAGATGTACTTAGAAATTACAAAGATTTTGACTCGGTTCGGGGAGTTGACTTTGGTCAACCGGGGCTCAAAAACGTTCGGTGACCTTTCGGAGTTAAACGGATCATTTGTTCGTACCGTAAGTCAGAATAGCGCACGAGGTGGACCGTTGCAAAGGGGTTTCAGTGGAGTTTGAAGATTCATTCAGTCTCGATCGGGATGAAGAGTTGAATTTGGTCAAATGGAGCGTGGGAGCATCCGATGGCCTCCTGATCAAGTTTCGGGGGAGAACGGGTCGTTCGTCCGCACTGTAAGTCAGAATCGCGTACGGGGCGGACCTTTAGAAAGGGGTTTCACTGCCCTTTGAAAATTCATTCAGTCTCGGTCGAGCTGAAGAGTTTGAATTTTGGTTAAACGGAGCCTGGGAATGCCCGATGGCATCTAGGGCTGTACCCAAGGTATGACTTAGGTTTGTAGCGATGAGGGGAGGTTTTAGGGACCTAAGGAGAGGTTAGGGGGTACTAGAATGGGGTGTCTACAGTATGCATGAGTGATCTTCGAAGGCTATAAGATAATCCTTCGCACTTTTATTTGAGGGTCAAACGAAGCCCCTTGACGGGTGAGTGTGGAACAAATGATAGCCGTCGAATAGACACCGCATGATGCTTTTGAAAGAGTATGACCAATTCAAAGGGTCGTGGCTGATTCTGAGGACCTAAGGATGAGGATGACCAGTTCTGCGGGTTGATGCCGATTCTGGGGGCTTGAAGATGAGGGTGACCGATTCTGCGGGTCGAAGCCAATTTTAAGGGCTTAGTCGTGATGACTAATTCTGCGGGTCGATGCCAATTCCGAGGGATTAAAGATGAAGGTGGACGATTCTGCGGGTCGAAGATAATTCTGAGGGCTTAAGTTGAGATGACCAATTTTGCGAGTCGAAGCCAATTCTGAGGGCTTGAAGATGGGGGTGACCGATTCTGCAGGCCGAAGCCAATTCTGAGGGCTTAGGGATGAGGATGATCGATTATGTGGGTCGAATCCAATTCTGAGGGATTAAGTTGAGATGACCAATTCTGCGGGTCGAAGCCAATTCTGAGGCCTTGAAGATGAGGGCGATCAATTCTGTGGGCCGAAGCCAATTCTGATGGCTTAGGTTGAGATGACCAATCTATGGGTCGAAGCCAATTCGGAGGGCTTAAATTGAGATGACCAATTCTGCGGGTCGAAGCCAATTCTGAGGGCTTAAGTTGAGATGTTCTCGAGGAACTCTGTCGGGGAAATTACCTCGTGATTTTGATTTGAGCCGGGGAGCTGATTGCTAGGGAAATCCTCGTATCTTTTGGAGATTTTGCCATGTAATAGCCAATTTCGATGCTGTAAATTCCACTAGGGAAGTGATTAGGTGGTCTAGGGTTTGGACGTATTGCTCGAGGAAATTTGAGACCTTTGGGGAATAGGAGATAATCCTGAAGTTTGGGATGCCTTAGAGGTCCTCCGGGGATGTTTCCGGGAGGAGATTTACTTGGATTTTGAGAGTTCCGTTGGGGAAATAGGGGTTCCATTTGACGGAGTGCGAAATTTTTTTTGTGAAAATGTTCTAAATCCTCTCCGGGATTTTTAGGAAATTTATGAGGATTTTTCAGGGTTTTCTGGTATTTTTTGGAGTTTCTGTGCAAAAATTTAAGGGGGGTACCGGTCGGCATGGTGTGGGTGGTGCCTTTCGGCAGTGGCACGAACTTTTGGGCTGCCTCGAGAAGGCAAAGGGTTAGTGCCGATCGGTAGGTTTGGGGTCAGAGCCGATCGGCATGACCCTTGGCATCCTATAAAAAGGGGGCGGGTTCCCCTCATTTTTCACAGCTTCTTGCCTTCTCCCTCTCTGTAATTTTATTTTACGAATCGTTCTAGCATTCCGATCTCTAAAAAATGGCTGATTTTGTGAGCAGTGTGGTACACAGGAAGTGGTTGTCTGTTGACTATTGGGAAAATGTGGAGTGGAGGGCCAGGGTGCCTCTTGCTTTGGGGAGTGAGAACTCTTTTGATGCATTCGAGCCAGTTGCTGATGAGCGGACTTTACTTCGGGAGCCTTCGCATCATCGTTCTTCTAGGGTGGTGAACCCTGGTGGTTATGTAAGTACAAGATGACTTTTGACATTATTTTTTAGTGATTTCTTTTTTTTTTCTTGGATTCTGACAAGGTTTTTCTTTTGGAAATCTAATGTTTCTTTGTCAACTATGGGTGCCCGTGGGACGACAGGGCTTAAGGATATTTGGGAGCACCTTCCACCTGTGGTGCGTTGGGTAGTATCGTCAGCAGGCTTTGGGAGGCTGGCGTCTGTGCTGGATGAGACGCCTTGTTCGACAGCAGTCTTATGCGCTCTAGGGGAGAGGTGGTGGGACACCACCCACACCTTCCATTTTGGTTTTGGGGAGATGATCGTGACCCCTATAGATGTGCAGTAGCTGTTGGGGCTGGATTACAATGGAGAGCAGATAGAGGTGGATCTCTCTTTGTGGGTGAGTCTGGAGGCGGTGCGGGCGGCGCTTGGTGATGTGGGGAGGATAGTATCTGAGGATTCTATTCGTCTGTCCCTGCTGAGGGATGTTTTGTTGGGTAGGGTGATTGATGCGGAGGACGGGCTGCAGGTGAGGCAGATGGCCCTGTTGTTTATTTTGCTAGTGCTGGGGGGATTTTTGGTGGCGTCGAGCGGTGAGGTCGTCCACTTATGGTTTTTACCCTACTTGAGGATGTTTTCGAACATCCCTCTCTATGATTGGGGGAGCCTGACTTTGGCGACCCTTTATTTTTCTCTGGATGCATTCAGCCGGTGCTGCCGGTAGTCTTTCACTGGAGCCACGTATCTTCTTGAGGTATTCTTTAATTTGTACATTTTTCTTTCATGCATTCACATTTTCCTTATGCGTCTTTTTTTTTATTGTGGATTTTTGTCTTTGGAAGATGTGGTTCTATGAGGTGATTGGGTGTAATACCCAGCTGATTTCCTTGAAGGACGAGATTGTTGGGGACTTTTGTTGGTTGTATCGGTAGCGGAAGGCAATTCGGCAGTCGAGGAGGTCTCTCTCTCTGGAGGTGATGCGTTGGGTCTTGAATGGCCTGACCAGTGATAGGTTAAGACTTTTCCTTTCTTCAGTCAAAGACCTTTGTGTGCTCTGATTCCATATTTCTTTATATTTTACTGGGGATTTTTCAGGTGACTTTTTACCCTTGGGGCACGTCTGTTCAGGACATGGGGGTGATTGGAGTGAATGTGCAGATGAGGCATTTGTTGGCGCATGAGTTTGGCCACTCTTGGTATCTCGGGGAGAGGGTGGTTTGACATATTATTGAGGAGGAGGTGGTGGTTCCACCTGCGAGGCCCCCTATGTCTATGAGGCGGGAGCGGCTGTTGCCGGAGGATGCGAGGATCGCGGCGATGATTGGCGAGTCCTATCTGGTGTACACTGATACGGCTATGCCATATGATTATATAGACTTCGTGATGAGATGGATAATGGTGCCCAGTATATATGATGCACTTCCCTTCCCTTCTACGGGTTCGAGTCGGCCAGTGGGGTCCTCCCACAGTGGTGGCGACGACTTCGGAGGTTATCTTTGTGCGATTGCATACCCCTTCATACAACATCCAACGGGATGATGGAGGGTGGTGCCTATGTTGTATTGTCCTCATGCGATGGACCGGGAGGAGTTGGGCTTGACATAGGAGGTTCTTCATCCTTTGGTATATCTTTATATTCTTCTCTTTTCCTTCTTTGTGGTTTCTTTTGATTTTTTCTTCTTGATACTGATTTTTCCTTTTCTTGCAACAAGTCCAGGTGTCCACCACTTGGCTGAAGGACTGGATATCTTCGGCGACTGCCCATATTCGAAACGCGGTTCCTGTTCCTTCTTACTTGGTGTTGTCTGCCTCATCCGGGGAGGAGTCTGGGTTGAGTAGCGGTGGTACATCATCTCGCCGCAGGGGAAGGAGAGTGCGTCACAGGGGTGGAAGGTCTTAGGAGAGGGAGGGGGAAGGGTAAGTGAGAGAGAGAGAGAATGTGGGTTCGGGCTGAGTCTCATTGTTTTTTCTTTTATTTATTTCCTGCAAGGTTGATGTAACACAGAAAATATCTATGCAATGCAATGAAGTTTTTTCATTTGTCTTCTATTAATGATGAATGAATGCATGCACATGCGCATTTTACTTTGCTGCTGAGACCGTAAAAAGAAGTTTTTTTGGGATTTGAAGGAAAGTTTTATTTAAAATGAGAATTTATATAAAGATGGAAAGGGGATTTTTGAAATTATGTTGAGAATATTGATTTATTTTATTGATTTTTCTGATTTTGACAAAAGAGGGAAAAGGTAAGTTTTTAAAAACAGGAGGTTGCCGATCGGCAAGCACCTTGTCTTGCCTTTCGGCAGGTCAGTCCAGTATAATAAATCAAAGCTTTCATTGGTACCCTCTTCAGCCTTTAGTACCCTATGGGGAAGGATTTCCTTCTATTTCTGCAGGGATTATGTCTTTTGTGAGGATTTTCAAGTATAAAAGATGGGTAAGGGTGGAGTGTTTTCATCACACCTTCACATTCCTACTTTCTTGTTCTGTGAGATGGTTGTCCCTGGTAGTGTTGAGTTTGCCAACTACCTCAAGACTTTGGAGGCGATGTGCTCTTATAACGTCGACTATGATGCTTTCAACATGCGTCGAGTTTCTTTATGGCGTAATCGGCCCATAGAGCGGAACATGCTGATGGGGGCGTTACAATTTTGGTACCCCGAAGACCATGTATTTCGTTTTGTCTTGGAAGAAGTCTGTCCGACTTATGAGGAATTTTCTGCCATGTTGGGAGTAAATCCTATTGTGGAGGCTGCTATGCCTGCATTTTCCCGATCTCCTCAGGAGCTGTTGGTTGGACTTCTTCGTATCTCGCCCTCTGTGGGTAGATCCTTAGTTACTGGAGGAATGATTTCTCTTCCGGTGGTGCTACGGTCTGTGCATTTTTAGGATGTTGTTGATGCTAGATATGGCGAAGTCGTCGTTCTGGGCTTGGTTTCAAAATTACTGATGGTGACTGGGGAGTTATTGGTGGACCGACAACTTACAGCTATTACTTCATGGATGTCCTGTCGTCGCAATCCTGCAGTGGTGATACTGGCAGAGACTCTGAATGGCCTAGATGCCTGGCGATAAGGTCATTCTGACTTTCGGAGGGGTAGCCCTGTGATGTTGTTCATGTGGTTGTCTGAAAGATTCTGCCTAGCGACTCCTCCGAAATATCCTTTGTCGGCAGTACCCAACTTTTTTTCATGCCATTTCATTAGTGTGGGCCTGGATAACGAGATCTGGGAGAACTGGTTTGTGGAGCATGGGGCTTTAAATTTGTACTGGTCAGTGCCTTGGTGGGGACAGTTGCTGCCTATTTTAGAGCTGGGGGAATACCCATAGGTCCAACTGGTTGGTCTTAGACAGACTTTTTTCTATTTCCTTGGGGGATGTTGCACCAATTTGGTTGGGAGCAGGTCGTGCCACCTCGAACACTAGATTTCTTTCCGATAGAAGTTCTGACAGAGCGTCTGCGCATGCGGCATGGATCTTTGTGGGCGAGTCGGCCTCCATCGTCCCATCCCTCTCAGTCTGTTGGGAGAGTTAGGTACATCCCTAGGGATTATATGAAGTGGTTGTGGGGAAGATTGGTCAGCAGGATGTTGGTAGTGGAGACTTGACAAAGGTGTTTTATCTTATCCGATACCATGGAGGGAGGTGTTGTAGTTTTTTCGAGGCTAGTTCAAGCCTATCGGTCCATGGAGCATCTGCGACACTCTATTCAAGCAGGGGAAGCTTGGGGATCCCAGGATGTAGATGATAACGGAGCGGGCTCCTCTGGTAGCTGTGGGTAGGACACTTGGAGAGTTTTTATTGTAATGGGGAATAAATTTAAGAATTTTATTTGGCTTTTTAGGAAGGTAGGGGGAAGGGAGTCATACGTTCCTTTTCTATGTAATTGCACTGTAATCTCTTATTAGTGAAATAAACAAGTTTTTGATCATCCAGCTATTCCTTTTAATGAATTTTGTATTTTGAATTATTTATACTGATCGCTAAGGCATGCATAATCCTTTTGTTCAAGTATATGTTAGAATGAACTGTCATTCTCAGAGATAGGAAAAGAATAGTTTTTTTTATGAAAAAAAGGTCATGCTCATATAAGATGTATGAGCTGCCGACGTACCTTTGTTTTTTTAAAGGTTTTAATTTTTATGAAAATGGTTCTTGCAGAGGATCAGGCCCACGTAGTTCTGGGTAGAGGGAAATGAAGAATTTTTTTTTAGAATAGAAGGGAGGTGAGAAGAGTCGTAGTGCGTCGAGATTTCGGACTAGGGATAAAATTTCTTAAGAATGTATGGGCCGCTCCAATTGGGATTAAATTTCCCTTTGGGGTCCCAGATAGGCTCTATTATTTCTTCGAGGGCTAAATCCCCCTCTCGGACACCACGGTCCTTGAATTTTTTATTGAATGGTCGTGCTATACGGTGATGGTACCCTTGTATGTTATATAGAGATTTCAATCTCCTTTCATCTAGTAAGGTCAACTCGTTAAGACGGCTTTGATACCAATCTTCTTCGTTGACCTTGCTTTCAAGCATGACACTCAACAAGTGTATTTCTAGCTCCACGGGTAGGACTGCTTCCATGACGTCGACTGGAGATTAAGGGGTAGCCCCAGTAGAGGTTCAGATTGAGGTTCGATAGCCCTAAAGGGCGTAAGGAATTCGGTCGGCCTAATCTCGACAGCTTTCGGTCATCTTACTGATGATGGCTTTGAGGTTTTTGTTGGTGGCCTCGACTGAGCCATTGGTCTGAGGTCGGTAGGGAGAAGATTTGTGTCTCTGGATCCCATACTCATTGACCACTTCTGTGACTTTTGCCTCGAAATGCAACCCGTTATCTGACACTAACTCGTGCATGACCCCATATCGACAGATGATGTTTTTCTTGATGAATTGGGCCACGTTATTGGTGTTCAGAACTGCGTATGACTCAGCTTCGATCCATTTGGTGAAGTAATCAATGGCAACTAGGATGAATTCATGCCCGTTGGAAGCCTTGGGTGTAACCTTCCCTATGATGTCGATGCCCCAGGTGGAGAGCGTCCAGGGAGAAGTCATGTTGTACAATTCTCGCTGAGGCAGGTGTTGAAGGTTGGAAAATTGTTGGCATTTGAGGCATCTCCGGACATAGGGGGTGCAATCCTGGATCATGGTGGTCCAGTAGTAGCCTTGTCGAATGATCTTTTTGGCAAGCATGTGACCATTCATGTGGGGCCTTTATTCCCCACTATGGATTTTCTGCATTACCTCTTCAATGTCAGCCCCTGCGATGCAGTGTAGATGGGTTCCATCGAAGTTTCTCTTGAACAGTGCTTTGTGATAGATGATGTATTGGGCGACCAGTCTTCGGAGGGTTGCTAGGTCTTTCTTGTTGGAACCATCGGGATACCTACCATTCTTGAGGAGGTGCCAGATATCATAATACTAACAATTAGCTAGCTCTGGATCTTCTTTGGTGATGAGCTCAATGTGGTAGCAATGGGTTGGTTTATCTTGCTTTTGAACTAGGAAGGGGGCCATTGTTATTCCTTCGTACATGTCGACCAGGGAGGTTTGGGTAGCAAGGTCATAGGCTAAGTTTTTTTTTGCTCGAGGTAGGTAATGGAAGGTGATGCCTTGGAATTGAGAGGCTAGTTCTTCTAAGTGGGCATGGAAGGGTTAGAGTTTCTCATCCTTGATTTTCCATTTTTTGAGCACTTGACTGATGAGGAGGGTAGAAACCCCATAGACATCTAGGCATTGAATTCCTTTATTGAGAGCAACCTTGAGGCCTACTGTACACGCCTCATATTCAGTCATGATATTGGTGTAGGGGAAATTTAACTTGATGGAGATGGGAGTGTGGGAGTCATCTGGGGCGATCAAAAGTATCCCAATGCCATATCCCTTTTTTTTGGTCGCTCCGTCAAAGAACATTTACCATCGAAGGTTATTTTGAGAAGCACAGATGATGTTTTCATCTACGAATTTGGAGATCTAGTTGTCAGTTTCTCCCATGGGGTAATCAACGAGGTCGTCAGAGATGGCACTTCCTTTCATGACTTTCTGTGTGATGTACACGGTATCAAACTCGGCTAGGAGCATCAACCATAGAGCCATTCGGTTAGATAAGGAAGGTTTCTGAAGCAGGTACTTGATGGGGTCCATTCGGGATACAAGTTTGATAGGGAAGGCGAGCATGTAGTGTCGTAACTTTTGGGTGACCCAGACAAGTTTGACACATGCCTTTTCCAAATATATGTACTTGACTTTATACCCAACCAATTTATGACTGGCATAATAGAAGACTCTTTCTTTGCGGGAATCTTTAAGGTATTGGGATGGCAAAGCCCCAACTGCAGTGTCGATTATGGTTAGGTATAGGAGCAAGCGGAGACCAGGCTGTGGTGGCATGAGTACAAGAGGTTGGGTCAGATATTATTTGATTTGGTCAAAAGCTTCTTGGCAGGTCTTGTTCCAAACCTTGGTTTAATACTTTAGGAGGAGTTTGAAAATAGGTTCACGGATGGAGGTTAGCTGGCTGATGAACCGACTAATGTATTGTAATTTCCCAAGGAAACCTCGGAGTTCTTTTTTCGTTCGAGGAGGTGGCATCTCAAGTATGGATTTAACTTGGCAGGATCTGCTTCTATCCCTTTCTCACTGACGATGAATCCCAATAGTTTTCCCTTTGTAACGCCGAAGACGCATTTATGTGGATTGAGTCTCATCTGATATCGTCGTAATCGTTCAAAGAACTTTCGAAGAGCGGGAACATGACCTTCTCTAGTTTTGGATTTGATAATCATATCATCCACATATACCTTGACTTATTTATGGATTAGATTGTGCAGAATGGTCGTGGCATCCCTCTGGTAGGTAGCCCTAGCATTCTTGAGACCAAATGGCATAAAAGTGTAGCAAAAGGTTCCCCATGGGGTGATGAACGCAGTGTTTTCTTGGTGATCTGGGTGCATTTTGATTTGGTTGTACCCGAAAACCCACTGACGAATGACTTTAAAGCATGACTGACTGTGTTGTCCACGATTATGTTGATATTGGGTAGTGGGTAAACATCCTTTGGAGAGGCTTTGTTCAAGTCCCGATAGTCTACATACATTCGAACTTTCCCTCCTGATTTCGGTACATGCACTATGTTGTCTAGCCATGTGGGATATTCGATCACACGAATGAAGCCCACATTCAAATGTTTGACCACCTCTTCTTTGACTTTGCGCGACCATTCGGTGAGGAGATTTCTCAACCTTTGTTTAACCAACTTGTAATCTGTAAGAGTGTGGATATCATGTTGAGCTATTTCAAGACTAATGCCGGGCATATCGTCATAGGACCATGCGAAGACATCCACAAACTCTTGCAATAATTCTTCGAGTTGTGCGCGCTCATGATCGTCGAGGGTAGCCCCTATCCTAATCTCACGCAGTTGGTTACTAAAATCGAGGTTAACAATAACAGTCTCTTCTTAAACCTTATTTAGATCAGTTAAGAATTTTTAATTTGCAAAATCATCATCATCAAAAGTTTGATTAGAATCCAAAAATTTAATGTAAGGCACAATAAGATACTCAAAATCTTTGTTTATTTCATTGATAGGAAAAATAGCATTGAGAACCTCATCAAAGGAGGTCTCGATTACATTTGCCCAAGGATAGACAATAGAAGAAGAGATTGGATAAATATTGGGATTAGGTGGGCTTCAACAGGTAGAACTGGCGCAACATGGCAGTAGGGGAGAGATGTATAAGCAGCTTTAATCAGGTGGGATGGATCCAGTGATGTAGTTCTTGAATAAACCATGAAGAGTGTCAGCCCCAGTGTTTGTAAGTTGGGAATCTTCGGAGTCACTTCCCTCAGAATCTTCAGTATCTCTAATCAGCGGTTGTACATGGTGTTGTGAACTTTCAGCCCATGGGTAGCTGTCTTGGAAAAAGATCTCCATTCCAGGCTTCATCTTTTTGTCTATATGGTCATACCATGGTTCTGGGAAGCCATAAACGGGGAAGTCTTCGCCCTCTTTGATGAATCGTCCATTTAAAAAGTCACTTGTGATAGTTTGGATGCAATCTAGTCTTCTCTTTGGTCGAGACTGGCGGATCATTCTGAGCTCTTATTATGATGGTTGATACCCCAAACCACAAGGAGGGAAAGCTTTTTTCAGTTCAATGGGTTTAATTATCCCCTTGCTGTCTTTGCACTATCCCCTGTCCGGTCATGAATGCATGTTTCTAAACATCTGAGTCACATTGACGTTGCAATGAGGGTCATATTCTGAACAAACCCTTTCTTTGAAATTGTCCCCTGGTGAGAGTAGAAGTGGCTCAACTCAAAATCCTGATAGGAGCATATCATTTGACCCGTGCTTTATCTCAAGGATTGGATTGCTGGTGCTTACACCCTCGGTATTATCATCGTCACCCAAAATGGTGATGACTCATCCATCGGCGAAGAACTTCAATTTCTAATGGAGTGAGAAAGATACACCCTTGATACTATGGAGCCAAGGTCGTTCGAGCAACAGATTAAAATAAGATGGGATGTCAATAACTTAGAATTCAACGACAGCGTTTATAGTGCCAACCCATATTACAAGTTTTATGGATCCCATCATTTCTCGATGAGTATTATCATAGGCACTTACATCAACAGAGGTTGGAGCGAGGTCACTTTCCTTTAGTCCTAAGCATTTAAAGGTTCTTAATGGGAAGACATTCAAGGCGGATCCATTATCGATAAGAGAGAGTGGTACGATCTTCCCCATAACTTCGACGGAGATATGGAGTGCATGATTGTGGTTTGGCCCAATTCTGGGGATTTCTTCTTTGGAAAAGGATAGAATTTGGGTAGAGGTCAAGGATCCGACTAAATTTACCACTTATTCTGGTGTGGTAGAAGGAGGAATTGTGGGTCCAGTGAGCAATTTGATCAAAGCATTTCTGTGCAGTTGGGAAGACATGAAAAGCCCCCATAGAGTGATGTTAGCTTAAGTTTTCTTTAATTAATCGAGGATTTTACTTTCCTCGAGGGTCATTTATGGTATAGGAAGGTTTTCAACTCCCTTCCCCTTGTCATGGCTGGTAGTGAGCTTGGGATCTGGTAATGCCTCCCTGATCTGGTCATGTGATTTACTAAAGAAGGGAAGAAAATGAACCCTATTTCTTCATCGATCTTGGGTTATTCTGCCACTTTGTTTATTTCTCCGAGGAGTTCTTCAAATGATATCATCCCACACATGTCGACTACCGGGCCAGTTTTCTCTAAAGCTTTCTCTTTATTTTAATCTTTGAATTCTTCCCCCATCCGATGGAAACAATTATGTCTTTCCATGTAAAGTCAATGCATTGCATAACTTCAATGGCTTCTTCATACAGGACTTCCCATTATGTGGGGATAAGTAAGGGTTAAGGGACCAGGTGTCCTTATAGCTTCAGAGTATCAAGTAACTCAGTCATAATGTAAATATCGTTAGTTTGCCTGAATAATTCTATCATGATCTGGACAACGTCATCTAGGCTGACTTTATAGGTTGGTACCCACAACTGTCTGACTCTCGGTCCCATTTTCATGCTTCTAAGAAAAGTGTGCTGAACCTTTGGCAATAAATGATCATTTGTGGGGGCAATTTCAGCCCGAACTCTAGGAGTTGGTTTAACAGTTCTGATAATTTCGTACTTCCATTTTTAAAATGGGTACGGACAATGATGCATGCTCTGGTAAGGAGTGGCAGTTCTTGATCAACGAGGATAACAAGGTGTTGGAGGAAATATGGGCAAGTTTGGAGAGGTTTGGGAGAGTGTATGGGTATGATTTGGGTTGAGGGATCAAACTCTGAGTTCTCTTTTAGGAAGATGGCATTGGCATGATTTGGGAGTGGGTTGTGGGTAATGTTTGGCATAGGATTGGCTGGTGGGGCAATGGTACCCCAGTCAACTAGACCTTGCATTATGTTTTGAAGGTGAAAGCATTGGTATGTGGTATGGACAAAAATTTGGTAAAAGGCGCAATGGGAATCTGCCTTGAAGTTTCTTTGGAGTGGATTTGGCAATGGATGGGGATCCAAGGGTTTGATAAGGTTTCGACTTAACATGGCCTGATACACTTTGGAGAGGGGAGAGAGCTCGGTGCATTCCTTTCGGACTGGGACAGGGCGGCTTTCTGGTGCCCAGGAGGTGGTTGGTTGAGAAATGTTATTGACGGTTAAAACTGCAACATTGACAGGTTTATCGTATTTTTTGGGGGTGAACTGCCCGATCACTTTCTTTGGTTCAACTTCTATTTTAGCAAGACCTTCCTCGATTTCTACTCCTGCTTCTCTGAGAGCTCGAAAGTGGGGATAGCATTGTCCTCCAATTGTTGCTCGGACATGGGGTAAGAAGTTCTTCTTCACTATGTTTACTTGTTCATCCTCGGATGGCCGATTAGTCATGGTGGCTGCTTTTTCCCTCCATCGGGCTATGAATTTACTGACAGATTCCCCAGAGTTCTGTTTGAGTAGCTCTAAATCACGAATGGTGACCTTAAGATCTTTGTTGTATTTGTAATGCGACATGAATTCTCAGGCTACATCCTCCCAGCTACGGATTTTGGACTCCTCGAGAGACAAAAACCATCAGAGGGCGCTATCCTTCAAAGTTTGCTGAAATTATTTTGCCATCACTTCTTCAAAATCCCCTAGGAGAGTCACATAACGGTGATAACTGCGAAGATGAACAATCGGAGGTCCACTTCCTCTAAATTTCTCGATATTTATCATCTTGAACTTCTCGGGTAACCTCGCCTTAGGATAAGGAGACATGTGGGTGTAATCCATGTAATTTCTAGAGAATCTGACCTGATCAAACTTCTTAGTTAGCATCTTGAGATTTTCTTTGACCTTTATCAATTCTTCTTCTTTCAGATCAATGATCATATGCAAGTTATCCCCGGGTTGGGCAAGGTTTGGCATAGGAAACTGGGCAGGCGGCGACCCATTAGCAAGAGGGGAACGTGGAGTGTGGAGCATGCTGATACTCTTTGAGAACCCAGATAGGCTCAGGTGGACCCATAGCACGAGGTAATAGGGCCTCGGGCTCTTGAGGAACATGAACCTAGTTTCGCTGCATCTCTTAGACCTCAGTCTGAAGGTCGTCAATCTTGGACACGAGCTGAGATAAAATTGTCGTTAGATCTGGATGCTTAATTGGTACTTGATCTGTGTTCTCCATGGAAAGTGGATGGATTCTGTACTTGGAAGAACTAGCAAGGGAACGAACCGAACTCCGGGGTGAATTGACTGGATATCGAAGCCAATAAGGAGCCAGGTCAAGGGCGTGCGATCGGCCTGAGAAGGCATAAAATGGGATTTATTTTTTAGATAAAGAATGAAAATATTTTTGATATATTTTTTTTCTTTTTGAGATTGAATGACAAAATATTTTTGGCTTTTTGGTAAAGAAGGGAGAAATGTTTTTGGATATTTGATAAAGAAGGGAGAAATATTTTTGGATTTTTGATAAAGAAGGGATACATGTTTTTGGATTTTTGATAAAGGAAGGAGAAATGTTTTTGGATATTTGATAAAGAAAAGAGAAATATTTTGGGAGATGGGTCTGAGCATGATTATTATAATTATTATGTTCTCACTTGTATTAAATTCTCCTAAATGTAAAATGAAATTGTGGATGGGTCCCGAGCCAGGAAAAGTTGGGTTAATGACATATGTAAAGCTATGTATGGACTTGTAACCAGGCTCACGGGAAGGGTCCCATTTTAAAAATGCCTAAAAATTTGGGCAGCAGGCCGACCCGAAATTTTGATAGAGTTTCGGGTCAAAACCGACAATCTAACATGTGTGTCCTAGGCTTGACACCTATATGTGGGTATGCAGTTGGTTTCGATGAATCGAAAAGGGTTCCCTCCTTTGGCGTGTCTTCCACAATATACGTCTTACTTTTGAGGGAAATCGGTACGTGTGGACAAGCCGTTTGATATACCTAAGTGTATATGAATTGCCTCACTATATACCTCATGGGGACGATACGTGTGAGAGTGAATTCGATATTCTCGGCATACGTGAATGAGTTTCTTGCGATATAGCTCCCATCATGACTTCGGTCAAGCGGTACGATGCGGGGGAGCCATTCAATATACATCGAAGGTACTTGGCCAATGGAAGGTGAGTGTCATATCGCTTAGGCTAACTGCGCCCTGCTGGACCGCGCACATCACGAAGTGACCCACCAGTTATTGGACAAAATTTGGTCAATCAAAATGCTCTTGGGTGATGTTGTGTGAATCATGCATGTTTTTTTTATTAGTATCTTATGATGAGAGTATCTTTCTTGATCATTCGCAACAGGGAGCAAAGTACAAGTAACAATGATATACCAAGTACGGATGGGTGATGCGTGCAACATGGGGACATATGCAATCCTAGGTGCACATGGTGTGAAGTGTATATAGAGAATCTTCTACAAATGTGTGAATAGAAGCATAAGCATGAGGTACACATGAATAGTAAAGGGGCATGAAAAATAGGGGAAAAGATAAGCAAATATAACACCCATGTAAATAGAGTCTAGCCCTCAAAATGAATATCCCCAGCAGAGTCGCCACTGTGGCCATCCCCACGATCCTCGCGACGGGAGGCAGGAAGAAGAGGGGTGTCTTCAACATCGAGAGGATATTGGCCCCGCACATCTATCTCAGGAGCACTTCGATCGACGTTGGTGACGAGGTGAAAAATTTAGAGAGATGGAATCGCCAGTCTATTTTACTCAAAACAGACAAAAGAAAAAGGAGCCATCTCGAAGGACGGCATCCAAAGATATACTGATACATACGAAACCAAAATGATTCGAAAAGGGTCCGGAGGCTAAGTTACGAAATGGGAAGGTGTTAGGCACCCATTCCTCCCTTACGGTCTCTTATGGGTTATTGCTATTTTTCTTTATTTTCCCGTATTGTGTGTGCATGTGTATATATAGTGGAGATATGAATCATCGACTTGTATCATGGAAGAGATAAAGCGACTCATCCGTAGGAATTTTCCTCAAAGTAATATTAGAAAATAGGATTTACGCGATTATCCTAGCGTTGATCATTATAAGGGAACGATAATGCATACTGAATAGTACGCCACTAAGAACAAATATATGTATAGAGAGTCTAAGAGAGTTACGTTTAAAGAATATAGAAAGATAAAAAAAAAGTAGGAAAATGACTCGAGTCTCGGGTTTTACCCCAAGACGCCTACGTAGCCTATAGAGGCATCAAAGTCCACGTAGTTCGTATACAAAATGAGGAGTGGGATTTATCCCATAAATTCAATCTGGTATTTCTCTTATATGTGTGTGTAAAAAAGTGCTTTTAGTTGTGAGAAAAGTGTGAGAATTCCCATATGGAATTTATGAGAAAACCCTCTTTTTCTTATTTTTTGGGTTTTATTTATATGAAAATAAGAGATGTGCAAATAATACTAGGTAAAAAAGTATATTAGGATATGTGAGATAAGAGAATACAAGTGCTAAATAATAAAACAAATTAATGCGAATTTAGGAGAATTTAAAGAGAGAGTTGAGAAAGTTGGACCTTCTTAAAGATTTTGATCTTGATCTTGGATGTTGGAGAGCAGCCCTTGCACTTGGGTGATGATGAAGGGTGGTGAATTCACCAAGTTTGATGAAAAGGATGATGAAAAGTGAAGTTTGGAAAAGGATTTGGATGTGGAAATCACGCTGACTTCGGAGGGGTTTTCTGAGCTCGCTGAGAGTGATGGGTTTTAGATCTTGTCTCCTTTTGCAATGAGGTCAGGCCCTCTTTTTTATAGGCCCAGGGCATTGCCGGTCGGCATAGCCCGGGTCCTGCTAATCGGTAGGTGTGTTTAGGCAGTCTCTTTGAAGTTCCTTCGGAAAGGTGGTCGTAGAACGCAAACCGTTGATCCGAATAGCGCACGGGATAAACCGTTGAAAATGTACTTCAGATACCTTTGAATGTATTTGGACTGCTCTCGGGTCCGAGAGCTGACTTTAGGTCAAATGTGGCTTGAAAGAGTTCGTCGGTCCTTTAGACGGGGAATTATCGGATGCAAACAGATCGTTTGTCCGTATGGTAAGTTAGAATCGCGCACGAGGCGGACCTTTGGAAAGGTTAGGAGATGTAATTTCACATTCCAAAGAGTTTGACTCGGTTCGTGGAGTTAACTTTGGTCAACTGGGGCCAGAAAGCGTTCGGTGAACTTTCATAGTAATTCGGATCATTCGTCCGTATCTTAAGTCAGAATCGCACATGGGGTAGACCATTGGAAAGGGATTTTAGTGCCCTTCGAAGATTAATTCAGCATCAATCAAGATGAAGAGTTAACTTTGGTCAAACGGAGAGTGGGAGCATCCCATGGCGTCCTAATCTAGTTTCGGGGGAGAACGGGTCGTTCTTCCCCACCCTAAGTCAGAATCCTGCACGTGGCAGACCGTTGGAAAGGGATTTCAGTTCCATTTGAAAATTCATCCAGTCTCAGTCGAGTTGAAGAGTTTGACTTTTGGTCAAACGGAGCCTGGGAGTTCCCGATGGCCTCTAGGTCAGTACCCGGGGTATGACTTAGGTTTGTAGCGATGAGGGGTGGTTCTAGGGACCTAAGGTGAGGTTAGGGGGGTACTAGAATGGGGTGTCTATAGTATGCATGAGTGATCTTCGAAGGCTATAGGGATAATCGTTCGCACTTTTATTTGAGGGACTGAGGATAGCCTACCTGTTTTGCATGTGAGTGGGGCAAACTCACTTGGCTATTGAATTATTTGATTTAATTCCTTTACTGAGATCATATTAGATATGTATAAATATGATATTATCTTTTGGAACTATGTAAATAAGGTCTATTTGAAAAGGGATATAATTATGTAACATGAGCTCACTTTAGTGTGATATTAGACATGCATTCTATATTTAAGTTGTTTAGGTTAGGTTAACTTAATAAAACTAAAATATTGGAAGAAGATGCATTATTGTTATTGTGGCCCGAATTTAGTTATATTCTTACTCACTATAGACTTATTAGGTTTAATCATGTTTGTGGAACTATTTTTTAGGTCCTATGCAACATCATTTGCCTCAGCACCGATCTATTCGGTATTTCATTTCTTGTTCCAACTTCCATTCACAGAATGTGGGTGTTCAACTTACGTGTACATCTTTATTTGTTGCATTCCTTACATTATTAGATTTTGATTTCGGTATTTATTGAGTGCAATTATTGTATTTATATTTCTTTATGTTAGAGCAAGTTCATTCATTAAGATATCGATGTTCACTTGTTGAGACAATGATTGATTCTAGAGTTTAGTTTGTTTATTTTTTATTTTTTGTGTTTTAGTATCAGAAATTTATTGTTTATTGTTTTACTTTATCATTATCAGCATATTATCATTTTATTTTATTTCATTCCAACCATGCTTAGAATAATATAAATTATTTTGAGTATCATATTATTTATATTTAGACCCAATCAATCTAGTTATAAATTTTACAGGGTGTCACAGTTAATATCAGAGCATTCCAAGTTCTAGTGTCCTAGGCTCTTGAGTTCATCCATTACGTTTTTGCTCTGCGTTCTTTAATACTTTAGAGCTAAACTATTTAGGATTTTATAATTTTATCTCATACGTTCAGATGGTGAACAAACGAAGAAGAGTTTCACATCGCTAGCAATCTGTCATTGATGAGTCAGAGGCATCAACACTAAACAAAAAAAGGTAATTTACAAGTGTTTTAAACACTTGTAAATGGCATTTGCAATGGTTCAAAATTGTTGCAAGTTGTTGCATTGCAAAATGGTATATTTGTAATGGTTTATTGCGAACGAATGTCCGGTTTGGATAATGGGTGTAAAAAAAATTACAACGGGTTTGAACCCTAATAAGCATATATTTTGCAACAGTTTTGAACTGATGCTAATTTTTATTTGCAACGGTTCAAAACCATTTGCAATACTCAATAGGATTTTTTTAATTTGCAATAGTTCTCGACACTTACAAAGGAAAAATATTTGTAATGGTTCATAACACTAAAAAATAGTAATATGTAAACAGGAAAATATTCGTCTTTGTAAGTGTTATGAATCATTACATAAAATTAAGATATAAAAAAAATAATTTTTATCCATCACAGACTACACCACCCTCCATAATAATTCCAACCTATAATTGTGTACAATTATAACTACATATTAATTTTTGGAGAGGAACTTAACCTGTTGCGAATTACTTTGTTACCAGTGACACGATAATAACTTTGTTATTGGGGTATTCACAGTTCAAAATGCACTTAACCAAAAAGCTCAACTTCATCGCAATATAGTTTACAACACCCATGACAAAACGATTCACAATACATTCAACACATAATAACCTGATTAATAATAAATAAATTATTTGATACCTTTTAATGACAAACACTGCATATATCTTGTGTTGGTTGTATTCTTGGCAAAATGAAAATTATGAAAGCAATTCTAGTAATATCAGTATTTTTCTAAAACAATCAACATCAATACACAATCTTAATAATAAAAATGTTACTAAAAAAATCTAGAAAACTTAAGCTTCACCACTTCTTCACAGAATACTAACCTAAGCATCTTTCAATACGGACCAACATAAATGCCCACATAAAAATCCACCATTAAAATCCAATTTTTCCCAACGATCTTAGTCAATACAGGAAAGAAATTATGCACGTATGTATTAATATGCAGAATCACCAAATAAAATCCAAAAATAAATATGTGTATTTTTTGTATGTATATTACATATCCGAACTGAGATTAAAAGAAAAATTCCAAAAAATATTCAAATAACTTACCTAAACTATCCTCTTTGTCCACCTACCACATGTACGTAATGAGTGATAATCTGTAACAGAAAGTAAAATTTCAAAGTGAATGAAATTCTAGTTTAATGACAGACCAACAAATTCACACTAAGATATGAGAATTTCCATAAACAAATACTACACCCTCATTCAATATAAAGCATGACATATCAATTGCTTAAAAAATGTGTCACAACCTATCCCCACTAGCATAAAGATAACTAAATAGTTCATAAAACACATATATTATTTATTTATTTATTTTTATAATATATATTAAAACAACTTCAAGGTTCAAGTGCGGAATACGAAAAACCCAATCGTTTTAAGGATACATCATTTAAATAACACTCCAAAATAATCTAACTTAATTACAACTATTACATTATTCAAAAATTGACGAGCACCTGTTATTATTTACCTAACGCCCTGACCTGGCAATGGCTGCTTCAAAACCTGAAAATGTGAACATATAACACCACGAGTTTAAAAACTTAGTGAATGTACTACATCTCTATATAGTAAAAGTACTATATTAACATCTTAATTACATCACCATATCCATCTCTATGCCAATTTATGCTATACACATATTTGGAGTTTAATAAACCCCACATCTCCTACTCCTAGGCAATAACCACATCCATAGGTTTCAATAACTCGACATCTCTTGAATTGCATAACAACCCAACATATCTTGACTTTTTATAAACCATAACATCCCAGCATCTCTTGACTTTTAATAAGCCATAACATATCCATATAACACATACACATCATATTCATAATCAACTCAGTAAGTACACTCACCTTAGGTGTGTGTTACTTATCCTTTCCTTTGTCTGCCTCAGTCGTAGTCTAACGGCGTGACCGAACCTAAAAATCAAACACAATCAATGTCCTATAAAATATGATTAACTTTCATAAACTTACTAATTTAACTAAAACATATCACCCATTCATATGTTACAGCACATTTATAGTCAACTATACTACTCACAATCATTTCATTTAAGCATTATTAAACAATAACACGTTAAATGATACACTAATACTAATCCGTGTTAACTAGTGGTTAATATATCACTAATTAATTTACATCTTACACTAATCATGAATAAGTAATAATTAGTGAAATTAATACCGAAATTCATACCAACATACTCTATAAATTGATTACAACAACTTTAGTTATAGTCAACACATCAAATTATAAATAGACAATCCGTTAAAAATCAGTATTTGGTTAATATGGGTCTTGACGAGTGACATATGAAAATAATTTTAAAAAATATTAAATCACATAATCGTGTTCCTTTCGTGTAATAGCAACACTTTTGTTTTAGGAGTTATATTTAATCTCATTTAGATAGTCCTATGAAGCATACACAAGTTAATAGGTGCCCTAAAATGCACTCACATAAAATAAATCCAAAATAATAATCAATACCTGTAGAAATGATCTATACAACTCAATAAACAACTTTAATTAAGGCAGAATTACCTTATGATAATCCGAATTTGTATAGAATTTTTCCTGTAGAAAACCTAACTTTTCTGCTTGAGATCCTGCTTTCTCTATCATCAAGTCAAATATGCTTCAAACTTAACCAAGGAAGAATTTGATGAAGAATGAGGTGATTTTAAGAGTTTAAAGTGGACCAAAGTTGCCTCCATATCCATATCCATCCAATCAAATTCAAACACTTGGTTTACTAAAGATGAAATAATACTTACAAGGATGGACAGATTTGCCCTCGGTTCAAAATTTTGGTATAACTTTTTACTCGGTCATCCATTTGATACTCCATTTGTTATGTTACAAACCCATATCATACATCTACAACTGTCTATTTTTTACATCGACCAAGGTGTCATATTATAAGGGTCAAAACTAGTCTCAAACATGAACATTCCTACTGAAAATCTTAAAATTTCGTTGTTTATAACCAATTTGATATTTCATGATTTTAAAAGGTGCAATGAGACAAAATATAATAACCTTCAATTACATATATAAATAAACATTATACATATTACATAAGGTAAGAATTATTCAATATAATTTATTATAGCTTTACTTGGGTTGTCACAACTCTCCCCCTTAGAAAATTTCGTCCCCGAAATTGATTATGCATGTTTACTTACTGAAAAAATGAGGATATTGCTTCTTTATATTCTTTTCTCCTTTTCAAGTCACTTCCTAAATCTTGTGGCTTTTCAATAACACATTAACAAAAGGAATAACTTTATTTCTCAAAACTTGTTCCTTGCGATCTAAAATTCTAACGGGCTCTTAACATATGACAAGTCATCCTTCAATTCAATAGGTTGGGACGTCAACATGTGAGACGGGTCTGAAATGTGTTTTTGAAGCATAAATATATGGAATACATTATGCAGTCGAGATAATTCTGGAGGTAACACTAATTTGTAGGCTACCGCTCCCACTCTTTCTTTTATCTCATAAGGTTCGATATACCTTGGACTTAATTTCCCCTTCTTTCCAAATTCATAATCCCTCGACAAGGGCAGACACGCAGGAATACGAAATCTCCAACTTGGAATTTCAAGTCCATCTTACCCTTATCTGCATAACTTTTCTGTCTACTTTGGGCAGTTTTCATACATTGCTAAATTACTTTTATCTTTTCAACAGTCATCTCCATTAATTCTAGACCCAATAATTTCTTTTCTCCCACCTCACTCCATCACAACGGATTTCTACACTTTCTACCATATAAGGCTTCATACGGGGACATACCAATAGAAGATTGAAAACTATTATTATAAGCAAATTCTATCAATGGAAAGTAATCATTTCTACTGCCTTTAAAGTCAAGTACACACGCACGTAACATATCTTCAAGCATTTGGATAGTTCTATATGATTTCGCATTTGTTTGTGGATGAAATGCAGTGCTAAACTTCAGAATAGTTCCCATTGCATGTTGAGAACTAGGCCAAAATATTGAATTAAATGTACTATGTCTATTAGACACAATAGACACTGATGCTCCATGTAAGAATACAATCTTATCAATAAAAATATATGCATACATATCAATCGTGTAAGTAGTTTTGACTGGAAAAAATGTGTTGACTTCGTTAATATATAAACCGCCACCTAAACAAAATCATGTCCCTTTTGAGAGAGAGGAAGTCCCTTAAAAAAATTCTTGGTAATATGCTCTCATTTCCACTCTAGAATAGGCAATGGCTATAGTAACCCTGTCGATTTTTTGATGTTTTGCCTTAAAATGTTGGTATTTCAAACACTTGGCAACAAAATCTTCAAACTCATGTTTCATATTATTCCATTAATAAAATTCTTTCAAATCTCTATACATTTTAGTGCTTCCTGGCTGCATAGAATACACATAACTATGTGCTTCATCAAGAATATCTCTTTGTAATGATGTACAGTTAGGAACATAAATTCTGTTATTATAGTAAAGAATCCCACCATTAACTATAACAAAATCAGTTGGTTCACCTCCTTGGACTTCTAGTAATTTCTTCTCTAAAAATGTATCGTGGTCTTGTAATTCTCGTATGCGTTATGCTAATTAAGGTCTCACTATAACGCGTGCAATTAACGCCCCTATTTTAGTCAAGTTCAACCCGACTCCCATTAGTCTTAATTCCATAATATTACCAACTTTTGCACATAGAATACAAGATAACCTCCCCGATGATTTTTGACTTATATCATCTGCAACAACATTGGCCTTCTCGGGATGATGGTGAATGGTACAACCATAGTCTTTAATTAATCCCACCCAACGTCTTTGTCTCAAAATGAAATCTCTCTCTGTAAATAAATACTTCAAACTTTGATGGTCAGTAAAAATTTCTCACTTCTCTCCATATAAATGATGTCACCATAATTTCAAGGCAAAAATAATAGCCGCAAGTTCTAAATCGCGTGTAAGATAATTACGTGCATGAGTCTTTAACTGTCTAAATGCATAAGAAATTACATTTCGATGTTTCATGAAAACAAAACCCAGTCCCTGATGTGAAGCATTAACATAAATCATAAAACCTTCTCCACTGGATGGAATAGTGAGAACTGGAGCTGATACTAACTTGTCTTTCAACTTTTCAAAATTGTGTGAACATTCCTCACTCCACTCAAATTTCACCTCCTTTCGGGTTAATTTAGTCAGTGGTAAGGCTGTAGATAAAAATCCCTTTATGAGCCTTCTATAATATTCAGCCAACTCTAGGAAACTTCTTACCTCCGTTACATTACTTGGTCTTTCCCATCGCACAATTTCCCCTTACTTTTTAGGGTCAACATAAATATCATCTCCCGAAATAACATGCCCCATCAATACTACCTGATTTAACCAAAACTCACATTTGCTAAACTTAGCGAACAATTGACTATTTGTAAGATCTGCAATACAACTCTTAGGTGCTTCTCATGTTCCTCTTGGCTATGTGAGAATATCAAAACATCATCGATAAAGACAATCATAAATGAATCTATGAAAGTATGGAATACTTGATTCATCAAATCGCCACTAGCATCCTCATTCAATATAAAGCATGACATATCAATTCCTTAAAAAAAGTGTCACACCCTATCCCCACTAGCATAAAAATAAGTAAATAGTTCATAACACACATTATTTATTTATTTATTTATTTATTTTCATAATACACATTAAAACAACTTCAAGGTTCAAGTGCAGAATACTAAAAACCCAATCGCTTTAAAGAGACATCATTCAAACAAAAATCCAAAATAATCTAACTTAATTACAACTATTACATTATTCAAAAACCGATGAGACCCTGCTATTATTCACCTAACACCCTAGACTTGGCAGTGACAACTTCAAAACCTGAAAATGTGAACATATAAAACAACTAGCATGAAGGCCACACGATGCCTGGCTATATATATATATATATATATATATATATATATGTTTTTCTCTCAAAACACACATAGTTAAACACATTAATACATACGTATACTAATATATATGCTACTGTCCAATGCTTATCTTTCACACACACACACACACATATATATATATATATATGTGTGTGTGTGTGTGTGTGTGTGTGTGTGCATTTATAGTTGAAAGAAGAAAAGAAAGTAAAAAAACAAATACCTGTTTAGAGTTTATAAATGGTATTTTGATCTTGGTTGTCCAGGTTTATCTTCATGGGTGTGCTTATTTCCAAATGAAAACGCTACCCAGGTGCTAGAAAATCTAATAATAATATAATACAAAACCAAGTATGTATATTACCTTCACCAACCACAACCTCTACATGATTTTCATTGTCAGCTACTTGAAATGAAATGTTCCCCAACCATAACACTAAAGTTTGCATTTCAAAGATGTAATCTTGATCTTCTTTGCAAATTCGAATAATATTTAAGCCTTCCTGGTTTAAAAGAAAACATAACAATATTTTTGTTTTAACATCGAAATTGATTTCACTAAACAAACTACTTACAGTTGTCACCAAGAAAAATATTACAAACAAAACTTCTAACATCCAAAAATCGGCAGCTAGAAAAACCAGCTAGAGAAAAAAAGATACTCCCACTGTGAAGAGAACAAAAACGCATACAACAAAAGGACAAAGCAAAAAAAAAGAGAAAAAATACCAAAACCCGGAAGAACCGACCAAGGGAAACCTTCAAATATGTAATTTATATCTGTATTGCAAAATGTGAACAACCTAAAAGAACGGAGGTCACCACATATATTATGGTAATAAATGAAGAATATAAAGAATAGAATGAAAGGCCAGGAGAATGAGCATGGGAAAAGACGATTTTTGGGGAGAGAAACAGCCGTAGCCTTCCCATGGGAAAAGACGAATTTTGGGGAGAGAAACGGTTACCTTCCTCTATGAATTTAATAAAAGAAATAAAATATAGCGGTTAACTAAATTGGCACATTTATGTCAGATGCCACGTGTCAACCTCGTATGATTTGGGTCTATAGTTTTTATATAGTTATATAGATGAGTTTAAAAAAAGTCAGTGGATGTACTACATCTCTATATAGTAAAAGTTATATATTAACATCTTAATTACATCACCATATCCATCTCTATGCTAATTTAGGTCATACTGCTCGTAGGCAATAACCACATCCATAGGTTTCAATAACCCGACATCTCTTGAATTGCATAGAAACCCAACATATCTTGACTTTTCATAAACCATAACATCCCAACATCTCTTGACTCCTAATAAGCCATAACATATCGATATAATACATGCACATCATATTCATAATCAACTTCGTAAGTATACTCACCTCAGATGTGTGTTACTTATCCTTTCCCTTGTCAGCCTCAGTCCTAGTCACTAACGGCGTGCCCAAACCTAACATTCAAACACAATCAGTGTCCTATAAAATTTGATTAACTTTCCTAAACTTGCTAATTTAACTAAAACATATCATCCATTCATATGTTTCACCACATTTATAGTCAACTATACTGCTCACAATCATTTTATTTAAGCATTATTAAATAATAACACATTAAATAATACAATAATACTAATTCGTTCTAAGAAGAGGTTAATATGTCACTAATTAATTTAAATCTTACACTAGTCATGATTAATTAATTATTAACGAAATTAATACAGAAAGTCATACTAACATACTCTATAAATCGAGTACAACAACTTTAGTTCTGGTCAACATATCAAATTATAAATTGATAACCCATTAAAAATAAATAATTGGTTAATATGGGTCTTGACGAGTATCATATCAAAATAATTAAAAAATATCAAATTACATAATCGTGTTCCTCTCATGTAATAACTCAAATTTTGTTAGGATTCATATTTAATATCATTTAGATAGTCCTATAAAGCATACACAAGTTAATAGGGGATCTAAAATGCACTCACATAAAATAAATCAAAAATAATAATCTAAATCGGTAGAAATGATCTATACAACTCAATAAAAAAATTTAATTAAGGAAGAATTAACTTATGAATTAATATGAATTTTCGTAGAATTTGTTTTTTCTGTAGAAAACCTAACTTTTCTCCTTAAGTTCCTACTTTCTCTCTCATCAAGCCAAGTATGCTTCAAACTTAACCAAGGCTGAATTTGATGATGAATCAGCTGATTTTAAGAATTTAAAGTCATCCAAAGTTTCTTCCATGTCCATCCAATCAAATTCAAACACTTGGTTTACTAAAGACGAAATACCACTTAAATGGATGGATAGATTTGCCCTTGGTTCAAAATTTTGGCATAACTTCTTACTCGGGAATCCGTTTGATACGCCATTTGTTGTGTTACAAATGTAACTCATATATATATACAACTATATAGTTTTTACCTTGACCAAGTTGTTATATTACAAGGGTCAAAACTAGTCTCAACATAAACGTTCCTACCAAAAATCTTAAAATTTCATTATTTGTAACCAATCTGATATTTCATGATATTAAATGGTACAATTAGACAAAAATATAACAACCTAACATAATATATATATATATATATATATATATATATATATATATATAAGGTAAGAATTATTCAATATAATTTATCATAACTTTATTCGGGTTGTCACAAAAAGCATGACAGATGAATGAAAAAAAAACATGATCTATAGATTATCAAAAATGCGCAATATTTCAAAATTTACTAAACTTATTCTCAATAGTAAGTTCCTTTTAATGACACATTACCTTATTTATGTTTTTTTTTCATCTTTTTCCTGCTATTTTGTAATTAAAATTAACAAAATATGTTTTTACATTACATATGCAAAAGATTGAATTAGTAGCAATAATATTTTTAAAAAGGTATTTGAAACATTATAAAGCAGGTTATTGAAACAATTCAAGGCGTAAATAGGTGTATCTTTTATGTTATATGTCTAATTAAATTTCGCAGAGATTACTTTGCACATATGATTTATTATGAATTATATTATGCACTACCTTTGCAGATGAATGTATGAAATGAGTTTTGAGAGAGAACGCGTGTTTCAAAAAAACCATAAGAACTACAAAGTGGATTTCATCATACGTTAGCTAAAGATTACTCAACTTTCTTTGTAATACGAAACTAGGTTTTAGGTTGACGAAGGCTGCGAGTCGAAGACGGGTTTTAATCAATCTTTGTGTATCAACAAAAAGAAGTTAATAAAAATAACCCAATTGATCGTCACTCGTGTATATCAACTATATACAACATAAATCTAACACTAAAACTAAAGTAAAGAAGGCCTTTCTCTGTTACACACACACACAGAGACACAAACACAGACACAGACACACACACACAGACACACACACACACACACACTTACACTTTTTACCGAATTGAGGATATAATTGTAATAACCCTTACTTTTGAGTAACTGATTTCATATCATTTTTCCAGGTGAGGTAATTCTATAAAATTATGGAAGTTAGAGTAAATATTATTCTAAGTAATTTAAGTGATGATATTTACTGGGTTTTGCATATTTACCATAAAGAGAAATTAAATAGTATCATGTTATGTTTTATTGTGTCAATGTGCTTTAAGAGACGGTTGTGGCGTGTATTTTAATTGGATCATTATTAATGAATTAAAACGATGTTGGAACATGAAATAATTTAGGTGGCTCCGGATGCCAATCTTGAGGGTGCGATTCATCCTGAAATAGTCGAGACAGTCTAAATAAGTGCCATATTGTATTTTTGAGTTCCAGGCACTTTTAGAAGGTTATGACTTAATTATGTAGTTACGAATCATTTTAATGGTGTTTTAACATTTTAAGTTGGGAATTTATACTTAAGGCACGATTAAGTCTTCCAACCCCTTTTATTTCTCATTTGTATGTTTCTAAATCTAGAGAGAGAGAGAGAGAATTATGGGAAAAGAAAAAAAAAGAAGAGAAAGAAGAGAGAGTTGGAGATTTGGAGCTGAAATCGTTGCTACGAGAAGAGAATTCGAGACTACAAACTTGAGGCAAGTTTCTTATTTAATGTGGATAATTTGTTGTGATAGTTGTGTATTTGGTGAATTGGAAACTAGTAGGTTTTGGTAAACTTTGGTGTTTAATCCTTAGATCTTGTAGATTGTTTGATTTAAGGTGGTTATATGGGTTTACTGTGGTGTATAATTATTGTGGGTAGGTTGTTTGTTGATGAGAATGAAGGGAGTGTAGGGATAAGGGTTTTAGGTGTTGTATTTGGCATGGTAGAAGAAGGAATTTTCGAGGGCCTGATAGGCGCGGTCGACCGCGGTCCCAGGACCAGTCGACCGGCCCTTAAGGCGGAGGCATACTGCTTCTTTCGATAAGTATAAAATCAAAGCGCGGTCGACCGCAGTCCCAGGAACGGTCGGCCCGGCCTTCCAAAAATGAGCCTACTGCATTCTTTTCTAGGCAAAACCATTAAGGGGCGGTCGACAGCGGTCCCCTGACCGGTTGATCGGTCCCCTGTTTTCACCCTAAGTTGTGTAGTTTCCTTCTTTTAAGATAGGGACTTAGGAACCTTCTTGAATGAAGTAAAACTAGAGTATTAGGGTCTAGTACTGATGTATTTATAAACATAAGTAGAAGTGAGAGTCGGGGTTTGGATTGGGAATTGATTTAGTTAGTTAATTTAGACGTAGATAAATGATTCTTTTATAAAATGAGTCAGTTTCGGTCTGAAGGGACGTAGAGTGAATTAATGTGGGTTTCTATAATTGGGTGTAGTGATATTACACCTTATGGTTTGAGGAATGAATGTTAATTCCTAGAGATTTGTATTGGAGATGATTAGACATTGAGGTTTATAATGATGATATTAATCACGTATGGCTCCGGATAAAATGTAATGTATATTTTAAAATGAGATTTAATTGTGAATGATAAAATTTGATATACACACCTCTCTAAATTCTATCATAGGGGAAATATGCGTATGAGGTGAAGTCCCCTGGCTAGTGAATGCAGGGTGAATATAATTCCTCGACCATAGGACCGGTTATTATATATTGTGTGATTATTGTGTGAAGTGAGGTAATTTCGGGTGTTGTTATGACTCACTGTCGCATGTATATGTCCGCTTCCCGATGTCACACGATGTAGGATGCCCAGGTTGCCTTGTTCGATAGGCCCTGGAAGATGATAGCCATTTAGGGACGCGTCCAGTGGGAAAACTCGGAAGGACGATCTTAGAATCATTATATGATGTGAAATATAACTATTCATAATAATGTGGGACATTATTGATGGCAAAGAATTTTATGAAATAAATTTGCTTTAAATACGCTTCCTAGAGATAAAAAGGGAAATGTGAAGTTATGAAATGTAAAACTGAATTAGTGAAACATTTTGTGAAATAAATTGCTCTATATATGTTTCCTAAAGAAAAAAAGGAATTGTGCATTTAAGTTGCATAAAAACTGAAGTGAAATCTCATTAAGTGAAATTTGGATATTTCTCTCATGTGTATATGAACATTGAGTATTTTCTTTGCTATTGCGCTTGGTTGTGCTTTTAGATTGAGAGGTGAGAGTTCTTATCATTATTTGTGAGAGCGAGTTAAGTTTATGAATGATGATAAAATATTCATAACTGTCATGCATTTTATTCACATGGTGATCATATAAAATCGGGCCCTACCCCATCTATATTTCTTAGTTTTGCATGAATTCTATATTCGCCCAGGTGCTCTACCGCAAGGACACCCGTATTGACCTCTCCAGCCATGTGTCCTGGAGCTATAACATTTTGCGGGTTTTGTAGGATATTCGTTATAGACGCTTCCATCTTTTTGTACTCTAGCTATAAGTAGTATTCATATTCGGGTGTGTTGCCCAAGTTTTATATCTGTTTAATATAATGTGATATTTAATTTTAATACTCGGTGTAACCTACTTGTATTGGTTTGTTAACCGACAGCTTATTCAGTTATTTTATTGTGCATAATTGTTATATAGTTACTCGTTTGTTTTTGATATCCACCTTCTTTTCTAATTGTATTGTTAAAGGATTTTTCTTAAACCTATAAATTAAATTTTGACACTACGTTTTCTAAAATAATTAGTGGTTATCTCGTATTATTATTTTAACGACAGTGATGCTAAGGATGTACCATCTATGATTCCTGTATTTATTGGAGTATCGGGCTGGCCACCTCTTATTTTAATAGGCGGGTTGTCACAGATGGTATCAGAGCATCAGGTTCTAGTGTCCTTAGGAATCTGTGCGGACGTACTATGCCTTCTGTGTTGCTTTTGAATTGATGTAGAGCCTTAGGATTAAGATCGTTGATTTCTCTTGTGAGATTTCGTTCTCCGGGCAAAATGTACAGATTTAGTAAATCTTTTGTGCGATCGCTAGAGATTCGTGTACTGATTGGAGAAGGGAAACCAGGAAAGGCCGTTATGAGGGCATAAGGAGACGAGGCTTAATTACAATTGTAAATCGCAGTCGGGGAGAAGGACAACATTGGGGGTTAATCCCTTTGTAGCATTTTTTATAGGTTGCTACAATGGCTACAAGAATATAGTAGCTATAATTTCCTAAGTACCGCTACAAGAAGAGAGTGGTACTAAACTTCGATTATTTAGCAATGTTAAATTGGGAAGATGTTTGAATGCCCTTGATAAGGACCATATGTTGAAGTTAAGTCATGTGGAGGTAGTGTATCTTTATTCAGTGGAAGTATTGGGCTCAGAAGCTTTGGTTGAGAGAGGGGTATAGGAATACCCAGATGTGAAAATTTGAGGAAAATTTTTCCACCGATTGGAGCAATGTTGAGATAGTAGGAACAGTAGTCCTAATATTTGAAGGAGCAGGATGTGTTGCTGTTAGGGGGAAACTTTATAGAGGGTTCAAACAGCGAGTTGCTTTAATATATAGGAACTAAAGAGAAGGAAACTTTTCAAGTATTCCGAAGAGGATCGGTCAGAGGCCGATTGTAAAGGAAGAGATATATGGTTAAAAAAACCTTGCACTGAAGTAAGGTAGGTACAAAGAAGGAAGAGTCCTTTAATGAAATGATGGGCTAACTAGTAAATGTTATTAACGCTTATGAAGAAGTCGTGTTAGTGAAACCTCATTGGTGGACTTCCACCCAAGGAAATTTGTGGAAATAAGGCAGTGGAGATCGGTAGTATGTTTTCCTTTGCTGAGGGAGTTAAGGGAACTATGAAGGGGAATGATAATGATGAGAAATGTATAACCATGTATTTTGATGTTGTCCGGAGTAAGTTAAAGGACAAGGGTAGGGTGCCTAGATAAGGTTTTAATTGAAGTGGTTTTTGGTACCGATACAATAAGGGTACTCTATCTGAGAACTATTAGGAGCAGCCAGGGTAGTTGGCATGCATACTGTTGTGAATTTCACATCGGTTAGGGGAAGTGTGTTTTATGTGGCAAAGTTTGGCCTCAGTATTTTATTAACCCTAGAATTGGGTGTGTAATTAGAGCGTTGTGGTAGTATTAATAGTAATATAGAGGATATATCTATATGTTTTACATGGTGGTAAGGTTCTATTTTGTTATTCATTGTGAATGGATGCTGTTATTTGATTTTTTTTTGGATTTCGCTTGCGAGACACTCCACGCATGAACCTTAACGATGTTGGGAGTGGAGAGATGTTACTGTATATTAGGATGTGGGTGTTAGTGGAATTATCCGAGAGTCACGTGATTGATTATAGGGCTAATGTTTAAAGGGGTAGATGTGCGGTGAAGAAGCATTGGAAATGTTTCTATCACCGGGTATATGTGGGCGAGACAAATATCAGTAAATCGGACTGAGGCTTATAGTTAGGCTTGGATGGGAAGGCAATTTAGTAAGAGGTGCATAAATATATTTGGGTAAAGGATTCGTAATACTTGGCAGAAAATAGACTCCCTGATTAGTTAGATTTTATTTTGCCATGGTGGTAGGACATAGAAGTAGAAGCGTGTTAGTAAAGTTACGAGTTAGGATTTTTAGCGGTCCCGATTTGGGTGCCTTAGGCCGTTGTATATTAATGACCGACGAAGCGAGGTAGTAGTGTAACGGGAGGGTTCCTTATTTGGATTTCTCTTTACGAGATGACCCACGCATGAAACTGAGCGAATGTAGGAAATTGAGAATGGTTTTGGGTACTAGGGACATAGTTAGTATAGTACTTATTTCACTTAGTTAGGGGAATGCATTAATCTTAAAATTATTTGAAAGTAAGGCCTATGGGGCATATGGTGTTGTTTTAGAAATGCCCTAGTGGGTTAACCACGAGAAGATTGGTGGGTAGATTTTAAGAAGGATTGGGTTTCTAGGAATAAGGAATACCAGCCTGAGTAGAATGTGACGCCCATATCTAGAGGAGTTGTTACGTCTAGGACTTAACTTTTGATTAACTGAAGGGAAAGTTGACTCCTACTCATAGATTAACATTGCCAAGTTCGGGAGTGTACTATTTGGTTATTATAGACGCATCTCCGCAAGAGTGGGGTGGTGACCATTGCGTATATATCTTGTGGCTTGAACCCCGCGAGGCGGACTATCCCATGAAAGATTAAAAGCACGCCACAATAGTGTTTTCCTTAAAGATCTGGAGGCATTACCTCTTGGGAGGGAACTTAAGTTTTTTTTTTATGGACTACAAGTCGATACAAGGGTTGTTCTTATAAAAAGATTTAGTTTTGCGACAAAAATCGGTGGTTGGATTTCGTAGAAGACTATCAATTTAACAGTCATTATCACCCAGGGAAAGTATATGTGATAACGATAAACTAACGAAGGCATGGAAGCCAAGTAGAAGAATTTAACTAGAAATATGTTATTACTATGATGCTTATTTTAATGATTGACTGTTACGCCTGCTATTAAGATGAGAGTTGTGGAAGAGCAAGGAAGGGACATTTCTGAGTTTGTCTCCCTATGCACCACTTGTTAATTGGAGAATGTGGACTACCGACAATCAATTGGACTGATGCAACTGTTAGAAGTACTGGTGTGAGAATGGGAGAGTGTATCCATGGATTTTTATCATTGGATTACCGATGTTGTAAAGAGGTTATGAGTACGGTTGGAGGATAGTATGGAGTTTATGAAACCTTATGGGGTACCTATCAATATAGGGTCAGGCCGAGATAAGATTTTCGTATCCCATTTCTGAAGAAGTTTCCAAGAAACAATAGGGATCGGTTAAGGTTGAGTACCTTCGACAACGCAAAATAATTGGTTAAAGTGGGGAGAAACAACGTATGTTGGAGGACATACTTTCGATGTGCATATTTATTTTTGGTGGATTAGAGAAAAATATTCTTTTGATTAGATCTGTAATCCATAATAGGTATGGTATCGTAGGTAATGTCGTATAGTAAGACGAGTAGAACACACTTTTTGGTTGGAAGAAAAGGATAATAAGCTCTTAGACCTAAAATGATCCAATACATGTTTTTAAAAGACTGAGTCCATTCGAAACCACTTATGAATTGCCCAATTTGTCTAGAGGGCTGTACTGACGCGAATAGAAGTCTGGTAAGATTTGAGGTAGAGAATCAAATTAAATACGGGTATATTCGATTAATGGTATAGCGCGATTTGGGATGATAGACAAACTTGCGCCGTGTTAGGTAGGTTTTTCCCGTTGTTAAAGCTAGGCCTGATAGTGCATGTGAGGAACAAACATTTATTAATTTTAAATCATGGAGAGTATAGACGAATTTGCTTGAGAATGGGAGAATGATATTTGAGAAATATACCCCTAGTCTTTTTATGAGTTACTCCTGAATTTTGAGGACAAAATTCCCTTATAAGGGGGGAGTGTGTAATAACCCTTACTTTTGAGTAACTGATTTCATAAATTTTTTCCAGGTGAGGTAATTATATAAAATTATGAAAGTTAGAGTAAATATTATTCTAAGTGATTTAAGGGATGATATTTACTAGGTTTTCCATATTTATCATAAAGAGAAGGTAAATAGTATCATGTTATGTTTTATTGCGTTGCGATGATTTAAGCGACGGTTGTGGCGTATATTTCAATTGGATCATTATTAATGAATTAAAATAATGTTGGAACATGAAATAATTTAGGTGACTCCGGATGCCAATCTTGAGGGTGCGGGTCATCCTGAAATAGTTGAGACAGTCTAAATAAGTGCCATATTGTATTTTTGAGTTTCAGGAACTTTTAGCTGGTTATGACTTAATTATGTAGTTATGAGCCATTTTAATGGTGTATTAACATTTTAAGTTGGGAATTTATAATAAAGGCACAATTAAGTCTTCCAACCCCTTTTATTTCTCATTTGTATGTTTCTAAACCTAGAGAGAAAGAGAATTTGGGGAAAAGAAAAAAAAGAAGAGAAAGAAGAGAGAGTTGGAGATTTGGAGCTGAAATCGTTGTTGCGAGAAGAGAATCTGAGACTACAAACTTGAGGTAAGTTTCTTACTTGCTAGTATAGGATTTAATGTGAATAATTTGTTGTGATAGTTGTGTATTTGGTGAATTGGAAATTAGTAGGTTTTGGTAATCTTTGGTGTTTAATCCTTAGATCTTGTAGATTGTGTGATTTAAGGTGGTTATATGGGTTTACTGTGGTGTATAATAGTTGTGGGTAGGTTGTTTGTTGATGAGAATGAAGGGAGTGTAGGAATAAGGGTTTTAGGTGTTGTATTTGGCATGGTAGAAGAAGGAATTTTTGAGGGTCTGATAGGCGCGGTCGACCGCGGTCCGAGGACCGGTCGATCGACCCTTAAGGGAGAGGCATACAGCTTCCTTCAATAAGTATAAATTCAAAGCGCGGTTGACCGCGGTCCCAGGACCGGTCGACCCGACCTTCCAAAATGAGCCGACTACATTCTTTTCTTGGTAAAACCATTGAGGCGCGGTCGACCGCGGTCCCCTGACCGGTCGACTGGTCCCCTATTTTTCACCCTAAGTTGTGTTGTTTCTTTCTTTTAAGATAGGGACTTAGGAACCTTCTTGAATGAAGTAAAACTAGAGTAATTAGAGTCTAGTACTGATGTATTTGGAAACCTAAGTAGAAGTGAGAGTCGAGGTTTGGATTGGGAATTGATTTAGTTAGTTAATTTAGACATAGATAAATGATTCTTTTATAAAATGAGTCAGTTTAGGTCTAAAGGGAAATAAAGTGAATTAATGTGGGCTTCTATAATTGGGTGTAGTGATATTATACCTTATGGTTTGAGGAATGAGTGTTAATTCCTAGAGATTTATACTGGAGATGATTAAACATTGAGGTTTATAATGATGATATCAATCACGTATGGCTCCGGGTAAAATGTAATGTATATTTTAAAATGAGATTAATTGTGAATGATAAAAATTGATATACACACCTCTTTAAATGCTATCATAGGGGAAGTACGCGTATGAGGTGAAGTCCCCTGGCTAGTGAATGCAGGGTGAATATAGTCCTCAGCCATAGGACCGGTTATTATATATTGTGTGATTATTGTGCGAAGTGAGGTAATTCCGGGTGTGGTTATGACTCACTGTTGCAGGTATATGACGGCTTCCCGACGTCATGCGATGTAGGATGCCCAGGTTGCCTTGTTCGATAGGTCCTATAAGATAATAGCCATTTAGGGGCGCGTCTAGTGGGGAAACTCGGAAGGACGGTCTTAGAATCGTTATATGATGTGAAATATAACTATTCATAATAATGTGGGACATTATTAATGGCAAAGCATTTTATGAAATAAATTTTCTTTAAATACGTTTCCTACAGAGAAAAAGGGAAATGTGAAGTTATGAGATGTAAAACTGAATTAGTGAAACATTTTGTGAAATAAATTGCTCTATATATGTTTCCTAAAGAGAAAAAGGAATTGTGCATTTAAGTTGTGTAAAAACTGGAGTGAAATCTCATTAAGTGAAACTTAGATATTTCTCTCATGTGTATATGAACATTGAGTATTTTCTTTGATATTGCGATTGGTTGTGCTTTTAGATTGAGAGGTGAGAGTTCTTATCATAATTTGTGAGAGGAGTTAAGTTTACAATTGATGGTAAAGTATTCATAAGTGTCATGCTTTTTATTCACATGGTGATCATATAAAATCGGGCCCTGACCCGTCTATATTTCTTTGTTTTGCATGAATTCTATATTCGCATAGGTTCTCTAGCGCAAGGACACCCGTATTGACCTCTCCAGCCATGTATCCTGGAGCTATAACATTTTGCGGATGTTGTAGGATATTCTTTATAGACGCTTCCATCTTTTTGTACTCTAGCTATGATCAGTCTTACTATTCGGGTGTGTTGCCCAAGTTTTGTATCTATTTAATATAATGTCATATTTAATTTTAATACTCGATGTAACCTACTTGTATTGGTCTGTTAATCGACAACTTATTAGGTTATTTTATTGTGCATAATTGTTATATAGTTACTCGTTTATTTTTTATATCCACCTTCTTTTCCAATTGTATTGTTTAAAGGATTTTTCTTAAACCTATAAATTAAATTTTGACACTCCATTTTCTAAAATAATTGGTGGTTATCTCGTATTATTATTTTAACGACAGTGATGCTAAGGATGGACCATCTATGATTCCTGTATTTATTGGAGTATCGGGCTGACCACCTCTTATTTTAATAGGCGGGTTGTCACAATAATTCTAATAGTCATAAAAAGAAGAGACTTTACTACTGGATCCTCAAACAGATCATAAGTAAAAATGGAGAAGAGAGATTTGTGACTGCAAAACATAAAATGTAGAAAGAGTGTTAATTGTCTTACTTTATCTCAGGGCTAGTAGCTTGTCTAGCCAAATCATGATCCATGTAGCCAAACACTAGGTGCGAACTACATGAAATTCTTGAGGTAACCAACCCCTCTAATTTTATGACATTGGGATGATCTAGCTATCACAAAATGACAACGGTTCAGAACCTGATCAGAACGCCATCTGCATCTCTAATACTGCCTCCCCTCTGCACAACAATAACAAGAAACACCATTAATACATTTTGTTTATATTATCATAAGTAAAAAATGTAGAATACGTGATTTATGATTTGACCACAACTAAATATGTGTTGTGTACTTGGGGATAACAAGACCAACTACATTTCAAATGTAATAAGAAAGGAAAAAAATGCGTTTAATCGTTGCAAGTCTTACATTTAACAATTATTTTTAGGAAGACGTTGGATTTAGCTTCCATCTTATCCCTATGGATTAGTCGGAACAAAAGATTACTGTACCCAAAAAGATGTAGAAGTCGCACATATTGCGAGCTTCTTCTTTTTGCGAAAGTATTTTGATATTAACTTCAAGGTTTTCAATTTGAGTGTGGGCAAGGCATGCTTCTGATTCCAAAGTCAGTTCTGGGAAGTTTTTGACACTAAAAGTATCAAGGAAGTAGAAAGTGGGTGAGAGGTTTAGAAGTTCGTAATGTCCTGTGAAGTCTGAGTCATGCATTATGCATGTGCTAGGATTAAGTTTTTTTATTTATTTATTATTTTTCAAAAATATATATAATGAAGTGAATTTGGACTAAGATACCAGTGAAATGGATGCGGATATGGATAAGATCCAAACACCATATGAATAGTATAACTCTTTTTTTTCGATTCATGATAATACTTTTTAACATACTTTATATATTTCAGAAACACTTATCATACTTTTAATTCTAATGTTTCTCGCATTTCAAGCTTCCATGAATAGTTTATTTAGTGTTTGGACTTAAAAGTTATTCATAAATTCTAGTTAGATCATGCCAGTATATAAAAAACATGTTTACTCATAGGCAGGTCCATCTCGAGCTCAGATTCCTCTAGGGTTTTGTTTGAATTGGCTAGTACCACATACTTTTTATTATTGAAATAGTCATATATGTGTGCCTATTGGAATATAGTAGAGGATATGATTTAATGTTACAGAATAAGTCCAGCTAGAAATCGTGTTGTCGGGTTGGGGGGAGGGGATGCGTTAGTCAAAATATCCCAAAGGCAGTAATTTGGAGGAAAAGGGAGATACATTAGTCAAAATATCCTGAAGAAAAGGGTGGTTAACGGAATATAACTACACTGAAATAAAAAAAGATGAACCTTTTTCGGATCAATCCCTCCCAATGCGCATGCCATTTCATAAAGATCGTGTAAAGAAGTCTGAACCAAATTAAACCAGTAAGATGTTACATGACAAAATAACCATAGGAGACTTCCATTACTAGTACAAAAATATAATAGGTCATACATTTTACATTATGTGTTAGTTTTAGTAGTAGTTTGTAATGTAGTTAAATGTTTATTTTAGGAAATTGGAATTGCTAGGAACAAGATTGACATGGGCAACCAAGGATTTGGAAGGAGAGAATTAGTTGTCAACTTATTTGAGGAGTATATAGGAATATAGAAAAATAAGAGATGTTTTTGTATTATACTTGATAAGAGACTACAATGCTTGGCTTGGATGGTTTGGCAAAATGACCTCCCCACCTATTTATAGGCATCCCACTTCCTCAATAGACGGTGGAGAATAAAATACGTCAATGGTCTAGATTAATTCTCCAGAAGGTTTCCACCTCCTTATGAGAACTTCCAGAAGCCTACATACTTCCTTACTATTCTAGAGTATTCTGTACATTCCAAGTGTGCTCTAATTTATCTAATATGGATTAACTTATATTTAATAGTTGACAGTATTTATCAATTTCTAGACTATTCTAGGAATTAGTATCACATTTCAACACTCTTCCTTAATAATAATTCCCGAAATACCAAGCATGGTTTGTAGTTGTTCAAACTTGGCCGTTGGTAGTGCTTTTGTGAAAATATCTGCAACTTGCTCTACAGTCATGCAATAATTCAACTCGATCTCTTTGTTGGATGTTAACTCTCGTAGAAAATGGTACTTGATTGCAATATGCTTTGTTCGACTATTATAAAATGCATTCTTCACCATCGTAATTGTTGATTTGATGTCGCAGTAGATCTCTATAGGTTCATTCTGCATTGCTCCATATCCTCAAGTATTTGCCTTAGCTAAATTACTTGACATGCTGAGCTTGACGCTGCTACATACTTGGCTTTTACTGAGGATTGAGAAATAGTCTCTTTTATCTTTGAAGCCCACAAGAAGAATCCAAAACTAATTGTGAATGCATATCCTGAAGTGCTATTCATATCGTCCACTAATACGACCCAATCACTGTTCGTGTACCAGATCAGTCTTGAGTAGGTAGTAAACTTGTACTTTATACCGTATTCTCTCGTGATTTATAAGTACCTCAGTATTCTCTTAGCTACTCCATAGTGAATCTAACTTGGACTCTGAAAGAATTTAGATAGAAAACTTATAGCATATAGTATGTCGGGCCGAGTAGTTATGAGATATAGTAAGCGCCCAATAAGGCGCCTATAGAGAGAGGCGTCTGCTTTTGGTGAACCATCGTCTTTCCTAAGTTTTTTATTTATCACGAGTGGTGTAGAAACGGATTTGTAATCGTATATCCAAAACTTCTTTAGGAGGTTCTCAGTGTATTTATTTTATGACAAGAAGATACCATTATTTTCTTGGCTTATTTTAATGCCGAGAAAGTAGTGCATAAAGCCCAAGTTGCTCATCTCGAATGTCTTCATCATGTATTCTTTAACCTCTTTGCTCATCTTCTCGTCATTGATTGTATAGATTAGATCATCTACATAAAGGTAAATGATAAGAGTATGGTTCTGACCTTGAGTCTTGATGTAGAGAGTTAGCTCGCTCTGGCTCCTCTTGAATCCTAGATTGGTGAAGTATTCATCAATTCTGCTGTACCAGGCTCTCGAAGCTTGCTTTAGACCGTATAAGGCTTTTTACAATTAAAGAACTTTATCTTCTTTTCCTTGTACCTTGAAACGTTATGGCTGTTTAACGTAGATTTCTTCCTCGAGATATCCATTGTGGAATGTTTATTTGACATCTAGTTGATGAATCTTCCAACAATTTTGAGCTGCTACCGATAGTAGTGCTCTAATGGTGTCTAATCGCACAATTAGTGCAAAGGTTTCATTGTAGTTAACTCTGAATTGTTATGATTAGCCTTTCACCAATAACCTTTATTTATATTTCTTGATTGAGCCATTAGGTTGTAGTATGGTTTTATAGACCCACTTTACTCCAATGAATTCTTTGTCCTTTAGTCGATCCACCAACTCCCAAGTCCTATTATTCTCCATCATCTTTATCTCTTCTTCCACACCTTTGACCCAGACTTCTTGTTTTGTAGCATCTTTATAACTCTCAAGTTATAGAATCGCAAAGTTACAGCTTTCGTAGATCTCTGCTAGTGGTATGGTCCATCTAGGAGTTGATTATGGAGTTGAATCTTCTTGCCTTGGTGATGCTGAAGGTGTTGCTTCTGGTGTCGGGGAAGCTTTAGTCTTTATAACTTCACTTTATTGTGGTGGTGTAGATGTCTGATGCTTCTTCTTTCAATTTTGTCTTCTTCCCAGTTCCAGTTAACACTCTCATTGAACTCCACATCACAACTGATCATCAACTTCTTGGTTCTTAGGTTATAGACTCGATAGCCTTTTGACTGAGTACTATAGCCTAAGTAGATTCTTTTTTCTGACTTGTCGTCGAGATTGCTTCTCTTTTGGCATGGAACATGAATGTAGCATACGCACCTGAACACTCTGAGATGTTTTGTTGATAGATTTTGATTGCTCCAAGTTTCAATCAGTGTCTTATTTTTAATAGTCTTAGTGAGAAGCCTGTTTAGGAGGTACACTGTAGTGTAGATTGCGTTCGCCCAAAAAGTATTAGCGAGGCTTTTCTCCTTAAGCATCATTCTATCCATCTCCATGACTGTCCTAATTTTTCTTTCAAAAACTTTGTTCTGGTGTGGAGCACACCCAACAGTTTGTTGGTGTTATACTCCTTCATCTCCGCAAAACTTATCAAATTCATTTGAGTTATACTATTTTCCTCTATCACTTCTCAAAACTTTAATGAACTAGCCACTTTGTTTCTCAATGAAGTTTTTAAATTTTTTGAAAAATCTAAAAACTTATGATTTTTCGCATAGAAAATAGACACACGTCGTTCTTATATAGTCATCAATGAATAAGATGAAGTACATGTTATTCTCGTGAGAGGGACCAAACACGTCGGTGTGAACCATCTCCAGTAATGACATGGCTCTCCATGGTTCGCCTAATGGGAAAGGTTGTCTTTGTTGCTTCCCGAGCATACAACCTTTGCAAATATGATCTAGCTCTTTTATCAATGCCATGTCTCTTGTCATATTCTTCCGATGGAGTAACTTCAACACTTAGAAGTTGAAGTGACCGAATCTTGGGTTCCGTAGATACGAGTCATCTATTTGTGCCTTCATAACTGTGTCATTTTCATATCTCCATTAGATAGGGAAATTTATATTGTTCTTCATTTTTACCATAACTATTTCTAGATTTTTATTCTTCTTATCATAAATGGTACATGAGTCTCTCGAAAAGTATAAGGAGTACCCGTTTTACCGACACTAAGAAGACTTTGGTGTAAACTAGGCACCAGTAAGACATCTTTAATCTGGCATGTACCTTTCTTTATCAACACAACTATTGTGACTTTGCCTTTTGCTTCTACAACTACACCATTTCCCAATCGAACTTGTGACTTGACTGACATGTCGATATTTTGGAAAATATCCTCTTTTACAGTCATGTGATTACTACAGCTGCTATCGATGTACCAGTATCCTCCTTCGACTTTGTTGTTATGTGGTAGGTGTAGAAAAGAACTCTTTCTTATTCTTTTTCTTCAGAGAAGTTGGCTTTGTGTTTTCCTTTAGACGATTGTCTTTTTATTCATGCTTGAACTTCTTGCATTTCCTACATTTTGATTTTTCACGAAACCATCAATCTTTTTTCAAATGGTTTGTCTTTTTACAAATACCACAAGGTGGAAACTTTCCTTTTTTCTCACCTTGATATTTCAAATTTCCATTATTTCTAGATGTTTTCCCCCTTCTATAATTTCCTTTGAATTTTCTCCAATCACCTTGTCTAAAATTCAGAGACCTTGAGTTGAACTTAGACTGAAAGGCAGTTTTCATTGAATCTTCACCATGCCTACTTTTTCTTTGCTTATATGCTTCTAGAGAGCGCATGAATTCGGTCACTGAAATTGTTTTTAGGTCATTTTTACTTTCAATTGTGGTTACAATTGGATCAAACTTTGCAGTGACACTAATCGACAATTCTTTTATTGGGTATATCTTCCCTATAGGCTCTCATTTGATTTACTAATTCCTTTGTTTTAGAATAGTATGTTTTGGAGGTCTCAGATTCCTTCATTTTTAAACTCTCATATTCCCTTCTCAAAGGTTATTGTTTAATTGTTCGTACCTTTTCGTTTCCCTTGAAATCTTCTCATAAGATCTCCCATGCTTTTTTGGAATTTGTGGCTCTGGTTAGTCTTGGAAATAATGAGTCGCTGGCCACTTATTAAAGAAAGCTGAAGGCTTTTGCATCCTTTATTATATTCTCCTTTAGTTCTTTCTTCTGCGCGTTTTTGAGGGAAGTGGTGTCTTCAGGATGGACATAACCTTCACTAATGACATCCCATATATCATGGGCTTGGAGAAAAGTCTTCATTTTGAAACTTCAAAAGTCACAGTTGTCCCCATTAAATGTAGGGATTGGAATCAACAAATTGGACATGTTAGATAAAAAATTAAAGTGAGTTTATGGTGAAGGGATGTAGGTAGGAAATATTAATTACGCCCATTTGGTGAAGGAACTTGCTCTGATACCACTGTTAATTTTAGTAGTAGTTTGGAATGTAGTTAAATGTTTAGTTTTGAAAATTGGAATTGCTAGGATCAAGATTGATATAGGCAACCAAGGATTTGGATGGAGAGAATTAGTTGGTAATTTATTTAAGGAGAATCTGGGAGTATAGAAAAAGAAGAGAAGTTTTTATATTATACTTGATAAGAGATTACAATGCTTGGCTTGAATAATTTGGCCAAATGACCTCCCTACCTATTTATAGGTGTGTGATAGAAAAGACTTTTGTGTATATGTTTTTTCGTCGTCGTTGCTTGAAAAGCTCCTCTAATCAAAATCCTCAAATTACCTACAAAATATAACAATCTCAAGTGTAGCGGTAAATAAGGGTATCAATCGACTTCCAAGGGGGTAAAGCAAAGGGAACACAATTGTAATTCACTTTTTATTTTCTTTTTCTCGATTTTTTACTTTTTCTACTTTTTTTAGCTTTTTCAAATATTAAAACAATTGGATGAGGTGGAGATTTAAACTAAACAATTGGGTGCTTATCATCGTCCCAGATCCCCAATGGATGGTGGAGATTAAAATACATCAATGGTCTAGATTAATTCTCCAGAAGGTTCCCACCTCCTCATGGGAACATTTTAGAAGCCTATATACTTCCTTACTATTCTACAATATTCTTACATTACAAGTGTGCTCTAGTTATCTTATATGGATTAGCTTATATTTAATAGTTGACATTATCTATCAATTTCTAAAATATTCTAGGAATTAGGATCACATTTCAACATTGTGAACTACAGGAGGGGGGGGGGGGGGGGAGAGAGAGAGAGAGAGAGAGAGAGAGAGTTATATGAACATTTCAGGTTCAACTAGTTTAAAACTCTACTAAAAGAATAAGGTGATCTTAAAACCAACTTTAGATATACTCAGATAAAAATCAAGTTGGATTAAGATAAGCCACTGCTCAATTTATCGCTTAAACAATAGTAACAACACTTTTATAAAAAACTTCTTATTACCTTCAAGATATTGCAAATGTTCTTTATAGTTAAGTGATGTAAAATTCCAATGTTGAGACTCTATAAACGTGAAAAAGATTTGACAAATGAACATTTTACTTATATAATTTGTTCCATCCAAGAATTTCAACTCGGTTCAAGACCATCAGTGCTCGGATTACTAAAAAAAACCTTTCTTGGACTTCATGAATAAAAAAAATGGATTCCCAACATCTATTTTAATGCTAAATTACCAAACACCATCGCTATATTTGATACAGAACATGGTTAAGGCCCTTTTTGGTTGTCACAAAGTTGTAAATTTGCTCATTTATAAATTATTCTATTTACAAATTGACCCATTAATTGTGTTTGATTTCATTAATGAAATGATTAATTAATTGTCCCATTTTAGTTCATGTGTAAAATCTAAAATACAGTCATTTAATAAAAAAAAGTAAAATGCATCCATTTGAAATAAAAGTTACATAAAGTGCATACTCATATCTTTTTCCCTCCCTTTCCCCCTACCCCTGTCTCTCTTAATTTATTTTTATCTTTTTTTTGTCATAGAAACTTTATATCAATTTCATATTACCAAACATTACATAAAATTGAAGTTAAATTCATTTCAAATCCACTAACTTACAATTCACTAATGCACAATGAACCAATTTATATAATCAAATAATTTGCATAACCAAACATGGCCTAAATGTATAGGGCAATTCAAGGCATCATATAAAAGGAAAAAGCCCAAAAAATTTTACTTTTTTTAACCACGATGAGAAAATACACACATCTATTCCCCCCTTGGGAACTTTCCCATAACTCAGTCCTTGACGAGGGCAGGAGATAGCACTACGACTAACAACGGGTGGTGGAGAATCTTAATAAAATTTATATTTCAATAAAACCAATGTAAAATAAAAAAAACCAAACAACCCTTGAGGAAAGAACATGGAAATGAAATCCAAACACTTGTATTGTTAATTCAAATTCTACAAAGTGCAATAAATAAGTAGTAGCATTAATACTTTAATGATTCAGAAGCAAATATCATCCCACTGATTTGCGTGACCGCATATAAGGATGATTAATTCTTAAAAATGGTTAAGGGAAAACTAAAAGATTCTGGAATGTAGAAAGGAATCAATATAGATAGTACTTTTTTACTTATCCTTAGGATTGATTCGCTCTTGCCTCTGGAATCATTCAACTTGAGGCATATAAGGTAAACTTCCACACTAAACTTCTCGTAAATGTCGACCCTCCTTTGTACCTAAAAAATTATGAGGATAAGAACACAGAAACATGTTTATCATTACACATGTTATGTGCATTACGTGAACATATGAATCATTATATTCATTTAATTATCACAACGGATCCATGTAAAGTAATGGTAATAATCTCATGTAAGAACAGGCACATATGGTTGTTGCCATCGAGAGCATGAGGAGAACATTAAGAAATTATAAAAAAAGACACCTAGATTTTTCAAAACATTAAGGTTGGAAAACCTATAACTAGGGTGCATGTCTTGGACGATGTACGTCAAGGAAACTTTAGCAACAATGCCACCCCACAATACCACAAAAAACACAAGATCTTTGTCCCTTTGTAATACCCCGTATTTTTGTGATATTTATTTATGGGATTAATTGAATTAAATAGGTATTAATTGAGAATTAATCCGGATAAAATACTAACGAGATGTGAGTTGGTATTTGATTATAATGGGCATTACTTGATTATAATGAATATTGAATATATTGAATTTGTCGTGAAATTGAAATACGACAATTTAGAAATTTTGTTAGGACGCGTGTGACAGTCACGTCAGGAATATAATTATTTTAATTAAAAAGTGGATTTTATTTTTATCAACCGTATGGTCATTTTGAGTGCACTAACGCGTTCGGAAGGGTCGAAATAGTCAAAAAACACTAGCCGGGGGTTTAATTTGGGTCCCGGGGCATTTTTAGGCCATACCGGCAACTTAAAAGGGTATTTTGGTAATTTTGGAATTTTAGGAATTTTGACCAATGAATTTTGGGATTTTAAAATAGGGAATTTAATGACCCACTAACCCATTACCAGCAATTAACTTATTAGAGGGCTACGAGGGTTTCATGAGAAGTTAGGAGAAGTTCCCAAAAAGAGAACCCTAACCCCATCTTCAACCTTCAACCTTAGGAGAAAAGGAGAGAGCAACCTACATCCAAGATTCAACACCAAATTCAGAGAAAGATCAGAGGCAAGTGGTTTAATTACGTTATTTGCAACGAATGTTTCTTCCATGCTTAGACATTTATGAAAATTGCATTGTTTTGGGAGATTGATAAAAACCCATTGAATTGAAATTAGAAATTCGCATTTTGATAAGGAGACTGCATGTAGAATTGTGTTTGGGTAATTATTCTGATAGAAATACATCTTTTATATCACAAAAACGGATTTAATTATGTCTATTGATGACTGTAAATTTCTAGGGTTCATGTTCATGAGATTTGGGGGAAATTGGGGGGATTTGATGATTAAATGTGGTTTAGGATGATTTGACCCCATATAAATGTTGTAATACGATTTAAGTATGTTTAGGAATGTTTAGAAACTTTGAAATACCGTTGGAATGACGTTTAGATGAGATTAGAGGTGAAGAAAATTGGGAAAAACGTAGTAGGAGAATTCTGGGCTCGAACTGTCACCTCGTTAGAAGACGCAGCAGGTCGTTCGAACGAGCTCGTTCGAACGAGCTTCTAACGAGTTGACAGTTTGACTTATAATGAGTGGGATGTTCGTTCGATGACTTTCTTTTGAATGAGATCTCGTTAGATGCCCACTTCGTTCGAACGAACTCTCGTTCGAACGACCTCGTTAGAACTAGACTTCTAACGAGTTGACAGAATGGCCTTTTTGGCCTGATTTGATTTCTAGTGTCCCGTAACCTTATTTAATTGTAGAGATAACCTTCCCTCGTTAACTATTTGGTATAATTGGGAGATTTGGGATATTTTGAGGAGTGAAACATAGAAGTGCGATTTGAACCAAATGATATTTGTGGATTAGGACGCTAGTGACTATATACGATGTGAGGATTTTTGACGACTTATATATTTGTATTAACCGGGGATATATGAATGGTGTAAAATTATAAGTTGGTATGAGAATGAGAAGCATACCACTAATAATTATGGTAATTACTAAGAAGTGTGCATGCTTAGTATATATGATTTTATGTGTATGACATACCTACCATACTTGCTATCACGGGAGGTTTGCGTTCTCTTAGGGCCATCTAACCTTTGTGTGCCTACGGGGGGGGGGGGGGGGGGATTTAGATTGGTACCTCGAGGACATAGGTCAGAGAAGGACTTATTGGGAAGTTAATAAGTCTGCTAATCGTGGGAGCGTAGGTATGTGCGTGACCCACGTGATGTGACTGTGTTCGCCTCCATTGATTGTGATTGTTGTTATCTGAGAATGATTCCTGAGAGATTCGGAATGCGTGATCCTTATGTACGTGATGTATCGGGATGGATAGCAGAGTATGTGTGCACTGCAGCTTAGTCTCGGGGTGCTTGTATTGTATATTTATGACGTGACTAATATACGCTTAAATAATGAGAACTTTAATGTTGGTATTGTGAGTATAATTATGGTAACACTTTGAGAAAATAAAAAGGGATAACCTACAGTGAATTGTATTGCTAATTATTGAGAATACGTGTTTAAGTAAAATCATCTATATAATTGATAACGTTAGAATGTATAATGGGAATTGAGTAGAAAGGGGTAGAACTTATGACGGTTTAGTTAGATATAAATGTCACTTAGATGGGTACGGTACGTTAGGAGTGCACAATTAGTCGAGAGGTGAGTATTTCATGTGAGTGAACGTCCTAACATGTATTTTGCATTCATTGTTTTAATGTCATTAAAGCACTTGATGTTTTTAAAATACTCTCCACTTTCGGGCTCTGACCCGTTTGCTTTCAAATCTATTTTTTGTAAAAACCTTTTTAGGTGCCCAGCCACAAGGACACCATGCATAGGATTTCCATTCAGGTGACGAGCTGTAGCTGTTTGTGGAAGTTACAGGGCCTTGCTAGTAGACGCTTCTTTGGTCTTGACTCTATTCAGTTTTCATCATTTGTAGGGCATGTCGCCCATTTCCATTAGAGATATTTCATATTTCAGTTATTCAGATTGTTGGCATGTAATTAATTCAGGATATACTGTTTTATTTATTTCAGTGGTGGGATTGTTGTGAGGAGTTTTCCTCCGGACTTATTATTATGTGTTGGTTACTTTATTGAGACTTTATGGTGTATGGTTATGATATTCTCTCATAATTCTTTTATTGTACGTTAATCAGACTTAATTTAAAATTTGACATCTTACTTTTTAAATACTAGGTGGTTAGTAATGATTAAAATGTTTTCGACAGTGATGCTGTTAACTGGACCAACTTGACATTTTGTATTAATTTAATAATGGAGTAGCTACCCGGTATTTAATTAGTCGGGGTGTCACACCCTCCATTAGAATTTACACCAGTTCCTCTCCTACATAAATCAAAGAGACATACCTTAACTTTCAATGAAAAGCATACAAAGTAAATAGTTGTATTGGAGGAGTTAAAAAAGATTATACCATATAGCAAAAAGCAACTCAAGTAATACAAAAATGTAAAATATAACGACCACAATAAAGTTCATACAAATACTAGCATAATAAAGTCCATAGCAAATTCTAGCATAATAAAGTCCATAGAATAATCAACAAAAGCATGGCCACAACAAGTCACTAACAAAAATTAAAGGTAAGAAGTCATTGGGGTCCAACATTACACTAGACATAACTCTTCGTCCACGCAAGACAACTTCCACTACTAACTTCTCTGAGAAGCTCAACATCACCTTGTGTTCCCAAGTAAAGAGTATCATTATCTTCCATCACTTTTCTAATAATAGTACCACCTCTTTCTTATAATCAACTACATAATTGTGAACTATGTATCGAGGGGTTCCATATATCATTCTCTTACTAATAACCTTACCATAAACCACCGACATCACATCAAACATCATCTTCTAGTGAAAAAATTTATACATTGAATGATGCAAATGTCCCATTAGTTGCACTTACTCCATCAGTTGGGGAGGATTGGGACTTCCCTAATGCAAAACTTATCATTATCTCTACACTTCTTATTTTATTATTCGCTATTTTCATCTAGGATTCCAATGTATCGAGTCGTTCTTTCATTTGCTTCCCATCGGCCTTTTTAACTGCAATCAAAGATAAAGATGGAGTTGAAGCCTCGATAGGTAATATAGAAACTATGGAACCCATAACACGAGTGGTCCTTCACTTGTCTACACCAAAAACTTGGAACAAAGCATCATTTCTCAATGATTGTGACTGATTGGTGTTCTCACTAAAACTTTCTTCTAGCCATTTTTCTTTGCCATCACTTTATCCCGTGAAAGGTCAAATATGTAGAAGTCTCAAGACTACTCACTTTAATGTATAATGTTTCCATGTAATAATCATCATTCACTATTTATAAAAAATCACCATAGTTAGAACAATTCTCTCTTTGACTGACTCATTTTTCATGTGTGGCTAGCTATCCTTACATCAACACATATTGGGTTTTTATACAATTTCTTTGTCTACAAATAAAAAACATAAGATAAATTATCTTCAAGACAAAATAAATCAAATAAAAAAAGTAAAATATAATAGTAGTACATACCATATTGTACTCAACTTGGGCATTCCCATCGTGCCCACCCGTGTGAGTGGCCTCAATATTTGCCTTTTCCATATTTCCACTTTTTTTAGCATCTTTCGTACTCCCATGCCCCAAAAACTTTTTCCGTTGTTCTGGCTTAACATATGGAGGTACATTGACTCACTTTTTGGCATCCATTGAATACTTATCATAATAGTTCTTCCGTAATGTTTATTTATATGTTTTGAGTTGGTTGTCCATACTTTTGTAGGAAATAATCTTGTAACATTCTAAGAGTCTATATTTTCTCAGACGAGACAGTTGATATTTTAAAATTATAAGAAATGAGTAAAGATAAACAAAATAAAAGATAACATATTATAACAAAGAAAATGAAAATGGATGTCTTCAAGCTCTATCAATTTCCATTTTCACATTTAATTCATGTGCACGAAAAATTATTTTGGATACCACCATTCTTCTTATCAAAATCAATTAATGTAGCAATCCCATTAATGTATTTTGCATTTCCTCTTTCATGTTGCTTCATCCACTCTTTGCTAACTTCCAATGACATTTTGTAAGTTTAGCTAAATTAGTATATAATATGTGTGTGTGTGTGTATATATATATATATATATCCAAATTATTGAATACTTACTTATGAATATACCCAAACTATTGAATACCTATGGTGTGTTACCTTCTGTATGTGGTAAGATGGTTGGATATTATACATATATGGTGTGTTAATTTTGGATTTCAATGTGAGATGTTGAATCATAGGTATGGAAGATCGAAAACTCGAGCCAAAATAAATCCTCAACCCTAGTGTGGGAATGAAAATTCTTGTTCGGTTATGATGAATACGTCCTAAAGGCTTGAACATTCAAAGTTTCAACATCTTCGTACCAAACAACAAATCGGCATGAATATACATAAGTTACTGATTCATCTAACTATTCAAAGATTATTAACATTCAAGTATGAATATATATGTGTAGATACAAACATATTTGAATATACAAATAAATCTAGATCGTTCTAGTTCCAAAAGTCAAATCAATTCCAAAAGCCAAAACAGTGGTCAACACTTTATTTCTTTATTGAAGTGACCAGCAAGGAAGAAACACACATTGATAACTATATTTACTTGGAAAAATATAGTAAAATGCTACCAAAACACCATAAATCATCTTATAAATTAGAGTAGAACATTTATTTCATCAATGGTCAAATTTAAAATTAGGATAAAATTCAAGTAATCCTGATGTAAAATCAGCCATGACAAATCTTTAGCAATCACAATTTAAGGTAATCTTCATGTCTCATGTATTCAGTAATTGTTGGAGTCTCAACAAGTTGCATCTAAATTTTCAAATTCAAATTTAGTATGTCTTTTCCAAAGATATAGTAACAACGAGCATACAGATAACTTATTGAGTTTTCAATCGATTTATTAAGAACAATACGCTCAGAACCCATCATTTGCATCTTATAGTTGTATATGTTATAAACCAGTAGGGTTTCAACACAAACAATAGGTAAAACACAATATTTCATAAAATAAAGAAATAATGAGGTCAGCATGCTTAGCTCTTTCTATATTAAAAATGGTTTTGAAACTTAATTTAAGATGACCAAATTATCTCAAATGGTCCATTTAGTACTATAGGTTTTACCACTAACATAAGGTGGAAAAAAAGCGAAGGGGCCATTTTAATATAATCAATATCGAAAGAAACTAGTTCTGTATTAGGAAATACAATTAGCAAAAAGACTAAGACTCAATGTTAAATCTTGGGCACAATAAATAAAGGTGGAGCAAACTAACAACCCACGACCTTTTAGGAAACTCAAAGTGTAGTTATGTGTCATGTCATGGCCATAATGTTCTTTCACCATTTAATGTCTTACTTTAGAGTACCAATTATGAGAGGAAAAACATGGAACGACACAAAAGGTTAAATTATATATCAATTACAAAGGCATTATATCCTAAATCTTAGAACAAAGAATGTGTCTTAAAATTAAACGAACCAATTCTATTACTAGAAACTCAATACTTTTATCATAATCGTACACCTCAACCATATTCACAGCCCTGCACTCCACACGCTTTCTCAAGTAATAGAAGATGAACAAATTTTGTTTAATAAAGGTAGTGGCTTGAAAAAATACTAGTACTTTAATTCACAAAAAATCAATAGTGGAGATTAAATTTCAAATGTGTGTTACCTCATTTACAAAAGGGAAGTAGGAAATCCAATGGTTGACAATAATAATTAAGCCATCATTTAAAACAAGATCAAGTTATAGGATTGAACCAAAAGGTATGTTAGTCATAGAAGAATCCAGAAGCACCATGTACATATAATTACCCAACATCCATTTTCCTTTTAGATGATTATGAGCTAGATGATTATATTTACACACACACACACACACACACACACACACACACACACACACACACACACATATATATATATATATATATATATATATATATAGAGAGAGAGAGAGAGAGAGATTTGTAATACCAATCTAAGAAGAATCAGAAGTACTCAGCCTTGATCCTATTTGAGAAGAATCAGAAGAACATTTATAGACGACTATACACACATGACTACAGTTTTATACACACATAACTTTAGATTTACACACACACCCAACATTTATACATGACTATACACATATAACCACAAATTTATACACACATAACTATATATTTACACACACGCACATAGAGAGAAAGAGAGATTTATTCATGTATGAGAAGAATCAGATGAAATAAATGGAGAACTAGGTTACCATCTAGACATAACTTACATACACAAAATCATAACTAAAGATTGAGCATTATACTTGTCCGAAAAGAAGAGGAAGCGAAAAAATGGAGCCCTAGGTTTTCGATTAATCCACAAACATTAAAATTGTGGATGCATCCGATTTCGTATATCATCCAAAAAAAAAAAAGATTAGAAAATGGAGACAGATGAGGAAAAAAAGACGGACCTCAGGTTTGCGATTTTGTGAGTAGTCGAGGGAATGAGAATTGAGATGAAACCTTAAAAGATGAGGGAGGGAAAATTCTGTTAGAGCGCTAATTTTTTTTACACTTTTCAGGGACTATGTTACACTTTTAGGTTTGTGAAATAATAAAGCCACAAATATAGCAACGATTTTGAAATCTTATAGATTTTGTAAGTGTTAAAATAGTTGTTAATTTTGTGAGTGCCACAAACACTTACAAATTATATATTATATTAGTTGCAAAATAACCATTGTGGTGTAGTGCACAACCACAACCACGGCCATAGGGGTATGTGCCAATACTTGCCCCTGCTAATTTGTCTAGCATTATAGCCCAGGCTGTTCAATTACTATGGTCTCCATTCGCCATGACCAGCCACTACCCCCACCAACCATTGTTGTACATTTCTGATATACCACTTCTACATTGGAGAGAGTATGGAGTGTCTTTAGCAAGGGAAATCCTCCAAATTTTATCAATTTTACGGATCTTATTATCTCCCAGTAGTGGAGGAGAGACATCGAGAGGCACTTATGCCTGGTAGAGTTCTTAGAGTTACAAGATAAGATGCTAGGTAGTTTTAAGATAATAGGAGATGCCCTTCAGTGGCTGGAGTCATTCACCACTCTCGATCTTCAGGTAAAACAACAACATCGATGAAGGCATGTAGGTACACTATTTTTCGGTGGGGATTGTAACTTTTCATAAATTTCCCATTTGTCAATCAACATGAAACTTTATGAGCTTCGATTGAATAGAAAGCTTTCAAGTTTGGAACCCTTGTATAGTAAAGGAGCTTAGATATTTTTGCATGGTCGATAAGTGAGTATCACATTTCGGTCAATCAATCATATCGCTGATCCATCATAATCTATCGTGATTGATCACTCACATAATGAATCCTTTCTTATTGAAGAAAATCCCACGTGATGCCGATGCATGAACCTGCCTTGTCCCCTTGATGAGTAAGCTCCATAAGCCAGCTTTTCATTGGTTGGCTTGCCCCCAAGAGGTCGAGGTTGACTATTGGGCAATTCTAGGAGAAGTTTGAGAGAAAGTATATCCCGCCAGCTCTTTGAGAAAGTATGAGGATAGAGTTTCTTAGACTGCTTTAGGAGGATGTGACACCCTGCCTATTTAAATAACGGGTGGCCAACCCTCTACTAAAATAAAATAGGAATCACAAACTGGCTCATACATAGCATCACTATCAAAAACCAAATTAATTACTAATAACCTATTAAGCCCTATATCAAATATAAAAACTTATTAACTTGCTTATAAAAAGTTCCATTCTTACAAAAAACCATTCCAATAATATATATACACATTCACCAAGATAATGAACCGAATACTGAACGAGATGAAATAAAGAAATAAATTAACCGATAAATCTCGATAAAATAAATTCCTATTAAATAATTTAACTAAAACTGAAATGAATAAAGTCCAAGTAATATAATAACTATCTAATTGGGTGACATGCCCAAAATAAAACCTAAAGTAAACATCCTATCTAGATCACAGTGATAGAAGAATCTAATCAATCCATGCAGGCTTCCACAGGTGCTGCAGCATCGTCTAATCGAAAAGAAGAGCTAAGCCTTGTGTCCATGGGACTGAGCACTTAAAAGGTTTTGATTTTTTTACACGAGTCAGAGCCCAAAACCATTTGAAAATATTTACAAGTGCTTAAAATGCAATAATGTAAATGCAACATAATTGTTCCTATTCAAAATGGAGTCGCATTCACATGAGATAATCCTCGCCTATAACGTTTGGGGGGTATTTTGGGGTTTCGCCCTCTAACGCCATGTTTTCAAGCCTAAGTGTAGATATTATCAAATTATCTTTGTGCTCTCAAATCGGGGGTCATGTGACCACGAGGTCAGCTCCTACGAGTTACATTGGTCCCGTGCGAGGTGTTAGTGCCACTCACTGGGCCGTTTGGTGGGTGGTTTGGGGTTTCGCCCTATAACGCTAATTTTTCAAGACTAAGTGTAAATATTCTCAAATTATCGTCGTGCTCTCAAACCGTGGGTCCCATTACCACACGGTCAGTTATTACGAGTTACATTGGTCCCATGTAAGGTGTTTGCGCCTCGCATGGGGCCATTTGGGGATGTTTTGGATTTTCGCCCTTTAACCACATGTTTTAAGATTTTGTCTATATCTTTTCAAATTATCATCTTATTCTCAAATTGGGAGTCTGTTTCATCTTAGGTAGCACGTAGGATTACTAATTTCTCCCCCCATCTCTCTCCAATTAATGTCCTGTTCGCAAGACTCTTGATCTCTAAAAAGTTGCATAACTCTTGAGCTCTAAAAAATTGTGCACAAGGTGTTTGTGCCACTTGCAGTGCCGTTTGGGTTTCACTGGGGGTGCCCAACCCTCATGGCACATTTTCAAACCTAAGTGTGACTATTTTCGATTTTTTTTATATTTCACTCACACACCATGCTACTCTAGACAAACACTACACTAGCTTTAACGTTTTCCCAAGTTTCCAATGCCATACGAAGATGGCGGATCCCAAATATGCGGTGGAGTACAAATCCACCAACGATGACGCCTGGTACCCCTCTCGACTAATTTTCCATGATCTATATCTGACCATGAAGCTCTTAAACTTCCCCGACTCTTATGACGAGAAATTCAGTGCCCTCCAATTCAAAACCTCACAAGCCATGGACGACTTTTGCCAGAGGTTTAGGCCTGTATCCGGAGAAGTAAAGGACACCCACTGCTAAAAAATAATCAAAGGCATCGTCGATAGGAAAATGTTCATCCATACGACTATCGATGTATGATGGAATTTTATACTGATACTCGTACGGATGTATGGAAGAGTTATTTCCATATACTTCTCACCATTATGTCTGTCTAGGAAACAATTCGTCCATACAGTGTCCATTATGTCTGTCTAGGAAAAAATTCGTCCATACTGTACCCACCATCACTGATAGGATATAATTCATCTGTACAAGTATCAGTAAAAAATTCGAACAGACATTGATACTCGTATGAATGAATTGTTTCTTATCGGTGATGCATTTGATTATTTTGGAGCAGTGGTTGTCCTGTACTTGTCCGGATACAGACCTAAACCTATGACAAAAGTCATCCACGGCTTGAGAGGTTTTGAAATGGTGGGAACTAAATTTCTCATCGCAAGAGTAGGGGATGTTTAAGATCTTAACGATAAGATATTGATAATGGACAATCAGTCGAGAGGTGTACCAAGCATCGTCAACAGTGGATTTGTACTCCACCTCATATTTGGGATTTGCCATCATAGGTATGGCTTGGAAACTTGAGAAAGTGTCAAATCTAGTGTAATGTTTATCTAGAGTAGCATGGTGTGCGTGTGAAATACAACAACATTCGAAAACAGGCACACTTAATCTTAAAAACTTATCGGGGGGGGGGGGGTAATGGCACCCAAATGGCACCGCAAGTGGCACGAACTCCTCGTGCACAACTGTTTAGGGCTCAAGGGTTTTGTAACTCTTTAGAGCTCAAGAGTGTTACGAACACGAAATTAATTGGAGAGAGATGGCTGGAGAAATTGAGAATCCTACGTGCTATGACAACCAATAACTATCCAACATATTTCTAAAACTAATACAATGGTCCCGTGAAAGGTGTTTGTGCCTCTCACGGGTCGTTTGGGAGGTGTTTTGGATTTTTACCCTCTAACGGAATGTTTTTAAGCTTAAGTGTAGATATTTTCAAATTATTGTCATATTCTCAAATCGGGGGTCCCATGACCACGCAGTCAGTTCTTGCGATCTACATTGGTCCCATGCGAGGTGATCGCACCTTTTACGAGGCCGTTTAGGGTTATTTTGGGTATTCTCCCTCGAACGACATGTTTTTAAACCTAATTCTAGATATTTTCAAATTATCATCATATTCTCAAATCGAGAGTCTTGTGCATGGTGTGGGTGCCTCTTACGAGGCCGTTTGGTGGGGAGGGGTGGATTTCATCAAGAACCACCAATCTAGGACACCCCAATAGAATTTTCCCCCATTCTTGATGTTTCTCATTTATAACACTCCTTTTCCCCGTTCTTTGAGTGTTCCTTCTCCATGATTTTTGATCCGGCAAGCTTCTCATACAAATTATAGCTTACTCCCAGGACACTTTGGTCTTTCTATCGCGAATACACCTTCTTCACGCGTACAACTTCTTTACTCGCACACCTTTTCTCTTGAAGAAGCTTAAGATCTATGTTTTCATTTCCAGATTTGTCAGGATTGTTGAGGTTATGAAATGGGAATTTAACTTTTCATTTTTTATCAAAAAATGAAAATCTGGATATACCCGATTCATAACCTCAACAATCCCGCAATAAAGTCAACATCTCGCAATAAAGTCGATACATTAAGGTATAACTCGACATCCCACAATAAATTTGGCGACTCTATTGCTCTCCCTCCAATAATGGGTGACTCTAAAAGACAGTAAGGCTGTTGCATTTTCAGTGAAGCTCAGCAATATATTTCGCGCTACCCAATAGGGCTTGCGTTGGGAGTGAATCATCTTGACCGCATATAATTAGCCTTACTAGCAAAAGGGCTCTACCCAAAGGTTACGAATTCCCATTTGCAAATCCATCTCCCCTATACTTTAAAGCCCGAGGGCAGACTGCATAATGTTCCACCTTCCAAATCTCTCTCCACTCAACCGTCTTTCGAAAAGCCCAAAGAGGATGGACGATAAAGTCCCTTGCTATTGCAGCCGAAACATCCTCTATTAATACTGAACTCTCTGTGTTCACTTTTGCTTTCGAAGGATTCAAATATATGTACGATTCAGCTATAGATGGCTGAGTACGGTGACTATGTACTCCCCAAAACTGAGTGCAAAAATAGTCCATAACTCTCAGTTTCATCTAAGAGGAAACCAAATGCAGTCTCAGTTTGACTTCCTTTACAATTCTCCAAAACGACGTTCTTGTTACTGCTTGGATTCCCTTCATGGTGCTTGGAATTTGTCTCACGCCAAACATAGTATATGACTGCTGTAAAGTAGAGCTTTAGGATCAGTTCAGTAAGGGACAAATTATGAGTTTTGATCTTAATTCATCCATCGATAAACATCATGAAGGTTGGTTACGGGCTGATGCTATCCACATTTAGAACAGAGCTGATCCCAAATCCACCCTGCATAGCTGTACTGAAAACAGAGATGTTCGAAACTTTCATCTTCAAGCATGCACAAGCCATAAAAAATCACGAGAGAAAATTTGCTAACTCGATCTGCTCAATCTTGAGAAATCTGGAAATGAAAATATAGATCTCAAGCTTCTCCAAGAGAATAGGTGTGCTAGTAAAGTAGTTGTATGCGTGACGAAGGTGTATTCATGGAAAAAAGACCAAAGCATCCCGGGAGTAAGCTATAATTTGTATGAGAAGCTTGTCGGAGAGAAAATCACGACGAAGGAACACTCAAAGAAAGGGAAAAGGAGTGTTGTAAACGAGTAACAACAAGAATGGGGGGAAATACTATTGGAGTGTCCTGGATTGGTGGTTCTTGATGAAGGCTACACTCCTCATAATGAGAGGAGTTGTATTCGCAATATAAGTGGGAAAATTCCCGTGTGAGGTGTTTGTGTCTCTTACGGGGGCGTTTAAGGGGTGTTTCGGGGTTTCACCCCCTAACGGCATGATTTTAAGCCTAGGTTTACATATTTTGAAATTAACGTCATGTTCTAAAATCGGGGGCCCCGTGATATTAAACAACCAAAAACCAACAACAAGCCAATAACCAATAATTATCTCATAATCCTTATAACATACTATCCAACAATAAGCCAACGACCAATAATTATCCAACAACCAAACCAAATAAAACAAATAATTATCCCGTACTCCTTCAATCATCTAAAAGATTTAAAAGATAATTTATATCCATTATATAACTACCTCAGTTAAAGTATAGAGTACTTGGTTCCTGCGATCCAAGAAGGCCATTAAATAGAGTTTTCTGAATGTGTGATGAGACTAAATTGATCATAGAGCCCTCAACATATTCTTTTACATGTATATTTGTTGATTAGTTTCTTTAATACAATCTTCATAAAATCAAGCTAATTTATCTTCATTTTATGAAGACTGCATTAATAAAACTGATCAACAAATGTATATGTACAAGAACACGTGGAAATTGAGCTGGGTTAATTTGATCCAATCATAAACTCAAATGACCCTATTCTCAAATCGAGCGCCTTGTGAAAGTAACTAAACATTCGACTGAACATAACATATTATCGAAAGTTAACTTACATAAATCATATTGAACATTCGTACAAGTTACTAAACATTCATAAATCAAAGTAAAGCGCTAATGCAATGTCAATATCATAATAGGATACAAATAAGATTGAGAAGGATAATATAATATTATGATACTCAATCCTCCTCTAAATCAACTAAAAGATCCTCCAGGGTTGTAATCAAGAGCTGAATGAAACTCTTTTGGAGCCTTTAATACATCCACTTAAGTAGTCATACCCTTTGGTGCAAGCACAATAATAGATCAATTGCCATCGTTTATGCATTTCGACTAGAATACCTTCTTTATGTTTTAAAAGGCACAAAAAGGCTCGTCGACTATGCAATGTTTACTCTTTTGCTTTGATAAATCTACCATAATAAGTCTTGAGCCAATATCAACTTTTCAATCATTTGTTGTATCCTCCACCTTAACCCAATCACAATAGAATACGGTTTATGCAAAATCTAAGTAATCAAGTTCTAGGATTTGTTGGATTATCGAATAATAGGTTAGCACCATATTCTTTGAATTTTTATCACTTTTCCTAGCGATACAGGTGGTCAGGGCTGAAATTGATATACCACTATTTTGGATCAGAAGATTTTCCTCATGTGGATATGAAATGAAATCAAAACTGTCGGCACGGAATTTCTTAATCTCTTTCAAAAGAAAACTAGGACATTTTGTTATGCGTGCAAGCTGGGAAGAGTGATCATCATCTCTTTTTAGAAGATGCATTTTTGAATGAATTTGTATTAGGGAATGCTTTTTCCGCACATGAATGAATAACCGCACACATAAGATGTGAATATTAACTCTTTTAACACCCATGCCCTAAAATCAGTTGTCATGTAATCTCTCCTTTGATTTTGGGAAATTTCGTTCTCGTACTTCCTACCGGTAAATTGTAGAGTTTAGATTATAAAATATAAAAAACATATAATAAAAGAATAAGAATTCAGTAGATACTCACACTCTCCAGTCTTCGACTTCATCTTACGATTCGAAGACATAATGAGTTACTTGCTCTTACTATAGAGTTGTGAGTTTTACCTCTTTAGGGTTACCAAACAATAATTCGTCCTCAAATGCATTAGGTTCCTCAATCACTCATTCTTTATGAGGATTGAACCTTCGCACCTCTTGTTCTAGCGTATGTTCCCTAGTGTATAATGATGATTCCACCGTTACGTATTCTTCAGCAATTGACCCTCCAATATATCCTTTTTTCTTTACATAATCTTTGAAGGTTTCCATCAAGAGATTAAAAGGATATATCCAACGATACATAACGGGACCTTATAATAAAGTTTCATTGCGTAAATGCACAAGCATGTGGATGTTGATATCTAAGAACGACCTCTAATACACAAATTGCCTCAGCTAAAGTTGATTTTACAGCTTTAATGTACCTTGTGTTTACCACTTTTGCACAAAATAGGGTAAAACACAAATTGATTTTCATAATTGCCTGACGGAGATCTTTGTGTTCAGAAAAGTAATGCCAAAATAACAGATGGATTAATTTGGTGATTACGTGCCAGTCATGAGACTTGCATTGTTTCAAGTCATTTTCTTGGTAGTACTACCCTACGTAAATTACCAGAATAATCAATTGGAGTCTTCAAGTTGAACAACGTGTCTAAGAGGATCTTCTTCTCACAAGTAGTCAAAGTGAAAGAAGCCTAGAGGTAGAAATTCTCCCTATTGTAGGATGGTTTTTTTAACCATAGTTTATTTTCAATTTTTATATCCCGTCGATCTAGGTGGGCCCGCTCTCCTTCTTTGTGTGCATCACATCAACTACATGCCTTACACGATGATCTTTCCAATATGACAAATCAAAAGATATTGATCCTGGACCACGACTTAGATTTACTAAGGTCGTTCGGATCCCCCTAGCTTTATGCTTCAGGTTTACAAACTGGAGGTGTTTGCCTACGTACTTATTCCCTACAGTCAAAGTCTTCGCCTTCTCCTCGATCTGCTGACGAGAAAGCCGAGCATGTGGTGTTCTACGCTCGTGATCAACAGACAAAAATATAGACTTATCGTTCCTAAAAGGGTAATTGGTCGGCCAAAATCTACAATGACCCGTGTAACTCATCTTACCAATATGTTTTAGCCAACAGGCTTTAGTTTCCTCATCAGATATGGGACATTCATAATAACCATAAACATTACAACATGACAAGGTCCCATAAGCTGGAAGGTCGTGGATCGCCCACATCACCATTGCTTTAAGTGTGAACTCTTCACCCTTATGAGATTCAAACGCTGTCATGCCTTTATACCATAACTCATTTTGTTCTTCGATTAATGGTTCTAATAATATATCAATATCATCGCTGGGAGCCTTCGGTCCGAGTATCAATAAAGATAATAATGTGAACCCCTTTCTCATACATAGTGTCATAGGGAGACTTAAAGGCGCCATGTGAACTAGTCAATAACTCTAACGAGTACTAAATTACTAAAAGGGTTAAATCCATCAGTTGAGATTTCAAGACGAACGTTGGGCGGTTCCTTTGCAAATTCATGGTGTTATGCGCTTGAAATTTCCTGGATGGGTGATTCAACTGGATGACGCATCATATTCCCACCCACCTCACATCGAACATTCCATGTCATGGCCTCCGCTATCCACGGTATAGTAAAAAAACCATTTTAACTATGGCCCAAGTGGAAAATGCTTCAAAACCTTTTGTGAGACTTGCGAGTACTAGTGACTTTTGCAGCTTTGTCCTTTCCATTTTCACAAACCACATATCTAGGCTCACTTCATACAGGACATTAATCATTCTCTTTGTGTTCATTGCAGTATAATATGCAATCATACTTGTATGCATGAATATATTTATATTTTAAATACAAACTCTTCAAGCTCTTCTTTATGGCAGGATAATTGTCTGGTAATGTGTTCTCTTTTTGGATAATATCTTTAACCCGCTTAAGAATTTTGGTTACGCTATTCCTTGACAAAACAAATTGACTCTTCAAATTATGAAAACCAATCATTGCATATAATAAATAGTGATCTTCATCGTAATCTTTCTATAACGATCTAGCCACATAGGCTTTCAACCATATATATTCCCGATCTTCTGGAAGTTCAACATCAAAATTTTCATTTAGTTGGCCATAATGCGCATTATCCGTATCGATAGGTTGGTGGTTTTGACGGTTGTGGAGTCCGTAAGTATCATCAATTAAGTTGGTCAATGGACGATGTGTTGGTGAATCATGTACCACTTCAGCTCTTGGGGTTTCGTTACGCAATCGGTACCGACAATTCTTCAGGAACATAAGGTATATTTTTTTTCACCATGGATGTCTATATTTTGCCTTAACAGATTCCCCACTTTATTAAATGCGACTCAACATCTTTCAATGACTTATATTTTTAGTTCAAAAAACGGGTGCAGGAACACGAAATCTTATCACTTTTAAGATTTTTGGAAGCGTATTTAACAAATTCTTGAATGCTATTTACATGATTATTTGAAATTCGGTTAGTCTCTCCCATCCACTCTTTGTATTGTGAGAAATCCATGTAATAATCTTCAAATTTCAATCCTGTGATAATAGGTTAAAAATATTATTACAACTGAAACAAAAACAATATTCTTACAACTGAAACAAAGCTAATATTCTTAAACTGGCCAAGTGTAATACCCCGCCCAGACAGTTGGAATAAATTAATTATATTGTATATAGATTTTATATGAGGAGAAACAAAGTATAATTATTGGAAATTTTCGGTAAAAAATTAGATTAAATAAAGAGAATTATTGCATTATAGATTATATATGGATTATATATAAGGGGGCGTAAATGATAAATATAGGAGAATAGTGAAGAATGATTGTAGAATAAAAGAAAAAGAAAAGAAAAGGATGAGAAGTCGCACGATGCTGTCGTTTGAACGAGATGATATGTCGTTCGAACAACATCCCTGGTCGTTCGAACGACGTTCGACGTTTGACAATCCTTCCATTTTCGTTGTCTAAATATGAACCGTAGGACCAATCCTTGCCAGCACTTGGAGCCTGGACATAGAGATAATCAGCTAGTGTATATTATATATGCGAGGGTTTTGCATTTGGTCTACAGAGAGAGGCGTGGGGAGAAAAAGACACTTATCGCCTTTGGCATTTTGCCATTTCTCTCAACCCTATCTACATTTATGTCCCTCCAAGACAGTTGGTATCCAGTTCCCTTAGTATAATGAGTATACTCAGACACTTAGACACCCATTTCTACCACTTTTAAGGTATAAGTTACGAAGTTTAGGAGTTGTTGTTGGTTATTTGAGGAGGTATTCTTAGAAGAAGATGTATGTGTTATTCATGGTATGTGTAGAGGGTTTTATGGATATTTCTTGGAGGCAAACATGGTGGTCCTAGACAACCCCTTTAAGGCCACCTTAGGAGGAGGGGGGTTGTCATCTCCCTTGATCTTTCACCCCTACTTCTGATTTGAGCTTCAGTGAGGTAAGTTAATCTATTCTTTATATTTAAAACTTCACTTGGTATATATTTGTAGTTTTGTTATGGTTAAATGTTAAGAGTATGATTAATATGAAATAATGATAGGCTTCTAGTAAAATAAATAAAGGACATTGTTATGGAATGAAATGTGAGAAAATATCAGTTTTGTGTATTTTCTGGTAAAATAAATAAAGGACATTTATATGGAATAAAAATGTGAGAAGATATCAATTTTTTGTATTTTCTGGTAAAATAAATAAGGGATTTTTTTATGAAAATTAAATTGTAAGAAAATATTAGTATTGTGTATTTTCTAGTAAAATAAATAAGGGACATTTTTATGGAATAAAAATGTGAGAAAATATCAGTTTTGTGTATTTTCTAGTAAAATAAATAAGGGAAAATTTTATGTAATAAAAATATGTGAAAATATCTGTGGCCATCCCCGAATGCTCACAAAGAGAGAGAGGAGGGTTCATCTCAAGCGGTGAGAGGATCTTGGTCCCGCGCATCCCTCTCGGGAGCGCTTCGACCATCGTCGGCGATGTGTGAGGTGAAAAATATAGAGAGATGGAGTCGCCAGACTATTTTACTCAAAACAGACAAAAGAAGGTGGAGCCATCCCGAAAGAGAGAATCCAAAGACATACTGATACATACGAAACCAAAATTGATTCGAAAAGGTTCGGGGGCTAAGTTACGAAATGGGAAGGTGTTAGGCACCCATTCCGCCCTTGCGGTCTCTCATGGATTTGTTGTTATTTTCCTATTTACCCATGGTATGTGTGCATGTGTATATGTAGTGGAGATAGAAATCATTGACTTGTATCACGGAAGAGATACAGTGAGTCATCCACAGGAATGTTCCTAAAAGTAATATTAGAAAATAGGATTTATGCGATTACCCTAGTGTTGATCGTTATAATGGAAGGATAATGCATATGGAATAATACGCCACTAAGAAAAAAATATATGTATATGGAAATATATATAATCTAAGAGAGTTAGGTTAAAGAATTAGAAAAATAGAAAGTGGGAGAAAAGAAATAGGACGCGAGTCTCGGGTTTTACCCCGAGATGCCTACGTAGCCTATAGAGGCATCAAAGTCCACGTAGTTCGTATACAAAACGAGGGGTCGAGTTTATCCCATAAATCGAATCGGGGACTTCTCTTGTGTGTGTGTGTAAAAAGGTATTTTAGTTATGAGAAAAGTGTGAGAATTCCAGTTTGGAATTTATGAGCAAACCCAGTTTTTCTTATTTTTTGGGTTTTATTTATATAAAAATAAGAGATGTACAATAGTATTAAATAAAAACTGTATTAGGATATGTGAAATGGGGAATATAAAAGTGCTAAGTAATAAAATAAGTTAATGCGAATTGAGGAGAATTTGATGAGAGAATTGAGAAAGTTGGACTTTATTGAGGATCTTGAATGTTGGAGAGCAGCCCTTGCACTTGGATGATGACGAAGGGTAGTTAATTCACCAAGTTTGGTGAAAAAGATGATGAAAAGTGAGGGTTGGAAAGGTATTTGGATGTAGAAATCACGTTGACTTCGAGAGAGGTTTTCTAAGTTCGCTGAGAATGATAGATTTCAGATCTTGGGTCCTCTTTCAATGAGGTCAGTCCCTCCTTTTTATAGGCCCAGGGCTTTGCCGATAGGCAGGATTTGGAACCTGCCGTTTGACAGTCTCTTTCAGGTTCCTTTGGAAAACTGGTCGTAAAATGCAAATCATTGATCCGAATTGCCCACGAAGAAAACTGTTAGAAAGGTACTTCATAGACCTTCGAAAGTCTTTTGGACTACTCCCGGGTCCAGGAGTTGACTTTGGGTCAAATGTGGCTCGGAAGCGCTTATAGGTCCTTTGGACGGGGAATTATCAGACGTAAACGGATCATTCGTCCACATGGTAAGTCAGAATCGCGCACGGGGCAGACCGTTGGAAAGTTTAGGAGATGTACTTCAACATTCCAAAGAGCTTCACTCAGTTTGGGGAGTTGGCTTTGGTCAATTGGGGTCTGGATGTTTTCGGTGACCTTTCGGAGTAAAATAGATCATTTGTCCGTACCGTAAGTCAGAATTGCGCACAGGGCGGACCATTGAGAAGGGGATTCAGTGCCCTTTGAAGATTCATTCAGTCTCAATCGAGCTGAAGAGTTGACTTTGGTCAGACGAAGCTCCGGAGCGTTCGATGACCTCTTGATCAAGTTTGGGGGGGGGGGGGGTGGAATGGGTCGTTCATCCACACCTTAAGTTAAAATCGCGCACGGGACGAACCGTTGGAAAGGGGTTTTAGTTCCCTTCAAAGATTCATTTAGTCTCAGTCGAGATGAAGAGTTTGGCTTTTGATCAAATGGAGTGTGGGAGTGCTCGATGGCTTCTAGGTCAGTACCCGGGGTATGACGTAAGTTTATAGTGATAAAAGGAGGTGCTAGGGACCTAAGGAGAGGTTAGTAGGTGCTAGAATGGGCTGTCTACAGAGCCCCTCGATGGGTGAGTTTGGAACAAACGAAAGCCGTCGAATAGACACCGCATGATTCATTTGAAGGAGGATGACCAATTCGGAGGACCTGGGGATGAGGATGACCAATTCAGAGGGTCGAGGCCAATTCTTTGGACCTAGGTCGAGGAAAATTCTGAGGGATTAAATTGAGATGACCAATTCTGCGGGTCAAAGCCAATTCTGATGGCTTAAATTGAGATGACGAATTCTGCGAGTCGAAGCCAATTCTGAGGGCTTAAATTGTAATGAACAATTCTATGGGTCGAAGCCAATTCCGAGGGCTTAAATTGAGATGACCAATTCTGCGGGTCGAAGCCAATTCTGAGGACTTAGATTGAAAATGCGAGAATTACGTGTGATAATTGATTAACTTCGCAACTTTCTAATATAGCACACTAATTTAATTTCAGCCCCTAATCATGCATCTAAAGTGCAATTGACAACCCATAAATAAAGCATGCGACACAAAGTTAAGGAAAAATCCCCGCAGGGAAAAACCTTTTATTTCACTATAATAAGTAAATCGCAACTTACACAGATTACAATGAAATACAGTGACACACGAATACCCGCAGGTGTCGATCGGTGTCGGCAGCAATGAATCCACACGCAGAGAACCCACATGAACCTCAGCCCAATCAAACAAAGGAAGAACCGCAACACTCCTCAATGACACGTAGCCATAAAACTTTGTAGAGACTCCCTCAGCAATGACACGCAGCCCTCAGTTGCAAAGATCTCTCCACAAAGGTTTGAACAAACACAAGGTTGTGTTCTTGGGTTACAAAGTGATTCACAAATGTTTGGAAATTTGTGTGAATAAAAAACCTAGAGTCTTGGGCTCAATAGGTGAAGACTTAGAGTATTTAGGACTCTGAAAATCATCTTGAAAAGTCTTAGAAAACCACTTCCCGTAGTGGGTTTTAAATAAGAAAACTTTGAGCCTAAAAAATCTCTAACAGATTTGGCCAAATTTATCCCATGCGGACCGGTCCGGGTCTGAGGCGGATCGGTCCGGTTGACCGAATCGGTTCTTTTATTCCAGGCTTCATCGATTCGCTTGCGGTCCAGGGTATACTGGCCTTCAGTAGACGGATCGGTCCGGGTCTGAGGCGGATCGGTCCGGTTAGCCGGGTCGGTTCTTTTATAGCAGGCGGACCGGTTCGATCTGTCAGACTTTGATTCCTCTTCTTCTTTTGATATTCGTATCCGTTGATGAATGTATGAATCTTGAATTTCTTCAACGGTGTAACGACATGAGACATAATAAATTGTTAATGGACAAAAATGTCCTTAAAAATCTCCCCCTATGTCTATGCCGGTACATACATAAAAACAAAACATCTGAATTATCAAACAACTAAAAATACCTATACAAATCTACCCTTCCATGAATAAGACTACAGCGTTTGCTCTTCAATTCTTCAGGAATCTCAACACTTTTCTCATCAGGTTTGCAATCCAATGATAATCCATGTAGTACCTACACACATGAGACAAAGCAAAATACCAAGTGACATATCGAGTTTGAAAAGAGATAAACATGGATACCAATATATGATAAAAACATAAGCTACATCTCAAAAACTCCCCCAAAATTCAAACTCCCCTATAATACGATAATTCTTTCTCCCCCTTTTTATGATGTCCCCAAATAGACAAATGAGAAGAATGAATCAAATAGGCAAAATCGGGGTGTCACGGTATACAAAAAATACACAAACTATTTTTGATTTTTTTAATATTTCATACAAAGATAGGATACCAATTTGAACAAATATGATGCAAAAATCACACCATGGATTTAGACTCAAACAACCAAGTCATGGAAATGGAATGAATGGGTGTGAACACATTCGATAGGTAAATCAACTCAATCAATCATATGTGCACGATGCATACGTGTACTCCTAACGAATGAACATCAAAGGTATCCTTAGGTGTAAAATTTTTTTTTTGAATTTAAATGACATCGTCTTATGCAAATCAACAAATCAAAGTCAAAATGATTTCCACACCAATAACGTCCAAAACTATGTAGCGCATTTTCAAGAATTTCAAGGACGTGCAAACCCGTTTTAATTCTCCAATCAAACTCCCTCATACATATATTCTTTTAGAGGTGTATAAACTAAATTCTCAAACTTTGGAGAATTGGTTCAAAAACCTAAATGGCCCATAATTGGCATGAATTTCTTTTTATTGCCTTTAAATTTTTTCGGGTCTCTTTGAAACCTCTTTGGACCTCGGATAATAAAATTCCTCAATTTTTTAGGTCCTTTTTAACGGTGGCTTTTACACAAAGGATAGATGATTAACTTTCGCAGACCCTCCCCGTTATCAAACAAAACACACAAACTCACAAAATGGTTTTTATATGCACAATTTCCTTATCAAAATTTATCGCGCTTGGTTCGTTTTAAGGACAGGATTGAAGTGAAAACACCCAACCAACATGTGATAAGACAAGCACAATAATCAAACAAATCCATGCATGTGTGAAATAAAGGAAACATGAGTCAAACATGTAGGAAGAAACACTTAATCACATCTTAATGACTCCAAACATTACAAAACACATGGATGAATTGACCTATTGTCTCAAAACACTATCAAATAGTCACATGAAAATAATGGAATAATGTTGTGACTTGTTCATCCAAAGTGTTCATCCATAAACAGTGCAAACAAAATACAAAAATCTTTTTGAATTTTCTCAAAATTTTATAAAAATAAAATCTTTTTGTATTTTTCAAAAATAAAAATTTATACAAAAAGTACATGTCACAACGCTAGCAAACATATAACAAAAATCATAACTAGCGTATGACAAACATGCAAAAACAATCATCTATATGATATGGCAAGAGAAGAATCATGTGCAAGCAAACGGGAATCAACTTGTCTAAAATCTAGTGCCTCTAAAAGTGATTTCCTAACCCAAATGGATGTGAAGCATCGTGTAGGGGATTTGGAAACCATGGGAACACTAGACATAAACTTCCTAGGACATTCTCCAAGATAAAAAAAAAAAACGCCTAAGGTGATCTTTCCTACCACAATATGAACATGTGTAAACGGGTGGAATGACACCTATGGCTTGACCTTTTCTAACATCCTTGGACTTAGTTGACCCTCTAAAACAAATAATGGTTTTGGCTTTAGCACTAGAAGCATAAGAACAAGATGAGCCATTACCATCACTATCAAACCTACTTGAGTCCGTCAAATCATTTTTTAACTTCAAAATTTTTGACTCAAGCAAAGAATTAGACTCTTCCAATCTGAGGGATTTCTTTTTCAAATTATCAGTTAAACTTAACAGTTTATCACGCCCCCCTTAATTAAAACAAACTTATTCCTAAGAGTCTTTTCGCATGCCGTAAAATCACCGATTAATTTTTTATCCTCGACGGCACAAACGAGAACCCTAGAATTTTTTAAGTCCTCCAATTCCTTCCCTAAAGCTAGGACTCTCTCATCACTCTTCTTTTTGGACAATTTTAAAGAAACAAAGTCATGGTCCAAGGAAACAAGTTTTTCACGATAAAAATATCTTTGATTTTGAACTGTTTGCAAAAGATCCATCGCGGATTTAAAACGGGAATTTTCCTTTTCCAAAACTTTAATTCTTTTGCAAAGTTTCAAATTCAAACTTTTTAAATTTTCAGCATGGTCGTGAACTTTTTCAAAAATAGGCTCCTCATTAAATGGGCGTTCCATTGAAAAATTGCGATTTTTCACAAAACTGATTTAAAAAAAAATCAATATCACACGATTTTGCGGAAAAAAAGGAATACACGATAAATTAGCGTAACCTGCTTTGATACCAATTTGAAAACGTGAGTAGACAAATTGTATCAGAAAGTAAATCCTCGAAAAATCAGGATCACGCGATAAATTAGCGTAACCCGCTCTGATACCAATTTGAAAACACGAAAATTACGTGTGATAATTGATTAACTTCGCAACTTTTTAATATAGCACACTTATTTAATTTCAACCCCTAATCATGCATCTAAAGTGCAATTGACAACCCATAATAAGTAAATCGCAACTTACACAGATTACAATGAAATACAGTGACACACGAATACCCGCAGGTATCGGTCGGTGTCGGCAGCAATGAATCCACACGCAATGAACCCACATGAACCTCAGTCCAATCAAACAAAGGCAGAATCGGAGCACTCCTCAATGACACGTAGCCATAAAACTTTGTAGAGACTCGCTCAGCAATGACACACATCCCTCGGTTGCAAAGATCTCTCCACAAAGGTTTGAACAAACACAAGGTTGTGTTCTTGGGTTACAAAGTGATTCACAAATGTTTAGAAATTTGTGTGAATAAAAAACCTAGAGTCTTGGGCTCAATAGGTGAAGAATTAGAGTATTTAGGACTCTGAAAATCGTCTTGAAAAGTCTTAGAAAACCACTTCCCGTAGTGGGTTTTAAATAAGAAAACTTTGAGCCTAAAAAATCTCTAACAGATCTGGCCGAATTTATCCCAGGCGGACCGGTCCGGGTCTGAGGTGGATCGATCCGGTTGACCGGATCGGTTCTTTTATTCCAGGCTTCATCGGTTCGCTTGCAGTTCGGGGTATACTGGCCTTCAGCAGACGGATCGGTCCGGGTCTGAGGCGGACCGGTCTGGTTAGCCGGATCGGTTCTTTTATAGCAGGCGGACCGGTCCGGTCTGTCAGACTTTGATTCCTCTTCTTCTTTTGATATTCAGATCCGTTGATGAATGTATGAATATTGAATTTATTCAACGGTGTAACGGCGTGTGACATAATAAATTGTTAATGGACAAAATGTCCTTACATAGATTGTGATGACCAATTCTGCTGGTCGAAGCCAATTCTGAGGGCTTAAATTGAGATGACCAATTCTGCGGGTCGAAGCCAATTTTGAGGGTTTAAATTGAGATGACCAATTCTGCGGGTCAAAGCCAATTCTGAGGGCTTAAATTGATATGTTCTCGGAGAACTCTGTCGGGGAAATTTCCTCGTGATTTTTATTTGAGCCGGGGTGGTGATTGCTGGGGAAATCTTCGTATCTTTTGGAGACTTTACGGGGGAGTAGGAGATAACATGAGGTTTGGGATACTTTAGGGATCCTCTGGGGACATTGCCCCAGGGGGGATTCTCTTGGTTTTTGAGATTTATGCTGGGGAAATAGGGGTTCCGCTTGAGGGAGTGTAAAATTTTCTTGGTGAAAATGTTCTAAATCCTCCCCGGGATTTTTAGGAATTTTTTGAGGATTTTTCATGGTTTTTTGGGATTTTCTGAGAGTTTATGTATGAAAATTTAAGGGGGGTGCCGGTCGGCATGGTGTGGAGCGTGTCATTCGGGAGTGGCATGGACTTTTGGACTTCCTTGAGAATGTGGAAGGTCAGTACCGATCGATATGTGGGGGTGCAATGCCGATCGGCATGACCCTTAGCTTCCTATAAAATGGGGGCAGGTTCCCCCTCATTTTTCATAGCTTCTTGCCTTCTCTCTTTCTGTGATATTCTTCTGCGAATCTTTCTAACATTCCACAACCTAAAAAATGGCCGCTTTGTGAGCACTGCGGTACACAGGGAGTGGTTGGCTATTGATGATTGGGAGAATGTGGAGTGGAGGGCCAGGGCGCCTCTTGCTTTGGGGAGTGAGAACTCTTTGGATGCATTTGAGCTAGTGGTGGATGAGAGGACTTTACTACGGGAGCCGTTGCGTCATCACTCATCTAGGGTGGTGAACCCTGGTGGTTATGTAAGTACAAAATGACTTTTGGCATTCCTTTTTTGGCGATTTCCTTTTTTCTTGGATTTTGACGAGGTTTTCCTTTGACTGTCTGATGTTTCTTTGTCGACAATGCGTGCTCACGGGACGACGGGGCTTAAGGATGTCTGGGAGAACCTTCCACCTATAGTGCATTGGGTAGTATCGTCAGCATGCTTTGGGAGGCTGGCGTCTATGCTGGATGAGACGCCTCATTCGACGGCGGTCTTATGCATTTTGGGGGAGAGGTGGTGGGACACTACCCACACCTTCCATTTTGGCTTTGGGTAGATAACTGACTCCCATAGATGTGTATCAGTTACTGGGGTTGGATTGCGATGGAGAGCAAATAGAGGTGGATCTCTCTTTTTCGGGTGAGGCTGTAGGCGGTACGGTATGCGCTCGGTGATGTGGGGAGGATAGTATCTGGGGACTCTATCCGTCTATCCCTACAGAGGAATGTTTTGATGGGTAGGGTGACTGATGTGGAGGACGAGCTGTAGGTGAGGCAGATGTCCCGGTTGTTTAGTTTACTGGTGCTGGGGGCATTTTTGGTGGCGTCGAGCGGCGATGTCGTCCACTTATGGTTTTTGCCATACTTGAGGATGTTTTCGAACATGCCTCTGTATTATTTGGGGAGCCTGACTTTGGCAACACTTTATTTTTCTCTGGATGCATTTAACCGGTGCTGCCGCAGATTTTTACTGCAACCACGTATCTTCTTCAGATGTTCTTTAGTTTGCACATTTTCCTTTCATGCCTTCGCATTTTCCTTGCGCGTCTCTTTTTTGATTGGGGATTCTTATCTTTGGCAGACATGGTTCTATGAGGTGATTGGGTGTAATACCCAGATTATTTCTCTGAAGGATGAGACTATTGGGGACTATTGCCGATTGTATCGGTGTCGGAAGGCCAATCGACAATCGAGGAAGTCTCTTTCTCTGGAGGCAGTACGTCAGATCTTTAATGGCCTGACCAGTGATAGGGTAAGAGTTTTTCCTTCTTCAGTCTTAGTCTTTGTGTGCTCTGATTCTGTATTGACTTATATCTACTGGGGATTTTTCAGGTGACCTTTTATCCTTGGGGTACGACTGTTCAGGACACGGGGTCGACTGGGGTGAATGCACAAATTAGGAGTTTGCTGGTGCATGAGTTATGCCACTCTTGGTATCTCGAGGAGAGGATGGTTCGACAGATTGCTAAGAAGGAGGTGGCAGTGCCTCCTGCGAGGCCCCCTATGTCTATGAGGTAGGAGCGGTTGTTGCCAGAGGATGCGAGGATTGCGACGATAATTAGCGAGTCCTATCTATTGTATACCAACACGGCTGTGCCGTATGATTACACAAACTTTGTGATGAGTTGGATGATGGCGCCCAATATATATGATGCACTTCCTTTACCTCCTGCGAGTTCGATGTGACACCCCGACTAATTAAATACCGGGTAGCTACTCCTTTATTAAATTAATTTAAAATGCCAAGTTGGCTCAGTTAATAGCATCACTGTCGAAAACATTTTATTATTACTAACCACCTAGTATTTAAAAATAAGTTGCCAAATTTTAATTTAAGTCTGATTAACATGCAACAAGTATAATGAAGAAATAAATAACACCATTCACCATACTGAAGTAAAACGAATAATCATCACAATAGAGTAAATAAAGTCTGGAGGAAACTCCTCACTACAATCCCATACTGAAATAAATAACCGAATGCTAAAACAATACAAATCAAAGTCTGAAAACTGTAATGTAAAAGATGTCTCTAATAGAAATGGGCAACATGCCCTACAACTGATAGATAGTGACTCTGGCATCCAAAAGATAGAAGCGTCTACAAGCAAATCCATGTAGCTTCCACAAACAGCTACAGCTCGTCACCTGAATGAGAATCCTATGCTTGGTGTCCCTGTGGCTGGGCACCTAAAATGGTTTTACAAGAAAGAGATTTGAAAAGAAAACGGGTCAGAGCCCGAATGTGGAGTTATATTTTAAAAACCTGCAAGTGCTTTAAAAACATTTAAAACATTAAATGCAAAGTACATGTTAGGACGTGCACTCACATGATATTCTCACCTCTCGTGTAACTGTGCACTCCTAACGTAAGTATCCATCTACAACGATATAAATCACTAGATAAGTGACATCATAACTAGCTAGACTGTAATAGTTTCTACCCTTATTACCCGGTCTTATTAACATATAACGCTCGTAATTAGATAGGGATATAATGTAAACTCAGATGCTCAACATGCAATATATTTCTCTATCAACTAACTCATTATGTTTCTCGGAACAATACCGTAATTATTTATACAACATTAACATGAATGTTCTCATTAATTAAGTGTATATTATTCACATCATAAATATACAATACAAGCACCCAGAGAACTAAGCTGCGGTGCACACATACTCTGCTATCCATCCCGGTACATCACGTACATAAGGATTACATATTCCGAATCTCTCAGGAATAGTTCAGATAACACAAATCACAAATAGTGGAGGCGAACACAGTCACATCACATGGGTCACGTACATACCTACGCTCCCACGATCAGTGGACTTATTAACATCCCAATAAGTCTTTCTCTGACCTATGTTCATCGAGGTACCAGTCTATATCCCCCCCGTAGGCACACAAGGATTAGAGGGTCCTAAGCGAACGCAACCTCCCGTGCTAGCAAGTATGGTAGGTATGTCATACACACAATTCATATACTAATACTAAGTAAACACACGTCTTAGTAATACCGTATTTTAATCGTAGTACATATCGCATTCTCGTACTAACTTATACTTATCACAATTTATACTATTTCGGTTTGTAATCCTACGCGCCATAATTCATCCTCACATCGTAATAGACACTCACGTCTCAACCCAAACGGTTCATTCTAATTTAACTCACTTGTATATAATTTCCTTCTCATAAATACCCAAATGTCCCAAACCTATCACTACATCATCATTGGAAGGTTAACTATATCCTCGAACAAGTTTACGAGACTCCAAAATTCAAAACAGTTCAAAATAGCCCAAACTGTCAGCTCGTTAGAAGTCTCGTTCGAACGAGACTGTTCGAACGAGATCCCTCTGTCAACTCGTTAGAAGTCTCGTTCGAACGAGGCTGTTCGAACGAGATTTCAGTTCGTTCGAACGAACTGTACCTTCTAGCAATATCTCGTTCGAATGAGATATCGAATGAAATCCCCTTTTCGTTAGCAGCGACTGGTCAACTCGTTAGAAGCTCGTTCGAATGAGTTCGTTCGAACGACCTGGGTAGGGGCTTCTAACGAGCTACCAGATTCATCCCAGATTTTTCCCATCTCGTTTTTATCCAATTTTATCACTCCTAATCTCTTCCAAAGTTCATCCCAACAATGTTTTAGGGTCTCCAATTCATCCTAAACATATTCAAGTCAACTCCTAACATGTTTTCAAGGATTAAATCTCTTTAACATCAATCAAAATATAAATCTCTACACTTTTTCCCCAATTATTTCAAGAACATGAACCCTAACTTTTGAATCATGAATTAACTCACTATAAATCCGTTTTAATTCCTTCCTAACACAGATATCATGCGAATCATTATCTACCTATCATTCTACATGCAATTCTCCTTAAAAAAATTTCAAGTTCTAAGCTCCAAACTACATGGGTTTTCATAATCTTTCAAGAACAGTTGTAATTCGTCAATTTTCTAACATGGAAGAAACATTCTACGAATTTAAATATGATTAAAACACTTGCCTTGATTAGATTTCTGATTTTGGTGTTGGCTTGGTGAAGATTTCTGCAGATTTTTCCTTTCTCCAAGCTCTCCTCCAATGGTGGCTTAAGGTGGCTAGGGTTTTGATTTGGGAATTTTAGAAAACTCTCCTAATAACCTACGTACCCTTCTAGGTTAATGTGGTTTGTTTAATGGGCTTAGTGGGTTTAATCCACATCAGATTTACATCTCTAATTTTCGTCACTTTTAATTCCTAAAAATGTAAAATTACCAAAATACCCTTTAAGTTCCCGGCATGGCCTAAAAATACCCCGGGACCCAAACTACACTCCCGGGTAGTGTTTTCTGACTATCTCGACCCTTCCGGACGCGTTGGCGCACTCAAAACGATCATACGGTTTATATATTTTAAATTCACTTTTATTATCAAAATTTTACACCGTGACGCGGCGGTCCCACGCGTCTCAACAAAATTTCTAAAATGCCGTCTATCGATCTCACGACAAATTTTATAATACTAAATACATATATCAAAACATATATGCACATAATCAAATACCAACTCGCATCTCGTTAGTATATATAACCCGGATTAATTTCCAATTAATACGCATTTAATTAATTAATCCCAAAAATAAATATAGTCAAAAGTACGGGGTATTACATACTTCCCCCCTAATAACTGAATTTCGTCCCGAAATTCGAAACTAGAAAGTACCTGCTAAAAAAAACTTTGGATAACGATCGCGCATCTCATCCTCGCGCTCCCATGTGGACTCCTCGACATTGTGATGTCGCCATTGAACACGCACTAACAGAACTATCTTTGACCGCAGTTTCCTCTCGCTTCGGTCCAAAATAGCAATCGGCCCCTCCTCGTAGGAGCTTTCCGGCTGGAGATCGATGTCCTCCACAGCAATGTGAGAATGAGCCAAATTATCTCTAAGGTATTTCCTCAGCGAGGAAATATGGAACACATCATGAATTCGATGCAAATGCTCCGGTAGCCCTAGTCTATACTCAACCGATCCGATCCGCTCAATAATAGGAAACGGCCCCACATACCTCGGTGCCAACTTCCCCTTCTTCCCGAAACGCATAATCCCATTCATAGGAGATACTCTGAGCAAAACCTGGTCCCCCACTTGGAACTCCCTGAAAAACCTCTTCGCATCAGCATAACTCTTCTGCCTGTCTTGAGCTACCCGAATGCGACTTCGAATCAACTCAATCCTTGCCGAAGTATCCTGAATTACTTCCGGCCCAAGTAGTTTGTTGTCCCCCACCTCTAACCAACATGCTGGGGAACGACAAGGCCTACCGTACAATGCCTCAAACGGAGCCATGCCAATAGTGAACTGGTAAGAGTTGTTGTAAGCAAACTCCACCAGTGGGAGGTACTGCTCCCATCTACCCCCGAAGTCAATAATGCACATGCGTAGCATGTCCTCCAACATCTGATTGGTGCACTCTGTCTGCCCATCAGTCTGCGGATGATAAGCCGTACTCAACCGCAATTCCGTGCCCATGGCCTCCTGGAAACTCTCCCAAAACTGCGAAACAAATATCTTGTCTCTGTCAGACACGATATTTAGGGGCACACCGTGAAGTCTCACAATCTTCGAGATGAAGAGCTGGGCATACTGTCCCATAGTGTAGTCAGTCCTTACGGGTAAAAAGTGAGCGACCTTGGACAACCTGTCCATAATTACCCAAACGGAGTCGTGACCCCTCTGCGACGTAGGCAACCCCGTGATAGAGTCCATGGATATGCTCTCCCACATCCACACCGGGACCTCCAATGGCTGTAGCAATCCTGCCGGTCTCTGATGATCCACTTTTACAAGCTGACAAGTGGCGCATTTCGAAACAAACTCAGTGATATCTCTCTTCATACCGCTCCACCAATACTGCCATCTCATGTCTTGGTACATTTTGTCCCCTTCGGGATGTACCGCGAATCGTGAGCCGTGCGACTCTGCCATCACATCGTGCCGCAATTCCTCTCCTTCCGGAACTACCAATCTTCCATTGAAGCGTAATCCCCCGTCTGAGCTAACGGTATAGGACTCGGCTCCCTCTGCTAGTAATCGAACTATCTGCTCTTGACAGAACGAGTCATTAGCCTGTGCCCTTACTACCTTCGTGACAATCTGCGGTGTAACGGTCATCACAGACATGAAAGATCGGGCCACTGTATCCTGGTGTCCCAATTCCTTCCACTTTGCTTTCCACACCTCTGCCACCTCATCTGCTGGTCTACGGCTCAACGCGTCTGCTACTACGTTAGCCTTACCCGGGTGGTACTGGATGTCGAACTGGTAGTCTTTCATAAACTCAAGCCATCTACGTTGCCGCATATTCAACTCTTTCTGTGTGAACAAGTACTGTAGAGACTTGTGGTCCGTGAACAGTTGGAACTTCTCCCCCAAAAGATAGTGCCTCCAAATTCGTAGGGCAAATACCACTGCTGCCAACTCCAAATCATGCGTGGGGTAATTCTTCTCATGAGGCTTAAGCTTACGAGAAGCATAAGCTATGGCCTGTCTCTCCTGCTGCAATACACCTCCAAGTCCTTGCAAGGACGCGTCGGTGTAAACCAAATACTCAACTCCCGGTCTCGGCAATGCTAACACAGGTGCTGAGGTCAATTTGTCCTTCAATTCATCGAATGCCAACTGATAGGCATCACTCCAGATGTAGGGCACACCCTTACGAGTAAGATGTGTCAAAGGACCTGCTATCTCCGAGAAACCCCGAATAAACCTCCTGTAGTATCCTGCTAGACCCAAGAAACTACGAATCTCCGTTGGTGTCGTGGGCTGTCCCCACTCCCTCACCGCTGATACCTTCCCCGAATCAACAGATATTCCCCGGTCGGAAATGATATGCCCCCAAAACTGGACTTCCTTCAGCCAAAACCCGCACTTCTCATATTTTGCATACAACTCGTTCTGACGAAGTGTCTGCAAAACCCGCCTCAAATGCTCAGCGTGCTCCTCCTCTGTCTGAGAGTAAACCAGAATGTCATCAATGAAGAAAATGACAAACTGATCTAGGAAATCCCTGAACACTCTGTTCATCAAGTCCATAAACACTGCTGGAGCGTTGGTTAAACCAAAAGGCATAACTTGAAACTCGTAAGAACCATATCTCGACAGGAACGCGGTCTTCGAGACATCCTCCTCCCTGATACGCAACTGATGGTATCCCGATCTCAAGTCAATCTTCGAGAAGAAAGAAGCTCCTGTCAACTGGTCTAATAAGTCATCGATTCGAGGCAACGGATACTTATTCCGTATCGTGACCTTATTCAACTTTCGGTAGTCCACACACAATCTCAGTGAACCGTCCCTCTTCTTCACAAACAAAACTGGAGCGCCCCAAGGTGAGGTACTCCTGCGAATAAAGCCCTGGCCTAACAGCTGCTCTATCTGATCCCGTAACTCCCTCATCTCGGCTGGAGCCATACGGTACGGTGCGCGTGCTATAGGTCTTGTACCCGATAGCAAATCTATAACAAAGTCTATCTCTCGACTGGGTGGTAAGCCTGGTATCTCCCGAAACACATCCGAATACTCCCTGACGACTGGGATAGAGTCTAAAGGAATCACAACCTCCTTAGAGGTATCCTCCTCAATGTAGTACAGATGAGCTGTCGATCCTCCCTCTGGGCGAGGCATCGCCACTATAAACATCTCTTGCCCCGGAATGGCAAAAACAATGCTCCCGCTGAAGCAATCAATCATGGCCCTATATGCTACGAGCCAATCCATACCGATGATCACATCGTAAACATGCATGTCTAACACTAACATGTCTGCAGGCAATACCAAACCACCAATCTCTACCCCCACTCCCCGGCATATAAAGAAAATAAGTGACCCACTCCCCAATGGTGAGTCGACACACGTCACTGTGCTCTCTGCCATAGCTAACAATCCTAAAGCTTTCGCGAAGTGTGTAGCTATAAAACAGTGTGTAGCACCCGTATCGAATAATACCCGACCCATAGTGCCATGGATAGGAAACGTACCCTCGATCGCAGGCGGTGCCTGTGGAACTGCAGCCTGGTGGACGTTGTAGACACGTCCATACTGTAGCTGCCCCTGCTAAGCTGGGACTGCTGGAATAGGTGGCAATGCTGCCATCTGTGGCGGTGCGGGAAGAGCGGCGGGAAACATAGGCCTCTGTGGCTCCTGGCGAGCACCCTGCTGCTACTGCTGTGGGGCCCTGCCCCTATCAGGACAATCCTATCGTTTATGGCCAGTCTTTCCACAAACAAAGCACTTCCCTGGGAAGTTCCCCCCTCTCTGCCCCTGCTGTCCCCGGCCCTGGTGGCCGTTACCGTTCCTTCCTTGGCCCTGCTGGCCCTGGTGAAACTGCTGCCCATTCAGCCCCTACTGGCCCTGATGGCCGTTTGGACCCTGATGGCCCTGACGGAAACCTCCCTGTCCCTGTTTGTAGTTCCCTGACCGGAACCTCTTATTATCCCCCTGCTGGGAGCCCTGCTCATTCTGTCTCTGCCCCTGACCAGATTGTGCCCCGCTGGCACCATGTCCTCCAGTCCTGCCCTGATGGCTAGACTCCCCCGACCTCTTACCCTCGGCCATATGAAAATGGTGGTCCTGGCAGTGCAATAGTGCAGCGTTAACCACGTCAGAATAAGTGGCCAACGATAGGTTCCCTAGCAGATGCTGACGGATCCTCCAAGTCAACCCGTAGGTGAACTTCTCAATTTTCTTCTTCGTTGTTGGTATCTCGTCTGGAATGATGTTCAACAGATTCGTGAACTCGGCCTCATACTCGGCCACTGTCTTTCCTTCCTGCTTCAGACTCATCAATCTCATCCTCATTTCCGTATGAACAGCTGACGGAAAGTACTTGCGGTCGAACCGTACCCAGAACTCCTGAATCGTGAGAGTATCCCTCTCCTCCATGGTGGTAATAGACTCCCACCACTGCAGTGCAGATCCAACTAGCTTGAAAGTAGCTAGCACCTGCTTCTGAACATCCGTGCACTCATACATCCGTAAGTGCCTCTGCATATCCTTCCTCCATTGGCTCGAGACTACCACATCTGAGCTACCTGCAAACTCTGGCGGATGCACTTTCTGAAAAGCATCACGTACACGCTCCCAAGCAGACGTGAATGCATTAACCTGTATTGGCGCGGCAACCGGCGCCTGGGGAGGTGCCTGCTGAACAACGGCAATGGCAGCATTTACCGCTTGAGCTACTATAGCTGCAACCTCAGCGGCGTTCATCATGCCCGGAACTGGAGCGGGCTGGGGTTCGGGCGTTGCATCCCTAGGAACTCGTCGTGCACGTCGTGGAGGCATCTGAAATAAGAATAAAGTTTATAAGTTCACGGTTATAAACTTAATATAGCTGAAGAACGAAGCATACACAAAAAGAGTACAACAGTCCTAAAATATAGGGCTCTATATCAAAGAAACGTAGCGGAAACATAATAGCCGTACAGATCCTAAAGGACACTAGAACCTGATGCTCTGATACCACCTGTGACACCTGACTAATTAAATACCGGGTACCTACTCCTTTATTAAATTAATTTAAAATGCCAAGTTGGCTCAGTTAATAGCATCACTGTCGAAAACATTTTATTATTACTAACCACCTAGTATTTAAAAATAAGTTGCCAAATTTTAATTTAAGTCTGATTAACATGCAACAAGTATAATGAAGAAATAAATAACACCATTCACCATACTGAAGTAAAACGAATAACCATCACAATAGAGTAAATAAAGTCTGGAGGAAACTCCTCACTACAATCCCATACTGAAATAAATAACCGAATGCTAAAATAATACAAATCAAAGTCTGAAAACTGTAATGTAAAAGATGTCTCTAATAGAAATGGGCAACATGCCCTACAACTGATAGATAGTGACTCTAGAATCCAAAAGATAGAAGCGTTTACAAGCAAATCCCTGTAGCTTCCACAAACAGCTACAGCTCGTCACCTGAATGAGAATCCTATGCTTGGTGTCCCTGTGGCTGGGCACCTAAAATGGTTTTACAAGAAAGAGATTTTAAAAGCAAACGGGTCAGAGCCCGAATGTGGAGTTATATTTTAAAAACCTGCAAGTGCTTTAAAAACATTTAAAACATTAAATGCAAAGTACATGTTAGGACGTGCACTCACATGATATTCTCACCTCTCGTCTAACTGTGCACTCCTAACGTAAGTATCCATCTACAACGATATAAACCATTAGCTAAGTGACATAATAACTAGCTAGACTGTAATAGTTCCTACCCTTATTACCCGGTCCTATTAACATATAACGCTCGTAATTAGATAGGGATAAAATGTAAACTCAGATGCTCAATATGCAATATATTTCTCTATCAACTAACTCATTATGTTTCTCGGAACAATACCGTAATTATTTATACAACATTAACATGAATGTTCTCATTAATTAAGTGTATATTATTCACATCATAAATATACAATACAAGCACCCCGGGAACTAAGCTGTGGTGCACACATATTCTGCTATCCATTCCGGTACATCACGTACATAAGGATTACATATTCCGAATCTCTCAGGAATAGTTCAGATAACACAAATCACAAATAGTGGAGGCGAACACAGTCACATCACATGGGTCACGTACATACCTACGCTCCCACGATCAGCAGACTTATTAACATCCCAATAAGTCTTTCTCTGACCTATGTTCATCGAGGTTCCAGTCTATATCCCCCCCATAGGCACACAAGGATTAGAGGGTCCTAAGCGAACACAACCTCCCGTGATAGCAAGTATGGTAGGTATGTCATACACACAATTCATATACCAATACTACGTAAACACACGTCTTAGTAATACCGTATTTTAATCGTAGTACATATCGCATTCTCGTACTAACTTATACTTATCACAATTTATACTATTTGGATTTTTAATCCTACGCGCGATAATTCATCCTCACGTCGTAATAGACACTCACGTCTCAACCCAAACGGTTCATTCTAATTTAACTCACTTGTATATAATTTCCTTCTCATAAATACCCAAATGTCCCAAACCTATCACTACATCATCATTGGAAGGTTAACTATATCCTCGAATAAGTTTACGGGACTCCAAAATTCAAAACAGTTCAAAATAGCCCAAACTATCAGCTCGTTAGAAGTCTCGTTCGAACGAGACTGTTCGAACGAGATCCCTCTGTCAACTCGTTAGAAGTCTCGTTCGAACGAGGCTGTTCGAACGAGATTCCAGTTCATTCGAACGAACTGTACCTTCTAGCAATATCTCGTTCGAACGAGATATCGAACGAAATCCCCTTTTCGTTAGCAGTGACTGGTCAACTCATTAGAAGCTCGTTCGAACGACCTGGGTAGGGGCTTCTAACGAGCTACCAGATTCGTCCCAGATTTTTCCCATCTCGTTTTTATCCAATTTTATCACTCCTAATCTCTTCCAAAGTTCATCCCAACAATGTTTTAGGGTCTCCAATTCATCCTAAACATATTCAAGTCAACTCCTAACATGTTTTCAAGGATTAAATCTCTTTAACATCAATCAAAATATAAATCTCTACACTTTTTCCCCAATTATTTCAAGAACATGAACCCTAACTTTTGAATCATGAATTAACTCACTATAAATCCGTTTTAATTCCTTCCTAACACAAATATCATGCGAATCATTATCTACCTATCATTCTACATGCAATTCTCCTTAAAAAAATTTCAAGTTCTAAGCTCCAAACTACATGGGTTTTCATAATCTTTCAAGAACAGTTGTAATTCGTCAATTTTCTAACATGGAAGAAACATTCTACGAATTTAAATATGATTAAAACACTTGCCTTGATTGGATTTCTGATTTTAGTGTTGGCTTGGTGAAGATTTCTGCAGATTTTTCCTTTCTCCAAGCTCTCCTCCAATGGTGGCTTAAGGTGGCTAGGGTTTTGATTTGGGAATTTTAGAAAACTCTCCTAATAACCTACGTACCCTTCTAGGTTAATGTGGTTTGTTTAATGGGCTTAGTGGGTTTAATCCACATCAGATTTACATCTCTAATTTTCGTCACTTTTAATTCCTAAAAATGTAAAATTACCAAAATACCCTTTAAGTTCCCGGCATGGCCTAAAAATACCCCGGGACCCAAACTACACTCCCGGGTAGTGTTTTCTGACTATCTCGACCCTTACGGACGCGTTGGCGCACTCAAAACGATCATACGGTTTATATATTTTAAATTCACTTTTATTATCAAAATTTTACACCGTGACGCGGCGGTCCCACGCGTCTCAACAAAATTTCTAAAATGCCGTCTATCGATCTCACGACAAATTTTATAATACTAAATACATATATCAAAACATATATGCACATAATCAAATACCAACTCGCATCTCGTTAGTATATATAACCCGGATTAATTTCCAATTAATACGCATTTAATTAATTAATCCCAAAAATAAATATAGTCAAAAGTACGGGGTATTACATTCGAGTCGGCCTGTGGGTTCCTCCCACAGTGGTGGTGGTCCGTCGACATCTATGGTGACGACGACTTCAGAGGTTCCCTTTGTGCGGTTGCATACCCCTTCCTATAACATTCAATGCGCTGATGGAGGGATGGTGCCTATGTTACATCATCCTCATGCGATGGACCCGGAGGAGTTGGGCTTGACAGAGGAGGTTTTTTGTCCCGTGGCATACTTTTTTTGTTCTTGTCTTTTTCTTCTTTTTGGTTTCTCTTGATCTTTTCTGCTTGATACTGATTCTTCCTTTCCTTGCAACAAGTCTGGGTGTCCACCACTTGGCTGAGGGATATTAGGGATTGGATATCTTCGGTGACTGCCCATATTCGGGATGCAGTTCTTGTTCCTTCTTACTTGTCGCCGTCTGCCTCATCCGGGGAGGAGTCTGGTTCGGGTACTGGTGGTGCATCATCTCTCTGTAGGGGAAATAGAGCGCATCGTAGGGATGGAAGCTCTTAGGAGAGAGAGGGGAAAGGGTAAGTGAGAAAGAGAGTGTTAATTCGGTCTGAGTCTCGTTGTTTTTTTGCTTTTCTTTATTTTCCTACAAAAATAATATAACACAGAAAAATATCCATACAATGCAATGGAGTTTTTTATTATCTTTTGTTAATGATGAATGAATGAATGCATGCATACGCGCTTTTTACGTTGCTACTGAGACCGTAAAAAGAAATCTTTTTGGAAGTTTTGAAAGGAAGTTTTATTCACAATGAGGAATTATATAAATATGAAAAGGGAATTTGAAATTATGTTTGAGAATATCAATTTATTTTTATTGAGTTTTATGGTTTTGACAAAAGAGGAAAAAGGAAAATTTCCAAAAATGGGGGGTTGCTGATCGGCAAGTCCCTTATCCTACCTATTGGCGGTTCAGTCCAGTCTAATCAATTAAGGCTATAATTGGTACTCTCTTCAGCCTTTGGTTCCTTATGGAGCAGGATTCCCTCCGATTTCTTTAAAGGTTGTGTCTTTTGTGAGGGTTTTCAAGTATAAAAAGGGGTAAGGGTGGAGTGTTTTCATCACACCTTTACATTCTTCCTTTTCCACATTCTTACTTGTTTACTATTTCTTACAAGATGGCTTTCCCTGGTAGTATTGAGTTTTCTAACTGCCTCAAAGCCTTGGAAGCAATGTACTCTTATAATGTTGAGTACGATAATTTCAACATGCGTCGAGTCTCTTTATGGCGTAATCGGCCTAGAGAATGGAACATGTTGATGGCGGTGGTACAATTTTGGTACCCCGGAGACCATGTATTCCGCTTTGTCTTGGAATAAGTTTGTCTGGCTTATGATAATTTTTCTTCCATGTTGGGTGTAAATCCTATTGTGGCGGCTTCTATGCCTGAGTTTTCTCGGTCTCACCAGGAGTATTTAGATGGACTTCTCTGTGTCTCTCCCTCGGCAGGTAGATCTTTGGTTACTGGACGAATGATATCCCTTCCGACGGTGCTGTGATTTGTGCATTTGTAGGAGGTTGGTGATGCTGGATATGCCGGAGCCGTCGTTCTGGGCTTGGTTTGAAAATTGCTGCTGGTGACTAGGGAACTACTGGTGGACCCACGACTTGTAGCTATTACTTTATGGATGTCCTACCGTCGCAATTCTGTGATGGTGATAATGGTTGAGACTTTGAATGGCCAGGATGCCTGGCGAGAAGGTCGTTCTGACTTTCTGAGGGGTAGCCCTGTGATATTGTTCATGTGGTTGTCTAAAAGACTCCGCTTGGTTATTCCTCTGGAATACCATTTTTTGGTTGTACTCAACTTCTTTTCGTGCCATTTCATCAGCTTTGGCCTGGATATTGAGAGTTGGGAGGACTGGTTTGTGAAGCACGGGGTTTTAAATCTTCTTTGGTCAGTGCCGGGGTGGGGACAGTTGCTGCCTATTCTGGAGCTGGGGGAATACCTGTATGTTCGGTTGGTTGGTCTCAGACAGACCTCTTTATATTTCCCTTGGTGGCTTCTGCGCCAATTTGGTTGGGAGTTCCACCTCATACACTACCCTTATTTCCGGTAGAAGATCTGACAGAGCATCTGCGCATGCGGCTTGGCTCTTTGTGGGAGAGTCGGCGTCTGTTGACCCGTCCCTCTCAGTCTGCTGGGATAGTTTAGCACATCCCTGGGGATTATATGAAGTGGTTGTGGAGAAGAGTAGTCAGCAATATATTGGTAGGGGAGACCGAACAAATGTGGCTTACCTTATCTGATACCTTGGAGGGAGGTGTGGTAGTTTTTCTTAGGCTATTTCGAGCTTATCGATCCATGGAGCGTCTGCGGCACTCCATTCAGGCGGGGGAAGCTTAGGGACCACAAGATGTAGATGATGATGGAGTGGGATCCTCTGGTAGCCGTGGGTAGGACTCTTGGGGGAGTTTATTTTGTAATGGGGAATAAGTTTGGGAATTTATTTGGTTTTTTAGGAAGGTAGGGGAAAGGATTTATCCGTTCCTTTTCTTATGTAATTGCAGTGTAACTTCTTATTAGTGAAATAAACAAGTTTTTTATCATCCATCTGTGCCTTTTGATAAATTTTTTATTTATCTACACCGATCGCTAAGGCATGCTTTTGTTCAAGTATATGTTTGAATGAACTGTCATTCTTGCAGATAAGAAAAGAATAGTTTTTGTGAAAAAGAAAGGGTCGTGCTCATGTAAGATGTATGAGCTGCCTATGTACCTCTGTTTTTTTTGAAAGGTTTTAATTTTTTTGAAAATATTTTTCTGCAGAGGATCAGGCCCACGTAGTTCTAGGTAGAGGGAAATGATTGTTTTTTTCTTTTAGAATAGAAGGGAGATGAGAAGAGTCATAGAGCACCGAGATTTTAGACTAGGGGTAGAACTTCTTGAGACGGTCCGAGCCATCTCTTCTCCATCTAGGTCGGCGAGCATAGCGGCACCGCTGAACAAGATATTCCTCACAATGTATGGGTCACTCCAATTGGGCTTGAATTTCCCTCTGGGCTCCTAGATGGGCTCTATAATTTCTTTGAGGGATAAATCCCCTTCTTGGACACCGCGGTCCTTGACTATCTTATTAAATGAATGCGCTATTCGGCGATGGTACCCTTGTATGTGATACATCATTTTCAGTCTTCTTTCGTCCAAGAGTGATAGCTCATAGAGACGACTTTGATGCCAGTCCTCCTCACTGACTTGTCTTTCGAGCATGACACGAAGTGAAGGGATTTCTAGCTCCACGGGTTGGACCGCTTCCATCACGTAGACTAGAGAGTAAGGGGTAGCCCCAATGGAGGATCAAATTGAGGTTCGGTAGCCCCAGAGGGCGGAAGGGATTCGATCGGACCAATCTCGACAGCTTTCGGTCATCTTACTGATGATGGATTTGAGATTTTGTTGGCGGCCTTGACTGCGCCATTCGTTTGAGGTCGGTAGGAAGAAGATTTGTGTCTCTGAATCCCGTACCCGTTATAATGGAACGATAATGCATATGGAATAATACGACACTAAGAACAAATATATGTATATTCAAATATATATAATCTAAGAGAATTAAATTAAATAATTAGAAAAATAGAAAGTGGGTGAAAAGAAATAGGACTCGAGTCTCGGGTTTTACCCTGAGATGCCTACGTAGCCTATAGAGGCATCAAAGTCCACGTAGTTCGTATACAAAATGAGGGGAGGGGTTTATCACATAAATCCAATCGGGGACTTCTCTTATGTGTGTGTGTGTGTGTGTAAAAAGGTGTTTTAGTTGTGAGAAAAGTGTGAGAATTACCGTTTGGAATTTATGAGCAAACCCTCTTTTTCTTATTTTTTGGGTTTTATTTATATAAAAATAAGAGATGTGCAGTAATACTAATTAAAAAATATATTAGGATATGTGAGATGGGGAGAATAAAAATGCTATATAATAAAATAAGTTAATGCGAATTTAGGAGAATTTGATGAGAGAATTGAGAAAGTTGGACCTTCTTGAAGATCTTGAGCTTGATATTAGCAGCCCTTGCACTTGGATGATGATGAAGGGTAGTTAATTCACCAAGTTTGGTGAAAAAGATGATGTAAAGTGAGGGTTGGAAAGGGATTTGGATGTAGAAATCACGCTGACTTCGAGCAAGATTTTCTAAGTTCACTGAGAGTGATAGATTTCAGATCTTGGGTCCTCTTGCAATGAGGTCAGTCCCTCCTTTTTATAGGCCCAGGGCATTGACGATAGGCAGGGTTTGGAACCTGCCGTTTGTCAGTCTCTTTCAGGTTCCTTAGGAAAAATGGTCGTAAAACGCAAACCATTGATTCAAATCGTGCACGGGGTAAACCTTTGTAAAGGTACTTCATAGAAATTCGAAAGTCCTTTGGAATTATCCTGGGTCCGAGAGTTGACTTCGGTTCAAATGTGACTCAGAAGCTCTCGTCGGTCCTTTGAATGGGGAATTATCGGACGCAAACGGATCATTCGTCCACATGGTAAGTCAGAATCGTGTACGGGGCGGACCGTTGGAAAGGTTATGAGATGTATTTCGATATTCCAAAGAGATTGACTCAGTTTGGGGAGTTGACTTTGGTGAATCGGGGCCTGGAAGCGTTCGGTGAGCTTTCAAAGTAAAACGAATCGTTCGTCCATACCGTAAGTCAGAATTGCGCACATGGCGGACCGTTGAAAAGGGGATTCAGTACCCTTTGAAGATTCATTCAGTCTCGGTTGAGCTGAAGAGTTGACTTTGTTCATACGGTTCCCGGGAGCGTCTGGTGACCTCCTAATCAAGTTTCGGGGGAAAATGGGTCGTTCGTCCGCACTATAAGTCAGCAACGTGCACGAGGCGGGCCGTTCGAAAGGGATTTCAATGCCCTTCAAAGATTCATTTAGTCTCAATCGAGCTGAAGAGTTTGAATTTTGGTCAAACGGAGCTTGGGAGTGCCCGATGGCCTCTAGGTCAGGACCTGAGGTATGACTTAGGTTTATAGTGATGAAGGGAGGTGCTAGGGACCTAAGGAGAGGTTAGGGGGTGCTAGAATGGGGTGTTTACAATATCAATTTTGTGTATTTTCTAGTAAAATGAATGAGGGACATTTTTATGAAAATTAAAATGTAAGAAAATATCAGTTTTGTGTATTTCTAGTAAAATGAATAATGGACATTTTTATGAAATAAAAATGTAGGAGAACATTATTTTAGTGTGTTTCTAGTAAAAATAAATAAGGAACATTTTATAGAATAAATATGTGAGAAAATATTATTTTGGTGTATTTCTAGCAAATGGAAATAATGAATAAAATGTGGAATGATGTTAATGTTGTCAAATATTTATGAAATAAATATTCCTAAGTTTCTTGCAAAATGGGAACTCTATGAATAAATGGACATTTTTTGAGTTTAAAGAAATTGATAAAGTATCTTTATTACTTGAAAAGTATGTTTGTTGTAAATGGTATAAAATTTTAGAAGAAAATGTATGTTTAATCCACTTAATAGGATTTTAGTTTTTAAAGTCCACTTTCTATGCAAATAAACTTGTAGTATCGTGATAATAAATATGTGAACAAGTTTAAAGAAAGTCTTGTTGGGTTTTTAATATAAAATAAGACAGCTAAATTTTAGTCCTCGAATTTTGTGGAAAAAGGATATTGAGAGTATGAATAATGTAGGGTTTAAGACTGCATGTGCTAAATAAGATAAATGGTAATTTCTAAGAAAGAAAAGGTATCTTGTGTAAAGGGTGCTGTTTATGTATTAAAAGTGTTGAAGTGATAAGTGTGAAGGTTGGAAAAAAGTGCGATATTAAGCAAGTCTTAAAATGGCAAAAAGCATTTAAATGTCAAATTAGAAACTTAGTAGCCATTTTTTTAGAAATGACACTTGTTAATGGACTAAATTGCAAGTTTGGCAAATAAAGGGTAAATTGGTAATTTACTTAAAGTGGAACATTTTTATGAAATAAAAATGTCAAAGAACGTCTTTACACTAGTATATGCGAAAATGAAGTAAGTCCTAAAGCACGAATGATTTTAGTATAAATCCCGTGTGTGTGAATAAGGGACTTATAGAAGAAAAGAAACAAATTATCCAAGTGTTAATGGAAAACCAGACTGTTAAGTCCGAGTTTTGGCTTCGACCGGATAAAAGCTAAGAAGTGGAATAACATGAACATGTGTAAAATTTTAAATACATTAATAAGGACTCAGATGCAAGTGATAAATAAGCAAGAAGTACCCGAAGCCCTTGGATGAAAAGCCTTAAATTACTGACCAGAGCATATGGTGCGCATAACCGTCGGTGTGGAGCCCATGTAAGTATACGGTAAAGGAAGATTTCGAGAAAAGATAAAAATAATATGGAGCATGTCAAGAAATGGGTTGTGTGGCAAAATGTGTGAATACAACCTAACTTAAATAAATATAGTAAATGTTTCGATAAAGGTGAAATGGATAAGTAAATGCTTAAATCTATTAATGTCCATAAGATAAGGTAAAAAGGGTAAAATATTTGGATAATGGGTGATTAAGATACTAAGTTGTTAGACCCAAATTTATATAAGTATGTATTGAAAAGGTTTTTAAATGATAATAAGTATTTTCTAATACGGTGAATGTGTGCTGAAATGGTACTTTCAATAAAAATACTTAAGTATACTTTTTATGGACTAAAAAGGGGTGATTCCGGTAAAGGAATGGGTTGGGATATATCAAATGTAGTGGTTTTAAGTGTCAAACTGGGTGTCTTAAATAAAGTGAAAGATGCTAAGTATGAATAAAGGATGTCTTTATAAGATTATGGTGAATTAATCTTGACAAATGAAGTTTTCGACGAGAAATGGTTAATGTATGGAATATGTACTTTTCAAAGGTATATATATGTAGATACGTATATATTTTTGCATGCATGTGATTATGGCATGTGAATATTCTTTTATGTCGTTTGTTTCTATACTGATTGTATATTCCCACTGGGCATACACCCCTGCTTTGTTACAGGAGGTTAGGTGCGGGTTCGAATTTTGAGGGAATTTTACAAGTAAGTGTACTTCATGTGTTTTACGTTAGTAGCTCTGTTTACTTGGACTTGGGGTGCTCCTTATGGGTCCTACACGTAGTTTATCTTGAAATTGGAATTTCATGCTAAATAAGTAAAATATTAATTAAAATAAAATTGGACTAGCAACATTATATAGGTTATTTCATTTCACTTCACACCTAACACTCAGTCCGGACTGGGTTGACTATAGGTAATCCATAAATCTGGCTTGGGGCGTTACAAATGGTGTCATATCTATAGGTTGAAGTTTCCTTTAGGGTGTGATGCGGTGAGGTTGGTATTAGATATTTCGACATCAGTGTTTATTTAGGCTAGTCACGCTAGTTTGTTAACGATTATGGTTTGTGTTCTCGATGGTAAGGTCAAAGAGGTTAGTACGACAAGTAGATTAGTGCAAAGTCGCATACGTTCAAGTTAGTTGTATAAATCACTTTTGCACTTCAGATAAAGTATGTTAATAATTTCGGGTGTCCATGTGATCCAATAAGTGTTGACACCTTGGTTCATAGTGTGAGGTGTTTGTGTTCCAACCTTTGTTGACGTATAGTCTTGGAGATGTTGATAGAACGCGATGACACCCATTGAGAAAGTGGCACCAAATTGCGGATAATCAACGACAGGGATTAATCGATATAGTGTCATAACTGAGTAATGAGAAATCGTGATTTAAATTATATGTAGCCTTAGGTGTGACACATGTGAGAGGTCAATATCGATGTGATAGTTTAGGAAATTTTGATCCTTGGGGTAATACCGTTATTGATGGTAAGGTCAATGAGCATATAAATCGATGTAGGCCAACATTAAATGATAAGTCAGTCTTAGTTGATAGGATGTTATCCTTATGGGTGAACACTTTAGTGGTTGTTGGTCGATGAATGTATTTACAAGTGTTAGTTACGTGGTGAGAAAGTATTAGGTCCCTTGGTTGAGGGATTGTGTTTAGTATGTCCCAATTCATGTGCTTGACTACAATGTGGACTTAGATAATCTTAATGATTGAGGTGACCTAGGAGTGAATCTAGGTAATCATGGTGACTTGGTATTAAGTAAATGAATGTGATGTTTTTGTATAGGACCTCTTTCGACGTCATTAGGGTGGGCCCCCCTCTTGGGCAATGCCCGACGTCCTGTGTTCTGCCAAAAACCTTGATGGTATTTTTTTAGAGTTTGGTGATTATAGTTAGCGTTGAGAAGTAGGATCCTTTATGGCGTTCTTAGGCATGGGACTCATTGTTCATAGGCAATGCTCGACGTCCCTTACCCTACCAAAACATATATAGTTGTGTTAGTTGGTATATTAACACGTAGTAGGAGGTTCACATAGTAAGACAATTCAGTTGAAGTGGATGAACACTCATAAGATTAGAGGATGTAGGTTTGTGAAATCAAATTGACAATTTCCTTGGACATATATACTAAGGTTGTTTAATGGGATGGTGATGCAAGTGTTAGTCATTCCTTAGTAATAGTGAATCTCAAGTTGTGTAGCATAGATCATGGCATGTCTTGTGATTTCTCATAATAAATGTGTATACTGTTTAGAGAAATAACTGAGTTTGATGTCGTCACCCATGAGGCATTGGCAATCACTGTGATATTGAAGTTTACATAAGTGATGGTAAAGCATTGATGATTGTAGTACGGTTAGATCATGTCTATTTGTGGCAGGGACTTAGAGTTAATGCTACGATATTTGGTTATAGATATGTGGTGATATTACCTTTGAGGGTATTGTCAAAAAAATAGATTGATGAGTGCTAGGTGGTACAACTGGGAGACGTAGAACATAATGATGTTCGTCGTAGCTTTTAGAGATAACCGCTGGGATGAAGTGTTAGACGTGATTATAGCACCAACATGTGCTACCTGTGTGGTTAGTAATGACTCAATTGATTAAAACATTAGGCATAAGTGATGCTTGAAGATTGAGATGCCATTAGAATGATTATGATTTGGGATTAAGTAGTCGTTACTAAAGGTGGTAACAATGGTTCATGAGTTGAATGTTTGAAATTTTGTGATTATTGTGTTTTAATTGATGAGAGTGATCTCGATAATTAAGGTTAGTTACCACGTTTTGAAAATTTAGAGGCCTAGTTGTGATAGGTCGGTAACTAATGATAAGTGTCAAGATAAGTAACTTTGCATTAATTTAGGATAGTTGTGCTTACCAGTGATGGATAGGAAGCATTAGTCCTAAGGAGGGAAGCCTAGAATTTAACTTCCAAAGGAATGGGTTTTGTATTTTGTCCATACGGCATGGATAGATAATCCTTGAGAAGAACTCGTCAAGATTAAGAGACCAAGACAAGGTACGTGGCGAGGTTAAGGTGCTTAGAAGATATAGGTAAGAATTAGAGACATTAAGTGCATATTATGGGCTCGTACTTCGTGTGGTTCAATTCGTTGTCAAAAGTATATCTTTTTTCATTTAGCGTGGAGGTCACCTGATTCGTTGCATTTTTCTGTCTCCTTTGATCCTAGTAACGGGAAGTTGTTGATCAGTTTTGATTCGGGTACCACATTGCTTAAGCTCAGTAGTGACACAGGTTAGGCCGGTTATGGCTGATGCATCACGGTATGTGAGTGTGCTCTTTTTTGGATGCATTTTCCTTTTCCTACACCAGGTTGCATGTGCACGTGGTCTCGCGTTCTCCCATATAGTCACATATGTTACTTGATTACTTTAGGTTAACATGTTTTTAATTAACCGGTATAAATAGTTACGACTTGGTCGTGTGTCCCGAGGTTATGACTTGATAGTATTATGAAAATTAGAACATGAGGAACATTGGATGATAGCATTTCACTTGGTTTGAAATTTTGGATATCTTGGAGATGATCACTTGTATATATGCATGTTGCGATACCCAGGGTGAGCCTAGGTCAGCATAGGGATCTCTTAGGAGATATCGGTCGGGTAGAACTATGTGATAAGGTGATTATCTGTGATACATGTCTCGAGGAGTGCTGAAATCGTATCAGCCTAGGCTAAGCATGATCCAAGATTTTTTGAGGAAGCATAAGGTGTGAATTCTAACGTAGGAATGATCCATGTTATTGAATTCATTGTTGATATTGCGATATTTGAGGAGTATCAATCATCTCGAGGTTTTGCTTAGATAGATATGTTAAGCATGCTTGAGATTTTGGCAATAAGACCTTATGGTTTGTCGTGATTGGATTAACAATGGTGATTGTTTAAAGAGAAGTCATTGCGAGTGGACCATGGTGTTGAGGATGCCTAGGATTGGAAACTAGACGTCGATAATTGGATTATGGATTGTGATAAGCTAAGAATTTCGAGGAAGAAAATCCCTAAGGAGTGAAGTTTTTACTACCCCGCCCCGACAGTTGGATTAAATTAATTAAATTGTATATAGATTTTATATGAGGAGGAATAAATTATAATTATAGGAAATTATGGGTAAAAACTTGGATTTAATGAAGAGAATGATTGGATTATAGATTATATACGGATTATTTATGAGGGGGAGTAAATGATAAATAAAGGAGAATAATGGAGAATGATCGGAGAATAAAAGAAAGAGAAAAGAAAAGGGTGAGAAGTCGCACGATGTTGTAGTTTGAACAAGATGATATGTCATTCAAACGACATCCCTGGTTGTTCGAATGAAGTCCGACATCTGACAATCCTGCCATTTTTTCTGTCTAAATGTGAACCGTAGGATCAAATCCTTGCTAGATCTTAGAGATTGTCCATCGAGCTAATGAGCTAGTGGATATTATATATGTGAGGGTTTTGCATTTGGGCTACAAAGAGAGGCGTGGGGAGAAAAAGACTCCCACTACTTTTGGCATTTCCCCATCTCTCTCAACTCTCTCTACGTTTTTGTCCCTCTAAGACAGTGGATATCCGATTACCTTAGTATAGTGACTTTATACCATAACTACGTTTCTGTCACACCTTTAGACCCCCATTTCCACCACTGCTAAGGTATAAGTTACGAAGTTTAGGAGCCGTTGTTGGGTATTTGAGGAGGTATTGTTAAAAGAAGATGTATGTGTTATTGAAGGTATTTATAGAGGGTTTTAATGGAGCTTTCTTGGAGGCAAATATGGTGGTGCTAGACAACCCTTTTAAGGCCACCATAGGAGGTGGGGGTTGTCATCTCCCTTGATCTTTCATGCCTTCTGCTGATTTGAGCTTCGTTGAAGTGGGATAATTTATTCTTTATATTTAAGACTTCATTTGGTATATATTTGTAGTCTTGTTATGGTTGAATGCTAAGAGTATGGTTAATATGAAATAATTACAGGCTTCTAGTAAAATAAATAAAGGACACTTTTATGGAATAAAAATGTGAGAAAATATCAGTTTTGTGTATTTTCTAGTAAAATAAATAATAATGGACATTTTTATGGAATAAAAATGTGAGAAAATATCAGTTTTGTTCATTTTCTAGTAAAATAAATAAGGAACATATTTATGGAATAAAAATGTAAGAAAATATAAATTTTGTGTATTTTCTAGGAAAATAAATAAGGGACATTTTATGGAATAAAAATGTGAAAAAAATATCAGTTTTGTGTATTTTCTAGTAAAATAAATAAGACGCATTTTTATGGAATAAAAAGGTGAGAAATATCAGTTTTATGTATTTTTTAGTACAATAAATAAATGATTTTTTTATGAAAATTAAAATGTGAGAAAATATCAATTTTGTGTATTTTCTAGTCAAATGAATAATTGACATTTTTATGGAATAAAAATGTAGGAGAACATTATTTTAGTGTGTTTCTAGTAAAAAGAAATAATGGACATTTTATAGAATAAAAATGTGAGAAAATGTTATTTTGGTGTATTTCTAGCAAAAATAAATGATGAATAAAAATGTGGAATGATGTTAATATTGTCAATTATGTATGAAATAAATATTCCTAAGTTTCTTGCAAAATGGGGACCTTATGAATAAATTTACATTTTTTGAATTTAAAGAAATTGATAAAATGTCTTTATTACTGGAAAAGTATGTTTGTCGTAAATGGTATAAAATTTTAGAAGAAAATGTATGTTTAATAGTATTTAAAGTCCACTTTCTACGCAAATAAACTTGTAGTATATTGATAATAAATATGTGAACAAGTTTAAAGAAAGTCTTGTTGGGTTTTTAATATAAAATACGACAAAGGTAAATTTTAATCTTTGAATTTTGTGGAAAAAGGATATTGATGTAGGATATAAGACTACATATGCTAGATAAAAGAAATGGTAATTTCTAGGAAAGAAAAGGTAGTCTTGTGTAAATGGTGCTATTTTTGTATTAAAAGTGTTGAAGTGACAAATGTGAAAGTTGGGCAAAAGTGTGATATTAAGCAAGTGTGAAAATGGCTAAAGAGTTTAAATGTTAAGTTGGAAACTTAGTAACCATTTTTGAGAAATGACACATGTCAAAGGACTAAATTGCAAGGCTAGCAAATAAAGGGTAAATTGATAATTTACTTAAAGTGGAATATATTTATGGAATAAAAATGTCAAATAACGTCTTTACACTAGTATATGTAAAAATGAATTAAGTCATAAAGCATAATTGATTTTAGTATAAATCACGTGTGCGTGAATAAAGGACTTAAATAAGAAAATAATTAATTTTTTAAGTGTTAATGAAAAAACGGACTGTTAAGTTCGGGTTTTGACTTCGGCCTGGTAAAAGATAAGAAGTGGAATAATGTGGACATGTGTAAAATATTAAATACATTAATAAGGACTCAGATGCAACTAGGAAATAAACAATAAGTGCTCAGATACCTTGGGTGAAAAGTCCTAAATCACTGGCCAGAGCATATGGTGCACATAGCCGTCGGTGTGGAGCTCGTGTAAGTATGCGATAAAGAAAGATTCCGAGAAAAGATAAAAGGAATATGGAGCATGTCAAGAAATAGGTTGTGTAGTAAAATATATTAATACAACCTAACTTGTATGAATGTAATAAATATTCCGGTAAAGGTGAAATGGACAAATAAATGCTTAAATCTATTAATGTCCATAAGATAAGGTAAAAATGGTAAAGTAAGTGGATAATGGGTGATTAAACAATTAAGTTTTTAGACCCAATCTTGTATAAGTATGTATTGAAAAGGTTTTCAAATGGCAATAAGTATTTTCTAATACGGTGAATGCGTGTGTTGAAATGGTACTTTCAATGAAAATACAAAATTATACTTTTAATGGCCTAAAAAGGGTGATTTCAATAAAGGAATGGGTTGGGATAAATAAAATGTAGTGGCTTTAAGTGTTGAACCGGGTGTGTTAAATAAAGTGAAACATGCTAAGTATGAATAAAAGAAGTCTTTACAAGATTATGGTGAATTAATTTGGATGAATAAGGTTTTCGACATAAAACGGTTAATGTATTGAATATGTACTTTTCAAAGGTATATATGTATATATGTGGATACATATATATTTTCGCATGCATGTGGTTGTGGCGTGAGCGTATTATTTTATACCATTCGTTTCTATACTATATGTATATTCCCACTAGGCATAGGCTCACTCACTCGCTTTGTTACTGCATGTTGGGTGCGGTTTCGGATTTTGAGGGAGTTTTACAGGTAAGTGTACTTTATTTATTTTACGTCAGTTGATCTATTTACTTGGACTCGGGGTGCTCCCTATGGATCCTATACGTAGTTTATCTTGAAACTGGCATTGCATGTTAAACAAGTGAAATGTTCATTAAAATAAAACTAGATTTGCAACACTATATAGGTTATTTCATTTCACTTCACACCTAACGCTCGGATCGGAATGGGTTGACTACGATTAACCCATAAATCCGGATCGGGGTATTACACCAAGTAATAAAAGAAGTTCTTACAACTGAAACAAAAATAATATTCTTACAATAGAAGCAATAAAAAATATTATTAAAACTAAAACAACGTCAATATTCTTATACTGAAACAAAACCAATATTCTTACAACTGAAATAAAAAAGAGTTATTACAACTAAAATGAAATAAAATATTATTAAATCTTGGCTAATAGATAAACTGGCCAAGAAATAAAAGAGTTTGCATAATTCCTCAATTCCATCCCTTCCCCGCTGTCAACATGCACAGGTACATCTCGACAACCATTGTATATTTCATCGACCAGTATTTGAGCCTCACCCATCTCCAAAGGTCGGTTGTTTACTGGAGTTCCGAGTACCATGGAGATAAGTGTGCAAGCCCCCAATAACCCTCTTATTGCTCAGGTCTTTGAAATCGTACTTTTCTTCGTAGTCATCATGAGTTGTTGATGATAATCCAAGTCCCTTGACAGACGAAGGCACGGGGAATGGTAATATTGAAGGAGTCAACATTTGGGAGGAGAATGTTGGATGAGGTGACATTTGGGAAGGAAAACTTGAATGGGAACCTTAACGAGGAGGGTAAAGGTGACCTTGTGGAGGTGGCATTAGGACCCTATAATTTTGAAAAAGGAACATAAGTTGCCCAATTTGATTCATCAATACTCCCATGTTAGTTTTGATATCCTGGACATCTTGAACATTCGTTCCTCATTGGACGAGACACGATCCTTGACCAAAGTGTGCTGAAATTTTGTTTTTGGCATATGTGAGCCAACACCTCTCATCCACCCCTTTTGTCCTTTCCAAAGGTCTGGGTCAAGGCATCATTTTCCAGGTCAAAAATCATCATTAGGGTTCGAACCTAACTGGCTGACTACTGATGGCCTCTATTAATTCTAGCATCTCAGCCAAGTGCGATGGGAATTTATTGTCTTTGTCCCATCGAGCATGAATGAATAAGTTGGACCAATTTGGTTTTTTACCCTCGTCTAGACCATCCTTTGTCCTACTCACCCATTCATTCTTCAAATCCTACTATGATTGGGTCCCAGCTTATATATATCAATTTTTTGTGGCCTATTTTTTTTTATCCCTTTGGACCAACTTTTTCTCCTTTACCTCATTCTTAAAAAACTTATTCCACTACTCCACCGACATTTTAACATAGGGAGGCACTTTGTCTTTCAAAGACAAATTATCAGAGCTTGTTGCCTCCTTCAGGAAATGTTTCTTCTGAAGGTTTCACATGTATGTCCTCAATGATTCATCAGCTCAAGATAGAACGTTATTATAAGAATGATCGGGAAATAATAAATACTCGAAGATTTGATCATATATGTCATTTTTGATAGCTTGATCAACCAGGTTCTAGTTGTTTAGTCCACCAACTCCCACGTTCATTTTTCCTAGCGACAAACACCGGGCTTTAAAGTTCAGCATATTATTCCTATCACCTGTCGGGTTATTCCTGATAAGGGAGAACCTTATGGGCTTCTTTTGGATTGAGAAAGAGGCGTCGAGAGCATCAGATGGGGGTGGTGGAGCAACGATAGTGCTGGAAGAGGGCGCCAGAGTACCTGAAGTTGGACTTAGTGAGGTGGGAACCATTGGTGGAGTTGTGTATTTCTCATCCATGGGTGTTGATAATTCAGGTTGTGCATGAGATGGTGAACCTCGTTGCGGTGTCACCTCGACACTTTGTACCCTTGGGTTGTTTCCTCCCAACGTTATCTACAAAAATGAAAAACCATAAGTGACTAAATATTTATAATAATATGAAATTATAACTAAATAATCAAGCTTATGACTATATATATATATATAAATATATATATATATATATATATATATATATATATATATATATATATATGTGTGTGTGTGTGTGTGTGTGTGTGTGTGTGTGTGTTTGTGTGTGTGTGTGCATGTGTCTTTTTAGAGTAAGACTTTAGAATATGTTCAATGTGTCTGATCTCCATCCTTTCAGTATTAGTTTTTAAGAATCTATGAATTTTTGCACGTGGCTAACTAGGAGGAAGGGTATCTATGATTGATGTGTAGATATCCGTGACATGAACTCGGAATCCCATTTTTTTAACATGTCGGCAAGATTCAATTTAACGTGCATATGACGCGAGACATCACAATCTATGTTAATGCTCTATGTACGCAGTTGTATCCATAACAGGTGGATTTTTTTTCGCCTTCTCCAATAACGTAACCAAGGCCAGGGCTACGTCGGGATTATGTGTGTGGAATATATTTTCTATAACATCATCCCATTTTTCTGGCGGGGAAAATGGAATACGATCAAACATGTGATCTTGCTAAAGATTAACTCCACGATTTATCAGGTAGTTAAATTGTTCAATCTTTTTTATTTTCATCCCTATAAATAGGAGTACCCTCTATATAGAGCTCACTAATAAAAGAGTTACGTGTGTGGTATAATTGCAACCTCTCGCATGCTAGTGAATATTGATATGACCAAATATGACCTCGTCCCAGGACGAGACCTCTCAATTCCAAACAATCGAGCTTCAAGAAGGTACCCAAAGGTCACTTTCAAGACTCGTCCAAGACCAAGGTCGGCCTCGCACACATAACCTCTCCCATAAAGTAGGCCGAGACCACAAGAAAGAACCACATAAACAAATATCTCTCTCGTCCTATCACCCAGCCGACACCAGGATTCAGCCAGCTAAGACAACCTCGGCCTGAGCTCCTTAGGCATGAACCACACTTGCCAATTTTATATGAAAGGTCAAGAATCCCATCAACAACCTCGTACTTGACCGAGGCTGAGACATCTGTAGACGATACCATGAGTGGATGTGCAATAGAATATACCAAGGTGACCTGTCCCATGTGAGCAATTCAGTTATAACTAAGATTATTCTCCTCATGTGAGGGGAGATTTCATCATCATTACATAAATGTGCATGGACAGATATCACTACCTGAGTGGATGCCCTCATCTGTGCACACCTTCAACATGCTTAGGGGTGTGTATTACACCCCCATGCACTATATAAACCCATCATCTTCTCCAATGTAAGGGAAAGGAATTGGAACCCTATCTGAAACTCTGCTCAATTATATACAGAAGAGAGAGAGAGAGAGAGAGAGAAAACTTGTGTTGTAACCAGGCCATTAGAGCCATATTTACTAGTGGAATTCACTCACACATATAGTGGACGTAGGCTCCGACCGAACCACTTAAATCCAGGTGTTCATCCTCTTCACCCCATCTCTTTCTTTGTTGATTTACTGTGTGAGTACTGCCATTGTTGTATACCTATTTTAGCTTTATACATCTATGACCTGGTGATACCATTTCTGGTATCATCAATCTGGCACCGTCTATGGGAACGAGTAGCATCATCGCTTACATTTTTTAGCTTGTCCTCACCGGAATCTATGGTGGTGAATCAGTCCTCCCCTCCCATGGAGTTGTTTCACCATTGAAAGAGTTCCTGTTAAGTTACAAGGTTTTTACTCTTCAACTACAACTCATTTGCAAGGTTTAACACATGGCATCAAAATTTCCACCACCACCAGCAGTAGATAGTGGTCCTAGTTATAGCAATGCACCTCTTCAGCTGAGGTAGTGGAGGCATTGATGACCTTAGTGGTCAGCCAATAGGTAATGCAAGAGCAGTTGGTTTCTTTCAGCCAAAATGTGATAATTAGGCAAGCTGTGGTACAATCGGATATAATTACTTTGGCAGACATGGAGCACCCTCAGAATGCTAGGGGACCACCCCAAGCATCGCGAAAAGACCTTCCACCTCTTCAGCGGTGGAGGGACATTACTAACCCTAGGCGTTTATGCCTGGGGAGGTAAGGCCAACCCTTCCCGGAGGACCATTATGATTATTATGAGGCTGAAGATGCTTAGCCAGATTGCTAGGAGCCATACGAAGTATCCAGGAATATGGTATGCCCCATTCAAGGGAGATGAGGCAAGAGGCCGAGTCGTGATGCAGAGCCAAGGGTCTCTGCCTTTGATCGACTAAGTAAAGGGTTGGCCTTCGAGAGGTTTGGCCCCGTTAGTGATTTGAGAGAAAGGCTCTCTAGGCCAAGGAGAAATGATGGCTCAAGAAGAGAGGGGGAAGATGGTCGACCCCCGTGTGGCTGATATGGGGCCAACGAGAAGTAAATAGCTGACATAGGTTAATAGCAGGGGAACCCTCAGTTCAGCCGGTTGAGGTATCAGGGGTTAACACTGGCCAGGATGACGTTGTTGAGGTGGTCGAGAGGCCTTGGAATGACTCAATTCAAAGGCTAGAAAATCAAATTAGAGACATCCTTAAGAGCCGTGAGACCCTAAAGAGGGGATACTCATAAGGTTATCCTTTTTTATCTAAGATAGTCAACTTTCAAACCCCTTCCAAGTTCAAGCCACCAATGGTTACTCCAAAGTATGATGGGAGAACAAACCCTATGAACCATGTGGAGATGTAATAGTCGACCTCAGACATCTACTCCGTCTCAAATGAGATGAAATGCCATGCATTCTTTAGAACTTTGAATGGACCTGCCCATATATTATTCACTCCACTCCTAAAGAACTCCATTGAAAATTTTAAGCAACTCACAAAATGATTCATCCACAACTTCTGCTTTAGGGTAAGACCCCAGAAGAAAAGTACTCACCTATTGTACTTTAAGTAGGGGAATAATGAGAGTCTCTGGGAGTACATCGCGAGATTTAATAAGGAGAAGTTGGAAGTGTAAGACTATGAGGAAAGTATTGTGATAACAATATAAATAGGAGGCTTGCAAAAAGGGAAATTACGCTAGAAGCTTGCTGAAGACCCACTAAAGTCTATGGTCGAGCTATTGGCAACGACCGACAAGGTCATGAACACCGAGGAATCTATGGTATCTAGGTATGAGGATGAGAAGGGGACTATCAGTGGGAGCAAGTTTCAAAGGAAGAATAAAGATGGAAAGAAGATATCAGCTGATGATAAGTTTTTCAGGCATACTCCCCTTATGGTCAGTTGGAAGAACATTTAAATGAGATTAAGAATGATTGATCACTAAGATGGCCCGAAAAGATGAAAGCTCCCCCTCACAAAAGGAATAAAAGCGTATGGTGTGAATTTCACCAATACCACAGGCACTTAATAGAAAAATGTTTTTCTTTGAAAGATGAGATTGAGAAGATGTTTAAGGTTGGGAAGATGGGAAAGTATATGAGCAGCGATAGACCAAAATGGGGATGAGATGACCCCCAAAAAAGAAGGGCCGATAGGTTCAAATAGGAGGCCCTTAAGAAAAAATATTATGCCTCAGACGACGATGATGAGGACGACTCGGATCTACCACCAAAGGACGACGATCCTAAAGGTCTCCTTCAAATAATTTCATTCGATATGAAGATGATTTATGGGGGGCAAGTAGGAGAAGGCTCAGAGGTGGCTGACAAAAAGGCACACATTGCCGAAGTCAAATTTATTCTTAAGATTGAGGTGGTTAACTCGGTTGAAATAGGCGTTAAGCTAGAGAAAAGGAAGAAGGTGGATCTAGATACTTTGATTGCGGGTTTTTCAAGACTCAACTTCAAATGTATCCTAGGCACCCAATATGACCCATGGTGATTACAACCAGGCCCATGGGTATGATGTGTAGAGAATACTGGTGTGACACCCCTCCTAATAAAATATCGGGTGATCAATCCTATACCAAATTAAATCAGGAATCCCAGTTGGCTCATCCTGAGCATCACTCTCGAAAACCTTTTTAAAATTTACTAACCACCTAGTATTCCAAAAAGCTAGTGCCAAGTTTTATCTTATTAATTAAACCAAACAGTATATGCGGAAATAAATATAATCCATTCACACAACTAAATTAAATCAACTGAATAAGTAATAACTACATGCCGAATAAACCATCGGTAACCAAAGTAAATAATCCAATACAAATATTCAACACCAGAATAAATAAATCTGGAAACTACAACTGAAAAGTCTGTCGACATGCCCTAAGTAAACTGAAACTGATAGATAATTCCGACTCTAGGAAAGAATGAATGAAACGTCTAGTCCAAGCTCCAGCTAGCATCCACATATGCCGCAACTCTATGTCCCTGGAATAGAATATCAATCCTGGCGTCCCTATGGTTGGACACCTAAAGGGTTTTAAAAATAGTTTTATAGCAAGTGTTAGAACCTAAAACATTTTGAAAATATTTAGCAAGTGAATTAACTGCAGTAATTTAAAATGCATGAATGCGCTTCATATATAAGTTAGTGTCGCACTCTCTTGAGGACATTCTTATCCCTCCACTATTATGCACATCTAACGGTTACCATAACCCCACCTAGTTGTACTACCCCGTCCAACTAGACTTGGTATAATCTCCCCTTGCCATACTACCATATCTCGAGTATAATAATTTCTGGATTATAATTTATCTCATCAATTAACTTAATTAATTACCTTTAAATCATAACATATAACTGTGTCACAAGTTATATAAAGTATATACATCACACACTGTAATATTTCCCGCATATAATATTTACTACCATTATATATTTACCTTTACTAAGAACAAACACACACACACACACACACACACATATATATATATATACATCCATCCCTCCGAGTATACCCTCACCGGATGATTCCCTCTAAAGTTGCTATCTTACTAGGTGTGTTTACATAACCTAGTTACCCGAGTTGGACTCGCTCACCAACTTCGCCCAAAATATAAACGTAGTGGAGGCGGTCATATTCCTTCCATGAAAGTGAGATAAATCCCTCACCCATATACCGGACGCTATGACCTGGGGATATACTCACCCTACTTCTCAAGCTAGGAGATTCACCCACATCGCGCAACCTCCCTTGATAGCACTAGAGTATATAAATTAAATAAATATCTAGTCACTGATATTTAATAGCACACACATATATATACTATCACTACACCGTATATATATAATATAAACCCCGGCTTTACCTTGTACTCAAAAACCCGTAACACTAGCCTGAAATTTCTCGAGTCTGTGCCCCGACTCAACTTAATTAATTTTCCCACTTATTAACTCCCACGTCAATTAATATAATGTTTTCCCCAGTCTATGGTCCCACTCTTTTATAAATAATTCGCACATTAATTTGTATAATATTTACCCGAGTTTATGATTCGACTCTAATTTAATTAACTTGTACATTAATTAATTAATACTAATCCGAGTCTATGGTCCGACTCTAATTTAATTAATTTACACATTAATTAATTGTGTCGCCCAATCATTATACCCGGACTCGCTCACTTGGACCGTACCATCGTTAATACCCGATTCTATATTTTGCCCCATAACTAATTAATTACACCTCAATTCCTTTAATAATGTAGTGCCACTCAACTACAATATCCGAACCTTTTCCCTCGGTCCAAAACCAATTCCTACGAATTAATTCTCGAAATTTAATCGTCCCGTGACATACAATTATCACCCTCCTAAACCCAATTATAATGATCTAAAAGTACCAAGAGTCGTGCCCCTATTTAATTTTCATCATTTAAATCATCCCAAGACCCTTTTTCAATAATTATTTTCCATGTAATTAAAAACTGGCATCACTGCCAAAAATCATGTATCATCGATCGATGGAACCCCCTTGGTCGATCGATCGATCGTCCCAGTCATCGTCTTCTCCAGCCTACTGTTCAACATTGGATGAACCCTAAATCTTTTATTTTCGTTTTAAACCCTTACCCAATTACAATCAACATTTCCTCCACATAAGAAAAGGGTCTAAACATCCTAAAGACCTTAATTCATCATCAAATTCCATTAATTTCCAACGTTTTCCCGATTTGTGTTTTATCGGGGTTTCAAATTTCCAATACGATTTTCATCCCTATTAACAACAACTAACCCTTTGATTCTTACTGGTTTTAGCATATGATTCATACCTCTACATTCTAGAATCATAAACATAATAAATCTCATCCTAATTCCATTAAAGTATATCAGTTTCCAAAAACCCAATTTTTACATGAAAACTTCCCCAAAACGAATTTTGGTTTACACCTCCCATTATATGAATTGATTATCATCAATTTAAGAATTACAATATTTAACCACTTGCCTGAAATTGTTCTTAGGGTCTGATCCGTTGGTATAATTAAGGTGTTGATGACGAACACTCACTTTGTCTCTCGATTTGGCTCCAAAAGATCCCCAATAGCTTCTACATTTGTTTTCTCTGTGTCTCTCTCAAACCCTAGGTTTAGATTTTCTAACTACCATTCAATCAGTCCCTCGATTAGGTTAAAAACCCTTAATCCCGTTTTTGTCCACATGGGCCCAAGAAAATGGCCCGAATCACCCCGTGTGGGCTCGGCTATGACCAAAAATGCAACGAGACCCAATTACTATCCCCGAGTACTCTTTTCTGATTATTTTGACCCATCTGGACTCAACAGCGCACTCAGAATCGTCATCAAAAATATTTTATAACATTCCCTAATTTTGACCTCAAAAATGCGACACACATTAATTCGAACAATTTAACTTATGTCGCCAAATATAAATAATTCTTCCCACTCAAATAAATTCTCCAAATCATAAATTTAAGTTTCTCCAATTTAAATATTTTTATATTTTCCAATATAATTAAATACTAAATCCTCAAAATTATGGGGTGTTACATACTTCCCCCTTACAAAGAAATTTCGTGCTCGAAATTAAGATGAGCCTAGTGCTCCAAGTATCGAATAACACTCTCTAGCCATGTGCCTCTAAGCTCGCTATATCTATCTATCCCGCTTCTAACTATAAATTACACAAATATGCATTTTAATTAACCCGGGCTCCCATACACCCTGTACCCGTGCTTGATTGCACAAAAGTTGCCTTAATTAACCCGGGTTCCCACACACCCTATCCCTGTGGTTAACTGCACGTAAGTTACCCGGCCATGCTAGCCATAACCTGTAATATAATTTCCAACCCGTAGTCATATCACATACATATATAATGGCCAGGGTACCCAACCCATGTATTACCGATCAATCATCTCCCAACTTCCAACGTTGCGCTAAGCTTCATGCGTGGGACGTCTAGCAAGCGAAATCCAAATAAGGAACCCCCCTGATACACTACTACCCAACATTGTCGGTCGTTGAGATCCGTTAGACCCTCAGTCCATAGCACATACTCCCAAATACTTGTCTATTAACACAAAAACATACACGCCTACTCTTATGCTACAAAAGACAACATAAAATACCGCGTCCTTACTATCACTAGCTCTTGCGCAAAATAAATCCCGAGCTATCTCTCCCTGCTCGAAAATAAATTTAACCACCCTGATTCACTTCAGTAAACACCCCTACTTACCAGGATAAAATATGATAATATAAGACCTCTTTATGTGTCTATCGTACTACACAATACAACATATATACACACACATATATATAGGCTAAACCCCCTCTCAGGTGATACCTAGTAGAAATCATTCATACCCTAGTGTTGCGAACACCAAAACTTACCCTCACTATTCACAATAATTCAAATCCATCGCTATCCGGTCGATAAAAAAAATCATCTACCATACTTCCATAATTCTCGAAAGTAGCGACCCCTCACATAATTCAAACCTTCTCTCAGTGTGCACCTCCACTCTCTCGTGGTTAACACCAAAGGACTCCGCTACCCCACAAAATTTTTTATCTACGTACTATGGCTGCTACAGCCAGCGCACCCACTGAATTCGATGTACCCGCGAACTCTAGTGAAAAAATTTATATTGTGATACCCTCACTGTCACCCGAAACATACCCCATGCCCATAGGTTAAAAGATAATTACCTCCATACCCTAGCTGCAATGGCTGATCCTCGGGTTCCTGAGCAGCTTCCCCCTGCCCGAACGCACCCATGACTTGTTGTAGTGGCGGTACATCAAGGACCTCGTCCTGTAGTTGACCCCTTCCTCGCTAAGGACAATCTCTCTTCACATGTACTGCTTCCCCATAAAAGAAGCACCTCCTAATAAATTCACCTTGCCACTAATCCTTTCCTTACTGGCCCTGTTGGAAGTCTTGGCCATCCTGTCGATAGCCCCTAGATTTAAAGCTCTTGGCCTGATTCCCCTGCCAAAAATCCTGCCCCTGATGTCCCCCTATCTATTGCTGGGATACCCCACTAGTATTGTTCCCTCCTGCTTTATCCAACTGACTGGGTTATTCTCCCCTCTTGCTTCCTTTCATGTGGAAGCGATATTCCTAGCAATGCAGGAATGCTGCATTAACGACATCCATATAAGCTACTAAAGTGGGATTACCAATCAAATATTGTCTGATCTTCCGGACTAACCAATCCATGAACTTTGACTTCTTTATTTCTTCATCACGTACCTCATCCGGTACAAAATTTGCCAAAAGAGTGAATTCTTCCTCGTAATTGGCCACTGAACGGTCCCCCTAAGTCACCCCTCAGAATTTTCTCCTCATTTCGGCCTCCACTCATGGCAGAAAATACTTGCGATCGAACCGCACCCAAAACTCTGCAATAGATAATGTATCCATTTCCTCAACTGTGCTGATCGACTCCCTCCACTGTAGCGCTCAAGGACCATATCTGAACCCCCTCAAAACTCTGGTGGGTGGCCCTTTTGAAAGACCTCTGGTACTTGCTGCCACTCCGACTGCCCCGAGTGGGCTTGAACATCCGGTACCACTAATGCCTGTGGCTGATCTCATGGAAAGTACCTTGCCATTGCAATCATCGTCACTTCAACTGCCTGCACCACTAATTCAGTTACATGTGCTGCCGAAATTATCTCTGGCAGTCGCTGCAGTAACTCTGGCTCCTGATGAGACTCCCTAGTCTCACCTCCCCCTGCTGCCCTAGATGATCTCTCCCTCTTGGGCGGTATCTAAAATGAGAATCGAATCATATGAGTTCACCCTCAAATATAAAGTAATTGGTAGAAGAAATTAAATGCGCATACGTATGAGAATACAACAATCCTATGACAGGGTTCTACATCAAAGAACGCTAAGCTAAAATGTGAAAACCCGCACAGATCCTAAGGACACTAGAACCTGATGCTCTGATACCATCTGTGACACCCTACCTAATAAAATACGGAGTGATCAGTCCTATACCAAATTAAAACAGGAATCCCAGTTGGTTCATCCTTAGCATCACTGTCGAAAACCTTTTTAAAACTTACTAAGCACCTAGTATTTCAAAAAGCTGGTGCCAAGTTTTATCTTATTAATTAAACCAAACAGTATATGCGGAAATAAATATAATCCATTCACACAACTGAATTAAATCAACTGAATAAATAATAACTACATGCCGAATAAACCATAGGTCACCAAAGTAAATAATCCAAAACAAATATTCAACACCGTAATAAATAAATATGGAAACTACAACTGAAAAGTCTGGGTGACATGCCCTAAGTAAACTGAAACTGATAGATGATTCCTACTCCAAGAAAAGAATGAATGAGACGTCTAATCCAAGCTCTTACTAGCATCCACATATGCCGCAGCTCCATGTCCCTAAAAATAGAATATCAATCCTGGCGTCCCTGTGGCAGGACACCTAAAAGGTTTTGAAAATAGTTTTATAGCAAGGGTTAGAACCCAAAACATTTTGAAAATATTTAGCAAGTGAATTAACTGCAGTTTTTTAAAATGCATGAATGTGCTTCATATATAAGTTAGTGCCACACTCTCTTGAGGACATTCTTATCTCTCCACTATTGTGCACGCCTAACGCTTACCATAACCCCACCTAGTTATACTACCCCGTATAATTAGACCTGGTATAATCTCCCCTTGCCATACTAATCTATCCCGAGTATAATAATTTCAGGATTATAATTTATCTCACCAATTAACTTACTTCATTCCCTTTAAATCATAACATATAAGCGTGACATAAGTTATATAAAGTCTATACATCACACACTGTATTATTATCCGCATATAATATTTACTACTATTATATACTTACCTTTACTAAGAACAACCACACACACACACACACACACACACACACACACACATATATATATATACATCCATCCCTCCGAGTATACCCTCACCGGATGATTCCCTCTAAAGTTGCTAACTTACTAGGTGTGCTTACATAACCTAGTTACCCGAGTTTAACTCGCTCACCAACTTGGTCCAAATTATAAACGTAGTGGAGGCGCTCATATTCCTTCCCTGAAAGTGAGATAAATCCCTCACCCATATACCGGACGCTATGACTTGGGGATATACTCACCCTACTCCTCAAGCTAGGAGATTCACCCACATCGCGCAACTTCCCTTGATAGCACTAGAGTATATAAATTAAATAAATATCTAGTCACTGATATTCAATAGCACACACAATATATACACACATATATACTATCACTACACAGGATATATATAATATAAACCCCGGCTTTATCGTGTACTCAAAAACCCGTAAAACTAGTCTGAAATTTCTCGAGTCTGTGGCCCGACTCAACTTTATTAATTTTTTCACTTATTAACTCACACGTCAATTAATATAATGTTTCCCTGAGTCTATGGTCCGACTCTTTTATAAATACTTTGTACATTAATTTATATAATATTTACCCGAATCTATGATTCGACTCTAATTTAATTAACTTGCACATTAATTAATTAATACTAATCCGAGTCTATGGTCGGACTCTAATTTAATTAATTTACACATTAATTAATTAACACTTTGTGTCGCCCAACCATTATACCCGGACTCGCTCACTTGGACCGTACCATCGTTAATACCCGATTCTATATTTTTCCCCATAACTAATTAATTACACCTCAATTACTTTAATAATGTAGTGATACTCAACTACAATATCCGAACCTTTTCCCTCAGTCCAAAACCAATTCCTACGAATTAATTCCCGAAATTTAATCATCCCGTGACATACAATTATCACCCTCCTAGACCCAATTATAATTATCTAAAAGTAGCAAGAGTCATACCCCTATTTAATTTTCATCATTTAAATCATCCCAAGGCCCTTTTTCAATAATTATTTTCCATGTAATTAAAAACTGGCGTCATTGCCAAAAATCCTGTATCATCGATCGATCGAACCCCCTAGGTTGATCGATCGATCGTCCCAGTCATCGTCTTCTCCAGCTTACTGTTCGGCCATGGATGAACCCTAAAGCTTTATTTTTGTTCTAAACCCTTACCCAATTACAATCAACATTTCCTCCACATAAGAAAAGGGTCTAAACATCCTAAACACCTTAATTCATCATCAAATTCCATTAATTTCCAACGTTTTTCCGATTTGGGTTTTATCCGAGTTTCAAATTTCCAATACGATTTTCATCCCTATTAACAGCAACTAACCCTTTGATTCTTACTGGTTTTAGCATATGATTCATACGTCTACATTCTAGAATCATAAACATAATAAATCTCACCCTAATTCCATTAAAGAATATCAATTTCCAAAAACCCAATTTTTACATGAAAACTTCCCCAAAATGAATTTTGGTTTACACCTTCCATTATATGAATTGATTATCATCAATTTAAGAATTATAACAATTAACCACTTTCCTGGAATTGTTCGTAGGGCCTGATTCATTGGTGTAGTTAAGGTGTTGATGACGAACACTCACTTTGTCCCTCGATTTGGCTCCAAAAGATCCCTAATTCCCTTCTATATTTGTTTTCTATGTGTCTCTCTCAAACACTAGGTTTAGAGTTACTAAATGTCGTTCAATCAGTCCCTCAATTAGGTTAAAAATCCTTAATCCCGTTTTGGCCACATGGGCCTAATTAAAATGGTTCGAATCGCCCCGTGTGGGCCCGACTATGCTCAAAAATGTCCCGAGACCCGATTACTCTTTTCTGACTATTTCGACCCATCCGGACTCAACCGCGTACTCATAATCGTCATACGAAATACTTTATAACATTCTCCAATTTTGACCTAAAAAATGCGACACACATTAATTCAAACAATTTAACTTAAAGTCGCCAAATATAAATAATTCTTCCCACTCAAATAAATTCTCCAAATCATAAATTTAAGCTTCTCAACTTTAAATATTTTTATATCTCCCAAAAAAATTAAATACTAAATCCTCAAAATTACGGGGTGTTACAACTGGTTAACGGCATAAGTTCAACCGACGTTATGTTCTGGCAATGCTTCAAAGGCCTAAGGCTCAACTAGAAGAGGCACATGCCTTATCATTATCCTCTGATAGGGTTCAGCGGTGAGATGGTGCATCCGTTGGGGATGTATGAAATGGACGTTAGAATGGGAGATGTTTGGCCTAAGAGGCTAATAAAGAAGGTCAATTTCTTTATAATGGATGAAAGTGTATACTCGGCTTATCACATCATCATGGGAAGAGTGGCCCTCAAAGAGTTTGAGGTCGTACCCTCCACTATACACCAAATGGTTAAATTCCCGACTCCTTATGTGGTAGGGAAAGTCCAAGGTGATTAAGTGTTGGTACAAAAATGCTACTTCAACTCAGCTGAGGAGAGGGAATCTCACAAAAAAGCAACTACGACCTACAATATTGATACCCTGAACCCAAGAGACGAGAAGAAACTCAAGAAGGGAGAAGCCATTGAGGAGGTAGAATCCATCATCCTCAATAAGGACGAGCTGGAAAAAACCATCCAACTTGGAAAAACCCTAAAAAATGAGGTTAAGGACGAGTTGGTGAAGCTGTTGAAAAAGAGGCAAAACATCTTCGCATGGAGCCACGAAGACATACCAGGTATTGACCCAAACGTTATGTGCCATAAGCTCTTTATAGTCGATGATGCTAAGTTGATACGGCAGAGAAGACGAGTATACTCAAGAGAGAAGTATGATTTTATCAGAGAGGAGGTTAAGAAGTTGGAGAAGGCCGACTTCATCCGGGAAGTCATCTATCCTAACTGGTTGCAAACGCTGTCAGCGTACCTAATGTCAATGGCAAGTGGAGGATGTGTGTCGACTTCACGAATCTGAACAAATCATGCCCTAAAGACATCTTCCCTTTGCCCAAGATCGATCAAATGGTGGACGCAATAGCTATCCATGAATTTATGAGCTTCATGGATGCCTACTCAGACTACAACCAGATATTCATGGACCCGGTCGATAAATAGAAGCTAACTTTTATTACTGATAAGGGGACCTATTGCTACAAGGTCATGCCCTTCAGGTTGAAGAATGTTGGGGTAACATATCAGAGGTTATCAAATAAACTATTTGGTGACCATATAGGGAAGACAATGGAAGTTTACGTGGATGATATGCTGATAAAGAGACTTAAGGCCGATACTCATGTGGCCGACCTTAAGCGCACCTTTGACACGATAGACAAATACCGAATGAATCTCAACCCAACAAAATGTGTCTTCGGAGTGGGAGAAAGCAATTTTTTAGGGTTTATTATGAATCAAAGAGGAATCGAAGACAACCCTGCGAAGATCAAGGCCTTGTTGGAGATGAAGACTCCTGTAATAATAAAGGATGTGCAGAGACTCACTAAAAGAATGGCAGCATTAAACAAGTTTATCTTTAGAGCTACTGATAAATGTCTTCTTTTCTTCCTAGAAATGAGAAAATCTTTTGAGTGGAATGAAGAGTGTGATAGGGCCTTTAAGGATTTGAAATCCTACCTCGGCTCCCCAGTACTATTATCTAGAACAGTTCAGGGGGAGAAACTGTATCTTTATTTGGTAGTATCTAAGTCGGCTATCAGCACCGCCATTGTAAATGAAGAGGATGGAGTTCAAAAATCAATGTATTTCAATACTAAGTCACTCCAAGGGACTAAATAGAGGTACCCCAAGATGAAGAAGGGTTCCTATGCACTGATCCATGCCTTGAGGAAGATTAAGACTTACTTTCAAGAACATATCATGGTGGTCCTCACAAACTCACCCCTCAGACAAGTAATTCACAAGCCTGAGATGTCAGGAAGACGAATGGCTTGGGAAATAGAATTAATAGAGTTTGATATAATCTATCAGCCAAGAACAACCATCAAAGGGCAAGCCATAGCTGGCTTTATGACCGAATTCACTTGGGACAAGGCCGATACTGAAGATGTTAAGATTAATTGTGAAAAAGAAAGAAAATTATGTCCTCCCCTGGCCCAGGTCGAGACAAGTTCAGCAAGAACTAAAGTATTTGAGAATAAAGAGGAAAAGTATATTTTCAAGAATGGAACCCCAAAAGAGGGTAGTTTTTCACAAAATGGTATTGTATGGAGTCTCTTTATTGATGGGTCATCTTGTGAGAGTGGAAGTGGTGCAGGATTGATAATGTCAACCCAAGATGGAACCGATATTGAGTACGCATTGAGGTTTAACTTCAAAGATTCAAATAATGAATCTAAGTATGAGACTCTCTTAGCAACCCTCTCCCTCGCCCAAGCACTGAATTTTTCCAACTCCTTATGCATAGTAATTCCAGGTTGGTTGTCGACCAAATTTTGGGAGTGTATGAGGCTAAATATGGTAGAATGGAAAAGTATTTAGAAAAGTTCAAGACATAATTAAAGTAGTTTGCTGAAATGAAGCTAAAGAGGATACCCCAGTTGGATAATGGTTGAGTCGATACCCTTACAAGGCTGGCCTTAGCTACAAGAATAAAGATAAGAAGGATGGTGCCGATAGAAATCTTACACCGAACGACTATTGAAGAGGAAGACATTGCTCCAGAGTTTTATTTTAATATGAACAAGGTAAACTCCTGGATGGATCCACTTATCAGGTACATAAAGGATGGGGAGTTTCCAGAATCAAAGATTGAGAAAAGGAAGTTCGAATATAAAGCTGCTAAGTTCTCCATCATAGGAGACACCTCTGCTCAGGTGTGTCCATCCATCATAGGTAGTGTATATCCTAAAGGACGTGTATAAAGGCTTCTGCTCCAGTCACGTTGGGGGGAGATCTTAGGGTGAGATGATTATTACCCAGGGGTATTGGTGGCTGACCTTGGCCAAGGATGTTGTAGCATATGTCAAGAGGTGCGATAAGTGCCAGAGGTTTGATACCATCCCTCACCAGCCTCATCAACCTCTGGCCTCCATTACTTCTCCTTGGCCATTTATGGTGTGGGGAATTGATTTGGCAGGACCTTTTCCCATAGATGTAAATAATTATCATTATCTGATCGTGGTGATGGATTACTTTTCAAAGTGGGTGGAGGTCAAGCTAATGATTATAATTACGGAGCATAATCCCTTCCAGCTCATCTAGAAAAATATTAGATGCAGGTATAGCCTACCCAACACCCTGATTTCTGATAATGGAACACAATTTAAAAACGTCTCCCGAGAAAATACTTTGAAAGGGTCGGCATCAAGCAATGGGAAAACGAAAGTAACAAATAGAACGATTCTTGATGGGGTAAAGAAGTTTGAGGATGCAAATCGGAGATGGATCGAAGAAGTGTATACTGTCCTATGGACCTACTAGACAATGGAGAGGACTCCTACCGGGGAAACCCAATTTATGCTTGCTTACGGCATAGAGGCAGTTATGCCGACGGATCTAGGTCTACCTACTCATAGGGTTCAAACGTACAACCCTGAAAATTAAAGTGAGGAGCGGAGGTTTGATTTGGATCTTATAGAAGAAAAAAGAGAAGACGCTAAGGTTAGGCAAGTTGCCTACCAGAAAAGAACAATGAGGTTATACAACAAAAGAGTTAAGACTCGACCACTGAAAATAAGTGACCTAGTGTTGAAAAAATGTGGCAGAATCCTAATAAGCTCCATATAAATTGGCACAGTCCGTACAAAGTGGTTAAAGAGGTAGAACCAGGGACATATCGATAGGAGAATCTAGAAGGAGAACCCTTCTCTAACCCATGGAACGCCAACCACCTCAAAATGTATTACCAGTAAGATTTCAATTATGTTAGTTTTCTTTCATCCTGATTGTACTACATATGTATGAGACTTAGATGAATGAAATTCAATGAAAATATCAGTGTGTTATCTCATATGTTTTCTATTTATTTGAATGATTTTTGTTTGTATGCGTAAACTTGCCTTAAGCTACAAAACATCATTAGTGGTGAAGTCGGCTTAAGTAGCTTTCGGTGATTCGACAACCTAGATGGGGTGAACCTCGTCCATGGGTTGTCAATAACGTCGAAAGATATTCATTATTAAAAATCATTAGTCTTTTGGATTAACTCCCTTGGTTGTAGACGATAGTGCATGGACGAGACAACACTCATCCATACACTCTCAAAAATGACGAGAGAGGACTTATGCTACAACATCATGATTTGGTAAATGCAAATTAAAAATTACTTAATTGTGGTTCATAATTAAACATCATTAGTTTGGTGGATTAACTCTCTAGGCGATAGACGATATTGCATGGATGAGACGACACTCATTCATACACTCTCACAAACGACGAGAGAGGACTCGTGCTACAATACTATGATTTGATAAATGCAAAATTAGAAATCACGTAATTGTGGTTCATTATTAAACATCATTAGTTTGGTAGATTAACTCTCTTGGTTGTAGACGATAGTGCATGGATGAGATGACACTCATCCATACACTCTGAAAAACGACGAGAGAGGACTTATGCTACAACACCATGATTTAGTGAATGCAAATTAAAAAGCACTTAATTGTGGTTCATTATTAAACATCATTAGTTTGGTAGATTAACTCTCTCGGCTGTAATCAATATTGCATGGACGAGACGACACTCATCCATACACTCTCAAAAATAATGAGAGAGGACTTATGCTATAACAACATGATTTGGTGAATGCAAATTAAAAATCACTCAATTCTGGTTAATTATTAAACGTCATTAGTTTGGTGGATTAAATGTCTCGACTAAAGATGATGGTGCATGGACGAGATGACACTCATTTATGCACTCTAAAAAACAATGAGAGAGGTATGGTTCATCAATCCATTGGCTAGAGACAACGAATGGTTCACACCAAGCAAGCATAAAAAAAGTTGATGAAAGCATAGACAAGACTTAAGAATATTAAGCAAGCAAAGTATAGGTGAAAGTTCAAATTCCAAATTCCTATAGCAAGATTACAAGGTGCAGTTGAAGGCCATAAAAGGATGAGAGTCACCTTACATAAAAAAGTTAAATTAAAAAAGAAGATAAAATGGTCTACACAAAAGCTGCACAAAATCAGAGCTGCAGAGCACCGTCACCGCCGGCTAGGGGCGATCTATCAATTATTACTTGATTGACCCCCTCAGTCCCAGTGTTTGTTATCTCAGCACCATCATCGCTAAGACTAAGGTCGGTCGGGTTCTCATTCGTCTCTGTGACCTCAAGGAGATTAGTCTATGTGACAACAGTGGGGTACTCAACCTCGACCAAGGCCGTCTGCAGATGCGTATCACTAAAGTTGAGATCTAAGAAGTATCAAGGGAATGATCCCCAGTCTCGGCATGCTTAACGACAACCCACCGGTCGACAGTTTTAATCCCCCTCTCAAGATACTCAAAGCCAAGCTCGGTAAACTCTTCAGAGTCCTTAAATTCAACAATAGTTTGTGCCCTAGAAGCCTTAATAGCAGCATCAATTTTAGATTTCCATTTTCGGTTAAGGTCTTCAGAGTGTTGGCATGACTCATCGTTAGATTGTCAATTTTATTGTTTACCTCTTGCATGGCCGACTTGGTAGTTTTCAGCTCAGTTCGGAGGTTACTCTCCATTGTGACATCATCTCTTCCCTTTTGAATTAGGGGCATCCTATTGCTGATCTAGTCTCCCATCATGTGCAAAGAGACTATACCCTGTAAAATATGAGAAGACAAGTTAGTACGAGGTTTCATCAAAGATGATATATCACTTTGAAAATTCCGAAAAGATACCCAGACAGCTATGTGGATGGAAAAGTCGGTTAGCAACGCAACATCCATCGACTGAAGGAAGTGCTTATCGTCCTCAGACATGATATAGTCGATGGCATCATTGGCTTGTTTTCTATGCCCGATGATGCTATCGTCAGAAATCTTTAGCTGTGATAGCCTGGCTACAAGCAAATCTTCAGACGAGATGGAAATCGCTTGGTCTTGACGACCATGATTTGAAGGACGAATTATGGTAGTGTCATCAACCCGAGTCCTCTTATTCTTCCTATCTTTCTCAACTCGACTGGGTCCACCTAGAGATGAATTTTTGGTTGCTAGAGGGGCAGGGGGTTCATTACTCTGCCCACGCTTGCCTTGGAACTTACTTAAGTTTGGAACCACCATTTCCCATATAATATCAGAGATAATTTTCGAACGACCTGCAAATGATAGACTTGGGAAGTTAGTCACAAATATCTAAGAAATACGAAGCTGCACTTAGCAAAGTTTATTACTTACACAACTCCTCTAACGGGGTCATCATATGGTCAAAGCCTCAAGGTTCAATCCTGGGTCTAATTTGGCCGACGCTGAGACCTTACCCCACTTCAGAGGGGTCCTAGGCTCAGAGGTCCCACTAGCTTGGGTGGGGCCGAACTCCCAAGACCCCAAAATAAAAAGTAGCGAGGATTACAATTATGGTTGGAAGTTTGGGTAACTAGCATAAGTTTCTTCTCAGATTTCCTAGCTATGAGATGGGAGTAGCCAGATTAGGTCTTTGGGGACAATGGTGTAAGGAAAATGTTTAGTGGAATGTCAGTTTGGTGAACTGTCCTCTAAAGTATGATAGAACCAAGTATGACCCTCTAGGCATTCGGAGAAAGATGTGAGGGTGAAAGCTTGAGATGGGCCAAGATGGCACGAATTGTAGGATGGATAGGAGGCCGAAAGCCGAGCTTAAACATTTGCTCGTAAACACAAATTTTACCTTTCTCAGCCGTGAAATGCTCTCTCATTCTTATTAAGTTTTCTCATGTAAATAGATCAATATACCCCATATAAGTGCTTCCAAACCAAGAGATTGGCGTCAGACATTGTGCTCTCATACTCCTCAGCCATTGACGTATCAACCTCACTCTCATCACCACAACTTTCCTGAGCCTCGGCATGAGGATCATTTTGAGTCTGTGGATTACTTGGGTAACCACTTGGGAACCTTTCTACAAAATCGGATCCAGTTGCAGCCGATGGGGGAATTGCATCCAGGGGTGGGGGTGGAATTTCCACATTAAGCTCAAGAATCTTAACAGAGTCAGATTGATTTGAAGCCTCGTCTCTCTGAGATGAAGAGATATGAGAAGTGGCCTCGTCTACGTTCGACCCCTCAGCATGGGATGCAGAATAGTCCATGGCCTCCTCAAATGAATCCACATTCTCGGTTGCCTCAGATGTGGACATAGGGTCGTCTGGAGATGAGGACGACATAGACATATGATCACTTGGTTCGGATATTTGGGGATCGCAGGGCTCGGCGGCTTGAGGGTAGATGACATCCAAGGGGGGAGGATAAATAGGATGAATGGGAAACTCTTCGACCTTATACCCCTCGGCCTCTTAAGACTCTACCCTCCTAATATGTTCGAATCACTTATCTCTAACACTGGGAAACTCCTCTGCTAACTTGTAAAGATGTCTTAACATCAAAGGCCGACGTTTGACTTTATTGGGGAAAGGTGCGAACAACTTAAATCATTGACTAAGGTTGACTAAATATTGAATTGGAAGTTGAAAGGTTTTCAATAAAGAACTTCAAGAACAATTTGAAGATCTCGCCAGAGAAGATGATCGTAGTTCGCCAGAGAATGGTTGGAAAGACTCAAAACGGCCTAAAAAACCTACCTAAACATGGCCTACCACTTAATGTGTCCTAAATAGGGGCTGAACTCCTCCCTAAAAATACTCTCAAGCTCGCCGAAAAATGAAAATTCCACCAAAAATGAAAAAGGCAACAAGATTGAACCGGTTTAAAATAAAAAGAAGGATTTAAATGAGAAGGAGTGGAAGGATACCTAGAAGAGTTGAATGATGGAAAGAAGGGAATGAAAAAGCAAGACACGGGGAGTGCAGGAGGCTAGAGAAAGAAAGTAAAGCGGGAGTTTTTGATAAGATAAAGAAGAAAGAGAAAAATTTAGGGGTTTAAATATCAGGGAAGTGATGAGGTGTGATTCCAAAAATGAGTCATCATTTGAAGGCATAAAACCCAAAGCATCCATCCGCTAAATTAGACTTAGGCAAAACTCTACCCAATCAGAACTGTGACCGGTGTCACCCTCTTGTATATCCAGATGTATCCAGCCGATGCGTTAGAGACATCTCATAAAGGGGCAATTTTGAGTCATACCCCCCAGCCACCTCTTCACACAGATGACTGAGGGTTAGGGGGTGATTGATATGATCAAATATGACCTCGTCCCAGGATGAGATCTCTCAATTACAAACATCCGAGCTTCAGAAGGAACCCACAGGTCTCTTTCAACACTCTTCCAACACCAAGGTTGGCCTCGTACACATAACCTCGTCCATAAAGTAGGCGAAGACCATAAGAAAGAACCACAAAAATAAATACATCTCTCATCCTATCACCCAGCTGACATCGGGAGTCTTCTAGCTTAGTCAACCTAGGCCTGAGCTCCTCAGGCCGAAACCACACTTGCCAGTTTCACATGTAAGGTCAAGCGTTACATCAACAACCTCGTACTTGGTTGGGGCCAAGACATTTACAGAAGATTCCATGAGTGAACAAGAAATAGAATGTACTAAGGTAACTTGTCCCACGTGAGCAATTTATTTATAACTAAGATTATTCTCCTCATATGAGGGGAGATTTCATCATCATTACATACATGTGCATGGACAACTATCACTACCTGAGTGGATGCCCTCATCTGTGCACACCTTCAATATGCTTGGGGGTGCATTACACCCCCAGGCACTATATAAACCCATCATCTTCTCCATTGTATAGGGAAGGAATTAGAACCCTAGCTTAAACTCTACTCAATTGTATACAGAAGAGAGAGAGAGAGAGAGAGAGAGAGAGAGAGAGAGAGAGAGAGAGAGAGAGGGAGAGAGAACTTGTGTTGTAACCAGACCATTAGAGCCATATTTATTAGTAGAAATCATTCACACACACACACACAGTGGATGTAAGCTCTGACCGAACAAATTAAATCCAGGTGTTCATCCTCTTCACCTCATCTCTTTCTTTGTTGGTTTGTTGTGTGATTACTGCCATTGTTGTATACTTGTTTTAGCTTCATACTTCTACGACCCAGTGATACCATTTATGGTATCATCAATTATCATCATGCCTCATTTTTCCTAAGAAAAATGGCGTAAATATAAGCCCTACAATTAAGGTATAAGGGTATATGTGGGATCTAATTGATTAATAGTTATTAATTCAAACATATGAGGTATCAGGGTATATTAGTTTGATTAAGGTTTTAATACTTTCAAACATATAACGGTATATTAGTTTGATTAAGGTTTTGAGAATGGAAAGGATATTGAGTCAGTGGGTGCGGAACATAAGATACTCAATTAATTTCAAACTCTAAATATATACCAAGCCCTAAATGACAATACCCTTAAATAATGCAATTTAAGGGAATCCCTAAGTAACCACATTCAGTCAATTCTAATAATACTCAATTAATTTCAAACTCTAAATAAATTTTAATCCCTAAATGGCAATACCCTTAAATAATGCAATTTATTTTAATCCCTACGTAACCACATTCAGTTAATACTAATAATACTTGTGGCCATCCCTGATCCCCGCGGTGGGAGAGACGAAGAAGATGGGGGTCTTCTTCTTATCGGGAGGATCTTGGTCCCGCGCATCCCTCTCGGGAGCGCTTTGGCCGGCATCGGTGATGAGGTGAAAAATGTAGAGAGATGGAGTCGCCAGTCTATTTTACTCAAAACAGACAAAATAAAGGGGGATCCATCCCGAAGGACAGCATCCAAAGACATACTAATACATACGAAACCAAAAAATGATTCGAAAAAGGTCCGGAGGCTAAGTTACGAAATGCGAAGGTGTTAGACACCCATTCTGCCCTTACGATCTCTCATGGGTTATTACTATTTTCCATTATTTCTTCATGATAAGTGTGCATGGGTATATGTCAAGGTTCTAAAAAACGCGGGGCATGATTGAGGCGTGGAGGCCAAGCCTTAAGCCTTAGAAGCCTAGGCGGGCCTAGGCGTAAAAAGGCGTGAAAAGGCGTTTAGGCCTTCTTAATATATTTTATTATTTTTTAACCATAACAAGGATATTAAAATACAAAAATTGCACATATCATAAAAATATGTCTGAATATATGCAAATTAAAATACTATCTGATTATTTTGGATAAGATAATGGTCCGGTTTGTAAACAAATTCTTTAAAAGGCGACCTCGTTTCACTACGGCATTGTTGTTTTTAGAAAAAAGTGCGACATAAGGGTTTTACCAAGAATAAGGCGTGAAAAGCGTAAGGCGAGGAGTTTCTCCTAAGCCTTAAGCCTAAGCGTGCCTAGGAGGAGCCTAGGCCGGTTTTTTAGAACAGTGGTATATGTATTGGAGATAGGAATCATCGACTTGTATCATGGAAGAGATAAAGCGATTCATCCATAGGAATATCCCTAAAAGTAATATTAGAAAATAGGATTTACGCGATTATCCTTATGTCGATCGTTATGATGGAACGATAACCCATATCGAATAATATGCAACTAAGAACAAGTATATGTATATGTAAATATGTATAATCTAAGAGAGTTAAGTTTAAAGAATATAGAAAAATAAAAAATGGGAGAAAGGTAGGAATAGGAATCGAGTCTCGGGTTTTACCCCGAGATGCCTACGTAGCCCATAGAGGCATCAAAGTCCATGTAGTTCATATGCAAAACAAGGGGTGGAGTTTATACCATAAATTCAACCGGGGACTTCTCTTATAAGTGTGTGTGTGTGTGTGTAAAAAGTGTTTTAGTAGTGAGAAAAGTGTGAGAATTCCCGTTTGGAATTTATGAGTAAACCCTATTTTTCCTATTTTTGGGGTTTTATTTATATGAAAATAAGAGATATGAAATAATACCAAATAAAAAGTATATTAGGATATGTGAGATGAGAGATGAGAGAATAAAAAGTGCTAAGTAAAAAAACAAATTAATGCGAATTTAGGAGAATTTAAAGAGAGAGTTGAGAAAGTTGGACCTTCCTGAAGATCTTGATCTTGATCTTGGATGTTGGAGAGAAGTCCTTGCACTTGGGTGATAATGGAGGGTACTTAATTCACCAAGTTTGATGAAAAAGGTGATGAAAGGTGAAGGTTGGAAAGGAATTTGGATGTGGAAATCACGCTGACTTCAAGAGAGGTTTTCTGAGTTTGCTGAGAGTGATAAATCTTTGATCTTCCTCCTCCTTAAAATGAGGTCAGGCCCTACTTTTTAAATTCCTTGGGCATTGAAGATCGACATATCCCTGGTCCTACCAATCGGAAGGTGTGTTTGGGCACACTACCGATAGACAGGGTTTAGGACCTACCGTTTGGCAGTCTCTTTCAGGTCCCTTCGGAAAATCGGCCGTAGAGCGTAAACCGCTGATCTGAATTGCGCACGGGGCAAACTGTTGGAAAGATAATTCAGAGACCTTTGAAAGTATTTGGACTTCTCCGGGGTATAAATGTTGACTTTGGGTCAAATGTGGCTCGAAAGCGTTCATTGGTCCTTTGGACGGGGAATCGTCGAACGCAAACGGATCGTTCATCCGCATGGTAAGTCATAATCACGCACGGGGTGGACCGTTGGAAAGGTTAAGAGATGTTCTTCGACATTCCAAAGAGCTTAACTCGGTTTAGGGAGTTAAATTTGGTCAATCAGGGCCTGAAAGCGCTCGATGACCTTTTGTAGTAAAACGGATCATTCGTCCGTACCGTGAGTCAAAATTGCACACGGGACAGACTGTTGGAAAGGGGATTATGTGCACTTCAAAGATTCATTCAGTCTTGGTTGAGCTAAAGAGTTGACTTTGGTCAAATTGATCCTAGGAGCACTCGGTGACCTCCTGATCGAGTTTTAGGGGAAAACGGGTCATTTAAACATCGTAAGTCAAAATCGTGGACAGGATGGACCATTGGAAAGGGGATTTAGTGCCCTTCGAAGATTCATTCATTCTCGATTGAGCTGAAGAGTTTGAATTTTGGTCAAACAGAGCCTGGGAGTGCCCGATGGCCTTTAGGTTACTACCTGAGGTATAACTTAGGTTTGTAGCGATGAGGGGAGGTGCTAGGGACCTAAGGAGAGGTTAGAGGGTGCTAGAATCATGTGTCTACAGAGCCCCTCGACGGGTGAGTTTGGAATAAATGATAGCCGTAAAAAATACACCACATGATGCCTTTGAAAGAGGATGACCAAAGGGTCATGGTCGATTTTGAGGACCTAAGGATGAGTATGACCGATTCTGCGGGTCGAAGCCAATTCTGAGGGCTTAAAGATGATGGTGACTGATTCTGCAGCTCGAAGCCAGTCGTGAGGTCTTAAGTTTGAAATGACTAATTCTGCAGATCGAAGCCAATTCTGAGGGCTTAAGGATGAGGGTGACCGATTCTGAGGGTTGAAGTCAATTCTGAGGGATTAAATTGAGATGACCAATTCAGCGGTTCAAAGCGATTTTGTGAGTTTAAGTTATGATGCCCAATTCTGCAGGTCAAAGCCAATTATGTGGGATTAAGGATGAGACTACCAATTCTGCGGGTCGAAGCCAATTCTGCGGGCTTAAGTTGGGCATGACCAATTCTGCGAGTTGAAGTCAATTCTGCGGGCTTAAGGATGACATAACCAATTCAGCTGGTCGAATCCAATTCTACGGGCTTAAGGATGAGATGACCGATTCTGCGGGTCGAAGCCAATTCTGCGGGCTTAAGGATGAGATGACCAATTTTACGGGTCGAAGCCAATTCTGTGGGCTTAAGGATGAGATGACCAATTCTGCGGGTCGAAGCCAATTCCTAGGGCTTAAATTGAGATGACCAATTCTGCTAGTCGAAGCCAATTCTAAGGGCTTGAGATGAGATGACCAATTCTGCGGGTCAAAGCCAATTTTGAGGGCTTAAGGATGAGATGACTCATTTTGTGTGTCGAAGCCAATTCTGAGGGCTTAAAATGAGATGACCAATTATGCGGGTCGAAGCCAATTCTGAGGTCTTGAGATGAGATGACCAATTCTACGGGTCAAAGACTAGTATAAGGGCTTAAATTGAGATGTTCTCGGGGAACTCTACTGGGAAAATTATCTCGTGATTTTGATTTGAGCTGGGGAGACGATTGTTGGGGAAATCCTCGTATCTTTTGGAGACTTTGTCGGGGGAACAACCAATTTGATGCTGTAAATTCCACTAGGTAAGTGATTAGGTGGTCCAGGGTTTTGACGTATTTCTCGGGGAAATTTTGAGACCTTCAAGGAATTTTGGGATACCTTAGAGATCCCTCGAGGACGTTGCGAGGAGGAAATTCACTTGGATTTTGAGAGTTTCGCTGGGGAAATAGGGATTCCTCTTGGGGGAGTGCGAAACTTTCTTGGTGAAAATGTTCTAAATCCTTTCCGGGATTTTTAGGAATTTTTAGGGTTTTCTGGTATTTTTTTCGGAATATCTGTATGAAAATTTAAGGGGGTTGCCGATCGGCATGGTGTGGAGGATGTCATTCGGCAGTGGCACGGACTTTTGAGTTGCCTCGAGAAGGCAAAGGGTCAGTACTGATCGGTAGGTGGGGGTGAAGTGCCAATCGGCATGACCCTTGACATCCTATATAAAGGGGGCGAATTCCCCTCATTTTTCACAGCTTCTTTCCTTCTCTCTTTTTGCAATTTTCTTCTACGAATCGTCCTAGCATTACGTAGTCTAAAAAATGGCCACTTTTGTGAGCACTAAAGTACATTGGGAGTGGTTGGTTGTTGACGATTGGGCGAACGTGGAGTGGAGGGTCAGGGCACCTATTTCCTAGGGGAGTGAGAACTCTTTTGACGCATTCGAGCTGGTTGCAGATAAGAAGACCTTTCTGCGGGAGCTGTCGCATCATCGCTCTTCTAGGGTGGTGAACCCTGGTGGTTATGTAAGTAAAATGACCTTTGGCATTCATTTCTTGTGTTCTCCTCTTTTCTTGGATTTTGACAAGGATTTTTTCTTTTTGACAGTTTGATGTGTCTCTGTCAACCATGCGTGCCCGCGGGACGACAGAGCTTAAGGAAGTCTGGGAGCATCTTCCACCTGTGGTGCATTGGGTGGTATCATCAACAGGCTTTGGGAGGTTGGCATCTGCGTTGGATGAGATGCCTCATTTGACGACGGTCTTATGCGCTCTGGGGGAGAGGTGATGGTACACTACCCACACCTTCCATTTTGGTTTCAGGGAGATGACTGTGACTCCCATAGATGTGCAGCAGCTACTGGGGCTGGATTGTGATGGAGAGCAGATAGAGGAGGACCGCTCTTTACGGGTGCGGTCGGAGGAGGTGCGTGAGGCACTTGGTGATGTGGGAGGATAATGTCTGGGTATTCTATTCGTCTGTCACAGGTGAAGGATGTTTTATTATGCAGGGTGATTGATGTGGAGGATGGGCAGTAGGTGAGATAGATGGCCCGGTTGTTTATCTTGCTGGTGTTGGGTGGATTTTTGATGGCGTCGAGCGGCGACGTTGTCCATTTATGTATTTTACCACATCTGAGGATTTTTTCAAACATCTCTCTCTATGATTGAGGGAGCCTAACTTTGGCGACCCTTTATTTTTCCTTGGATATATTCAGCCGATGCTGCCGGCAGACCTTCACTGGAGCCATGTATCTTCTTGAGTTAATTTACTCATTTTCTTGTCATGCATTCGCATTTTCCTTATGCACCCCTTTTTTAATCTCAAATTTTTTTATCTTTGGTAGACATTATACTATGAGGTGATCAGGTGTAATACCCAGCTGATCGCTTTGAAGGATGACACTATTGGTGATTTTTATTGGTTATATAGATAGCGCAAAGCAAATCGACAGTCAAGGAGGTCTCTCTCTCTGGAGATGGTGTGCCAGGTCTTAAATGGACGGACCAGTGATAGGGTAAGACTTCTTTCTTCTTCAGTCTAACACCTTTGGGTTCTCTGATTCCATATTTCCTTATATTTTGCTGGGGATTTTTTAGGTGACCTTTTACCCTTGGGGGACAACCGTTCACGACACGGGGTTGACTGGACTAAATGCACAGATGAGGAATTTGCTCGCGCATGAGTTTGGCCACTGTTGGTAACTCGGGGAGAGGATGATCCGACATATTGCTAAGGAGGAGGTGGTGGTGCCACCTGCGAGCCCCCTATGTCTATGGGGCGGGAGCGTCTGCTACCAAAGGATGTGAGGATCGCAGCGATGATTGGCGAGTCCTACCTGTTATACACCGATACAGCTGTGTCGTATGATTACACGGACTTTGTGATGTGATGGATGATGGCACCCAGCATATATGATGCATTTCCTTTCCCTCCTACGGGTTCTAGTCGGGCAGTGGGGTCTTCCCATAGTGGTGGCGGTCCGTCGACATCTGCGGTGGCGACGACTTCAGAGGTCCCCTTTGTGTGGCTGCATACCTCTTTATAAAATATTTGACAAGCTGATGGAGGGATGGTGCCTATGCTGCATCGTCCTCATGCAATGGACCCGAAGGAGTTGGGCTTAACAGAGGAGGTTCTTCGTCCTAAGGTATATCTTTCCCATTCTTCTCCTTTGGTTTCTTTTGATCTTCTCTGCTTGTTACTGATTTTGCCTTTTCTTACAGCACGCCTGGGTCTCCACTACCTGGTTGAGGGATATTAGAGACTGGATATCTTCAGAGACCGCCCATATTAGGGATGCAATTCCTGTTCCTTCTTGCTTGGTGCCATCTGCCTCATTTTGATGAGTAATCTAGTTCGGGTAGCGGTGGTACATCATCTCTCCGTAGGGGAAAGAGAGCGCATTGCAGGGGTGGAAGCTCTTAGGAGAGAGAGGTGAAGATTAGGTGAGAGAGAGAGGGAGAGAATATGGGTTCGGGCTGAGTCCCATTATTTTTTTCTTTTCTTTCCTATAAGATTGATGTGACACAGAGATATATCTATGCAATGCAATGAAGTTTTTTTTATTATCTTATGTTAATGATGAATGAATGCATGCACATGTGCTTTTTTACTTTGCTGCTGAGACCGTAAAAAGAAATATTTTCGGGATTTGAAGGAAAGTTTTAAAATGAGAATTTATATAAAGATGAAAAGTGGATTTTTTAAATTCTGCTTGAGAATATCAATTTATTTTGAGTTTTCTGAATTTTGACAAAAGAGGAAAAAGGAAAAATTCCAAAAGTAGGGGGTTGATAATCGACAAGAACCTTGTCCTACCTATCGGAAGGTCAGTCTAGCCCCATCAATTCAAAGCTTTAATTGGTACCCTCTTCAGCCTTTGGTACCTTATGGGGCAGGATTTCCTCTGATTTCTGTAGGGGTTATGTCTTTTGTGGGGGGTTTCAAGTATAAAAGAGGGGTTAGAGTGGAGTGTTTTCCTCACACCTTCACATCTTAACTTTCTTATTTTGTGAGATAGCTCCCCCTGGTAGTGTTGAGTTTTCCAACTAACTCGAAACTTTAGAGGCGATGTGCTTCTATAACGTCGACTACGATGCTTACAACATGCGTCGAGTTTCTTTATGGCGTAATCATCCCATAGAGTGGAACATGTTGATGGCGGCGGTACAATTCTGGTACCCCAAAGACCATGTATTTCGCTTTGTCTTGGAAGAAGTCTGTCCGACCTACGAGGAATTTTCTGCCATGTTAGGGATAAATCTCGGCGTTGCTGTGACTTTGCCTAAGTTTTCTCTTTCTTCCCGGGAGTTGTTGGCCGGGCTTCTTTGTGTTTCGTCCTCGGCGTCCAGATCACTGGTGTCTGGAGGTATGATTTCTCTTCCAGTGGTGTTGCGGTTCGAGCATTTGCAGGAGGTTGGTGATGCTGGTTATACCGGAGCTGTCGTTCTGGGCTTAGTTTAAAAATTACTGCTGGTGACTGGGGAGTTGTTGGTGGACTCACAACTTGCAACTGTTACTTCATGGATGTCCTACCATCGTAATCCTATGGAGGTGATACTGGAAGAGACTTTCAATGTCTTAGATGCTTGGCGAGAAGGTCGTTCTGACTTTCTGAGGGGTAGCCCTATGATGCTGTTAATGTGGTTGTCTGAAAGATTTTGCCTGGTGACTCCTCCGGAATAGCCTTTGTCGGCTGTACCCAACCTCTTTTCGCGCCATTTCATTAGTGTTGGCCTAGATATTGAGAGCTGGGAGAACTGGTTCGTGGAGCATGGGGATCTAAATTTGTACTAGTCAGTACCTTGGTGGGGACAACTGTTGCCTATTCTGGAACTGGAAGAATACCCGTATGTCCGACTGGTTGATCTCAGACAGACCTCCTTTTATTTCTTTTCGCCGCTTCTGCGCCAATTTGGCTGGGAGTAGATCGTTCCACCTCGTACACTAGACTTCTTTCTGATAGAAGATTTGACAGAGCATCTGCGCATGCGGCTTGGCTCTTTGTGGGAGAGTCGGCATCCGTCGACTCGTCCCTCTCAGTCTACTGGGAGAGTTTGGCACATCCCTGGGGATTATATGAAGTGGTTATGGAGAAGAGTAGTTAGCAAGATGTTGGCAGTGGAGACCAGACAAAGGTGGCTTATCTTATCCGATACCATGGAGGGAGGGGTTGTGGTGTTTCCGAGGTTGGTTCGAGCTTATCGGTCTATGGAGCGTCTGCGATATTCTATTCAGGTAGGGGAATCTTGGGGACCCCAGGATGTAGATGATGATGATGGAGAGGGCTCCTCTGGTAGCTGTGGGTAGGACTCTTGGGGAGTTTTTTTTGTAATGGGGAATAAATTTGGAAATTTTATTTGGTTTTTTAGAAAGGTAGGGGGAAGGGAGTCATCCATTCCTTTTCTTATGTAATTGCACTGTAATTTTCTTATTAGTGAAATAAATAAGTTTTTGATCATCCAGCTATGCCTTTTGATGAATTTAATATTTTTGAATTATCTATACCGATCTCTAAGGAATGCATAATCCTTTTGTTCAAGTATATATTAGAATGAACTGTCGTTCTCAGAGATAAGAAAAGAATAGTTTTTACTGAAAAAGAAAGGGTCGTGCTCATGTAAGATGTATGAGCTACCTACATACCCCTGGGGGTTTTGAAAAGTTTTAATTTTTCTTTAAATGGTTTTTGTAGAGGATCAGGCCCACGTAGTTCTCGGTAGTGGGAGATGAAGATTTTTTTTTTAAAATAGAAGGGAGATTGGAAGAGTCGTAGCGCGCCGAGATTTCAGACTAGGGGTAAAATTCTTGAAATGGTCCAGGTTGACTAGATGAGCCATATCTTCTCCATCCAAGTCGGCGAGCATGGCGACAATGTCGGATAAGATCTTTTTGACGATGTATGGGCCGCTCTAATTGGGCTTGAAGTTCCCTCTGGGGTCCCAGATGGGCTCTACTATTTCTTTGAGGGCTAAATCCCCCTCTCGAACACCGTGATCCTTGACTCTATTATTAAATGATCGCGCTATTCGGCAATGGTACCCTTGTATGTGGTGTAGATATTTCAATCTCCTTTCATCTAGTAGGGTTAGTTCGTCAAGACGGCTTTGATGCCAGTCCTCCTCACTGACGTTGCTTTCAAGCATGACGCGTAGCAAGGGTATTTCTAGCTCCACGGGTAGGACTACTTCCATGTCGTAGACTAGTGAGTAAGGGGTATCCCCAGTAGAGGTTCGGATTGAGGTTCGATATCACCATAGGGCGTATGGGATTCTGTCGACCTAATCTCAATAGCTTTCGATCATCTTACTGATGATGGATTTGAGGTTCTTGTTGGCTGCTTCGACCACACCATTGGTCTGAGGACAGTAGGGAGAAGATTTGTGTCTCTGATTCCCATACTTGTGGACCAATTTTATGAATTTTGCCTCGAAATGCAATTCGTTATCTGACACTAGCTCGTACGAGACCCCTTATCGGTAGATAATGTTTTTCTTGATGAATTGGGCCACTTTCTTGGCATTTAAGACTGCATATGACTCGGCTTCGACCCATTTGGTGAATTAACCAATGGAAACCAGGATGAACTCATGCCCGTTGGAGGCCTTGGGTGTAACCTTCCCTAACATGTCGATGCCCCGGGTGGAGAACGGCTAGGGAGAAGTCATGTTGTATAATTCTCGTGGAGGCAAGTGTTGAAGGTTAGAGAACTGTTGAAATTTGAGGCATCTCCGAACATAGGCAGAGAAATCCTGGATCATGGTGGTCTAGCAGTAACCTTGTCGAATGATCTTCTTAACAAGCATGTGACCGTTCATGAGGGGCCCGCATTCCCCACTGTGGATTCTCTGTATTACCTCTTTAATATCATCCCCTACGATGTAGTGTAGATGGGTTCCATCAAAGTTCCTTTTGAGCAGTGCTTTGTGAAAAATGATGTACTGGGCAGCCAGTCTTCAGAGGGTTGCCCGATATTTCTTATTGGAACCCTCGAGATACGTACCATACTTGAGGAGGTGCCGAATATCATAATACCAGTAATTGGCTAGCTCGGGATCTTCTTTGGTGATGAGATCAATATGGTAGCAGTGGGTTGGTTTATCTTGCTTTTAAACTAGGAAGGTGGCCATTATTATTCCTTCGTGCATGTCGACCATGGAGGTAGGGTAGCAAGGGCATCAGCAAGGTTATTTTTTGCTCGAGGTAGGCAGTGGAAGGTGATGTCTTAGAATTGAGAGGCCAGTTCTTTTACATGGGCATGGAAGAGTTGGAGTTTCTCATCCTTGACTCCCCATTTTCTAAGCACTTGACCAATGATGAGGGCAGAATCCCCGTATACATCTAGGCATTGGATACCTTTCTTGAGAGCAACCTTGAGGCCTACCGTACTCGCCTCATATTCAGCCATGTTGTTGGTGCAGGGAAAATCCAATTTGATGGCGCTGGGAGTGTGGGAGTCATATGGGGCGATAAGAAGTATACCAATGCCATATCCCTTTTTTTGGCAGCGTCGTTACAGAACATTTGTCATCGGAGGTCATCTTGAGCGGTGTAGAGGATGTTTTCATCTTGGCATTTGAAGATCTAAACATCATCTTCTTTCATGGGGTAGTTAGCGAGGTAGTCAGAAATGGCTTTTCCTTTCATGGATTTCTGTGTGACATACATGATATTGAACATAGCTAGGAGCATCAACCACCGCGCCATTCGGATGGATAAGACGAGTTCTCAAGAAGGTACTTGATGGGTTTCATTCGGGATACAAGTTTAATGGGGAAGGCTAGCATGTAATGTCGCAACTTTTGGGTGACCCAAACAAGCGGGACGTATGCTTTTTCCAAAGCCGTGTAGTTGACTTTATAACCGACCAGTTTACGATTGGCGTAATAGATGGCTCTTTCTTTGCTGGAATCTTCAAGGTATTGAGCTAGCAAAGCCCCATCTACAATATCGATTATGGTTAGGTATAGGAGCAAAGGGAGATCAGGTTATGGTGGCATGAGTACCGGAGGTTGATTCAGGTATTATTTGATTCGGTCAAAAGCTCCTTGGTAGGCCTCATTCCAAATTTTGGTTGAATCCTTTCAGAGGAGTTTGAAATTTAGTTCATAAATGGAGGTGAGCTGGTTGATGAACCGACTGATGTACTGCAATTTCCCAAGGAAACCACATAATTATTTTTCCATTCGGGGAGGTGGCATCTCAAGTATGGCTTTCAGTTTGGCAGGATCTTCTTCTATCCCTCTTTCACTAACCATGAATCCCAAGAGTTTTCCCTTTGTAATGCCGAAGACACATTTCTGTGGATTGAGTCTCATCTGATATCATCGCAGTTGTTCGAAGAACTTTTGGAGAGCGGGGACATGACCGTATCTAGTTTTGGATTTGATAATCATATCATCCATATAGACCTCAACTTCTTTATGAACCAGATCGTGCAGGATGGTTGTGACTGCCCTCTGGTAGGTAGCCCTAGCATTCTTGAGACTAAATGGCATAACAGTGTAGCAAAAGGTTCCTATGGGGTGATGAACGCGGTTTTTTCTTGGTGATCTGGGTGCATTTTGTTTTGGTTGTATCCGATAAACCCATCGATGAATGACTTGAGAGCATGACTGGCTATATTATCCATGATCATATCGATATTGGGTAACGGGTAATCATCCTTTGGAGAGGCTTTATTCAAGTCCCGTTAGTCTACACACATCCGAACTTTACCACCTGATTTTATCACAGGCACTATACTGGCTATCCATTTGGGATATTCGATCACACGAATGAAACCCACGTTCAGCTGTTTGACCACCTCTTCTTTGACTTTGAGCGACCATTCGGTGCAGAGCTTTCTCAGCTTTTATTTAATCGACTCGTTATCTGGAAGAGTGGGGATCTCATGTTGAGCCATTTCAGGATTAGTGTCAAGCATATCGACATAGGGCCATGCAAAGATATCCACAAATTCCTTTACCAATTCTTTGAGTTGTACATGCTCATGCTCATGGAGGGTAGCCCCTATCCTAATCTCGCACTGTTGGCTACTAGAACCGAGGTTAATAACAACAGTCTCTTCTTCATTAATTTGAACCCGGTTATGTTCTTTATTATTAACCTTATTTAGATCAGTTAAGAATTATTCATTTGCAAAATCATCATCATCAAAAGTTTGATTAGAATCTAAACAGTTAATGTAAGGCACAACAAGATACTCAAAATCTTCGTTTATTTCATTGATAGGGAAAAAACATTGAGAACCTCATCAAAGGAGGACTCGGTTATATTTCAGCAAGGATAGACAACAGAAGAAGAAATTGGGTAAACATTGGGATTAGGTGGGATTTCAACAAGTAAAACGGGCACAGCATGCCAGTTAAGGAGAGGCGTATCAGCAGCTTTAACCAAGTGGGATGGATCCAGTGATGTAGAACTTGAATGAACCATGCAGAGTGTCAGCCCCAGTGTCTGCAAGTTGAACGAATCCTCGGAGTCACTTTCCTCCGTCTCTTCGGTATTTTTGATGAGCGATTGTACATGGTGTTGGGAACTTTCGGCCCATGGGTAGCTGTCTTAGAAAAAGATCTCCATTCTAGGCTTCATCTTCTTATCTGTATGGCCATACCATGGCTCTGGAAAGCCACAAAAGGGGAAGTATTTGCCCTCTTTAATGAATCTTCCATTCAAGGAGTCACCTGGGATAGTCTGAATGCAGTTTAGTCTTCTCATTGGTCAAGATTGGCAGATCATTCTGAGCTCTTGTCTAATGGTTGATACCCAAAACCACAAGGAGGGAAAGTTTTCTTCATTTCAATGGGCTCAAGTATCCCTTACTGTCTTTTCCCTAGCCCTAGTTCGAGAATGAAGTGCATGTTTCTGAATATCTGAATTGCATTGACGTTGGCTTGAGGGTCGTATTCCAGACAAACTCTTTCTTTGAAATCGTCCCCCTGCCGAGAGTAGAAGTGGTTCAACTCAGAATCCTTATAGGAGAAAATCAGTTTGACTCGTGTTGTATCTCAAGGATTGGACTACTGGTACTTGCACCCTCGGTATTATTATTGTCACCCAAAATGGTGACGAATCATCCGTCAGCTAAGAATTTCAATTTCTGATGGAGTGAGGAAGACACACCCTTAATACTGTGGAGCCAAGGTCGTCCGAATAACAGGTTGAAACAAGCTGGGATGTCAATAATTTGGAATTCACCAATGGGGTTTATAGGGCCATTCCCTATTACAAGCTGTATGGATCCTATCACCTCCCGACGGGTATTATCGTAGGCATGCATAGCAGCGAAAGTTAGAGTGAGGTCACTTTCTTTCAGCCCTAAGCATTTGAAGGTTCTTAATGGGAAAACATTCAAGGTGGATCCGTTGTCGATAAGAGAGAGTGGTACAATCTTCCCCATAACTTTGACGGAGATGTTCAGTGCATGATTGTGGGTTGGCCCAATTCTGGGAATTCTTTTTCGAAAAAAGATAGCATTCTGGTAGAGGTTAATGATCCGACTAAATTTATCGCTTCTTCTAGTGTGGTGGAAGGAGGAACTGTGGATCCAGTGAGCAACTTGATCAAAGCATTTCTGTGTAGCCGGGAAGACATGAAAAGCCCCCATAGGGTGATGTTAGCTTGAGTTTTCTTTAGTTGATCGAGGATCTTGCTATCCTCGAGGGCCATCTCTGGCATAGGAAGCTTTTTAACTCCCTTTCCTTTGTCATTGGCTGGTGGTAAGTTTAGGATCTGGTATGACTCCCTGATCTGGTCATATGATTTACTAAAGAAGGGAAGAACATGAACCCTATTTCTTCATCGATCTCGGGTCATTCTGCCACTTTGTTTATTTCTCCTAGGAGCTTATAAAATGATATCACCCCACACGTGTCGACTACCGGGACATCTTTCTCAAGAGCTTGTTCTTCATTCGAATCTTCGAATTCTTCCCCCCATCCGGTGGCAACAATTTTGTATTTCCATGTAAAGTCAATACATTCCACAACTTTAATGTCTTCTTCATACAGGTTTTCCCATTCTGTGGGGATAAGTAAGGGTGAAGGGACCAGGCGTCCTTGTAGATTTAGAGTATCAAGTAACTCGGTCATACTACAAATATTATTGGTTTGCTCAATAATTCTCCCATGATCTGGACAACATCATTTAAGCTGACTTCATCAGTCGGTACCACCCAATCGTCTGACTCTCGGGCCCATTTTTTTGCTTCCAAGAATAGCGTACTGAACCTCCGATAATCAATAATCATCTGTGAGAGCAATTTCATCCCGACCTCTAGGAGTTGGTTTAACATTTCTAATTATTCCATACCTCTATTTTCAAAACGGGTACGGACAGCGATGCATACTCTAGTAAGGAGTGACACTGCTTGATCAACGAGGGTAAAAGGGTGTAAAAGGAAATATGGGAAAGTTTGGAGAGGTTTGGGAGAGTGTATGGGTTTGATTTGAGTTGAGGTATCAAATTCTAGGTTCTCTTCTAGGAAGATGGCATTGGTATGATTTGGGAGTGTGTTGTGAGTAGTGTTTAGGATTGGCTGGTGGGGTAATGGTACCCCGGTCAATTGGATTATGTTTTGGAGGTGAAAGCATTGGTCGGTGGAATGGCCAGCAGTTTGGTGAAAGGCACAATGGGAATCTACCTTGAAGTTTATTAGGAGTGGATTTGGCAATGGACGGGGATCCAAGGGTTTGATAAGGTTTCGGCTTAACAGGGCTTGATAAACTTTGGAGAGGGGAGCATGAAGCTCGGTGTATTCCTTTCAGACTGGGATAGGGAGGCTTTTTGGTTCCCACGAAGTGGTTGGTTGAGAGATGTTGTTGATGGTTGAGACTGTAGTACTGGCAGGTTTGTGATATTTTCTGGGGGTGAACTATCCGGACACTTTCTTTGGTTTAACCTCTGTCTTAGTAAGACCCTCCTCTATTTCTAATCCTGCTTCCCTGAGAGCTCGGAAGTGGGGATAGTATTTTCCTCCCATGGTTGCTCGAACATGGGGCAAAAATTTCTTTTTCACTATGTTGACTTGTTCTTCCTCAGATGGCGTATTGGTCATAGAGGTTGCCTTTTCCCTCCATCGGGCAATGAAGTTACTGACTGATTCCCCAGAGTTTTATTTGAGAAGCTCTAAATCACGACGGGTGACCTCAAGATCTTCATTGTATTTGTACTGCGACATGAATTCACGAGCTACATCCTCCCAGCTACAGATTCTGGACTCCTCGAGATACAAAAAACATTGGAGAGCGCTATCCTCCAAAGTTTACTGAAATAATTGGGCCATCACTTTTTCAAAAGCCCCTAGGAGAGTCATGGAATGGTAATAAGTGCGAAGATGAACAATCAGTGGTTTACTTATTTCGAATTTCTTGATACTTGGCATCTTGAATTTCTTGGGTAATCTCACCTTTGATAAGAAGACATGTGGGTGTAGTCCATGTAATTTCCAGAGATTCGGACTTGGTAGAACTTCTTAGTCAGCATCTTGTGATCTTCTTTGACCTTGTTCAATTCTTCCGCTTTTGGATCAACGATCATAGGCAAGTTAGCCCCAGGCTGGGCAAGGTTTGGCCTAGGAAGCTGGGCAGGCGACGACCCATTAACAGGAGGGGCACGTGGAACGTGTTGATACTCTTCGGGAACCCAGATAGGCTCGGGTGGACCCATAGCGTGAGGGAATAAGGCCTCGATCTCTTGAGGAATAGGGACCTAGTTTTGTTGCATCTCTCGAACCTCGGTCTGAAGGTTATCAATCTTGGATACGAGCTAAGCTAAAGCTATCGTTAGATCTGGATGCACAACTAGTACTTGGTCTGTGTTATCCATGGAAAGCGGATGGATTTTGGACTCGGAAGAAGTAGCGGGGGAACGGAAAAAACTCCAGGGTGAGTTGACTGAAGTCCGAAGCCAATAATGAGCGATCGACCTGAGAAGGCGTAAAATGGGATTTATTTTTGAGAGAAAGAATGAAAATATTTTTGATATTTTTTTCTTTTTGAGATCGAACGACAAAATATTTTTGGATTTTTGATAAAGAAAAGAAAAATATTTTTGGATTTTTTATAAAGAATGGATAAATGTTTTTAGATTTTTTATAAAGAATGGAGGATTTTTTTTGGATTTTAATAAAGAAGGGACAAATGTTTTTGGGAGATGGGTCTCAGCATGATTTTTATTATGTTCTCACTTGTATTAAATTCTCCTAAATGCAGAATGAAATGCCGGATGGGACCGGAGCCTGGAAAAGTTGGGTTTGTAACATATGAAATGCTATGGTCAGACTTATAACCAGGCTCATGGGCAGGGTCCCATTTTAAAAATGCACAAAAATTTGGGCGGCAGGCCGACCTGGAATTTCGGCAGAGTTTTCGGTTGAAACTGACAATCTAACATGTGTGTCCTAGGCTTGACACTTATATGCGGGTATGCAGTTGGTTTGGTAAATCGGAAAGGGTTCCCCCCTTTGGCGTGGCTTCCACGATATATGTCTTGCTTTTAAGGGAAATTGGTACGTGTGGACAAGCCATTTGATATACCTAAGTGTACGTGAATTGCCTCACCATATACCTCATGGGGACGGTACAATGAGAGCGAATTCGATATACTTTGCATACGTGAATGAGTTCCCTACGATATACCTCCCGTCATGACTTTGATCAAGAGGTACGATGTTGAGAAACCGTTAGATATACGTCGAAGGTACTTGGCCAATGGAAGGTAAGAGTCATATCGCTTAGGCTAACTGTGCCTTTCCGGACCAGCGCCCATCACGAAGTGATCCTCCAATTACTGGATAAAAATTTGGTCAATCACAATGCTCTTTGGTGATATCGTGTGAATCATGCATGATTATCTTATTAGTATCTTATGAGAGTATCTTTCTTGATCATGCCCAATAGGAAGCAAAGTGTGAGTACCAATTGTATACCAAGTATGGATGGGTGATGCGTGCAACATGGGGATATATGTGATCCTAGGTGCACGTTGTGTGAAGTGTACATGGAGAATTTTCTACAAGTATGTGCATAGAAGCATAAGCATGAGGTACACATGAATAGTAAAGGGGAACATGCAAAATAAAGGATATATAAGAAAATAAAACACCCATGTAAATAGATTCTAGTCCCCAGCGGAGTCGCCACTGTGGCCATCCCCGATCCTCGTGGCGGGAGAGGCGAAGAAGATGGGGGTCTTATTCTTATTGGCAAGATCTTGGTCTAGCACATCCCTCTCGGGAGCGCTTCGATCGGCGTCGGTGATGAGGTGAAAAATGCAGAGAGATGGAGTCGCCGCTCTACTTTACTCAAAACAGACAAAAGAAAGGGGGAGACATACCGAAGGACGGCATCAAAAGACATACTAATACATATGAAACCAAAAAAAGATTTGAAAAGGGCCTGGAGGCTAAGTTACGAAATGGGAAGGTGTTAGGCACCCATTCTGGTCTTACGGTCTCTCATGGGTTATTACTATTTTCCTTTATTTCCCCGTGATAAGTGTGCATGTGTATATGTAGTGGAGATATGAATCATCGACTTGTATCATGGAAGAGATAAAGCGAGTCATCCATAGGAATATCCCTAAAAGTAATATTAGAAAATAGGATTTACGCGATTATCCTATGTCGATCGTTATGATGGAACGATAACGTATAAAGAATAATACGCCACTAATAACAAGTATATATATATATATATATATATATGTAAATATATAGAATCTAAGAGAGTTAAGTTTCAAGAATATAGAAAAATAAAAAATGGGAGAAAGGTAGGAGTAGGACTCGAGTCTCGGGTTTTACCCCGAGATGCCTATGTAGCCTATAAAGGCATTAAAGTCCACGTAGTTCGTATGCAAAATGAGGTGTGGGGTTTATCCCATAAATCCAACCGGGGACTTCTCTTATAAGTGTGCGTGTGTGTGTGTGTGTGTAAAAAGTATTTTAGTAGTGAGAAAAGTGAGAGAATTCTCTTTTGGAATTTATGAGAAAACCCTCTTTTTCTTATTTTTTGGGTTTTATTTATATGAAAATAAGAGATGTACAATAATACTAAATAAAAAGTATATTAGGATATGTGAGATGAGAGAATAAAAAGTGCTAAGTAAAAAAATAAATTAATGCGAATTTAGGAGAATTTAAAGAGAGAGTTGAGAAAGTTGGACCTTCTTGAAGATCTTGAGCTTGATCTTGGATTTTGGAGAGTTTCCCTTGCACTTGGGTGATGATGGAGGGTACTTAATTCACCAAGTTTGATGAAAAAGGTGATGAAAGGTGAAGGTTGGAAAGGGATTTGGATGGGGAAATCACGCTAACTTCTAGAGAGGTTTTATGAGTTTGCTGAGAGTGATGGATCTTTGATCTTCCTCATTCTTGAAATGAGGCCAGACCCTCCTTTTTATAGGCCCAGGGCATTGCCGATTAGCATAGATCTGGTCCTGCCAATCGGTAGGTGTGTTTGTTCACACTACTGATAGGCAGGGTTTAGGACCTGCCGTTTGGCAGTCTCTTTCAGGTCCCTTCGAAAAATCGGTCGTAGAGTGAAAACTGCTGATCCGAATCGCACACGGGGAAAACCATTGAAAAGGTAATTCAGAGACCTTCGAAAGTATTTAGACTTTTCCCAGATCTGGGAGTTGACTATGGGTCAAATGTGGCTCAGAAGCGTTCGTCGGTCCTTTGGACGGGGAATCGCCGAACGCAAATGGATCGTTCGTTCGTATGGTAAGTCAGAATTGTGCACGGGGTGGACTGTTGGAAAGGTTAGGAGATGTACTTTGACATTCAAAAGATCTTAACTCAGTTTGGGGAGCTGACTTTTGTCAACCGGGGACTAGAAGTGCCCGATGACCTTTCGGAGTAAAACAAATCGTTCATCCGTACAATGAGTTAAAATCGTGCACGGGGTGAACTGTTAGAAAGGGGATTCAGTGACCTTAGAATATTCATTCAGTATTGGTCGATCTGAAGAGTAGACTTTGGTCAAATGGATCCTGGGAGCGCCTGGTGACCTGATCGAGTTTCGGGGGAAAACAGGTCGTTCGTCCGCACCGTAAGTCAGAATAGCACATGGAATAGATTGTTGGAAAGGGGTTTCAGTGCCCTTTGAAGATTCATTCAGTCTTGGTCGAGTTGAAGAGTTTGACTTTTGGTCAAACGGAGCTTGGGAGTGCCCGATGGCCTTTAGGTCAGTACCCGGGGTATGACCTGGGTTTGTAGCGATGAGGGGAGGTGCTAGGGACCTAAGGAGAGGTTAGGGGGTGCTAGAATGGGGTGTCTACAATACTCAATTAATGTCAAACTCTAAACAAAATTACCCTTAAATAATGAAATTTATTTTAATCCCTAAGTAACCTCATTCAGTCAATACTAATAATACTCAATTAATTTCAAACTAAATAAATTTGAAGCCCTAAATGACAATACCATTAAATAATGCAATTTATTTTAATCCATAAGTAACCACATTCAGTCAATTCCAATGATACTCGATTAATTTTAAACTCTAAATAACAATTCCCAATCAATGTTAAATATACCCAATAAATTTCAATCCCTAAATATAACATACCCAATCAAAATATGAAATCCTAAAACATCATTTTTCTTGAATAAAAGTATACACACATACACACACATATTCATACATATACACACACATACGCATAGATACACGGATATACACACACATACACACATATATACACACACACATATACGTTAGGGTTTAACACAAAAATAAAAAAGTTAGGGTTTACCTTTGAGATTGAAAGAGAGATTAGGGGCCGAAATTAGGGTTTGAGAGAGAGAATGCAAATCGCCAAAATGGAGACAGAGAAAGAGCGAGAGATTGACGTGGGAAGAAATGAAATGGATACATAGGGTTGTATTATAAGGATCCTGGTCACAGCCTGGAAACGTGACCCAATACCATGACCCTTAATTTTTTTCCACATCAGCATGTAGGCAACCATGTGGTCACGACCCTCATCCGTGACCCACACAAGTAAATAAATTGATATGGTCATGGCCTAAAGACGTGGCCCAATGGGTGTGCATTGTTCCCTGGTCATGGCCCTTGTCCATGACCCTACCCTGACCAAACTTAGAGGGAACTTTGGCGAGAATTTGGCGCTATGATGGTCATGACCGATGTTGGTGATCCATACCGGTTAGGGATTTGGTCTGTGACCAATACTAAGAGAATCCATGGCCACACTAGGTCATGGATATTGTCATGCTAAAGATGAGTTGGTTATGGATTTGGGTTGTGAGCCTCTTGGGGTGACCATTCGCTGGATTTGGTGTAGTGAATCCTTGGACTAGGATGGACTATTGTTTACTTGACTTATGTGTAAGCATACCAAGGGTGTGTATATAAATTTGGGTGATGAACTATTAGGATGTAATGGGTTGCATAGGACGTTGATCACACTAATATTCGGGTGATTGGGAAGGTCTTAACCTTGGTCCAATTTGTCCATATTCTATTTAAATGTATCCCTATCTCGAGTGGGACCAACAGAGGAGTCCTTTTGTATAGCGTTGGGCTTGGGGGTTGTGCAACCGGCGGGAAGGTGTAGTGATTTCCCTTGGTTGATGCTTCGAAGTTATAGGATTGGGATGTCCTATAACTATACCCTAGTATGCATATGTGATCCTCAAAGACAGTAGGGATAGGCCTTCAAACATTTATTTGCGGTCTTGAGTTTAGACCACCTATTTTTCATGTGAGTGGGGCATACTTACTTAGTTATTGAATTATGTGATTCAATTCATTTATTGATATCGTATTAGAAATGTATAAATGAGTTACTAACTTTTGGAACCATGTTAATAACGAATATTTTAGAAGAGATAGAATTATGTAACATGAGTAAACTTAGGTTTGGGATTAGACATGTATGTTATATTTAGGTTTTTCGGGTTAGGTTAACTTAAAAATGTCTAAAATAAGGGAGAAAGATTTTATTATTATTATTATTATTATTGACCAAATTTAGTTACATTCATACTCACTATAGACTTGTTAGGCTTAATCATGTTTGTGAACTGTTCTTTTAGGTCCTAAACTATAGCAACAACAACCACACCAAGCCCGATCTATTCAATATTTCATTCCATGTACTAACTTCCATTCATAGGATGTAGGTGTCGAGCCAACATGCTCATATTTATTTATCGCATTCCTTTTAGTATTTAGATTTCCATTTCAGTATTTGTTGAGTAGGATTGTTGTATTTGGATTTATTTATATCGGAGTATGTTCATTCATTCAAAATTGGATGTTCATTTAAGGAGATAGTGATTTATTTTATAATGGAGTTCATTTATTATGTTTTGGGTTTTGGTATGAGATATTTATTATTACTATTTTACTTTATCACTGTCAGCATATTATCATCTTATTTTATTTCAATCATGATTAAAATTTTACAAATTATTTTGACTCTTGTATTATTTATCTTTAGAATCGATTAATCTTGTTATGGGTTTTAAGAGGTGTCATATCAGGACTAGGCCGAGCGGTCTAAAGGATGACCTAATTAGTTATCGAGCCCTAGATAACGAGTCCCCATGAAAAAAAACCACACTCTCATGGTATTTAGGGTGAATAAACTCAATAATTTCAACCATTCTATGTATATTCCCTTGCATTAAGAAGTGTTTTTCTAAAAATCTTTCTCCCGCATAGTGGGCAGTCCTAAGGCTAAGGCCGAAGAGTTCTAACGAATAAAAAAATCTAAGAAGGGGATATCACTGGAGAAGGCATGATGAACTGTCAGGATAATGGGCAACATGCCCAGCAACTCTGGTAAAATCAACCCAAAGCCTAGATCTAAAGAATCTATAATTGAAAGAAAGATAAAATAAAAAAAATAAACAACATGGGAACATACCAAAAATATAGGCAAAACATCACCGACAATAAAAATTGGTGCACGAGTAGGCATTCATGAAAAAACTAATGGAGGCCATTGGTGAAGAAGACGGGGGGGACAACATATCAGTGATCTTTTATCAATCTAGAAATGATATTTGTTATTATCTAAAACTAGTATATATAATTGGGACTTAGAAACAATACACGAGTCATAAACTATAACAGATAAAGAGACGCAAATCGTAATTACGCTAATCTAGAGAAAACATTAGAGAGAGGTGAGAGAAAGAGATGGAAATCAAATTTACATGGTTCGACCCAAAGTTATGCCAACGTCCACATGTGTAGTGTTGATTATATTAATTCTAATGGAAAAAAATCGTGGATAAATAGTGGTTATAAGATCTTGTGGTCACTATAGAAATGAGAAGCATAATAGTATGGAAAAAAATATCGATCCCATTACAATGGGGAATAATGTGTTATATATAAGTTGTTAGAGGAAAGAGAGTGTAGAGGGATATATCTCATGTCTTTATAAGATAGGAAGTCATACCATTTACATGCAAGTAGGGAGGATAATCATGAGTTTGTTATACACAAATGTAAGAAGAATATGTCCATATCTCCCACATATGTGCTTGATATGATTGTTGTTGATGTCATTTTATACATAGTACATGCTTGTTCTGACGGTGTTATGTACCAGTGTTAACTGCTATGAGTTATCTGGGTTAAGTCAACTGCCTGTAAAGCTAGGTGCGACCATAATTGCACTGGCTGACCAGATTGGTAACTGAGCTGACCTTATTTAAAGGATAGATAAGTCCAGTTATGGGTTTCTGATTAGTTCCTGGATCGCACCATATGCGTTACAATAAAAGCTCCCAAGACTTGCTCACAATTGAAGAATGCAGCAGATTATCTGAGGTATTACGTCTTCGGAGTATGTGTAGAATAGATTTAAGTGAGTTAAATTTCATCCAATGGGAAAGTTATTGGCTTTGGCTATTTTGGTCGTCTTGGAATCTTCTCGGTGTGCGCCAAGAAGGAAGACTTGTAAATTTTTTTACTTGTAATTAAACTTTCCACGCACCAGACGCCAAGACTTGGCATCTGGCTTAATCATGACGTGCGTGCCTGGGGCAGTGTGTGTTAGCCTCCGATGTGTCTGTCAAATTTTCCAGGCGTGATGTCATGCGCATCATTAACAGGGATAATTATTACCACCTAAAAAGTAAAAGAACCAAATATCGAATCATTTCAAACTTTACAAACTCATTTTCACCCCCCGTGTTTACTTTTAGAGAGAAAACCCCTTCTGCTCACTTAGTCCTTTCTTTTCAATTACAACTTCTTCCATCTTTCCTCCATCAATATATAAATATTGAGCCTTTTTTATCGTCTTCCGCTCTTTTAGGGTTCCATATACATCGTTTCTCCTTTAGGGTTTCGATTTGAGTTTTTCTACAGTTGCTTCCCTTTTAGGATGTTAATTTATAATATTATTGTTAGTTATTGGTTGATTTAATCTTTGATTGAGAGTTTACTTGTCTTAGGTGGCCATTGAGTTATTTGGCCTAGGGTTTCCCGATTTTAGGGCGTTTTTTAGGCGTTATAAGGTTTCGTATTGCCCAAAGCTCTAGTTTCAGAAACCAAATATCCCCCAAGACTTTGTGCACACCAGATTCCATCTTTCCTTGGTGAGATACAAGCCTTATGTTTAGAGGTTCTTAGAGTATTTGACTGAATTAGAGTGATGTTGTCTAAGCATCATTGCTAGAAGGTTCCCCAAAAATCTCCAGGTTATTCGACTTGAGGATGAGCCTGGTCATCCTATGTATTCTATTTCTAGGATCAATCAAATAGGTTTTTCGTTATAAAACATGGGATTCTATGGAAGAAATGAGAAATAGATACTAATAGAACAAGTAAAGGGGTGAAATAAAAAAACATAGCATAGAAAAGTTATATAAAGTCATATACAAATCACTACCCCCTTTTTTTAATTCCTTAATTGAACTTCATTTAACTAAGGCGAAGTTACTTAAAAATCTCCGCCTTCTTTAAAATATCCTGAACAGTTCCGGTAGGCTGAGCACCTTTTTCAAGGAAATATAGAATAGCAGGAACATTTAAATAAGTTTCATTCTTTATCGGATCATAAAACCCCACTTTCCGAAGATCTCTTACTTCTCTTCGAGATCGAACATCAATTGTAACGATTCGATAGACGGCTCATTGGGTTAGGTGTAGATGAACAATAACCCCCCCCCCCCCTTAGAAATGTATAGGAGGTTTTCTCCTCACACGGATCGAGAAAAAATGATTCAAAGTTTTGTCTATGTATAGAATTCTAATGAATAGCAAAAAAGTCCATAAAATAAATTAGACTATGATTTAACTCATTTTTCTTCTTCCTTCTTGAAAAAAAAATCATTTGTACTCATAACTCAAGTTGATTTTTTTTTTCAAAATATCTCAAAGGAAAATCTTTAAGCAATTTCAATTTCATTTATTGAGTGGTCTTTAACCCCCCCCCCCCCCTTTTGTCTCGTTTAAAATCTATTTGGATTCCTTTTTCTGATCCAGTTATTAAGACAATTGAAGTTGCGTTTCCTTGTTCTGGGATACTTTATCTTTGTTTAAAATCATTGGTTTTAGACATTAATTCGGTGCTTCTTAATCCTTTCAAAATGGCAGAAACATACCCATTTTGTGATTTCTTTCTATCAAAGAATCGTACGAACGGTTGATTCCCGCGTGATACACTTTGGATCAAAAAAGTTTTATCAATTCCAACAAATTTTATTTTTGAACTCCCACTATAGTCTCTTCTAGTGGTTCTACAACCCTGTCTACAGATGTGGAATTTCATGGTCCTGAATTTGTGGGACCAGAAATAGCTAACCAAGCTGAACACCATCCTGGTGGTGGAAATTTTGTGAACACGATCTCGAATATATCTATTGTTGTTTCTGCTAAAAGATTCATATTTGATATACTTATGACCTCCCCCTCTCCTATTGAGGTGTCATCTAGTGTAGAAAATACTTCTGGGAGTTGCACTAACTCCTCTGACCCTTTCAAAAGTGATGCCAAAAAGCATGTCTGAATGTGCCTGAGGACGAGTTGGATGATCTGCAAAAGAAGTACAACATTCCTATCAGCATTACAACTAAGACGTCAATTTTTTATGAAAGATTTTATGATCGTCTAAATACAGATAAGGTTTGCCTCCCCATGTGGGCACTCTAAGTTATACTTCGTCTACCCTTGCACCCAATCTTTAGGATTATCTTAAAGGGTTATGGTGTTGCTCCTACCCAACTTCCTCCAATGCATATAGTACAATTCTCTAGCCAATGATGTTTTGGAAGCACCATTCTAGTTTAGTTCTTTTAGGGACATATTAGGTTCGTCTATGGACTAAAGGTCAATGCTAAATCTCTGAGCTATTTCTACTTCGCACTTAGGAAGTCCCATTTGAGGATGGTTAAGGTTGTCCAGACCAGTAGCCATAGCAGAAAAATTAATTTGTGTTTACGAAGGGTGTCTAGGAATTCAAAGCCCATGAGAAGGATATGTCTTATAAGATTACCCGCGAATGGGTTGGGCTGAAAAAAATTGGTAAACATCTATTTTCGTTTACTTTTTAATTTCCCTTTGACTTGTATTGTGATGATACCTTTGTTCAACTTTTTTAGTGAAGAAAGCACCCGTGCTTCATCCCGTATTGTTGGACTTGGTTGAGACTTATTATGTGCCTAGTGCCTTAAAGTTTTAAAAGCTTTACTTGATGTCCAAGTTTATACACGCCGGGTATCACACTCCCACTGGTGGTGCTCCTCCTGTAAAGACATTAGTTCCCGTGGTAGTAGAAGGGACTATTGAAGCTAATCGGGGAGTTGAGGCTGCCCAAGGTGATGAAGCTAAAGTTGAAACAGGTGACAAACTATTTTTATTTGATAGTTTTTATGCTTATGCACTTTGATATAACTAATTGTTAAATTGTTATGTAGCTTCCACTTTTACTACCTCAGGATTTGTTGTTAAACTTTCCAATGGGATAGAACCTCGAGCAATTGATCTCACTGCCATGGATATTTCCCACCATAAAAAGATAGATGCCGAGAATAAGAAGAAGGCTAATGCAGAGGCCAAGAAGAGATCCTACGCTCAAAATAGGTTTGATGCAAAGGATAAGAATAAGGCTGAGATAAATTATTAGAGAAAGGACGAGGCTAAAGTGGCTACTTGGTAGAAGTCAAATGGGAAGGCTCAAATGTCTTTTGGTCCTGATGTTATAGGTGTACAAAAGGTTCCTTGAATCCCCCACAACTCAAAGTGACCCAAACGTCCCATGTATGGCTAAGTCAAGGACAACTAGGTCAGTCGTTGAGAGGGTTCAAATCGAAAGATGACTCTCTCGTCGGCTCATTCGTGGTCAGGGATCAACCTCCCATTATGGAAAGGTTAAAGACTTCAAGTTTGACCCCAGTAATCCTGTCATGACGGAGGATCTGAGAAATAAACCAAACATTATTTTCCACCACATAAACAACACTATTTATCTGCTTGGTTATAATGGACATAATAATGTTTTGATTTTTTGAGGGGTTACAACCCTGATGCCTTGTGACAGTTGGCTCAACATTTTCTGACTGTGGTAAGCCGACTAAAATTATGCTCGTCTGATTATGTTCTAAACTTTTTTGCATACTAATCCTTTTTACTTTTCTATTAGGGTGCGATGGTTGCCACTATTTTAAGGGAGAAAGCCGTGAAATCATGTCACCTATCAGGAGTAGAGGAGCGCCATTATTATTCTCACCAAGGAAAACACTCAGGTGAAGGATGAGTTGAAGCAGTGTGCCAACGAGATACAAAAGAATTTCGTTAAACTTCAAGAGAAGGCTGATCACGAGGCCATGAAGATGATATCTCTTAGCTAGGCGAAAGAGAAAATTCGAAAGTAGAAGGACTAGGCTAGCACTGACGCCATTAAGTTCCAAAGTCTTGAGGAGGCCCCAAAAGAGTCTAATGATTAGCTGAATGTGTATATATAGGAACTTAGCGTGGACAATTGAGAGTTGATTCAGGTGAATCAGGAGTTTATTAAATAAAATTAAGCTAAAGTTAAAACTAAGTAAACCAGGGTGGAAAAGTTCAAATCTTCTGCTGACTGAATTATTGAAACAATAACTTATTTTCTTAATGTTTATGAGGAGCTTAAGAAGATGGTTATAAAACATTACCTTGGTATCGCAAACGTTGCTAGTAAATGGTAAGGTGATGATGAGGAATCCACAGCTTTGGCCACTAAAAGATTAATGGATATTGACGAGTTTCCCGTCGAAGATGATGATGTCAATGGAGCTGACCAGACCATTGATGTGGAGGTCACTCTTGATGTTTCTCAGGATACCATCATGGTTGTTGCACCTACTTCCACTGCTCCCTCAGTTGATTCATAGGTTAACCAGACTCTTTGAGTTAGCCCAGGAACTATAAATTCTCTCATAGCCTAATACTTCTGAAATTTTGATCTTGTGAAACTTTATAATGAACATCTTTTACAATGAATATTTGGAATTATGCCTAATTTTAACTTCAAAATTCACTATGATTCTACTTCTTGTCATTATGCAAGTATATAATTTGTCTACCAATTATTTTGTTCGATTAAATTTTTCCATCACTTGTGGTTGTTTTATTTGCGATAATATTTTTAACAAGTAAATGCGTTCGAATTTGGTCGACCATGTAGTTAGTTATAGTGTTATGGACTCACAACGGGATCTTGTCCACTTGCTATATTAACTTACTAGTTATTGGGTGTTGAGGTGGGCCTGCTAGTAGTTCAGACTTATGATCGTATGGTCGGATCTTATCGACCTGATTTGCCTTAATAAATACCAATTTTGGAAGAACCCTAGTTATCTTGCCTTAGGATCTACTAATGCTTGTGCTATCTTACTGGCCGTATGGATGGATCTAGTCGTCTTGACCATATGTCAGCATTGGTTACCAAGTTGACCAAATGTACTAGGATCTATCCTTGCATTTGTCAATTATGGTCTAATCTTATAGTCCATATGACTTCACTGGATTTCCTAGATTTTGCTAAGACTTATTGATCATGACCTGTCTAAAGATGAGGTTATTCATGAAGCACGATTTTGATCATGCTTAATGTGCTCGGGTATGAGATGTCTTTGGCCTAGGATTCTTGTGCATCTATCATACCGACAAAATAGTTATTGAATAATTTAGAAAAACTTAAAATGACAACATATGTAGATGATGAAGTTCTGATTCTCATTCATTACTTGAAGATGTATTACAAGGAAATAAAAATTATTTACATGGTGTTTTATCTTTCCAATCTGTCATCTACTCATCACTGGTAGTACCTTCTTAGATGATCGGTATTTCATGGGTTCTTAAATTTATATCCTTCCAAAGTCTTAATTCTATAGGTTTCATCAGGCTCCAAATTATTCCCTTTTTGAATGACTTTCTTAAGCATGTAGTTTCCCTCCTTTATAGTGCTTAGTTTTACTCTTTTATTAAAATAGAGTAGTTCTTTACTGGTACACTGATACCCATAGTGTTTTACTCTCCTTAGTTATTCTATAAGATCCAAATCGAGTTTTCTCATCAAATCTCTCCTTGGTACGTTGAAGTTGAGTAACCGATGGTGTGGTAAGAAAATTTTAGTGGGCACTACCGCCTCAGTACCAAGTGCCAATATCAATTCAGACTCGCCCATTATCGTTCTCGACGTTGTCCGGTATAACCAAAGAACACTTTATAACTCATTTATCCAATTCCTTTTGGCATTATCCAGCCTTTTCTTCATTCCAACCAGTAGAGTTTTATTCATCACCTCTATCTATTTGTTTCATTGTGGGTGTCTAGGTGTTGAGTGTAGTTTTTATATCCTTGAATGTATATAGTAATCTTCAAAATCTTTGTTATCAAACAGGGTACCATGATCCATGATGAAGGCATACGGCATCCCGTAATGATAAATAATTTTCTTTCATATAAAATGGAAGACTTTTTCATATGAAGTCTCCACCAAGGGCTCGACCTCTTCCCATTTGCTAAAGTAATTCACAACTACGACTAAATATTTGAATTTGGCCTCTGTCTTCGACAAAGGACTCCCCAGATCAATCCACCATATGGTTAAGGGACAAGAGGATGTGATCGATGTCAATGAGTATCTATAATCTTATGGATCATGACATACTTTTGGGACTTGACACACTTCCTCACATAACTTGTATAGTCTTCTTTTATAATGGGCCAGTAGTAGCCTTGAGTGTCCGCTCGCTTCACTAATAATCTGCCCGCTGAATGGGATCCACAAGAGCCCTCATGCACTTTTTTATCAAGTCATTAACGTTAGAAAGATGGACACGCTTGATAAGTGACATAATAAAACATCTTCGAAATAGGATTCCGCCTTCTAATACGTGCCTTGCTACTTTATAGAGGAGTCTCTTCTTTTCCTTTGGATCTATCAAAATTGTGCATATTTTTAAATATGCTCTAATGGGATCCATTCAGGATGTCCCCATGTCTAACTCCATCACCAAAACACATTATTCATTTGTGTTTCATTTCATCAAGACCTCTATATGTACTGTTCTTCTCAGCTTTGTTCTAGTGGTTGACGTCAGATGAGCAAGTGCATCTGCCTATGGATTTTTAACCCTTCGTATTATGATCATTCATACTGTCGATAATTTTGAGAACAACGCTTTCACCTTATCTAAGTATTTCATTATTGATTCTTCTCTTTCCTCGTACTTTCTAAGGACTTGGTTCACTACGAGCTGAGAGTCATTGTGCATTGATAGTTATTTGGTACCTAGTGATGATGATAATTCCAAGCCTTCTATAAGGGCCTCGTACTTAGCCTCATTATTGGAGGAATCAAAATGGAACCTAAGGTCATACGCCACATCATCCCCATTAGATTTTGTGATTATTAAGCTTGCTTTGCAACCGTTGGCACATAATGAGCCATCCATGCAGGAGGCTCTTCTTTAAGCGTGCCTTCAACTAAACATCCATTCTTGAATAATTTCTTCATCAGCTCCAGATCTCTAATCCTTTTTTTGCTACTGAGCCAATGACTTTGGTCTGTCAATAATTTGGTTAAATGGATTTGTTAATCTCTCTCATCGAGAAGTCTGGTCAGTTGTCTTTACCGTCGAACTCTTTTCTGGAAAAGTCTTATCGATTGTCTTCTCATTTAAGCTCTCTTCTATAGAAGTATGTTGTTGTTCTTGCTGTTGAGCTCTCTTTTGTGGAAGTCTGCTCACTAGTTTTCTCTTTTTACATAAACTCATCTATAGAATCATCCACTACCTGATCTTTAATTATAGTTTTGGATTCATACTGTATGTCATACTCTCCTAGTTTTTCTGCCCAAGCCATCAGTTTGCTTAATTTCTCAGGTATATGAATAGCTTATCGTAGACGAAGGTCTGTATAAACGATAATAGTATCTATTTGAAAGTATATCTTCATTATACAAGATGATTCAAACAATGCCAAGGCAAACTTCTCCAGCCTAAGGTACCGAATTTTTGCTCCAGGGCATGCCTTACTGGTGTAATAGATGTACATCTTCACTCCCATTTCTTATTGGATCAATGTTGAACTGATGGCTGACCTTGATACTACCAAGTACAAATAGAGTTTTTGCCTAGGTTTGGCCTTAACAGCAATGGCGTAGACTCCGTGTACTTCTTCAATTCTAGGAATGTTGACTCACACTCGTTGTTTGCCTTAAAGGTCTTTTATAGAAGATATCTATTAGTAGCTCTTGATATAAACCTGTTCAGCGTTGCCACATGTCTTGTTAACCATTGAATGTCTGTTTTGCTCACGGGAGGTTGTATATTGATTAGTGCTTGGGTCTTATCTGAGTTAGCCTCTATGCCCCTCTGGTTGACTATAGAGCCTAGGAATTTTCCCTCATTGACCTCGAAGACACATTTCGCATGGTTAAGCTTCATTTGGTGCTTTTTCAGCTCATCAAAAGTCCATCCAAGTTAATTGATGTGGTCAGCTACTTTCTTATGCTTAATTAGAATATCGTCGATATATACTTCCATGGTCCAACCGATCTGATCCTCAAAAACCTTATTCACCAACCTCTGATATGTTTCTTCAGCATTGTTTATCCCAAAGGGCATAATGTTATAGCAGTAAGTACCTCAATTAGTGATAAATGATGTTTTCTCTCAGTCTTTTTATCTTTATCTTTATTTGAATGTACCCTCAATAGGCATCTATAAAGATGAGAAGTTCATGTCCGATAATAGCATCGACTAACTGGTTAATCCTGAGTAAATGATAGTGATCCTTTGGACACACCTTGTTGAGGCCTGTGAAGTTGACGTATATATGCCAGTTGTCATTCTTCTTCCTGACCATAACCACATTTGAGAACCACTCCGGGTACTTGACGTCTTTAATGAAATCTCTATTCTACAATTTATCAACCTCCCCCTATATTGCCATGTTCTTCTTCTTAGTGAACACACGGTATTTATGTTTTGCAGGCTTTGCATATTTCATTATTCTGAGTTCATGGAAAAGGAACTCTGAATCTATCCCATGAATGTTCTCATGGGTCCAAGCAAACACATTATTTCTTTTCCTTAAGAACTCTATTAATTCTTTCTTAAGAGTTGGGTCCAGTGACGAGCTGATCTGGGTTGTCCTTTTTGGGTGCTCATCATCCAAAATCACGGGCTCTATTTCCTCAACTATCCGGGTTTTGACTAACTTATCTTCATCTCGAGGATCTAGTGTCACGATTTGATATGTAGTGGTTAATTTCTTCTGCTCTTCTTGCCCTGTCGACGTTTATAGCACTCCCGGTCCTCCATTTAGTTTCCTTTCAACACGCTAACCCCATTGTTTGTAAGATTTTCAAACACTGGTGAATAGTGGGCGGAACATATTCGAACTTCTTCAATCCAACCCTTCTGAATGTTATGTTATATGTCAAGTGGATGTTCTCGGCCAGGATGAAAAATGAATCCTCTATGTCCGACAAGTTGGCCAGGCGCTGACCCTAACCTCTAACTCAGTCATTCCTAAGAGGAACACCTTCTCCCCTGAACAACATATGAGAGTCTTTTGGTACGCCTCCAAATTATTATCCCTTAAGCTAAAATTCTCAAAGCAACTATAAAATAGGATATCAATCGAACTGTCATTGTTGACTAGGATCTTTACCACCTTAATCTCATGCACCATCATTATGATGACGAAAGCGTCGTTGTGCGGGTAAATCACACCTGATAGTTCATATTTAGAAAACCCAAGAATAATACAATATTTTTTTACCTTTATGGGGTGTGTTTCGATAATGTCGGTCAAGTTGATCTATTGAATATGATTGCAAGCCTTCACCTCATTGAGGTAGGCATTCTTTTTTGCTGGTTCATCTCCTCCGCTAGTGTGACCTTCTGATATGATGTTACACCGCAAAGAGATCATTTTGATTTCATGCATGGGCTCATTAGGCTTCTTGGGCAGGTCTGGATCATCCTCTGAATCGTCGTCCCTGCCGATTTTCTTCCTGGTTGCCATATTATAAGTGGACTTTGATCGTCTTCTAGGTTTTTGCCCATCCCGCCTATCTTATCGGCCACTTTTATCAATATACTTTTGTAATAACACCCATTTTTTATGTAAAGGTTGGCCAGACACAATACACCGAAAATGGGGCTCATCTAACAATTCACACCATTCTTAGCATCAAACTATAAAAATAAAGTTTTAATTTCAAACATACACACACAATTAAACCATATGAAGTAATAAACTGACAATAAATAAGTCTCAAATCCCATAAGTTATCAAACATCCATCCCAATATAAATGGAAAATAAATGACTAGAATAAATAAATCTCGGGCTTATGCCCATACAATTTCTGAAATAATAAAAAACGAATGGGATAGAGAGTAGAAACTTATCCTAGAATCAAATTAATTAAATCCTCTACTAATCAAGTGCAACTACAAGTTTGATTCAATGCTAGCCTTGTTATCCCTGTCTAGGATAACTTTAGGGGAAAACATTTATAATTTGGGTCATCACCCTAATGTTGTAAAAATTAACTTACAAAACCAATAGATAATAATGCAGTTAATTCACATTACATACCGACCATCAACACTCGCATGTAGTACGTATCTCTACCCTCAACTAAGTGTAATACTATATGCATTTTCAAACCAAGCCAAAATATGAAATCCAGTATCTACACTAATGTGACAATATCAAGGGCATTTAGCACATATCTCAAACGAATGATAGATATCTACACACATGAACTCAGTCCCAAGACTAACCCCCATAATACTACCCCATAAAAAAATTATGTTTCATCACATTATGTATTTTACGAAGCATTGTGTTCATTAACAAGTGTCTACATAATTAGACTACATTCATTTGTTTATTTTTAATTTATATAAATATATATACCATTAAAACCCACATAAGTGGGGAGGTCACTATGTAGGACACCATTTCACAGTCCATACCCCTGATTATGAAAATGGATACGAATATCCCACTTCTCTCATCACGAAGTGGTGCTCCTTAATGTAAGACCTAAAATAACAACATATACTATGCCTAGACCAATTGTGCGTGCTACAGTCCGACGACGACCGCAACCCCAATCGATAGACCATTCACGACCACGGGGTGTGTTCATACAATTAATAATTATATATACGTAACACACAATATGTATCAGTAATTACCCTCATAACTACCATAACTAGATTTTCAGGATTCTTAAAATAATAATCCTTGTTTTAAGAATTAACACTCTAGTTAATTATTAATTTCTTGAATTATTGAATAGCGACACAGATTTATTTTTAATTAAATATCTACTCACTTGGATAACCTCACACATACTCCTTGAACTCGTAAAAATATCCTCAACGTTCCCACGGTACAACCATGACCCTAACCCACGATCTAAATCTATTCAAGTCCTAGAGCCGAATCGAATTGATTCAATTTTCGACTGTAGCCCAGATCTGCGATATTTTTCTACATGGGCTTCAATCCCAAAATTTCATATTCATTTCTACGATTTTCACACTTCAATTTCGAGAGCCATACTCCTATTATAGTCAAGGAAACATGATAACATTATTCTATACCCAATCTACGCTTGGTAACCCCCCATAAATTTAAGTATTTTCATCTAAAACATTAGAAGTTGTCTAACTTAATCAAGATCATGGTTCTTATCTAAAAATTTCCAGAATAGTGAGATCAATACATGATTTAAAATTAGCAACAAACATAAATCCTATCAGATGGATTCAAATAGTAGTTATCCCAATAAAATGATATTAATTTCAGGTTTGTCACCAAAGTGTTTAATTCTCAAAACATAATTCTTCTTTGATTAATTCTAAATAGTCCTAGATTCAAATCCATTTGTTTTTCAATATCCCAAAAAAAAAATTAACCCGAAATTATTATGAGAGAATAGGCATGAGAATCAAGAAACATATTATTATTAGTTTAGCAAGAAAAATCTTGCCTTTTAGAGGTGATATGAGCCTCATTCCCTGAGCCTTGTTCTTCCCTTCTTCTCCAACATTGTTAACTTCCTCCAGAGGGTGTAGGCCTTCTGGGTTAACTCTAATGTAGAGGAATATGTGACTAGATTGGGTTATTAACCTACTTAAACCCTTAATCCCGTATCTCCCCTTAATATCCAATTTTGGGCCCCCAAACAAGCCCAAAATAATACTCGGAGTGGTCCAAAATCCCATCTTAAGGTATACTTATCCCCTAAGCCCAACTTAAGATGTTTAAAACACCTAAAAGAGTTCCCAAATAACTCCAAAATGCAACCAAATGATGTTTACCATAAATTAGACATTTTTATGCTAATCATGAGATAATAATAATTCAAGTGACAAGCAATTTAATTATTTACTAATATGCATATTTGACATCATTGAATCACATAATCATTCATATCATATTCAAGAAGTTTTTTCATGTAGCTTGTTTATTTTAAATTTACGAATTTAAATGTTATAAAAACACAAGATGTTACAACTTCATCAATTTGCCTCGTCTGATGAGATTCTCAATTGAGTTATTCAAGGCAAGACAGTTGTCGGTTTTGTGTACATGATCTTTATGGAACTCATAGTATTTACTTTTATCCCTACTATTAGGAGGAGCCTTCAATTTTCTTGGCCCTTTTAAGTGGTTACTACCATAAATGTCATCGAGGATGTGGTGCACTCCCACAATTAGTGGAGTATATTCATCAAACTCCTTCATCATGTCATCCTTCTTATCATCCTTGGACTCTTTCTTCTTCTTCGATCTCCTTCTGTTATTGTCCTCTGAATGGCTCAGCTCCTTCGTTTCCATAACTTCTTCAGAATTCATAATCTTACCTGCTTTGGCCAACAGCTCAGACATTGTTCTCGACGACTACCTAGTCAATGCCCAATATAAATTTTTGTCAATAAACCACCCACGAGTGTTGTAACTGTGACCTTCTCATCGAAACCAATTACCTTAATCTTCTCAGTGTTAAAATTGGTGATGCTCTCTCTGGTCATTCATCCATCTTTTGACAGACGCTTAATAGGTGAGTCACCCTCTTACCTGGCTTTGTTCCAAAGATTAAGTTACTGACAAAGAGATCATCCAGCTATTAAAAGTTTGAGATCTTTTCTCTAGAAAGGATATTATACCAAATTTGAGTTGGCCTAGTGATCGTTCTGTAGAATGCCCTGTAACGCATCTCGTCAATAATGGAATATATATCAGCAGTAGCTTGGTACTTCTCCATATGCAGCATATGGTTAGATTTTCCATCATACACGGGAGTGATGACAAGTGGTTTGAACTTTGCATGCGTTAGATAACCCACGATCGATGAGATAAATGGTTACCATTGGAAAAAAACCTTTGAAATGGGTTCTTGGTATTTATTATCTCGCCTAAGAGATCTTCCAAGCATTGAATGGACCTCTTCCAGGGTTATTCTTCCTTCTCGAATTTATATGTGATTGATTTCCTTTTTAGCCTCGGTTTTCAACTGAGCTCTCCTTCTAAGAAGTCTTCTAGGTCTGGGCCGACCCTCATGTGCTTGTCTTAGATCTAATTGAACACTCTACCGTCCTCATTTTAGACCTCCTAGGCTCGTCCCAGTGCTCTTTTGGCTCTTGTGGCTCCCAGCGCTGATGTGCCCTTACTGCTCTTGGGAGCATAGGATCAAACGCAAATCCCCTGGTTATCATTTCTAGCACACTTGGCCTCTCCTCAGAATAAATTTGTTCATCATCATAACCTACCATTCTGATGGTGGACGTAGCCCCTGGGTAGTAGGACCTGTCATCTCGTGACCCAAAATATTTGGATCTGCTGCTTTCATCTCTTAATTCCAAGTTCACCCTCCTAGGATTCTCCAATGCTCTGTCATAGTGAGCATGTCTCCTATCTTTGTAAGGGGAAGGAGGCAACGAATCACACCTCCTATTAGGTTTCTTACCCCCTACTCGGGTAAGTGGGTCTATTTTGGGCCTATTTTGTTCAGCTTAGAAAGTTTGTGTCAACTGTTTCATGCTTTCTTTCATCACCTCTTAGCCTTTAGATAGGCTCATTAGGATTCCCTAAATGCCACCCACACTAATAGGTGTTGAAGAAGGAATTCCTTATGCGGCGGCGCTGCTTTTTGGGTTGTTAACCATGTCTCATAGAATTCGCAAAACATAGAGTACCATAAATACTAAAACAAAGTATATCAAAACGATGACAAAAATTGTAGGAGGATAAATTCAAATAAGGAAAAAGTAAATCCAAGTGAGGATTCAAGGAATTTAGAGAGAATTGAAAAGAAATTGCGGATTTATGTACTCTAACCCAATAAAACGACAGATGAATCTCAGGGCGATATATTATTTTCTCATAACAGGATATCCTTAAGTTATAGGAATCAATAATGGTGAAAATTAACAAATGGCTTATCGAGTTCCCACAGACGACGACAATCTATTATCGTCTAAAGCTAGTATATAGAATAAGGACTTAGTAAGAATACACTAATCATAAACTATAACAAAAAATATATACAAATCATAGTTATGCTAATCTAAAGAAAACATTAGATAAAGATGAGAGAAAGAGATGGAAACCGAATTCACGTAGTCCGGCCCAAAGTGATGCCTATGTACACAGGTGTAGTGTTAGCTATATTTTTTCAAATGGATAAAGCCATATATCAACTGTGCTTACAAGATATTGTGCTCATTCTAGATTTGGACAACTTAACAATATAGAAAAATATCTCGATCCCTTTATAATGGGGAAAAGCGTGATATATATAGGTTGTTAGAGGAGAGATATTGTAGAGGGAGATGTGTCGTGCCTTTATAGGATAGGGAGTTACACCTTTTATATGAAAGTGGGGAGGATAATCATGAGTGTGTTATGCACACATGGAGGAGGAATATTTTCATATCTCTTACATATGTGAATGATGTGAATGTTGTTGGCGTCATTCTATCACATGGTACATGCTTGTTCTGATGATGTTATGTAGTAGTGTTAATTGGTTTGAGCTAGTTGGGTTAAGTCAACCAACTGTGACGCTGGGGATAACCATAATTGCACTAGCTGACCAAATTGGGTAATTGAGTCGACCTCCTTTAAAGGATAAAGAAGTTTAATTGTCACCTTCAGATTGGTTCTTGGATCACACCATATTCATAGTACAACAATATGTTTATTTTTTTTTCAAATTTAACATAGTATTGAAAGTGGCTAAAGTGAAGGAAAAGGAAATAAATTAGTGTGTATATGTCGAAGAGGATTTTCAAATTCAACTGCCAAGATGACACCAAATCTAGCGATCTTAGTGGGGAGTAATGCACCGTTGTGAGTAACAACAATTGTAGCATCTATGCGCGACTTAGGTAAATAACATATAGATTGACTTTAAATCATTTAGCACTAGACCCAATCATAATTATAGCATTATGACCAAAGGAAATGATTCTAGTTACCCTAGTTTGCGATGAATCTCTTCGGATCTACCATGCCCAAAAGGATTAGTGGGAATTGAGAAAATTACTAACACTTAATGGTTGTGAATTGTGCGAGAAGAATAAAGGCCCCCATATGGTATAATGATACTTCATGGTGTTGAATTCCCCTTAACAGATTATCTTTGTCCCCTTCATAACTAAACGAGAATACGAAGGACCCATTGGAATGAGAAATATGGTTTGTCATAGTCTTCCATGGGACTTAAAAGCGTGGAACCGACATTACACATTAGTATCCCCACTATGCACATCTCCCGTAGCCAACCAAATGCCAAAGGAAACTTCCCCTTTTGTCGGTTAGACATGGGTAATATTTTCGACGTCAATAAATGTCATGTGAATGACCACATTCATTGTAGCATTATTAGAATATTAGTGAGTGGGAAAATGAATCAAACGTATGGCTAGTATATAAATCCATGGGGATAATGGAATAAGGGTAAAAAAACTTTTGACAAGTGATTATAACACTCTTGCTTAATTTAAATAGAAACTCCTCTTCCTTTTCCTCATGGACATAGGTTAGTATCAAAATGAAGCACATAGATTTGATGTCCTTTCTTGCATGCTCTTATCAATTATTTTATATAACTTAACGTTTTCATTTTCACTCAACGCATCGGATGGCTTATACTTTCCCTAAAATTAAAATTTCATCTAATATCTCCATATTCTTTAATTTTTTCTGATGGGAGTTAGGGTCTGCAACGAAGACTTAAGGATCATTTGACAGTTTAGGAAAGTGGGTATTAAATCCTTTAATATTTGGGATCAATTAATTATCCAATATAATAGTGTTGATGCCATTTCCATCTACTTTCTCATCCCCATCAATAAAAAATCTCAATATTATATCAAAATTGCCAATATCCCTAATAGTCTCGATCGTTTTTAAGTAGTGAGAAAGGACTCATTTGGAAAGTAATTTCCTTTTAACATTTTTCCCATAGGAATTGTTTGTTATGTAACAATCGCATTACCCGCTTCACTAAGAGATCCAAGTTACAATTTTAAAATTTTTCTAAAGACCACTTATTCTTTAATATTTGAAGTGCACGTGACATCCCATTTCATCTAGTTAATTTTTTATTCTCTTTAGGGCCTCCCTACCAAAATCTCGCAATTATAGTGTCTCGTCAATCACAAATCTAATATAGTAAGATACTACGAGACATGATATAGATAGTAATCGCCTATATAACTTCTTTAATTAAGGTTTCTCTACCTCTAAGATAAAAGGTATTATTACTATACCTATATTTTATGGGTATTATAGACACCCAATTCCTACTCCCCACACTCCTCCATATGGTCCAAATAAAGTACCTTTAAGTCTTGGACCCCCGATCCTCCTTCAATAGCCGAAGAATAACTACACACTCTTTGGGCCTTGTTAACTTTTCATAAATATTGAACCCTGGAGTGTCTAAACACACAATCATATATCTATGAAGCCTCTTTCCAACAGTCTCGACCATATGTGAATTGAACTGACGGTTCAAATTTTATGGACATAAAACCATTTATACAGGTCTATAAGCAAGACACCTCACCTGCCTACTCACTAGCCAGCAATTCTAACCACCCTACCAATAGGCAGGGCAGGGGCATTTCGATCGGCATGTCCTTGGTGAATCTTGGTCCTTTTGTCCGGTTAGGGTTCTTCAATTTAATGAAACTCTGACCTCGTTTGAGAGGGGACCTCAACCTTGATTTCATTGCGATAGCTTTCCTCAAATTTAACACACATCATTTTCACTATATTCTCTCCACATTCCCTTACATCACCATTACCTCACCTTTATCCATAACTCCACCACCATCATATACACTCTAAACCATCCCATAAAAACCAAAAAAATAAAATTAAAAAACTTTGAAGGTATAAAATTATTTCCATTTCATTTGCTTAGTAAGTTCCATTCCATATACTTTAGTGTTCATAACATATTCTTAGCTTGTTTAATTCATTTTCACACTAATGCCACCTTTTTTTCATTATATAAACCCCAAAAGGTGGGTTCACACCATAATTCTCAATGTAGATTTGTCTCACTTTTTCTCACACTTTCACCACATTTCACACACTGTTTCTTATAAATCAAGAGAAATACTTTGATGTGAATTATGGGTTAAACTCAAACCTTAGTTTCAATTTTAACTATGTGAACATTGATGTCATTTTGGTTATACGGTCATCCCGAATTCGTTTTGGAATTCGAGTCCTGCTTTATTTACCTCATTTTTCCATATTTATATATTAGCACTTCATCCATATACTTATCATGTTCCATTCATGTAGTTATTTTTTTATTTTTATTATCTCTTTTGCAGATGTATATTAAATCTTTATAATGATTTTACGATTTTTGGGGCATCGTTCATATTTTAGTCACCTCCACGCACTATTTTCTCACTGTATTCATGTTTAGCTAGTTTATCTCCTTAGAAGGATTCACACCCATCATTTCCAAGATGTGGATATGCTAAATTCACTCACAACACACATACACACACTTTCACATTCATGCACTTTTCCACTTTGTACACTTCGTACACACGGGACACTTCACACATATACACATGTTCAGGCATTTACGAGATGGAGAATAATTTTTTGCCAGTGAGAGATGAAAAGGGAGGGGTGGGTTCCTAACACCTTCCCACTCGATAGCATAGTCTATGAACTCACGTTTCGTTTGGTTTAGCATGCACTACTAGTCTTTTGTGTTGTCTTTTTATAGGCTACCATTTTTTCCTATTTTGAGTAAAACAATTTGGTGACTGACGCGAATAAGAATGTGTCTCAGAAGTGCGTACTCTCTAGGCTCAAGTGCAAGCCTATCGCTCAAGTAATAATCCGATAAGTCGGGTATCGATCCTCAGGGAAATAGGACGATGGAATTGTAACGACGTTGGATAGACGAAGAAATCCTAACTCTGACTCTAAAAAGAAACGAAAAGATGATATGTTTTAAGAATTGGCTACAACTAAATGCAATTTTAAAAATAATTAACTAATGAACTAATGAATGAATGGCATGAAATTAGTCTAAATTACCTAAATTACTGATGATGATTGAACTTAAACTTGAACTATATGATGAAGAAAATAGGACGGGAATACAATCCCTCAACCCTAGTGTATTACTGGTATAAAACTAATCGTAAATTATAATGATTAATTAGACCCAGAATTTAGTACTCCCAAGCGTAACGTATATGAGGTTCAAGCCCGCACCATACTTAATCAGAGGACGAGTAAATCAGTATTGCGATAGTTACACTCAAATTGCATTCTGAAGCATCCTGGTTACCCTGAAGCAAACGAGATCTAAAGATCTACAATTGTCGTGTTTCTACGTAATACGGTCATAATAAACCATTAAATTTAGACAATTATTTTTACAACTACCACATCAGGTTAAGTTCATGCATCCCGACACTTAAAAAGTTTAGCCTACCATGATGAAATTAATGAAAACGATTGTTGAATTGCAAGAAATTATGATTAAACTAAGGGAGAATTTAAGAATGATGTAGAAGGAAGATTAGACAGAAGAAAGTAATCATCTAACATACCAAAGCACTAAAAGCATCAACTAAAATTACTTGTAATCACAGAAATCTGAATAAACTTCAATCTTGGAATTACAATTGCAATAAATCTTCAAACTAGGGTTTTGTAGCAACTTTCTCTCTATAACTACCTCTAAAAGTCTTAATTGGAAAAGGGAAAAATTAGATGAATTTTTTCGCGCCCTAAAACGATAATAAATCGGGTTTAAATACCCTACAAGACTCCAAGAGTTTTAGCTTAACCAAGACTCTCCATTGGAGGAAGAGTAAAAAACAAAACTACGACAGTCATACCGATCCGGTCCTCCTTCAGTTCGGTTCTGCTTGGATCCGGATCGGTTCTTTTAATTTCTTCCTGGATCGGTCCTATCTGGATCGGTTCTTTTAATTTCTTCCCGGATCGATTCTTTTAATTTTCATCAACTTCGATCCATATTCGGTCTGGGGTTCTCTGGAACTTTGTATTTTTGATCGGTCCTATCCGGGTTGGTCCTATCTTTCTTTGACTTTTTCTTCTATCTTTGACTGCTCGTAACTTTCACACAGGGACTCCGATTTAGGTACTGTTTCTTCCTATGTACTTGTAAACTTGATATCTTCAACTTTTCTTGAGATGCCTCACACGAATTCCAGGTAAAAATTACAACTTTGCCCTTTTGACTTTCCTTCTTTTCTTTATCTATTCTTTCGGTTTCTTTCTTTCTTTAGTGGCATCGAATACCTGGAAAATTAGTAGAAAATACCAGAAACTCGGGGTACTCGTTAGAATAAGTTAGTAGCAAGATTATGAGATAAAATCAAATCGATTACATTGTTCGAGGTGCTAAAAGTAACTAAATTAAAGGGATAAATTTGGAAGAATTTATGCCTAATCAGTGACCCTAATCTCTACACATTCATGCACCTCACCATCGCCGACGCCGACCATTTTATAGTCCATTTGGGAGCCCGCGACTCTTTGCATTTAACAAAGAGATCTAGGGTACAGGATGACCATAGGTATTTTTTTCAATGGTGAATTTGAAAGCCTTTAATTTTTATTTTCTCCATAATGATGTCATCCTATGATAGTTGAGTTTTGATTGGGGGCTTGACTTCTAAAAGTTTTTTAATCTGTAATTATATCTCCTCTCAAGTATTAGCGGAAAAAGTATTCCTAATTTTGTGAAATTTATCTATTGCGTTGAGTCCTTCCCATTCTTAGATAATTGATCCTTCACTTTCAAACATTCACCCTTTTAACTTTAAGTAATAGGATAAAGTAGATTTTTATAAAATAATTGGGAAAGATGAGGACCCTTCTAGTCCTTACCTCTGATAAACTATTTGTCCTCCAAAGTGTTCGAGAATATAAGAGATAACACATTTTTTACACAAAATAATATTCGGAGAGAGGATCTCCTTAATGGAGCCCACTTTCAGGGGTTATCTTTCCCAAACAACCTCCATTAACCATAAGTGAGGTAGATATTAGACGTATGCATTGGTATATGAACTTAATCTATTTCTTATAGAATCCTATATTTTCCATAACTCCGAGAAAAAAAAGTCCAATTCCTCCCTTTTCCTGGTTACTATCAAGTTTAAGGGTAAATTCTTTTTTTTTACTATTTTCCTTTTTTTCATATAGTGAAAGACATTATTGTACATTCGAAATGAAATGTAGCAAGAAAGACTTCAGATGTGTAGAATGCTTTGAGACTATACAAATAAAATTATTTATGGTTTGTGTTATTTGTCAATTACACTACCATGAAGACTGTTGGAGAACTAGATTTAGAGCAATTTATACTAGCCAGTATAACGCTCAAATAGACTTAGATATTAAAACATATTATTAAGATATTGATAGAAATATAGCCAAATGATTACAAGAAAATGAAGAATTAAAAGGAAATGGAATTTCCTATGAATTAGAGAATAGTAGCTCTGATAGTAGTGCAGAAGACCTAACATCCTTAGAATTTATAGATAAACCTCAGAAAGGAATATCTATTTTAGAAAAGAACAATTTAGGAATTTCTACTAAACCACATTCTTATTTTGTAGAAATGTTTATACAACATAAAGATTATCCTAAAAGACTTCCATCTTTTATATATACATGATGCTCTCAGAGTATTTGTAAGGCTAATGCATTTCCTGAAGACTATTTTTTAGAAAGTACTCAAGAAATCTATTGTAAAATGGCTAATGTAGATCCATTTACCTTATATTTCCAGACTATTCCTATTTATTTTAAATTAGGAAATCAGACCAACAAAACCGTTAATCATCGGTTTTGGATAATGGATCCTCGTCCTAGTTTCACAGGAAACATTATTTTAGAACAAGACTTTATTAGTAAATATCATCCTTATACTCACTATAACGATAAGATATGAATTAGAGATAAAGAGGAATTTAATATTAAAGCCCCTCTAATAGATCACAAGACTGCCTTTGACCTTATGCAGGTCAAACCCAATTATAGACCCATAAAACATCAGAGTTCTTCAGCTGAGCATGGTGGACCTAGACCTACAACCCAACAAGAAACCTTAGAAATTACTAAGCCCTTACAAAAAGAATGTAAGTGTCTAGATCAAAAGTGTTATAAGCAAATAGCGCTTATACAACAAGACATTTTAGATCAAGCCCTGAACACCTTATTACAGGTTCAAGCTATATCCAAACAAAAGAAAATCGATATATAAGTAGAAAAGGAAAAGATAAGGCAACTAGCAGAGCATACTTTAGGAGAAAATCCCATTGCGATAAAGACCAAAGTTATTGTGAAATTATCCCTATTAACCCAGATGCCACTATTAATAGTGGAACTTATAAGAAAGGATACTCACAAGAAGAAAGGGAAATTTTTTAAAAAGACATAGATGAAATGTTTAAGTTAGGCATTATTAGAGAAAGTAAAAGTAGACATAATAGCCTTGCCTTCTATGTTCAAAATGAATCTAAATGTAAAAGAGGAAAATGATGCATGGTTATAGATTATAGACAATTAAATAAGAATTGTGAATTTGATTCTTATAAGATACCAGACAAGAATAATTTAATCAATCTGATTGAAGATAGAATTATATTCAGTAAGTTTGATTGCAAATCAGGATTCTGGCAAATTAAGATGCATCCAGACAGTATTACTTGGACAACCTTTAGTGTGCCCCAAGGAAAATACGAATGGCTAGTAATGCCACTTGGATACTTGAATGCTCCTCAAGTATTCAAAAGAATAATGGATAATATATTTAGACCTTATTTAAAATTTTATCTTGTTTACATAAATGATATTCTTGTAGCCAGTAAGACTGAGATAGAGCATGTAGACCATCTTAAAAATGTTATTTTAGAATTAGACAAACATGGTATTATTATTTCCGAAAGGAAAATGTAGTTATTTCAGACCGAGATAGACTTTGTGGGAATGCATATTAATAAAGAAAAATTATCCTTAGAAGAACACATAACTAAAAAAATTCTTGAGTTTCCAGATCAACTCAAAGATAGAAAACAATTACAATCATTTTTAGGATTGCTTAATTGTGCTGCAGACTTTATTTAAGACCTTGCTTCAAAAAAACAAAGCTTAACTGCCAAATTAAAAGGAACAGACAAAACTAATCATTTTTATTGGACTAAAGATGATTTTGAAGTCATAAGACAAATTAAAGATGCAATCGAGAATATTCCTTTACTTGAACTGCCTAATATAGAAGATCAGTTTATAGTAGAAACATATGCCTCTCATAAATAATAGGGAGCAGTATACTTTGCCATTGATCGTCAGATAAAAAAGAAAAAACTTTGTAGATGCAGCTCTGGAACCTTTACAAACCCAGAAAAAAGATACACTGCCCATGAAAAAAAAATTAGCCATAGTAAGGGCAATAGAAAAATATATGCTTTTTCTTAGACCTAAATATTTTACTGTATATACTGACTCTTCTTATGCAGTAAAATTCAGAGATTTAGACTTGTCCAAATCAACGACTAATAGACTTATTAGATGGCAACAATTGCTTAATGGTTTTTACTTCTCTGTTATACATATTAAGGGAAGTAAAAATACTATTCCAGACATTATATCAAGGGAACTAATGTTTGCTAACACTAATATGATTTCATGTTTTATGTTGCAAACATAAGACCTAGACAGCATAAGTTCCTCTGGGACGAATAGACTAAACAAAGAAGACGTTGCAGACTATCTTAGATGCATAAGGCCAAATGCTAGTGTAACGCAAAGACAAACTCATATTCAAGACTCTCAAGAAAGACCAATCCTGGAGAACTTTGATGATATCCTAGTTCCTCCTGGAAAATCTAGACATGAGATTTTTTCTCAAAATAGACTCATTGGGAAGATGTATTTTCCCCAATATAGACCTGATCAAAGATATCCAGACTTAGTAAAATTTAGATGAGAATTTTCAGATGATGAAAATACTCTCATAGACGATATATGGTGGAATGTGAAGAATAGACTATGGATTGAGTTCAAACAAAATTTGGAAGCCATTACCAGATTCATGAGGACTCAAAGACTTGCAGTTACCCAACTCAGTGGTACTGCTATACCTAGACCTCAGACTCAGACTTATACTCAGACTCTTAGAGTCTCCTCCAAAACTAGACCTGCTGATTTATGTTATCAGAAAAAGACTTTTAAGACTATGATTGATATACCGTTTGGTCATAATAATCTCACATTAGTAGAAGACTTTAAAAAAGAAACTAATAACATTATTGATCATTTTAATATGTTATTATCAGAAATAAATGGAAATGCTTTAATGTTTAAAGGTTTCTTCAAAGACGTTCCAAAAATATATCTTTTTGGAAAATCAGATATGGCTCATATAACTCTTACAGACCACGGGTTCATTGGACTTCTTCAAATAAAGGATACTGAAGACTCTATTTCTCTTGGAAAAATAGTCCATGAGTATGTTAAAAGGTAGAAGACTTTCTTCCTCTATTTGTCAAAATCTATCAGATTGCTCCAAGTTCCTGTAGAGGAATGAGAGTTGAAGAATTTATACTTGTTAGATTTTCCAATTATATATTTGAAGACGTTGAGATTCTATCAGAAGACAAGACTAAAGATATTATTGATAAGCCCAAGCTCCAGATTGCTCATGCTATGGAGATAATAGAAATCATGGAATTATTGAAAAGAGAAGACAGATGGTACACTTGTACCACAAAGAAGACCTAATAATCCAAGCTGATGAGCCCTTCAATGGAAGGCTCAAGAAAGAAGCCAAGAAATTGGTAGAGATAGCTTTGCCAGCTAGCCTTAGAATTGTAGGCCTCATTGATGAATTTTTCAATAATGCCCTCCCAGGCCAAGACAAAGTAGAAGAAGACACGAACGTGACAAAGACGGGCCCCTCATTAGCAGAAGAATTATTGAGGACAAAATATGCCCTGCTTTAGACCTATGCATTATTACAAGACGACAAGACTCATCTAGATTCCCTTGCAGTGTGAAGAAGAAAACTGCACATACATGCCCCACACGAGCCCCTAGAAAACTTCTTTTTATAAAGAAGAAAGAGGCCCTCACAAAGACATTAGGTTAGAATTATTGCTAGACGAAGGACTTACTTTATGTAAAGAAAATAGTATAGACTTTAACAATTTGTATCTCTTTAACCGGCTAGCTTTTTAGCCTCCGGTATCTAGTCATATATAGTGCCCTTGTTCTATAAAAGGGAGCGTCCAATTGAGTTTGAGATATAGAAGTTTAGAAGTTAGAAATAGGGTGTAAGCTTGTAGTAAGTAATATGTACCTGAGTGAGTAAACCTCTCATAGTTATGGGAGAGGGGAGAGTTGTATTTACTTATGCAATGTAATAAAAGTATTTTTTTTTCAAAAATCTCTGATGTTGAGTTATTATTATTTTTCAAATTGTCTCCAACGTTTTGTTCATGGAGGACTATTATGTGGAACCTCTAGTGTAGCACACAAGGTGTTATACTAGTGAACCGCCGCCAGGTGCCGATTTTTCGTGAGTTGTTAGCCAGGTGGGTGATAGGCGTGAAGGCGTACAGGCAGGAAACGGGTTCAACGCCAAAATAGTGGATTGAGGTGCGACACATAAAGAGAGAGTTGTAGTAGGCCGAGACCGGAGAAGAATAGTAGCAAGGCTGAAGAGAAGAAGGAAGGAATATAAAGATATTGCACACCAGAAGGAAGGTATAACTCGAACCAAACCCTTAGCTATTTTACATATTAGTGTTTTAAAGAAACTTTTATGAGCCTACAAATCACTGAAGACTTTTTGGCATTTGTTAATCAAACAAATTTAGACTTAACTAGAGAAATCCAAGATTGGACTCTTACAGACCCTAAAGATAAAGAACTTATAGAAACTTCTTTAACATACGCAGGTGATACTTTCAAATATATAGACCAGTTTATTAAGTGGTTAGCACGTGAAGTACCTAGAATAGAAATAACTAGAATAGGAATCCGAGATCTCTTTAGACAAAAGATAGGAATGGAAGAATTCGCTGAAGAACTTTCAAGACCGAAAAAATATCAAGAATACACAAGAATACTTGAAGATAGTTGATTAGGCATAAATTCTTCACATTTATCCCCTTAATTTTGGTATTTTTATGATCTCGTGCGGTGTAAATAGATTGGATTTGGTTTATATTTATGCTACTAACCCTTTTTGGCAAGTATTTCGTATTTTATGTATCTCTTATGTGTTTTATAGGTATTTCATGCAAGTTAGTGCCAAAGAGAACTCAAAACAGTGAAAGAAAATCAAGAAACGGGGAGTAGAGGGCATTTTTGTAATTTTGTAACCTTATTCCGGAGGTGGGGCCAACTGAAAAGTTGAATAGCTTTCAACTACAAGAACACTAGAGAAAATGGCACCTCAATCGGAGTCCCAGTGTGAAAGTTATGAGCAGTGAAAGATAGAAGAAAAAGTCAAATAAAGAGAGGACCGATCCGCCCAGAAATTAAAAGAACCGGTCCACACTACCACATTCCAGAGAACCCCGGACTGAAGGAAAATCGAAAAAGGAAGAAAATAAAAACAATTGATCCGCCCCGGACCGGTCCACCAAGAAATTAAAAGAACCGATCTGCATTCAAGGCAAACCGGTCCGGAGGAGGACAAGACCGGTCCGGATCAAGGCAAATCGGTCCGGAGGAGGAGGGGATCGGTCCGGCTGTCGCAATTTTTATTATCTTATTTTACTCTAATGGAGAGTCCTAGTGCTGCAAAAACTCATGGAGTCTTGTAGGGTATAAAAACCCGTTTTATTATCATTATTTGAACGAAGATTTAGGGAGAATTTTAGTCAATTTACTTTTTTTTTCCAGAAATCCTAGTTTAGATGAAATTTATAGTTTTAATCCAAAATAGAGAAGATTATTCAGAAGTTCTTTGATTACAAGTTTTATTAATTGTTTTTGTTACTGCTTTGGTGAAATTAGTGAGTTATTTCTTCTCTTTAATTATGTTCTACATCCATTCAAAAGTTCTCCTTAGATTAATCATGGTTTTCTGCAAATCAAACACTGTTTTCCTTAATTTCAGCATGCTAGGCTAGATTTTCTAAGGCCGGGATACATGAACCCAGCCTGATGTGTTAGTTGCATGTGTATAACATTAATCCTCTGAATTTAGTGATTGATTACGGCAGTATTGCGTAGTAACACAACAATTGTAGATCTTTATATCTCGTTTGCCTCTGGGTAACGGGGATGATTTAGAATGCAATTCTAGTGTCATTATCGCGATACCGATTTACTCGTCCTCAGATTAAGTATGACGCGAGCTTGAACCTCGTATACGTAATGCTTGGGAGTACTAAATTCTGGGTTAAATTAATCAGTTAAATTCACGATTAGGATTTTACCGGCATTACACTAGGGTTGGGGGATTGTATTCCCGTCCTGTTTTTCTCATACATAGTTTAAAGTTCAAACCAGTTTTCATTTATATTTTAGGTAACTTAGTCTAATTGCATCTTTTTATAATTTCATACTTGCATTTAGTTGTAATCAATTCCCCAAACCAAATCATTTTCCCTTTCTTTTTAGAGGCAAAGTTAGGATTCCTTCGTCATTTCCCGTCGTCACAACTTCGTTGTCTTAGTTCCCTGAGGATCGATACCCGACTTACTGGGATTATTACTTGAGCGACAGGCTTGCACTTGAGCCTAGAGAGAACGCATTTCTGAGACACATTCTTAGTCGCGTCATGTTTTTGGCACCGTTGTCGGGGAATTAGGTAGACTTAGGATTAGATCGAGTCAATCTAAAACTTTGACCAAAAAATTTTCAAAAAATCCAAAAACATAAAAAATTTCAAAAATCACAAAAGATTCACCACCATCTCTCACAAGCTATTAATGCAAAATTCTGAATTCACTCCCACACCTCATAATACTCCAACCAGTATTCACGAAAATACAATAGTTGAGTACAACCCCGATAACCCCCACACGCCTAACGTCCCACGGTTCTGGATTCCACCTCCCACACCGTCACACTCAATCTCAAATAACACTCCTTTTTCTTTCTTAGGACACACTTCAGAGCACGCTTCAAGCACACCTAGTGAGGATACCGAGTCGTTAAGAGAAAGAGAGATGTCGCAACACGGAAGTGCAGCCGCCAGTGAGGAAGAGGCCCCATACCTCCCACTGAGAGAAATCTTATATCCCGAGCGCACTGTCACTCTGGGATGCATTATAGTCCCATATAATGCCGGGCAATTTCGTTTTAAAAATGGGTTGATCCAGATTTTACCCCATTACCATGGTATGGATTCTGAAAATCCATATCTTCACATCAGGGAATTTAAGGATGTGTGTGGAACTCTCAATGATTAAACTTGCAAACAAGAGGTGATTCGGCTCAAACTCTTCCCCTTCTCGCTAAAAGATAAAGCTAAGACCTGATTATGGTCTTTACCTCCAAGCTCGATTCCATCTTGTAACGAATTGTAATTGATATTTCTCAAGAAATTCTTCCCACCACATCGAATAATCTCCATAAAGGCTCAAATTCAAGTGTTCACATAATCTGAAAATGAGCCATTTCATCGATGTTACGAGCGTTTCAATGAGTTAGTTACTTCATGCCCCCATCATGGATTTGATTCAGCGCAAATCATCTCTTTTCTCCATAATGGGCTAAATCTTAACTCCAAGCAACTTGTTGAAACCATGGGAAGTGGTCCCTTTATCGACTTAGACGCCCACGATGCTGATCTTCACCTGAGGTATGTCTTCGAGACTACCCAATCCTGGGATACATCTGACCCTAATGCTCAAAATCAAAATCGTCAAGTGACCACCACTCCATCGGCGTCCGACCTGTTTCATGTAGAAAAGAGTTCTATAGCGGACAGTCGAATCGATATACTTGAGAAAGAAGTGCGAGACCTACGTGGGACATGTGGAAGAGGACTAACTGGATCCATACCAAACCCCATTGAAAAGGTGTGTGCGATTTGTGAGGCGGGTCATTCAACTGAGGAATGCTCGACTATACCCGCCTACAAAGTAATGATTCAAGAGCAAGTCAGTGGTATAGGAGGATTCAAGGGTAATTTCGGTGCCCCGTACGGGAATTCTTGCAACCCTTCATGGAAAAACCACCCTGGTTTTACCTATGGACAACAATATTCTGCAATGAATCCTAATTCACATGCTGCCCCTCCTCCACCACCATATTTTCAATAAGCTCCACACATGCAAGAACATGTTCAAGCACCACCACCTCAAGGAGAATACATTACTCCACCGCGGAGAAGTCTCTAGCATACTATCAACCACTTTATCAATACCCAAAATGCAACTAATGCAAGGCATGAGCGCATAATGAATGACAGGAATGCGAACATTTCACAGTTGCAATCACCGTGGAGTATCCAAGAGAAGCGCAAGTTTCCTGCCCAGGGCCAAAGAACTCTCTAAGGTCAAACTAGTGTTAGCTCGACACCCCATGACCATCCTGAGCAATGTAGCACAATTACCACTCTACGTAGTGGGAGAGTCATTGACTTGTCACCTCCCCCACAATACGTACCTAAAGACAAGGAGATTTCGCCTGTCACGAAAGAAGACGACACTAGTGAGCCCGAGGTAGTAGTGAAACCACCCACCGCGGCACCGTTTCCTCAAAGGTTAATTCCTTCCCATAAAGGAAACCCACGTGATGACGTGCTAGACGTGCTAAAGCAAGTAAAGCTGAACTTACCTTTCCTCGATGCCATTAAGAAAATTCCAGCTTATGCAAAAGTCATCAAAGACTTGTTGACAGTAAAGAGAAAGATGAAGGTAAAGAAAAATATCTTTCTAGCACAGAGTGTGAGCTCCATCCTACTTAATGATCTCCCACCAAAATTCAAAGATCCCGGTGCACCCACCATTTCCTGCATCATTGGAGAAAATAAAATAGAAAAACCCTTACTTAATTTGGGAGCAAGTGTCAATATCCTCCCTTACGCCATCTATAGGCAACTTGATTTTGGGTGACCTCAAGCCTACAAAGGTCACTCTCCAATTAGTGGATCAAACCGTGAAGATCCCAAGACGCATAGTTGAGGACATGATCGTCCAAGTTGACACTTTCTACTTCCCGGTAGACTTTGTCATTTGGGACACGGAGCCCTCCTTCACCTCAAGAAACCATGTTCCCATCATTCTTGGGCGCCATTTCTTAGCTATGGCTAATGCAATCATCAATACTCAGAATGGGCGAATGCAACTCACTTTTGGGAACATGACCTTAGAGACTAACATCTTCCATATAGCCCAATATACGGGGGAAGAAGATGATCTTCATGCGGTGAGACTAATTAATGAGATCGTAGAAGAGCACATTGAGGAAAATTTATATGGAGACGCCTTAGAATCTTGCTTAGTGTCTAGTCATGAGAGCGAGGGAACTTATACCGCAATGGAGAGAGAGAGAGAAAGGGAGAGAGAGAGGTTAGAAGAGAGAAAAATGATGGAGTTAGAGATCGAGCAAGTAAGAGAGGACGTAGGCACTACTCGAGAGAGAGAGCTAGGGGACATGAGCATGGAAGAATTTGAAAAAGAATTCGGTCCGGTGGATGAGAGCCTTAACGACGAAGTCCAAACTCTATTGGATTCATGGAGTCACCTAGAAGAAAGCGAATGGAAAGATAAAATCGATGAATTTCTTCTTTGTGACCATCCACCCATACCACTACAGATTCCGAAGGAGAGTGAGGAGAAAAGTTGTGGTTCATCCGACTTAGAGCCAGACCCATGCATCTTAAAAATTGAAAGAAACCTAGGTGTTCCCTCCGATTCAGCGCACGCAGACCACGCTTTGAGTCAGCATCACGAGGATCCCTTTCCAATTAGTCACGATGAGTCTCCCGGTCCATCCTTTATCTATGGGCGAGGTCCCAACTTGTTTCGATTGTTGGATTATAATCCTATGATGGGAGAGACGAGGAGAGCATCGAACCCCGTGAGTGGGGTCGGGTGAGTTTGTGTAGAGATGAGAGGTCGTCTCACCCCCGACGCGTATGGGGTGATTTTTAGTGTATTATTGAGTCATGTGCTAGGGTCATTTAGTGTCTTTATGCATTTTAAATATTTGTTTGTTTTATTTTTTCGCACTTTTCATTCGCTTTGAGTTAGATTTTAGTCCTTTTTGCTTAAGGACAATGCAAAAGTCTAAGTTAGGGGCGGTCACAAGTGCGTATTTCTAAAACTTCACAAATTTTCCAAAATGCCCAGAAATTTCCAAAAAAATCATAAAATTTTGAAAAACCCAAAAATATTTTTTCAAAATAAATAAAAATTGGAATTCAAATTTTTCAAAAATATCATTAAAAGTCGAATTGAAGTCTCAAGTTATAAAATTCAACATACACAAAGCCAAAATTGACCAAAGATGGAAATTGAGCAAAAATTGACGACTTAACGAATAAGTGTGGAGATTAACAAACCCAGTGAGATTCGAGCCTATCACTTTTTGCGAGTTTTCAAATCAATTCGAGTTAATTATTAACTCAAAGTTCTTTTCAGCGCCTAAAAAGTCGTCGAGCATCTCAATCCTTTCATTTTGATCGGTTATGAAAGACGTGTGTGATATTGCTTTGAAAAACGTGCCAAAATTGATCTCTAAAGTTAAATTCATCTCGAAACGCATATGGTAACGCAATTGGTATTTTGGACAATGAAGTAGGCCCTCGTTTGTCACCTAAAAATATTGGCCAGAAAAAGTAGCAAAAAATTACCCCTTTTGTGTAACCCAATTTGAGCCAAACAAATTGTCCCTTTCGTTTGATAACCCGAAAAACCCAAATAGCCCGGAATTGCGAAGAATTGAAAAATTCAGAATTTAAGTCCAAAAAGTGCATATAAAGGGGCAAGAGAAAAAAAAATATGCTCAACAAAAATAGTGAGAAAAGAAAAGAAGCGAAAAAATGAAAAAAAAATGAGCAATAGCCCGTGTTGATGCAAAAAATTGGACCGAATCCCATTTTTATGATCACAGATAAATAGATAAAAGCAATCCAATCAAGCACATGAGAGACAAAGATTTTTAAAGTGGTTCAGCTATAAGGAAAAGCCTACGTCCACTGTTATTTTATTCTCAGGGGTTTACAATAGCACAATGTGGTGTAGAGAGAAAAAGGTGTGGATCTTGTGTATGGTGTCTCTCATCCTTGTCGGATCTCCTTGCCCTTTTGGCTAAGGGAATACATGTATTTATAGTGATGGGAGATAAAGATATTCATTGTATGTAGACATTTATACATTATGTCTACATTCAACGAATCTAATTGTTGAATTGCTTGGTATGCTATGTGTTGTCATCTACAGTATAAATGTACATTAATGCTCATTAAATGCATAGTCATCTTCATTAATGCACATTAAATGCATAGTTATCCCTTGATCTTCCTGGTTGGTATGCCGACCAACTCTCCTCGGGTGCCGACTAACTCTCCTTGGGGGCCGACCAACTCTCCTCGGGTGCCGACTAATTCTCCTCGGGTGCCGACTAACACTCCTCGGTGTCGAATATTGCCACGTAGGATGACATGTGTCCTTTTCCTTTTCTGATTGGTCCTCGTAGATGGAGAATTTTTACGTTAATAGAAGCCCCCAATGCTCCATGCTTGATGGTTTACTTGAAAGGATGGAGTATTTATTCTGCAGTGTTGCTCGGTGCTCGTGAAATTCTTGATCTACCTTCTTGATTTGTTCAACATAAAGTGCATTATCTCCTGGACGACATATGATGCAGGCTGATCGATGGTTGCTAATCTTTCTTTTGAGGAACTCCATGTGCTATGTATCACCCCTAGGAATTTGGATGCAGCCATGCCATAGTATGCAGCTTGTAGCTTATCATAATCTTCAAGTATGTTGATTGGTTTGCTAGCCGACCAATTGCCTCCTGTGCCGAGTACCTGAGTGCTAACTTCACGTGCTTGATTCTTCTAATTTATGATCCTATGAATACTTTGTTGAGTAACATACTAGCTTTTGAACCCAACTCTTCAATTTGATTAGTACCAAGCTAGTGGTGGACTTCGAAACATTTTCATACAACTTCTTCTTCAATATTGGTCGGGATAGTAGTAGTAAAGATCTCAGTGTTGTAGATGTTAAATTTAACTTCTGAACTTCAATAGTATGTGCATAATAACTCCTGAATATGCCTCCTGAACTTCTGAATGCGCCTCCGTGTGAGTTTGTGAAGTTGAATTTGGTGCTCGACTGCATGATGTTATAAGAATGTGCCACCAAATGAACAAATATATCTGTAATAGAAGCCCCCAAATAAACAAATACTTTTTCGAGCACCTCCTAGATCGACCATCCGTGATGAATATCAGGATGCTCAAAGATCTTAACTTCATAAATTCTCCTCTTGCTTTAAATGATCCACCTGCTGGCGAGGAACCTGTTTCAAAAGCAGAGGGGAAGAAACCAATAGAATGGGAATATTGATGTAATAAATTTGTATTTCATTCCTGATGTATTTTGTTTTTGATTTTAATGAAAGACTTTCATTTTTGTTCGCAATCTTAATTGCTATTGTCTTGTAAAATACTTTACATCTGTGCATATGTATCTGTTAAAAAGATAACAATATTGTGTTGTTTGTCGATCAACTTATTGTCGACTAGTTTGAATTTGTGGTAACCATTTGATAAAAAATGATGTTTTGTTTGTCGACCAACTTAGTAAAAAAGTTACAAGTATCAAAAATGTTGCTCGATCACTTAATAATAAAGTCACGAGTGTAAAAATGTTTAAAATGTTTCCAACCAACCAAGGTTGTTAAATTTTGCTTGTCGACCAACTACGGTTAGTGAGATTTATCCCTGACTAACCATACTTGGTAAATTTTTGTCTTTTTCATAAAATGTGTCCGAACAACCAAGGTCGATAAATTCTCCTTGTCGAGCAACTACAGTTAGTGGGTTTTTATCCCCGACCAACCATACTTGATACAGTTTGGAATATTTCTCCTCATCGACCAACTACAGTTAGTGGGTTTTTATCCCCGACCAACCATACTTGGTATAGTTTGGAATATTTCTCCTCGTCGACCAACTACAGTTAGTGGGTTTTCATCCCCGACCAATTACACTTGATACAGTTTGGAATATTTCTCCTCGTCGACCAACTACAGTTAGTGGGTTTTTATCCCCGACCAACTACACTTGATACAGTTTGGAATATTTCATTTCCTAGCCAAACAGGTTGGCATTTTTAGGAATATTTTTGCTGAGTAGTCTGAGCTTTGCCGAGTTTTGCCAAAAAAATTTCAATAAACAGAGAGACTTGCAGAATATTTTCATTTTATTCATATTTGAAATAAAAACCGATCCACTAATTTAATAAAATCGTGATTTGCAATATTTTGCAGATTTAATAAATAAAAAATTGGACAACTAATTTATGTTTATAATCATAAAAAGCATGACTGAATCAAAAGATGTATGTATGTATGTACAACATATAATTGATTATTCATATATCGATAAAATTGATCGTATCTACACAATTACATAATATGATTATTTGTGCAGAGAACATTGTTTTCTTGAAGAGAGAGAAAATGAGTCTGATTCAATTCATGTTAATATCGGAATGAAAAATACATAATCATTCTTAATGCTTATCCCTATACTAACATATTTGTTCAGAAAATCTTCAAGTGGATCCATAGATGCAAGGATTTGTATAATATTTATGAGTCTAAAATTCACCAGATCCCCAAATTGAAATCGATCACACAGTTAGTGCATATAAAAATTATGACTCTATTAAAAGATTTCCAAATGAACCAAATTTGTATATACTCATATAAAAGAGATTTATGAATATAGAGAAATTATTTTATCTCCTTAAAGAAGAAATAATATAATATGTACACAAATTTCTCAAACTTTGTGATTATGAAATGTACATTTATGGAGATTTGTAAAATTAGATTCAACAATTTATGAATATAGAATCATAATTGAATTAAAAGATGTATGCACAATATATAATTGATTTGATCTCTAATTTTATGGATATAAACATATGAGAATCATGATTTGAACAAAAATATAATGGGAATTTGAATAGTCATCAAAGATCTTTCACAAATTATTTCAAAATCAACAAAGAAAATTATCAAATCTTATCATCATCGTATATATTGGTATATTTAATCATTTAAAATATTTATTCCATGATATAAAATTGAAACTTGAGAATCAAGCAAAAAGTTATGATTTATGAAATCCATTATTTTTCAGATTTCTAAATAAGAATTAATCTAACAGTTATGATTTTAAAATCATGATATGCAATATTTTGCAGATAATAATTGGACAATTAATTTATGTATATAAACATAAAAATCATGATTGAATCAAAAGATGTATGTATAATTGATTATACGTAGAGAAAATAAAAACTTAACTTTTGATGGAGAACAATGCTTGTAACACGTTCCCACAGACGGCGCCAATCTGTTGATGCAAAAAATTGGACCGAGTCCCATTTTTATGATCACAGATAAATAGATAAAAGCAATCCAATCAAGCACATGAGAGACAAATATTTTTAAAGTGGTTCGGCTATAAGGAAAAGCCTACGTCCACTGTTATTTTATTCCCAGGGGTTTACAATAGCACAATGTGGTGTAGAGAGAAAAAGGTGTGGATCTTGTGTATGGTGTCTCTCATCCTTGTCGGATCTCCTTACCCTTTTGGCTAAGGGAATACATGTATTTATAGTGATGGGAGATAAAGAGATTCATTGTATGTAGACATTTATACATTATGTCTACATTCAACGAATCTAATTGTTGAATTGCTTGGTATGCTATGTGTTGTCATCTACAGTATAAATGTACATTAATGCTCATTAAATGCATAGTCATCTTCATTAATGCACATTAAATGCATAGTTATCCCTTGATCTTCTTGGTTGGTATGCCGACCAACTCTCCTCGAGTGCCGACCAACTCTCCTCGGGTGCCGACTAATTCTCCTCGGGTGCCGACTAACACTCCTCGGTGTCGAATATTGCTACGTACGATGACATGTGTCCTTTTCTTATTGGTCCTCGTAGATGGAGAATTTTTACATTAACAGCCCGAAAAAAGCACAAATGACTTTTCCAATTCCAATCTTCCCTACCATTTTTATTTTATTCCATATACCTTAAAACCCGAAAAAGTCCTAACCGAGTCTAAATTGCAAAATTGGTTACCGCGTGGAGAGCTAATACACCAAAAGATAATAAAGGAGATTGAATGCGCGAAAAAGAGACAATGTTTCCGTTTTTAAAACCGTAATCCGTTGATGAGATCCTATTACTATAAAATTTCCGTCTTTCTACTTGTGTGTTTGACTTTGCATCCATTATATTTACTCTTTATATCACGCATACCGAGAGAATATCCATAATCCTAGAGATTCGTTTGTGAGAGTATTCCGTGAGAATTTGAAATCAAAACAAATTTTCGGGTAAGTAACGTAATGATCAATCGGTGGAAATTGGCGGTTATATTTCTAGCTTCGCACACACACACTACGATTTGAGACTTGTATATATGACTTGATGATGACTATTTTCTGGGAAAGTTTGAATTGTACAATTTTTAAGTATTTTGAATTTTTCCTTGAGTCGAATTTTGTGGGTATATTCTCTGCAAACCCTCACGAGACACAACTCGTCCTACTAGGGTGACCTAGGGGTTTAAAGGCTTGTTGCATATGTTAAATGCAATCGTTTGCCCGCGAAAAAGGTATTATATCCCAATAAAATGATTTTCAAGAGTTAATCCTTGCTAGGATTCTTTTACACTGGTCGGGATGCGCAAAGTTCTAAGTTAGGGGGATTTGATTAGACATAAATTCTTCACATTTATCCCCTTAATTTCGGTATTTTTATGATCTCGTGCGGTGTAAATAGATTGGATTTGGCTTATATTTATGCTACTAACCCTTTTGGCAAGTATTTCGTATTTTGTGTATCTCTTATGTGTTTTACAGGTATTTCATGCAAGTTAGTGCCAAAGAGAACTCAAAACAGTGAAAGAAAACCAAGAAACGGGGAGTAAAAGGCAATTTCATAATTTTGTCACTGAAAAAACGGCACCTCAATCGGAGTCCTGATGTGAAAGTTATGAGCAGTCAAAGATAGAAGAAAAAGTCAAATAAAGAGAGAACCGGTCCGCCCAGAAATTAAAAGAACCGGTCCGCACTGCCACATTCCAGAGAACCCCGACCGAAGGCAAACCGAAGAAGGAAGAAAATAAAAAGAACCGGTCCGCCAAGAAATTAAAAGAACTGGTCCGCATTCAAGGAAAACCGGTCCGGAAGAGGACAGGACCGGTCCGGATCAAGACAAATCGGTCCGGAGGAGGAGGGGATCGGTCCGGCTGTCGTAATTTTTATTATCTTATTTTACTCTAATGGAGAGTCCTAGTGCTGCAAAACCTCTTGGAGTCTTGTAGGGTATAAAAACCCGTTTTATTATCATTATTTGAACGGAGATTTAGGGAGAATTTTAGTCAATTTGCTTTTTTTTCTTTTTTTTCAGTTTAGATGCAATTTCCAGTTTTAATCCAAATAGAGAAGATTATTCAGAAGTTCTTTGATTACAAGTTTTATTAATTGCTATTGTTACTGCTTTAGTGAAATTAGTGAGTTATTTCTTCTCTTTAATTATGTTCTACATCCATTCAAAAGTTCTCCTTAGATTAATCATGGTTTTCTGCGAATCAAACACTGTTTTCCTTACTTTCAGCATGCTAGGCTAGATTTTCTAAGGCCGGGATACATGAACCCAGCCTGATGTGTTTGTTGCATGTGTATAACATTAATCCTCTGAATTTAGTGATTGATTACGACAGTATTGCGTAGGAACACAACAATTGTAGATCTTTATATTTCGTTTGCCTCTGGGTAACCGGGATGATTTAGAATGCAATTCGAGTGTCACTATCGCGATACCGATTTACTCATCCTCAGATTAAGTATGACGCGGGCTTGAACCTCGTATACGTAATGCTTGGGAGTACTAAATTCTGGATTAAATTAATCAGTTAAATTCACGATTAGTATTTTACCGGCAATACACTAGGGTTGGGGGATTGTATTCCCGTCCTGTTTTTCTCATACATAGTTTAAAGTTCAAACCAGTTTTCATTTATATTTTAGGTAACTTAGTCTAATTGCATCTTTTTATAATTTCATACTTGCATTTAGTTGTAATCAATTCCCAAAACAAATCATTTTCCCTTTCTTTTTAGAGTCAAAGTTAGGATTCCTTCGTCATTTCTCGTCGTCACAACTTCGTTGTCTTAGTTCCCTGAGGATCGATACCCGACTTACTGGGATTATTACTTGAGCGACATGCTTGCACTTGAGCCTAGAGAGAACGCATTTCTGAGACATATTCTTAGTCGCGTCAATAGTATAGATGTATTAAAATATATTAGACGTAAAAGGTTAGTTGAAACAAAGGCTATTTTAATTAGATCCAGAGGAATCCGCCCTCTTCTTAGAATCGTAGAGACAGTTGCCCCTTGAACATATAGAAGATTTTTGTCATCCTATGAAGATAACGATTTAGACAAATTTATAGAAGACGATATAATTGATATTGTTAATCAGATATATAAATAAACTAGACTGTTAAAACCACAATACCGTACAAGGTATTTAAGACTAGAATATTTTCCAGCAAAACTGCTTGCAATTTCTAGACTCCCTAAAGAAACCATTTATATAGACAATCCTCGCTATTCAGATTTCCAGTACGACAATGATAGAAAAAAATTGAGAAGTAGCAGTAGCCCTGAAACTTCTACACTTAGACTTCAGATTGATTAGGCTTTAAAATAAGCAAAAAAGACCTTAGAAACCATTGGGGTAGAAATTTATATTCCCAAGAACCTTAGAAAGAAAAGGTGGTCCCTAGGCGATCCATAAAAGACAAACGCGGTCCTAAAACTCAGTTGGACGCTAGCTAATCCGCATAAGAGCCGAACTCTCTCTCTCTCTCTCTCTCTGTATATATATATATATAAAGTGCAAACCGGACATGTGTCACCTGGCGGTGACCCTAGAAATTATCGGCTAAATTATAAGCACACTTTCTCTTTTTTGGGCTCACCGTCAGGCGATACCTGTCCGGTCACCTGACGTTGAGCCTAGAAATTATAGGTACTCTCTTTTCTGATTCACCGCGAGGTGACACGTGTTCGATCCGCACTCTTAAAATGTCGACTGATCCGCATAAGAGGAGTATCATCCATATATATATATATACATGGATGATAATGCCGGCAGGCCGGCTACCTTTTCATTATCTTGTCGCCATTTTTTTCTGTCTACTACCGGCCTTATAGGCAGCCTGCATAATTTGTTAGTTAATTTTGTGTGTTCCGACACTTGTCTTATTTTCCTTCTCCCTCTCTTGTTTTACATACATTACATGATATGTCAGCCTTAGCCTTGATATTATCCCATGAGCAGTACCAGCTCAACAACATTTATAAACACAAAATAAACATAGCAATATGGGATGTGTTTCAGCTAAGCCTTCAATGAAGTCGCCACCTCGAGGATTGGAGAAGTTGAAAATAATGAATGGGTACGTGAGAGGGGGAGCAACTGGGCGAAGGCCTTCTAGGGGCGAATCAAGGGTTAAGTCAGCCAGTTTTGGTAGCACTCCTACTACTACTAGTTGTGGTCAAGAAGAGAGAGATGGTGTTGCCAATTCTTCTAAGAGGACTGTCTCCGTAAAACTGGCAGGAGAGGAAGAGCTGGTGGATGGTTGGCCTAAGTGGCTCACGGATAATATCCCTAAAGATGCTTTGGCTGGTTTAGTTCCCAAGAGTGCTGACGCTTATGATAAGCTTGATAAGGTCAATCATTTTTTTTTTGTTTGTTCTTTTTTAACTTTTATTGGGTATATCAAAGTATAAACATGTGGACGTTTCTTAGAGTTCAACTGATCCTACTATTTAATTAATTCTCTAAAATTGCTAATAGCAATTCCGCACGCTTAACAAGCAGAGTTTGGAGACTTTTTTTTCGACATATGGCACATTTGTACATTTATCATAAATTGAGGAGTAATCTTAATTACTTGCCACAAATTCATGACACGTCATATAATTAAGATATAATGATAAATGAGCACAATAAACATGAAATCAAGGCATGAACATATCCAAGCACTACAAGGTAAATATGGTTCACTAATTTGACTTTATTCACATTATATTTATCCTCCTACTCAAAACTCGAATAGTGTTTGTACACAAACTCTTGAACCGAGTGAATCAAAGTTCTAAACCTATAACTCGGTGAGTCTCATGCTTAGAAGTATTTTTCATGTACTTAACCCGGAGTATACCATTTCTCATCTAACCCAATGAAATTGCTCACCCAATATATATAGAGCACACTCAATACATGAAACAATTGCAGACTCAGCTCTCTTCAATCTTTGAGCAATATTCATGAGTGGAGGGACACATCCAGGAATATAACCTGGGGGCAAGAATGTTCGCGAACTTTAATCAATTTTTTAATTAAGTATTATTTTTTAATAGAAGAAATCAAAATTTCCTAATAAATCTATAAATTGATGTTTATTATGTATATACACATACAATTAGGAATCTTAAATTTAACAATAAACGACTTCTAAATATTGACTATTGATTGTTTAATTGTAGAGATATGCATGGTAGTTCTTTGTTTTCAGTGAAGGACGCGGGTCTTAATCTTTTATAAAAATAAATTGAGGGGTCAAAGCTCTATAATTTTTAAAACAATCTTAAGGAAATACTAGATCCATTTATGCATGGATATGAGGAAAAATCCTTCACCTCTCATTATAAAATCCCACCTCATTTCCCTCCCTCTCTCTCTCTCTCTCCTCTCCAAATGAGCAGCAAAACTTCAGTTAACCAATCCTAGAATGATCCTTTTATAGGTGGGAAAAAACATGTGGTAAAACTTTGAAATTACTCTCACTTACCTAGTTACGTGTTCGGTGAAGCCAAAGATTTCACTGCAGGGAAGCTTTCCTTCATTGCCCGCTAGCGCTGTGTTTTTTTCCCTAACTTTCTGATTTTTCAGATTTTCGATCCGACTTTTTCCGAATTTGGAATTAAATTTTAGTTATCGGAAATCGAAAATAATTCTGAATTTTCGATTTTTTCGAAACTATGCCGATCCGATTTTTCCAAATTATTTTTTGATTTCCGATTTTTTCGATTTTTTGAAAGTTTCTCATATCCCACATTGGTTGGGAGAGGGAGAGGGAGAGGGCTCCAAAATATGCTCTATAAAAGGAGAGTATCATCCTAACTTCTACACAAATGAAATAATGGGCCAAATCCTCATGTATTTACATGCTTGGTTAAGCCATTTTCTTTGTTTCTTTAAAATGAGAATTTCGAGTAATCAAAAATCCATAATTTATTTTTTTGAAATTTTGGAATTTCCGAAATTTCAGGATTTTTAATATATTTTGTGAATTTCCGATTTTTGCCGATTTTCCGATTTTTCCAAATTCGGAATTTTTTTTAATTTTCCAAAAAAATCGAATCGGAAATCGGAATAGTTATTTTATTTCCGAAAAAATCGAAATTTTTTCCGAAGAGACATTTTCCGATCCGATCAGGCCGAAACATAGCCCTATTGCCCGCTAACCCGTCTTTCCACAAAATATAAAATATCCACATGCAATGCGGCGACCGAACCCACATCAAAACTGGTCGTGGATCTCAATTTTGAGCCCAAAACCACAACTTTTAATAGAAAAACATGACGAGGAATTGTGGGCCCATTTATAGTGTGGCAAACTTTTACCAAATCCTTACAAATATATTTTATTAAAATAATAGTCTTAAATATGACGAGTATTTTTTCATTTTTTATTTACGAATATTTTTATCCATTCCTAAAGAATTATATTTATTGAAAACTAAAAAAAAAAATCTCATCAAATCACCCATATTTTTCCCACTCTTCCCATCACTCCACAAAAACGAACTATATAGTTCAACAGTTTTTCAACGTTATAATCAAAGACAGCTTAATTTCATATACTAACCATCACACGGTCATACCAAACAAATACTCATATATCTCTTATAATATGAAATTTAACACGTAGCATATCACGAAAGATAAACGAATATAAAATCATGCATTTCACATATACAATTATTTCATTATGATGTACAGACTATTTTAAACTTGTGGTGGTGTTAAAAAATAAATTTTGTGGAATCCTTAGCAACCACCTACATTTACTTCCTACAATATATTTAACTAATTGTAATTACTAGAAACAAATGAGGTTAGTGTGACGTCAACCTTTATATTAATTATTATTTGTGTTAACATATTATATAATTTTCAGATTCTTTCAAACAATGGCCAACTGTGCCGGCAACAACTTTATGGTCATATTTGAGTGATATTAACATAATAACATGCGTCACTGTCTACAATTGAGATGACTGTTTAGTTCAGTTTCCCAAAGAGTTCTTTATATGTTTGAGATTTCTTCTGCTTAAAATAGTTTGTGACTATTGGCTCTAGACTCAATTTGGGTTGCTCTATATGTACTCTATGTACAAGTATTACAGAAAGAATACATAGCGCTTTAGCTGATTGAATTTTCTGTTAGGACAACCAGACATGAACTTTAGACAACTTGAATTTTCACAGGTAGGGCAGGGGACTTATAGCAATGTATATAAAGCTCGAGATAGAGACACTGGAAAGATTGTTGCTCTCAAGAAAGTTCGTTTCAATACATCAGAACCCGAGAGTGTGAAGTTTATGGCTCGAGAGATCACAATTTTAAGGAAGCTAGATCATCCCAATATTGTAAAACTTGAAGGGTTAGCTACATCTAGAATGCAATATAGCCTTTATCTAGTTTTCGAATACATGCTAACAGATTTATCAAGGATTATTTCTCGACCTGACGAGAAGCTTACTGAACCACAGGTGGTAATTCTATACATTTGTTCACTCTTCGCACCCTTTGGTTTGGAGAAAAATATTTGTCACTTGGTGGAAAAGTAGAATGATAAAACAATAAATTTTTTACTAAAAGATTGTAAATAAGTACACATGCTATAATTTATCAGATTTTTAATAAAATTAGGCGAAAGAAATTTACTTGAGTAAATGAAAAGATGTTTTACTACATTATTTTTCACCCAGTTAAGAAAAAAATATATTTCACCTCGAACTTCATTTTGTTATGAAGTCTTGGTTTCATTTGAGATAAAATGTTTTTTGATTTGTATGAAAGTGAAGTATTTTTTAACTACACATACATCAAACAGGGCCTAAATGTAAAAAAATTATTATGTTGCTAATTTTGCTGACTGCGGTCCGAACAGGTCAAGTGTTACATGCATCAAATGCTATCAGGTCTGCAGCACTGCCATGCGAGGGGAATTTTGCACCGGGATATTAAGGGGTCAAATTTATTGATTGATAAAAACGGGATGCTAAAAATTGCGGATTTTGGTCTGGCCAATTATTACAATCCTGAGAAAAAGCACCCTCTCACAAGTCGAGTTGTGACACTTTGGTACAGAGCCCCAGAACTACTGCTGGGTGCTACAGAATATGGACCTCGTATTGATCTTTGGAGTGCTGGATGTCTCATGGCAGAAATGTTTGCTGGGAGGCCAATCATGCCTGGTAGGACAGAGGTAATATAATCAAACTGAGGGTTTAAAAGTTCTGTTTCACTAACAATATGTTTGGATCTTGGAATCCACCAGGGGAAAAAAAGGACCATACGGAACATGTTGCAATTTATTGTACCTTTTAGTATACTTGATTTCGTTATTGTCTTCCTTCGTACTTTTCCATATCCTAACATACTATGATATTCAAAAATTTTGCAGGTTGAGCAACTTCACAGGATATTTAGGCTGTGTGGCACACCCTCAGAAGAATATTGGAAGAGATCTAAGGTGTTAACAACCTTCAGGCCACCACACACATACAAACCTAATCTTCGAGAAACTTTCAGCGACTTTCCCGCATCTTCTTTGGGTCTTGTGCAAATTCTTCTTGCTCTAGATCCAGAACATCGCGGCTCTGCAAGTTCTGCACTACAAAATCAAGTAAGTGTGGTTTGTAAGTCTTATTATAATCTTTTACGAAATATTTTTTTTACTCCAAATAGATCAACAAAATACTTTTTACCAATTTATTTTGCATCCAAGAGAAGGTTATTTCACCCTGAACCAAACCAGGCTCTAACACCTATTTGGATTTGCACTATGAATCTTTGCCAATCTCAGGAACTGTAAAATTTGAAAGTAATAGGAAGATTTTGTTTGTCATACTATTTTGTTCAGTATATTTGCTTGTTTGATTATAAAATTTGAAAACTAAGTTCTGTAATATAATTAAAAGTGTCTTGTAATTGCAGTTCTTCCACACAAGCCCATTGGCATGCGACCTTTCAGGTTTACCTTTTATCTCCAAAGACAAAGAGGATGACAATCCAGCTCGAACCAACGACTACAGAAAGTGACTTTCTTTCCTAGACTATTTTAATATTTTGTCTTCTTATAGTAAAATTTTATTTTTCTTTTCGATTGTATTTTTCCTCTCTACTTCCCATATTTAAAACATACCCTTTAGTGTCATTCTCACGAGTGTATGCCTAATTTAAACATCACGACAGATTGAGGTGAGTATTTGAATAATGAATTGCGTGTACCCACTACAGCTTCATTGGTTGATACTATAGTTTCAAGCTAAATTTGAATTAAACTTCAGATTGCTCTACAAATATTGAGGTGTTTCTTTTTTTCTTTTCTTCAAAGTTATTTCTTACATGAATTATCAGTCACTTGTCTCATTCCTTCAGGCAAATGAAATCCAAAATGAGACAACGGTCTAAAACAATAGAGCGACCTAGAAAAGATCAAACTACAGAAAAAACACAAGGGGAGTCTGATTCTTTGAATGAGGTACATGCTACATCTTTAATTAAGCAACAACGTATTATTGATAATAAGTGCATGCGTGCGTGTATATATATTATATAAACTTTTTTTAACATTGTCATAAATTTGTAGTTTGTACCCTGACTATATACAACAAAATTTAATCCCTTATGTCTCGTACCATGGGGAATTAAAACCACTTTCTTGTTGTTTTATTACAAATATGCAAGGATCTTGTTAACTAAGCATTATGAGCACATATTAATAACTCAAAAGTATAAAATACAAAAATACTGAGACGAGACCAACACTGCACATCTAAAAACATTAGTCTGGATACACTAATTAAACAAAACACGGCACAAACTTAACGGATTTAGGGTAACCCTTGATTGTTTTGGATCACTAACAAGTTGACTTGTTTGACAAATTTAGATTAATTGATGACACGAATCCAATTATACATGTCACAAATCACTATATAAGGCAAATACATGGTTTAAACACAACAGGAACATGATATGCCACAAAACAACTATGAGAAACTCTTATGAATTGGGTAATGGGTTGGGCAACACAAAACCGTCATGACATGAACGTAGCAAGGTCTCCCCCCAACTATATTAAAAATAAAAAATAAAAGGCCTTTTGCAACTAGGTCCTTGAATAAATATTTTTTTCAAAAAACTGTAGATACTTTTAGCCAATAGAATGTGATCCAGATTCCTTAAGATTAGTAGTAAGTTATGGGCATGAAAGTATCTATAATCTCTATAAAAGTATCTGGACCGCATCCAAAAGATCCCATTTCATTTGAGGAAGGGACTTCCTATTAAGTGGGCTATATTCAATAAGAAAATATTTACAAGACCTCTTTCTCTACTTTCTGGGGAAAAAACAGTTCCTTGCTTTAAAGATTGAATGTAATTTGTGCATTATGTTAGTTCCAGGAGACAGAGAAGATTGCAGATCAGTCGACTGTTCAAAGCCAAGAGCCCAGTAAAAGTACAACAAGCAACTCATTTAGCTCAAAGCCCACCCGAAAAGAAGAGAGACCACCTCCTTTAATCTCCCTTGAAATGTCCCCCAGGAGTAAGGCCCATCATAATGGTAGCAAGAACATAAAGTACAAGCCTCCATTACCCAATGGCAAAACAAGATCCATCAGGCCCAACGACGACTCCAATAACGTGAATAGATTGGGTCGGGTACAGAGGTCTGTCTCCACGAGAGAGTACCAAAAATCGGATCAAACAAAGCACTATAGACATGCTTTGGATGATTAGGCCAATTTGAGATGACCCCAGAGCTAAAACTTTTCTCCCTGATTTTGGAGAGTTGTATCCCTATAGACCCCCTTTTGCAATGAATTATATTTCAAATTATACATCAAATTGCAAAGTTGATTAAATAATCTCCCAAACGAGACTTATGTTTTCATTATACATATTTCTAAAGTCGGGAATAATTGAAGCATTGAGTAGATGAAAGCATATTTGCAGTTGCATATTCCGACATTGAATTGTAACACATTTTTATAATTTGACATTAAGCTTTAATTGGTTTATCATGTGATTGTAGATGCGAAAATTTCATCATTTTTTTTCTTTGAGTTTTCTTATTTATCGTTTTTTTTAATGCAACTATGTATCAATAATCTCCCTGTATGCGATTTCGCCAAAATTCATTACATTTCTTCATATATGAATCGGCTTAAATATCCAAAATCGCAATCTTAATTTAGTTCTCAGTTTTTATAATAGCAGCTTTTGTTTGCACCTTTGAGTATGCTCTTTAGGAACGAAAATTCTCAGTCTTACCAAACTAACTAAGATATGGTATGCAAGCATTCTTTTGACTGATGTATAGCCTCAACTATTCAACTCAACTCGACAAATCCTTATTTGGGGTCGGCTACATGAATCCTATTAAACTTAATTTATCTTCATCGTTAATTTGTTTGTAAGTACAATTTTGGGAACAAATGGATGAATTAATTAAAGAAATATCCGTATGTGAGAAAATCTATATAGGAGGATATTTTAATGGCTACGTAGGAGAAGATTGAGTAGGATACGAGAGAGTGCATAGAGGATATGGTTTTAGAAACAGGAACAACGATGGAGAGTCTATCTTAGATTTTGCAGTGGCTTATGATTTTGTACTGATAAATACATATTTTAAAAAGAGGTTTGAACACATAATAACTTATAAAATGGAAGGCATAAGAGTCAAATAGACTTTTTTATTACTAGAAAAGGAGATCGATTATCACGGGAGAGAGCTTAACCTCACAGCATAATAAGATATTGGTGTTGGATATAGATATAGATATTAAAAATCAATCACAAGTGTGAAACGAGAAGAATAACCCATGAACTGGGAGGTGGAAAATGAGAGAAATTAAAACTATTTCAAGATAAAATATTTAATGAAGCGTGATAGAATACCGAAGATGAGTCTAATATATTGTGGGATACACGTATAGGGAGAAAAAGGTGATAAAGGTATACATTCACCCGTTGGAGCTCTTTCTCAGCTAGAGAAATATCAGGACAACAGTTGGACAGCTGGAGTTCTACATTCAATCAAGAAGTTGGACAATTATGAACGATGGACAGTTATGTATGTAGTGGTCAGTTCAAAGTGTAGTGGTATATAGTAGTGTGCTGAAACAATTAAATGGGTAGTGGCAGTGTTGGCAGGTAGCATGGGCTTAGTGGAATACTATCTCCCATGTAATATTTCTATATAAATATATGTTGCACGGTGAATAAAACAACCAACGAAGTTCCTACTGTTCTTTCCTGAGCTTTTTTATGGTATCAGAGCCAGAGAGCTCCATGGCCAACAAAATCACAACACCTCCCTCATCTCTCTCTCTTTCGGCAACAAATTTACACCACAAACTAGCCCTCATTTCAGTAAAATTATCTGATCAAAACTACCTAATCTGGAAAACTCAAGTTTTTCCACTCATTCAAAATCTCAAACTAGGAGACCACTTAACTGGAACAAAACCTGCTACTGAAGAAGGAACCAGTTCCACAAGTGAAGAATGGGATTTCACTGACTTTCTCGTGAAAAGTCTGATCACGGGAACGCTATCAGAGGAGACCTTAACCCAGACAATTGGGTTGAACACAGCACAAGAGGTATGGACACGCTTGGAGGAGGTGTACCTCCAAGTAACAAAATAAAGAGAATCGCAGTTGAAACGACAGTTACAAATCCCTAAAATCGAGTCTGTTTCTCTTAATGATTACCTTATTAAATTTAAGACTATTTGTGACAACCTAGCAGCTATTCAAAAACCGGTAGCTGGTGAAGACAAAACCATCTTGTTATCGCATTTCTTGGGTAAAAAGTATGACTACATCATCACAGCTATGTTAGCAAAAACTTCATTTCCCGCCTTCTCCCAATTCGTTTTTGCTATTCAAAACTTTGAACTCCGAAACACCATCTCGAAACCCGACATTTCCAAAGAATCCAACCAAAATTTTGCCTTCATTACTCACCATGGGACTGGAAGTGGGAGGTCACAAAACCGTGGCAAGGCAGGTTACACTTTGAACTCAAATGGGAGAGGCTTTGTTCCCGCTGGACACTATGAACGGCTTATCGGGCAGCACCGAAATCCACTTTCAACTCTTGGAGGACAGCGTACTTTTCCTCACTCATCAACAGCTCACTCACCAAAGCCTCACGGCTTCAATAATCCTTCAAACTCTTCAGTTCAACACTCACCCGTGTCATGCCAAATCTGTGGCAAATCTAACCACACTGCTACCATGTGTTGGTTTAGATATGATTATGCATATGAGATCAACGAACACCTGCCCAAAGCTCTCGTCTCAACAACCATTTTCGACACTTCTCGAGACCCCCATTGGTACGGGTGCCACATCCCACATGACTTCAGATAAAGGTACTTTGGTTTCTTATAAGCCATATAATGGTAAGTCCACAGTAATAGTTGGTGATGACTCTCCTTTGCCAGTCACACACATTGGACACACTACCTTTGAATCCACACATGAGAAAATACCTTTACATGATGTATTAGTTGTACTAAAATTAAACAAAAAAATCTCCTCTCCGTTAGTCAGTTCACTAAAGATAACTGATGTCCTTTTGAATTTTCATCTTCTGATTTAAGATAAACAGGAAAACAGGGAGAATTCTAGCCACGGGAATTAATCAAGATGGTCTCTATGCACTCGATGAAAAAGGAGAAGATCAAGCACTAGTCACAATAAAGAAGAACAAAGCACCTTCTAAAGTTTGGCACCAACGACTTGGACATCCACATTTCTATCATTCTTCATCATCTCTCTTCTAAGGAACATATTGATGTTCAGGGGTGGATTCAGGGGGGGGGCGAGGAGGGGCGGCCGCTCCCCCTGAATTTTTGAAAAAAATTACTGAGAATTTTTTTAGGGGTGCTATTCGTAAAATTAGAAAGATAAAGGTAAAGCTCATAAGGTTTTTATAACTTTAGGGTCAAAGTCGTAAATAGTTTAAACTAATAAACCCTACTCATTTCTAAAGCAGCCGGCCACATTTTCTTTTCTCTCTCAGTCTCTTTCTTTCTTACTCTTACCCATGGCTGCCAAGATCCGCCCCTCTCTCCGGCGGAGAGTCACCGCCCCTTGCTACCAAGATCCGCCCTTGCTTGCTGCTAAGCCAACAGCCGAAAAACAAGCTGGAGAAACCAAGGTTATTTTACCCAAATATTATTTGTTACCATTTTGATTTTGATATCTTTATGGATTTTACATATACCTATTATACTTAAATACTTTTATAGATTTATTGTATAGAATCAATGGTAATAGAAATTTATGAAACAGGTAAACTATTTAGACATAATATTGTTAATTGGGTATTTATACCGAAAATGTTAATTATATTTTCAGGCATAATAATTTATTTTTAGTTCATTGTTTTTGTTATTATTGGTAAGAACAAGGTTTGATTACTTAAATATTCTAGTTGATATTGTTAAATGCTAATATTTAGTTGGACTATTTAAAAATTGTTAGACAAAATTTGTTAATATTTACCAATAAAGTTTAGGCATCTCCATAATATGTATAAAATTCCAACTAAATTCAAATTAACCCCAAAAAATTCGACTCAAATTAAACTCTAATTTGAACTAACTATTAAAATTAGTTAAATTAACAAAAAAATTGTACAAAGTTCGAATTAAACTTGAATTATCCCAAAAAAAAAAATCGTCTTGGGGGCTCCTACATCCCAAACTTCCGACACCACTCGAAATTTTGACTCCCCCTGAACAAAAATCCTGGATCCGCCACTGTTGATGTTAGTAGTTGGATAAAATGTGCACATGTTTATACTAGTTTTCAGATGGGAAAAAGTTGTTGTCTAACCTTTTCTTTATCCGGATTATCACACTCTCAAAGTATCTGGATGTCGTTGCTTTCCATGTTTACGTGCATGCGCCCGAAGCAAATTTGACTTCAAATCATATTCATGTGTATTTGTGGGATATATTGCTCAACATAAAGGCTATTGGTGCTTACATCCCCATTCTAAGTGAGTATTTATCTCTCGCCATGTGATCTTTGATGAAACGATCTTCCCATTTGCAAATCCATCCAAACAATCCATTAATGTGGCCCAGGGAATTTTTTTTCGGAATTTTCTACTACAAATCACTTAAACCCTTTTTCCCTACCAATAACCAAACCTCTATATTAAACCCAACTGTTTTACCACCTGTTAACCCATGCATTTCTTCTTACCCAAATCCACCTCCATTACCTACAACATCAAATCGCAATCCCACTTGTCAACCATTTGATATAAACCAACCCACCATCTCTTCTCCTCCTACTTCTCACCAAATCTCATCCCCACCCAGCTCCCTACCTATTTCACCCACCACTGCCACGGACCTACCTGTCATCCCTCTCATGGTTGATCTTTCTCTTCCACCATCCCGTTCTCTCAACACTCGTCCAATGATCACCCGAAATAAAGCTCGCACACTTCCTCCCACTTCTCATGCTCTCTTATCCCTTCAACTCACTAACCTCACCGAGCCAAAAACTATTCAAACAGCCCTCAACTCTCCCCGGCTTCCATGGAAGGAAAAATCACCACCCTTCATGCAAATCACACATGGGATCTTGTTCCGCGCCAAAATGATATGCATGTTATTGGTTCTCGATGGGTATTCAAAACAAAACTCAAATCTGATGGGTTTGTTGAGTGCTTCAAGGCGCGGCTTGTCGCCAAAGGTTATACTCAACTTGCGGGTCATGATTTTTGTGAGACTTTTAGCCCCATTATCAGCCCTACTACTATTCGATTGGTGCTCTCTCTTGCCGTTTCAAATGGATGGAATATTCGTTAATTGGATGTTTCAAATGCCTTTCTTCATAGTCGTCTTAAAGAAACCATGTACATGGAGCAACCTCCGGGATTTCATGATACTTATCATCCTGATTTTGTATGCTGTCTCCACCGTGCTTTGTACGGTCTTAAACAAGCGCCCCGCGCATGGTTTGATCAGTTTAGCCAATTCTTGCTTCACTTGGGTTTTTATTGCAGCTGGGCCGATTCTTCTCTCTTTATTTATCACAAAGATGCGGTCACCATTCTTCTTTTGGTGTATGTCGATGATATAGTTCTCACCGGTATCAATTCGTCCACCTAACTTGCCTTCATCACCCGTCTTGGCAATGAATTCGCCTTAAAAGATCTCGGTGATCTTCACTATTTCTTTGGCATTCAAGTTTTCGCCATCCTGACGGTTTATTTCTTTCCCAACATAAGTACACCCTTGATATTCTCTCCAAAGCCTCCATGGAAGATTGTAACCATATTGCCACTCCGTTAATGTCCAAACATGGTCTATGTCATGACGGTGGTTCTTCGATTGCTCCCGAAATCTATTGCAGCCTTGTGGGAGCCCTTCAATACCTTACCTTAACTAGATACAATCTTTCCCATGCTGTCAACCTCGTCTGCGAATATATGTATGCTCTAGGCCATTTACATCTTCAAGCTGTGAAATGCATTTTACGTTATGTCAATGGTACATCCAATTTTGGCCTTCGTATCTTGTCCACATGTCCATTTAGCCTCTATGCTTTTTCTGATGCTAATTAGGCCCAGATACTCGTCGCTCAACTACCGGCTCTTGTGTGTTCCTTGGTGCTAATTTAATCTCATGGACTTTAAAAAAATAGTCTACTGTCTCTTGCTCTAGTGCCGAAGTTGAGTTCCGTTCAATGGCCTCTACGACTGCTGATTTAACTTAGGTTACTTTTCTACTATGTGACATTGGAATTTGTCTTCATCATCCTCATGTCTTGTTTTGTGACAATATAAGTGCTCTCTTCATGTCTACGAATCCAGTATTTTATGCTCGTACGAAACATATTGAGCTTGATTTCCATTTTGTACGTGAAAAAGTTGCTCGTGGTACTTTGGTTACTGCCTATATTCCATCTCAATCTAAACTTGATAATGTCTTTACCAAATCCCTTTCCAAAAAGTTGTCTCAACATTTTCGGGCCAAACTAGGCGTGTTACCACCCTCTAGTTTGAAGGGGAGTGATAAAGGTATACATTCACCCGTTGAAGCTCTCTCTCAGCTAGAGAAATCTCAAGACAACAGTTGGACAGTTCAATCAAGAAGCTGGAGTTCTACATTCAATCAAGTAATTGGACAGCTATGTATGTAGTGTGTATGTAGTGGTCGGTTCAATGTGTAGTGGTATATAGTAGTGTGCTGAAACATGTATATGGGAGTGGCAGTGTTGGAAATTAGCATGGACTTAGTGGATTTCTATCTCCCATGTAATATTGTTGTATAAATATATGTTGCACAATGAATAAAACAACCAACAAAATTCCAACTGTTCTTTCCCAAGATTCTTTAAAGGGATCTTCAAATGGTTTGTATGGATTTGGAGAAGGCATAAGATACGATACCAAGAGATATAATATGGTGGGTTCTACATAAAAAGAGTGACTTGTAGATATATTGATGTGATCAAAGATATGTATGATGGGACCATGACTATAGTAAGAATATTAGCGGGAGAAAGTAGTGAATTCCCATTTGCTCTTGTTATGGATGAGTTGACTGGAAAAATATAAGATAAGGTGTTGTGTTGTATGCTATTGGCAGATGATATTGTTTTATTAGATGAGACTAAGACGGGGATTAATGCTAGAATGGAATTGTGGAGAGAAACTCTAGAAATAAGAGGATTTAAAATAAACAGGACTAAAACAGAATATGTGGAATGAAATTTTAGTACTAATAGGAGGATAAACAGAAGTGTGGTGAAACTGGAGGGTCAAAAGATACCTAAAAATTATCATTTTCATTATTTAGGATCGATTATCCAAAAAGATGGAGATATTAGTGATGATGTTACTCATAGGACTAAAGCAGGGTGGGTTAAGTGGAGAAGTGCTACCGACGTATTGTGTGATAAACGTATACCTATGAAGTTAAAGGAAAATTTTATAAGACGCCCATTAGACCCGCCATGTTATATGGGACAGAGTGTTAAGCAACTTAAAAACAAAATGTGTAGAAACTGAGTGTGGCGAAAATGCGAATGTTAAGATGGATTTGTGGTAAAACACGAAAGGATAAAATTAGAAATGAACGAATTCGTGAAATGGTAAAAGTAGCTCATATAGAAGATATATAGAGAGAAAATTGACATAGATGGTTTGGACACATTAAGCGTAGACCAATGGATGCCACGTAAGGAAGAGTGATTTAGTTAGTATTGATGGTAACGCAATGGACAGAGGTAGGCGTAAATTGACTTGGTGCAATATCGTAAAAAGGAATATGATATCATGTGGTTTAACTGAAGATATTGCACTAAACAGAATGGAATGGAAAATTATGATTCATACAGTCGACCCAAAATAATTGGAAAAAGACTTTGTTGAGTTAAGTTGAATTAATTTGTTTATAACTACCTCACCTTCTTTCTAAAAGTTTTTTTTTAAATATATATAGGGAGTTGTAGGTGGCAATCTCCTACAGGTGATTATATTCAATGCGCACAAGCCAAACAAGAATGAATATGACAGAAAGTAATGAGACACACACAACACAAGATGTACGTGGCTATGTCCATGAGGTGCTAGGGTCTATTATTTATTACTTTAGAGAACTAGTCGGCAGAATTGTATTACTGCTCGACGTTACAATATTCCATGCCCCCTTCGTATTGGGCGGGTGTGGGGGATGTGGGTGGGATTACATTTATAAAACAGCTTGGAAGGATCCTAAGCTCTGTCAATAGCTATTCGTAAGAGTTTGGACCTATCTCTTATCATAACTAGTCGTTACAAGTGATTGACTTGAAGGAGTTTTCTCTGAGTTGGACTCTTCATCAATTATAGGTTCACGTGGCCTGAGAGCATGTGCCGAGCGTGTGCCTGTGCGATTCTGGATCCCATAATTTCCCCCAAGGTCTCCTTGAGGTCACTAGCTTTTTCGCATTTTGGTCAGCTGTCGTTACCTGATAAGTCTTTACATTGGGGAAATAGCAGCATTCCTCATTGGTCGAAGGCTGAGAATCATCTGAAATCTCTCCACGTTGGTCAGAGGGAAATTTTGTAAATGCCCTAAAAAAATGGAACATTTTTGCTTGCTGGGTGCCTTAGGGGCACGTTTGTAAATATGACGTATTTACTTAGCCGTGGGAAAAAGTGATCATCGCTTCAGTAGCCGCCACAGGCGCGTCATAATTACTTTCTTGGGAACCACAAAGCCATTTCTTACCACAAAACAGTTGTTCCCTATTTTTCCTTATCATTTCAAAACCTGTGCAACTTGGAGGAGGGTTTTCACAACTTTGATTTTCACTATAAGCATACTTGACTCCATCCCTGTCATTTTTCTAGCACTTCTTCAATTTCTTTTCTTAATTCTTCCTTTTAGTTGCCATCTTCAACAATGGTGTATGTTATTAACGAGAGCACAATTGAAAAATTCAAACTTGATTACCATATTCCCTAGTGGGTTAAGATTAAATTAGTAGAAGGACCTTATGAGCTCTATGCACTTCCTGAAGGTCATTGGTTGCCTTCAATATTTACAGCTGAGTGCGGGGTAACATTCCCCCCAAACCGGTTCTTTCTTGAGTTTTGTCAATACTTCGATGTGGTCCCAATACATATCGCTCCAAATACGTAAAGGATTATTAATCGGGTTAATCGCATTAACGAGTTGTATGGGACCCATCTTAGTATTACAGATATTGGGTACTGCTATGAATGGCCAACGACCCATGAAGGTGTTTATTACTTAAAGATGAGGGTGGCCAATTGGGCTTTGGTGGTAAATTTATCTTATTCCAACATAGATTACTAGGATCATGACATTATTGTAAAAAATTAGCAATACGCCGCCCATCCGGAGGGTGAAGCACATCAAGGGCCAATATGCTCTCAACAGGGGCAAGGAATAGCATTACACCAAAATAGACGATTTGTGACCGCCATTAACAGTGACAAATGACCTTTGTCACTTCTATTTACCGTCACAATTTAGCGGTGATATATAATATTTATCACTGCTCGAAGCAGTAACAAATAGTCTTTGTCACCACGACGAGGTTATAAAATATGATGGAAATAACCCACCCATTTTATCTCCCCTGATAGCAGTGACAAATTTGATATTTGTCAGTGACAGTGGTGACAAGTTTATCACTATTGATAGCGATCCCGTGCGTGGTGTGTTCCTGCCTTTTACCGGGTCATTTGGTGCTTGTTTTGTGTTCTCGCCCATTAACAACATGTTTTTAAACCTAAGTCTAGATATTGACAAATTAACGTCTTATTCTCAAATCGGGAATGACTATGAGGTAAGTTCCTATGAGTTACATTGGTAATTTTTATGTCACTTACGAGGCCGTTTTGGGGCATTTTTGGGATTTCGTCTTTTAACGACATATTTTTAAGCCTAATCTAGATATTTGTAAATTATCGTCATATTCTCAAACCGGGAGTCCCATGACTATGCGTCCAGTTACTATGAGTTACATTAATCATGTGGGAGTTCTTCGTGTCTTGTACAGGGCACTTTATGAGTTGTTTTGAGTTTTCTCCCTTGAATAGCATGTTTTTAAGCCTCGGTATACATATTTACAAATTATCGTCATATTCTCAAACCAAGAGTCCTCTGACTATGCGGTAAATTTCTACGAGTTATATTGGTCCCGTGCGAGGTGTTCATGTCTCTTACGGGACCGTTTGGAGGCTATTTTGGGTTTTAAACCTCTAGCCATATATTTTTAAGCGTAAGTCTAGAGATTTCCAAATTATCATCATATTCTCAAATTCAGAGTCCCTTGACTACGAAGTCAGTTCATACGAGTTACATTGATCATGTGCGAGTTGTCGTGCCTATCACGGGGTCGTTTGGTGGTTGTTTTGCATTTTCTCCCTCTAACGATAAGTTTTCAAGCCTAAGTCTTTAAGTTTGCAAATTATCATCATATTATCAAGTCGAGTATCCCATGGCTATGTAGTTAGTTCCTATAAGTTACATTGGTTCCGTGCGAAGTGTTCGTGCCTCTTACGTGACCATTTGGCCATTTTTTTTGCATTTTCACCCTTTAACGTCATGTTTTTAAGCCTAAGTGTAGATGTTTCCAAATTATTGTCATATTCTCAAACTGGGAGTCCAAAGACTACGCCGTCAATTCCTACGAGTTACATTGGTCCCGTGTGAGGTATTTGTGTCTCTTATGGGGTCGTTAGGGAGTTGTTTAGATTTTTCCCTTTAACAGCATGTTTTTTAAATCTAAGGTTGCATTTGTTTTTTGGCTGAATCTGAAGTTTAAAGTCTGAATCTAAAAAGGTTATTTGTTTTTTGTCTGAATGAAGCTTCTGAATGTATATTGTTTGTTTACAGATTTATATCTAAAATCTGAACGCAGATTATTTGGACCATTTTACCCTTATATTTATTTTATAAACAAAACGTATATTTAAAACATCCATGACCATAAATAAATATTATTACACATAATACGCAATTTAATATGTAAATAATATTACGCATTCCAAGTAGTAGGGAATTTGCGTAGTATAAAATGTTTAAAAATATGTTAAAACTGACTAAGTAGCCATTAAAAGTCAGAAAATACTAAGAAGGTTGAACTCTTAATCATAAGTTCTACTGAATAATTGATCTGCAATTTGATCATGTAAATTAATCGTTTCTTGCTGTGGTGCTCGTCCAAATATTTTATCATAACTTGGTGGAGCTTCTGCTTGTTCATTATTTATTGAAGGCTCGACCGGCAAGTCCACATCATCATCTTCATATCTCTGAAACAATGGATCATTAAGTGATACACGATGAAGAAAGTTATGTATTGCCATACGTGCGACAACAATGTGTACTTAGGTTCGAAAACTATAAGGAGGCATTATATGCAATATCGCGAATTTATTCTTTGAAACAACGAATGTCCTCTCAATCAAATTTCTTAATCTAGCATGTCCATGGTTAAATTTCTCCTTTTTATCTCTAGCTTGATCATCACGCCTAAAATCCGACAACCAGTATCGTGTGCTTTTATAAGGGAACATAAATCCCCTAGTGTGGGTGTATAAAACATCACATAAATAATACATACCTACAACAATAAAAAATGCAAATGAGACATATAGTAATTAACAAATATTATAGTTGTACAAAAACTAATAATAATAACAAATCACCTTCAGGGGGCAATGGAAATTTGTTGCTTGGGTGAAGAAAAGTATCATTTAACACTCGTGAATCATGCACTATCCCCTCCCATTCAGCCATAACATATATAAATTCCATATTAAAATCACATACAACCATAACATTTGAAAACATTCATTTCCTCCTTGTCCTCTGAAAGGGGTTCATTTATCCACCAGAATATTTGCATTAATTAGTGTACCATCAAGTGCTCCAATAACCCCTTTAAATGGTCCTTCCCTAAGAAGTCGATGTGATCGAATTTCTCCAGTAGATGCATCAAATGCAAGAGGCACTATAATCTCTTTGAAAAAATGAAGCATTGCCCATAACACTTCATGAAAATACCTACTTATAGTTTGTCTGGAATGTTGGAGTCGGTATTTTATTACGCGATTTCGATGATTGTGACCAATAATGCCCAAAAAAAGTCATTTTCTCTTCAACGTCTATATGTCTGCTTTCACTAAGCCACCCTCTTTCGCGAAAGTGATCACATAGCTCAAGAAATTCATTGTTTCTCATCCTAAATAAATCAAACATGTAATACCCCTTAATTTTTCGCATATTTATTTTATTATGAAATTATGAAAACTTGGATTAATTAATTTAAGGGAGAAAATTTAATTTATAATTAATCCGATTTAATGGTTATAATTACTAGCGTAACGAGAGTTGGTAGTTACCGAAAATAATTATGTCAAATTATAATTATGTTGAACATTAAGTAGTGAGTAACGTAATAGATGGTTTCAGAAATAATAATATGGTCGGGGACGAGATACACGGCAGTTAAGATATAATTATTTGGGACACGCGTGTGAGTCGTGTCAATATTATTTATTGGGATTAAAAAGATACATTATTTTTATGTAACTCGGATGGCAATTTTGAGTGCGCTAGTATGTCGGGAAGGATCGATATAGTCAGAAAATACTACTCAAGTGTTAAATTTGGAATCCGGACTAATTTAGCCCAAAACAACACCCCAAAGGGGTATTTTAATCTTTTGAAACTTTTAGGGAATTAAATGGACGAAAATTAGATTTAATTAAAAGCTACGTGGGTTAGAGGTTTATAGGTTTCAACCCACATGAGAAAGATAGAGAGAGAGTACTAAGGAGGAAGAAGACTCCATTAGAGAACAAGGGCAAGAACTCAAGGATTCCCACCAAAAGTTGCATCAAAGTGTAGATCGCAATGAGAGGATCAACCACATACCAATTTCAGTCCGAGAATCAGAAATCTACTATAAGGCAAGTGTTTATCTTGCTCCTCTTTTAGCATATATTATTCATGTTGATTCAGATTTGATGATATAAACTTGGTCCAATGAAAACTTAGGTTTATTTAGACTGAATTGTAAAGAAACCTTAGGAATTGGAGATGGGTATGGATGTAGAGGTTTTGCCCTTTGTTATACCATTAAAATTTGGGAATTTTATATCTTAATTACGAATCATAATAAAAGTTTTGAGTAATTATATTGCTGGGTTCATTTTATGAGAATCTTTAGAGATTTAAGTTCTTGTTGGGTTTCCCCTTGAAAATATATAGATTTGAACCCTAAATTGTATTAGAAAGTTCCCCATAATGATTAGGAATAGTTTAGAACTATCTAATTGGATGTTGGATGAAATTAGGGTTGAGTTTGAAGTTTGATATGTTGGAAAAATCGATTTTGGGGAAGAACAGGGCCAGTTCGAATTTCTCGTCGAAGTTTGCCCAGGTCGTTCTAACGAGAATTCCAGCGACCCTTCTAACAAAATAGTGGAGTTCGTTTAAAGTGAAAACTTCATTATAACGACCTCGTTCGAACGACCTCGTTCGAATGAGAATCCCTTGACTTTTAACGAGATTTTAGAATACACTTTTTGAGTGTGGTTAACCTACACGTGAATGAAGAGTGACCTAAAGTCTGAGTTAATATTGAATTGGGAGTGTGATTATTCTAGGGATGTATAAAGTTCATAGAACCGAGGAGAGTTAGGTCCAAGAGAGTATACACATATATATATGATCTACGGGGAGAAAAGAAATAATAATAATAATACTTACGTATTATGGTAATTGGGTTGCGTGAACGCCTATTAAGTTGTATAAGTTGTGTGCATTCTTATTATTTCGAATATTATGTATATAACATACCTAGCTACTGGATATCGAACGGAGGTTAGCGCATTGTGGACGACCATATCTTATGTGCCTTCGGGGGATTTTGAGTCGTACCACAAGAGCATGGAACCTAGGTACGGGCTATCTGTGAGAAAGATAGTGGTGACAGTTGTAAGGGTGCGTAGGTATGTGCGTAGTCCATTAACTTGGAACTATGTTCGCCTCCAATAGGTGTATATGTTTTATCGGTTCCTGAGAGATGGAACCTGTTGTCCTTTATGCGTGAGCGTTGCAGTGGGACTAGATAGCTGAGTATGCCTAAAACTAGGGGTTTCTTAACCATGGGTGCAGTATTGATATATATATTTGTATGTATACATAGTGAGATTTTATATATGCATACTGAGTCCCTATTATGTGTTTCATTGTTGGTCACTTTATTAAAGTATATACTTATTGGGTCACCATTTTAGAATCAAGAATGTTATGAGAATGAGTTATAGCATTTTTAAACCTATTCATAAATAATATAAATATATTGTCTTCGGGTTATTTAGATATTTTATCCGACATGGTGTTTATACTACGTATAGTCAGGCAGAGTATTGTGACTAGTATAGGTAGTTAAACTCCCTAGGTGTGCACATTTGATGATAGGTGAGCATCTCAAGTGAGTACGCTAAGTTAACATGAACAATATTTGTGCTAATTAACCAATTTAAGCACTTGTTATATTTAAACTATTTTCTACTCGGTCTCTGACCCGTTCTTTTCTGCAAATCTCTTTTCTTGTTCCTTTATTTTAGGTGCTCAGCCACAGAGACACCAAACTTAGGAGATTCCATTCATTTGTTGAGTTGTAGCTGTTGTGGAAGCTACAGGACATTGCTAGTAGATGCTTCTGAGTCTATTTTCTCCGTATCTATCAGTTATTTACTTCATTTGGACATATCGTCCCTCTTATTTTTCATTCAGAGATTTAGAGTTGTTTTATTTTTTGTCAGACTTTAGTTTCATGTTATTGGATTATTGTATGGTACTTTGACTGGAAGTGTTTACTCCAGTTCTTTATTTATATTCAGTTAGTTCTTTCCTTATGCTATTGTGATGTATGGTGATGATTAAATATTTTCCTTTAACGATGACAGCTAATAACAAGTTGAAATTTTGGCACCAACCTTTTTAAATATTAGGTGGTTAGTTTTCAATTAAATTAAAATTTGAGTTCTTCGACAGTGATGCATTTATCTGAACCAACTTGATATTATGAAATTAATTAATTAATGACTGATCACCTGGTAATTAATTAGGCGGGGTGTCACAGGTGGTATCAGAGCATCAGGTTCTAGTGTCCTTAGGATCTGTACGACTTATTATGTTTTCGCATAGCGTTCTTTGATATAGAGCCCTATTGATAGGATTGTTGCATTCTTTGTTACGTGTTATAGATTAAGTACTTCTATATGATGCGATGTATAGCCGGTAGACTTATAAAATTCATTTGAATTTCATATACCGCTTATGAGGGAGAGGCAAACTAACCCCGATGAAGAAGAAAATGCGAGACCAAACCAACAAGTACCTCGGGTACATCAGGAAAGAGAGGCAATCACTGAGATAGCCAATATTGTGGCATAAGCAGTGACTACCACAATATTGCAGTGCCAAAATCGTTGTGTACAGCTTACAGGGGCAAAAGAACAAGAGAAGTCGATCAATGTGATAATTTTAGATATAGCAATAGTGAGAAAGTACCGTCGCAGCGGTGACAAGTTCCTCGGAGTCGTCAGGACCAAGGGGACAATGGAAATCACAGGAAGAGACGAATCCGCCAGGGTCAACAAAGCGAAGAACAGAGGACCTTCACAAAGAGGTGTTTTAAGTGTGGAAGAAATGGCCAAAAATGCCAAATTTTCCCACAACGAACTGGAGGACAGCCTCAGTCAAATCAACTACGTCAGTTAGGCCATCAGAGGCAGCAGTGTGCTCAGCAGGACCAACAAAGCGGAAATTTTATTGGAAAGTGTTTTATATGCAGCGAACGGGGACACTTCCGACGAAATTTCCCTCAGAAGGGCAGGACCCTGCAGCAACCGCAGGGTGTCCTCTTGGAACCACAGAATGCCCAACATGGGGAAGCATGTATATTTACCCCAACAGCGCAGACTCCACAGCAACAACAAGGAGTACAGTATGGACGTATTTATAATGCCCGATATGTGGTTATGCCAGTGATGCCGCAACTATGACCCACGTTTGGAGGTACAATACTTCATTATTTATAGTGTCCTTTAAGATAAAGTGGAAATCTCGAATAACTTTGATGCGTTATAGCCTATTGTAATACTTTGAGAAATGTGGGAGTAGAATGTATTACTACCCTGACTCTCGAACTAGCTAATTATGGGTTAAGGGAAAATAGACCGTTATAGTAATATTTTTGTGTTCATAGTATTGGTGCTAAGAGTCATTTCAGAGGAGGCCGAGCCCCCCCCCCCCCCCCCCCCACACATATATATATATATATATATATTCTTTTATATGGTAGAGTATAAAGACTTCGTGGCGTATGTCGTCTAGTTATACCTAATCCCGGGGGGAGGGGGGAGGGATGTCTATAAAAGTGATTCAAGACTGGATGAAATATTTCTGAGCATGGGGATTATTCTGTAGAAAATTTTAAGAGTTTAACGCCGAGCTAGTAGGAGTAATTGAGGAATATCGTTTCTCGTAACATGAGAGTAGGTGAGTTAATCTTATAGCAAGAAGCATGGATGCGGGTACAAGTCAGACACTGACTGCCCACCAACCTTGTTGGCGACAATGTTAGTTAGTAGTGTATCGGGAGAGGGGTTCCTTGTTTGGATTTTGCATTGCGAGACATCCCACGCATTAAACCTAGCAAACATCGAAAGCTGGGAATGTTTGGCATTTAGTACACGGGTTAGTACCCTGTTTGTCATCCGTAAAGGAAACGATAAGATTTATTATATTACTACTCACGGCTAGAAGAGCCGTATCATACGACGTAAGAAGCGTTTTTAAAGGGCTTACATCATGAATACGTCGGTTTAACAAGGGAGGATATTATAGATACAATTATTAAGGTAAGTGAGCCTAACCTTATCGAATATTCGGAGTTACAAGAGTAGACTGCGCAGCTGTTAGGTCAGGGCTTCATCCGTAAGAGTACCTCGCCTTGGGGTGCTCCCATGTTGGTTGTGAAGGAAAGGGATGTATCTTTATGACTATATATTGACTACTAAGAACTGAATAAAGTCACGATACGGAATAAGTATCCGTTGCCCCGAATCGATGACTTATTCGCCCAGTTGAGAGGAGATGCCTTCTTCTCAAAGATTGACTTGAGGTCGGGATACCATCAGTTGCGTATCATGGAGAAGGATGTGTCGAAGACTACCTTCTTGACAAGATATGGTTCCTACGAGTTCAGGGTTATACCTTTTTGGAAGAGCATGTTGAGCACTTGAGAGGAAGGTTTTGCAAACACTGTGCTAGCATAAGTTGAATTAAAAATACGAGAAATGTGGGTTTTAGTTGGAGGAGGTCCAGTTTTTAGGGAACATTATTTTGGATAGAAGGAAATCCGTAGATTCGGGAAAAGTGTCAGCGGTACAGGAGTGGGGACATCCCACGACACCGACCGAGATATGTAGTTTCTTGGGTCTAGCGGGATACTACAGGAGGTTCACTCAGGGATTCTCGAAGATAGCGGGTCCATTGACACATTTAACTCACAAAAGGGTTCCGTTTATCTGGAGTGACGCCTGTCAGTTAGCCTTTAATGAGTTGAAAGATAAGTTAACCTCAGCACCAGTGTTAGCATTGCCCAGACCGGGAGTGGAGTATCTAGTCTACACTGATGCATCCTTAATAGGACTTGGGGGTGTACTTCATCAGGAGGATCAGCCTATAGCTTATGCCTCCCATAAGCTTAAGAGTCACGAGAGGAATTACCCCACCCACGACTTGGAGTTGGCGGCGGTCGTGTTTGCACTTCGAATTTGGAGACATGACCTCCTGGGGGAGAAATTGCGCTTGTTCACAGATCACAAGTCATAACCACCCAAAATTGTACATTTTATACCCCCAAATAGATATACTTTAGTTGTTAATTCTTGACAATTTGGGTCTTATGCGCTTTATTGTCTATTTTGTAGGTCGAATGCACGTTGGGATGTGTTAGTTTTTAGTTTTTATTTGGATTAGATTTTTTTAGGATTTCATTTTTTTTATTTGATTTTACATTTATTTAGGATTTTAGTTTTAGTTTTATTAGATTTTTTTTATTTTTATTTCTTTTTAGTTTCATTTTTAATTGAGTCTTTATTTTATTTTTTAGATTAGGATTTTATTTTTAGATTTTAATTTTTAATTAGTTAGCATTATATTTTATTAGGGTCCAAATTAAATACACACACACACACCCTACAACCAAACTTATTCAAGCACAATAATACCTAACTCCATCTTCAACCTCTCACCCTCTCTCTCCTTTCTCCTCTAAACCCACTAAATCTCCATTAACACCCCCAAACCAAAGACACCATTAACATAACCAAAAACCTCATACCCCCTTAAACACACACACACCAAAAACTCATCAACCTCCCTCAACATGGACCTAACCCGTGACCCATTTTCGGGTCTGCCCCAACCCATAGCCCCGGCGCCCCTATCCAAACTCAGCCACTTCCTTCAAACCACTATGTAAATCGACGCCCAAATCCGGTGATCACCTCCAGCAACCCTTAGTAACCCGTCCAGCGTGAACCCAAGTCCTCAGAGCTCCCAAGCTCCGACCCTCCAACCGACCTCACCCCTTACCCCCTCTTCGGTCTCCCTTTCGACCCTAGCCAGCGCCGAGACCACCTCCGGCCGACGACACCCATCCACTTCCTCCGGCGGTTCCAAACCCAAACGAACCCCTATCCAACCCCTTTTCCCCAAACCCGATTTCGTGAAGCCCCATGTCTCAATTTCAACCCAAACCCATTTTCCTCCCAATCCACGATTTATCCCCTGCAATCCCAAAATTCAAAGACACACCAAATAAATCAATATCCCCACATGTCAATTAAAACCCATTTAACCCCTTTTCCTTTTTTACCCCAACTACTCTTTTTTACCGGATGCCCAATATACCCCTCAAACCAAATCTGATTTTATCCTCACCACCACACTTCCCACATGACCTCACCTCTTACCCGTGCACATGTGTGCATAATTCCCTAGATACCCTCACCCAAATACCTTTCATATCCCATACACCATTGTCTTTTCATTCTTACCCCCATCCTCCATACCTACTATTTAAGGAGATGAAGACCATTTTTGAAGAAAAGCTTTAGAATACGAATTAGTGGAGAGAATTGTAGAGAAAGAAACACCTTTTTTTAGGTTAGAATTTATTTTTATTTTACCTTTTTTAGATTAGTGAGAAAAATAAATTAGTGAGAATCCATTTTTTAGTGTAATTGTTGATGTAATTTTGGTTTGATCACACAAATTGGAGGGATGTAAATTGCAAATTCAAGGATTGAAGTCCAGTTTCACTCAAAGAAATTTAGTTTGATTGTTCTTCTCATCTACTTTATTTTATTATCCTTTGATTATTTGATTATCATGTTTGATATTATGTTAGGCTAAATTCCCTTTCAAGGGGTGGGGAAACCCTTATTTGATGTTATTTTAATTTAATTAGTTTGAGTTCTTGAAGATTTCCTTTGAATATTAATTTTGATCCCTCACCCTTAAATTTATGCATCGAGAGAGGATAAATGATTTTCGAGAGAAAATCGAAATTTCAGTTATAATACCCATTTTAGATTCGAACTAGAGTTAGGGGTTTCTTAAGTGTGGTATTATTACTTGAATTTCAACTCTAAATTTATTTTTTAAGATTTACATAATTTTTAATTGATCGATCCTAGCGGGTGATTAATTAAAAGGAGTGTAGATCTATTTTCTAGAGTTGTGGGGTGTTAAACTTAATTTTCTAAAAGGTTACTATTAAAATTATATTTGCAACGAGAATTGATATGTAAGTTTGGTATTAATTTGGGAGAATTTAATTAATTAATTAGAATAGCTAAAATTTGTGGTGTAATCTCACTCCTTGATTGTTCTCAAATTTATTTACCTCATTTATCTCTTATTTTTGTGTTAGACTTTATTTTTCATTTTAGTCACTTTTTAGTTTGTAATTTGATATTCCATATAGTTTAGTGTTATTTCACCACACCTCACCTAATTGCTTTAATATTTGAAAAAGCTAAAAAAAAATAGAAAAAGCAAAAGCCCAAAAAGAAAATAAAATTTAATTACAATTGAGTTTGTCTCTAGCTTACCCCCTAGATGTGGATTGATACCCTTACTTACCTCTACACTTGAGTTTATTATATTTTGTAGGTATTTGATTAAAAGAGTTTTTCACAACGACGACACATCGAAAAGTCTTTCTATCAAATAGCGTCGTTTCCAGGGAGTTAACTCTATCAAATGGCACCGTTGCCATTCTTGGGAGCGTGAAGCACTTGGAGTGGATTTTGTATTGTAGTTCATTTATTTTTCGTACTTTGTTATTTTTAGTACCATTTTTGCATTTTATTAGAAGGCTTGTATTAGGATTTTTATCATTGCTTGTATTGCGGTGCATAGAGACACCATTTATTTTTCATTTGAATTTGTAATAAAAAGAAGAAAAGCGTGATAGAAAAACCAGACAAGGTATAGAGATGGCATCCAAAGGCGAGGAAACAAAGCCTCTTTACCTTGGGTCAGTAGGACTCCCGGGGACGACTGAGATAGGCGTGATCTCCCCCCGGTCTACTCAAATTTTTTGGCACCCCACGGCCTAAAAATCGTGGGAGGTACATTTCTAAACCCTCGCACCTCTCCTATTAGCGAGTCAATTCTTTTGTGTGCCTTGTGTGCTCTTGTGTGATTTTATTCTTACATTTATTTTCGAATGGTGTGATGAATTAAATTACTAAGACCTACACCCGGTCACTCACGAGAAGGAATTTCATCACCCGACTCACTTGCTTACCTTTGTGTTCTACCCTAGCCATCACTAAATTTAAAATCCATTAACTAGGTAGCCCACTAGGAAAACATTTTGCAAAGGCAATCACTCATATTATTCAGTGAATTTTTATCACCCGCGGACTTAAATAAAATTTTACTACCCTTTCACTAAATTCAAAGATAAAAATTTGTTATGTGTTATTTAAGAATTCTCCTTAACTTGTGTGTGTCCAATTCCATTCATTTTTTGGTAGTCGATTTTAGTTGGTTCGTCCAAATCAAAAGTCCATATTTTTTCCACCTTTTCTTCCAAAAATTCCAAAAAAAAAAATCTTTCATTTTTATAAAAAAATCCCAAAAATATTTTCTTTCTTTCATTTTAGAAAAATCCAAAAATATTTTCTTCTATTATTTTTATAAAAAATCAAAAAATATTTTCTTTATTTATTTTTATTAAAAAAAATTCCAAAAATATTTTCTTTCTTTCATTTAAAAAAAATTCAAAAATATTTTTCTCGTCATGGCCGAAGAACGTCCTTTTTCGGGACTACTTTGGTCATTTTCCATTGACATGTGACACGTGTGAGAGTGATCTCGAGCCGTCTCTTTATGATATCCTTAGTGGTCTCACCTCTCTCACAAGTACCGTTGGTACTCTTGACCCATCTATGCACGCACCTCATTTTCCATCACCCTCGGTGTCAAGTGTCGACGTGTCGCGTACCTGGTCATGCACCCATTGTTCCTATTCCGATCACTTGTCCCATCAGTCTCCTTACTTGTCATATCCCTACGAACCCACCATGGACCATGTGTATCCATATGACACTATTGCGGAACCCACCTCGACCTACTATCCCGATGTATCTAATCCCGAGTGGTGTGAGTACCCCACTTATTCGTGGAGGCCTGATCACCCTTCCACGCAATACGAATCCCAACCCGATGTTGTGGATCCTCACACGTTCCCACAGTTGTCATGGCAACCTCGTGCACATTATACCAATCAGTTCCCTCACTATGCACCCATTGAATATCAACCAATTGTCCATCAAGAAAGCGATCCTTTTGTGTATGATGAACTTGGCCCCACTCCACCCACTTCATTTGTGTATTCTCTGTATAGTCCTGACCATAGCGAGTTGTGTCCACCTCAACCACCGCCGCCACCCGTCACTCCACCACCACCATCCACATCCGCTCTCGAAAGCCTTTTGCAAAAGTTCATACTCGAGCAAGAGCAAGCCACTCAAATCCAAAATGAAGCCCTCCAATGGCTTGACCAACGATTAAATGAATTTGAGTGTGCGAGAGAGTCGAACATTCCCATGGATCCACCTACCATGGCAACCGAGTGTGATGATGATGTGTCCTCTTGTGACACAGATTTTGAGTGTGACCAACCCTCTCCCCCAAGAATATTGAAGTTGAGACCATCCCATGGTCCGGGTCCCAAGTCGACAATTGTGTTGACTTACCTTTCGATAGTGAGATTGGTTCGCTCCCGTCAAATCCAAGGGAACCCCACTTTGAGGTTCCCACTCACTTTCCCATAGAATCCAAAAACATGCCCGAGCTTTTACCTTATGCCCCAATTGCATATGTCTCTGACATGCCCATATCTTTTAGGTTAGCTCCGGTTGCGAGTGTTCACCATTTTCCCGCGATAGAATCCGTGATAGTTCCTAACTATTCGGATATGGATCATGTTCCTCCATGCATGGCTTCCTTTAAGCCCGATATTTCTAGTGATCCCTCTATATCTGATCTTGGTGCCTCGTCTTACCCACCATCCACATTCACTGATGCTACTCTTGTGGAGAAGTTGATTACTCACTCGTTTATTTCCACACTTCCTCATGTGAGTACCCTTGAGGATCACTATGTGCCTCATGAGGAGTGTGTGTCTCCCACTCTTGAGTTGGATCATCTTCCTCCACCATTTATCCCACCTGACCCGCCCATTGGCCCTTTTACCCCACCACCTGGTTTGGATCTTGATTTTACACATTTCATGTTTCCATCTACATTTTTAGATCCTCACCTGAAACCATGCTCCACCATATACGAGAGTATTTGTGGTGATACTCTCCACTTCCGTGACACCGAGCATGTTCCTCCATGCACACCGTTTCCTTGTGGTGTTGATTTTTCTTCTCAACAGCTCCCTGGCGTGTCACGGCGCGACCATTATCATCACCCATTCATAGAACGGTCATGTGATTTCTATGAGGCCCACCCCATTCCACTTTCCACACCATTTTGCCTCCCTCACCAACTAGAGCACCATGCTTATAGGGCCCTAGTTGCCCTCACCTTTCGGCTCAATAAGGCCTGTGATCGGTGCCTATTCACCCTTACGCTTTCCTTTCTCCCCTATACCTTAATCCCCACCCACCCATGGTCCACTGATGCTTTTCATCGTGTGATGCACTTTGCCATACAAGTGCATTGACCCTTTTAGCCTCTATCCAACAAGACTGACGCTTCAGTCTTGTTTATAATCTTGATTATTGGATGATTGTAATGATTATAAATGTAAAATTAACTACTAAAATTTATATCAATGGATTACAATCATAGCATGGACTTACTGACATGGAAAGTCACGATTGATTAGTATCGATGGCGCGGACCCACGTTCATAATGAATCAACCAATGATGGCACGTCATGTCAGCAAGAGTCCTAATTTTGAGTCCCAATCAAGCCTCTCCCTATCATTTTCCATAATAGTATATGACTCTAATGATTCTTAACATGTAGATCGGGCGTCGATCCCCTCTTTGTCTTTAGTTTTATATGGATACTGCTAGTTGGTTTGGTGTCAAAAAATAAACTTTGTCTTAGTACGTAATTTCCAACACAGAGGATCGTAAATTTCTATTGATTATAATTTTGTATATTTTTTCAAATGTTTGGTCTTGGAATATTTCTTTAACAAGTTATGTCATGGAAAATCTTATAGAGAGATGGTTTTGTTTAAAGCGAATTGAACATATAAGTAAAAAGTGGTCTTCAAACTCAAAGCTCAACCATGAAAAGTTTACAAAAACCATATATATAGAAATTATGGAAAAAAACTTAAAACTTTATGTTAAACATATTTCGAAATTCGATTAATTATAATGGTTCCAATTAGGCATGTCAATGGGTCGGGTCTGGACGCGGACCCGATCCGTATAATAGGGTCTGAGCTTATTTTTCTGGACCCGAGACCCGAATACAGACCCATTTATTAAACGGGTAGGGTTTGGATCTTATACAAGACCCGAACCCGAAGACCCGATCCGGATTGTACATTATTATTTTTTAAATATATATATATACATATACTATAAATTTATATATACTTATTAATAAATCTTATCAATATAAAATCTAAGTAATATATATAAAAATATATATTTATGTGTATAATAAATATAAATAATATATGTTTTATTTATACTAATAATATTCTATAATACATTACAAAATATTTTAATTTAAGATTAAAAAATAAAGAAGGGGGATAATATAAAATAAATATAAAATAAATGTATATATTTGGCCAGACCAGGACCCGAGACCCGAAGACCCGAACGGATCCGGGTTTGGATGCAATATTGTAGACCCGATGAAGATCCGGACCCGAACCCAATGAAGACCGATTACTCGGATCTGGATCTTCCTAAACCCGACCCGTCTCCGACCCGTTGACAGGCCTAGTTACAATGAGATATGGATAATAAAAGTTTTACATATTAAAACATATTTTAATTTTTGTGAATTAATAACTTTAACATGTCAACTCTTGCTAATCAGATATATCATAATATGTATATGTTTATATAAATAAAGTAAATTTCATTATCATAAGAATGGTATTGCCAATATTTTCATATAGTTCAATATAAGGGTCATTTGGCCTTTGACCTCCACTATTTATGTCATATACCAGTATGGGTACCAAAGTTCAAGATATTATCACTTTGGGTATTATTTTAATCATTTGTAACAGTTATGGAGAAAATAATTCATAAAAAAATTTAAAATGCATTGCATAAAGTGAAACTAATACAAAAAGTGATGATACCTTAAATATTGGTACTCAAAATGATATACAAAATAATTAATGGAGACCCCAAATGCCAAGAGATATTTATAGGGCTATTGACCTGAATCCTATTATAATGTATAGATATGAAATATAAATATACATGAATTGGTATAAAGTTTTATTATACAGTATTGGCTCGTTTCAACTTCATTATTAGAAAATGAAAATAAAAAAAATGAACCATAATGAATTAACCTCAATATTAGAAATCAATTAAAGAATTATCAAACATAATATCAAGGAAATTATAACTTACAATAGTTAACAAATTTATATGTCTTTATTCAGCTCTCAATTGAAAAATGATAATCAATGTAAATTCAACCTTTCATGTCTCACCACTTTACCCGCATATTCTGGAATAAAAGAAATAAAAACTCAAAATTAGTATAAGAATCAACTTTCAAGATTCATATAGGAATAAATTGAATCGAACCTATAAATTAAAAAACACTCAAACTTTACATGAGAGTTGTAAATAAAAAGTCTCAACTCTTTTCATTCTCTCTGAATTCAAAGGAAAAGTGGGAAAGTTTTTGGATAATAAAGTCGTTAATAAAAAGATTTATTCATTTGTGATCCTTATTCCAAATATCGAGGTAATGGAACCTAAAATTTAAAGTTAATCAAATAAGAATGCATTAAAATAAGAATACCTTGAATAATTCTGATCTGAATGAAATGGAATAGATGTCTAGCGTATTAAGCACATATAAAATACAAAAGGAAAAATAGAATTAGAGACCTACAAAAGATAGAAGACAAATAGATTAAGAGTATATGGAACTATCGTATTAGAAAATGAGAGAAACATTATTTTCATTTTCTGGTTAGAAAGTGTTTGGTTCAGAAAGTGAAATAAAACTCATTTCATGAAGAGATGAATAAAGAGGGAGAGATTGATCTCAATTCCTTCTTTGTACGGGGGGGAATTATAGCAATCATAACTAACCTCCATATTAAATACATTGAATAAGGATGAAGAAAACAATTCATACCATAATCTCAACTCAAACCTTCAACATGGAGCATATATGGGAAAAGGAACCTCAAATGTCCTTTACTATTCTACATTAGAAATGGTTTATTTTGGAGAGCCAATGCATGTGATTATGGGGTGCCACATGGACTATCTAATTGACATTGAAAATTCAATGCAAGCTTATGTTTTATATAGTTAGTATAGATTACCACATTAAAAATTAAATTGAGAATCCGTTAGGGTCTGATAATTCCACTCAAAAAATATTTCTAAAATAATACAAAAAAATTAAATACACACTTTACTAACAACAACCAAAGGTATTGTATCCTTTTATTTAATCAAATTGTTTAAATTACCTCTAAATAATCAAAAAATAACACACACGATTAACTAAACCTAAACTCTCCATAGTTAAACCTAGCCATTTTCCACCCTCTTCATTTGTGCAAAAATATTGATTTATGTTATTTCTTTGTGTTGTTGTGGGGTTGTTTAAATACAGAAAATGTGGTTGAAAGAGGTTACATTGCCATGGGTGAAGAAAAAAATTGATGTTCAAGCTTTTCAAAAGTTAGACATTCATTGCTCCTTAGGTGATTTGGAGGTATTAAAACACCTCTACATACTTTATAATGTCTAAAACAACCGGGGGAAAAATTGGGTATCTTATACGTACAGCAGCCCATCACCGTAGGTGATAGCATATTTTGGTGGCATCTGGATGTAAGAGATGACATATTTCGGTGGCATCTAGATATACATTTACGATTTGATGTAACAGTGATACAGGGACATACAATGAATGTAACCCATCGGTGTCATGCCACGGTTGGCTGTGGTCATGTGTTTTCATCTCACGGTTACATCAAACCCTGTATATTTTTTATGGTTTAATATCACCGTATACTGGACATTTACGGTTTGCTTTAACCGTGGTTATTCATGTTTGGTTTCAACCCACCGTACTGAGTGCCAAATCCTTTTTCATTTTTACACTAACCATTTTTGTCAACTTATCATGCCAAATGTATTCTCAATTGTGATTATATTTCATATCGATAATTCAGACCTAGATGATTCATTTTGGCAAGATATATATAATGTTATCGTACCGATGTTTCAACTAAATGTGCTTCACCCGAAGAATCGAGCGTGGGTGAACAAGAAACGGCCGAGAAACCAAAGGCATTAACATCCAAAAAATCTAACATCGGTGAACAAGGCATAATAGAGGAACCAACGACATCAACACCCGATAAATCAAACATCGGTGAATGATTGCGCGATTTTTTCCAGACTTTACATTTTCTGCGGTAATAAACAATCATTTCCATTAATTCCTCTAAGTGTATGACATAATTAGATGACCCTAACATTTAATTGCATACTTTAAGAGGATGTGGGAGTCAATAAAGGCTTAGATGTTAATGCAATTACACAAGACCATACAACTGAATTCACTACTGATAAGGCATGTGTAATATCCATATATGTGACATTCATCTATTTATAATTTCAATTAATAATGCATTTTGTACTTGTACGTATATAGTTGTAATTTCCATATATGTGTAGTTTCAATTAACAATGTATGTTATACTTGTACAGATTTTCGATGGTCGTGACAAAAGGATTGATTGGTGTCAACAAATCAGCCACAAACTTCATGCTGTTGTCATCATCTTGATTTCGATAAGGAAAGTTTAGTTAGAAAAGGAAAGGTGATATTGGGTTGTGAGGGCAGTGATCTTCACAACAATAGGAGAGATAAGGGGGTGGACTGAAAGAGGAAGAGAGGTTTTGGTACTAGAAAGTGTGATTGTCCCTTTTGATTGAAAGGCATGCCAAGAGAGGATGGCCAATGGGGGTGGAATATGTTAGTGGGCTACAGAACCACGAGGTATCTAAAACACTTGTTGGACATCCATATGTTGCGCGACTGTCCCAAGAAGAGTGGAATATAGCAAGGGAGATGATTACCAACTTGGTGGGGCCAAAGGAAGTACTACACACTTTGAAACAATGATCGGCATACAATTGTTATTCCATTAGAACAATTTATGATGCGAAGAAAAAGATGCAAAATATTGAGATGCAAGGTCACATAACGATGCAATAACTTATGCATTTTCTAACAGAGAAGAGTTATTACCACTGGCATAATAGTTTGCCCCGGGTTGTTATTTCTGAGAAATAATAATCCTAACTAAATGTAGTTCAAAAGGTGTTTCCACTTGCCACCCTTCTTTTATGTTTATTCTATGTTCAAATAAATATAGAGGGTGCATGTTTGAAACACAATATTAAAGATCAAGAGAAGAAGTTGTTTATACAAGGCCGGATTGGTGTGGTGGAGTTCGAGATGGGGCATGATTTTTAGAATTTTTGGTCGGCTTTCCATCAAAATGGGCACAAGTATCCCAACATGATTCCTTACATACATAAGAATTGACTTCTTCCGCGGTATCAGTTTTCACATGCATGTACTAACAAGGCACCTCATTGTGACAACCGCACAACTAACAGAGCGGGGGGGACCATAACTAACGAAAAAATATCTAACAAGTAGCATCGGTTCTTTTATAACTGTGTGGAAGGGAATGGATGCATTGCTTGCCACCAAGTGACTCAAATATAAACAAAGTTTCAAAAATTGATGCAAACAACCAAGCATGACCACAACAACTCGTTGTGTGATATCTGTGGCAGGGCATCGCACTATGCTTTAGACTTGATTGTTAGGGAGATTGATTACATGAGATCAATGTTGAGAGAATCTACCACCAACACCTAATATACTGAGATATGATGCTGGCACTAACTCCGTACGATCTACAAACTACCCTGTGTACACGAGTTCGTAGTGGGAGAAGGTAAGCCAAGCAATTCCCAAATCGTTGCTATACGATCATTAGAAGAAGCTTGTGATTGTCCCGAACATCTCAATTTATCGTGAGCTTGAATATACCCTCGAGATTATATTATTTAAGAAAAGGTGGACTAAGGTGGGTGAAGCGGCCAGGAGATGATACAAAGTAAGTTATTGGAGATTGCTCAACCCTCCTGCATGTCGTTAATGGAGCCCATGTAGATTCGATAAAAGGGTAGGTCTAAGGGGAAGATGTTTGTTGATACATCTAAAAAAAGAATCTCGTGTACTTGGGAGGAGGATGTATGTATCACAACCGAGTTGAAGAAGACATTTGCAAATCGGACGCCATTAATGGGAGTAAAACAGGAGATACGATCTAGGGAAAAAGATCTAATTAAGCACGTTCCCGATTTCTACCAATTATTTGTCGACGAGATATACGATGTCGGATCTAATAAGAACTATTGTTATACGACCATTTTTAAAGGAGATCTTTATTAGGGATGAACGCATGCATTCTCATTCTATCTGTAGTGTGATATTATCCGAGCTATATGGAGAACAACATATATGGGCTAATATTATGAATGCATATGATATTGATGATTATGAGAGGAGATTGGACAGGTTTAGGTACTCATGCACTAGAGAACATTGGTTTATCATGCTCGAGTTTGGGTATCTTGCAACTGATGCACTGAAGCTCATGGTAGTCAAACATTAGTGCTTAACTTTTGTACCATTTGACGTTGGGCTAAAATCTCTGATAGAAGAGAATCACAAAGTTTCTTCATCAGCAATATCTCAAATTCTCAGTGGGTGAATTTGAAATGCACCCGCTTTTATCTCACACCACCAGTTGCCTCTCACTGGAGATCCAAGGAAACTCAAGATGCTCTTGAGTGGGCTCATATATTCAAGGTCGTTTGAAGACTATTTAGAATTTATTCCAGAAAGATATTGCGACAAAAGATGAACTATGCTTGATTTCCTCGTATGAAGATGAGGACTTGACTGTGCCTTGAGGCTTGACTATGCATTTTTTGGAAATATGTAACATTTTGTGGTTATAACATTGATTGTAACTTTTTATGAAAATATGAAACTTTTTTGTGGCTATAGCATTGATTGTAACTTTTTGTGGAAATGTATAATTTGTTGTGGTTATATTATTGATTGTAACTTTTATGGTGAAATATGAAATATATCGTTTATGTGTTAATATGATTAGTTATAACATGTGATAACGTTTTTGTGGTGACACATGAAATATGAAATAACGTTTATTATGTTGATATCATTTCATGTGATCAATTAAAAAAAATTATCAATTGTCCCAACATAATATAAGGAACAAAACTCTTTAGTTTTCAAATATGTCAACCACTGTGGAAACTTACCTGTAAAATACATTGCACAACTATGCATAGCCATAATAAAGCTAAGAATGGTGGCACCACACCGTGATATAGGAAACTACAGTGATAACATACCGTGAAGAATAACCTCACGGTTCCTTCTGGACACGATATTTAGACATCGTTGGGGTAAAAATTCTAACCTTAAACCACGGTGTCATTTCACCGTAGTACTCAAACTCAAAGTTGGCTTAGACCATGAAGGATAACATCATGGTTCCTTATGCCCGTGGAATTTAGACACTGTTGGGGGTAAAAATTCTAACCTTAAACCACGGTATCATCTCACTATGGAACTCAAACTCACGGTTGTCTTATACCATGAAGGATAACATCACGGTTCCTTCAAGCCATGGTATTTAGATAGTGTTGGAGGTAAAAATTATAACCTTAAACCACGGTGTCATCTCACCGCGGTACTCAAACTCATGGTTGGCTTAGACCATAGTGTTCAAATCCAACAACATGGTATATAACACGTACTTTCATAAACATAACATTAGAGGCCCAAATCTAAAATACAACCACTTTCATGTAAATCACATACGATTAAATTCATTAAACAACAACATTACATCCAAAATTGTTTCAATAAGATACAAAACCAATAATAAATTGTTTGAAAGTATGTTACAACCACTTTTACTTTCAATAAATGTTTATTTTCTCCTATAGTGCTTTAGGGGGGGGAGGGCGATTTTTGGCGAAGATGGATTATGTCGTGACTTTGTCCTCGATTAATGATTCTTGGATTCCTTTCTCTTTTCTTTCAATTATTTCTTTCCTTTTGCCTCGAGTAGGGCATCAACTTCTTCATGTGCGGAATCAAGGACGTCAAAAATATTTTGGTCCGAGCCCCCATCAACTGTCTCTTGTAGCAGATTGATGGCTACGTCAATGATGTGAACATATATATATATATATATATATATATATATATATATATATATATATATATATATATATATATATATATATATATATATATATATATATTAATCGTGTGTTAGGAAAATAAGTGAAAAAATGAGAAATCCACTTAAGAATAGTTGCAACTTACCATTTTATTGGAGTGTTTTACTTTAGGCTACCTAATATGGTGATCGGGATTTTGAACGTATGCATGGGATCTTTATAGGTACCAGGACATATAACTATCCACACATTCTCGTGGCATGTTCATCACCGCAATCGACCATCTAGCCTCAAAGAGAAGATGGTCCACTCAGTTAAGTTGATTCCATTTCTCGATATAAAACTTCACTTTGTAGCATGCCTGGGTCTTTACCCTATCTTCTGATAATGGGTGCATTGGGAGTCTCAAAATTGTTTGTACATAGCAAGCTAGATGTAGCACCCTCGATGGATAATAAGGTTCACCAACATCATAGCAAATAAGAATGTTATTGTACCACAGAACCCCCTAGAAAGGATAGGCCTCTGGATTTTCAACACAGGGATCCAAAACAACCTACATGTTATTGTAAACGTTAACATATATAACAGAGCAAGATAATTGCATTTAAAATATTTTTTAAATAATACTCACGTCGGATGCTTTTACATCATCTAGGGCCTCCCATAACTCCACCATTTGTGCAAAAATCATCACCTGACACCGTTTGCGATAACTATTTGGATAAACGCAACTTTGAGGGATGGAACTCTAAATTTTGTTCACCCTTGCCAAATTAAAGTGGTCGTATATCCATGCATGTATCGATATTGATTAATTAATTGGTAAATTTATATATAACCCAAAATAAACGAACTTCAACATCATAAGTAAAAAACATTTACCACTAATAGAGGGAGATATCCGGTCACCTGTCGGACGTCTACAAGGGAAGCAACCCCAAGTTTTCGATACAAATGAGCCAATATGCCCATCCCCAAGGAGTATTCATTGCACTTTCCAATTTTTGCAACATTTGTAGGTAGTAAATCGAGACTCGGCTCTCTGATTTTTCTGGGAGCAACAAGTGCCCGATCATGAGCAAAAAGTAACCCCACGCAGCTTGCTAAATGTCTCGTTTGGTGACATCATCCCCCAAATTTTTCACTTTCCCCTTACACTGATGCATTAGCTAATCAAAACGGACTGAATACAATGGCTTGCATTCTTCTAATGCTTCCTTCACGCTACAACCAATGTATTTGGTTAGCCATTTAATTTATTTATCCTTGTCTTTGGCTTTGCTAAACATTATCCCATAGACCGGTTTACCAACGATCAAGATTTTAAGGAGATGGTACACATCGTTTAGGGTGATGGTCATCTCACCGAATGACATATGGAATGAATTTGTCTCCATTTTCCACCATTCTATGAATGCCAACATCTATACATAGTCGATGTACCAGTACGAGTGTTTTACCAATCCTAACACACTCGAGTTTTTAACCAACTCCACCCCCCACTGTTGCTCCTTTTATATAACCCACTCGATAAATTTTTTGAAGTGGTACATGCATTGCATCATGCCCCTCTCCTCATCGCGGTTCCATATCGATTAAGAAATATGATTCTAAAACTTTTTAAGCAACTCGGGGTTATTTAGCGTAAAACCCCTCTCATGACTGTGAACTTTAGTGGCTAATTTTTTTCCTGAGGTTTCTTCTCAGGTGTTTTTGCAGATGTTGAAGACTAAATTTCCTTTTTCAAAAAGGAAGACTCATCGTCAGTCTCATTTCCTTCACCACCTACTCTTGTTGTCCCTCCTTAACTATCTCGTGTGAACTTCCCTCCTCTACTCAACACTCCTTCCCTCATCAATCTCACCCCTTCCGCATCAAGAACCTCCTCCATATTGGCTACCTTATCCCCGTCCCCATCCCCCCGTACCTTTCAACCATCTTCTCAACAACCTTATCTAATGACTATGAAAGAGAATACTCTCTACTTTCTTCCGTATCTGTACCGCTCGGCGGATGCGGATTCTTCACCTCCTTCATCCCCCTCTAACCTCCTCTTTTGATCTTATGTAGTAGGATAATTGATTGATCTTCTAATATATATAACCTATAATTGCAATGACAAAAGAGTACATTAGACTAAAAGCAGTTGTATAAGTGTTCATATTGGTAGAATAAAATGTAAAAGAGCAAAAACGGTGAGATCTAACTGTATATGGAAAATAACTATTAGAAGAAATCATTGCATATTTTTTTCACACCTCAATAAAAAGGTGTGAGGCGCATCAAGTCATAAGCCTCAAATTCAACCCTAAGGCTTAAGCCTCGAGGCATTTTCTATCAGCCTCGCCTCGAAGCGTATGCTACAATCGCCTTTTTAAACATTGCCTATGAGTTACTTTGGTCATGTGTGCGGAGTTCGTGCTTCTTACGGGCCGTTTAGTGGGTTTTTTTTTGCATTTTTTCCCTTTAAGGGATGTTTTAAGCCGAAGTCTAGATATTGGAAAATTATCATCTTATTCTCAAACTGGGAGTCCCCTAACTAGAGTGTCAGTTCATACGAGTTATATTGGTCCCTTGTAAAGGGTTCGTGTCTCTTACGGGGCCATTTCAAGCTGTTTTGGGTTTTAAACCTCTAATGTACTGTTTTTAAGCCTAAGTCTAAGAAATTTGCCAATAATCATCATATTCTTAAACCAGGAGTCCTATGATTATTCAGACAGTTACTACGAGTTACATTGGATTGGTGAGAGGTGTCCGTGTCTTTAACGGGGTTGTTTTCGGTTTTCATCCTTTAAAAGCATGTTTTTAAGACCAAGTCTAAATATTTATAAATTTTCATCATATTCTCAAATCGGTAACCGCCTCGTGACTATGCAATTAGTTCCTACGAGTTACTTCGATTATGTGTGAGTTTATTCTACCTCTCACGAGGCCGTTTGGGGGTTATTTTGGGTCTTGTACGAACATTATTTTATTGTCCGATTTACACTTGAGTATGACGTATACCGTTACAACCGTTGAAGACTTATTCAAGTTCAATCATGCATCAAGACGGATCCGAATATCAACGTTCTTCAACATTCAAGCCTCTCGCGAGATTGATTTTGGTAAGGTTGTGTTTTGATTACTTTACGGTTCACTTAGAGTGTTGGGATAATTTTTCTAAAATATTTTGCAAGTGTTGAGGCAGAGTTTTTTGTCAAAATATTTTTCTAAGTGTTGAGGTGGATTTTTAAAATAAAAAAAAAAAAAAAAATTGCACTGCTCGTTTAAGCGACCACTGCCTGTCGTTCAAGCGACAAGGGCATGTCGCGAGAAGTGTCGTTCGAGCAACACTGACATTTTGTTCGAGTAGCGTTACGCCTTAAGTTTTTTATATAAAGCGTGTTAAACCAGTCCATTTTCGTGAAGAAGACCCGACGAATTTCTTTCTGCAAAAACTGCTAACAGCAGATTACCTTTGTCTTCTTCATTTCGGGTTCAAATCCTTTTGTTTTCAATTCACAAATCTCAATTTCTTTTAGTGAATTGTTTTAGAACCCAAGATATAATTTTTCTGGAGTTTCTCTTGTAGGGAGGATGACCTACTGCTGATGTAGGTGACACTTGAAGAAGGTGCTGGGCTGACGTGACTGTGTGTCAAAGGGAATACTCGTGGGTGTTCTGGGCTGACCGGATTGCATATCTTTGGGGATCTCCCGAGGTTGATTCATTGTTGATTTAGGTTGCAGCCTATGAGAGTTTGTTGCGGTAAATTCTTTGCATATTTCACTTGTGATCATTGTGAGTATTATTAGTGAAATAAAAGGTTTTTCCATTCGGGGATTTTTTCTAAAATATGTGAGTCAGCAATTCATATTTGTTTGTGTTAGCATGATTCACTACACCTAGATGCATGCTTTAGGGATGAATTAAATTGGATTAGAAATTGACACTGATTAAATAAGGTTAACTTGGAACTTTGTGAATTCGGTTTAATCACTATCACACATACATTTACAAATTGGTATCAAATATTATTTAAGCGGTCACCGATTTTACAAATTGGTATGAGAGCGGGTTTCTCTAAGTTATCGAGTGATCCTTGTTTTTCGTAAAATTGTGTGATATTGATTTTTTTTGAAAAATCTATTTTGTGAAAAATCACAATTTTTTCGATGGAGCACTTATGTAATTGGATGCCCCCCATTGATGACATGAGTCATAATTGTGATGATTTAATAGTTTTAATTTGACGTTTGCGAAAAGAATCGATTTTTTGGAAAAAGAAAATTGTCGTTTTAAATCCGCTATGGATCTTTTCCAAACGGTTTAAAATCAAAGAGATTTTTATCGTGAAAAATTTGTTTCTTTGGACTGTGACTTTAATGCTTTAAAATTATCCAAAAAGGAGAGTGATGATAGAGTCCTATTTTTAGAGAAAGAATTGAAGGACTTTAAAAACTCTATGATTTATTTTTGTGCCAAAGAGGATAAAAATATTTTAATCGATAAGTTTGTGGAACGTGAGAAGACTCTTAGGGATAAGTGTACTTATTTTAAGGGAGAACGTGACAACCTTATAGGAATAATTGAAAATTTAGAGAAGGAGTCCCTAAAATTGGAAGAGCCTAATTCTTTGCTTGAGTTAAAAATTTTGGAGATGAAAAATGATTTGACAGACTCGAGTAGTATTGGTAGCATTGGTAGCGGCTCATCGTATTCTCATGTTTCGAGTGTTAAATCCAAGACCATTATATATTTTAAAGGGTCAATAAATTCCAAGGATGTTAGAAAAGGTCAACCCATAGGTGTCGCTCCACCCATTTTCACATGTTCACACTGTG